>JAPFBE010000003.1:4184359-5384359 GCA_034336665.1 Luscinia megarhynchos
GGAGCTGGAGCTGCTGCAGAGAGCCCAGAGGAGGCAGCAGGATGAGCAGAGGGATGGAGCAGGAGGAAAGGCTGGCACAGCTGGCATTGTTCAGAATGGAAAAGGATTTGGGGTGAGCTCAGTGTGGCTGTTCAGTGCCTGAAGGGAGCCATGAAGAAAGATGGAGAGAGACAATTTACAAGGGCCTGGAGTGATAGAACAAGGGGGAATGTCTTCAAACTGAGAGAAAATAGGGTTAGATTAGGTCTTAGGAAAAAATTATTTTCTGTAAGGGTAGTGAGGCATTAGAACCTGTTTCCCAGAGAAGATGGTGCTGCACCCCTGGAAGTGCCCAAGGCCAGGCTGGATGGGGCTTGGAGAAACCTGGGATAGTGGAAGGTTCCCAGCCCATGGCAGGGAGGTGGAACACGATGATTTTAAATGTCCCTTCCAAGCCAAGTCCTTCTATGATTCTTAGATAAATACTATATAAATACATGTGCAATACACTCTTCTGAATCACTTGCATGGCAAAAAACAATCCCAGCAACAGCAAAACCAAAACATATCCTCCTCTATAAAATTAAGAAAAAGGAAAGGATTAAGATGTTGAGAATGCTACCACTTAGTTTCACTGATCCTTCAATGTATTAAGCACAAGGGCTGTTGTCCTCCTTTCTCAAAGCTTTCAAGATTGCACAACCACTTAAACAATCACTGAGAATTTTGTTTACCCAGTTCCATTTCCAGTGATTGCAGAACACGGGGAAATAGTCTGCAAAGATACAAAATTCTCGTTCCAATTTTGCCTCCTCACTGATGTTACCACTGAGGCTGAATCTGCGAGCAGAGAGCATCACCCAAGCCAGCAGAGCACTGGGATCTGTCAGATTTGCTGTCTCTGACTCACTGATTGATTTTGTTTCTCCCATTTCTGGGTCAGTGAGTTTTAAATCGTGGCCATTTTCCAGGCTAGTATGAACTGCAGCAGAGTCAGCCTGTGAATCCAGTGTGCTTTAGCTGTAGGTGGGGGGAAATAACAGGATTTGGTGCTGAGCCTTTGTCATTAGCATTTATCTGTGCACATGCACATGCACTTGCCCTCCAAAATTTCACCTTGGAGGAGAAAACATTCCCTTGGAGACAGAAAGGGTTAGGAAGCACAGGATATCTCCTCATTATAATACTGACAGGTTTCTGGCCTTGAGCTCTATTCTTTCTTTTCAGTAAGCATTTCCTATGGGTTTGAAAGGAAGAGGTAAAACTAAGTTTACAACGTATTTTTGTGTGAAAAGAAAGTGTGAAAATGGAGTCTATGAAACAGGAGTTCACATAATCATTAATAAACCATCTTCTCCAACTAAGAAGTCTCTATGGAATAGTGAAAATGTATCAGATTCCCTGAGTCACTTTTATTCCATCTGGGATTTTTTTTAACACTTTAAATAAGGTATTTCATCTTCACCCCTTTGTCAAATCCCATGAATTTAGACAATACCTCATAAGTCTTTAAAGAGCAATCAGAGATGTAATTGCAGTATTTTGCTAAATTACTTTTGTGATTGAAAAAGGGGCAGCAACTCAACTGCTCAGTACTCCATAAAATCAAACTTGGAAGAGACCTCCAGGATCATCCAGTTCCACTGTCACCTCCACACCACCATCATCCCCCAAAAAAACCATGTCCCCAGGGGCCACATCCAGGCACCTCTGGATCACTGAAGATGGTGACTCCAACTCTCTGGGCAACTTATTCCAGTGCCTGATCGCTCTTCCAGTGAAAATTTTTCTAATACCCAAATGGAATAAACAGTCCCAGATCCCTCAGTTCTTCTTTACAGAATGATATGTCTTCCAGACATTTCCCCAGCTCTGTTGCCCTTCTTTGGCCATAGGCTGCTCAGTTTTGCTGTTTACAAAAGTGATCTGTTTTGCCTTTTTTTTTCAGTGTCGATTTCTAGAAGACTGAGTTCAGATGAGGAAAAAAGGCACAAACAGGGGAAAAAATATTCAGACAGATATTAATAGCAATTCTCAACCCAAGACCATGCTAAACTGGCTGTAGCAAGTCCTTGAATCATCAGATTGTTCTCCCAAAGACATATTTGTTTAGACTTCCATCCTTTCTCTACTTCTTATCTGGCAAGAAATGGATCAACAAGGAAACAAAGTGAGAACAATGCTGGACAAACACTGAATATTCATACTCAGTCAGCAGGAGATGGGCTGGTGAGGTTCTTGAGGCAAACTGCTGCTCTGCTGCCCACCAGCAGAAATGTGCTTTCTATCAAAATAACACAGGAGTTCATTTATTTTTAAGTCACCTTTTTCCATTTTACCATTTAGGTCGTAAACAATACTCGTGGAATCATAGAATGGTTTGGGTTGGAAGGGACACTAAGGACCAGCCAGTTCCAAATGTCTGCCATGTGCAGGGACATCTTCCACTAGACCAGGTTACAGCCTGGCCTTGGAGACCTCCAGGGACTGGGAGTCCATGGATGGGATTGAGTGCAACAAATGAAAAATGGGATTTCCCCCATTTGAGGGAGTGAACTTTGAGTGTATCACGGGATCCATCCCTGGGGCAGCCTTGTCCCTGTTCGTGCTTGGGAAGCACCTGTTCTCCTCTGAGCTGGAGTATCTGTCTGGCCCTGGCCAAAATCATGCCCAAGAGCCCAGTGAGAGCCAGGCAGTGTTTGCACAGCCAGCACAGGACAGCCTGGCACTCCACCTCACTCCCTGCTGCTGCCTTATTTACCAGAGGAGATGTGGCCACTGAGCCCTATCTAACAACCATTTAAGTTGGCTGCAATCATTCTGCTCACTCTGATGCAACTTTGATTACATTAAGCAAATTGGAAAAAGGCCAGGTGGAACAGAAAACACTCTTACCCTTGTTGTGAGAGAGCAATTAACCTACATAAGAACATTGCTCATGAACATTATCAGCATCTAACCTCACCTCTCCTATCACAGGATGCAGGAATTCTACCTCAGAGATTTTGGCATTGTCTTCACTACCCTGAGCTGTCCTAAGCTTACCTTTTAGAAGGTTACCTGAGGAGTGGACTGAGAGACAACAGAGTAGGGAAATGACCACAATTCTTCCCAATGTATTCAACAATTATATGGATTACTAATAATTATATCTCCTTTGGCCTAGGAGACACCCTGAAAATTAAACTGTTTTAAGCACTCTAACATTCAAGGCCATTCCAGGTTTCATTGCAATTTCGTGAAATTAGCAAAGTTTTTCCTTAAGTGTATACTTATTTCATGCTAAAATCATTCTTGAAAGCTAAACATTGTCTATGATAAGTAAGATAGATTCTGCTCTTTTATTTATTCACAGTGAAGTACATTTTCAGGATGTCAGATTACCTGGGAGCTTTCTTTAATGTTTTTATCTGAGCTCTAATTTGCCACAATCCTTTTGGTACAGAGATTGAGTGACACACAGTTTGAGCCATGATCTCACCAATGCTGATTGTAGAGCACTGATTTGAACTACAGGTCAAGAACTAAAGCAGTTCCCTCTGTCCCAGGTTGGAATTGGAAATGCAAATTTAGTGTAGATCAAGAAAACCTTTTTACTGCAGAAGAAATCACTAGAGAGACTTAAAGAGTCTCCTGAGGGAGGTGATTCTGCACCTCTGCTCTACTCTGGTGAGATCCCACCTGGAGTATTACATCCATCTCTGGAATCCCCAGTCCAAGAAAAAACATGGACCTGTTGGAGCAGGTCCAGAGAAGAGCTACTGGTGATAGACAGGAGATAATGGTTTTAAACTAAAAGATTCAGACTAGATAAAAGAAAAAAAAATTTTACAAGGGTGGTGAAACACTGGGACATGCTTCCCAGAAAGATGTGGATGCCCCATCCCTGGAACATTCTAGGTCAGGCTGGATGGGGCTTTGAGCAGCCTGATCTGGTTGAAGCTACCCTTGATCATTGCAGGGTTGGACTACATCACCTTGCAAGGTCTCTTCCAGTCCAAACCCTTCTGTGATTCCATGATTTAATTCCTCATCTCTTCTTGAGCAGTGAGAGCTTTGCAGCCTGTGAGATCCAGACCCTTTTGGGGCTGCAGGTGCTTTGCTGAATGTGCCACCTTCCAGTGTCTCTAGCAGTCATCACACATCACTCAGAGCAGGTGACTTGTCCTCCCTCCCTCCCCCTCCCTGGCAGTTACCACACATTTGAAACTCTACTTAGCATTCCCTCTGCTTTTTTCTGATCAGACACATGACAATTTTCAGTTGCCAGAACAAAACTGACAGAAGTTTTAACAAACACAGGATAACACAGCATCATATCATTCCTATTTGCAGTGGGAAATGCACAGCATTCCACACATAGTCCAAACAGTGAAGAAACCAAACAAGAGGATGAAGTAGCAGTCACAAAAAAAACCAAAAAAACAAAAAAACAAAAAAACAACAAAACAACAACAACAACAACAACAACAAACCCACAAAAAAAAACAAACCAAGAAAACTCAAACCCAACAAAACTCCACCACAAATGAACAAAAAATGTAGAACTAGATCATGAGTTTTGTTTGGCTTCAGAATAATTATACATTGAATGAGTTGATTTTCAAAACCCATGGACCCCTCTGCTTTAAAGGACTGGTTGAAAAAAATTCTTCCCAGTTTGGGTATTATCCAGGGCATTCTAGAGAGACAGAGAGATGGAGCATTTATGCCACCTTAGGGTCATACACTACACTTATGCTCCTGACACACTTGCCACAAGAAAGCAACTTTTTATATGGCAAAGTAACAGTGAGACTACATTAATATATTTTTATATGCTTAATGAGGCTTAGCTACAGAGAGAAACATGGGGTGGAAGCTCTCTGCAGACCATTAAATATCTGAAGGACTCAATGATCTGAAAAGAAATATAGGGAAATGAGAGTGACAGCTGATCAAAGGGTAAAAATGTCAATTATATAAATGATTCTTTGGTCTCTGAAAGGTGAAATTGTACAGGAAGATCAACTCATCAAAATATCATAGGTTTACCATGCCTTTTTAAAAAGTACTCCCATCAGGTGAATAACTCTCTCAAAAACTATCATGGTTTAACATAAATATTCAGGAAAGAAGCTGTTAAAACTCAGCATTAGTTTTGGGGTGGGGGCCTTGTCTGCTTTTTCTTGTTTTTGTTTTTACAGAATCAGAGAATCATCAAGGTTAGACGATTACAACTGCAATTATCACAGTCACTCACATTTATCCAGTCTCACCATCACCCCAGCACCACCGTGGTCACCCCTAAATCATGTCCCCAAGTGCCACTTGGGAAAGACTTCACCTAGAAATGACCTTGATCTTCAACAAGAGGATAAACTTTAAAGAATGACTGGCTTCAGTCATCCACTAGCCTAAAAGATTAATCTGAAAATTTTTGTGAATGCTTTAACACAAAACTACTGGGATCAAGGAGGAATTATAAGAAATTCAACTACTTAAAGAGCTGCCACAAATCCAGAAAAAAAGCCTCTCCCTCAGAAACAACAGTGGTTTTCTTGGTTCTATCTATACATCTAAATCCAGGTAACTAAAGGAGCATCCTAGAAGAAACAGACCTCGATTATTTTTAAAAAGAAAAGAATAAACAAAAGTACAGGAACTGGCAATACTTTCCTGTGAAATATATTCATTTTCCAATGTCAAAGATTGATTTTTGACATCAAAGTGCTCTGGGATTTGCAATCACCAGGCTATGTTTTCCTCAAATTGAAGAATAAATAAACAAGAAATTTTAACATTGAACAAATTTCACAAGCCATTAATCTAAAAACTTTAATATTGAAGACTTTACAAATGAAAGAAACAAAGCATCAAACTCTGTCCTGTATTGTTCACTGTACCTTTTCAAGAATTGAAAAGAGTGTTCTATTTTCTACCTGGCTTTGTTTGAATTTTGCCAATGAAATAAAATTTAAAAAGCACTGTTTAATGACCCTCCATCTTTTTCAAGGTCAGATGCCCACTATTCATACATTCAGATTGACAAGGGGAAGATTTGCCAGCCCTGCTCCTTGTGGGGAGCTGGACCAGGAGAATTCTAAAGGTCCTTTACTCCATTAATGATTCTGGGAATCTGTGAATAAAACTCCTGCCTCTTCAGAAATTGTTCCCAGCTATCTTAGTTGGGCACATGGTATCAATTACCATAATACTCCAGTTCTTTGCAATCTTTAATATATTTATTTTCACAATCCTTTTGAGAGGCAAGGAAGTCTATTATCCCTATTTTATAGATAGAGGACTCAGGTATGGACATTTAAATAGTTTCTGCTAAATATTTCTATTCTGTTCCTCATGCCCAGGGTTCCTTGGATACTGAACATATGTGAACATTTATGCAAAAAATACTGAAAATATGCTGAAATCCTTTTGAGTAATTTCATTTTAAAAATTTCATACCTCATAACTGCAATAATTTCACAGAACTGAAAGCTTCATTTTGGGCATTTTAAATTAAACACCTGGAAAAAACCTTAAAATTCATGTTTAGGACAGCATTTTGTGATTTGATAACATACCCTGGACTCAGCCAAAGCCAAGCACTTAATTAAGCAGCATGATCATCTGAATGGCCTCGTAAACACATTGGCAAATTGCAGATTTTATTTAATAGACATCACAGAGGTGTAAAAGTTTCCTGATAACACTAGCATCACCTTGGTATGAAATACAGGTTAGTAACTCTACTAAGAGGGAAGAAATGAAATATGAATGTCCTTAGCAAGAGAATCAATGACAAATTACAACACAGAAGTTAAACCTGTTCCATTGAGTTTCAATCACAAGGCTCATCTAAATAATTCAACAAGAGCTCCCCAGATTTGTGATCCCCGAAGAATATCAGCAGGTTAGCTAAAGTAAATCAAAGCCATAATGAAAGAAAAAATAAAAAGATAAAATATAGTTAAACTTTATGATAAAACCACACTTAAATGCAATCACCTACTTCTGAAACTGTGAGTGATTCAAAGCCAACAAAGCCCAGGACATTTCCTCCTGGAAAGAGTGGTCAGGCCTTGGCAGGGGCTGCCCAGGGAGGTTTGCAGTGCCCATCCCTGCAGGTGTCACCTGGAGGTGGCACTCAGAGCTCTGGGCTGGGGACAAGGTGGGGATGGGGTCACAGCTTGGACTTGATAGTCTTGGAGGTATTTTCCAACCTCAATGATTCTTTGATGCTGATTCTGGGATTTAACTAGAGATACTTTGCATAGTTCTAGCAGTAGAAGCACATTTCACTTTAACACTCAGTGGGCCTAAACTGGTACAGCAAACACATCATAAAAACAATAAAGTGGGAAATGTAAATGTGGACAGGTTAGCAGGGAAGAAGATCTACACTCAGCCTCTACCAGCTCGGTGATATTTTCTCCTCTGGACTTACTCAAAACTTAATCACAACCCCTCACTATGTTTATATCCCCAGGAGCAATATTCCTTTGCTTTAGCACACTCTGCTCTATTTGTGGCACATTGTTTTAAAAATATTTTAAAGGAGGCACTCAGCGTGCTGCTAAGACTCCTTCCATCAAAGTTGGAACAACACAGATCTCCACAGAAAGAGTTCACTTCATTTCGTGTTCAATCTCCTGAGTAGTGTGAATTTATTAACAGCTTTGAAGTGGTAAAAAATGTGATATATATGTGTGTGTGTACAGATGATCCAAACAGTACAAAAAACCAGCCAGGAAATCAATAAAGTAGCTTTTTAACAAATGCATTTCCAGCCGATCAAAAGAATCGCCTAACGGCTACATACGGCTGATCTAACACTCATTACATTATCATTTCAAGGAAACATCCTTTGCAGCTGAAAGGTGAAGTCTTTCTGTAATGAGCTCCTTCTCAGTCAGCAACAAGACCCCTTTTCATGGTGCTGAGACAAAATAAATATGTGACAAACACCGGGGAGGAATTATTCTCTGCAAACAAATGCTTTTCTGCATGCAAGGGCTCTGGCTTGGATTGGGTTTGCTGCTTGGAAGTGAGAAATCCTAAAGAGAAGGGGGTCTTTAGTGGTCTTCTCATTAAAAGAGGGACAATTTGATTAA
Source organism: Luscinia megarhynchos (assembly GCA_034336665.1). NCBI lineage: Eukaryota > Metazoa > Chordata > Aves > Passeriformes > Muscicapidae > Luscinia > Luscinia megarhynchos. The sequence continues at coordinate 4,192,432 of JAPFBE010000003.1, forward strand.
CCAGTGGTTGCCCCTGAGGGATGGTGTAGTGGGTGGACCCTGGATGGATGCCCCACACCTACCAAAGCCTTTCTATCACTCCCCTCCACAGCTGGACTGGGGAGAGAAAATACAGCAAAAGTTCATGAGCTGAGGACAGAGATAGATCACTCACCAAATACCATCATGGGCAACACAGCTTGGGGATATTAATTGAATTTTTTACCAACAAAATCAGAGCTGATTAATGAGAAGTGAAATAAACCCTTAAAAACTTCTTCCCTCCACCCTTCCCTCCTTCCCAGCTCTTCCCTCTCCCTCACAGCAGAGCAGGGAAACAGGGAATGGGGGTGATGCAGAGTTCATCACACATTGTTCCTGCTCATTGCTGTCCACTACATTCCTCAAAAGATTCTCTAAAAGTTCCTGCTAAGGAAACAAGCACCTATTACAAATAATCACAACACATTCAAAATTTTCTGGGAATTGGATTTTTTTTTAGGCAATGACAGTGGCAGGAGGCCACCACATTGCATCATAGTTCATTCTAAAGTAACAAGGAAATTCAATATCCTCCAGATGTCTTTGGACTACACAATCAAATTAGACTTTCAAAGGAAAGTGCTGGTTTCACAAAGTACCACTGCCTCTAAACTGGTCAGTTAAATCACCTGCAGTCATTACCAAAATCTGTGCAAATTGGGGTAGCCATGGACCACCATCTAGGATACAAAATTATTTTTCCATAGCATTCATTAAAGGGGATTACTGATAAAGTTATTGATGTAAAGTCAGGCAGGCTGAGGCTGAGTACTCTGTTTTTCTGTAGTGCCTTTTTCTCAGGAGTAATGTGGTTTTCCATAAAAAAATTTATTGGCACAATAGCCTTCCCACAGAAGCCAGAAAGAAAATCAGGAAATCTTGTCCCTCACAATGCTTCAAGGGGAACCAGGATATCTTTTCTTCATGAAGGGCATCAAGACCCCTCAGAATTAAGCACAAAACCAGGATTCAATTCTTCTGATATTCCATAACTTCACTGTTAATGTCCATGTCTGAAGCTCTTCAGTCCAGCCAGTGGATAAACACATATGATTTTAGGGAATGATTTCTCTAACCAAACTGAAATGTCTTAATTTTGAAAAGAAAAAATCACATGTTAGAAATGTCTGCTTCTCTTGTTCAGCCATGAGAAGATAAAATGGCTCAGGGCAGGCATTTACCATGTAGGTGTTTGTGTGGGATGGGCTAAATCCCACACTGACAGTCCCAAGAGGGATCCTGCTTTGCAGACTGTGGCATTTTGGTGACATGGCATCTGCACACCAACTCCTGCCATCCTCTGTGCAATTCTAACAGCTTCAAAAGAGAAAGGAAATAGCAGCCTTCCCAGAGAATTCACAAACCAGCAGGAAAAATGTTATCTCTTTAAATCTGTTCTTTTTTCCCCTCCCTTGTCTTTCTGAAAACTGACTTTTCACAAGCACAGCTCTCCATTCCAAACTTTCCATCAGCTTCCAGTAGGAACTGGATACCATTCTCTGCTCTAGGACTACCAACCTTCATATTTTTGTTGATGTGTTGACATAACATACCTGCCTATTTCTTTTTCCTGTCATCCCTTTTAAACTTTTCTTAATGCTTTTTCTTTTTTCTTTTTTTTTCTATTTCTTCCTTTCTACCATCAGCCTTCAGCTGCCTCAAAGGGTTTCAGAGGATGCTGGAGGAAGAAGGTACTACAAAAAAATGTGGAGAGAGGCAGAGGGAGGAGAAAGAAAAAAGTGAGTTTTATAATGTCCTTAAGACACCAGGCTGTCTTTTTACCTTCCCCTGGGGGACTGGAGCATTTCTGTTGCTTAAATTAGCTGAATACTGCAGAAATTAAGAAAAAAAAATTCTAAATGTGTAGTTGGAAATTTCCTCACACTAAAAATGAAATGAATGTTGTGCCTCAAATTGTACATGGAGTTGGTTGTGGATCACAGGAAACTGAGGAAGAACCTTTGGCCACCAAGTGTTTTGTTAGAAAATAGACTCAAAATCAAAGAAAAGAATAAAGCTTTCACTTCCAAAACTTACAATCAGAGGGGAAACTACTAAGATGATGCAGACCCTGCACTTCCCTTTTATATTTTATTTCTTTTTTGAAGTTTTCAAATGAGGAATATATCCACCTCCCCAACCCCCAGTTCAGGTTATTCTAAACGAGGTACTGAAAATTGTAATTTAGGATCTACAACCTGCAAGGCTGGTAACTTTTCAGTAAAGTTGATGACACTTTATGTAAAAGTTTGTCCTTGTTTGCAGTACAAGATGCTGAAGTAGACTTTTGTTGCCTTCATTTTAGTCTTGCCTTGCCACAAAGAAGATTGTGCCTTTTAATATTTTTGTAATTTACAGCATGGTCCTGCAATAGCTAAATATCTCCTCAATTTTTATTTCCTGACCTGTCCCCAAGGCATTTGAATATGCAGGAATTTTCACACTCTCATTTTCTTCTACAGATGGCAGCTAACATTAAAATATTAACAACTGAGTGAAATAACCAAAACCTTTACCATTCGACTCTCCAACTCCACCCTTCCCAGAAGCATAGCTAATTTATATGATAATTAAAAGGAAATTGCAAAATTTTCAGTTTCCCTGAAAGAGTCTCTGAGGTGAAAATATCGGCTATTACAATTTTTTTGCAAGGATGGGAACAATAACTCTCTATTTTAACACACTTTGGTAAGATTGCAATAGAGATTTCTGAAAATATAGGAATGTGTTAAAGTATTCAATGTACAGCATACAAAAGAAATTCTAAATATACAGATTAAACTGTAGTTTGAACAGTGAGACAAGTCTGTGATATACACTGACTTCTAAATGAAAATATACTGCAGTATGAAATAAATAGCTCATAAAGAAGGACACATTGTTCTCAGCCTGATTTTTCTCCTCTAATGCTGTTTTTTGGGGAGGATGGATTTTTAAAATTATTATTCAAAGTTATAAACCAATTGTCACACACTGAGTCACACTTCTTCCCTTCCAGGCAAGTTTCTGAGCTTCCTGAGCACATCTGCTGTTGGCAAACACCGGGAAAGGTAAAGCAAACACGAGTGAAAGGTGCTCTGTGCTGCTCCTGCTGCAAGGAGTGTTTGCTCTTCCCCCCTGGCCAGCTGCCACCAGCCCGTGCAGATGGCATCCCAGCTGCTGTGTGACCACAGAAACAGGGACAGTCACACCCAGCCCAACAGGTGATGCCTCATCAGCACCACAGAAAATGCACCTTCTCCTCCTGATCTAAAGAAAACTGCTCAGTGTGAATGCACAGCAAAATCTTCCAACAAAACCCTTGTGGCAAGTCCATGTAAATTTGCCAGGCCACCAAGTTCTCTTTGTTACCCTGAATTTTCACCCTATACTGATTTTCTGTAGTGTTTTTTGGGGTTTTTTTAGATTAATAAAGCATTTAAACTTCATGTAAAAAGCATCTCTTCCTATGTGGCTTCTATGCACCTGCCACATGGTTTAGAATGTATTATCATTTATTACTATTATTATTATTACTTATTACTTATGATTACTTATTATTAGAAATATGGCTTTCAAGGCCAAGTTGGATGGAGCAATCTCACCCGGTGTAATGTTCTCTGCTCATGGCTGGGGGTTGGATCTAGGTGATCTTTACAGTCCCTTCCCACCATTTTTTATTCTTTCTATGATTTTTGGCAATGGCAGCTGGGCAGTAAAACTACTGTATGCAGTGCTTAAAGGTGCAACATCGTGATTAACGTGGGATCAAAATCAGTCTGAGGGAACAGAGGAGATCAGAGAAGGGGAGAACACTCTGATTTTCCTTCTGTCCTTGCAGGGATGCTCCAAAGCCAGTTCAGTCTTCTCAAAGCATGGACAACAGACAGCACTGACACGAGCTCTCCTCAAAGCACTTTTGTCTCCACAAAATTCCATCTTCATTTTGATTTCTGCCATTAAACTAAGCTAATTTTAGGTGCCATTAGTTAAGAACTGGTGCTTCGAAATACTGATTTTTTAACATACAAAATTTTCCCTTTACCATAATAATTTTCTGTTTTACCTAGCAACAACAAGAAAAATAAAGCCTGAAGGTGTTTGTAGAGAGAAATCACAGTTTATTGGAATAAATAAGGAATATGAGTGTGTGGTTTTCAAAAATAAGACATGCCCAGAGATTTAGAGAATCATAAACAAGCAAAGTTGCAAAGCAGAGATTTTGTAAAGAGTTTGCTTAAAGACAGCATTTCCTTTTCCATTTATGTACTAGATAAAGCAATTAATAAAGGTTAATATTTATGTACTGCATATATTTCATAATACTTTGCATTACTTGGAAACAAAATGAATGTTCCATGTTCCAGTAACCTGATTTGAACAAAGAAAAATTAATAGAGGCTTCATCTACAACAAATGAATCATCTCTTCAAAGGAAATTTTAGAATTTAGAAAGGTGATAGGAGCCAGGCTATAAAAATTACATTCTCAAAATCAAAGCTTTTTAATCTTTCCTTCATACAAGCTCATAAAAAGTAAATACCACCAAAATATGAACCCCAAAATGGGTGTTTTGACTTTGCAGGTTGCTCCTTTGTACATGAGTGATGTTGCTCCCACCTGCTCATCCCCTTTTCCAATATGACCTCCAAGTGCAGGGATTAGCAAAGGCAAATATGAAATCTGCACTATTTCTAAAGAGTTTTGTGCAAGCAGACTGTGTCTCCAGTGCACCCAGGTGTAAGTGCTCAATAAACAGACCCACAGCTGCCACCAGCTTAAACAGAGCAGGTTTTTGAGTATTTAACAATCACCTGAGCAACCAGTGCACACCTCTGAAGCTGACAGTGCTCAAAGGTGCCCTGGTTCCTTCTTGGAATTAAACATCACATGAGGCTCATTTAAAGCACTTTCCCCTCGAATTTGCAGCTGGCAGAGCAAGGCAGGTGTGATGTGCTGAGTACAACATTGGAAGTGTCACCTTCTGCCACCAGCTGGGGCCCTTCAGCTTTGCCTTACTGCAGGTTGGTGGCACTGAGCTGGGGGGAATTTGGCCACTGAGAATCGTGTTCTGTAATTTCCTGGTTGCCATGTCCCCATCAGCCAGTATTTCGTCTGTATCCCCAAAATTCAGGTTTAGAGGTGAGAGTTTCAGAGATGTTTCCAACAGGGAGATCATAATTCAGGAGAAATTTTGGGGCAGAGTGATTTATTGTCCCATTATGTGTGGCAAGAGGATGAATATTCATATTATATATTAATTATATTATTTATATTTATATTTATATTTATATTTATATTTATATTTATATTTATATTTATATTTATATTTATATTTATATTTATATTTATATTTATATTTATATTTATATTTATCTCTGCTCTTCCAGTGAGGATAGCAATGGGAAGGAGGAAGGTGGCAACGTTTTCTGCCAAGACAGAATAACAACTGCACAAATACACAAATCAGGCAAGGTTATAGTTTCAGGTGATTCTCACCCCTAGTTGGACTCAAGTGACAGACACCAAGAATGTTTTACTGCCAACAGAATGGTACCTCTGGCATGCAGAAGTTTTCCTGCTTTCTCAGCTGTGCTGCAATGATCTATTATGTGGCCTGTTAATTTGAATGCAAATAAATTTGTTGGTGGATGAAGGAGAAAAAAAAATCTATTTTATGGTCAAAATGTTTATTTAAAATAAGGTATTTCCTTAAATTAAAAGAGTCTGGGCTGCTGAGCCCAGCTCTGGCTGCTCAGCACAGCAGGGACAGGAGCTCCTGGGGCTGAGCAGGGCCTGGAGCATCTCCGTGCCCAGGAAAGGCTGAGGGAGCTGGGGCTGCTCAGCCTGGGGAGGAGCCAGGGAGAGGGGCTCAGCCTGGTGTGCCTGTCTGTCTGTCCTGTCTGTCTGTCTGTCCCTGTGTGCAGGGAGGGCAGAGCAGTCCCAGGCTCTGCTCCAGGGCCCAGCAATGGCCCCAGAGCCACGGGCAGGGGCTGAGCCCAGCAATTCCCCTGCACAGGAGGCACAACTTCTGCCCTGGGCAGGGACCAGCCCTGAGCAGAGCCCAGAGAGGGGCTGCAGTCTCCTCCCTGGGGATATTCCAGAATATTCCACCTGGACACAGCCCTGTGCTGTGGGAGCAGGGAGGTGGCACCAGTGACCCACTGTGTCCCTTCCAGCCTGACCCAATCTGTGATTCTGAGAAACAAAGCAAAAATAAACCTCTTCTCTTTCCTATCCCCAGCTTGCTTATCAAACCATGGCCAGGTAGGAATTACTGATTTTGTCACGCTGCTTCTGATCAGGATGCAAAGAAAATCCCAACAGGCAGATTTCCAGAGGAATTAGCTCTGCATATACAATCCATTCAGCTCTGCAACAAAAGATTGATTTAAAACAGTAGGCGTGGAAGGCTGTCCAAAGATTCTTGTTACACAACTGCTTTCAAACCTCTGACACAACAATGCACCATAATGGCCAGGCATTATTCGTGTAACTCCTTTGCTCTGGGTCCCTGCTGGGCCTACATTCATTTTTCCTTGGTTCCTGTGCCCTACATAGCATCCACAGCAGCCACTTATCTGCAGCTATCCAGCTCGGAGTTTTTCTGGATTTGATGACAGCACTGCTTCAGATTAACTGCTCCCTATTCTTCCATGAGCCAGTTAATCACTGTACTGCTTATTCTATTACTGGGTAATCAAAAAATTAACAGCAATCATCTTATAATGGCAATTCTGTGGCAATACATTAGTCAACTTCCTCTGTCCTGAGCTGCTCTTACAAAAAATGACTCCTTCTTTAATAATTTATTCTATTTTTTTATACTCTGAAGGATCTCTCACATTTTGATCTTGACCTATAATGATTAGTTCAGGTAAATTATTTTCATAGCTATTCACATTTTAAAAAAAAATCTTCTCATATTTGAAGTAGTTTCTTCTACCTAGACAATTTCATTCCCATTAAAACTTTGTGTTGGGCACCCAGGTGCTTTTGGTAATTGATTTTTTGGTAATTAAGCATATTTGCTTTCCTCAAAATTGTCTCAAACACTCTTCAAGCAGTAATATGGAGGTTACCTTTGTAAACCTCCTCCTGCCCACACTTAATGCAGCAGTGACAAATTTCCAGTAGCAAACAAGAGACTTCACATCAGTATTTCTAAACAGTTGCAGCTAATTACATGACAGGCCCTAATTAGAACAACAGCATGACCTTCTGTGTGTAGATGCTCACAAAACTACAGCTGAATTCAAACAGAATTTCAAGAAGGCTGGTGACAGAAACTTCCTTCCCATACCATACAGGCACACTCCACATCCCTTGGGATCTCTCAAACAAATTTGATGCTGCAGTAAAGTCATATATTATGCTAATAAGAGGGCTAAATTTTTTTTTGTTGTTTTCTAGACAACACTCAATTGAGCAATTGGTGGCTCCAGACTCTTTCAGAGAACATATGAGCAAAAAAGTCAGGGCTGACTTTCCCACCATCAGGCAAGCAAACAAAATCCAGCAATCAATAGGTGATTGAGGGATGCTAAATTACAGAACCATGGAATGGTTTGGGTTGGAAGGGATCTGAAAGCTCATCCAGAGCCACCCCTGCCATGGCAGGGACACCTCCCACTGTCCCAGGCTGCTCCAGCCCCAGTGTCCAACCTGCCTTGGGCACTGCCAGGGATCCAGGGGCAGCCACAAATGCTCTGGGTGCCCTGTGCCAGGGCCTCCTCATCCTCACAGGGATTTACTCCTAATATCTGGCCTAATTTTCTCCTCTTTTGATTTGAAGCCATTCTCCTTCTCCTGTCACTCCAGTTCATGATGCAGAGCTCCTCTCTGACTTCCCTGGAGCCCCTTCAGACACTGGAAGGCTGCTCTGAGGAATCCACACAACCTTCTCTTCTCCAGGCTGGGCCACCAAGCAGATTCACAGGGTTCAGGAAACAGGGAATCACACACTGCAAACACTAGAAAAAACAGCCTCACACCCTAAAGTAAACACACATCTGAGCACCTTGTTCTTGATGCTCTTCCCAATTTAAAAAGAAGGAATGAGGATGGCAGGCAACTCAAATGCATCTGTGACGTTACGATGCACCCCAAATTGACAGGAAGTTTCATTTGAGTGCAGCATGCACTAAAATCACCCATCAAGGGTGCAACTAAAAAGTTAAAATCTCTGCTAGTCAGCCCCTAAAAATGGAAAGCAATAATGACCCCACTGAAGTTATTGAAGGTAGCAATGGTTATTGGTTATTCTCTTTTATTGTTTCATCTAATTTAGAACATGTCATGTGCTATTTGTTAAAAAAACTCATTGTATCAGGAAACATATTGTATTTTTTCTCATTTTTGTTATATTATGTTTTTTCATATTTTTTGTGAATTAAGTAATTGAAGCATCCAGTCAACATGAATCTGAATTGTTTTTTCTCTCACTTAAATATGTCCATGTCTCTTTTAGCAGAAATAGAAAACAGTTGCTTGACATGGTGTATGACTGATCTTTTCAAGACAGATGTCTTGTAAACTTGAAGAAGAGGCTTCAAGCAAAACCTTTCTGTGCTGCTCATTTTCATTGTGAGTAACCTTGAACCACCCTAAACTGAAGCAAATATGCTTTAATTCTTGTCAAATATGATTGCTTTACTACTCAGTCTTATTAAAGATGCAGGGTAGATGAAAGAATTTGCAAATGTTATTAAAGGTGAACTTGAATTAAAGAATGAAGACTCCAGTGCAGGGAGGGACTTAATTATGTACTGAGGGTCTGCAGTGGTTGTGGCTGCTTCCCTAAGTCTGATTCTGTGTCCTGAACAGCAGCACTTCTATTTTTTTCTGTTTAAATTGTGTGAGAATTCCATGCAGAGAGAGAACACAGACCCTGCTGTATACCTGACAGCCATTTTCAAATTGCATTTAATGATATGACAAATGGTGTGTAATATCTGTGAGAATGATTTTAAAGGGTTTGCTCAGTAATCCCATTATCTTGATTAGGCTGCTATGATAAGCATCTTTTAAAAATCTTATTTGCTGCTGGATTTTCCTTTGTAGTTTCATTGCACTTTGAATTGAATTGCATGCATCATCTTTCTGCCACAGCCTCCTGTTTTATTCCAGCAATTTTGGATGTTATTGCCCCCTTGGCATGCCCAGATGTGCACTTGCAGATTTCACTGCCTTGTTGGATGTGCTTTCCCCTAGGTCATGGCTGCATTAGGACAGATTCACTGCAGGAAAGAAATGGACACATTTGAGCTCTTCAAGCCTTAGAAAAAATGTGTTCTGCCTATGGTTGTGCAAAAATAAAACAAAATTAAGAGGTATACCTCTGGTGATATTGCTCTCTAAGGATAGAGATTCTTAAATCCCCTGGGTAAGGAGTAGTTTCTGTTTGTGTTGTAACCAGGTAATGCACAGCCACGTTTCACTGTGCACCACACCCCTGAGGAATCGTGGAATCACACAGCACCTGGAGACCTTACAAGCCTTCCTCTGCAGGATCCTGACAGGAGCAGGTACGTGCAGACTGCAGCATTTACAGTGACAGAAAAAAACCAGTGCTTCAGCACAGGTGTTATTCCAGCAGTGTGGTCAGCAGTGCCCCACAAGATGACCTGGAAAAGGATATGATTCCTTCTGAGGGCACCAGGGATGGGATAAACTTCTTAAAAATGGACATGCACACATCTGTGAGCACAGCTGCTCCAGGGGGCAGGACCCACAGGAAACACTGGCACTAATGAATTGCTGGGTGTCCATGGCAGGGAGCAGGAAGAGCACAAAAAATCAACTTATATCAGCTGGTGGAAGTGCACCATGAGACTTTTGAAAATATCATAGAACATCCTGATTTGCAAGGGGCCCATAAGGATAATTACAGGCCAACTCCTGGCCCTGCACAGGACACCCCAAGAATCCCAACCTGTGCCTAAAAACATTGTCCAGACATTTTTGAAAGCCAGTAAATAACTCCCCCCAAAAAACCATCATGAATGAGGACCCTGAGCAGGCATTCAGAAGTCTGTTGTGGACACAGGACTGTGAGGTGTGGTTGGTACAAGAGAAACTACAAGGAAAATGTTTGGGGGAGAGAAATCACCACAGGGAACACTCCCAGAAACTCTCAAGCTGCCCTGCCTGTGGTTATTTAGGATGCCACACACAAGGTAAATTTGCATCACATACAGAAAGCAAACCTTTGGCATCTTCTTAACTGCCTAGAAGGCCAGCTGTGTGATTTTATCTCAGATTTTGAGACATTAAAATATGGGGGAAATACCTGGAGATGCCAGCATCTCCATGGGAATAATCAGTCCCAGCAGGGATTCAGTCAGGGAGAAGCTTTTCAGCTCTTCTGCTGAGAGCAGTGAGCACCAACCCTTTGCAAATTTGGGATCCAGGTGGCTGCTCCTCAATGCCAGCTCTTCTGGGAAGTCTGCTTCACAGCACTGAGTTTTCAGGGGAGAACACTCTGATTTTCCTTCTGTCTTTGCAGGGATGCTCCAAAGCCAGTTCAGTCTTCTCAATGCATGGACAAGAGACAACACTGATATGAGCTCTCCTCAAAGCACTTTTGTCTCCACAAAATTCCATCTTCATTTTAATTTCTGCCATTAAACTGAGCTAATTTTAGGTGCCATTATATGAGAACTGGTGCTCCAAAATACTGTTTTGTCTTAGCATATGAAATTTGCCCTTTACCATAATAATTTTCTGTTTTACCTAGCAACAACAAGAAAAATAAGGCCTGAAGGGGTTTGTAGAGAGAAATCACAGTTTATTGGAATAAATAAGGAATATGAGTGTGTGGTTTTCAAAAATAAGAGATGTCCAGGGATTTAGAGAATCATAAACTGAGTTTTCAGGGGAGGACCACTATAAATTTCACAAATATTAACTTCTAATTAAAAACGAGTTTACATTCAATAAAAAAAGCAAAATTAAAAATCACCTACAGATGTACTGATGCCAGAGCAGTCTGCCCTGAAAACCCCTCTTGTTCTGATGCATACTTATCAGCACACAGCCTCAGAGAGCTCAGGAAGATGATATTTCCAAGTTACACACTACTTCCCATGAGTGGTTTGCATTAAAACCAAGTCAGCAGCTGAGATGGGGATGACCTTTCGACTATAACCACTGCTCCCCTCACAAGTAATTTCTCTAGAGCTACATTTCCCTGCTTTATCTTAGCAGATGATACTATTGCTACTGCCAACGCTACTCTAAAATTCCTTTTATCTATTTTTGAGCTGTTATGTGCCTAATAATTATAATGTAAATGTGCTTTCATAGCTACTGGGCAATTCTTGTTTTTTTCTCTCTTCATAATAAATTACTCCTATTAAATTACAAACAGCAGCCTGAGGCTGTAGAGTTGATACCCAGAGGCTATTAAAAACTTTCAACCTCATGTCTGACAACTGGGGAGTTAAACAAACATCCTCACATATGTTATAGTTACAATAAAAGTGATGATTATCTTTGTATGATAAAGGATGTTAACTACCCCACAAATTTATTTTTCTTAAAATTTTATGAGGACTCAAAGCTGCATTTGACAGCTTTTACTTTTTGTTTTCATTACTATATGGTTTGTAACACCATCACATAAGTCTGAAAGAAAAAAATTGTTTTTTGGTTTTTTTTACATTGGCAAATGAATATTCATTGCCTCTAAATTCCTTGGTTTTCCTCACTTTCCAATAGCACATTTATTTATTTTATTTATTTTCAAGGCTTTCTTCTTAGTGGATGATATCATAGGCTTCTACTATCGTTTTTATTTTTGCTATTTCCTACTGTTTTAGCTAAACAGTGCAAGGAACATGGGCTTGCATAAAAATTTAAATCAGATTTATTTTTTTCTCATTCCCAAGAGATCAAGAGTCTCTTCAAGCTGGAACAAAAATAAACACTTTTCAAATGGTCTTAAGCACTGGGCAGGCTAATGGGCATAAAAATGCTTGCTATTAAAATAAATGCAACTTTCTTGGGCAAACAAAACTGTAGCCTATAAACAGATTAACCCTGACAAATTAAGCAGGTGCAGGAAAGCTGTAGAGCCTGTGATGTAGCTCCTGAAAGCAAGAAAGGATCATCTGATGGAGATAAGACAATTGTTTCATGCTTCCAAGTACTCCTAAAGAGCTGTTTGATTTGAAACCTACTGAGATGATTAAAAAGCACCTACCAGTCCTTTTTATCCTTATTTTCATGGGAATATACAAATATAATGCCACAACATAATGTTCAATAGAAATGCAGATTAAAGTGATGGTGTTTCTGGGCAAAATGTTTTTGTCTTTATTTATCCACAGTGCCACATCTTATCAATTCACCAGTGTTTGAACACCTTTTTATTAAAAATAACATCTGTGAGGTACATCTATTTTGATTTGGTATTGGATATTTACACTGCTCTGCTGGACATTTAGACTGTAAATATTGGATGTTTACATTGCAAGCACAAAAATTAGACCTGAAAATATTAGAAAATGTGGATTTTTTTGTTCCTTCTTTGGAAGAACAGCTGTTCTCTGAGCCAAAACTACACAGGGACATGAAAATCTGAGAGAAAAAATATCTCTCCTCTGTGACTTAATTTTCATCTCAGTTGCTGGGAGGAAAGAGAAGGGGGGGGCAGAGGAAAGACAAAACAACAGGGAGAGAATGATGGTTTAGATAGGCAATAGAAATAAAGACTTTTACACAAACAGTCCTTATTGTAAGAAATTAAATTAGCTAAATATGGTGGAGATTACATATCTACATAGTGCTCACATTCTTCCTGACATTCTGCAGAGATGTGGGCATTCTCTTCCAGGTAAAGCATCACAAACAAAGAACAAAAGGTCATGAATACCAAGTGGAAAAGAAACAGTATTTGGAAAAAAATATGTGTGGTAAAATTAAGTTGTTGTGAACTCATTTGGCAGAAATGTGAAAAATAATTTTTTTCTGTTATTCTGTAGGAAGCAGATGTACCCACAGTATTTAAAATACAAGCTATTCTTAAGAAATAAAGCATTCTTAAAATGAGAATAAATCAATTTCAATCTGTTAGACTAAGAGAGAAAATAAAAACACATGTGGTCAGTAGGAAAAAGGGCTACATTTTCCCTTCATATTTCCCTAATAGATTATTCCAAACATGTTAAGCTGCTTTCAAGAAATCTAGGTGACTCTAGAAAGATTATGCAAATAATTATTCCATTTCTGTTCTTTTTTTGGTGAAGTATCTCCACCATTTTTAATGTAGCAAAGTCCCAGCAGCCCATATCTCTACCACACAGCTGGCAAGCATATCTAAAGGATTATGCATAATATGCATGTGAGCCCATGAAGGAAATGCATTTATTCAGGACTGAAAAGAAGTAGGAAAGCTTTAGTTCCCGAGCCACAGAGAAAAATGGCTTAAATAAATTTCTGTTTCTCATCCATCCTTTTCCTCAAATCCCAACCTCTTGCTACCTGCACCTCCATTTTCATGGCAAGGTTAAAATCATCACCAAACTCACCCTGCTCCCTGCCAAGACAGAGCAGATGTAAAAAGGTTTTTTGGGGGTTTTTTGGGGTTTTTTTGTTGGTTTTTTTTTTGTCGGTTTTTGTTTGCTTGGATTTTTTTTGTTGCTTTGTTTTTTGGGTGTTTTTTTGGGTTTTTTTATTCTGGATGTTTTTTATTTTCTTCTTAGAACTAGATGAATGTACAGAATCTTTTCCTCCCTCCTCCCACTTAGGTAAGCATTTATCACTGACATTTGTGAGAGTTGCAGGCTCTCATCAAGACAAGGCTGCTGTGGATACTGTCAGGTGTGAATGCAAGAGAATAATTCATTCTCCTCAGACTTATTCCTGGGCAAGAAAATGTGCAAATGCTCTTCTAAACCCAGGAGCTACACCTAACTAAAGAAAAAAAAAAAAAGGAACCAAACCCAAAAAGGTGCTGCTTTTTGATGATAATGTATCCCAAATAATTAATATTTTGCATCACTAATCATTGTTTTAAAAACACTATTCCCAAAACTAGGGCAATCCTTTAAATAGAGTGCCCAGACTTTTACAACATTTAGTTCTGCTTTCAGAAGTCCTCAAGGAATGTGAATGTGGGTGGGCACATCCCCCCTTGAATCCCACTTTGCCAACAGCTGTGTTTAAAATTTAAAAATTTAGGATTTAAAGTCCAAGGAATCCTATGTTAAAGAATGGCAGCTAGTTGGATTTTTTGTCATATTTTATACTGTTTGGATTGCCTACAGACTTTATCTCATACCTTGTGCACCAGCAGTGACATCAGCCAGAGAAAAATGAGTTTTTGTTTTGGGGCAAATTGAAACAGAAGGTTTTGAACTGAATAGTTCATGTGCTGATAGCAATCAAGTGAAGACAATGTGAAGCCTACACACCTCTTCAGCTTCCAGGGGGTTTTATCTGCAGCAAAATCCATGCTGCCACAACTGGAAAAACTGGTGTATGAGAGGGCAAGGGACATCCCAACTGCTCTGACTTAATGCTGAGCTGCTAAAGCAGGAGATTTCCCCACCTAAACCAGTGCAGAGCTCATGCAGAGAAATGAATTTCACTGCTGCACTTTCATATCAGATTTTTCTAGTGTCTTATTTCATCATTTTCGCCTGTGGCTTCACCCTTCTTCCCAATACCAATAGCCTGAAAAGACAGCAACTGATTAAAAGGCAGCCTGCAAGGGCCCAGCACACCCAATTTGTGCCCATTTGTGAGCCTCTAATGTCACCCAGAAGAAGTGTGGGTCCCATGCTGTGAATATCACTCTCCTGGCCAGTAAATCTGCCTTGCTGTCCTCAGATCCATCTGAGGTGCAATCCCAGAAACTGCTTAGCTGGCAGATCTGTTGCTCAGCTTTCTGAACCTCTCTCAGAGTTCTTGCTCTTTTCATCCATTTTAGGAAAAAATCATGGCCAGTAACAGTATTATCACCAGGCTTTTGAAAATGACCCAACTGGGTCTGTTCTCAGTTGTTCACCTCTCACATTGAACTTCCCATAAAAGAAATCAACCCCCTGGGATCATCAGGTGGATGAGAGGTTGGATATGACCAGTCCATGAGTGCTGAGATGCAGAAACCCCCCTGTGCTGGGCTCATCCCACAGGCTGGGCTGCAGGAAAGGGGGAATTCTGTCCCTGTGCCTGCTCAGGTGTGACCCCACCTGCAGGGCTGCCCCTGTCCCAGCCCAGGGAGGAGCTGGAGCTGCTGCAGAGAGCCCAGAGCAGGCAGCAGGATGAGCAGAGGGATGGAGCAGCTCTGCTGGCAGCAAAGGCTGGCACAGCTGGGATTGTTCACCTGCACAGGAGAAGCTTTGGGCTGAGCTCAGGGTGGCCTTGCAGGGCCTGAAGGAGCTGCAGGAAACATGGAGAGAGACAATTGCCAAGGGATGGAGGGACAGCACACAGGGAATGGCTTCCCACTGCCAGAGGGCAGGGCTGGATGGGATATTGGGAATTAGGAATTGTTCCCTGGGAGGGTGGAGGGGCTGGCGCAGAATTCCCAGAGCAGCTGTGGCTGCCCCTGGATCCCTGGAATGTTCAGTTCCAGGTTGGACATTGGGGCTGGAGCAGCCTGGCACAGTGGGAGGTGTCCCTGCCATGGCTGGGGTCTGGAATCAGAAGATCTTTCAGGTCTCTTCCAACACAAACCGTTCTGTGATTATCTGATGACCCCAAAGCCCCTGTGAAGGGATGGATTCTGACACCCCACAGAGATTGCACAGGAGATGTGCAACCACCTCTCTGTCACCCCAGGCACATCTGGCTCTGAAGAGCCTGAGGAGGACAGAGAAAGGTGGCTGAGCTCTCTCTGTGCTAAAGAGCAGGCTGAAGCACAGGCAGATCCTCATCTGACCCTCCTGGAGATAATCAGATAAAGAAGAAGGAGCACAAAGTGCACCAAGTCTTAGTCACTCGTGGCTGTCATAACCTTTGCTTCCTCACAGGAATTACTTCCCTTGACCTACCATCCACTTCAGAGCACTTGTTAACCTTCTTTAAATTAGAAATTATAATGTAGGCTTGGAAAAAATAAAGGGGAAAAAAAAAGAGATGATAATCCCACTGAGACATGAATCTCCAGCTGTTAGAAGAAGACACTGATTCTGTCAGCCAAGGGTCTGACCTGTGATGCCAAAACTAAAAAGATGCTCTTACCAGAGGGGTTAATTCAGACAACTCTTTTAAAATGCAAATTTTCTGCTTTTTGCTTTTCTTGATTTCAAGCACAGCAAAGCAGGGGCTGTAATTAGAGAATGGGTAGTCGGCACTGTTCACCAGTTGTGCGTAAGCTTTAAACTAATAACTCAGCAATTAGAAGAAAAATGAGCAGTAATTACACACATTTTACTCACTGCTAGACAGATGGAACATTTTCTGCTCGTTATTGGCAAACTGTCACTGCGTTTATTTCATTTTTAGTGTTTACTGTTTGTTGTAGTTTGATTAGGAATAATTACAGGCTAGGAAAAATACGAAAGAAATGAACAGCCTTTTCATTTTTACATCCTTAAAGTGATACAGCCATTTCTTCCCCCATTTTCTCCAAGATGAACATGCTCTCTGTTCACAACTTCATTGAAACTGGGCTGCACCTTACAGGGGCTTGGTGAGAAAAAGGAGTAAGGCAGTGTAGGAAAGACCATCCTCTCCAGAATGGCTGATAAAACACGGCTGGGGTCACAGGCAGCTTCCCTGGTGGGCTCTGCTCCACATTGCCAGGCTATTGCATAAATTGGTTTGTATTTATTACAGCTACAAGGCTTTAGTCAAAAGAGGCATCTGAGCCAGATCCCAGCTCACAGGGCAGGAGCTGCAGGGAACTATCAGTGCCCTTACCCCAGGTAAGCAGGAAAACACAAGAGGATGTGTTTTTCCATTTTTCATTTTTCTACCTTGCTGGAGTTTGCTTCCCTAGCGCCTCCTACCTAATTCTGGATTTCTGAGTCTTTATGTTGCACAAGCTGTGCCTTATTCCCAATCTTTGGGGACAATTTTAGGGAAGGGAATAGGTGGCTGTCCCCTGTGGTTAGACTGAGCTGCAGAGCAAAGTATCCAAAGGCATATTCAAAGTTTCCAAAGAAGCCAGGCACTTGGAGAGATTTCTAAATACTGAAGCTTTGAACCAGGGATAAAAACTTCCTACTTTAATTCTATCCACAACAAGGTTTTTCCAAGCTTCTACCTGAAACACATAGAGAAAAACACACCAAAGTGTGCAGGTCAGAGCTCATTTCTTCCTCAGGTCCAGCATCACTTAGATCCTTGCAGAGCCCCTGCCTGCCCTGCACCAGACTCCTGGATATCACTGACATTTTTTATAGATAGGATGGAAAAGCCAATGAATGTTCTTATCAATACATCCTTCTGACATTTTTTATTCAAATACTTCCAGCACAATTTTACTCATCAACCTTCTAACCACTTCTGTGTTCTTTCACATTTCTTTTTTTTTTTTTTTTAATAAAGCAACAAACCTGAGAAAAAAAAGGATTATTAATTTCCCTGCAAATAACATGGGATTTGAATGTTGGGCCTGGGGTGCATCACTGATAAATTGATTTAAATTCCCTGACGCACATAACCTAATACCACTTGAAAGAGTAAAAATGCTAATGGAGTCCTAGGAAAATCCAAACCAGTCCTGTTATGAAATGTGGCTGCAAACTTCACATGAGGGAGCAGTGGATAATCTCCCATTTATGTAATGCCTTGGAAAAGCTTCCTGGCTTTATGGTAGCATCTTTAGGGCAACAAAAATTTGGCATGACTCATAAATCCAGTATTAGTCAGGTTGGAATGGACAACCTTATGATTGGAAAGTTTTCCCACTGCCAGCCCTTTTGCCTGGTGCAAAGCTGCCAGGAACTGTGTCCACCTCTCCTTCCACAATTCACAGCCAATGGTTTTATCAGCAACACTAAATAAATGTTCTCTCTGATGCCACGACTGAACACTAATGAACTCTACAGCACAAGGCATCACATGAAGCAGCTTTGACAAAGCCTGAAACATACAGTAGCTCTGAAATAGATTTCCTTGCCTAAAAAAAAATTATCTTTGAGTACATCTTATTTTTAAGACTTTTCTGAGTGCCCTTTAGTTATAGCTACAAGTTTTTCTCCAGAATAACGAGCAGCGGATTCTTCTCCTCCAGTGCCAGCTGAAAAACCAACCAGAGGCTCTACAGACCCTAGAGGTAGAGATGATATGGGGAAAAAACACCCTCACTACAGGAGCAAGGCAGAGATTTTGATTGTTGCATCAGTAGAGAGCAATAAAATAGTAATGGCAAAGAAATGGAAAGCAGGAAAAATGGCTGAAAGAGCAAAGACTGTGCATAATAGAGGACTTCAAATATTCACTGCAAGGCATTGGTGCTTTCGTCCATGAGGCAATTCCTACTTATGAGGCTGTTGTGGAAATTTTTAAAAGAAAAAAAGGTGTTTATCAGCAATCATAGAATAATAGAATAATAGAAAGAAAAGAAAAATTGAATGGTCTGGATTGGAGGGGAGCTTAAAGACAACCTGATTCCAAAGCCCCTGCCATGGACAGAGACAGCTTCCACTATCCCAGGCTGCTCAAAGTTCCACTCAGCCTGGTCTTGAACACTTCCAGGGATCCAGAGGCAGCCACAGCTTCTCCAGGCAGCTCATGCCAAGGCCTCCCCACCCTCAGAGGGAAGAATTTTTTTACAATATTAAATCTAACCCTACTGTCTCTCAGTTTGAAGCCATTCCCTGTGCCCTGTCCCTCCATCCCTTGGCAATTGTCTCTCTCCATGTTTCCTGCAGCTCCTTCAGGCCCTGCAAGGCCACCCTGAGCTCAGCCCAAAGCTTCTCCTGTGCAGGTGAACAATCCCAGCTGTGCCAGCCTTTCCTGCCAGCAGAGCTGCTCCAGCCCTCTGCTCATCCTGCTGCCTGCTCTGGGCTCTCTGCAGCAGCTCCAGCTCCTCCCTGGGCTGGGGCAGGGCTGGGCCAGCTCTGCAGGTGGGGTCACACCTGAGCAGGGGCACAGGGACAGAATTCCCCCTTTTCTGTTGCCCCCACTGGGGGATGAGCCCAGGACACAATTGCCTTTCTGGGCTGCAAACAAACATTGCCAGCTCATGTCCAGCCTTTGTCTAGGTTATATTTATCCAGCCTTATGATGGAAGGCAATTTCAGGTAGGTGGGGAACTGAAAACCAGCTGGTTTTTATTGTTTCCGAAGTTGGAACAAATGTGATCCAACAGAGCTGAGACTCGACACTAAGTCAAGCTTCTGCCCAGCAACCAGCAGCTGGAAATTGTCCTTGCAATATTATTTACTCCCTGAGCACTTGGGAGCACACCCCTGGCAACCACGAGGTCAGGGCACTCTATTTTGTATCTTAAATTCAGAATAACTCACAATTCATAATAAATCGTAATTTCCTTCTAGATGTGCTCTAAAAGGAATAAGATAAAACCGCTGGCAGTTTCACATTTCTCATTTTCAATAAAATTTGGAAAACAGCACTTTCCTCATGGTGACAGAAGAAAGAGAATTTCTGTCTCGTTGTAAAGCTGTGCTGTTAATGATATTTAATTACCCACGCTTAATTACACCTGGCACTCTCCATCTTTGGCTCCTAAGGATTTTCCTAGTTAGATGATTAATGTGCATATAAGTGTGAAAAATTTCAAAGCTGGGGCATAACCTTGGCACTAAAGCATGGCAAACTTGAGCATCTGCACACCCAAAGCTGGGCTCCATTTCTTTGTGGCACTTTATCAGTTGAAAGGTATTTTGATATCACAGAGGGGTAAAAAGAACTGTCCTGTGACATTTGCTTGAATCTTTTATTTTTTCCCCCAATTAAGGTTTTGCACCAGGACACCAAGCAGAAGCACAGATTTTAGACAACCTTAATTTGATCTACACAGAGAGAGTTAAAGAAAACTAACAATTTTTATAAATATGCTGTAATAATTGAGGGCTGTACATATCATTCAACACTGAAGCAAGTACAAAAAACTTCTTCTAACCTGGCAGAACCCAAAGGCACCTGTTACCTAATTTTATTTTTTTTTACAGATCATAACTCTAATTTCTAGTCTGCTCCAATATTACAGTTTTGTA
The DNA here is from genome assembly GCA_034336665.1 of Luscinia megarhynchos. Lineage (NCBI taxonomy): Eukaryota > Metazoa > Chordata > Aves > Passeriformes > Muscicapidae > Luscinia > Luscinia megarhynchos. The sequence goes on from JAPFBE010000003.1 coordinate 4,212,570, forward strand.
AATTGAGATTCTCACAGCATCAGAACTGTGCTTCATCAGGGTCTCCACAGGAGCCTGCATTATTAATTACACTTTATATAACATTTGAATAGTATTCCTGAATGGCTTTCAGAGCAATTTTTAGCATTTCCCACTTATGAAGTAGAGGATAAATGTGAATATTAGAAGTCCTTAAGGAGTGACCTGTTTTGACCAGAAGTTTTTTAGTTTTTTATTTTAAAGATGGTACAAGCAGGATGGAATTATATATATAAATAAATAAATATATATATATATATATAATGTAAATATATAATGTAAATATATATTTATATATAATAATGTAGATATTTTATAATACAATTTTATATTTCTATTTTTTATTTATATTTATATGGCAAGAGTAAATCTTAGTAAAAGATTTTGCAACAATAGCACTGGGTCATGCAAAAAAGTTGAAATTTATTCTAGAGTACAGATTTTGGTTTGAGTTGCATGAGAGTTGGGCTGCTCAGTTTTTGCATCTGGGCTGCATAAGAATAAATAAAATTTACGTATGTGGTGTTGCAATCCACCAAGTGACACATAATAGTTTTATGGAGATCATTTTATGTTTGCTTTGAAAGAAAAAGGTGCTTGAAACTAATTTTTTTCTATCTCCGTTCTATCTCCAACTCTAGTCAAAGAATCCCACTGGCCAGAAAATAAATAAATAAATACATAAATAAACAAGCAGATCAAACCTAGATGATAAAGAAACTCTTGAGAAATAAACAAACTCTGTTTCCCTTGCAAGAATTTCAAAAATTTCCAATGTACTCCCGCTTTAAAAAAAGTGAAAACTCCCTAAATTTCACTTATTATAGAAGTTCCAGTCTCAGTTTACAGCTGCACCATTACAAACAGTGAGAACAGTTAAACAACCTCTGAGAACCCAAAATTAATCCCTGACAAATAGAATTTCAGAATCATTAATATTGTCAAAGCCCTCCCAGCCCCTGCAGTCCCAGCTGTGCCCATCCCCACCCTGTCCCCAGCCCAGAGCTCTGAGTGCCACCTCCAGGTGCCACCTGCAGGGATGGGCACTGCAAACCTCCCTGCCAATGCTTAAGAGCCCTTTCCATTCAGAAATTCTTCCTAACACAAACTTTCAAAATGTGATTGCTTATCCTAAACCCAAATTGGGAAAAGTGCTTTAAACAGCATGAAAACCTGAATGAAGAGTAGCTTGTCAGGCAGAAAAGCAGGACCAGAGAAAACAAGAGGTCATAGATGAAGCAGCACTTACAAAGCAGGTTCACTTCAGCAGCAGCACAACACAATTAAATTTCCCTTTACTCTTCCAAGCAAAACCCACGTGGGCTCAGAGCAGGTATTTATGAACTGGTTCTTGCTGACTGTGCTAGAACACCAACTTCTTTGCTGAGCAAACTAAACTAAGTGTTGCTCCAATGTGAAAGCATATATTCCCTTTCCCACTTCTGACTCAGCTTCAGAGTGAAATAATTTCTCCAGTTATTAAAGAGGCAGATGACCAATGTAATTTCACTGCCAACTTCTTTCAAACATTGATCCAAGGCAACTCCATTAATAGGTTGTTTTATTAATGTGCTTTGTCAACTTTCTTAACCATTATTCATGAGGACTCTCTCCTAAGGGTTTTCCTCTCAAAATTAAAATGAAGTGAACAAAAAGAAAAGCATCCCACAGTTACTTGTGCATTTTATAAACAAAGGTGATTATTAAAAATCTTTTGGCAGATAGAGAAGCTCAACTTTTCCTCAACATTTCTCTGGGTGCCTCTGGATGGTGAGGTTTGCTTAGTTTCAGCCTCTTTACATGAACTGGGGATGAAAAATCTGACTTGAGTCAGCAATGAGCTCTTCCAGCCAGAAAGCCAATTGTATCCTGGGCTACATGAAAAGCAGGGTGGCTTGCAGGTCAAGAGAGATGATTCTGCCCTTCCACTTCAGTCTGTATCCAGGTCTGGCATCCCCAGAACAAGAACAGCATGAATCTGTTGGGTCAGGTCCAGAGGGGGACCACAAAAATGGTCAGAATGTTGGAGCAACTTTCCTGTGAAAAAGGCAGAGATATTTGGGGTGGCTCAGCCTGGAGAAGAGAAGGTGTTAGAAAAATCTCATTGCTTCTAAGTCTGCAAGGTGAGGGTGCTTATAGCAAACATGGAGGACCTGCAGAGATCAAGGAGCAATGATTTAAAACTGAAAGAGATCTAGAGTGGACCTATGGAAGAATTACTTTTTGGTTTTTTTACTATAGGAGTGGTGAGACACTGAAAGAGATTATCCAGAGAAGCTGTGGCTGTCCCTTACCTGAAAGTATTCAAAACCAGCTTGGATGTGGCTTGGAGAATCTTGTCTAATTAAAGATTCCCTGCCCATGGCAAGGACATCACAATTTAATGGACTCCTGCAACCCAACCAACACTTAATTATCATCAATGTAAAAGGGTAGAAAGCCTTTTTGGAGAAATTCATAAACTCCTTGGAGATCTGAGTAAGACTTTGGAATGCCTTGCTGGTTGAGGAAAATGGCATTCTGTTATATCTGTTTCTCCCACTTTATGCAGAGGGGTTAAAGGCTCTTCAAAACCAGAACAGGACTGAAAACTACAACAAGCCCTTCAGTTTTGTTTTACAGACAAAAGGGGTTCATTACTGATAATGTCAACTTTTTAAAATTCTTCTGATCATCACAAACAATTGCCTTAACCCTGAATATTTCAACACACATTTTAGAAGCTGGTTTGTAAAGGGCTTCAAGAACTTTAGACTCAGACTGTACTGCAGCAATTCTTGCACTAATACATCTAAATACTTCTGCTGTATTTTGAAAAAGCAGGTAATATCAGGAACACAGTTGGAAGCTGAAGTGGAAGGATAGCTGAGCCTATTTGGCACTCCAGATGGATCAATCAAAGGATCATGGAATTATTTGGGTTGGAAAGAACCTTAAAGATCATCCAGTGCCACCCCCTGCCATGGGCAGGGACACCTTCCACTATCCCAGTTTGTTCCAAGCTCCATCCATCCTGGCCTTGGACACCTCCACCCATGGGACAGCCACAGCTTCTCTGGATAAATATATCTTTTATCTTTTGGGGTTTTTTTCCACACAAAGCTGAAGTGTGTAAATGAGTGAAGGGTGACTATTAGCACAGAGCTCAATTAGCCCAGGTTTCAAGTGCAAGTGACCTCACTGGGAATCAATAGCAGTGTTTAACTAACAGGAATAGGTTAAAATTATGGCCCCACTGAAGTCTGAGGACATTTACAACTTGTTTCCATCTCCCAGACTTATAAAGAAAAGTCACATATCTGCCCTACTGAGCTGATACAACTTCCTTTCCCTCATGCCTTCACAGATAATTTGTCTCTCTTAGACTAAACACAGAAATTCTGGGGTTTGCCTGTTCCCATCCTCCCTTCCCTTGAGCACTGACCACAGCAGAGCATCCCTGCAGCTCAAGAGAGAGTATGAGAGGACATTTCCACTTCCCCACAGCCCCTTGCAGCCTGACCAGTCCTGCTCACCCCAGGCCAATAACTCAGCACAGCTCCATCCGTGGGCTCCCATTTTTATTAACAGAAGGAAAAAATGGAAATCTTTTCCAGCTCCTTCTACAGCTTCTCTAGAAAATTCACATTCAGGAATGTGCAGTGTGAAGTGAAGACAAGGAGAACAAACCCCCAAAAAATAAGTTTTACAGGGACTGTGTCACTGCTGAGGGAGAAGGAAGTTTAGCAAAGGAAAGCTGCCTTTTAACTCCAGTTTTCAATATAAGAAAAGTCTTTGAAAGAGCTGACAAATGGAAAACAAATTTTCACCAAGTATAACCACTTAACAGGCTTTCCTTCATAAAGTATTCATCTACTTGCTTCCCTTGACCTTTTTTTACCATTTTTCCCCCATTTGTTCTTCCACCTAGAGCCTTGGTAATGGTGAGGCACAAAGAGGTGCTAAACAGTGATGAAGACAGCAGTGAATGTGTTTGCTTTTATGGCCTGCAAAAATTCTCCATGGGTAAATTATGAAAAAGACACAGGTTTATACTAATAGGTGTCACACAAAAAGAATTGGGAGCAGGAAAAATTACTAAAGAAAAAATATAATTTTACCAGTAAGGTGGCTGGGTGAAGGTGAGTGTTAAACTGAACAGATGCTGCCTTGCCAAGTGACTCTTGTAACAGCTGCTCTACACCAGCCACCACCAGAACAGCAAATATAAAGTTATTGATGTTACTAATTGTACTGTGTCACATTTTGCACCATTGTTCTGTCAGGTTCCTGCAGAAATTTCTGACAAATACACTACTTACACTTTTCAGCCAGCTAGTAGCATTTTAACATGCCATTCTCTAGGGGGGGAAAAATGTCAAATTCCAAGGTATTTTGAAAAACTTGCTTCATTATGAACTGGTCCATTGTCACATGCAAGAGCATTTCATTCCCCTGGCTGCTGTGAGAAAAATAAAAGAAATAATTAGACACAGGGAAAAAATGTAGAGCAGAAGCATTTTTCATTCCACTTATTAGCAGCTAGAAGGTTCCTGACAGGAGCAGGCAGAGATCCCAAAGAGAAATCAGCCACGGGGTGTTGGCCAACATTTTCAGAAAGATCCTCCTACCTTGCACCTGAGAGATAGAGGCTGGCACCCAGCAAGGTTTGGAAAACAGCTGGAGGTCACAAATGCACTTGTGTCCCCTGTATTTAACTCCTTTCCTAAAGGTCAGAGAGAAGAAAAGTCGAGAGCTGAGCTCAGTTTTGAGCTGCTCTGAACCTGGGGATGACTCTGTGCATTCTCCCTGGGATCAGCATCACTCTGCTAAGAAATAGAGCTGAGCATTAAAGGTCATTGTTTTGGTGGGAATATGAGCAGAAGTGTTCTTAGATAAAAACAACTCCCCACTTCTGCCCTGGAGTCCAAAAAGCAACCTGAGGAATGAGCTTTCCATCCTGATTAAATAAACCAAGGCCCTTTGTCACAGAGGCAGCATCTATTCCAGAACGAGCCAAAGGAGGTTTTTGCTGATTCATTTGCTGCCTATCAAGACTAAATTATGAGCCCTGTCTCAGAAAAACAAAAAATTATCATCAGAAGATTTTTCATAGAAATTTTCTGTGAAGATAGATACATATATTTAGCTCATTTACTCTTCAAGGTTAAAACAGAATAAATATGGCTGAACAAATACTTCCCCTGGCAAGCACAAACAGAATTTCATTCATCTTTTCTGTGCAGAAGAGCTGGAAGGCAAGGTCAGAGTCATGCTCAAATTGAGATGTTAAAACTCTGATTTCATAAAGTCTTTCCTTACACAGGGATGCTTTAGAAATGTTCATAACCACAGCTTTTTTTAGTGGCTTCACAGCTTTTTTGCCAAAACTCATCAAGAGTCACAGGTGAGCTGATTTGGGGGTCAAGGGGTGAAAGAGTAAAGATTATTCTGCATGGGTTGTGTTTCTCACAATTGATTTGGTAAGGTTGTAATTTAAAAAAAAAATACTGTAAATAAATTTGAAAGCACAGACCAGATCTAAAGCAGATCAAGCCAGTGAGGTATCACACCTTTTTCAGGCCTTAACAGAAAAACAAAAGCAAGGGGTTATTCTTGATTCAGCAAAGCCACACAGAACTAATTATCTGGTATTTCTGAATTGCTCACAATGTTCCCTGTCCATCATTTGAAAATGATGGCTTGCTAATGCTTACCTGGTAAATATGACATGTCTGGATAAATATGAATATGTGGCTAAAGAAACACAGAGATAGCCAAGCTAAACAAAGTGCATTTGAAAGGGCAAAGTGTATTCCATCTTTTACAAAGGGCTGTGGATAAGTAGAAAGGTTGAGATCAGATAAAGATGCAAAGCTGAGAAAGGATTGTGAGCTTCAAAGGCAATGAGTGCTTGGGAAATTGAACACAGAGACTGGATTAGAGAGTTGAGGACTCAACTGAGCAGCCCACAGAATTGGAAAATTGTCTTTCTTTTGATTATTGGTGTATGTGGCTGATTTAATAAAAAGAATCTGGATGATGGGAGCCTCCTTGTACGCCCTATCCAGCACAGAATAAATCAGCTTTCAAATAACTTTCATATGAAAAGAGTTGAGAAAGACAGACAAGGTTAAGTGAAGGAAAAAAAATAAAGGGCTGACTATCAGGTAAATAAAACATACTGACTGAAGTGATGGCAGAAAACAGGAGTCTTGTGGATTTATGGGTGAATTTATACAAGTATTTGTCAGCAAGAGTGAATCTGGTTGACTTCCCAGAAATACCAAAGTACAAGTAGGAGATCTGTTAAAACTGCTCACAAAAAACCTGCTCACATTAAAATCCTATCAGACACAATTATTAGTGATCCCATTACCCCAGGCACAGGAAAAGGTGAACACAGAAGGGACCTAGTACTACATATGTAAATACAGGCCAAGCCAGTTCCCTACAAGAACTTCCAACATTTTATCTGAGTCTGCTCTGTCTGCACCATCCTGATATTCCTTCTCAAGCATTTCAAGCCCAATTCTTCACCTCATGCCCTTTATCCCCTTCCCACTGCACACTCCACAGCAGTCACAGGATCTTTCCTCCCACCTGGCTGTTACACCTCCCTATTTTTCCTTAACATCCTCTTTCCTCCTTTTCCATCTTAAAATCTCCCCTGACAGTGGCAGATGAGAGCCACAGCCCACTACCCCAAATTTCAGTGTCCCATGAGGTGTTGTCACCACTCTCAGCACCATCAGACCTTACCAAGTTTATATCTCACCAAAAATGTCATGAAGCATCAGATGGAATTATGATTCCAGTGGTGCCATCTGAAGAACAGGAGAGTTGTCATCTAAACCTATCAATTCAATGCTACTGAATCCCCATCAGCACACATCTTAGACTTTATACTTATTTATACTTTAGACTAGACTTTATGACATCTATAAGGTATAGATATTATCTATATATATAGGTATATATATCTATGTACTATCTATATATCTATCTTTATAGATCTGGACTTTATGCTTATTTAAATACTATACTTAGTATTTAAACTCTTAACATGAGAATATCTGCAGGCAGTTCAAGGACAGGAGTTTAAATTCAGGTCTGCAAGCAAATGCTCATGTCACAGTGACCTCATGTTTTTAATTGGTAATGCAATGACAAAAAGGTTTGGCACAGTGACTAGAAACTGAATGAGGATCCATTTTGTTTAGTGCAGCCCTTTTAGGTTTTTTGAGAGTTAATTATACATTCCTAACACTGAGCAGTACAGAATGTTCTTCAGTGCATGGCAGAGATTTGTTGGGGCTGTAATCAGATCATAGGAGCTGCTCAGTTTCAAACCCCATGGCAATGTGTTGGGGATGTGTCACATTGGAGGTGTGGCTGGGAAGGAACTGAGAGGAAAACTGCTTTTTGCTGCCTGATCAGAGGTGCTGCAAAGTGTCTGTAAAAGCTCTCTAGACCCATCCAAATAGATTTCAAATACATTGGAAAATTCCACAAGAATAAGATCTGCCTTTGGTTTGTGATCTATTCCTGCCCCCCAGCCTAAATTTTATTTTTAGAAGAGCTAAGCTGTCTCCATGCTATGCTTATCCAACTCTTATCAAGCCTGCTTATCCAACTCTTCTGTTTTGATGGATGGATTTGGGTCTATGTGACTAAACTTTGCCCCTTTCTGTCCAAGAAAGAAGGAAAATAACATAATTTACATGAGGTACATAAAGTCTTACTTTCACATATCAAGACTTGTAATAGATCTCAGTACACTTTTGTGTGCTGAATTTAATAAATATCAAGAAACATGCAAAGTTCTGGACCTAAATTACATCACTGGACTAGATGGTTTACTGGAAAAACAAAATCCCTCAAATCAATTCTATCAAAATTATGGAGCTGCGATTTGCAACAAATATGTTCCATTTCCTTGTTCTTTCAGGTAAAATTTCTCATTTTGGGTGATGATTTAAAGAAATCATCACCAAAAACAAAGGCACCCCAAAACCCCCAACTAAACAGCAGCAACAAACAAAACAAAAAACCACAAAAATAAACCAGTAACCATCTGTGACACATGGAAAATATCTCCATTAAGCTATACATTCAGAAGTTCAGCAGCTATAAAGTCAATCTATTTATAAATTTTGCTGCTATTCCAAACTGCATCCACAACTACTGGCTGCCCAAGCTGGTTAGATCAAACTCAGGTCAATGCATGGTGTTCTCATGCTGTTGATCAACAAAACCCCATTATTTTGGGGTTTTTAAAATAATTTTCACTTTCATTTTTTCATAGGCTTTTTTCTACTTTATGCCCCAGGGATATCACCAGTCCCTTTCAGCTCCACAATCCATTGATATCTCTGCATTTCTATTTTCCAGAAGTTTCTGGGCACTCCCTAATGTGCATCGAGCAAAAAGTGATTGTTCCATCAGTCCCTGGGCTGTCAAACAATGCATGATTTCTTTAATACCTCCTCAAGCTGACAAGATTGAACTAGAATTGCATTATTATGTACTTCAGTGCAAAAAGATGGCCTGAGAAATTCCTGCAGTTCCCTCCACACACCCTTCAGAGAGCAGGGCAGCATCTTTTTTTTTCTGTTTCTGCACCATGATTGCTTTAGGAGAGTTAATTGTGATATTAAATAGGGTCTTTCTGCCTGCCTGTCCTCAGGGTAAAGAAAAGTCAAGAACAAAACATGGAATTACAATCAAGTGTGACACATGTAAGGAGCATGACCTTCTCTGGGCTCTCAGATGCTGTGACTCCCCAAGCCAAAGAGAAAGTAACAAAGTGAAAAGGCAAATATGAGCAGTGTGGAACATGTTTGGTCAAAACTGATCAATAGAAATTTTTTTATAAATATCTCTAAAAAAGAACAAAATTATTACTTTCCAAAGACAGAGCAAATTAGCTGCAGGATGGGACAACATGGGAGTCTAACACCCTGCAGAGTTAATCCTGAATTCCAACTTGCATGCAGGAATTTGTGTCTAAAAAGGATATTTCAGAAGCAGGCAGCACTTCTGAAACCCAGTTTAGAATTTACCACCAGAGAAGCAGAATGTGGGGATGAGTGTCAGCCACACCCCTCCAGAACACTGGTGCACATCACAAAAAGAGCTGGTTTTATTTTTAAATGACACATTGGATGATCTCATCTCTACAAAGCTTTTTTTGCAGCTGGCATGGATAATATATCAAAACTAGCCCTTGAGAAGCTGGTCACTCTAGGAAAGAGTTATTATTTTGAAATTAAATTTTTTGTACAATTTATGCAAAATTTTTCCATGCCTGGCCAAAGAATAGACAAATGGTTACACAGAATTAAATACTTAAACACATGGAGAAAGGTGGAAAAGGGATTGGGAAGGGTAGGGATATCCCACAATGAACAAAATATTCCCAGAAGCAAATATGTTGATCTGTGGGAGGAGGACACAGCTATCATCAATTCCTTTTTCATTGTAGTTTTCCTATATTAACTTGGCATATTTAAAATTCTTGAGCAGCATTTATTTTCGTGATAGAAGCCTCTCGTGTCAGTACCCTGGACAGCGCACACACAACTCCATGATTTTTTTTTTTTAAATTTGCTTTTAAAGAGAGACACAGCTCTGAAAAAGAGAAATCATCATCTGTGTGATCACAGCTCACAAACTTCTCCACTGAACGAAGCTGATCATTTCTGGCTGTGCTGCAGCTCATCTTTCTGCAAGTCACTGCACCTTGAGGTAAGCACTAATTGTTCAAGGTTTGTTTTCATTGTGAAAATCTGGCATTTATTCCTTCTGCCATGGTAACGAGCTCCGGTTGTATCACCACAGTCCTTCCAGCCCTGTCAGCTGGGAATAAATAATTTCTGCCGAGATTTTCAGGAAGAAGCTGGAGAATAAACTCCTACAGTCTTCACTTTGGGATAGTTTTTCCAGAACCCAGACCACTTTCTAGACTTGCCCAGAATACAGAATTCAGCTGCATGCCTCACTAAAGCTAAAAGCAAAAATTTATCATGTTGTCTTAGTTTTTCTTAGTATTCACTTAATCCCATGGCAGTTCAATAGTCTCAGCACGCCAGGGCAGGGCAGGCTGCACCCACAGGATCCCAGAGCACATTCCAAGGGAGACCCCATTCCACCCACGATTCCTGGCAGGAATTTTGGTGAGAACACTCTGTGGGAAGGAATAGGATGTGGCTGGAGAAGGGACCATTCAGAGCTAGGGCAGCGCTTTTCTGTGACAAACATCCTTATTTTGGCTCCTGGAGATCAGCACAACACAAAGCAGTGCAAGAGCAGCTGTGAAGTGGGCATGGACTTCGGGGAATGCACTGTGCATGAGAACTACTTTGCATGAAAAGCAAGAACTTTATCTCCAAGGCAGGGGAAATTTATCTGTCAAATGCCACAAAGCCTGGGAGCATGAGCATCCCAAGACCCTGGACCCTGGATTAACACTGGTGAGCCTTTTCTTTCTCTCTCCCTGCCTCTGTAATTCATGTTTTCCTCTCACTTTTTCCATTATCCAAACCTGACTCTGGCTGGATTAATGCTGGTGAGCTTTTTCCTCCCTCTCTTTCTCTCTCTTCCACTCTATAATTCATATTTTTCTTTCTCTTTTTCTTTACCTAAACCCACGTGCTTATACCAACCAGGAACCAACACACCAATTTCCATGCCAACTGTGCAACTGAGTCATAAAACTCTGTTTCATTTGCAGAGCCTCTGACTTTTGTTGTTCCTTTCAATCAAGAGCATTTAAAACTCCTGGGTGCTTCCTTCTCCTACAAGGTGGGACATCCAAATGGCAAATCCTTGCTGTCTTCTGGTCACTGGGCTATCCTAGGACATGGGCACCTGAGTTCTGGCCCCTCTGCTTGATCCTTAAGGCTGTTCCCAAAGGGGAGGGGATATTGTGGTACAAACCTAGTCTGGAGCTAATATTCCTATCTAGGAGCTAATAGCTCATTTTTTTAGGGTAATTCTTGTGCTCAGACTGTCCTGTGTGATCAAGTGCCACCCTGTAAGGGCAAGATTTCTTCACTGAACATTCAGCCCCTGGAGCAATTTGACAAGGATCATTTCATGTTTTCTTCTGGATGGCAGAAAAAAATATTGCCTAAGCCAAGACCAGACCCACAGATCACATAGTTTTTGAGGTATCCCGTGTGACCTGGGGGTTGTTTTTGTAATCCGTTTAATAAAGTTCTGTGTAGTTTTTGTATGCTGATAAATGTTTTTAATTACTTTCATGACAGCAAGTCAATTACTTAATGTTACAGTCCATTATCACAGTACTCCTTCTCTAACATATTTCCTGAGTCTTCAAAAACAAAGGAAAAAAAAAATCAAGATCAAATTTTCAGACAAGGCCTATTTCCCATAAAACTGAAAATTATGTTGGCGTCTTTTGAGGTTTTAGGGTTTTTTGAGGCGATGGGTTTCTTTTACTGTGAGGGTCTTTTTTCTTGCTTTTATTCCCAAATCAGCCTTTCTGTAATTCAGAATGGGATTGCCACTTGGCTAATACATTTTGAAGTAGCATGAAATTAATGTTCTGTACTATATTTTGAGGGAATGAGTAAATCTGATTAGCACGAGACCTCCCTATACTGCAATTGCTCTTTGCTGAAAGCTAGAATTATATCCTGAATATAAACGAGATTAAACTTATGAAAGTGATCAGCAAGTTATGCAGAACCACATATAATTATCTATTAACTAATTATAACAGGGTTTGAGTCAGAAATATTATTGAAAGCAGGAAAAAAAAAAGATTGCCTATATTTAATCTAGTTATCTTTAGATGGTTAAAATCACTTGCTGAAGGTAAAATTTTGAAGTCACTACATCTATCTGGAAAAGCAGAATGTCCCAAGACCTGAATGAAGGAATTCCATTCTCAGTAAAACAACTAAAACCAGCCTTTGGTCACAAAGCTAATTTGCTTTATAAAAGGTTAAATAAAAAATCTTAATACATGGTCCAGGTTTATCCTATAGAATGAGGATAATTTTCCAAAGAACCAAAGCTTTAACTTTCAAGTCAGAGCTTCTCATAATCACAAATACATAACAAACAGAGTAAATTGCAAAGCAAAGAAGTTATAGAGGCAAAGTGACATAGCAAAATACAAGTTTTTCATCACAAAGAAGGGTCCACCAATCTGTTGGGACTCAGATGCCTTCTTTCCTCCTTAAGCTCTTGGTCCAGTCTGCTTAGATTTATTTTTGACTCATTCTTCTGCTGCAATCAATAAACTAAAAACCACTCCACCATTTAGAAAACACTGAGATACTTTTAAAAGCATACTTTTGAACTTCTGCTGTTATCAGGATATGTATGACACCTAAAAGCAAGCTGAGATTGGTGTCTTTTGTCCTGTACACTGTGAATTCATTAAATAAACGGTGGTACCTGCCCAGAAAATATTTGGCTCTTAAAAAATATTATATTTTAAAAAGAAATAAAAGAGAAAAAAAACCACAAAACAAACAGGGCAAAAATAGAAAAAGAGAACAAAGTGGAAACAAGTCCATAGGTAGGGACCTATAGGGCCTTTCCTCAAAACAAACACACAGAAAACCAAGGATAGTCTTGAAAATACAATCAAGTCTCAAAACATTTGGTTCATGGCTTTGTTCAGTAAACTACACTATCAGCTATTAGAGGTTTTATTAAATGTCAATATTATGATAAATTTTGGAATAAAATTACTTTAAGGTTTTCACTGACCTTATTTCCCCCTCTCTCTCCCCCAGCAAAATTTTGTCTCAGCTCTCCAGAGCAGATTTACTGAAGTCCCTCTACTTAGGTTTAAAAATAAAACAAAAAATTGGCAAGTACATCCTTTGTGTTTCCTAAGAACCAACATGATATTCCAATTTAGCAAAAGTGACATGATGATGGGTTACAGAGAGATGAAATGAAATCATATTGCTAAACCTAACTTCCTAGGACACCATGGGAATACTACATGAATCTTCATATTCATGAGGCTTAATTATAGCAAAATAACCAATCTGTAAAATACAGCTACGTTCAAGTACTGATTTCAAGACTAAAACATGAACAAAGAGAAGATGTTTCCCAGGAGATGCCTCTACAAGATGTGCAGAGGCACAAATGTAAGCAAAAATCAAAAAAGACAGATCAACAGATCCTATAACATGGAAGAGCCAGAGCAGCAGCCAAGGAAAGAATTAACATTCCTTTGGGAATGTAGGGAGTTTAAAATATTGCATGAAAGGTCTACAGCAGCTGCACTTCTTGTTACATGGCTATCACAAAAAAAAAAGCCCACCAAATAAAATGTAGAACCAGAGAGATTGCAAAACATTGGGGGAGAAATAGCACACATTTCTTTGCCAGGAACAGTAGCAAATAGGGATGGGTTTTTTGTAAGCCAAAAATTTTGAAACAGTGCTTGAACAGTGTATCTTATGTCATTCCTGGTGATTTATCAGTTTTTGCCATTGTCATTTCCATTTTTTCAGGTGGGACAGAAAAATATTGTCACTATACAGGTGATTTCAAGGAAAACCACTTGGCAAGTGGCCATAGTCCAAAAAGTTTAATCTCAATTTCTCCACAGTAATCAGTGTAAATGTTACATCTCATAACTCCATGATCCATCCAACTCTGGGCAGAAAATGATTTTAAGTAGTAAATATCTATAAAATCTCTTTGAGGCACTTCTGGTCCTAGAAAAAGACAGGTACCGGGAGATTTAAATCTGCATTTCATTAGCCTGTGGTTAACAAGCTGAATTTCTTGTTCCCCTAAGGGAGTATTTCCACCTTGCTTGTTTTGAAAGATGCTTTTACCTTCTCAAGAAAATCCTCCAGGCAGATTAACATAAAAAGTGATTGCCTGTACAAAAACTGAGAAGTATTTAGAGCTACTTCTCCTCTGAATTTGGCTCAAACCTCCTCATTTAGAATGTAGCTAACAATTATTCCCTACATCATTAGAGATAAGGCAATTTCAGAAAAGAATGGCACACCAGACCACACCCTTGAATGAAGAAAAAATCCCAACTCATACCTACACATCAGAGAGATGGCTTGCAAGAACCAGCCATAAATCCTATTATTTCAGAAGGGACTGGCAGTAACTCCAGCAAAATTTTCTTCATGTTTTCTTTTTTTTTTGCCAGCTGGAGGGGTTTTATCTTCACATGTATAAATGCTTTACATCTTTTTAAAAGTCCTCCAAAAAACCTACCATCAACTCCACACATTCCTATATTCTATTTAATTCAGTGTCAAGTTTTAACAGTTTATTAACATCCTGAGAAATAACTTCCAGCAGTTTAAACCTGAACAGGGAATAAGTGGGAACTTGTATTTTAAAACACATCATTTTATGAAAATCATTCTTCTTCCACAAGATATGAATCACAAAACTTTTAACTTCATTGCCTACAGAGAGCATTAATGCTTTTGGATGCTTTCAACATTTGTTTGCTACAAGATTTTAGTTCTGTAACTTTAGACACAAAAAAAACTCTAGCTTCCCAAAGAGCACCTATTATTGAAATGCTAATTTTCATTTAAATATAGAAGAAATAGCAACATTTGCATCTAAACTGCAGTGATTAAGCTTCGAAAGGCCAGAAATTAATTTACTTATCTTTTGGGGGGATTTTATAAATCCCTGTCTCAGTAGCAAGTGGTGGATAGAAACAAAACAGACCAGCTCTGGATCTAGTTTATTTTAATTTTTACATCTGCAAAATAGGAGACCACAATATTTACAATTATGAAACTGCTCCCACAGGATAAGGTGCTCACTACAATACAAATGGAAAACTATGAATGGTCCCATGAGTTCTATAAAAAATGGGAAAAAAAAAAAGAAAAAGACAGACAGACATCTGCCTAAGGAGCCAGAGAAACCTGATTAGATGTAGGGTTCAAAAGAGCATTAGGTTTCCAAATGGGTCTGAGGAAAAAGAAGCACAGCTCTGAAGAGCATAATATCCAGGAAGACATTCAG
This sequence comes from Luscinia megarhynchos, assembly GCA_034336665.1. Classification (NCBI taxonomy): domain Eukaryota; kingdom Metazoa; phylum Chordata; class Aves; order Passeriformes; family Muscicapidae; genus Luscinia; species Luscinia megarhynchos. Next base: position 4,227,582 of record JAPFBE010000003.1, read on the forward strand.
TGTTAGATACCAAAATCAATCAGTTGTGTTCAAATCTAATCCTTGGTAGTTTATTGCTTTAGCTGAATATATGCTGATAGTGCAAACAAAGGTTTTCCTTCAGTGTGATAAATGTGCTGTGAGACTCACAGCAATAGTTCCAGGTTTTCTATACCTCAACCAGGGGAAAAATTGGACAAAGATACTTTTGATTCATATTGTTTAAAAAAAGAGAAGAAATATGTGTTTATTTGGCCTTGTAACCAAACTGAACAGAAATTTGATTATTCATGCAGCTGCTATAAAAGGCCAGTCAGAGACTTGTTTTACCTATTACTAAACAACCAAATCAGTCATTGCCAGAGCCAGTGCTATTAAATTCTATTAAATGCTAAGTAAAAACTTGTATTTGCCCTTTACTACCAAGACACAGACAGAAAACAAATTTTGTCTGTAAAAAAATGAGTTATCTTTAAACAACAAGATTTTCAAAACGGCATCTGTCTTGAACTAGACATGTTTTGGTGCTGAAGGTTTTAACTTCAGAGGAAAGTTTTCACTTAGGATTCAGAAATGCTTTTACAGCTAAAATTCAATACTAATAATTTTATAATAAAATCTCTCTTAAAATGAATGATACCCATTTCTGACCAAACCTTCCACAAAAATGAACACAGCAGGTTTTCAGTAATGGAGTGGTTTTGGGTTGGGAGGGACCTTGAAGATCATCCAGTTCCAACCCTTGCCATGGGCAGGGAACCTTCCACTATTCCACATTCAAAGATATTTAGATGAGAAAACAAAAATCCCATTCTAAATTCTTCTTTTGAAGAGAAAACAAAATCCAGGCAAGAAACAATTTTCTTGGTGTCAAAAGATCACTCTAAAAGGGATGTAAGTGGCAAAATCTGAAAGAAATGTCACAATATAGCACTTTCCTGAATATTCTGTGAAGGAAAAGAAAACTGAAGAAAAATGAGAGCAAGGAAAGAATGTTCAGTACTCTTTTTCAGTTTTAAAATAATTAGAAATCTGTATTAACAGATTGCATGAAAAATATCAGAAAGCTAAAAAATAGCATATTTTAGAAATGCACAATACTGTTTAAGAACTATGAACCATTTTTTTAAATTCCCAATGATTCTTATCTTCATTGGGATTAGTAATACACCATGAATAGTGTGAATTCACAATCAACAATTTTTTTTTGTTTATGAAATCAACAAAATAGTAACAACTTAAAATCATAAGCAAGCTGGACTGACATTCTGACCCATATTCAAATCTAGGAGAGCACTGTCAATATCTTTGAGTGTAAATAAAGGAGTTTTATCTTTTAAGGTTTGTTTTTTTCCTTAATATTACTGAGTAGGAACTTCTCCCTTTTAGAATCCTCTGTAAATTAAAGCCAGAATAATTTTTTTAACAGTGTTAAAACATTATTAATGTTCAAATTATTTTAATATTTTGGATAGTTAATTAATATGTTCATCATTGGGTAATGTTAGGTGATCTGCTTTTTGAGTAGCACCCACAAAGAGTGAATACAGTAAATATAATTAAAAGTTATTTTTGGGGGAAAAAAACCAACAAACAAACAAAAAGCCAAAGCCTAACAAACCAAAACAAAGGAAACCAACAACTTCAGCTGCTGCATTTTAACAACACAGTCTCTTATCTCCCTGCTCCTCCCTCCCCCTCCCACAACAGACATGTCAAACTTGGATATCTCTTGCTCTAGGCAATAGACTGATGGATGGTATAACCACATGTCCTCTGCTTATCATTAGACAAGACACACATTTCTCTGACCTCCATGCTGAAATATGCTCCCAATTCTGCTTGATTTGTTTAAAAGCAAAACCCAAAGATAACCACGTTACACAAAGCCACCATCTACCTCTGTATTTGTTCTGTCTGCACAAAACCAGCCAACATCCTCCCTTTTTAAACCTGGAAGAGAGATTTTCCATTTTTAGACAATTGCTTGGAAGGCACAACCTTCTGCTTATGAGCAGAGCACGCCAGTGACAGTAAACCACAGCCAGAAGGCAATAATACATTTATAAAGGGCAACATAAAGATTCCACAGTCCCCATTCATATTCTGGTGCAGTCACCTGCTGGCTGGAGCATCTCTCCAAGCACAGTTTTTGCAGCAAGGAAAGGCAGGAGCAATTAACAGGAATACTCTGCCATACATCTTCCTCTCCTCTGCCTTCTCTTCAGCTCTGCCTGCTCACACCCACACAGAGGCCAGGGTCCCACAGGTCACACTCCCAGGGTATTCCATCTTCAGTGGGTAATTATTCTCAAGGCATGCCCAGCAGAGAGGGATACACAGCTCCCTCCCCAAAGGCAGAGAGCTGTGGAGCTGAGAGATGCAGCAGCATCCTGTGTTTGCCCCTTAGGGGTAGGACAAAGATATTCAGGAGAAATCCCAAAGGAGCCACAGGCGACAACACCGTGGAAACCTTGGTGGAGCCAGGAGAAATTTCTTGTAAAGTCCTGATCCAGACTATCACAAAGCACCACTAACCATTTTTTAACTTTTTTTTTCCCTTTGTCTTCAGTCAGAGTCAACATTGAAGCACAAGAGACGAAGTTTCGTGTTTGGACTCAGCTGTTAATTAAGTTTTGTTCATAGCACAGTGAGTTCTACAGGACTTCTAGCTAACAAACTAAAAATGACAAAATGGAGTTGTATTTTGCTTGTTACAAGGTCTTTCAAAGATAAACAGTCTAATGAAAAACTAGTACCTATATTATTTATACTTTTGACCCAATAACTAAACACTCGTGACTCTCTATCCAACCAAAAAATACTACTTTAAACCAACAAGAAGGAAGAAGAAACCAACGTCCTAAAACTTCCATCTTGTCTCATACCTATTACTATATTCCAAAACCCCAAATTCCAAGCCCTTCACCATATGATATTACACACTTCTATTTAACTACACACCAGTGATTCCAACTCCATCACTCAATTTTGGAAGCCTTTTCCAAGGCAACAAGTCAAAAGCAGTGTTCCCCTAAGGATTAGTGCCTGATAGAAAGTTTAGAACTGTTTAAACAGAAAGTTTAAAACTCTCAGGGTTCAGGGTTCCAACAGCAGACCAAGCCAGCAGCCCCTGAGGTGGTTGCTGCTGCCTCCCACAGTAGAAAGCAGAAGTTGGCACTGCAGATCCCTGGTGCCAGACGTGGTGGTGGAATGCAGAGTGAATCCTGAATCCAGCCCTGAATCCTCCCTAGGCTCCCCTGTGCCCTGGGAAAGAACTGAGTGTGGCCAAGGACATTCAGGCAGGCTCTGCCTTAGGCAATTGCCTCATTTGCTGGAGCCTGGAGACTGGCTTGTCTCATCAGAATACTGAGGTGAATAATAAAACACATCCCCACATTTGCCACGGGAAGAAAATACCACTGGAATTATTTTCCATAAAACTATTTGCAAGATGAGGACACTCTCTTCATTTTCACTCTGATTAATAACCATGGTTTTGACACAAATGTTAAGCACCCAAGGAGGTTTTGTGATGCCTCTTTTTTAGATGAAACTGAGCAAAACAAAAATAAGAATCATGACTTTTACACAGGAAGAAATGTCTGGCATTTCCAGTGAGAAGGGATTGTCATCGAGGTTATATATTGGATATTAATGAAGTCTGGTCATGCACAAACTAAAATACAGCACACTGCAAGAAAAGGGAGGAATCCACACATTTGTGAAAGAGGAAATGGTAGTAGCAGATCCAAATCTAGATGATTCCATTTTTTCCAACACAAAACGATTACAGAGGTCAAGTGTATCCTTTCCTTCTAAAACAGAAATTATTCATCTTTGAGGCAAAATAAAAGGGCTGTGCCTTTGCATAAAATAGGAACTCTACAATAACTACCTTGGTGTACAATGAGAAAATCAGATGGCGTATTGGGTAACAGCTACATTTTCTCAAACTTGCATAATTTAATTTTTTTTTAACTATCATTCTATAGAACAAGTACTTTTCTATAAAGATATAGTAATTGAATACATAATAGAGCAGTCAGTGGTGACAGTCCAGTGAAAAGGGAATTCCATTAAAGAACAACTTGCTTTTAAAATCATCCATAGATAACAGAATATCGAGCTGCTTTACATCAGCAGCCTTAAATACACTTTTTCAGTGACCTCTGGCACATAATAGGGTACTTGCTTTCCTCTGTTTTTCAGTCTTAATCAGTTCTGTCAACAGGTTTCATATTATACTGCTTTTATATTCCTGTCTAGTCACAATATTTTCAGCAATTAGGTGTGAAATCAAGACAAGTAAATCTGTTAGATTAAGAACATTATAGATAAAAAATGTCATGTTCTTTAACTGACGTGAGCAGAGTTTCTCTACAAGCTTTGCCAAGTGATGGCAACACAAAACCTGCAGATGAACCAACTGTGTCTTGGGCTGATCCCACAGTGTGGGTGATGCCTTAAGTTTTAGCTTTCATATTTTCCAGATTCAGTACTGCATTAGTGTATAACTCTGAACTTCATATAAAGTGTTACAAGTTCTCCTCACAGCTCAGTCACACAAAACCATCCTTGTCCAGCCCCAGAACCAAGGACACGCTGCAGCTTCAGCCCCAAAAAATGCAAACAGCAGTGAATTGGGGAGAGAATCTGGGAGGGTGGGACTGCAGAACCTGGAGCTGGAATTGGACAATTAACACCAGTATGGAAATGAACCAAAACTGATAAAAGTGTGAAAACTCATGACTTGGAATCCATCTTGGGTGTAGCCATGGCCAGACTCTTGCACTGCCCAAGGTGAATCCTTTGAAAGCCTTTTAGAAAATCCCTGCTTTATTCCTGTAACACTGTCTAGCTTCTGTTCTAGATATCCTCTCCAGGCATCATGGGGAAGAGGAAAGGGGATGAGACCCCACCTGCAGAGCTGCCCCAGCCCTGTCCCAGCCCAGGGAGGAGCTGGAGCTGCTGCAGAGAGCCCAGAGCAGGCAGCAGGATGAGCAGAGGGATGGAGCAGCTCTGCTGGCAGGAAAGGCTGGCACAGCTGGGATTGTTCACCTGCACAGGAGAAGCTTTGGGCTGAGCTCAGGGTGGCCTTGCAGGGCCTGAAGGAGCTGCAGGGAACATGGAGACAGTTCCCAAGGGATGGAGGGACAGGGCACAGGGAATGGCTTCAAACTGAGAGACTGAGTAGGGCTAGATTGAATATTAGAAAAAAATAATTTACTGCGAGGTTTACGAGGCCCTGTGGCTGCCCCTGGATCCCTGGCAGTGCCCAAGGCCAGGCTGGACACTGGGGCTGGGACAGTGGGAGGTGTCCCTGCCATGGCAGGGGTGGCACTGGATGGGCTTTAAGGTCCCTTCCAAACCCAAGTCATTCTATAATTACATGAATTATAGAATTGGGACACAATCCCAATTGTGGCTTTCCATGGGCACAAACTGGCAGTGCTACCTGGGGAATAAAATACCTTCTACTAAGTTGAGGCCCACTGCAGAATCTGTCTTTCTCTCTTTTATGCTCTAGATGTTTATTCTTTGAAAGGAAACAATATTCTTCCCTCAGAGAACAGAGCCCTTGTTTTGAGGAACATCAGACAATCAACCTAGTACAATGTATGCACAGACTAAAATCCAGCTCAACTGGGCAATTTTGTTCAGCATTGTTTTCTGATCTAAGTGTTTTCCACTTGAGAGAAACAAGACAGGCTTCAGAATATCACATCACAGAAATGAGCTTCTTGTCACAGGAATTTCTGAGGAAGAGAATTGCTCTTGTCTAGAGGGACACACACGTTTTGACCTCAGTTACCAAGTATCCCCCAAAGGCTCTTTATCCTACACGTAAGGGACGTGCTGCTTTTCCTCAGACAGGCAGGTAAACATAAAAAGTGCCCCAAACTGAGCAGCTCTGTCATCCACTTAGAATTTGAGGGCCAATGCCAAACAGCTGTAGCAATAAAAAATTTCATTTTCTGATCCGTGCGCTGCTAGATCTTCAACCTGTAGCCAGGGTAGCTTTATATAGGATGTTTAACAGGTGGAAGGCTGATTGAAAAATCTGATTTATTGTCTTTATTTACAAGGCTCTTCCAAAGGCATATGCATCTACGGTCTAATAATTCAACTAAACTGCATGTCACTATTTATGTCACCCAGAGTGTCAAGAAATATTTAACACCATTGATAAAAACAAACTAAAAGCCATCAACATTGAATGTTTTTCAAATTGCAAAAAGTTTAAGTCACGGCTTTCTGTTTTTGCTGCAGATCTTTTAATTAGTATTGTAAATTGTTTGATTTTAGAAATGCAAGTCATTTCAGTCCCTTCAGTCGTGGGTGTCTGGTCTTACAGAGGTCCTCCTGTAAATCACAGACAATCAATTCAAAAGGTGCTGATTAAAAGAAATAAATCACATACAGGAACATTTGTTAGACTCCAAATTACTCTTTTATGTCTTCTGAAGTAATATCTCTCTTGCATATTTCAGGTACTATGAGTAATTAAAAAAAATAAAATTATGAATGTGTATATGGAGGAGTTTCCTGCCAAAAGACTAATTTTAAATATCTTACTTCAAGCTTATATTGCTTCAAGCTTGGCTCTGCCAGACTAATGTTTCCTAAAACAGGTTTTAGGCTGCAACTAAACACAACTATCATAAATAAGGCGTTATTCATCTTCAGAATAACAAAAGTATTCTTCAATGCTAAAAAAACTTAGGAGCCTCCCTTGGTCTCAAAGAGCCAAGGATTTTTCTACAGAAAAATCTGTTTAAAAAGTCTATGCAGACTAAGATTTGACATTTTACAAGTCAAATAAGAAGACAGCAAAAATTAATATAACTCTGTTTCCTTAATTTGCCCACTTCCTTCTCTCCCCTCAGTTAAGTTTGATTTTCACAATTCCTTGTTTTGCATGTATTGCATTTTGCAGTGCTCAAGTAGATGGATAAATATTATAGAGTTCATAGGTGGTTCCAAATGATTATGAAGATAAAATAAGTGGTTTATTTTTTCATGTCATAAAGTATTCTATGTAAAATCCCAAAATAACCAAAATTAAGAAAGCTCTACAGAATCAAACACAAACCACGAACTTAATGAGAGAAACATCTTTAAAGCATCACCTAAAGTTTGCACAGTGGGGGCCTCAACAATACCCACAAAATTTTAAATCTAGTAAAGCTTTGAAGAAGATTTGATATTTTCCCTGTGCTCATGCAGTGTCTTAGCTTCTGTATGTGCAAAATGGAGATATCACTCACTAAATTGCTCTTGCAGAAAAGATTTATATAGGAAAAGGGTAAAGCCTTATGTGAGAGATAAATATCATTAATTGTTCACTGCAGTACTGCAATATTCTGACTCTCCTAATTCCTAGAGAAAATTATCTGCTTCCTCCACAGTTTGCAAAGTGTGTCCTCAAAGACAAGAATAAAGAATGAGAATGCTGAGTTGCTTGGCTGTGACATTTTAATATCCTTTGAGCCACTGAAAGACGCTTGTGATTTATCTGAACAACATTTTCCCACATCTAAAAATTCAACATTTTATGCATCCAAGGAGTATTTGCACTGGTGTCCCAAGGGTGATGGGGACAAAAAAAGCCCTCCCAGCCCATGCAGTCCCAGCTGTGCCCATCCCCACCTTGTCCCCAGCCCAGAGCTCTGAGTGCCACCTCCAGGTGCCACCTGCAGGGATGGCACTGCAAACCTCCCTGGGCAGTTCCAACCCCTGAGCTCCCTTTCCATGGGGAAATTCCTGCTGCTGTCACCCTGAGCCTGCCCTGCCCAGCCTGAGGCTGTTCCCTCTACTCCTGTCCCTGTTCCTGGGAAGAGATGAAATACATCAATTTATAACAGAGTGGTAGGTAACAAAGTTTTGGATCAGCACAGGGGAAATAATTCATAGAAAGAATTAATTCGTTCTCCTCAGTCTCTGTCCAGCACTGCTTCTCACTTGCTCTCACAGGCAAAACACACATACAAGGGGAGAGAAAATTTGGGTAATATGGTGATTTTATCCCTCCTTTCCCCTCCAGCTTTAAGTTGCAGAATGCAGCAGAACACCTGTGCTGTTTGCTCTTCCCACCCCTTTCCCTCCACAACTTCTCATTTCTCATTTGCAGACATTATGCAAATTCTAAAATTCCCCTAATTAGAGAGTGTGGAATGGGGGTGATGTTACCACAAATTTTATTTAAATTCAGGCGTTTATTCTAATAAAAGAGGTGAGTGACACTGGGAAATGAGGGGGAAAAAAAAAGAAGAGGGGATTTATAATCTTTTAATTTAAGTGAGAAATGTTAAATATTCAAGTTCCCAATTAAAAGGTTTGAACTGGAAAACAACTCTATTTGAATGCCCTGCTCCTCTGAGCCTGCAGCACTCATAGCTTGACCTCTCCCCTGGCATTTCAGAAGTGGAGAGAAACATTCCCTCTTCTTTTGGGAACATATGGACACGTTTGGACTGTGTCAGAGGCAGCTGGTTGTGCTGAGACCTGGCCTAATTGCTTCTCTCAGTGTCTCCCCAATGCTCCAGGGTGACAGGACAGAAAACTAATGGGATTTCCAGCACAGTGAGAGGAACACAATTTCTGCCTACACATTTTGCCACTCTGAGCTCAGTAACTCCCTTCTTGTAAAAAGCTACTTCCCAAATAATAAATCTAAACTACTCTTTCTTTCCCTGCTCTTTAGTTTCCTGCTCCATTCTATTCAGTTCATACAGCCAGCCCAGACTGCTTTGAAATTCCTGTCCATATTGGCTGGAAAGCCAGTAGGTCTTCAGTGGCCTAATAGATTGTTTGCTGTTCAAATACAAATAATTTGGAGCCAAGTCCCAACCCAGATTATTATTTCATGGGCATCTGTGAACTCCAGAAGAGAACCCTGAGCAGAAGAATCAAATGATGCTCCATCATAACTGTAAAAGAGATATTAGGTGAATTATTAGAGGGGGAAGTGTTTGAACCTTCCCAATCTAGTAAGCAAGTCATCCAGACACAGAATTTCCCTGTTCCTCATTAATACACCAGATTGAATCCAGTGCTGACTTGGCCCTGCAACGTGTCTGAGGTTAAAAATGCCTGTGTACTCAGCTTAATAGGCTCCCATTAGGGAAATGCAAAATTAGCATTGATTTTATTTAAGAAGGGCATCCCGGATAAATGGTGTGGTTAAATGGCTACACACAAAATTTTTCTGAGCTCTGGCAATTTCTTTCCACAGAAAATAACCTATTTGAATATGACAGAGTTTGCTAATGTCCATATGGTAATTAGCTTAAAATACTCCTCTCAAAACAGGAATTCATGGAGGAAAGTTAAAAATAAAGAGCACAACAAACAAAAAATCTGAACAAAACCACCAGAAACCAAACCAGCAAAAATAACCTGCTAAGATTGGTAATGGAACCAAGAAATCAATAAAAACCCATATAATTTCTTTATCCTAAGAAATAATTTTTTCCCAGATAATTACATGGGTAGTTTTCAAACAGCTTTCACTTTGAAAAGAGGGAAATATAAAATTTTGAAAATATTGAAAGGGAAAGTTCTGGCTTTTTCTGCATCCCTTGCAGTTTTTTATTTATTTGTTTTGGCTGAAACATAACTTTTGCAATAGGAAGACAGCATTTTTAGCCAAAAATACATACACATTTTTCCTCATGAAGTAGTTGGCAGCAAAGGATATAAATCCTGAGAGAGCGATAAGAATTATGTGCTTCAAAACAGTGAGGAAGAAAAGATTTTTGATTCAAAATGCAATTAATTTTCATTAATTAAAACAACATGAAGGTCTGGGGGTTGGTGGAGATGGAAAATTTAGGGCATTCATAATTATGGTCCTCTGTTCCTATGGATTCTTTCCAACAATTTATTATCAGGTATCAGATAATACCTGTAGTGAGAAAATAAATCTAAATGAAAGCAACCAAGCAAAGACAGCACATTTCATCATCTTTTAGCTAACTATTTTTTGTTATTTTTTAATGACAGGTAATGTGTAACTATCCCAGCTCTACCCACTGAACTTCCTCTTCTCCTTCCTCACACGGGGAACTCCAGCCCAAGGCAGCAAGAGCTGCACAAACAGAAATCTGAAGCACTGGTTTGTGAGTTTATTACTGATTATATATAAAACATTCCCACCCATTTATCAAGGGTTTCGAAGTTTCCTTCCCACTTAACCTCTTTTACTTCATATTGTAGTACATGGGAAGAAACAGGAACCATGGATCCAAAGAAAGGATAAGGTTTTAGGAGATGCTGCCTGAGGATTTGCAGTGAGAAAACTGAGGAAGTTTTGTTTCTTTGCTTTTCAGTTTCCCTCGATACAAAACAAGAGTGATAATTCCAATTAACCAAAAAGAGGTTTTGGGCTTTTCATAAAGGAAGAGAGATGCCAAAACAGGCAGAAAGAAAGGTTCCCTTGATTTTTGACAGAGTTTGTGATACAGAATTTTTTAAGCACTTGAAAAACAAGTCAGCTCTAAAATGTGCTATGAATAACCATTGATATGGGTGCAAAGAAATCCTAATAATAAACAGAGCTCATGCAAGAAAGGAGAAGATGCATGAAAGAAAAGGAAGGCCAAAATCCAATGAATAACTTCTTTTTTCTGCAATCCCTTTTGAAAACACACAGAGCATCTCACAAGATCTTGTTGGGCCACTGACATTCAGAGGTTTTTTTTTCCTCACCCCTTCTATAAAACTGCTGAATGGTGCTGTGACACAGCACACATTATCCCATCACTTCTTATTTATGGATGCACTTTTGCTTCCCAGCCCTGAATTTGCCTTTCAGCAGGTCATAAATGTGCATTTTGAAAAGCAGATCAACTTTGCTTCTGTTGCTCTAATGGAATTTTTCCAAGAAAATTAATGTCTTATTTGTTTTCAGCACAAGGATTTCATGATATCCAGCATGCTTAGGAATTCAAAAAACATTTAAGCAGAGCAAAAAGTCTTATGTAGATGATCAATCCCCTTATTCCTCTGGATTCTTCCCTAAGACTTCCCATTAAAATATAATACAAAGCTAGCATTTCTTTATTTTCCAGCTTTTTTTTTTATCCCCACTGATTTTTTTCCTAACCTCTACACTGCATCTGCTGCGTCTACATTTTATTATTTTTAATTAATTTCTAATTATATTTCAGATAAATACACTGTATATCAAAAAATTTAAATTCTATTACACATACGTGGAAAAATATCAGTGCTTTTGTAAAATTTTATATTGAAAATTTATTTTACAGAAATGTTTTGATTTTAAATGACACTGAATATAATGAATATGCCTTAAATTGAATATATCTATTTAGTTTCATCATTTTTTCAAATCTGCAAAATATTTTGTACATTTAAGAGATAAGTTTTAATACTGTCTAGTTGTGTACATCCACGTGGTGATTTTTAGCATTTCAGTTGGTGTCATTTTTCCTTTTTCATATCAGAAATATTTTTTAGTTTTTAAGCAAATATATTTCAGTCAGTGCTCTGTGAAAAACAGTTTTAAATTGGATGGGAAAATGGAGTACATGGAAGGATTCTCAGTGCTCAATATAGAAAATGCACTCTTGGAGGCACAAAACAAATGTGAGTCTGAAAGAGCAAAAGGAAATATTTCTTACATCATTATCACTCAGGTATTGCCTGGAGGATCAGTTGCAAGATGAATATCAGAAGAAAAAAGACGTTACCTTCGTATGGTTTATGTCTCTCTAAAGAATAAAATGTGGGTTTACTAAACAATGGTATTTCACCAGCAGGATGTTTTACAAAAGCAGACCAGAAAAAAAAAATCTCTGCTTCCTCTAGAAAACCTTTTTGTTAGTTCAAAAATTTAAAAAATCACCTCCACATCTGGACCACAATGTATTTTCTGAGTGTGTCAGGAATTTGATTCTCTGTTTTAATGGAGAAAGGGGGGTGAAACATTTAGAAAAAAAAAAATTCCCTAGGCATGCAATTGAAAAACAAGAGTTCTGCATGTCAGCTGGAATATGTAATCCCCAAACAGAGCCTGCCCTGACCTTCCACAAGTAGCAGGGCAATTGTTCTTGGGGATTTTATGAATATCAGTGTCTATTTGCAAAGAAAGCCGTGGATGAAAGAGGAAAATGAATTTGAATTTAGAGTGGAAGTGAGCATCCAGCACTGGGCTGGACCCCAGCTGGAAGAGAGCCAGCCTTGATGCCCGGGCAGGGAGCCAAGGAGGCATCCTTGGCATGGTGCAGGACCAGTTCTGCAGCTGCAGAGCTGAGCTGGGCACAGGGGGGACCTCTGCCTCATCTGCAGCAGGGAGATTTAAAGGTGCCGAGTTTTTCATTTCCCATCCTCTCTTACTGCCAGCCCAGAAGCTGCAGCAGTAAAACACTCGAGTTTTGCATGGGGAAGTTGTAGAGAACAAAACTCGAGTTTTTGCATGGGGAAGTTGTAGAGAACAAAACTCGAGTTTTTGCATGGGGAAGTTGTAGAGAACAACCCCTCCAGGCACTGCAATGAGAGAGAAATCCTTTGGAGGAGGAGGAGGAGAGAATGAAACCAAAGCATGGAGCTGAAACCAGAGAAGCACATGGGATGCACCTCTGAATTCTCGTTCCACACATCCTCCCAAGCCTGCCCCAGTGTCAAAGGCTCCCTTTTAGCTCCCCACAGCTGCATCCCGTGGCTGTCCAGTTGCAGGGAGCAGGGAGTGGAACATTTTCCCCTTGGCAGAGGTGCTCAGTGGCCACACCTGCCTGTGAGGCAGGGCTGGGCATCCCCCAGGGAGGAAGAGCTGCCCAGGGAAAAAGCATCCTGGATTTTCTCAAGCTGCTCAAAGGAAAACATAAGAGAAAGAATTGATAATAAAGATTAAGCACCTGCAGGGTGAGAGACGTGAGAAAGGGCGTTACCATCCTTGCACCAATGAAATCAAGTATATCCTCAGTTCCACAATCTAGTCTATAAAAATGTAGTTGCCTCTTTAATAGAGGCTTTTGCTTCTTTTCTGCCTCATGAAGAAATCCACGTTGCTATATTTTTTTGCTGCATCCTAGCTCGATAGCAACACAGGGCTCCTTCCCCAGCCCTGCTGCTGCAGAAGGGCTCACCAGGGTGTGTCCCCTCACCTGCAGCACTGAATTTTTAACTCCTCTGTTCACCCAGGCAGCAGTAGCTTTCAGTCCAATTGAATGCACAAGATGTGCAATCCTGGAGGTGAAATCCCAGGATTAATTCACACTGAGTGCACACAGCAGTGAGAAAAGTGACAGTATAGACAGAGAGGAAGAAAAGGGGAATTTCTGTCATCAAAACAGAATTGGTTACTTTAAAATGAATGGTGAGCAATCCATGAAGGTACCCAAATAAACACAGAGCCATTCAGATGGCAGCAGGGAAAGGAAAACCTGCAGGCACAGAAAAGGACACAACGAGGTAGGAGAGAATAAGTTGCCATAGATGTATACCTACAGCCTTCATTTCATGCACCCATAATTCTCCCTGGCAGCTGCATGATTAATTCAAAGATTTATTGATTTATTTTTTTTTTTTGCCTTGCTCAATCCTGTTGACCTGCTTTTGTTGACAGGTCTCTGTGGATCACACTCCTCTGGCAGCTGAAAGGGTTGGCATCACCAATGGCCCACAGGGAAGATTTCAACTCATTCGACACCACCAGCGTTCGACTGCATGGCAGGAACGTGCAGGACTTATTTTAAATTTAAAAAAAAATGAAAAAAATAAACTGGTAGGCTAATTTTGCTGTGAAAATTATCTGTGATTGCAATTATAATGCAATTTTGGTGGTGGTAGAAAACATTTAAGCAGTTTAATCTCTTTTTCTGTACTCTCCCTCTTTTAAAATACTCACTAGCTTTAAGTTTTCTAGATATTTTTGGCACAGCAACTGCTCACAACGTAAAATGTTTAGCCTTTGCATCTACCACCTTTCTGCAGCAGGACAGAGCATCTGCCCCAGCACAGCTTGAGCTCACACATCAGATCACAGGCTTTAAAAATTCACTTGATTCTGACTAAGAGGTCACCTGGCCTCCACTGTAACCTTCCTCCAAAGGGAAAACACACTCACAATTAAAATGTGGCTTTACAGATCAGCAGCCCAGGTACAACACTGATGTCACAGCAAATGAAACAAAGCCCTAGCAGAAAGGCATCTCCAATTCCTTCTAATGAGTCATTCTTCTAATGAGCCTCTCAATTAAAATTGGACTCTTGACAGGGAGGGCAAACCAAATGGGCATTGTATGACCATCTACAGCCCTAAAAAACTCTGGATTTATCAGCTTAGTAGCACAGTGCTCCACAGTGATGTTTTAATTGGAATCAGTTACCTGGTACAACACACAACAATAGAATATTCTGTTTCTGGCTTTTTTTTTCCAGATGTCACCTGTGGATATCTCTTTGGATGTATTAAAAATAACCCAAAAATCACGGCTGGTGGCAGTTTTGCCATTCTGCTCCCCTCAGAGTGCAGCCAAGCCACGTCCACAGCCAGAAAGGATCCCCAGTAGCCAGGCACACACTCATTAAAATGAATCTCATGCATCAATTTTGTCTCCTCACATCAAAGCTGTCAGAGCTCGTTGGTGTTTGCTCAGGTTAGGCTGGGTTTTGATGGGAACCTCAAGCACACAGTGCTTAGTGTGGTCACCTCCTTATCCACTGCTGCTCAGGAAGGTGACAAGATCACAAGCTACTGGCAGGGGAGATTTATAAGGAAGAAAACAATGCTACAATCACTATTTCAAAAAGCAAAAATGGAAATAAATCATAAAACTGGACCTAAAACCAGCACACTGATTCATCAAAACATGTCCCTGCTTGTAGAATTTTCATACCAAATCTGACAGCACTGAGATTTGCTGTCTATAAAACCAGACACCCCCACCCCAAATCCTGCAATTAAAGTGATAAAAATATTGCTTTAAGCATTCAAGAAAATATCTATGAACTAAAAAACTGCCTGAAGAATGGTAAACTAAGAGCAAAGACAAAATGGAAGGATGTTGAGTGAGCACCTGGGAAGGTCAGCAGTCAGTCTGCTCTTATTTCACCTTTAATAAGGAGCTGATAAACATCAAGTTCATTTAAATTCAGGCCATATTTATTTGAAGGCTCTGCAAGCCCCAGAGAGAATTAATATTACAGGAACTGTAGGGGCTAGAAAAAGCTGGCCAGGTGATAAAATGAGATTCACCCAGGAAAATGAAAGAAATTTCAAGCACATCTGGAGAGAAAATAATGTGACACAGATATTTCCAGTGAAAGACTAACTGTGTCACTGAATTCAACCATGCTGAAAGAAACCTCTTCATGGCTGGCAACATCAATAACAAGGTGGTAAAACAGAACAGTTGGGGCATCAGGTTGGATAATGTTATGCATGGTCCAGCAGAGCCTCAGGCCCATGGAGAGATGTGATAAGATGTACATATGTGTGTGTATTTATATTTATAAATGTACATGTATATGTGTATGAATATGCATACACACACTGATGGATACAGAGATGGAAAGAGAGAGAAAGGCATAAATCATAAAAAAATAAATATTTGAGGCTTTTACCCAAAAGCAGACTTGCTTCTCTCTCTCTCTCTCTGTTTAATTCTCAAGAAGGCAAAAGCAATTCTAAAGAGGACCCGAATCAAATCAAGTTTTTCACATGCTTTAATTTAAGTAGAGAGGAAATAAATTACAGAGCTGAGGGAAAAAATTGAGAAAGAGGATTCAGGGGTTGTTGGGTTTGTATATTGGTTTGTTTTAAAGTGAGAAGAGGGAAGGAGTCCCTCCCATTGATGGAAATGAAGTCCAAAACTCAGCAGCAACAGAAGGGAAAGAAAAATTATGATACACTTTCCTCCTAGACATGCTTCCTTACTAAAATGTCAAAGCCACTGCCACTATTTGTGAATCTCATTAGAATTAAAATTGCTGGATATTGTGAGACAAAGCACATCTTTCCTTTCTGGTTTATTTTCACCCCCACACCCCACCCAAAGATATTTTTCTCCTCCATCTCTCACAAACAGCCACCAATGTTCTCTGCCCCCAGAGCAGCCAAAATGTCCAGCCACACTGAGGAAAATCCCCAATTTCCCTCTGCAGGGAAAATCCAGTCTCTGTGATATTAACACCTCCATTCCACTTCCCTGTGCTGATTAAATGATCAGAAACCACTCCTGTGCTACAAGCACATTTCCCACTTTCCTCTGTGCTACCAAAAAGTGATTTTTTGACATTTTTTGAGATGCTTTCCCTCTTCATCCCCTCAAGTGGCTCCCAAATCCTGACTCCCACAAGGAGTTGAAATCCTTGCATCCAATGCTACCCATACTAGAAACTTAACTTTAAAATGATTCACCTGATCAAAATACTCCCATGTAATGGAACAGGAAGCAAAAACGGAGGCCAGAGAAGACAGAGGAATGGTCTGGGTTGGAAAAGGCCTCTAAGATCACAGAGTCCAATCATAAATCCCTCTCCCTAAGTAGCACACTCGTGTGTTTAGCACTTCCAGGGATGGCAACTCCACCACTTCCCTGAGAAATCTGTTTTGACCACCCTCCCAGTGAAGAAATTTTTTCCCAATATCCGACCTAAACCTCCCTTGTAACATCTCGAGGCCATTTCCTCTTGTCCTATTATTGTTAATTACAATTTCCTTCAGTGAACAGTTTGAATTACGTGGCCTCACTCCATTACAATTTTGGTTCATGAGACAGAGGAAAGTGTGAAAATTGTTTGCACAAGCAGGAAGTGCTAATTTTTTACAATCTCCATTTTCTACAAGACACTGTCCTCTTAAAAGAACAGTGCTCTCAGGAAAAACGTGGAAAACTAGACATTTCTTAAATAATGCAGTAAATAATTCTTTTTTCCTAGGTCCCTCAGGAAAATAACCTTGCTGAAAGAGAAAGTGAGGAGGCAATATATTGTCTTTAGAGATGGGCAAGTGCACTTTACATGTCTTTAGGAAACTCAGGAAACACATTACTGTAAGAGCAAACCTGCAGCCTGACCTGAACGTGGCTGAATGCTGCTCCCATCAGCTTTCCAGGGAGTCAAGGAAGTTCAGCAGATGCAAAGCTTTGCCTGCTGTACTTTCTGAGTGCTGATACAACTTTGAAGAGAAGAATTAAACCTCACTGACACTTTTTTGGTAGAAGCTAGTTTACATGCAGATATATTAAAATTTTGTATATGCTGCTAATATTTAATCATTAAAAAAATTAATCTTCATTGCACTCTACCTTGGACCAGAAGAAATCTTGCATGCAGAGCATTCAGGGGCATAGATTAAATATATGTTGGATGCTTGGGTTTTGGCAGCTATGGTTAAGCACTGACATCAAAGCAAAGCAAGAAACATCATTGCTCATCTCTGCTAGACCCAGCCTCAGTCAAATGGCTGGAATTAATCCCTGTGGTCACCAGCAATAATCTAATTCTGCTCACAGGACTTCACACAGGACCACTCTCCATAAAGAGTTTGCTTTTTCTTGCACTATGTACAAACCTCATGGTCGAAAAACCAGCTCAGTGCAAACTGAGTAATCTCCAAAGGCCAGCAGAGCCCAGAACTGCAGTGCTGTGTTTCAGATGTCCCCACGTGATGACTCCTGGCAAACAGTGAGTGCTTAGTGCCAACCCCAGCAGCTCAGAAAAGCCCTTTGTGCAGAAAGAGATCCAGGAGCCCTCGAGCCTTTTGAAGACAAGACTTGAGGAAACTGTGTGTAAATAAATAATGCAATTCATTACGCCAGATGTAGGTCAGTGTACACCAGTGACACTTCTCAAGCTGTGGTCCAGTGTGACTAATTCCTGGCTGAAGGGAAGGAGGCTGGCTGGAAGGCTCATCAGTTGTCACCAGTGTGTCAATCACAGCCCTGCAGGGAACCTGTTCATCCATCCTCACCCACCTTTCCTCAGAGCTGCTGTTCTTCAGTGCACACTCAAATATGCCACTGTGCACTGCTGGTGTTACCTGTCTCTCCCCTTTTCTACTTTTTTTTTTTTTTAAGCAGTCCTAGCCCATGTATAAATCAGAGAGATTCTTGCATGGTGTGTCATTAGACAGGAAAATGGGAATTCAGAAAGGTCAGGGCACAAGCCTGCTCGTGATCCTGCTCTTGGCACTGTTCAGAAATACAAAAAAACTCAAAATCCCTTGCAGTTATCAGGATCAGGATAGGAGGCATTCCTAACAGAAATACAGAGTGCAGTGACAGACCTAAGTTAATTCTCCAGTCTTTGTTTACATCCATTCTTCATCCTGCTCTTCTCTCTTTGCTGATCCCTTACCCTGACCTTCAGTTCCAGTAATCCCTTTCTGCCCTCCTTCCCCTACAACCACCCCCACCCTTTGCTCTCTCCGGGACTAATTAACACATGAGTGGGCTCTGCTCTGTGCTTTCACCTGGGCACAGCACAATCAGCAGTTATTTCACTTTCCCTTCTAGTCCAGCTTCACAGTTCTGTGTGTGAGAAGAAGAAATGAGCCAAGCACTTGGGTCCCCTCTTGTAGTTGTTCAACGGGAGCAGAAGCACATCTGTGCTGTGGCTACACTTTCCTATTGTCCCTTGGGTTTTTTATTTATATATATATATATTTTTTTTTTTTTTTAATTACAAAAAGCATACTTTGCTGAGCCCTTTGGTCCTGTAGGGCTGAGTCTGCTTTTAATGGTCACAACGTCATCATAAATCTGATTCCAAAAGTCTCTTTCTTTAGGAATGGTTTGCACAGGAAAGCAAGAAGAGGGAAAGGAAGTTTGACCTTTGAACAAGTGATATGCAGCCATCCATCAGATATTCCAGGGTGATTCTAGGATGAACACAATACTCTAGGCTGATTTAAGCTTTTATGTTTAGTGCCATTAATGAAAACACATAGGATTTAGTTATGGGTACAAGAGCAAACTGCACAGCCTTGCTCTCCCTATTGTAATTCAAATGAATTTCAGACTCACCTGACAATGCAGAATTCTTCAGGAAAGAAGGATTTTAGAAAAAGAGACCCTGTAGCTGCAGAACTTGGTACAGCTCTTTGTGAGCCCCTTGAGACTTGTCAGGGTTACCATCAATCCTTAATTCTGCTGACACTTCAGAGCTTGGGAGACACCACTGCAAATTTGATTGTTTAACAGCTGTACCCAGTGCAGAGGGCTGAATATGCCATATCACCATTATTATTCAAAATGGAGTTTTCCAGTATGAAAAGATTTCTCTGTATTTGCTGTTGGAGCTCAGTGTTTTCTGCTTTTCCTCAAAATGGATTCATCCAAATAATTGGGTTTGCCTTGCTTTAATTTTTTTTTCTTGCTGCCTTTGCCCCTAGATGAGACCCTGTAAAAGCTTTTTGGCCTCAGATTTGCTGTCACATCAAAAGAGAAAGTGTAGGAGCAAAACCCCAATTCTGGAACTATTCCCTAACAGACAGACAGGCTCCTGCACACCTTTCCAGGCTGCAGCTGTCCTTGCACATGGAAACTTCACAGAAATTGGTATTTCTGGCTCCAAACATGGGCACTTTCCCCTTTATTGAACATGGAGGGTGATTTATTGGGATACTCCTTGGAAACACTCTGGTAATAGGTCTTAATATGTTTCAAATCCCAATTACTTTGCAATAACCTGGAGGCACGACATAAAACTGCAGCCAGGAAACAGAAGATGCTCTTGCCCAGCTATATTTATTACACACTTTGATTACTGTGGACATCACTGTGCTGCCTGAAAACCAAATGTACAGATATGCCCAGGATAGCACATGGCAAGACCAAAAACATTGTACAGTTTTAATCAAGGAACACCCTTCTAAAAACACTCTCTCTAAAAAGGCAGGATATTTTCTACCCTAGAAAAGGCAAAACATTGTGGGTTTTTGTTTGATTTTGTTTGGTTTTTATTTTTTTAATATTGTGTTGCTATTAAAATAAAAGAAAAAAAGGGAAAAAAACCCCAAAACAGTAATTGCTGAAATAAAGGATTCTGGTACATCTTACATCTCCAGATCTCTCTATCCTTATAGTTAGAATGGGACTACAGATAGACAGGTATATGAAATATTTAAATATTTACTCTAGGCTGTTCTTGGAAGAATTAAAGGGGTTAAGTCCTCCAAAAAAGGAAGAAAAAAAACAGCTTCTGTGGCTTTTGTTTGAAATGGTTATATTATCTCAGTGGAAATGAAAGAATCACAGAATAGTCTGGGTTAGAGGGGGCCTGAAAGTGCCACCCCTGCCATGGCAGGGATACCTCCCACTGTCCCAGGCTGCTCCAGCCCCAATGCTCAACCTGGCCCTGGACATTTTCAGGGATCCAGGGGCAGCCACAGCTGCTCTGGGAATTCTGTTCCAAGCCCTCACTCCCCTCACAGTAAAGAATTTCTCTCTAATATCCAATCCAAACCTGCTCTCTGACAATTTGAAGCCATTCCCCTTTATCCTGTCACTCCATCCTTGTAAAAAGTCTCTCCCCATCTCTCTTGTCAGCTCCCTTCAGAAAATGTTCTCATCTTTATTCTCTCCACTCACACACTTTCTTTTTCTTTGCTTTTCTTACTTTTCAAGTAAATACTCCCTTTTTTGTCCCCACTAAAACCTTGTCCTCTTCAAACCATGAAAAGCATCACTCTCACATATATTTATAACTCTTTATATTCTTTCCTTTAACAGCAGAGGTTTCCCCTCAAGCTGGCTTTCATTTTGTAAGATGTTAATAAATAATCAATAAATCAGCTATTTAGAAGAAGAAAAAAAAAGAAGAAAATAAATGATAACTTGGTATTTTCGAATACTTATTAGCTTCCAATACTTTTCTGTGTGCAAGACCAAAGAATCTGGTCTTGCACTCTAAAAAAATACCATAAATGGGTTTTTTTATAGCATCCATTCTAATGAACTATGGGGTTTTTTCATTTAAATTCCCAACTTCAGAATTGAGGGACTGTGAGATAATAAGAAACTTGCTAAAGCTTGTGATAGATTTTTAATGACTGTAGCCTTGTCAACCATGGTCAGAGAGTGCATTAAGATAAAAAAAATTAGATTTAGATCCATGTAGTTAAATGTTATTACATAGTTTTATCCCCCCAAATTTGGAATTAAAACCAATATAGGCTAATAAAAAATAAATTATCTGTAAGTGGCAGCCATGATGTTTGGAAGAACTGCCATTTTTTTCCCTAAAGAGGAGGTTACAGAGACCTGGGTGTCCCCTACTCCTGATTCCAGGGTGAAGATAGGACTGAGCCACTCTCAGATATCAGAGGTGGAGGAACTAATGCTGAAGTCACAGAAAAGAAAATAACAACCAGATTTTGGCCTCTCAATTTTTGTTTCCAGAGAAAACACACATATTTTCTTCTAACACAGAATGAATAAACTTAGAAAAAAATTAAGGTAGTTAATCATGAAGAAATTAATGTTTCTGTCCT
This sequence comes from Luscinia megarhynchos, assembly GCA_034336665.1. Lineage (NCBI taxonomy): Eukaryota > Metazoa > Chordata > Aves > Passeriformes > Muscicapidae > Luscinia > Luscinia megarhynchos. The sequence continues at coordinate 4,249,024 of JAPFBE010000003.1, forward strand.
CCAGCCAAGACTCACATGTACAGATGTACATGCACCACGTAGCAGATTATTGTAACATTAAACAACAGAAACACATCCATCCACTCTTGTATTCAATAGTTGCAATCACATTTAGAGAACCTTAAGCAAAATTCTGCATCAATATATACAGAATAATGGAAAGCTTGTTTTTGTGTTTAAGTACAATTCTGACCTGTGTTGGCTGCAATGCTGGTGAGTCCAACAACTCAGATATTACAGATCTCTTTGTGCAAACACACCCTGTTGCAGTTGCTCAATGATAAAAAATTATGGTATTATCAAAACCCAGGAGTGAATTTTAGGAAGTGAATTTACCAAGCTTAAACAGTGCACTAGCAACATAGAACAACTGATTTAACAACATGGTTGCTAAATAATTACCAAATCCTTAGAAAGTCCTTTGCATTATAATTTTTGAAAAAAAATATTTCAAGGTGATGTCAGGAATCAATAAAACATGGAGAGAAATTAAATCTATAATATGAGCCATATAGAGACACAAGTTTTGCCATCAACAACACAATCTGTCAAAAAATAAAAATTATTAATATACTGAGGAGCTATACAGAAACATTTCCACACAGTTGAGCATCATAAACACAAACATATTCCTGAGTAGACTCTGCAACATTTAACTCAAACTATTTTTTTTCCATTCTGCACAGCCCTGGAACAATACATTTCCAATTTCTGCACACATAAATCATTTGTATGTGTAACAACAGCTGCACCCTGCATTATATATAATTCAGATATGTTCTATACTGAAAATATTTCTCCTACCTATTCATTCTCCCATGGATTTCTTACAATATTTATGATTTAAAATGTTAGATTTTCTTTGCCTAAATTCCTGAACAATGCCTCACATTTTCTCCCTGTCATTAAATAGATTAATGCACATAACTGATTTAGTACAGATTGTTTCACTTCAATATGTTCAGCTACAGGCAGTGCTTAAACCTCCACTGTTATCTGTGAAGGTATTTAGGATTAAAATGCTATAAAACTATAAATATTGATTATATACCTCATTTAAACATAACCAAACTAATTTAGACTCAGGATTTCTTCTAGTCCATGAGTAACATCACTACTAAAAACAATTACAGCCCAGCACATGTTTATGACACTCAAATTTCTTTGGCAAGCAGGAGCTCTTTATCAAAGTTAAAATGCAAACTCACTGCCTCAGCACCCAAAAGCTGGTTTTCTGTCTGGTGTAAAACAAAAAACATGTTATTTTCCCCTGAAGCAGGCTGGAAAAGCAGGGCTGTCTGAAGCCTTCATGTCACACACACGGAGTCACAGGGATGCAGCAACGCTGAAGTGAAATACATTACTGGGAGGATGACATCCCACTCAGTTATAATTGAACCAAAGTAAACATCAGGCAGTTTTTAGGGGGGAAAAAGAAGCAGGAAACATCTCTGCCATTGCCAGCTGGGAAAAAAAATAAATAAATAATTTTTAAAAAGCCATCAGAGCCTACCTGAGACAAGCGAGACTGTGTCTTTCTCCCATGAGACAACAGTGATGTATGCCTCCACAGAGGAGGGGATAATGCACTTGAACACTGCTACATTGCCTCTCATGGCTTTCTGGTCCTCCACACGGACTGTATAGGGTTCCCGTAAAACTGCAGGGACAAGAGCAGCCTTTGTTAAACAAATCAACTGCCCATCTCTGGGTCAGCCTTGCAAAGTGCCCCCACAACCAGCCTGTGTGCTCTTGCTGCATGAAATTCTCACATTTACCAGGCTGATTGCAGGTTGATACAAAAGCATTCCCACTTCTTTTTGTTTCCTCAGAATCTGCATCTCGTACTCTGTGTTATTCCCTAATTCTGGGAGGCTCAGATAGGAGCTGCATATTTATGTGGGGATTGGTGTTATGTTTTATGTTATTTGTGCAGTTTCCCCAGCCACAGTTCCCTTCACAAAGGGTTTTGTGCTCTGTCAAAGAGCACAGAGGCACATGCAGGTGCTGTGTGTGGATCAGACATCCAGAGGGGACAAGAGAAGGTCAGTGTCATTTAGGATTTTGAAGAAGTGAGAACCGAAGGAGAAAATCAATGGAGGTGACAGAGAGAAAAAAAGAAATGTGTGTCAGGAACACAGAGAAATGAGAGTAAGTGGAGAGCTACATTTGATTGACCAGCCCTGAAAGAAGTCAGTTAATGGAAAAAAAACCCAGAAACAAAGCCACAATTGTATTAAACAAAACCACCTTATAATAAAATCCAAATGATCAAAAAATGCTTAGAATCAGCATAGCATTTGTCTTGAGTCTGAAAGAATTAATTTAATGAAAAAAGAGAATAAAGAACAACTGTATGGACAAGGAGGATAAAAAGCACAACTGGAAAAACCATTCCCAACACACCAAACTAATATTGCTGGGAGATGAAGTTGCACTGGGTAGGAGAATGGAAAGAAGGGAAATCCTGAAATAATTCCATGAAGAGTGAGGGATGAGCATTTCTGTGAGCAAGAGCCCATGGAGAAGGTGGCAGAGCAGAGAAGAGAGAGATGTTGTACATCAAGCAGAAGTTCTGCATCTTCTACAGCAATGGGTGAGACAGGACAGACAAACACAGCACAGGCTCTCCATGGGAACACAAGGTCAAGGTGAAAAAAAAATGAATAACTACAGCCAGAACAAACTATTTCAATGGTTTGAGTGCATTGGAAATTTCTGTGTGTCTGAGACCTGCACCTGCCTGAGGGTAAAAGTTATTTCAAAAGTTACAATGCTGAGCTGCCACATTACAGGGACAATTCTTACCCACATTTTCTGTCCACAAACACAGATTAAGCTCTTTATACAAACAACCCCACTGATTCCAGCTGAAAAGTCAGTAAACTCTTTTCAGAGTTTACAAAAGTGTTTCTAAACACCAGGAGCACTAGAATTTCTAAATATCTGCCCCACTTAGGGTGCATTTCAAGAAATAAAAGGCAGAGCAGTGAAATGTAACCACAGTCTTCAAAATTCAAACAGCATCAAATTTTCAGGTCCTTTGTTGCCACTGCAAAAATTAAGATTGAAGTTCTCCATCCCAAACTTTGCTATAGCAATATAAACTTTAGAAGCTCTAACTAAAAAGAAATAATTTTAATTAAAAAATGAAATTCCTTTTTTAAAAGGAAAAGTATCTATTTTATATTACGAGATAGACACTGCTAGTTTCTTAAAAAGTCAATAATTGATTTCTAATGAAAGTTTGGGATTGTTAACATTGTTATGATTGTTAAACTGATATTATAAGGACCTTTAATGCAGTGACTTTACAGCACTGGCTGCCCTGTGGTGAATAATTCCCCTAGCCTTGTCCTACAGCCCAGGGAATGGCACATGGATCATTTTAATGAGGCTGATTTGTGTCTATGCTCTTGCTCCAGCCATCATTCCCAGGAAAGGCAGCAATATCCCAACTCACTGCTGAAGGTATTTGTACTTTTCAGAGCACTTGGCCACTTTAAAAATCTGCCCAGCTGATCTTGTCAACAAAATCTGGCACAGAAACTATTCAGGGCACAAAACTGAAAAGAAGTTTATTCATTTCCTTGCTTAAAAAAATTTACATCATTATGATTTACGAGGCTTCTCAGCTACTTCCAGGTCATAGTTTTGACAGTTTCCATGAATAAATTGCTGATTTTTACTTTTTCTATTTTTTTTTTTTAATCTCAAGTCTCCAGGTCGTTAATTTATATGAGAATGTCAGCCTTTGCTAAAGAAAAATAAAAAAATAGACTCACTGCCATGACTGCACAGGAGAGCTTGAAGATAAACTGAAGACCTTTACTCCCATGTGGGACTGGCATGGTGTCTAAGTTTGGACATCAACCCAGGACACATGGAAGAGGATTAGGTTTGGGTGTCCATGTGTGGGATTAGGATTTTTTGGGAGGAGTTCAGGAATGTTTGTTGTACTATATCCAAAATTACATGCAAAATCACAATTACACTTTTCTGTGAGCTGGAATTTTTGTATCTGCTGTCCATACTCCAGGGAAAGAGGTAATTGAGCTCCAGACTTTCTCAAGCTGACTTTGAGAATGGGCAGAACCATATTAGTCTTTGTGCTATGACCAGGTTATCCACTGATTTCTTCTGCATTCTTAGGAAACCAATTGCTGTTCGGAGTGCATTGGAAGGAGAAAATTTAAAAAAACCAAAATCATGTTAATTAGTGCCAATCTGAAATATTTTTCAGATTTCACATGAACAGAAATAATTTGCAAGCACCACGTAAAGAAATGAAGTTTCTAATTTCAAATTTGAGCAAGCTAGTGTTTATAATCTGAGCATAAAATGCTGCCATGCACAGAAGACTCCCCAAATTGTGTTTTCCTGTGATTGAAGGGTTACACAAGCCCTTGGAAAAGATGCTCATTGATAGTTATGCTCTGCAGGCACAGGGACAGCATCAGCTCAAGGGAAGGAGGGGAACTCATTTAATTCCTTATCCAAACCTCACATTAACTGAGAAATCGAGTTAAATGGAGAAATGAGTGGATATGAGGGAAAAGGTTAAAAAAAGAAAGAAAAGAGGTAAAGGGGGCATTTCTGAGTTGTTAACTCCTGAACCAAGCACCAACACTACCAACAGCAAAGTCTTTTTTTAAAGTCCTTTTTCTATCATTTCCCAAGCAGAAAGGAGAAGTTTTGTTCTGGAGTTCCATGGATGAATGTTTTACCCCTAAAAGTACACCAGTTCAGAGCCTTAGCCAGCAACACTGCAAGTTTAGCCTCCTTTCTATCACCACAGTAGTTTATCTAAGAAATGTAAAAATTGGAAGGCAATCTTGAAAAAATACTGACCAAAAGATGTTCAAAATAGAGACACAGTAACAAATACAGAAAAGACAAAAATAAATATTGTGTTGTCTCTAAATATAATTCTACCAGACAACTTGCCCTTAAATCCATGCCAGTAAAACCAAAAGCTCTAAAACCAGAACTAAGTTTCAAACATAAAGTTGGTTACAATGTGTTCATATGAATCTTTGATTTTAAAGCTTTTTTTTTATGGACAACTAAATAATTTCATAAGAAGCACAGACCATCATAGAACTCCCCATATATGTAACATGATAACTTGCTTCTGCTGGATGCTTCTTGTGCAAGAAAACCCACTTTCCTGGACTAAAATTTTAATGAGACATGAATTTCATGGAAACCTGGTTTTTATTCTTGCTTCCCAGCTGCCTACAAACTACAGATCTCTGAATGCTAACTTAGTGTTAAGAAGAAGAGAAGGCAGTGAAGAAGAGAAGGCATTTCATTATTTAAAAGGAAAGTTTCAGGCAAATCTACTTGTTAACTGTTCACAGTTTTTTCCCTGTGAAACTCCTGTGAAGACAAATCTCCAGAGGAAAGGTTGTTCTCTTCTGAGAAAAGCCAAGCAAAGCTCCACCGACAATAAAGAGCTTCCAAGGATTTGCATTTGCCAAGGGTCAGCTCCCAGACTATTTTTTGTTTGTTTGTTTGAATATTTTCAATTAACTGTAGGGGATAGACCAACATCTTCAAAAGCTGTGCAATCATGTGTTTGTGTGTTGTAACAAAAGGCCTGATTTTGATCCCTCTGTAATTCCCCACTGGCTGACCCAGCCAGTACAGAAAACAGACACAAAATCATTCTGCTCATTTGCATATTTTAGCTTAAAGAGAAAGCACTGCCTATGGACCCACATCAGCTGCTGAATCATTGCAGGAGACTAAAACTTCTCTCTCAAAACTCAGCACAAGTGACCACAAACAAGGGAGCAGAGGTGTGATTTTAGGCCAAGCATTCCTCTTCTCTTCCAGACCATGTACAAAATCCACCTTTTTCTCACACAGTTCTTTAATGTGCAAGCATGGTTTGGTTGATGATTTGATTATCAGTTCATTTCTCCCTTATATTTGGGCTCATCTGATCTTTGGAAAACTAACTTTTCGGCAGCAAAATAATTCAAATTGGGGAGGAGAAGAGAGGAAAGGATTCACAATATTAATAATTTGAGGGTTTAGAGGTTTTACTTCTGGCCAACTTCCCATGATTGATACCTGCTGCTCCTCTTTGAAACACCCAACTTCCCTCCCTCCTCAATCCCCTCCAAACCCAATGACAGACTCTCCTTACCAGCCTTAATGTGAACATCCTGACTCCTGATTTTCCCTGAAGGATTTTCAGCTGTGCAATAGTAAGTGTTATCATGGATTAAGTTATTAAAGCTTGAAGGAGGGAAGGGGAAGATTTGGAGAGTGCCATTGGGGTGGACGTGGCGGATCCCTGGGACATCGTAGATCTCCTCGCCCGTCGCTAGGTACCATCTGAGCGTCACCGGGGGGATCCCCGCTGCTGGACAGGGGACCAGCGTCCCTGTGGTGCTAGCAAACACTACCTCTTGCAGAGATGCATTGACAAAGTAGAGACTGGCGTGTAGCTCTTCACTGAAAACTGCAAGACAGAAAGGAGAAAATAAATTAAAAGTGAGAACGGACCAGCGCGCGGAACGGTTCGACGCCAAGCGAAACGCGGCGCCCAGGGAGGGTGATCAAAGCTTCTGGATGATAATGTCAGCTCTGATAAAATTAATAAATAAAATTATATAATGTTTCTCGTTTTCAAAGAAAATACTGTTAAACACAGTAAGTGGTTTGCACCCAAAAGTAAAATGAGAAACCCCTTTTGGTGCACGCGGATACGGATCTGCTCATTTCTGTCTTGCTGAGGGATCACTCCTGGTACAGCCTGCAAAAATCTATCAGTAACCTGCCTTTATGAAATTTCCAGTGGCTAAATTCCTGCCTGAAACACAAACAGTTTCTGTTAGCATCCCTAAATTTATTTTCTCAATCTTTCCACAGCAAAAATATTTATAAAGTAATAAAAAGAACTGAGCAAACAGTGAAAAAAGTCCTGTAACTCCTTAATAGTAATACATGTCTATACTTAATACAGATGTAACTTAGTAAGTGCTTTGTATCACTTGGTCAGGTCTTTCTAGCAAAGACCTCTAAATTTAGATGCCTATGATCATCTTAGTTCTGCCATCCTTGAGTCCATGGAGTCCCACCCCCAACCTTAAACTGAATATTCTGTATCACTGGAAAGAGTCAGTATTAGTCAGAGCACCAGATTAACAATTTCTGCCACAGGCTATTCAGCTCTCACTGGAGGGATTGAAGTCTCCAGGGGATTTAAAGGTCCCCCAGCATTTCCTCTAAAGTACCTTCCTAACCTCTGTTGGAGAGCTGATAAGCCTAGCACAGAGTTTTTGTTTTCCAGTAAGTGGTAGGATATATTCCAATACCACCACTCTGCTTTATATTTGCATATCGTGCTCACATGTAAAAAAAACTGGTCAATTTTGCTTGACACAAACACAAAGACTTGGATGTTTCACTGTATGTTGAATGCAGTAGACTCTGACAGGATTTTCTAAAGCAAGGCTGGTAAGGGGTCAGTTTTTGAAAACGTGACCCCACTGGAGGAGATCTCAGTGAGCAGTGATGAGACAGATTTCAGGGTGGCCTTCATTTGCACAAGATGGTTTCTATTATCCTGCAGAAAGAACTTGCAATCCCAATGCTAAGCCATGAATTCTCTTGTCTAACTCTGCCACTGCATTTTATGATAATTTAGAGCACAAAATAGACTATTTTTTCCTTCTCTCTTTTGATGTCTTGCAAAGATACAAGGTGGGAGAGTATTCATTCTAAATATCATCTGGAGAGACTCAAAAGAAAGCAAAACTGGAAATTAAAAAAAGAGAGACACCCTCTCCAACAGGGAAAGATGCCTGGCATGCAGGAGACAGATAAATGAGTGGCACAGAGAAGGCTGAAAGACACTTGGAGGTTAAGAAAGGAGTAATTTCAAATCTGGAGCTGAGCTCCTGCATTTAGATGAGGCAGGTGCCAGCACAGAATAAAGTCCCCTGCAAGAAAATTCCACCTAGAGGGTGCAATCCCAAGAGGAACACAAGCATCTGGAAAGCAAAAATAGGCACAATAGGACTAAAGCACAAGAAGCTGAATCCTCATTCAGAAGGAGTGAATAAAATGGTGCCACTTTTACATAATCACATTTCTAATTATAGTTGTACTTTGAAGCAGAGAACAGTATTGTTGGTAACATAATAGAGAACTGAGAAAAAAAAAAACAATTTAGCATTGTTCATCTGCTGTACAAGCTTTTCTCTACAAATACAAATGAAACAATCAACAGGGCATTTAAATTTCCATTGGCCAACAAGACATGCACGTAGAAGTAATAAACACAGTTCACATTTGCCAGCTTTTATTGTGCTGTGCTGCTTCTTAGCAGATATTCAAGCAAATCCAGTAGATTTCCTGGCCAAGAACAAAGAGGTAAATACCAAATTATGAATGCCATAAAAATAGAGAATATCAGGAACTCTGTTTGACACTTCCATAGAATCTAACTTCCCAATCAAACACAGCACAGCTGAACTAGAGACTCATACTAGCAGCACACAACAATGAATTTTTCCAGCTGCTTTGTATCCCCTGTAGAAGCTTTCACTACTCTTGACAAACTTTGCATCCATCAGCCAGTACAATAGTGCTTCATTTTAAACCAGCATCTGCTGCACATTCATCCTAATGGCAGCCACAAACACACCAAGATCCCTGGAAAACAATCACAGTGCTGCAATACACACACACTTATACACAATGCTGACAGCCCAGATGCTTTTTGTGGTGGAGTGCACTGTGTGAGCTACGTTGGAGACATCCAATGACAAAAATGGGATTTCAGAAGCTTTTATTAAAAAGATATTTCTCCTCAACGTTCTGTAGGATGAAAGGGATTAGCTGAATGACAGAACAAGTGATTTATTGAAACCTAACTGAAACTGAGACAAGTCAAAGATGATGTGAAATTAATTATATGTTACTTAATGATAGAATATGATCCAACTAAACACATTTTTCACAAAGCAGAAGCAACTCAGACAAACAGAGTTGCAAGGCAGAGTGGTGAGGGAAGCTGATGAAAGTTGTGGAAATAAAACAGCAAAGAGAAATAACACCTGAAGAATGAAAACAAACAAACAAAAAAAAGGCAATCAAAGAAGAGAAAATAATATCCAAGGCAGAATTGAAAACTCTTGCAGCTGAGTGACTGCACTTAGCCTGGACAGAGATCACATCATTTCACAGTGTAAGGGAAGAAAAGGCAAAGATTCTTCCTGAATAAGGGTTATTTATTACCAAACCAATAATTCTTGAGGGAAACAAGAGGAAGGCTGCACCTCAGCAGTGCTCAGGTGCCCCAGCTGGAATGAAAAGGTGACAAACAACCTGCACCTGCAAGCACTTTGGGGCAAGAAGGCAGAGATTTGTGTCCTGGGCTGTGTGGTTAAAGGAGAGTATCAACAGTTTATCAGATCAAAGGACAAGAAGCACTTCTGGAGTCTAAGGCTCAATAGATGCCAGGATCTCACTCTTACAAGAATGGGGAGAGAGGTGTGGGGGAGGGAAAACAGAAAGGGAGGGAGATGGGAGGGGGATAAATTGTTTGCAAGTTCAATCAGTACTCCTTGCTCTCAGTGCTTGAAGTGATAAAGGGAACTGACAAAGCAGTATAGCCAAGGAGGTTTCTTCTGATTTTCAGGGGAGACAACACTGCTGTGCTTAGCAAAGTGCTGAATACACCAGCCAGATGCCAAATTTCCCTTGGCATTTGAGAGATCTCTTTTCAGCTAAGCTGATTCTTTACAAGCTGGTGTGCAGGGCTGTGAGCTGATCTCCCTCAGACTGGGCAGGTGAAACCAGGATGGACACACAGCTGTGCAGATTCAGGCTGGGTGGGACATTTCCAGCACCTGCAGCTGCTGGCACAGCTAAGAAAGGAGTTTTTTTTGTTTTGACAGAGGTGGGCTTTTCCCTCCTCAGGCAGGTCACTCCTCCATGTGTGCATGCTGAGACCTTGAAGATCTGCAAGGACTCTAGCCAGTAGCTCTTGTGGTATTCCTGCCCATGAGGGATCTGCCAAGGCTTCACAAGGCAAACCAGGCTGAAATTGCTGTTTCTCAATCCCCCTTTTTGCAGAAAGAGGTGTCACTAAGGTGTGTGAGAGAAGATCCTACATTTAAATTACAGCACTGCATCCAGCTTGGGATCTGCTGACAAGGAGGGGTCAGAACCAACAAAGAGATGAGAGAAGAAATGCAAAAGTAAACCATGAAACCTTTGTCCCCTTCAGGTTGCTTCACCTGCAAGAACCTTTACCCTAAAGATGCCAAAAGTGAAAACTTTCCTGGAACAAAGGAAAATTTTCTATCTGTTCAACTCAGTGCCAGAATGCAATGCTGAGCCTTGGTGTTGTACATAATTCCTTTTCAGCATGTGATCCTTCATATTTTAGTAAGTTTAAGTAACATTTCTGTGATTTTGAAGCTGGTTTTTTGAGCCTCATATTCTTCCAAACCCACATTCTGCAATAGGCCATTTGAAGACCCAATTTTCTCTTCAGCTCTTGAAAGAACTGAAATGCTTTTTGTTGAGAGACCAGTCAGCACACTCAAAAATATGAATTAAATGCCTCTGAACAATTAATTGATACTTATATTTAATTCACAAACTGTATCCTTTTCAAGGACTAAATGCTGTTCCTGTAATGTCTTTGCAAGTGGAAAGTTTGGTCTTAAATGAATAACAGTTTAAAACTAAGGGAAAAATTAGTTCTCATCCATTTGATTAATCAAATCCAGCATGAAATATTTATATAGATAAATTAAAAGATATGAATCAAAGTGAAAGTCTGGAGCCAAGAGACCACTGAGATTATTGAGATAAAATAAAAATCAAAACAGAAAAGATAAATTATGTCATTAAGCAGTTGACTGCACTCCTGCACCACAGCAGGTTTGTAGAAACAGCCTGGACTGTGTTACAGTGGAACTTGAGGTTTGCCACAGCTTTGGACATCAATGTTCCCTCTCTTTTACTCCTCAGTGAGGTTGTGATTGAAGAACAATCAAGTTTGGGCAACAATCAAGTATTTCCTTCAGATTCATTGGATTGTATAAGGTGCCGTCTTTAAATATGATAATTTCCCACTTTATATACAGCTGCCTAAACACAAGAAACAAATCCAAGAAGTATAATAAAAGATAATAAATATATAAATAAACATAGAAGAAACATAATAAATGTATAATCAACATAGAAGCAAATCCAAGGAGTATGATAAAAACAGAAAAAGGGAAAACAGAAAAGGGAAAGAAAAGAAAGGACAGTGTTTAATAAAGTCTAAGCTCCTTGGAATGGCAGGCACCTGGGATTGCTTTTTACCATGATGGCACAACACATTCCAGAAAAAGCTGACATTTGGAAAGATTTTTGCAAACAGATGCAAAGCAGCATGAGACCCATTTCCTTAAGAAATTTAAGGACTAAGAACCCATGTATTCTTTATCAGCTCATCAAGGTCTCACCCAAGTTTAAGGAAAACAATAAAACATCAATATCCTGGATGCCTTCTGGAAGAAGCCTTTTCCTGAAAGACCTGAGCCATTGTGCCCTGGGTAGGGGACCAGCTTTTGAGCCTTTTCCACAGGCAATGCAGGAAAAAGAGCCTGGGCTCAGCTGAGACCCTGCCCTGATGGGAAAATCCCTCCCTTCCCTTGTTCCACCATCCCCAGCAGATAGAGAGGGATCAGGGCAACTTTCCAACCTTTTGAACATCTCATTTAACTGGAGAAGTTCAGCACAAGTGCCCCAACATTTTCAGCTTCTGGGTGGATGTTTGCTGGACACATTTATGGACTTGAACTGTGAGTTCAGCCTGTCTGGCTCAGGCATGAGCCTAAAAGCATCACAGGTTTGCCTGTCCTTACAGCACCAATTCCTAAATGCATCTCCAGTATGCAGAAAATTCAAAAAAAGGGTGAGGTGTTTTTGTTGATTTTCTTTTGTTTTGGTGGGGGAGGTGGTGCATTAAAAGATGTAACAGAATCAGAGCAAAAAAAGGACAAAGGTCACAGAATATCCTGAGCTGGAAGGGACCCACAAAGATCATCAAGTCCAGCTGCTGGCCCTGCACAGGATCATCCCCAGATGTTCCCTTTCATCCCCAAAAGGAGGACAGGGAAGAGATGAAATAAAAGAGATTATTTAGCAAAATGGAAGAAAAAGGTAACAAGACAGGTGGAAGTCAGAAGAATGTTAAGATTCAGGGAACTCCCCAGGATCTCATAACTCTTGAAAGATCTGCTCTCAGCCAGACAGCTCCTTTCTCACTGGCCTGAAATCAGAGTAAAAGCAGGCAAGAAAACATCATTGTGACCAAAGCCATTATGGCTGTGAGGTAGAGACCTAGAGAGAACAAAAGATCCAATTACAGCAAAACAATTGGGACAAAAAAAAAACAAAGTGAAAATTTAAGCCTCATTTTTCAATGGTCAGTGAAAAACACTGAAATCCTCCCTAACAGGGGAAAACAAAATATTGATTTTGCACTGTAAATACAAATATCTTGTAAGAAAATTTAATGGAATTAATCTAAAAGCAGTCAAAAAAGCACCCAAACCAACTTTTATGGGAAAATGGCTGAAGCCATCTAAACAATAAATTATATTTAAGGAAACTGAATTACCAGTATCATGCTACAGGTTAATTACCCCATTGACATCCAAACAACACAGTATGCTAAGATAATCTTTTTTGCATAAACACACACACACAGAGAACTGATAAATGAAACATTTCTGAATGCACTGCTGTGCTTTACAAACCAGTAGTAGAAACATTACAAATGCAATCACAAATATGCTGATTACTCAGTGCAGAACAGGGAGAGAGTCTGGGTGGGTGGGAGGGTGCAATTCTAGTGAGCTGTGTCACTATTTAGGATGATTTTTAATTTTTTTTCAAGATTCTATACTGAATCACCATGACTGAGATTTAAAAAAGAGAGATTTTTTTTAAAAAGGAGCCTAAATTGGCCTTTTTCCCTTCAATACATCTCCTCTTGATGAACTAAAAAAAGCCCTTATTTGAAAAGAATCAAAACCTGATTAGACACTTACAAACAAGAATGTTATTATCACTACTCAATTATCCAGTAACAGGCTATGCAAAGTGACCTAGAGAAATTACTGCAGCTATTGTGGAAAGATCAGAGTGATGAGGCATTACAATAATCCATCTGTGATCGTGTCTCCCTCTAGGGGTTTTATCTAATGACTAACACACAAGGTTGATAAATATTATACATTTTATTAGAGCAAGGGTAAAGCAAATGCACTTTTACAACTTTGGCTTTGATTCTGGCTTTGGACAGGGATTTTTCTGCTCCTCTAAACTGATGGGGATTCAACATTTCTCACTGTTTGAGGGGAAGGAGGGTAAAACACAGCTCACACAAGGAATAAGTTTCAGAAGGAAAAATAAGTAACTTCAAGAACAAGAAAACTGGATAAAAGCTGCTCTGACCAGAATCCAAATTAAGTCTTATTAAAAAGGAATTAATAAAATGAAGAAGAGTGAAAGCAGCCCTGAAGAAGAATTATGACAGAATGCTAAAATCAAAATTAAATCAATTGCCCAAAATTATCTGATATTAAAAATTTAATTATCAAAGAGATGAAGATATTAAACTAACACAATTACAAAAACACCAATTAAGCACCATCTCCCACAACAGTTTTAAGTCAAGTCAACAAAGGAGAGCACAATTCTTCCCACAGTATAAAATCTCAAAATGCAGAACTATTTCCCATGTTGTGTGTTGTGTAAGGATAGCCAGTATTTTAGGGCTCAACAATATAAATTTGCTATGTGTCCACCAAAAAACCCAACAAAAAATGATGTTTTTTCAAATTGCTACTCTGATTCAATGTGCCAGTGCTCAGCCTTTTATTCCAAAGGGTTTCTTGTTTGAATCAGTTTCAAAATCAGAACCACTAATGAGGATAATTAAGTATGCAGTTGGTTTTGCCCACAAATAATAATCACTATGGAAAAAAAGCACTCAGTGTTACATTATCATTCTCAGAGGACAGAAACTTCCATTAAATCAAAGCAGGCTTCCACAATTAAAAGAAAAGGTCCTCAGGTGAAACCATAAAAAGAAGCAGAACTCACAAGGCAGGGAGAGAAGTCTGGGTTTTGGTGGAGAGCACAAATGCAGAGTGGCAAATGCAATAGGTGCAAGTGATGGGAGCTTTTTATCAGCTAAAAAGGAATAATATGTTGTTTAAAAAAATAACACAAAACCTCAAAAAATAACAAAAAAACCCCAAAAAGCCCAGAAAATTGTTAATCTATGGGCAAAAAAATATGCATCTGTGCCTCTTGAACCCAAAAAAACCTAATTCCACTCATGCCTATCATAAGGAACACACTGCAAGAACACCCAAAGCAACAGAACAGAAATAAGAGAAGAGCCTCAGATTTCTTTTTCTCTCAAAAATATTTTATGAGCAAGAGCAAGATAATGAGATGTGTCTCAGGTTTTTGAAAAATGGAATTAATCCATATTTTTACAGATTTTATTTTAACTGGTTTATAAAATTATCACTTTTTCCATAAGCAGAGCCATTATTTTCAATGACTTATTGGCTGAGATTTAACAGTTTTCAATCTGGGGCTTGTCTTCAAAATGCTGCAGTTGACCTAATGCTTCTGAGAGAGTCCTGATGGCACCAACTCCACATCCTAATGGGACAACAGACTTCTACAAATAAACAGCAAAGCCAAGCATACTTTTCATCAGACCTGTCCAGGAAAGAGACCAAAAAAAAAAAAAAAAAAAAATCTCTTCCACACAAAAATGACATCAAATCAAAATTTTCTGTGAAAATAATTGTCAGGATGCTTCACAAAATTCCATGAGGGTATGTTTCAGAGAAGAGCAATACATTTTGAGTCTCACAGTCTGGTGGCTTCTCTGTCACCTTTCCCACATGCCCAGAGGAAGCCAGAGCCTGAAAAGATCTTTCATTTGGATGCAGGGAACAGCCAGGACACCCTGCTGGGACAGGACCTTGGCCTCTGGGTTTTCTCTGCTCATGGTGAGTGAACCCTACTGCCAAGGTGAGCCTCAGCAGAGCACACAACCCTGCCAACCACCAGCTAGCAAACTGGAGAAGGAGAAAAAACCCAAAATGTCAAGGGATTTTTAAACCTCAAGCTCTCAGCTCCGTTATTCCACACCACTGTTATTCCCAGTACCTACAAAAGTGGCCCACAAAAGATAAATCAGCTAAATGGCTTCAAACTGAAAGAGAGTAGATATAGATGAGATATTAAGAGAAGCTGTGGCTTCCCCATCCCTGGAAGAATTCAGAGCCAGGTTGGACAGGGCTTGGAGCAGCCTGGGACAGTGGAAGGTGAGATGCTTTTCCAGGTCCCCTCCATCCCAAACCATTCCATGATTCTATAATCCCACTTATGCCCTCAGGAGCTCTCACTAGTAATGATGGCAACTTCAACAGGCTCCTGCATCTCCAGCCTGTGTGCAAATGTTGTCACAGTCGAAAAACTGACTGCCTGAAACATTTCTGTAAATCCAAAACAGGGCTGAACACTGCTATGAGAGAAGGGGAGAGGAAAACAGAGGGGGAGATCTGGATGAGGCCTCTATCAACCCACTCCCCCCTTTGAGGGAAAACAATATTGCCCCAAGGGATAGGGAAGGATGGAGGTTTGGGGTTTGGCTGAGCCTGCCCAGCTTCCACCCAGACACCATCAGCGAGCTCATCCAACAAGGACAAGCAGGAGGATCTGAAATGTGCTGGCAGCCATCAGTGCTCAAAACACTGAAAGAAATCACACAAACATTGCTAAATACATTGGTGTTGAAAGCAAATGCAGGGAGAATTAGGTGAAAGCTTTGGTGGCACAGAATTTCCAACACTGACATCCACATTAGGCAGTCCCTGGTAAAGGAAAATTCAAAACCTGCCCACCATGGGAATAATAAGCAGAGCAACCTCTGTAGCACTTCCTGAAAAAGAGAGTTCTTCCAGAAACTGCTGAAGAGATGAGTAGCACTGAACTCTACTGGATTTCCTAGTTAGGAAATACTGAACAGAGACTGTAATCTTAACAGTCCAAATTCACCACCATCACCACCAGCATATCAAAGACAAAGCTTAATATTAGTGTGATGCATTTTTTGCATCAAACTTCATATAATTTTGGGGCATGAGAGCATTTCCACTCTGAAGTGTTAAGTTTACTATCCCCCACTTCCCCACCATGATTCTTCCTTCATGGCAAAGTTAGCTGCAAGTGATTTATTTAATAATCTGCAGAAGAGGAAGAGATCAGGGTACATGAAAATGGAATGGAAGAAATTCCCGAGTCATAGGCAAGAAATATACACCCCTGAATATTAATCTGTAGGGGGAGGACATGTGGGATCTGGAAATGTAACAAGCTGGATTAGAAATCCCTCCAGACCACAGATCCACCTGGCATTTGGATTTCCTCATCTGGTGAGGGTTCTCAAGCCCCTGCAGAACACGCAGCACGTCTCAAACATTCTGCTGCCCTAATGCTGGATTTTTTTCCACCCGTGGGGACAAGCCCTCAGTGTGAGTGGATTCCTTCTGACAGCTTGCCTGTCCTGTCAGCCAGGGCTGGCTGGGGCTGAGCCACAGCAGCACAGCAAGGGCAGCTCCTCCCGTGCTCCCAACCCAGCACCAGCCGAGGAGGGAAGAGGGCACAGCCTTGCTCAGGGGATGGCTCTCAATGAACACCCAAAAAAAAAAAAACAAAAAAAGAGAGGGTGTTGAGGTTTATTTTGTTTTTCCAGGGTCAGGATTAAATGCTCGAGATGGTATTTCTTGTTCAGACTCAGATGTTTATTAGTTCTTCTCTATATTACAAACTGTGAGTTCTACAGCACTCCAAGCTAACAAGCTAAAAATGGAGTTCTATCTCTTTCTCTACAAGGCACTTTTAAGGGTAAATAGTCCAATTAAGAAAAGCCACCTAAATTACTTTTTACTTTTAACCCAATAACCAACTACCCATGCATGGCCCACAATGTGGAATTTTCTACCCATTTGCAAAATATCATCCAAACCCATGAAGAAGGAGGTGAAGAAGAAGGATGAACCTCCACCCTAAAACCTCCATCTTGCTTTTTATATATTGTTAAAACCTTAAACTCTAAGTTTTCCACCATGTGATATTACACTCTTCTATTCAAACTACACACCCATGATCCCAGTTCTATCATTCCATTTTGGAAGCTTCTCCATGGCCTCAGGTCAAATGCAGAGTTCTCCTGGGGTCAGTGCCTGTCAGCACAGAAAGTCTCAAATTCTCAGTGACCAGGGTTCCAATGAGAGGGAGGAAAAGAAGGAGAAACTCACAAAACCCACACAGCAATTGTTTCTGTTCGGCACAAACATCCAGCACCAACAGATCTGACAGCCTCACTGCTGTAGAGCAAACAGAAGTTGTATATATTTACTATTGTAATAATGAAATTGCTGATAGGCTCTGAAAGTGATTTGTCTCTATTAATCATGAAAATAAACCCAGGACTGACAGAGGCAGAGAGTAACATACTACAACAAAAGATAGAATAGAATATTACAACATGATGCAAATGCACATAGAATATAAGGACTTGCAGTGACAGAACAAGAAGAAATGGCCTTTAACTGAAAGAGATCAGGGTTAAGATAAATATTGGGAAGAAATTCTTTCCTGGGAGGGTGGTGAGCCCCTGGCACAGGGTGCCCAGAGCAGCTGTGGCTGCCCCTGGATCCCTGGAATGTTCCAGTTCCAGGTTGGACACTGGGGCTGGAGCAGCCTGGGGCAGTGGGAGGTGTCCCTGCCATGGCAGGGGTGGGATGAGATGAGCTTTTAGCTCCCTCCCAGCCAAACCATTCTATGATTCCATTCTGTAATGAAGAAGAGAAGCAACATTTCCATTTGGTTACTGCTCACAATTTTTCCTACACTGCTTCCAAGATCACCATGATGTGCTGATTTTTGTTTACATCTCACTAAATTAAAGGAAAGGAAAATGCCCTGGCATTTATGGCTATTTTTATAGAAGACTAAGCTATGACAAGCTACTGCAATCTTAATTAAAAATAATACCAAAAAAGCAAGATGTTTTCACTCTGCCTATCACTTGAAGGGGAAAGGAAAAGAGGATAAGAAAAGAAAAAAGAAGAGAAAAAGGGTAGGTGAAAAACAAGTCTTCAGGATTTAATTTTTGCTTCCTAACAAAACCAAATAAACAACTTATGGAATGAACACTACCTTAACAATTGCTATCTGGTACTCTCTCTGTCATGATTAATATAACACAGCATACAAAGAAAAAAGTATATTAATATTATTATAAAATAGACACAATCCATGAGGTATTTCTTTTCCTCAATAGCAGGACAAGATCTCAGGAATTTGGATTTTGTTGGAGGAGGAAAGGTTTTAAGAAGAAGAAATTAAATGTATCTCAAATAAATTAAAACAACAGCATCACTCAATATCACATCTAAAATGGAGGGGAGATACTACCAACGTAAAAATACATTATCCAAGAGTATTTTAACATTCTGAATGATCCCAAGATAACATTCCATTTGGAAATGGCACATTTAGCATGGTAATCAGTTGAGGAATAAAGATCCAAATGGAAATATTATGAAGATGGTACAGAATGAGTATATAACACAGATTTACATATTATATACTCTTATAGTCTATATACTGAAATTTGAACACTTAACTACCAGTGCCAGTCTGAGCTTGGGTCTTTCCTCTTTTCTATTAGTTTTTTTAAAAAATAACATATCACTTTTTCACTGAAGTGCAAGTGAAAGTCCTTGCAGCATCTTGCAGCCAAGGAAGGTATTTCTGACCACACTGGTGTCAGTTCAGCCTAAACAAACTGTTCCATTCCAGTTTTCCTTGGGAACATTTTACAGAGACCAAGCCTCAAGAGTAACTGCACAAACTCCTTTATTTTCTTATCACTTTTGGGAGAAGGATGACAACATTCAACATAAATCTTAGTGAAAGGATAAAGGAATTATTCAGTGTTCTGTTTCTTTAAAAATATAAATCACTTTCTTTTTTAATAACAGTAGAATAGGGTGTTATTCCAAATGTCCAGGTACCCATCACCTGTGCTCCAAGAGTGGCTGATAAAGGATGTTTAGGGAAGGTCTGTCACAATCCTTTCCTGGTGGTGACAGCTAATTTAAAGCCCAGTATCACACAAATAACTAGAATTACCTTTGCTATTTGCAATGCTCTGCACTTATTTTCTTCCCCAATTGCCATTTTATTCCCGATTACTGCATGATCTTTCTAACTCTTTGCAGCTCTACTTCTGTGCATTTTGGGGCCTCTTGAATAGTATTCCATCAGAAGATTTTAATATTTATAACCTTCCTCAGTTCATTTGTGTCAACCAAGCCATGAACCAGCACAGATCACTGACAGGGTTTTCTCTCCAGCAGGAAAATCAATTATATGTTTCCTATTTCTTTCCTGGCCTATCATTAATCTACATGAGGACCTCTCTTACCCCATGGCATCTTTCTTCCATACTGCTTGATATGACATTTTGATGAACTTGTTTTAAAGATCTAGTTATGTTATACTGACTCCATTCTCCTTGCCCACCTGCTTTGATTCCCTCAAAGAAAAAAATCTGCAATAATTTTCCTTTTCTGAGTCTGTCAGATTTCTTTCCCCAGTCTATTGCAATTATTTATGTGCTCCAAAAACTTTGTTCTTTAAGGCCTGATAACTTATAATTCTCTACCTTAGTCCTTTAGACAACAAAAACCTGAGACAGGTACCCAAAATAAAATAGCAGGAACACATCTGAAGTCTGGATTTTTCAGCAGTTTAAAAAAGTTATTTTAAATTCATTTTCTAGCAGTTCCTTAGGGATTAAGAATGTTTTGTCCCAGATGCCCAATTTTCAAACACTTAGGTTATTTGGGAATTTTCTAGGTTCACTGTCTTTCACCTTCACTTTTTTTGTCCAAGACTGCAGGATTTAATATGTTTTTTCTTCAAGATTTCAGCCCTGGAAGACAAATTCTCACCAATTACATGAGAACTTCTTGCCAATTGCCTCCACACTTGTCAAATCCCCCTATCTTTAAGTTTGAAACCATCTGTTTGCTTGTCCTGTTTTGGTTTGTTTCACATCCAACTTACCTTTAAATATTTCCTTTTCCTCCTGTAAGTCTTACTCCTTCTCAACACTACGTTGTTTTTTTTAAACTCAGTTTTTGGGGCTGGGCAGATGATAAAGGATCCTACAAAAAAAGGCTGAGTGGAGAGGTCCTAAAATTCAACCTTTTATTGAAACAATCTCTTTCAAGCAAGTCTTTCTCTATTATTTCCTGTGTTGCTGGTAGCTCTTGGAATGTTCCAGCTGCATCTCCTGAGCCAGACCAAGGCAAAATCACCTTCCCTGGAGGCTCCAAACCACAGCATCCACCTTTCACCTCTCACCTTCATCAGCCAACTCTACCAAGCTGAAAATACACCTTTTTCATTCATCAGTCACATTAAACCATAATATTTAAGGCTTAATACAATCACTGCATTTGGCAAAATAGTTTCTCCCACACACACTTCTCCTCCTAATCAGAGCTAATTAATTATGTGCATCATACAAATTGACAGCCATGTAGATTCTGAAGCAGTTTAAAGTGTAAATAATGATGAGATAAAAGGGATCTTTTGAGCAAAATCAAAGTATCAAGTAGTCATTATATGTAATCACTATTACAATTTAATGACATTTGTGCTAGAACAGGAATATGAACAGGAATTAAAGTGTCTCATATATATTATTACTTTTTTTTTTTTTAACTCTTTATTGGTTCCATATGGTTACTGGAACATCAGCCTTTGCTTGAGTCTTTAGCAGGTGATTCTGCTCCCAACACAGAATCCAAGCCAACTGCAGCAGCCTGGATGTGAGACATGAGGAGGTCATGCTGTGTGTGGCAAATATTCTAATTTTATCTTTTTAATCTTGCTTTATGGGTTAAATATCAATATTAAACTGGAAAGCCATGATTGCACACAATCTCATCATGCACACAAATCTATACCTAAGATACAGAAGTAGCCTCAAAATAGATGTGACAGTGACACACAGACCTGACCAAAGGGGTAAAGGGAGAGGCAGAGGAAGGAGGAATAAGATTCCATTTCTCCCATTAACATGATAAGCAGCAAATCATGAGAGAGTAGAAGTAAGGGAGAAAAAAATTCTAACTGCTTTTAAATTTCCTATGTATTTGTAAATATTTTCCTTTTATGACCAGTTCAAAGGATAACTACCCAGGAGTCAGTTTTGTCCATCATCAGGACAGCAGGTTTGCAAACATAATTTTTTTGCACAGGTTTCTTGATAGAAGTGCTTCTATGTCTAACATTTCTCAGGGGATCAAGTCCTGAACGTGGCCTTACTAATATTTCTATGCATCATTGAAAATGTAGCACAAGAACAAAATAAATAAAACAGAAGGCCAGGAATACTCAGTGACAAAAAAAAATACTGACTTCCAAATGTTATTTCACCCAAAAGTTTGTATGAAAGGGACAGCACACAAAGGACACACTAATCAAATAAAAGACCTTATGTAATCTGTAGAAATATCAGATTGTGCAGCAGCACCAGTTGAGTTCAGGGCACAGACTGATACCAAGGTATCCTTAGGGCCTGTTTGCATTTCCTAAAACAGAACTTGATGGAGCAGAGAAATTTGGGGGGTTTATCCAACAATATTTTTTCATCTCTCCATTTCTTCCTTTCTTCACTCAGATTTTAAAGAAAGGTAGCTGGCTTTTATTGATTATGATCACCTTGAGCTATTTCCATTCATGAACTGAAAAGAAAAACCCAATAAGATGAGCTGATTGGTAAAATCCCTCTTGGTTTGTTGTAAGATTTCTGGTTTTAAATGAAATATTTTTAAAAATATGTCACCCAACCAAACCATCCTATCCCTTATATAATTCACATCTAAATTTGTCCCCCATTAAAAATACTCTAAACCTTTTGGGTTGCTTTATTATTCTACAGTGAAAACAAATACTTGGTTTGAGCCTGTGCCTATTTTTAATGGCCTGTTTTAACTCTCCCATTGATCTGTTGTCATGTTTAATCAAGACAACAACAAAAAAAAAAAGAATAGCAAGCAGAGTAAGCTTCAAGTACTGCACATTTAATTACATCAAGGATTCGTTGGGGAGGAAGGGCATAAATTGACCTTTGTATCAGTTTTCATGAGCTTAGGTGTTCTTTTTAGACTCCCAGAATATCAGCCCTGAAAATAGGAAAATAAAGCAGTTCTGTGTTTGAATTAAACAAAGAGGCCACCCTAAGGAACAGTCTGCAGAAGAAGCACAGTGGCAAGGAGGTATTTTTAGGTTTTTCTAGTCCATCACTCTGCAGCACAGCACCTCCCCATCCTGAACAAGGTGCACACAAATATCAGAGCTGTTTTTCACACAGTTTAAAAGAACAATGCCCCAGCAGTGAGATGGATCCCCCTGTGCAGACACTGTGTGTACCTGGGTGGGCTCGGGAACCTCACTGGGATCACAGAGCCAAGGGGAAAGATGGGGAGAGAATTTTTTACAAGGGATGGGGTGACAGAAGGAGGGGAAATGGCTTCAAACTCAGAGTGTTTAGACTAAACATTAGGAAGAAAATATTCTCTGTGAGGGTGGGCAGGCCCTGGCACAGGGTGCCCAGAGCAGCTGTGGCTGCCCCTGGATCCCTGGCAGTGCCCAAGGCCAGGCTGGACACTGGGACTGGGACAGTGGGAGGGGTCCCTGCCATGGCAGGGGTAGAACTGGTTGATCTTTGAGGTTCCTTCCAACCCAAATATAACGGTTTTGTTGAAAATATGCAAAACCAGCACACCAAACCATCCTGTGATCTCATGATACAGAAACCTGATGCTTTCATTGCTCAGCTGATAAAACAGGTTCAACACAGGATTTTAAATAGCCTTAAATTCTAAGTTCCTTCTCCTTAAGAAGACTGGAAATAACTTCTTTCTTCCATAATCCTTGGGATCTTTCTTCTGTGCATATGACTCACTAATAAACAAATGCAATTGATCAGGTGGGAAAAGAGGCAAGCAAATTACACCACACAGATCACAAGCACTAAACCAAGCTGAGTCTTTTAAATGTTAAAAGCATAATTAGCTTCTCTCTCTTAAAATACACCAAATATCAGATGAGTCCTGGAACTGCTTTGGGGATGGTGAGTCCGATTTTGTATTTCCCAGCAGCTTATGCTCAGATGATGTCATGTGTCTCAATCTGAAATGTTAAATTTGGAGAACAGATCTTACATGCAAGTACCTAAAAAAGATCACAAAGAAAATAGCCCAGATTTCCCAGGGAGGCCTGTGCAAGCAGAAACAGCTCTCTACATTTTCTCTATTTGGTTGATATCTAAGTACAGTTTTACAGTATACAATATTGGTATAATTTGTAGATTAAATTTGGATTTAGCAAAACAAAAGTAACATGCATGAAAAAAAGAAAAAAAAAGAGTTTATGGGGATTCCAGAATATTAAGAAACCAGCAGATTCAGTAACTACATTCTGACTTTCTGAAAACCTTATGTCTGATAATTTTCTTTAGAATAGTGAGATGATTCATTAACATGTCAAGTACAAGAACAAGATAAGATAAATAAATATATGAAACAGCCCTAATCTCAGTTGGTTTGCTGGAGACCTCATTATTAAACAGAAAACATATGTTTACAGAATATTTTTTATAAAGTATTTACAGTTACAGTATTTATTACAATTGCAAATGCATGTTGTAGTCCCATAAGGGCATGAAAAACTACTCAGACATCATAAGTGTCTGCAGTGGAGACCAGAAACTTCCTTCACAAGAGGCAGTCTGAGAGAAACCAGCTAAGAGCAGAAAATACTCAGGAGCAGCACGGCTGTCAGGTTCACATGAAGTATCTGGGGCTGGTGTAAAGGAGGGGAATGGAAGCAAACAGGCAAAAACTGTGTTACATGATTATTTACTGGAAGGACTAAGGCTGCAAACTCCACTGGGGACACTGCCCCTCTGCCAGGGACATGCACCTCTGGTCTGCAACCACTGAGCCATTCTGCCACCACAAAAACAGCTTTAAAATCTGCTCTGCAATGCCTGCACTGAGTCACTGCCTAATTTCAGGGGCAGCTTTGCTGCAGGAAGATCAGTCCCTGCTTGGCCATCACCCCCCATCCCACCTGTGCTGGCAGGAGCCAGGTGACAAAGAGCACCACAGGCTGGGCACCCTCAGGAATTGAGAGATGATGTGACACAAAACTCCATTTTCCTGCCTGGAGCTGGACTCAGGGCTTGCCCAGGCTGCCAAGGAACCCCGAGGTTCCTTTGTGGACCCTGTGAGCAGTGGAAACACAAACACTGCTGGTTGAAAACCAGGCAAGAGCACTCCATGAGCGAGGCTTGTCGGGATGCACACAAAGAGTGGCAGGAAAAGAGGGAGAAGTCAAGAGTTCTGAAGCACACTTTCAGTTTTCAGCTTTTGAAGGCCCAGTAAATATCATCCTAATGCAAATGCAGCATTACCTGCTTGATGCATTCCAGACTCGAGCTCAGATTCCTTTGTGATTTTACAATGTGGAGTCAGCCTAAACTAACAATTTTCACACAAAAGCATTGTTACTTTGAAGAAATATCTAATGCTTTTAAGAGAGACACAATTATTTAAAAAAAAACAACCTATTTTTTACAAATAGATCATTCTTACAGGATGTGCATTGTCTACATGGAGCATGCACTTTAATTTATACACAGCTGACACTAAAATGCCTTGTTATTGTTGAATTCCCTTCCTGAGTACACATAAACACCCACTTCTTCCTGGTCTTAACATTTCACTGAAAAGAACTTCCTTACTCCTGTTTGGCATAATGAAGAGAAAGGGCTTTGAAACCAAAATGAGGGGAAGAAAATAATAAGGCTACACACATTAGGCTTTTACTAACTTTAACAGCAGTTAGGCACAGAAATGATCTGCTCAGGGAGGGAACTGAGGGACTGTCATTAGACCTGCTAGGAATATGATCAGTGCAAAACTCAAGGGACTATCACAAGATGGAAGGGGGGACAGAAAAATAAAAAGACAAAATTTAAAATAAAAGGGTAGAATAAAAACCTAGCACACACTTCTTGGTCTAATTAAAGGACCGACCAAATTATCCAGGAGGTGGAGAACAGAATCCAGGCCCAGCAACTAAAATATAAAGCAGCAGTTTTATCAGGCTATAGGAAAGAAACAAAAAGCCTAAGCCACTTTTTCTTAAAACGCTGAAGCTCACCTTGTGCTAAAGACAGAATGCAGCAGCTATTTTTGTGTTTCTAAATGCCCTTAATACATTTTCTAGTGGTTCATATTTTACCAGTATGCTTCTTGTGCACTGTACTTCAAGTGACTCCACTCCAATAACAAGGTCTTTGAACTGACCTTGTGAAAGTCTTCCCTTGGAAATGCACAGATAGAAATGAACTTTAAAGGTCAGCCTTAGAGGGGAGAGAAAAAAGATCTGGTTTCCAGGCTGCAGCTTGTATGTGCAGGTAAAGGGGTGGCTGCCTTGCTTGCAAATGAGAACTGTAAGATGGAAGCAGATTGATTTTCATATTAGTTCAGGAAATCAAAACTAAAAATTCTGATAGACTGCTTATCCCTTTGTCACAAAAAGAGTTAGGGCATGACCTACTGGCAGTGCACTTTGTAGCCCAATCAGCCATTTGGAGGTTTAATGAGAGGACACATAAACTCCTCCTCTCCCAGGAGCTGCATCCTGCCCCTCACAGCATCACTCCAGCAGACACCTGAGGCACCATGCCCAGCTTTTCCCCAGTCAGAAGGGATCATTCCCACAGCCCAGGAAAGGTCTGTAGAGCAGACACACAGCTTTTCTCCTGCTGTGAGTAAGGCAGGGCTACAGGTGCTTTTCCCTGCCTTTCCCAGCACAGCGAGTGGGGAAAGGAGGGAAAATCTGTGGCCCTCCACAACTTCCCCATCCAGCACCACATCCGTCCTCCTCTCAAATGTCATTGGCCCAATTGAGGAGAAAAATAATTAGTTTCACTCTACTTCCTGCTAATTACAGAGTGTATAATCTGCCAAACGATGTACACGCTCGTGCTGGCTGTGGCCTGCTGCCTCCCCTGCTATGGCAGGCAGAGAATGGCTTACCAGTGACAGCTGGCAAACCAGCCTCTGGGAATAAAACATTTTAGCACTTCATAAATTTCTAACAAGGTTTCAAATTGCTTCAGTTTCCCTCCTCTCAGCTTTGTCAGCCTAGCAAAGAGTTGAGGGGGGGACGGAAAGCGGGTGTGTGTGTGTGGGGGGGTGAACACTAATTAAATCCTCAGCAGAAAAGTACAACTTGTAAGATAGTTCATTATTTTTAATAAGCAGCAATTAGACCCCAACTCCTAGGAAAGTTGGATGATTCCTGGGATGTGCTGGCAGCAGGGAAAGCAGAAATACATCCTTCTGCCTCAAATTCTCAACGTAGGAACAAGTAATGCACTTTTAAGTGCAGCTGCATGACGTGATAAAACTTAATGGAAGGTGACACAAAATGCACTGAAAATTCAGAGGGAACAAGCAGCATAGTTGGCATTAATGTTAAGGTTTCATATCACCATTCAGATAACAAATGGTTTCCAAATCCCCCCATGAAGCTGCCATCAGGATAAAAAGCAGTCTTATCATTATTACTATTGATTAGACAACATACCACATTACACTGAATCTGACATCCTGACCACAGGAATGTGCCTAGAATAAAAATAATAGGATGCAAACAGCTATTGATCATATTTATAGCAGGCTCTCTCACACGTATAAGACAGCAGCTCTCCACTCAGTATGAACAGACAAAGCACAGGGACCTATTTGGAGGCCAAATGTGCCAGAAAAATGAAGTATTTGTCCTTTGATATTACAGAAGTGTTGTAAAACATGGAGATGTTACATAGGATTATAGGGAAAGGGTTAAGTAGAAATAGGTACTTGGTGAAAACAGAATAAATGTGTTTAATAGGAAATAAACAGCACAGTAGAATAACAGTATCACATTGTTAAGCTACACTTCTTTTGCCAAAGCTGACCCCTCACTGTTTAAAGCAACATCACTTTTTGCAAGTAAGAAGTCAGCAGAGCCATCACCAGCCCAAGTTCACTTTTACCTAAATTCTCCTACAGTGGGCTAAGGTCACAAAAATCCAATTTCTGGGTCAGTCCAAAGTGGGGTTTTTTTTATCCTGGAGCACATGCTGCTCCTAATCCCTGCTCTCAGTACAGCCAACAGCACATCCATAGGCTTAAGTAACCTGCATTACATAATTGGAGGGACACTGTCCTGATAACTTCCTGCAGCAGCACCGAGGACACACGGCCACTAAAAACGAGCAGCACACATCACCTCACCATCAGTGCAAATTAAACAGCAGGACAAATGTGTAATGGGCAATATTTTGTGTAGCATGGCTGGAACAAAAATATAATTGTGTCACCCTCTTGCCTGATCCTCCCAGGACAAGCCAGAATCTCCTCCAGAGCCAACCCGAGCCTGGCAGTGCTCCCACAGCAAGTTTGAATTTCATCTTTGACAGGCAGCAAGCTGAGCAGGTCAATGGGTCTGGCCAGGAGCTGCCTGGCTGCTGGTGCTGCCTGCATGTGAATTCTGTCCCCCACAGAATTCTGCCTCTGCACCCCTTTATCCTCCTCTCCCAGAATCGGCTGGGCTGGCGCTGGCACGATGCTCTGAGCTGGCCAGAGGACATTTGGCACCTGAGCTCCCAGGGCAGTGAGCTCAGGGTGCTGTCCCAGCTCAGGTTCTCTGCCTCTAAATTGAATTTCTCACCAGGTGTGGAAACAGCAGTGCAGGGATGCAAGGTGAGCAATGCCAGCACCTGCTGCAGGTGTCAGTCTGAGAGCAGCTCTTGCACCCACGCAAAGGAAACAAAGATTTAAGGTGTCTCGTGGGTTTTATGTGGAAATCCCAGTTGCTTTGCTGGTCCTGGCTTAGCTCCACTTGTCCTGTGCCCCACCCTGCCAGAAGTTCCTCTTCACTGCATAATGTTCTACTCCATCTGGTTTTTATTGCCCATAATAACCTTTTAATTCCTTGACCTTTCCTTAACCCAAATTTTCCAGATCCCAAATCTAATTTCTTATAAATCATTAGCTTAAAAAAATCAGAATGCATCCCATCAAGAATACTGACAGGTCTCACTGGCAGCTGCTGAAAGCCCAGCAATCCCTTCTTCAGCATGCAGATTCAGGCAACAAGTTAGCATTTGTAAAGAACCTTTCAAAGTTTTGCCAAACTATTAAAGAAAAAAACCAAACACACACCAAAAATCCTATTTGTTATATTTCTCACTAAGTGAAATGCAAAGTCTTTCATCTTGTATCAGCATTGCCTAAAAGTTATCAAAATAAATATGGAATGGAGCATATTTTAATTAGATTAAGTCCACAGAAGGAAAGCCCGTTTTGAGTGGTACATTTGCCTCATCACCTTGAATTTACATCTTCCAGGCTTTGCTTAAAGGATAAGGAGCAAAAATGTTTAAGCCCAGGTGAGCCATTTGTGGCCTCCATAAATCTGCATACCTTGGGCTTTCACCATGCCATCAAATATTAATAAATGCTTTAGGTTGTTCCAAGTGCAGAGACAACAATTTAAAGGTGCAAAGCCACTAAATGATCTTAATTTAAAAACCTTTTGTTCCAAATCTTTTATTCCACATGAAATCTTGTGGCTGGGATTGCAAATACTGCACACCTAAAGCAGAGAACTGGACAAACTAAAAAATAAGTGTTCTATCCATGTCTTGAAACTCCATGGGCAATCCCAATAAAGTCCAGGCCCAGGGATGAACATGGCAGATGTGAAGTGACAGAAATGTGATTACCACTGAAAAGGACATGTATATAGGTCAACCAAGATATCAGATACCACCATAAATACCCATAAAGATAAAAAACCCCATCTGCTCCCAATTCCATTTACATAGAGATGTTAGAAGAGATGTTAGATACCTGGCTGTGATTTGCAGAATACTATTACACCATTTTCCTGCAGTGTTATCAAAGTGAGATAAGCATTACATTATGATATAATGAGCATATGTTATGCCTAATACTTTAATAGAGAGTTTCATTGACCTTTGAATGTCAAAATTAACAGCAAAATTAACCAAAAATTTTGCTTCAGTTCAATGCAGGGTGGGGACAAAAACTGCTGAAACTACAAAGCACCAGCAAAAAAATCCAATAGTGACTTGTCTTAAAAAATATTACAACTTTTAATACTTATTTAAGTATGATTTCAACTTTTTTTCCCTGTTGTTAATGCTCAGTGCTAACAATATTTTAGGGTACTGCATTTTACCCTGATGAACACATACATTAAGGAGTGATTTTAAAGGAGATATTAACATAACATTTACTGCTATTTAAAAGTGAAGTGGTGACACAAAAGAGCAGGAGAAGGATGAGGGCACATTTCCAAGATGTAAAATGATCTTAGCAGGACAGCTTCGGAGCGATAATTTTATGACATAATTTTAAGACATCATTTTTCATCTCTGAGATTATTTCCACAGACTCCTGCAGCATCTGTGCCCTTTAGGGGATGCAAGGAGAAGGCAGAGAGGCTGCTGCTGGTTCTCTCAGTGTACAAAAATGGTGAAATCAGGGAGAGTGCAACTACAGAACAGCAGAGGGCTGGTAAGGGGACTGAGGAAGATGTAAAACTGGGAATATTTTAGGGTAAAAAATCAACCACTACCTTAACACGCACTGATGAACTGCTTATGTGATTCGAGTGTCAGATAATACAGTGATACAGGCAGATTTTCCACCCTATTTCCTCAGGTTATATATTCATTCCTGCACCAAAAAAGGTGAGCCCCAGTGCCAGGGGAGACACTGGAATCCTTACAAATGCACCACACTTCCCTTTCCAAGCCACAACAGAATAGCTACATTCTACTGCTATATAAAATGAGTGCTTTTTCCTTGCATTTTGAAACAGCTGATTTAAAAGGGATTGTTACACACACAAAAGAGTTGATTCTTCCAAAAGGTGTGATTGGAAGGAAGTAGAAGAGAGCAGCGTTTTACCAAAGAATTTTCATGTATGTTTCAATACCAAATTTAACAAAATTAAATTAAGTGTCAAAAGGTGCCAGACAAATCCCACAGAGAACTCAAATAAAATGCTCAATGATTCATTTTTTTTACTCTATGAGACTCTTTGGAAGAAAATGCATCTAATTTTGTTCAATTATGTTTGTATCTGATTTCTAGTGCACAGAAGTTAATGGAAAGATATAAATACTGTCCTCCTCCAAGCATAATTATATCAGAGAGGTGCACACTGAGGGAGTAGGAGAAATGTTTAAGTTGAAGCATAACCCTGGTAGAAGAACAAAGCTGGCTGTGAAAATATTTAGGGTGGGAAATTAGAAGGCTGGTTTAAAAGCAAAACAAATCAAGTTGTCTCCATACCACTAAGAGGTCATATTACCTCTCCATTCACAGAACATGGTTTTGAGAAAAAACAATCCTCAAAAAACATCATGGGGATGGAAGTTATGGCAATGATTGGGAGCTTGGGTATAGACTTTAAAAGAATCTCCAATTCCACCAGGCAATCAAAATTTCCACTTAAGGATGCTTGAACTACACTGAACAGATAAGGTGAGAAAATAAAAAGGTGAAATGTACTTGTTAGCAATTTTTCCAAACTGCTGGAATTTTCACATCTATTTATTCCTATTCCTATCCACAGCTGCCCAGCTGCCCAAATCTTCTTCCATTCTTATTTTAGCCATTACATTTAATTTTACTATAGAAAAGATCTTGTCCTGGACTATTTGGCCTGAACACTCTCCTAAGAATCTTTTTTCCTGGTTTTTGGGGGTTTTTTTGTTTTGTTTTGGTTTGGTTTTTTTTGGTGGGTTTTTTTGTTTGTTCGTTTCGTTTTTGAGGTTTTTTTCATTTTAATTTTGAAGTTGCTGGTTAGGAATAATAAAAAAAAAATCCAAGACCATTTTCTGATTTCTGTCCTAATCTGTCTATCCCAGTATAACCAGAACAATTGTTTCTCTTCAAGGCTGCTGGAAGATTCCCCTGTGAAATTTAGCAAGATCACAGTGCTCCTGACTAATAGAAAAATTTCAACACAGAGATACAAATCATGTATTTCTACCACATTTTGAACATATTCCACTTGGAGCCTTGCCATAGTAGGACCACTTGACTAGATTTGCAAGAATGATGAGCTTTAGTTTGTGTAAATCACCAGCTGAAGCTCATTTTCAAATAGAGCTAATCAGAAATTATTGCTGAACCCAAAAGTGAAGAGGCCAGCTCTGTAACTGCGGTGCTCACTAGGGTTGCAAACGAATTCATCAAAGTTCAACTACCTGATTTTATAGGTTCTCCAATGAAGAATTATTTTTCCTTATTTTACTTCATTAAAAAAAAGAAAAAATTATGGAATTTTTAGAGGGAAAAAATGATTCCCCAGCCATTTTATCAGGTAAAAAAATCACAATCACAGTGCAGCCTGTTGGCACAGGGACCCTTGAACAGAAGGCCTGGGGTGTTGCTACCTCTCAAGAGGAGCTTCTGCAGCTTTTCGTGCACGAGCCAGGAACAGGGGCTAAGACAACTGTCAGGGAACACAAAAGCAGCTGTTGAACTACATAAATCATGGAATTATTTAGGCTGGAAAAGTCCTCCCAGCCCGTGCAGTCCCAGCTGTGCCCATCCCCACCTTGTCCCCAGCCCAGAGCTCTGAGTGCCACCTCCAGGTGCCACCTGCAGGGATGGGCACTGCAAACCTCCCTGGGCAGTTCCAACCCCTGAGCTCCCTTTTCATGGGGAAATTCCTGCTGCTGTCACCCTGAGCCTGCCCTGCCCAGCCTGAGCTGTTCCCTCTCCTCCTGTCCCTGTTCCTGGAGCAGAGCCCGACCCCCCTCCCTGCCCCTCCTGGCAGGGAGTTGTGCAGAGCCACAAGGTCCCCCTGAGCCTCCTTTTCTCCAGGCTGAGCCCCTTCCCAGCTCCCTCAGCCCCTCCTGGGGCTCAGCCCCTTCCCCAGCTCTGTCCCTGCCCTGGACACCTCCAGCCCCTCCAGGGCTCTGCTGCAGCAGCCACAGCTGGACACAGCCCCGAGGGGCTCTCAGTGCCAGCACAGAGGGACAGTCCCTGCCCTGGTCACACCACTGTAATGGGCAATTACCACAAGTGACATGTGCACTATGATCCTCAAAACAAAATATCTGTGTCATTAACACATGATCCACGAGTCTGAAATACAGCCTTGGGGAAATGCTAAAATCTCAAATGTGCAGATATACCCCTGGAATTAAAAGCCTCAATTGATCAGGTGTGAATATAAAGAAGCCTAAGAGCAAAGAGCTTTTTCTGTAGCCCTTCTCCTCTACTACACCTTTAGCCTCAATTTAATTCCAAAACCTTGTTTTCCCCCACACCATCCTCTCTCTGATTCTTTTATTAAGCTAAAAATTGGACTTTCTAGATCAGCATGTTAAATGTACTTTGAATGACGAAAGGGAGGGAAAAAACCTCAATGCTTTTCCATCAAATGCTTCATCAGAAATGCACACTCACAAGCTCTTCTCAGGAAATTCAGAACAGAAAAAGGTGGAAGAAGCTTATCAAATCATTAAATATAAATGTGCACAGTTGACCTGTTGGGTATTAGGACTTCCATGTATCATGAAGAGAAAATAGAAAAACGGAATTCAAATGGAAACTGGAATATTTAAATTTTTTTCTCAAAGCCTTTGGTTTCTAAGAGTTACAGCAAAATAACCATAAAATTATTTTAATAGTAATGAAACTCCTCCATACTCGAAAAATGTCTCTGTTTTAGGGTCATGGAGGACAGAACCAGTGGCTGAAGAATTCACTCTTACTGATAAAAAACACCAGCAGAAGAAAAACTAACACAAATTACTCTGGTGTTCAAATTTTCCCTCAAGGACATGTCTGCATGCTCTTCCCTCACTGCCCTGAAGACAGCTGAACACCTAATTCCATCTTGCTTTCCTAGGTATCAAAGTTATCATAAAATCACAAAATGGGCTTGAAAGGGACTTAAAGATCATAAAGTTCCAATGCCACAGGCAGGGGCACCTTCCACTGTGCCAGGCAATCTCACAGTCAAGAATTGTTTTCCTAATATCCCATCTTGTTGCATTTTGGCCATAGGAGTGGCGAAAAGGATAATGCAACATAGTTCTTTGTGCAATGGAGGAGGAAAAGAGAGAAAGAGCTTTATTTAAAGAAACACTATAGTTATACAGGGTAGCTCGTGCAAAACAGAATAGAAAAGGTTCATTGGTCCAAGAAGGCAACACCTCTTTGGAAAACATGCTTTCTGCAAAACAACATGTAGGACACGTCTTCAGCAGGTGTTTAATCATTGTTATAATTTCTTGTCCTTGTGCAGCCTGAGAATCCCAAGGCTTCAAGGCTGTTTTTTCCCTGGTTCCCAGCAGTATCCAACAACACCATCTAACCCTACTCTCTGGCAGAATGGAGCCATTCCCCCTTGTCCTTGGAAATTGTCTCTCTCTTCATCCTTCTTGTTGGCTTCATCAAGCACTGCAAGGACACAAGTAGGTCACCCCAAAGCTTCTCCTCTCCAGGCTGAAGGATATCCCTGATACCAGGGATTTCCCCAACCTTGGTGCAGCACCAGCTCTTGGTCTGCTGCCCTGGAGAGGTTAGACAGTTAAAGGAATAAAGCAGGCATGTTTTGAAAGTTCTTCAAAGGATTCACCTTGGGTAGTGCAAGAGCCTGACCATGGCTACACCCAAGATGAACCCTGGGTCAGGAGTTTTCACATTTTTATAGGTTTTGGTTCATTTCCATGCTGGGGTTCATTGTCTAATTTCAGCTCCAGGTTCTGCAGTCCCATCCTCCCAGATTCTCTCCCCAATTCACTGCTGTTTGCACTCTTTTGGGGCTGAAGCTGCAGTGTGTCCTTGGTTCTGGGGCTGGACAAGGATTGTTTTGTGTGACTGAGCTGGGAGGAGAACTTGTAACACTCTATATGAAGTTCAGAGTTAGATACTAATGCAGTACTGAATCTGGAAAATATGAAAGCAAAAACTTAAGGCAAGTGTCCTAATCAAATCTCATCATTTCCTTACACCTCCCTGTTCAATAACAGTCACCAGATGCTGCTCTGATTCCATCTCTGCTGATTTTGACATTGTCCCAGTCAAGTTGTAACAAAAATCCCCATTTCACACCACGTCCAATGTGTTTCCCTTGCAGCCATCAGCAGATGTAAGCATATATGTACTTTGCATATACAATTTTGAACAGGAAAATTGCATAGCGGAAACTGAAACAAAACAGGAGACTATTAACTGGAAGCAAAAGCAGTAATTTGAAGCAATTAGGACATATTTTGTGCTTCAGATGAGAGCCATCAGCATACAGCTACTATATATACACATCTTTAAACTTGAGGAAAACACAGAGACATAAAGACACAGAACTGTGGAGAAATAAATGTAGCCCTAAATGTAGAACTCTTGAAATTTTTGGAACCAAGACATAAGAGTAGAGGGGGTGAAAAATCAGCAATTGGGATATCAGGATCATGAATTATTTTTTACACTGATAGACCACAAATACACTTTTCAAGGTTGAAGATCTTTCAGTAGAGCAGAGTGAGCTTGAGAATGTTTGGGGCAATATTTGAGGTGGTTTCCCTGAGCAGAGAGGAAGAGAACCTGCTAATCCCATGTGTTCCCTGTTCCCACTCCATTCATCACGGCTGAGTCCAACATAAATAGTTTCACAAGGTCAAAAATAAATGGGAAAACCCATTATCAGTAATACCAAGGAGCCAGTTAGGCCAGAGGAGAGGAATGAATCATCTTTCGTTACTCTTGAGGAAATGGGATATTATAATTAATGGGGAGAAACTGCATCCATTTCATGCATATAACATGAATTCTAAGGGAACCAAGACATTTTTGACAAATTGGACATTGCACACAACATACTTATTAATTCATAAATTAAAAATATATTCTGTTACCCTATCAAAGGAAATTTTGCTTGTTTCTGTCTCTCTCAGCAATCTTTTTCCTTTTTCTTTTTAATCTCCCAAGTTGCCAACAGAAAAAGAAAAAGAAAGCTCACATTTTTGAAAGAAAATCATAAAGATCATAAAGGAGTTCACATCCATCTTGAACCATCATGCTTCTCTGCATTTCAGATTGAGTTGAAGTTTCTAATTGAAATGATTTTTTCATGAGTTAAACTATAAAGGAGAAATAAGTGATACATTTAAATTATTTATCCATCTTATTTATAATTAATTAGGTTTTTCTCTGTGCACAGCCAGGCTATGCCAGAGCGTTTGATTTTTAAAAACTCCTCTATCATCAGGCAACAATGGATGACTGCTTTTCTCATGTCACTTTTGTTTTAGTTTGCTCCAGAGATTCAGACAGCTCCTGTTCACTCCTTGGCTGGTTTTAATGCATTAACCCTCTCAAGACACAAAGGACAGCAAGGACCTTTCCAGGGAGAGGAGCCCAGACCACACCTGGATGAGCTGCTGGAGGTGAGGAGAGAAAAGTTGGGATCAATCCCAGTTAAACCCAGGTCCTTCTTCCTCATTTCCACTGAAGGACA
Source organism: Luscinia megarhynchos (assembly GCA_034336665.1). NCBI lineage: Eukaryota > Metazoa > Chordata > Aves > Passeriformes > Muscicapidae > Luscinia > Luscinia megarhynchos. Next base: position 4,284,802 of record JAPFBE010000003.1, read on the forward strand.
AGAGGAAAGAGTTGTAGCTGAGTGAACAGCCACCAAGGGCACTTCTGGTTTTGAGCAAGGCATGCAAGTTCTTTCCTTCATCTAAAAAAAAGAGAGGAAACTGCTTACAAGCATGGGAGGCAGGAAATTCTGAAGGAAAATAGCAATAAGATGTCCCATGTCATTTTTCTACCACTGCTGAAGGGTGGCTCCATCCCACTCTGCAGGCAATGGGAGAAGAGCAGAACTTCCCCCATGGCACAGATGGACCAGGGCAGGCAGCACTGGGAGCTGCTCCTCACCCCTGCCTGCACCAAACCACCCTCACCACACCCTAAGGCACCACAGTTTTTATCCCACCATGTTTATCCCAGCTGGAAATAAATAGGGAGTAAGGCTGGGGGTGTTTTGCACATTGGTGTTGAGAGAATAAGTGGCAGGAGGGGGAGTGTAAGCCCTCTCAGAGTGGTGTGTTGAAAAATAAAAAATGTAAAAAATCAAGATTTCAAAGTTTCTTTTTGTCTCTGGTTAAAATTATAAGCTTTAAAATGATTAGCTTTAAAATTTGAAGTAGAAAAGAAAAGATTTAAGATTTCTTCCCTGGTCTCAAGAGTCAGAAACATCCCTCTTCTTAAAGAAAGGCTGACAGGCATATGTCATCACAGGGCTCCACACACAGGTGGGCCTTTTCAAGGAAAAGAAAAAGTATTTTGCAGTGCAATAAAATCCAAGGCAACCTAAAAAAGATTTGATGGAGTTTTTTTCCTAAGAGACAAAATGTGCTGCACTTAAAAGACAAGGAAAATGTTAAAAAAAAACACCTTAGGACTGGATAATTTTCACAAATGTACTCTTTTAAATGAAGATTTAAGAAATTGCTAAAGCCCCCTTTCTCCCAAGGAACCTGGTGACAGTGCAACAAAAGCTGCATTTCTCCTGTATAAATCACAAAACTCAGAATGAGAAAGCACAAAACTCTGCAAAGGCAGTCAGATCTCAGCATGCAGTAACACCCTGGCTCTAACAGATATTTCATATTTTCTAACACTTACAATACCCTGCCTCAATTTTGCAACTGACTAAGAAACAATGAGACTTTAAATGAAGAATAATGGAAAGGTGCACTGAAATCTGCACCACTGAATTGCCACGAGGAGGGGGAGAGAAGGACTGAGCTGCTTCATCCCAAATCTGAGCTGATGGAGAAAGTGGCAGCATCCCAGTGCATGCCCAGCTTGAGGGAGGCTGGGGAATCCCAGATTCCTTCACAGCCCCAGAGAGCACATGGGGCTCTGGAGCACAGATTTATGTGGAAAACAGGGAAAAGGGGATTCAGTTTTTTTGGATCCCATAAACCTGAGATTTTTGAGCTTTCTGTGCTTTCTGGCAATGACCCCCTGGAGAACACTGCTTTTGGACCTGAGACTTGGGAGAAGCTTCCAAATTTGAGTGGTGGAGTTAAAATCACAGGTGGGTAGTTAAATAAAAGTGTGTGATTTCAGATGGTGAAGGGTTTGGAATTTGAGGGTTTTATAATATAGTAATAGGTATGGGATAAGATGGAGGATTTTGGGTGGTGTCTCTTTTGATGTTCATCTTCTTTCTTCTTCGTGGGTTTCAGGCAGCAATTTCTGGTTGGACAGTTAGTGCCACACTGAGGGTCATGGGAAGTTAGTTATTGGGTTAAAAGTATAAATAATATAGGTGTTAATTCTCTATTGGAGAGCTATTCTAAGCTGACTGGCTCTGAGCACTAACCTTATTAGTGGTTGTCTTATTTTTTCCTCTGCCTTCAGTCAGAGTCAGGATAGAAGCACGAGAGATGAATTTTTGTGTTCAAACTCAGTTGTTTATTAATTCTTATCTGTGGTATAGTGAGCACCACAGCACTCCTAGCTAACAAGCTAAAAGTGACAAAATGGAGCTGGATTTCACTTGCCACAAGGTCTTCTAAGGCCCAACTATCCAATTAAAAGCTAAGATCTTTATTATTTATACTTTTGACCCAATGACCAAACACCTGTGACCCGCACTGCAGTCTAACCAAAAACTATTACCTGAAACCAAGAAGAAGAACCAAGAAGGAAGAAGAGCCAATGCCCCAGAACCTCATCTTGTCCCATATCTATTACTATATTCTAAAACCCCAAATTCCAAACCTTTCACCATGTGATATTACACACTTCTATTCTAACTGCACACCAGAGATTCTATCACTCAATTTTGGAAACCTTCTCCAAGGCCTCAACTCAAAAGCAGTGTCAGGATGCTAAAGGTCAGCAGCCAAAACAAGCATAAATTGAAGGACAATTAAAACAGATCTCTTCAGTTTGGGGGGGCCTATCCAGCTCAGAAAACATGAGGAACTCTGTGAGGCACAACTAAATGTGAACCCAAGGTGAGCAATGCACCATCCTGCTATAGGATTCTTGAAATGCAAGAACATTTCCATTCTCCCCCAAAATAAATATGGTTTTCAGCCCTTCCATGCAAAGCTGCTATATTGCACTGTTTATTTCTAATAGGAAAGTTATATAGGATTGCACGGGGCTCTATTTCACCTTTTGATTTAATCTTGTTTGATGCTTCCCTCACCATTTTAGGAATGTTTTCAAAGCAGACAATCTCCTATTGGAACTCCCTCTTAAAATAAAGGCTTATTATGGTTGATGATTTATGTAAACCAAGAATAGTTTTACAAGTCCTCATGCAAATAAGACTTGAAGCAAAAAACCCCAGAGGGATTCCCATGCCCTCAGGTACTACAATGTTTTAATTCGGTTGGTTACATAAACCCTACCTTCCCAAAACCCATTTTTGTTTTTCTTTGTCAGAAGCACACACTTTCTTGTTGCCTGGCCTGAGGGCTTCTTTTGTTAGTTTGTTTAGTTAAAAAGCTGTGTGTCTGGCAGCCTGCCTGGTGATGCTGCACAGTGCTGTGGGGATTTCAAGTGCTCTCCTAACACTTGCAGGTATTTTGTTGTCACAGATTTAGGGTTTGCCTCAACCCCATGTTCTACCAACAGCTCCAGGAGCCACCCTCAGACATTGAGCAGGACTTGGGGGAGAAGATTTTTGCTTCCTCTCCCCACAGCAAATCCCTGTCAAGTGGCTCTATATGGAGGATTAATTTTTATATAGATTCATAGGTGATACAGGTGATCCTGTGGTTATAAAGGGACATCTCAAGGTGAGCGGTCACTCGTGACAGAAATAAAAATAAAAAAATTTAAAAGAAAAAAAGAAAAAAGAAAAAAAAATGGAGGGCAAGATGGAAGAAAGGAAAATAGTAAGTTGTCTTGTGATCTTGGCACCTGACTTCAACCTGTACCACATTATACCCCTCAGCTTTTAAAAGAGACTTCTAAACACAAATAGCCTAAAATAACACTGTGCACCTGAGCAGTCACTTTGAGCCCCCCTGTAAAGCACCTTTCAAGGTCCATGTTTGAAACCCCACTAGCACCTGATCAAAAAGTGCATTAACTGCTGCAGCAAGACCATGAGGTGCCCAAAGCCAACCCTAGCCCAGTGAATTGCTGTTGCAATCCTGATGAATGATGAAACAGATAATAGCAATGACTAACAGAACAGTGTAAATAACATGAGAAAGAAGAATTTAATTTTTCACTCTGTTACGCAAGATTTATTTCACCTACCGAGTTGACTTTTTAAAAGACTTGGAGATGATGTTGTGGAATTGAATCACTGTGGCTGAATATTGGCCTCAGACCCTCACAGAGCAAATCTCCCAGTCAAAAAAAATGGGAGAATTTAAGAGGGAGCAGGGCAGGGGTTGAAGGCAACATCATTTTTGTCAGATGAGTAAGACTTAATGGCGTCATTAACTTTTTTTTACAGAAAAAGATTTGCAGAACATGACCCAGTTCTACTAAGAAATCACCTGTAGGAAGGAAGGATCAGCTCCCTCTTGCCTGTCTGGGCACATCCACCAGAGAAATTCAGAGGAGAACACCCCTTGTTGCTTATTTGATTGTTGGGGGGTTGCTCTGTTTTTCTAATTCAATCACACAGTTGAGCTGCAGCCCAAACAAATACAGATGGGACCACAACTGGCAGGTTTGAATTCTTACTGATTCTGAAGTGCTGAAAGAAAAAAGAAGATGCTTCATACCAGCTCAAAATCTGGGCTTGTAAGGAGGAGAGGAAAGTGTCGGGGAAGATGGGAAAAACTCCCTCCACTCCTCCCAAAAAGCCAGGATCTCTTCAGATCCTTGCCCCCAGGTATAAAATATCACAGCACTCCAAGCAGTCTTTTTCCTTACTTTTCCTTAAGAGAATCCATTGTTTTAAAGTGCAGCAACACAGAATCACAGAATGTTTTGGTTTGGAAGTGACCTTAAAGCCCATCCAGTCCCATGGGCAGGGACACCTCCCACTGTCCCAGGCTGCTCAGAGCTCCATCCAAACTGGTCTTAAACACATTTTTAACACCAGAGGCAACTTGCCAGCTGTCCTCCTTTTGTAGGATGCACCCACAAAGTCATACAAGCTACAGCCTGGGTGAAAACAACAAATAAAGATGCAGAACAGTGACTTTCTATCACACAGCAACAACTTCAGGCTCCTGGAGTCACTCTCAGAAGGAATTAATTGTAGCATTTTACAGACACCAAAAAAAAATATCACACATCCCTCATCCACCTCATCATTTGATGATGCTGCCTCTACAAATCAGGCAATCTGCATTAAAAACATTAAACTATTTAGATGTATAAAATGAAGCCTATTTTTCCACTGATAAATACATTTAGCTCATCAACGTTAATGGGAGCTCGAGGCAACATAATTACAGAACACATATAATTTGAATTAGCTGCTGTGAATCAAAAGTACAGTTGAGTTTTACCCTGTCTTCCTCTCTTCTCTGCAGCCATCCATATACACCTTTTTGCCACATTTTAAGACTGCAAAGCTGCAAAAAAAAATTTACTGGTATAAAGTTAAACATGCTTTCTTTTGTTTTTAAAGTATAAACACATCAGCTAATTACACTGCACTTTTTTTTTTTTTTTTTTTAAGGATATGAATACTTCAAACCTTCTTTAACTCTCTCAACACCAGATCGTGTTTTCAAGTCTTATCCAAGTTCATGATGGAGCCTTCCTAATTCTAAAAACTACTTTTCTCCATTTCCACTGATTCATAAACAAAATTTTCATCTTGCCTGCTTTTTATCTCACTCAGTATCTGCAAATTCCACATGAGTGTCCTCTAACTTCATCTTCAATGCCTTTTTTCTCCAGGGAAGAGGAAAGAGATCAAAAGAAAGGAAGTGCAAGGAAAGCAAGGAAGAAAAATTCTTTTGATAAAAAATAGAGCTCATGATAACTCTGTGTTTTAAAGAATAACATCAACTTTTGTTGCAAATGTACATGTCCCCAAGTTAAAACTTTAATTATAATAACTGTCAGGTCTATTGTAATTGTTTACAACATCTGACAAGCAAGAAAAATTCATAAGTAATAAATAAGAGACAGGTTGCCCCACCCTTGGATCCAGAGCAGAGAACCTCAAGACTCTCACATAAGTAAATAAAAAATGAGGATTAGCCTTTTTTTTTTTCTGTGGAAAAACCCACTCCATCAACAAAGAGATTAGGAAATCTCTTAGAAAATATCAGCTTTTCCTCCACTTTGTCACAGCATTTGCCTGCTTAAGTAGGGCATGCAGCTATTTTACACTCTGAAAAACAGCTTTTAGCCCCCCCCACCTTTATGTCCCCCTGCTAAAAATGTTTTAACTTGGCAGACTGGACATGATCAGGTGTGTTTGGCCAAGGCACACATCCTGCACCCACCTTTTGATTCAAATAAACCACAGAGCTGGGCTTTTTTTCAGTGGCTACAAGATGTTGCTGCTGAATTAATGCTATTGAACACCCAAACCCATTAGCTGCACAGATGATGAGTGAGAAAAGGGGGTGAATTACTGTACCAGACAGTACAAAGGGATACCCAGCTTCTGGAAAGAGTTTATAAACCTCAATATATGCCACTGGCTTCAGCCTTGACAGATCACCAAGAGCAAGTCAACCATGAATTCTCTCATTGTCAAATTTAATAGAATCTCAGCAAAGGGAAAATCCTCATTCTGTGCTGCAAACATTCAAAGTCACAGCCTGCTGCTCGTTTCTTAATTATGTACAAACCTATTTAGCACTTCCACTCAGAATGCCATTTTTCTCTGGCTAAAACTTTAGGAACTATTTTTAAAATGGAGGGACAGAGTTCTCAGTAAGGAATTAATAGCAATTTGAGGCTTTATTTTGCACAAGTTTCTAACTAAATAATAAGGGGCATAAATTTTCCAAATTATTTCCTCTCTATTTTTTTCCTTAAAGGCAAGTTCTGAATATTTTTGTTTAATTGTAAAGAATCAGATTGAGTCTTTCTTCCCTCTTCTCTTCAAGTCATGCATTCCCATTCCCTGCTCAGTAGAGGCAGGTTCTGAAACAAAGACATTAATCATAACGGAATCAAGAATTCATTAGAACTTAATTTTTTAATACCTGGTTTAAAAAAAAAAGAAAAAGAAAAAAAGCACACATAAAGAAAAAAAATCTATAGAATAACCACAAGAAATCTTACTCCATTTTTGTAATGAAAAAGGCTAGTTAGCCACATTGAGAAAGTTTTAAGGGTTAAAAAAAGGAATGTGAGTCAGGGTTTGTCATTCAATCTTTGACCACTACCTGCAGCTCTCTCTGTCGCCAGCCTGAATATCAAACACAAATAATAGCTGAACATCCCTCGTTAAAATTCAGCCTGAATACTGTATTTTCTAGTAAACATTTCTACTAAATCTTCTAACAACAATACAGGTTACCCAGCACTAGAAACATGCTGTGCCTCATTATGCATTTTAACTTTCTCCTCTTCTTTTCTCTTTTGATGCGCAGAGAAAAAAAAATACCTTGTGCAGGCTTTTCCTTATTTAGGTTTACTATACAAAACCACTGCATTTTTACAGAGCCATGATGCCATAAAATATTTATAAGGACAAACAAAACCAGCAGAGATCTTTGCAAAACCATTTAACACCACCAGCTTTCTCCAATTCCTGCAGAAGGTGACTGAAAGAATCTTGTTGGTTCAGTAGGAGGGAGACCAAACTAACAAGGCACATGTGCTGAACATGCTCAGATTGGAGTCAGCAGCACAACAACACAACCTCACTTTCTTCTCAAGAGAAGCCTGAAAGGTTTGTCTGAGCAGCAGGGGCACAGTGGAGAGGGAATGATGCAGCAAGAGTTTCTTCATAATGCCAAAATTCCCTTTGATTCAGCTGGCAGCACCTGAGAATAACAAGGATTTAAGGTTTGTGTGGGATGCATTCAGAAAGCTCAGGCTTAGCAAAGTGTGTCAGAATGGAGCAGCTCTGGGTAGAAATTGCTGAATGGTGACAAACACCTTTCCTGATAGAAGGGAAGGTGCAAGAGAATCCATCCTGGAGATGTCAGGTGTTTTGGACTGAGGTACAGGAGAGCTGGAAAAGGACTTTTCACAAGGGCATGGAGTGACAGGGTGAGGGGGAATGGCCTGGAGCTGAAGGAAGGCAGGGTTAGTTGGGATATTAGGAAAAAACTGTTCCCTGGGCTGGTGGGCAGGCCCTGGCACAGAATGCCCAGAGCAGCTGTGGTTGCCCCTGGATCCCTGGAATGTTCAGTTCCAGGCTGGACACTGGGGCTGGAGCAGCCTGGGACAGTGGGAGGTGTCCCTGCTGTGGCAGGGGTGGCACTGGGTGATCTTTGAGGTCCCTCCAAACCCAAACCCTTCAGTGATTTTGAGCAGAGGCTTCTGCTCCCTGCCCTGGCAGTAAAGAAGGGAACATGTAAGTAATTTTTTCTGCATCTTTACAGAAGATTGACCAGGCAAGGAGGCAAATGGTAGGATTTCATATCCCAAATCCACAGCAGAGCAGCAGCACCAAGGCACAACAAACACCAAAGGTCTTGTTACTATCTCATTGAATTTGGGCCATACAGGGTGGGGGGAAATAGACAATTATCATTCTGTAGCCATAATGTTGGAAAAACATAAGGAGGGAATAGTAAATGCAGAAAAAAAAAGAACAAATCAATTCATTTTGCAATCTCCTTGCAAAACCCCCAAACCCCAGCCACAGGTTTCAACCTGGAGGCAGAAACTGGGGCCAGTGTGGAGGAGCAGAGCATGTATAGGGGTAGAAGAGATTGCTGTGGGGTTTTGTTTTTTGGGTTTTTTTTCTCCTTTTAAAAAAGCAGGGTGCAACTACCAGGCAATGATTCTGGATATATGGATGGGGAGACAGAAATCCCACAGATTTCAGGCTTTCCTGATCAGCATCTCAGGAAACAAATGTGGTTGCCAATTGTCTGTGGGTCACCACCAGCATCATCTTTAATATCCACAATGACCCTGTAATTTCATTTCCCCCACACTGAAATATGAAATATTGGATTATGCTTGCCTCCTGGGGAAGCACAGTATTTTTATTTTCCCCCCTCTCTCAAATCCCTTGCCTGCTGTGACTCCTTAAAAATCTACTCAGATTTTCTCTCTCACCCTTAATTTTTACAGGATGCAGCCTATGCAAGCTCTAGTGACTATTTACAAAATAGGTTTTATTGAAGAAATGAATGCACAGTTCTCACCTTTGTTCCTCTTGTACCTGTGCAGAACCTAAATATCAAACTGATTTCAAGGGAACAGGAAATATTTACTTGGTGGAGAGAGGCAAGATGAAAAAGCAGCTCTGGAACTGAATGTATTGCATCCCATCAGCTTTTCAATCAGCCTCACTACCAATTTATTTTTCAGTTATGTGCTTGTCTGGGTGGGAAAAACAAGGTAAAGAAAGCAAGTTCTGAGCATCAGCAGTAATTTGCAGGTGGCTTCAAACGGGCAGGGTCAAACACTCCCATGTTTAAGACAGCAACACCTACATTCTACCATTTTTAGTTTTTTAAACATGAGGGTTTTACTCCAGTTTCACAGGAGGACACCTTTGAAATAAAGGTGACTTTCCCTTGATGACTAGCTGTCAGCTAATTATTAGTGTGCTTCTAAGTGCCTCTAAGTTTGCCCATCCTCTCATTTCCAAGTACTGCAATTCCTTGGAAACAGAATATGACATCACAGGAAGGTTTTGCAGAAGCTCTCCCCGGATGTCCATTTGTATTAGTTTCATCATCCATAACAAGTGTTTAAAAAGCAGAAAAACAACCATGATGCATAATGCATTGTGTCATGATGCATAATAATAATAATTAAAACCCCTCCCCCAGCTCCTGAGGTTCAAAAATCTTTCCAAGTAAGCATTTCAGCAGAAAGGCTTTGACAAAAATGCCATTTAGGGACTTTCACATTTACAGCCCTGCAATTTGTCATCATTTATATTAGCAAGAAGGTTTAAAATAAAAACAACAACAATGAAAGGAAGATAATATAATGCAATTTTGTACTTGATGAATCTCCTGTTGACTAAAAACCCCTATGCCTGGCAGTCAGAAAAGTTATTAACCTGCCAAATTACAGATGGAATTGGTGCATTTTTTTCCCCCAGAATTCTTTAAGCAGAAGAATATAGAGTATCCCATATTCAAGTATTAGCAAAGGTTACTTGCCTCTGGAATATTGATTAGCACAACCCTTGTGGGAATTATTTCACTTTTCCAAAGCAAATTAAAGATCTGAAAAGCAATTCTCAACTTAACTTCAAATGCAGTTATTTAAAAATGGATGATTAACGCAATTACTGCCTGGCACAGAGAGCACAGCTTTCCAGAGGCAGCCAGCAGAATTCACAGCCAACGCTGAAATCAGATTACCTTGAAAGAGCTCCCTTGATCCAGGCTAGAAAAAATAAAATTGATACCTGGGAGCTTATTTCTCACCTGAATAACACATTTCTCCTTCTCAGCCACGGACTGCATTGCAGCTGGCTCTGTGTGCACTCCAGCTCAGGTTTTCTGTGTTTTCCACACTAAAACACACAGGAGGGATTGATTTATTTGCATCCCATGACTCGCTCTCCAATCACCCCCAAGGTTTCTGAAGTGCCTGCTGAACAGTGCAAACACTGCTTAAAATAAGCATTTCTGCAGGCTGTTTTCTTTAGCAACGATTCACTCAACTGCAAATTAATTTGGTTTTCCTTCTGGACTTCCATGTAGGAACCAGCAGCATGGAGTGCACCTATCGTGTTCCTGAGCATGGGATATTCCCATTTTTTGAGGAACCAAGGATTTTTCTGCCACTGCACCTGAAAACAGGTAAAAAAGCAGGGATTTGAGCTCAGGTCTTCTGTGCTAATGCTAAACCACATAACTGTCTCTCTGCCTCATTCTGGAGCCATTAAGATCAACCACACTTTCAAAAGCCTGGCAGAAATATTTCTATTGAAACTTTATGTCAATTGCTGCTGAGTTTTAAAACACCAATACATCCTCCTGCTAAAATAAGGATTTGATAACACCAGTAATACACATTTCAGATGTAATTATTTTAGTCTTTTTTTTTATTATTCCTATTTCAGGTTCTGAGAATATGGCAGTTTTAAATCTTTAGCAGAGAGCATAAGTGATAATGAGCTGTAAATCCACAGAACTAAAATGTTGCTGGGAGCACTACTTATGACTTGTCAATCAGCATGTCTAAAAGTGTATCAGGAGTCTAGAAAGTGATGGGATTTTTCTTCCATCACATACATTAAACCCCAGACTATGAACACAAAATTGAAGATGTTTATATGCTTGGGATTTTTGATAGTTCTAGGAAAAGGGTCATATAACAACATTTTTATTTTGACCAATGCAGTGGCTCAGTGATCATTTTTTCTTTCTTTTCTGAATAAAGAGAAGAGCAGGCTAGCAAATGTGAGCTGTTATTTAATCCTGCATTATGTAGTGTTTCATGTTCCAATAAATTTATTGATGACTTGGGAAGCTGTGTAAAGGCAAATATGATTATCAGATCCATATCCAATGAGCTACAATCAAGAACAAGCAAATCTTTGTCACATGTACTAGAATATTTAGGAATTTCTGTAAGTGCAGAAAACAAAATGTCTTTATTAATGTTTATTACTTAGGAAGGTCTCCAGAGGCTGGAATGCTGCTTCAGTTTTATTCCCTGGGTTCTGGAGCACCACAACTTTGTCTGTGGTGTGAAACAAATTGTCCATTTCAGACAGAAGGAATTTTGAGCTATGACAGGTCAGTAGTGAAAATTCAAATATAAAGAGGGCTTGATAAGATTTCCAAGTGCAGTTACTGCTTAGTGAAGGGGAAAAAAATTTATAAAGAGAGTCCTTATTCCAGAAGCACAACTGCATATCCACCAGGTGTTAATATTTGCCACAGCCACCATCCAGAAAGGAGTCTCACTGTCTGTACTTAGAGTTCATTAGTTGTGGCTCTAACTCTCTTATCCTGGAATAATCCCAAAAGATCATTTATGCACAAAAAACTGTAGACTAGGTCACCACCCACTGCTCAGACCCAACACAGACAGAACATCTCTGTTGTTCCTGAAAGGCAAGGACAGAGAAAACAGGAATAACAGAATCTTTTAGGGGGCAATTCCTCGTGTGGTTTAGGTCAAATTGAGCAGGGCCTGAGGGCTAAAGCAGCCACTTTTAACCAGTTCTAATAAACTGGACAGGGTCCCATAAATGAGAGGATGAAAATGGTCTGGGTGCTCTGACAAGGAAAAATAATTCAAGATACACCTTTTCCACTCTTTTGCTTATTCCTCACTGTTGATGTGTCTTGTCCCTTGAGAACCTCAGTCCTGCAAGGACAGGTTTTCTCCAACATCTGCACATTTATGGCAGAGCACAACTAATTAAACAACATTTTGCCAGGCCCTTCACATTGTTAGAGCCTGTCAGGATCAAAAGCCGTGCATGTTAATGGTTTTATAGAAATGCTCCTTTTCAGATTGCATGCCAGGCTTTGGTTTTTGAGGTTTTATAAAATTATTTGTCTGTGATATTTTCTCAGAAAGTTTATTTGCTAGAGACGCCAGTAAAACATAACTGGACCCAACTGCAAGATTGCTGGCTGAGATAATTCAATCACTTCAATTCTCTTTTCTGTGGAAATCTCATTGATCTGATCTGTGATCTCTTCCTTTGCCAGAAAGCATTTTTGTGAATCTTCTTTCTCAACATTCTCCCACATACACACCCCAAGCTGATGAAAGCACAGGCAGAACTTGAAAGGAATATTGACTTTGTAGAAGCACATTTATTATCGTTAAGTCAGTTTTTTTCCAAGAGGGAATAAGATCCACTCCAGGTGTATGAATCCAAACTTCTTTCTGGCAGAGCTCAAGAAAAATTTCTCATGCAATTTTAGTCATCTCTGAGGATGAATATTTACATTTCTGGTGTGACTAAGGAAGGACAGAAACGGGAGCAGTAGGAGAAAAGTAAGTTAAAACACAGGTAAGTTACTCTCCTCATTTTCAAACCAATTTTTTGGGACAGGCAAGTGCTGTGAGATGGCACCAGAGACAGCCCTGGGCAGGAGAAGGGAGGGCAGCAGGAAGAAGCAGCTTTTCCTCTGAGGTGAGATCTAGTGCTGCACTAGCTGTTAATGCAAGAGGAAAAGGCAAAACACACAAAAATTTCAATTTTCCTGCCCTCCAGCCAAGAAAACCTTCCACACATGGGTGGCCCAGAGATGAAGTGCATACAGTAGCTAAATAGTTTGGATTCACTAATTCCACTTTGAAAATCAAGCATATGGGTTATCCAGTGATTTTTGTTGGGGTTTTTTTTCCCCCTCTCCCCAGACAATCTTATTTCTGCTCTGTTTAGTTGTTGTTTCTAGGCATTACTAATTGTCATTCATGGCAAACATAGTCAGCTGCTCACAGACCCAATTCCAAGAGGAAGCTGTAGGCTTTTTTTTTTTTTTTAAGAGAAAAATATCCAGGTTAGTGCCAGAGGATCGTTTCCTCATTCTAATAACCTTCTGTACCTCCTTTTCTCTTGAGATATACAGAAAATAGAAAACAGACATTGCAAACAGCAGAGGACTGGGACACCTGAAAGACACAGGGATTAGGAGACAGCTGAAAATATTTTTGAGGGTACAACATGTAAATGCTGATTTCTGGGGGAAAAAAGAAAAATTATCAATGGTACAAACTAGATACAGGCAGATTGGAGAGTGAGGAAACCTTGGGGTGAGGGTGTCCCCAGAATCAAAGACTTGAAAAGGGAAGGGGCTGCCCCAGGTTGTGAACCTGTTCTCTTTTCCCCACTATCAGCTGAAATTGTGTGCAGCCCTGACCACATCCTCCCTTTAAAACAGTACACTCAGATTGTAGTCACACCACCCAGCCAACCCCAAACGCACTGAGCAAGTGTGAAGGTCAGGGAGAGAAGCAGAGGATTTACACCCACTAAAACCAGCCAGGGAAATGACTGCCCCCAGAAAGGGCAATAGGTGTGCCAGGCAGAACAGCAGCACTCTGACAAACCTGCTGCTGCTCAGGGCAAAAAGAATATGAAAATGTTCAATGCTACACTTAAAAAGGAAGAAGTCCATCAGATTTCTGTACAAGCCTCAGGAGACTTTCACTGAGGTCAGAGCTGCATGTCAGCCATGTGTCCCTCCTCTCCAAAATTCATCTGTATCTGCTCATAGCTGCCTGAAGGTGGGAAGCCAGACAAGTCATAGGTATATTGAGCTCAGATTCAGTAGCTTTTAAGAAAAGTTTTATGCTTAAAACAGCAACAGTTCGTGCTGTGCACCTGGATGTTGAAATCCTATCAACAGCTGCCAGTTTTTACATGAAGAACCCACAGGAAAACACGACTGAGGCACGTGGCACCAGAGGCAGTGAGGAGTGTGGTGGGGTTTTTTTGGACACAGGAGATGTGGATAGGTTGCCCCTTCCTTCTGAGCTTAGATTTGCCTCTCCAATGCAAATCAGCACTGACCTCTGCTGCTGGACTATTGGAATGTGTTCTTCCCAGGGAGAGAGCAAGGACAGTGCAGTGACACGGAGATGGCATTTTCCAAAGGGTTCTCATGCTGCTCACCATGAATTCCTCTGCTTCCAGAGGCTCAAAGCTCTAAGGATATTTATATCCACCCAAAAGTGCACTTGTCAGGTGGGCAGGGAACGTGTTCCCACTACACAGACAGGGAGGAGAGCCAGAGACTTCAATGGAATAGCTTGGAGTGCCCCATTCAGAACAGTCATTTTACCCACTTGGGTAGCTTTCCCCTACTCCAAGATCACCTTTGCAAAGATGATTTCTGCTTGGAAGACCACACAGAGAATGCTAAACAAACAAAACAAAACAAAATAACAACAAAAGCAGGCACACAATTATCTCCCATGGAATTCTTACTGCACTTCCCACACATGCTTTAGTGTATTTTGCAGAAATGTCCTCAGGTCACAAGCTTAAGTAGCTTACCCAAGGCCAGGCAGAGTCTGAGGACCTGTCCACATGGGGATACTCAGGAAATGAATCTGAAATTAAACTTTTAAAAAGAATGAGCTAAGCAGCATCCTAAGCTAGCACTTTCATTTAGAATTAGAGCCTTAATTCAGCTTAGCCTAATTCTTTCAGTTCTAAAATGAGGATGGTGACACAAGCCTACTTGCAGATCTATTTATCTGGATGGTTGAAGGTATTACTGCCTGCAGCTACTCATCACTGCCTCCCAGATGGAGAACTGCACCCCACAAACCCTGACAGCAGAGGGGTTCACAGGTTGCCCCAGCTGCAATAAAAAGCAGGAGGTTGCATCCACCCCATGTGGGATCAGGGGCAATTCCCCCTCCCAAACACAAAGCAGGAGACAGCCATAGGTTTTAATTTCTTAAATCTGCCCAGATGTTGGCAGAGCAAACATCTGCCCACAATGTGTTTGGAGGGAGTAGAACTGAGGCAAACTGGGGAGCCAAGGGTGAGGGAAGACTCCCAAGGTGGGGTGTCTGGCAAAGGATGAGGCTGAATGCATTGGCAGGGCATAGATTTTCTTAAATCATGAGATCTCAGTATTCCATCTCTGCCACAACTGCACTTTGACAGAATGAAGGTGCTTTTGGCCTCTATGGCTTTAATAACAAAAAACTCATTTACCCCACATTGGTTTATAGCTGGCAATGGATTGTAGCATGCCAGTCACCTCACAGGTAAAATTTTTTTCCTAGACAGTCTGAAAGGAGTAAAATAAGATGTTAAAGGAGCTCTATGAATCTCTGACAGCTTTTCAGGTAAACAAAGGGCAGGAGAGGGAAGAGAAAACATCCTTTGCATCCCTATTCCCTTGCTCTACCTTCCCACACCTGGGGTACAAAATAGCAAAATCCCCCTAGACAGGTCTTGGCAACCCTGTGCTCAATCTGTTTCATACTTCCCCTGAGATAAATTCAGGAGAGGGAGAGAGGGGAAGAGGGAGGGAGGCTGTTCCATGATAGTGTTTTCTGCACTGTAGGATGGAAACAAACCAAGGGATTCAAATTTAACATCCTCCCTCTAAACTCCAGCCACTCATTACTATCAGACTCTGACAGAGGAAGACACTGGTGCCTACCTCCATATAAACAGAGAAGCCAGTTAACATATTCAGCTATGTGACACCCGTAAATATTCAGTATTGAAAGCCAAAGCACCTATGGTTTAAAAATTTTTAATATTATTATTGGGGTTTTTTTGTTTTTCTCCAGTATGTAGAATCAAGTCATGTGAAATTAGATGACCTAAAAATGCAGGACCCCAAAGACAAAGAAAGCAATGCTGCAGCTGAGCATTAATCCCTCAGCAGCACCAAGGTTATAATTTCAGTGTGTTCTTCATTCTACACCTTTGCTGGGGATTACCTCCCAGAGATGGCACACAAAAAATAAACCTGGGGGAAAGGAGGGCAAAGCAGGTAGTAGGAGTAAAACAACCTTCTCTCTCTCTACCCCCACTCCCACTAAGACAAAATTTTTTCTGCAGAGAAGAGAACCTCTGGACCAAAATACATCCTGGCTTTGAAAAGGAGGGAAATTTTGGGAAAATACCACTCAGAATGCAAACAGATTGAGGATTTAGCTGTACCCTAGTTTTTTGCCTTGGTAAATTATGAGTTATGAACAGGACATGGGGTGAGTATACATGAACAGAAAATAAAAAGCTTGGAACCTTTTTCCCCCTCTGTCATTTTTTGGAATCCCTTGCAACATTCAGATCCTCTAGGAGGAACCTACCTATTTCTGGTTCTGTGCAGAGGAGGGAAACAAAAAGCCCTTTCCCCTGCATCCCAGCATTAAAAGGAAGCCTAGTGGGTTTAATACAGAAAATCCATTAGGCACGGGGAAAGGCAGCAGCCTCCTATCAAGCTGCAAACAGGAATGCTTGAGCACAAGGCATTCAGGCGGTGGAAATGCATTCAGAGCGTTTAGCACGTAGGATTAATCGAATTATAATTTAATCATCTGATCAAACACTAATTAGCATAATCACTTGAGGGGAAAAGCTGCCAGAGGAACAGACGAAGAA
The DNA here is from genome assembly GCA_034336665.1 of Luscinia megarhynchos. Taxonomy (NCBI): domain Eukaryota; kingdom Metazoa; phylum Chordata; class Aves; order Passeriformes; family Muscicapidae; genus Luscinia; species Luscinia megarhynchos. The sequence goes on from JAPFBE010000003.1 coordinate 4,301,302, forward strand.
ACACCTTGGGCACCCAGCACATTTTAATGACGCCAGATCGTGCACAGATAATTTTTTTTTCTCCCCCCTAATCAAACACAACAGAGATTGAGGATTGTGGTGCTGAAGAAGCAGTTTGAAGCAGTCCTGGATCACTCACAGTTCTCCAGCGTGAAAGATGTTGGAGCAGGGTCTGCAGGCTTCAGTTTATTCAGATTTAAGAGCTGTAAAAGCACAGGAGCACTCCTGCTTTGCCTGGTGGAGACTCGAGCACCAGCACACACTTCAGCCCACTGTGCTTCCATTATAATCATCCCTCACTGTTTCCCCCGAGTCTCCCACATGAATGTTTAACTATGGATCACTTAGATGACCTTCAGGGATACAGCAAAGTATTAGCATCCTTTTACAAACTGCATTTGAAATAATTAGTCTAAATCAGCTGGGTTGCTTTGGCTCGGGGCGGGTGAGAATGGAAAAGCAAGAGATATTAAGGGAGCTTTGCTGTGTAATACTGTCTGGCTTTCCTGGCAAAATCATACCAGTTTTGTAAGGTAGAAATCTGGAGAGACCAGGAAAATCACCCCTGGTGTTTACCCACACAATCAAATGACACTTGTTAGGATGAGATATACGGACAGGAGGAAGCCTGGAAGAATTTATGGAAAGGAGGAAGGGGAGAAGCAGGACTTGGACAGGGAAAAGGATCTTCAGAGGTGTCTCTTGTTTGATTTTTCACACAAAATAACACACTTGAATTACTCCTGAATAAGTGTTTAGGTTTTCAAGTGGATAATTCTTCCAGACATTAAAAACATCCAAATGCAATGAACTGCAACATTCATAGAGAAGATCATAAAATCACTGAGATTAGAAGAGACCTCAGAGATCAATTGAATCCAATCACTAGTCCACAATTAACCCATGTGCTTACAAGATTGGGCTTGGGAAAAGTTTCCTTCAATGTTATGTAAGGGAGCAAAATGATGAGCTGCTTACCTACATTTTAAAGGCACCAGATCACACAGGCTCAAGCGTGAGCTAATTTAAATTGATTGTATCCCTCTTACAGAGCTATTACCAATAATCCTTTCAGCTCCTCACAATGAGTGTACATTAATAAAATAAGGTAAGCAGATACAGCACAGGGCAAATTTACCTCAGGGTTTGCCCATATATTGGACACCCTCCTATGTGCAATCAATATTCAGAGTCTGGAAGCTCTCAAGAAAGCAGGAAGCAGCTCTCCTTTGTAGGTGATGATGCCAGAAAACCTCCCAGCAACAGAGCTGTATATCCCTTTAAAGCATTGTCACACTTTCAATAAATGACTGATAGATGAGCTAATAAAAAAAAACATGTGGAATGGTTTGGGTTGGAAGGGACCTCAAAGATCATCCAGCCCCAATGCCCCTGCCATGGGCACCTTCCACTAGACCAGGTTGTTCAGGTTGCCCAATTATAAAGAAATAAGCAAGTTTCTCACTGACATGAAGGTAAAACCACCATCCTGCACACACTCCTGACTCAGACCCTATAGCATCACACATGGAGCACACTTAATTAAAAAATGAAAGTAGTTCCATTCAGATTTAAAGGTTATGGGGTCTAAAATATGTTACTTGTTTACATCTAGCTTTAAATTCCTGTTTGTTTCTTTCCAGCAAACACCTTAAAAGCAAACTCGGGAGATTCTGCATCTCTTCCCAAAAGCTGCAAGGTGGCAAAGTGGGAGGGAGGTGGGGGACACAGAGCTGGTAACATTCCCTGAGACAAGCTGGAACACAGCAACCATCTCCCCCAAATCACCGCTAAATCTCTCTTCCCTTCCTGCCCTCTGGAAGGTCCTGGCCCAGGGAGAGCATCCCCTGCTGCAATCACAGCTCAGCTCTCCCTCATCTTCACCTCCCAGCCCATAGGGGCACCAGCACTGGGCCATGCCATGATCCTTCCTTTTTCACTTGGAAGCTGTTTCATACCTGCTGCTTGTTTTGTGTAGCATTTTCTGAGCACCAGGCCAGCTGCACGTGCCTTAGGAAATGGCAGAGCTGAGATGCTCAGCCAACCTTAACCCTTACCCCAATTATTCCAATGAGTGTCCACACCAGGGGCTGAAAGAGCAGGAACAGTGTGAGGGATGGAGAGCTACTGCAGTACATGGTGAGCAAACAAGGCTGCTGTCCTTGCACACAGACAGACAGAAACTCCTTTTACTGACACCAAAATTTCTCAGAACCTCTTGAAATTAAGTAGCAGTCAGACTACTATTATTTAGGAAAACATTTTTTTTAAAAAAACCTCATTAAGTCCTTTTGAAATTACTAAGGCCCAGCATTCTTCTCTTCTATGGAAACACATTTTGAGATGTGGTAGAAATGCTGTAATTGCTTTTACCCACTAGGGACTGACTTTTGGACTTGATAAATATGCACTGAACTGCTGCAGCTGGAGTGTCTTCAGACAGGAATTTCTTTTGCTCTGCATTGCCTTCACATGTGCCAGTGGTTGGATATCCCAAAAGGCCTCCAGCTCCATCACCAGTGGGACAAGCACAGTTTGAGCACTTGCAGTCACATCTCTGAAGCCACACTGCTCCCCCAGCATGAACACAATGGATAAGGGCAAAAACTGGTGAAGAGCAGAAGATTTTTGGACAAGATTTTTACTCTAGAAAAGCTAAAACCTAATCCTTTCTTTCTTCCCCTGACAAAAAATTAAAAATAAACATTCTCTAGTCCAGGCTGTGTTTCCACCATGGCTGCTGGGTCTTCCTCAGGATTTGCTAGGCAAGCAGCTCTATTTCTTACAACGAGCTGTTCACTCAGAGTGGGGAACTGGGGACCTGCTTCTCCCCAGCCAGCAGAATCCCAGGATTCCCACCCTGAGAGGAGCAAGGCTGGGGGTCAGGCACAGGCTCTGCACCAAACCTGACAGATCCCAACAGCTGAACAGCAAATTGTCCCTGCCAGGGCCCTCTGAAAGCCTGACAGCTCAGCCTCCTTCCCAGGATTAATTATCTCCCTCCTGCCCAATAAAGCAGCTCAGCTCCTTCCTGCTTTGCTCAGACAAGGAACTTGCCCTTCCTACCCTACAGCCACACTGACATTCCTAAGAATGCTGTCAATCCCTTGACCTCCTCCACTCCCCCCAAATCCATCTGCCTCAGGGGAAGAGGCAAAATAAATATAAATAACTAGGATAGACGTGGAGAGAAGACAGGTAGTAGGGCTCAAACTAAGCCTGCAGCAGAGATTAAATAACAGGAGTAGATAAGAATGAAATAAAAATCTGAGTGCAGGCAGTGAAGGACAAGGGCAGCTGGGACTTTGAGCTTTGTGTACCCTTGGCACACAGCAGGATCCATGGGGAGCACCAGCTTGCTCTGGCACAGGCCAGTAGCCAAAATAGAGCACTGGGTAGTCCCAAAGCCACATTCTGTTGTGTTCTCCACCCACAGCTCACAGGGGAACAGGCTCAGCTTTGCCCAAACTGAAGCCAAGACCTCAGGGTCCTTCACCAGAACCTGTCCAGCTCAAGTCTGACCTTCAGAGACTGCCCTCCTGCTGTCCCACAGGGGCTCATGCCTGGGAATGCTCTCCCTCTCCCCACCACACCTCACATCACTGCCTGGATACCTGTGCAGCTCCAGCACACCCTTTTCACTTGCTTTACCCTCCCCATTAAAAGTTATGTGTGTGCCCCCATCCCTACCTCTCCACTAAGCATTCACTCAGCATTTTATAGATATATATTTACCAAAAGTTGAGAACAAAAGCCCCAGCCACAGCTGACACAACAAAACCATGGTAATCAGCACCTATCCTTGTGCCATAGTGAGATGAACCTCACTCTCTCTGCTTGAAATGATGAAAATCTGGTTTGCTAGAGCCCCACAACAGGGCAGTGGAAAGGTTGTCATGGTGGAAGAGAAACCTTGAGGTCATACAACAAAACTAGAAAGACACAGAGTAAAAGTTCCCTAAATAAATACAGCTAAAAGCATAAAGAAGTATAGTGCAAATATTACTGTAGACATTTGAAAATCACTTAACTATGCAAAAAACTCTCTACCTTGGATGTCTGCAAACATAACTGGAGAACTTCTGCTCCACTGACAGCTTCCCAAATTAATTCCTTCATATCATGACACAGCAAACACTTTGCTTTGTACTTCACAACTGCAGTTGCAACATAAATTATGGCTGACTTGTCTAAAAATAATATGTGAACTTTTAAAGCTTATAAACTGCCCCACAGAAAAGCCACTCAATGAGAGGAAAAATTCAGGTGGACAATGTGTGGTGTGGATGTTGGACCATTTTGCTCTTTAAGCTGAGGTCCACCTAAAGCCTATTTTGCTTGAATGACATTTTTTCTGGCAAGATCCCATTCCAGAGACATCTGAATCTGCTTTTCATAACAAAAAGGACTTTGTCAAGGACTTGTTCTGTCCTTAGCTCAAGCCAGGAGCGTTCTAACAGCTTGTCACATGCTCACCTCATAATTATCAAGAGACTGACTTTGTGCACTCACAGTATTTTCCTGAGTCAGGGCCAAAATTCCTAATAAAACTCACAGAGAAAACCCCAAAGACTTCAGAAGGTAATACCACAAAAACAAACAAACAAACTCCCAAACCACAACGATTTCTGATAGAAAAACAATTGCGTAAGAGAATTCAACAGAAGCTAGAGCTTGCACTGGGAAAAAATGAACCAAGTAGATATGGGAGCACCCAAATCCTACCATGAGATTTTTGGGGTGCAGTGCAACAGCAACACATGGATTCCTCCAAGCCTGCACATTCCAGCATCCCAAAAACTCTTCCCAGCTAAAACACGAGCTGGCTTAAACAAAAATCACACTTCAAAGACTGACATTTGTTATTTGAGCTCTGCACTGACTACAAAACATCTAGAAAACTTTACTGAGCAAGCTGCTATCATGGAGATAAAGAGCAGAGCAGGGAACAAGCTCTTCCACAAACTCCTGAATTCCATGGCACCCAAAAACCTGGAGCCACTGGGGGCTGCCCCTCTGTAGTGCTGAGAGAAGAACACCCCGAGCATGCAGGCTCAGCACGAGCCACTCAATTTGCAAAACCACATGAGAGGATTTCACGCCAACAGATATTTATATAGACACAGCAACCCTACAATCTTATCTATGGAATCTCTGTGAGTAGATTATGTAGATAGGCAACTATTTGCAGCTACAGTGCAGTGTAATTATATTCTAGCTGTGCTGAAATAAGTCCCGGTCATTTCAAGAATATGCTTCTGATATTCTTAAAATGCTGGAGGGCTCCCCAAAGTTACTCCAAAAATTTAGATGGCAGAAAGTTACTGAGAATAATTTTTAGCCTAGTGCAAAATGTAAATCTTAAGCCACAAATCTCCTGCATGGGATTACAGTGTAATTAATTGGAAGGAAATAGCATCAAGCTTGCTTGGACAGCAAAGCGAGTGCCAAATTTTCCATACGCCGTCGTTTTTAAGCAATTATAAACCATGCAGAGTTACATATGCAAATGTGCAGAAATGTGTGTTTATTTTAAAAATCTCAGAAGGATCTGTATCCCAGACAAATTACACTGAGAGCCACACGAGCAGGATCTCCAAGAGAGGCACCAGGCAAGGAATTCCTCAGGTGATCCCTGTGTGTGCCTTTGTCCCTGCCACGTGGATGTGGAGCAGAGATCTATTTTCAGCCGTGCTCTTGGGCTGCCCCATGGCCCAGACTCCTGCGTTTCCAAGGGCTCTGTCCTTCTGGAAGCTTCAGCAGGAGCACATCAGCCCCCTCACTGTCCCCTCCCTCGGAGCTGAGGGAGCTCCAGGCAGGCTGGAGTTTAGGATGGAGGTGACTCCTTCTCAGAGCCTTTGCATTTAAAAATGGCTTTCTATAAATAGGATTGCTGGCTCACTCTTAAGTCTTACTCCCTGCATTCTGAGCAAAAATAGCTTAAATAGGGATGCTGGGAAGACTTGCTAATCTCTGTCTGCCTGTCTGTCCATCCACTTGCCTTTCTTTTCCTTCCTCAAAACTGATCATAGCATTTGCTGCCCACTCCACTGTGAAAGGTGTTTATTGACATACCCTACTTTTTTTTTTCTTTTTCTGATGAGTAACTCAATGCTCTGGTGGGAAAAAAAATAGTACTTATGAGGTAATAAGAATTTTTTTTTTGTGAATGGCAGTATCCAAAGACAAGAAATGACAAGAAAAGCTCCCAGTGCCAACAAGTGCCTGAAGAATCAGTGGCTTGCTCCTGAAGATGTTCTCTTCAGTGCTCTAAAATATCAAGCTGTGAAAAGCTTTTATTATTAAATACCTCCCATTTTGTGCTGTTTTCTTTTTGAAAACACCGATTGTTTGATGAAATGTTTCTAAGGGGCAGGGAGGTGAAGACTGAGAAGATAAAGCTTCTTTTGAAGAATTATAATTTCAGATCTGAATTTCATTGATTTCGTAACAGTTTAAGTGAAAAGAAAGTGAAGAGTAAATAAGTTTATGAAATAGCTCAAAATAGATTGTGAAACAAGTAATTTGACTGCAGACACCTACACATTCACCTTGAAACAATTAAGTATTCTGATGTATGTTGCAGACCTGTGTTGTTTACATGGATTTCTGTGGTATATTTAGAGTTTCAATGACTCAAAATAAATAACACTTTAAAAAGTCAAAAAAAAATGTACCTTAGGATGAAAGATGAATATAATGCTTAACTCCCATCTTCATTTTTTCAAGTAGAAGATGGAATTAGTCCTTCCTACTGCAAATCTGAAAGCCTCCAAGACCAAGAGATTGATAAATGGCACATGCCAAATAAAATCAAAGGCTAAATGAGTGGTATGTTCAAACAGGCCCTTGATCCTAAACACATCTCAACTTTTTAATTAGAGCAGTGGAGGAAAAAAAGAAGTCTGTATATTTTGTTCCTTAGTGCATTGCCCTGTCTTCCCACCCCACCCCCAGGTTCATTTTTTGCTTTCTGCTTTTTTTGGTCACTCCAGTTGTTTATTAAATAGGTAGAGGAGATTATTTCCCCACCCCAAACATCCCCCTCACCTGAGAGGGCAGCAAATTTGTTTAGTCTCTTATTCAGGCAGAGACACAAAAAGTGAGGCCCAACCTGAGCTCAGCTCAGAGACTTGGACATCTCATGAGTTGGAGGAACTAATCACCAAAACACATGAGATTTTCCCAAATAATTCAAATTAGCAGTATGTTATGTGACAAAAGTCTACTCAAGGACAAAAAAAAAAAAAAAAATTTATATCAACTCCTAAACTTCTCCAGATGCAGCAACTCTGAGGAAATTCCACTGAAACACATCCCAAATCCTGCTTTTATTTCAGGGTTCCTCATTTCAAGAGAGCCCTGGAGGGGCTGGAACAGAGCTGAGGAAGGGGCTGGAGCCCCAGGAGGGGCTGAAGGAGCTGGAAAGGGGCTCAGCCTGGAGAAAAGGAGGCTCAGGGGGATCTCCTCACTCTCTAAAACTCCATGAGAGGAGGGTGGAGCCAGGTGGGGGTCAGGGTCTTTTCACCCTGGAACAAGGGATAGGATGAGAGGAAATGGCCTCAAGTTGCACTAGGTAGGTTTAGATTGGATATTAGGAAAAATTTCTTCATGGGAATGGTTTTCCAGCCTTGGAACAGTCACCCTCCCTGGAATTTAAAAGACCTGCAGATGTGGCACTTGGGGACAGGGCTGGTGCTGGGGGAACAGCTCAAAGGTCTTTTCCAACCTAAACAATTCTGTGCTTTTATGAAATCCCAGTGAAGAGCTACGAATAAAACAATAATAAAGCCCTATTTAAGACGGTTTGGAGGTATCTTTTTGCAACTTTCAGAAATCAGCTTCTCTTTGAACCACTCCCAAAAACACCTTCACTGTCACACACAGCTGCTGCCCAGTGCTAGGGGAAGAAGATGCAGCATCCACCAGCTTTTAGTGACCCTTGATAGAAGAAACACAGGAAAATGCCTCTCTCGGCTCCGTGTGTGCTCCCACAGCTTAGCAAGACACAGATTCTGTGGTTTGCTGCCCACTAGTGTCCTGTGGCTCCAGCTCCAGCACAGCCACTGCCCACACCACGGGAGGAAATCCCCCCAGCACCCGGGGGAGCAGCACACCCTGAGCACAGGGGAACACACAGGTGGAGACACCCCCATGTCCTCTGACTGCCCAGCAATAAGAGTTTTCCTCCCCTTGGCATTTGGTGATTAATTAATAGCTATTCATAGCTCGGGTAACACCGGATTGAAAACACCCTGAGCTGAGCTGTGCCATCCACATGCAAGCACCAAATGCTTCCTGCACATCCAGGCAACTTCCCAAGGTGAGGATGTGCTTACACAATTCCCCACAAGCTCTGCAGGTACCTCAGGATGTTTCTACAAAGGGAGCAGCTTGCTCTTTTGCTCGGGTGTTGCATCCCCAGCACTGAGAATCACCATTTTCTTTGGGGAGTCTCAGCACCACCGTCGCTCTGGCTCCTCATCCTCCAGCTTAACCCCTGCTCTCAGCCCTACTTCCAAAACGCTGCTAAAACCCATATTGATAGACATACAGCAGGCAGAGGATTCGAGCAGGGAATCATTTTAATGGAAATGTATTTTTAGTGTCATCTGCGCTGTATTGGTGCCTCCCGATGCTCGATTGATTTCAGCAGAGCATCTATGGGCAACGGGCACGTAAGAAATGCAGCCAGAGAGAAGCCTGGAAATGGGTTCAGCATGTCCACAGCAGAGACTGAGTGATACTGAAAGATCCTCATTTCTGACAGCAGCACCTGATCACAGTCATTACCAAAAAAAGGCAGGATTTTGAAGGAGGCCGCTCTCCCCTCAGAGCCTCCCTTGCCTTCTCTCACTGTAATTAGTGAAATGTCCCATTACTGATTATGACCAGGCTACAGCAGACTTCTGCTGCTCATCTGGAATGCTCAGGCAGAGTAACAGGGAAGGTGGTGCAGGTAGAGTAATCCTGAAAGGCAACTCCAAAGCCTTGCTCAGGATTAGAACTGCATGACTCAGGCTTTCAAGGTAGTGAATTCAGCTGCAGAGCTCCCACTGATGTCTGTATCATCCCACGCACTTTCCAGGGCTGCAATGCATTTATGGTTAATAGTTACCTGTATTCTTAAGGAACACGGCAACAAGAGTTTCAAACCCTCACGAAATATATAAACTTTAACCAGGTATTTGGGGAGGTTTTTGTTTCAGGCTTCAGAAATACTAATTGGATGGAAGACGATGTCAGTATTTTATTGTCCCCAGAAGGAAGCTATTTCACAAACATAAAGCCTTCCCAGTGACACTGCTCATATCTAATTTGACAAAATGCATTTGTTCTGAGTGACTTTAGGGAAATATGGGGGCCAACCTTGTTATTGTTATTCAGATGGTTTCCATTATCTCCCACAAAAATTAAACCCAAGACTACAACTGCAGAGTTAAACCTATGGGTTTATTTTTAACCTATTTCTCCCCACAGAAATAATTTTTTTTAAAAAATAAATTTAAAAAAAAATCAAAACCAACACAAAGATGAACAACCTTACATATTTTAGAGTTAAAATCAGAATGAGATGTAACAAATGGAAAACCATTCATACCTATGCTGGTGTTTTAAGCAAACATGGTGTGGTTCCATAAGGGGTTAGAAAAGGCAATGGCAGAACTCAAGCAGAAACCTGTCCCCCCCACCAGATACACTCATGAAAGAGCCCTGACTGTCACACAATGGAGTTCAGATGGAGTTATAGACAGAATAATGAAAATAAATGTGTACGTGACATATCTATTTATATATGCAGTCATTTCCTTCAAAGAGATACATATCTGATATGACACTGCATTAAAATCTGAAGTCCTTTAAAAATATGATTCCCTGACTCTTTGACTCTGATAAAATGGCCCTAATAAGTCCTAATAAGTGTTGCCAATGAATAAAACCATCTCATCCAGTCTTAACATGAAGGTAGGTGCCATTTTCTTCAAAGATTTCCCTTTAAAACATCCTAAAATCTGCATTTCGACATCACGTATGATGCCAAAAACAAACAGACTTTTTAAGTTGCAAAGAATCGTTGAACCACCCACTACGTGTTTTCACAATGCTTTCATCTTGGACTATTACTATACACAAAAACATTTAATTTTAGTCCCCTGGAGTCACAAATGCACAGATGTTGCTGTGTGGCAGCACAGAATCCATGCGGATGCATCCATCATGTACACATTACACTCTTCAGTCTTTGGGAGACAAATTCAGGTTTGACTGGGATCCAAAAGCACATGGAAACTGAAAGTGAAATTACTGCTGACTTCATAGATCAAGGAATAAATGGAAGTGATTTTCAGGTACTTCGACCTCATAAAGCAAAAATTAGTCTGTTCTTCAGAAACCCTTGCAAGGAGGACTAACTAGGTTAGAATACAAAATTTATAGCATCAGAACAGTAGAAAAAAAAATCTGCTTTTTTTTGCTTTTTTTTTCTTTTTAAAAATAAGATTTCTGGAGAGAAACAGGGTTCATTTCTATGCAAATCTAGTTTTAAATGAATAGCTCTGGTCAGAGCACACTTCCAGGCTGATTCTTTCTGTCCTTTTAACAACAAATCTCGCCCTCCAAGGTATCTGGCTGGAGAGGACAGAGAGAAAGGCACAGTGCTGCTGCCTGTCAAAAATAAATAAATAAATAAATAGATAGATAATTTCTTAATGTAAAAACTTGTTGCAGTTTCCTTACTGCCAAAAGAAATGCAAAAAATTTCCAAGTTTTCACTTTGGGGGATTTCAATTCTTTCGTATTCTGAGGCACGCAGAAGAGAAAAATGTTTTTAAGGTCGCTCTAAGCCCACACATTTAAGATTCACCTCCTGATTTCTGCCCTCCCCAGCGCTTCACACTGGACCAGCCATGCTTGTCAATGCATTTTTTCATCCAGTGTCTACTTAAGAAGATGTGAAGGCACCCTCATCCAGCATTCATCCCTCACCCTCTGCCAGAGGTTCAATTATTTCCATCCTTCAGGAAAACCTCACACTTTGCCCTGTGCTCCTCTCTCATTCATTCCACACAAGGAACCTTTTCCCTGTTCTACCTGCTTTGCCTATTTCGAGAATTGTGTGTTTAATCTGATTTATCTGGCAGGGTGAAAAGCATTACAGGCAATTTTACGTTCTCGGATCGGAGCAGGCAGTGCAATAGAAGAGCTGGCACCCCAGAATAATTTGTTTTCTGTCCTTAAAACTGCAATGCTAAACGTTCATTTTTAATACAACCTAAGCAATTTAAGCATATTTTTACACATGCCATGGTTTTCAATCACATATATCTAAATGTTCCAAAATACCCCCAACCCACTATTGAAAACGCAGAGAAACTGCAATAAATGTTTGTCAGTCAAAGAGTTGGCAGAAGGAAAAAAAAATATTAAAGAATAACAGATTTACCCTTATTCTATCCCAAATCTAATTTCCCCTTCCTAACTTTATAATTGACTAAAAGTCTTCAACCTTTTCAGATGATGTAATGCTTATCCGTGCATATTTTTACATAAATGAGTGAGGAGAAAAAAAAATTCAGAGCAGGTACCTTCACGAAGAAATGATGAAAGTGAAATAAATTTAAAATACTACTTCTTAAATATATGTAAAAACGTAAGGTGAAAGCAGAGGGCGAATTAAAAATAAATAAAAAATGCGAAAGGAAGCAATATCTCAATGCGACCGCTTAGGATGAAAGCCCTTCAAATTATCCCCGTGCGCTCTGACGGATTTCTACGGCACTTGGCAAAAAAATTCTGTACTTTTCCAGCTGAGAAAGAAAGAAAAAGCGCCTCTCCGCCTGCTCGCCTCCGCGAGCGGCGTCTCATTCCGAAGGAGGCAGGCACGGAGGTTCCGGGCTGTCACTTTGCGAGGTGAGCGACTTTCAGCGATCGCGGCGCTCCCGCTCCTCGCCCTTCTCCCCGCGACAAAAGCCACCACCGCGACCCGCTCCCCTTCCCGGCGGCAGGATGAGGGATGGGGACAGGGGAAGGGATGCCCGCGGCGGGGCTCACCATGCGAGATGCTGTGGAGCAAGGCGACGGCCAACATCCACATGCCCCCGCCGCTCGCCCGCTCCCCGCTCCGGGCTCGCCCTCGCCCGCCGCGCCCACGGCCGGGCCGGAGCTGGCAGGCAGCGCGCACCGGGTCCGGCCCGCCTCGCCTGGCTCGGCTGGTGGCTGCTCGGAGCCTGCGGGGCCGCTCGTCCGCCCAGCGAGCGCTCAGCCCCGCCTGCAGCCCCGCGGCTCCGCCGACACTCGCCCGGCGCTCGGGCGGGGGAAGAGGCGGCCGGCGGCGGGGGCGGGGGGCGGGAGCGCGGCGGGGCCCAGGTGTGTCCTTGGCTCGGGGAGGCGCCCGCAGGGCGGCGGGGGCAGGGCCACAGGTGACAAAATCCTCCGGCGCGGCCACACCAGCATCCCCGGCAGCAGCGGCGGCCGGCCCCGAGCCGCGGCGAGCCGGCTCCTCGCACGCCTCCTCCTCCTCTTCTTCCTCCTCCTCCTCCTGATGCTGATGCTCCTGCTGCTCCTCACACGGCTCCCCTCGGCGGGCACATCTTCCTCCCTCTCCTCGCCCTGCTCCCCTCTCCGGCGGCTCGCAGCCCGCTGCTCACCTCCCCCGGCTCCCGCAGCCCTCCGCAGTCTTAAAGCACCACCGGGTCCGCACAGTGGAAAAACCCAAGACCAATAGAAGAAGGCAGCAGAATTCCCTGCCTCTCAATAGTTGGCTGAACTGCGGCCGTTTGGCATCAGCTGAGTTGTATATGACTAATGTGTTGACAAGTCGTGTGGGGGGACTGGAGGAGGGGGCCCTTCTAGAAGGTCACAGACAGGCGAGTGCATCAAATAATTGACTGGGATTCTGTGCACCGCCGAAGGAAAATACATACACACGTACACACGCACATCTTGCAGTGCTTGCACAGGTCCAGATACTGTTTGGCCTTTCATCTGCGTCTCTTTCTGTGGTGAGACGTTTCTTTCCCCCTGTAGTGAAAGAGTAAATTACAGTCTCTCCAACTAAAAGCAATTTCTGCGCCTATTCTTTCTTCACATCTGTGATGTGAAGGTTGGTCTGAAAAGGAAAAGGAATAAAAGAGAAAAGGGGGGAAAATATTAAATGAAGACAGCTAAAAAAAAATCAATATTGTGAAATACATAACAGCATTAGGGCAACTCTGAATTTAAGCTGTAAGATGAAAAGCAAACACAACAAAGCAATAAGGAATCTCAACCTGCAGAATCCCCTGTGTATTACCAACAGCTTGACTTCACATTTGGGGGACGATATTTCTGTAAGAAAATGCTTTATACCAGCATTTTCACCAGACGTTGCCCTGCTGCCAACACCCTGCCTTGTGCACTGCAATGAAATCCAAGAAAGGACGTCCCCCAGAAAGACACTGGGATGGACATCTGCAGGAAGCTCAGCAGCAGAACTGGGCAGGGAAGGAGATCTGTCAGATGTTTCTGAAGGCATAGAGGACAGATCAGAACACATCCCTGGAGCACTGAATAAGGCCCTTCTTCCTAATTCTTGAGAAAACCAAACTGAGGGACGGTGAAAGACATCAGGAGAGAGCTCAGTTCCCTGCATCCCGTTTGGGCTGGGCTATCAGCCAGGAGAGACTGAAGCCTTGAAGGGAAAGCAGGAGAGATGAGACCAATACTGGGAAGGGAGTCACGGCTGCATTTAAGAAAAAAGATGTAGGCAACCAGGGAAGCTCTTCAGGGCAAAATAGAATCTAATGCTGTTAAACAAAAATTAAAGAGAGAAATGCAAGTGTCTTGGGGGAGAAGAAAAAAAAGTAAAATAAATTAAAAAAAAAAAAAAAGAAAAGTAAAAAAATCTGATTTTATTGGGAGTGGAGTTCTGTTAAAAATAACAATACTTTTATTTGTTTAGGAGAGAGCTGGTGACTAGCAGAAATGTTTAAGAATAGATTTGAGAGCATTTGGGAGAAGTTCATGACAGATTTGTTCAGGCAGCTCTTTCAGAATTGCTTTGTTTCCTCTTCTGAAGCCCAAAACATGTTTGGGGCTTAAGAGATATACTGTTCTAGACATTCTACAATGACAGAATAAATAAACCTCCTTCTTATACCTTTCTACCTCCTTTACTCATCTGCATAACTCTGATAGCCCTTGGCAAATTTCAGGTTCGTGTAGAACTGTTTCAAACAAGTTTTTGTGCATTTCAGTTCATTTAAAACAACCACAGCAGCTGCAAAGCTAAAAGAGTAAATCTTTAATTTGTTCTTCAGTGGCACCAAAAGGCAAAGGGAACAACTACCAGAGGATATTTAACATTTTTAAGCAGAATCCAACCAACTAGGCGGCATAATCCTTGTCCTGAGCTGGGTTTAAGGAGGGGAGGAGGAAGATAGAATGCAATTTTGCATGAGAGCAGGGTTCAGTGGTCCTGCTGCTCAGGGAATGACTTGACTGAAAGCTAAATTCAACAATCTGTCAAAGAAGAAAGAAGACTACACGATAACTTCCACACAAAGTACATGAAATCAGTCAGGATGTTACTTTTCAAGTCTGGAAAATCAAGCATGATCAGGTTTGAGCTGCAATCAAGGCTACTCAAGCTCATGAAGGAGAATCTCCATTTATGATTTTTTTGTTGTTGTTTGTTTGATTAAAATATAATGTCTTAGATTAAGAGGCTGGAAATTATTTAGTTCTTCCTAAAACAAATTCAACAATTTTCCAGCAAAGTATCTCGATTAGACTCTGCATATATCTTTTTTGGAAAAAAAAAAAAAAATTAAAAAAAAGTTTTTGAAGTTATTGATTTTGTTGTAAGGATCAAAAATCTTGAAATAGAAAATCTTGAAACAGTCTCATATTCTCAATCTGGGTTTAGATCATTGACTGTATGGGGTTGACCATCCTTGTTTTCTGCAGCTACCACACAGCTTGGTGAGGAAGATCTCTTGAAGTTAACACAGATATAGCAATAATTCAGATGAGCTGATGATCACCCTGAATGCATCTCAGGCAACTTTTCAGGTCACATTGTACTGCAGGAGGCACAGGGGAAGATTTTATATCAGGACCTTGCTGAACCCTGAAGCATTTGAGCCATCTGGTTCCAATGGGATATCCAGAACACCCAACATTTTCCTGACAGTTCTGGCCACGCACATTCCAGTTCTCCCCCAGGCCACCAGCATGAAGAACATGCTGAAACATCACCAGCATGATCAGTCTGACAACATCTCACCCAGTCACCAGCTTGAAGTGCACTGAAACCATAGGAAGGGTTAAATGCTGAGGTCTGCACACCAATTCTGCAAAGCACCTGCTTCATATTCTCACCTTAAGTGGGTAAATACACAAGGAATGGCCACAGCAGAGCAAGACAGGAAAGAGCTGCCTCGTGGAAAGCCTTTGTGAAAATGAAGTAAGGTGAAAATTAAGGATCCATGTGGTTGAATGTTTTCACATCCCTGCATTGGAAGATGATGTATCTGGTGGATGACTCCTGTAACCAGTCTTGCAGGGAAATTCATTCTTCAAAGAAAATTATAAAATGGTCTGTCTACAATAAGTCTGCATTGATTGGGACTTTAAAAAAAAAACCCAAAAGAATCTTCCAAGGAGCAGCAGCTCCTTGTAATTGGTAATTGGTTCTATTCAGATCGTGGATGGTTTCATAGGCTTTGGGCTTCAGGGAACTCAGTCAAATATCTGCCATTGAAGCATTCAGCTATTCAAACAGAGCCCCTCATTGTCATTCAGAATGCAAAAAACTCATTTACAATTTCAGCTTTGAAAGTGGTTTTAAAAGCACCTGAAGGAAGAAAGAATGGGAGGGAAGTAGAGAGGAAGTGAAGGGAAAGTGTGGCGAGAGAGGAAGTTCTCAACAGCCAGAAGACCTGGGGAAAAGAAGCAATAAAAAATGAAGATGCCTGAAATCAGAATCTAAGTGAATGATCAGCCCGGGTTCTGGGGGAGATGACACCTTGGCTCAGTCATTCCTCAGTTTCTAAATCATTCTGTCTCTCCTCGTTACTGACCTCTTTCCCTGACTGGAGTTTTCTTGACTATTTTCTTGCAGCAGAGAAATTTGAAAGGAAAATGTGAGTTATTATCTTGTAGACTAGGTAAATACAATCACAGAGGGCTATAACTAAGAAAACTCAGTTCTGCATTTAGTCATGATTTTCATTTTAATAATGTTTAGAAATTTTTCAGTTCTACTAAGAAAGGAATTGTAGTCCTAGTCCGTTTAAAAATAAAACCAAAGAAAGAAGTATACCTCCCTGAGAAAATACCAATAAAGAAACAAAAATGGAATCACTCAAGAAGCATTTTTTAATTCTTTTTTAATGAAAATATGCAAAGAAATTATAAATATTTGGCTGAAATATACTCCAAAGCATTCAAATCTCGATCTTCTGAAACGAACCGGAAATATTCTCCGTCTTCTCTCTGATTCATATCTGTTTTAAAGGTGACAAGTTTGAACCACTCTTCCCCAGATTTTCAGGTAAACTAAAGCTTTGCCACTGCACCCATAATAAAGGGAGATAAACTCAAAGAGGGATAAAGGGACCAGGGGTTAAGAAGGGAAGAGGAGCAGAAGTGGGAAAGCTTTTTAGTAGCTTCCATCACTCTGGAAACAGGAGAATCAAAAGCCTTGTGAGAACAGGTTTTCCTCAGAAGACTTCATGCCCGATTTGATACTGGAAAGATTCAGATAAATGTTGAATGCTTGTCAAAACCAATCGCTAAACCTTCTGATATTCTCTGGCTACCAAGCTTAATGCTCATATCTATAAGCTCACAGTCAGCCATTTTTTATCAGGGCAGGCTGCAAAAATTAAATATTTTCCATGAGACACTTAAGAATGGAAAAGGAATTCCTGGTTCTGTAAGTGCCATTAAGAAGATACCAGTTGAAAAGCTCTGTTTGTTACTGTGCATCTGGGAATGCTCAAGACAGAAAAAAAAATCTTAATCATCCACATGCAACTACTCGTGAAAGCATCTGTGCTGCTGATACCTATCTATTCCACCCCAAAAATGCAAGGGGATAACTACAATTTGCTTCATTTGAAGCCATTGACTGCTCCAAGCTGATATTGTGCAGGACTATTGTTATCTGGCAAAAAAAAGTGCTCTCTCGCATGACCTGTTCTTACAGTACACACACAATTAGCCATTCAGTCTTGATATGCTCATGAATTAAAGCAGCAGCTTTCAAAACACTATGGATGGCTTAATGCACACTGAGCTTTAAAGCATAAAATAGGGATTATTTATTTTACCCTGCCTGAAGTTACTCTTTTCTCGTGCAGCTCGTTCCTGGGGTTCCAGTAGCATCTGGAAGATGTGAACAAGCCAGATTTCCCCATTGGGTGGTTCTGTGAGCACAGGATCAGTGGGAAAATGAATTTCCTCTGGATATGTGGTCAGAAGACTGAAGACCTTAGTCAGATGTCTATGAATTCTTCCAATTTTTTCAACAACTTGGAGTGGGATTAGTCTCTCTCTCTCTCTCTCTCTCTCTCTCTCCCTCTGCCCAGGTGAGTGTTTATACTCTTATATGCATATTAAAGCAATGAATTAATTATATTCTACTTTAACTCGTCAAGCAAATGGATTGAGATTGGACAGCAGGTTCAAAAGTTATTAGAGAGAAGAAGGAGAGCAGCTGACAAAGATATTTCTTAGAAATCCATGCTAGAGTAAGGCATGGAAAAATCCAGTCTGTGGGAAGGATTTTAAACCCTTGTATGATTCATGTTTTCTTCAGAGAATACCAGATTTTTCTATTTCAAGCAACATCATCAAAACATAGGGTAGTGATTATTTTTTTGATGCTGTAGACTTCTCTTTGCATTGCAACTTCTAAACAAACAGAGCAGGTAAAATTCTCACTGCTTAAAGGATTGTCAGCTAAAAGAAAAATATTTCATTTCAGAGGGGAGAAGCCAGGAGAAATATGTTTGGTTTTTTTTTTTTTTAATTTTCACATATTCATACAGCCAAGTTTGTTCCTAACATTGGAAATAAGGTACAGCAGGAGGGTGGCATGTAAAATAGGTAAATAAGAAAGGTGGGAACACAGCACACAGCCCTTCAGCCAACTGTCCAGAGTGAAAACACGGGCTTGAAGAAGGGCAGAGAGGCTTCTCTCAGTGCTAATTTGGTCTCAAAAGAGGAAGTAGCATAACATGACACCCCAAGCATTATGGCACTGGAGATATCCATTGGAAATCTCCAAATAAAGATGAACTGAGCCCCTTTGTGTGTCTGATGTGTGTGCAAGACATTAAAGACCATGGCATCAAACAATTGTAATGCCAAGACAGGATGGAATGGATTACAGACAATGAAATCATAGGAACACCTGTGCCACACTGCACATATCACAACCTTGCAGGATGAAAGGGATGAGTCAAGAGGACAATTTCATTTCTAAATCTGATTTTCCATTATTTGGATTAGGAGTCAGAGCATTGTAGCAATAGATCTAGAACTCCTTTGGCTTTGGATGCAGGCATGTCTTTATACACACACTGCTTCTCATTGAAAAGAAGTGGTGGGAAAAGAGGAAATTTGAAGAAATATCACAGTTTCAAGATGGCTTAAAAAAACTAACAGTGGCTTCAAAGCTCTGCAGACCTCCTTTTAATAATTATTACAGTGTAATCCATTAAGGACTGTAATTATGTGGAGAGAAGGTTCTCCCTGGTTCTGAGCCAAATACTGATTTGTGTTACCTGCTCTGGATGCCAGTGGCTCACAAGGAGTAGCAACCACATAAACAAAACAAGAACTGAACTATTGGGAGCCAATACCCCCCTGGCCAGAGTCAATACCAGGAAAGCATCAGGAAGAGCAGAGCTTCCCACGCCTAGGGCAATGCACAGTGCCCTCCACATTTTCACCCTCCTGCCTCCCACCTGCTTCCAGCCCCTGAAGAAGAGCTGGTGTCTGTGCTTGCAGCCTGCTGGGAGCAGGTGTGAGCAGGGCTGTGCCCCAGCCGGGTGCCAAGGAGGGGCTGCAGGAGCAGCAGGACCGTGGAGCAGGGATGCAGGGTTGCCAAGCAACAGCCTGCCACGGGAGGGGAGTCAAAATGGGATGTGGGCTGTGTGGGGCCACAGCAGCCCTCCCAGCTGCTTTTCCCTGCCTTCCATTGAGCTGTGGGTGTGCATTTCACGAGAAGGTTTGGCCACAGGTGTGTCCTGCACCACGAGCTCCAGTGGGCTCCTCCAGGAGGTTTCAGCAGGGAGGACCCAAGGGAAATATTTCCTTTGCCAACTTGTCATGGATAATAATGCAGCAAGGGCAGGAGCAGGCTGCTGCAGGTTTTCCACACAGCCTGCCCCAAGGCTCAGGAGCACAGAGTGAAACCAGACCTGCCCCATTCTCACGTCTGTGTCAGGGGTGCTCCATCCTTTGCCTCAGAAACACAACCTAGGGGAGATTTTTTTTCCTTCAGACCATTCTGTGCAACAAGTGCAGCCTTTATGTTATTTTCATCTAAAGTTCTTGTCTCAGTTCTGTGAGGATATAAGCATTTGAGGCATCAGAGCAGATGTTCAAAAAGGTTTTAAGGCAAGAGCCTAAAAGCTTTCAGCCTTCACCTATTCTGGTGAAGAGGGATCTGTTTGAGAGGGGATGGAATAAAGCTAAAATAAAAGCTCCTGACAACACATAAGGCTGGACCAGATGATGGAAAGAATTTTCTGAAGGCTGACCCCAAGCATCCTTCTGCAAGGACAATCCCCCTCCAACCCAGCCCCTCATGGCCATGCCCCACACCACAGATTTCACCAAAGTTGCTGGTTCCAGCTGTTCCCTGTGCTGCTCTGCTCTCCTCCTTGGTGCAACTCGAGGTTTTCAGTTTAACCACAAAAATTATTTATGATCCACCTTCTTCTGTTAACCCTTTCTTGCCTGTCCACACTTTACAGCCATTAGCACCAACAAACTGTGTGCTTACACACCACTGCACAAATAATTTTGACTTCATATTGCATTTTCTGTAACTTATTTACAAAAAAATGGAAACTAAAGGTTGTGGGAGGAAACTGCATTTGCGTGTACATAAGTTTTACCAATGGAAGTTGTTCATAGATAAGACAGGTACATTCTCTGTGCATTTCAAGGCAGTCATCCAGAGAAACACAAAACGTTATAGAGCAGACACTTATCTTTCTTTTATCCATCTATTTTGGTGTTTTTTATTAGTCAAAATAGAGAAGATAACACATTTAAGGGATGATTCCTCCCACCTTAAAATGATTGGCCAAGGCAGATCCGAAATCACACCTTGGAAGTTCCCATTCCTCTCTCTCTCCAAGCACTGTGTGCAGAGGCTACAGTGAATTGCTCCACAAACACTTCAAATTAAGCGAGATGAGCAATGTCCAGAGCAGCCAACTGTTGCTGAGGTTTTAAATAGCAGCAAGCCCACAGGCAGGATTTGAAGGCAGCTAATGGAGATCTTGTTTTTTGAGGAGGAAATTCTACGAGAGCAGAAGAGCACTTGGCTGTAAGTCTGGCAAACAAGTGGGATTTCATATGCTGGCTGGAGATGGAAAATTACTCCAAGTACTTGGTGGGAGAAGTTTGGTAGGGATGTGCTGTGGAGGACTTCAGCAGCAGAGGAGAATTGTATGATAGAGAAACAATGAGATATCCTGCCCTGTGGAGGGTTTCAGATTAAAATGAAAGCCTGGATAAACAGGAGTGACAGCAATACATTGAACTGGTATTAAAGGAGAAAAATCAAAATTGCCATGTCATCTGCATCTGGAGTACTGTGAACCACTTCTGATCTCCTCAGACCAAGAAAAACTCAGACACACTGAGTCTAGTGAAGGACCACAAAAATGGTTAAAGAATTGGAGAATCTGATCCATGAGGAGAGGCTGAGAGAGCTGTGACTATTTAGACTGGAGAAGGCTCAAGAGGATCTTAGCAATGAGTAAAAATAGTGGATGGGATGGTGTAAAGAAACTGCTTCCCTGACTCTTCTTGATGGTATCCAGTGAACAGAAAAAAAGCAAAAGACACAAACAAAAACCAAGCAGCTCAGTTTAAAGATATTGTTTTATGTATATATGTATATATGTATATAGCATTTAATTTTTCAGTGAAGGTAAAAAACACTGGCAGAGGTATCCTACAGGGTGTCCATCCTTGGATTTATTCAAAATTGGACAGGACACAGTCCTGAGCTACCTGCTGTAGTAGTTGACCCTGCTTTGGGCAGCAGGGCTGGTCTGGACCTGCCAAGGTCAGCCTCATGGATCAGTAGTAAAACCACTGATTTCATTCTCCACAGAGAAGCTGATCTGGTCCAACACAGGCTGGTACTATCATGCTATAATACTCCTTGCTCATTTTCTCAGGGACTGTTTTTCGGGTTTGGTTGGGTTTTTATTTTCAGGAGGGTTTTTTTGTTTTGTTTTGTTGTTTATTTTAAGAGTAGCCACCTGTCAAAAGCAGTCTCTTAACCACCAATATGTATTTTTAGGTAATATGAAAATCATTTGAAAAGCCTACATTTCCTAACAGTTGCCACAGTTGGGTTCTCTGTGAGTTGAAGTGCTCATAAAGTTTATTGAGTTAAGAGTGTCAATATCATCTGTGCAAGACAAAAAATGGGCAGATAAAAAGAGCTTCCCTGCCTTCCCTGTAAAGGACTGCAGTTTAGTGGAGAGGGAAGTAGACTGAAAATGCATTTCCTCCATTATTTTGGATAATTCTTCCAAAGGCACAGAGCCAGCAAACCCCCTGTGGCACCCAGGGGTGGGTGGGGTGCAGGCCACAGCCCTGTGCAGGGCAGGGCTTGGGCTCGTGGCACCTGGCACTGAGTGACCATTTCTGCCTCCAGAGCCATCATTCCACACATCCTGTTCCACCCCACGGATCACATCCTTGCTGATTCATCTCTTCCCTGAGCAGGCTGTTTCCCCTCTCCCCACCTGACATTCCTCTCACACAGCATCCCTCCCTGCTCCCATCACTCTCCTGCATATCTGGGTCCTGTCTGTTCCTGCTGTCTCCTTCTTTTGAAATGACATGACCACAACACAATGAGCTTAAAGCATTTTTTAGCTGAAGGTTAAGCCAGAAATCTTTTAAAAGATATACCTGTCTTACATAACATCTCCTGTCTTCCCTGCACAAAAATATGAAAGAATAATTTCAGCCTCCCTGCTATTGTCCAAAATGTGGATAGGAAAAAGAAAACCATGTTTAATTAGTTACAAGTCAATAAATTAATCAAGAAGATATTCTATCAAAATAGGTTTATTTAAAGAAAAAACTCACAGAATATGCTAGATGCTGAAGCACTCACTGAATTATACTAAGTTTAGGCAGCAGTTTAAAGTTGAACAGAACGTAATTGAAAGTTCAATGCCTCCTTTTTGGAAAAAGCTGAATTCAGTACATTTGAAACATTCTGCTATATGAGTTCAAAATTTCTTAACTAGCATGTTCAATGACAATAACAACTTTTCCAGAATAAGAAAAACATTGTAATTTATTTTTTTTCCACATGAATTTTGGGATTCCTGTCAGTTTAGAACTGAAATTATAGCAGGTTAGGTTTTGTCATTGGACATTGAATTAAACTTCTGTTTTTCAGTTAGTTTTAATACACATACAGAGGACTTCACTGTAAGGAGTGGTTTTCTAGTTGTTTTTCTGTACTCAGATGTCCTTCCAGACACACAGGAAAAGAAGTTTGGTGATCTCACTTTAAGCCCTAACAGACAATTATCATAAACCACGGCACAGACAAATCTCTGCCCTCAGAATTTGCAAAAGTGATCAGCAGCTGTTTCAGGTCATGACTGATGGGAGCTGGCAAAGCTTTGTGGGAAAATGGCAAAATGCCTACATGTGCACGTCCAGCTCGAGTGTCACAGACTTTTCACATAAGGAATAAGCAGATCCCCCTAAAAAACCTTGAAAGGTGAGAGAGGGGTGATGGGGACAGGGAAAGGTGAGATCTCATTTGTCTTCAGTAGTTAATATCAAGAAACGAGTCCTGAACAAGTCAATACTTGCTAACCATGACACAGAATTCTCCTCTGTGCACTGGAAGTCTGCCCCAATCGTTTCTTGTACCCAATGCCCTTCCACGAGTGCAATATGTATTATTGAAACCTATTTATAAATTCAGTTTGTCGGAAGAGATGTTTCTCCAAAGATTAACAGGAGAGTGTTAGAGCCAGAAAAAGGTTGTAACAGAACCTGCAGGAAAAAAATAAAAATAATAAAAAAAACGACGTATAACGTTATCAGAGCATACAGTGCAAACTAGGATCTTCCAAATACCGCATATGTTAGTTTTCTTTCCTGCAGGGTGGCAAATGGCACAGGGGTGGCTGTTTTTGCCGTTTCAGAACACGTCCTTTAGCCAGCTGGGGGGCAGGGGGGACGGCAGGGGAGGAAGGTGTCCTCGCCGCCAAGGATGCTCTGGCGTCCGCAGGAAAATCCGCTCAGCCGCGGGCTGCCCCTCGGCGGGGCGAGCGGCTCGGAGCGATCCCGGAGCTCTCCCTCCCATCTCCCGGCGGCTCCCGGCGCCGCCGCCGCCCGTCCCTGCCCGCCGGGCACGGCGGGGCGAGCGCCGGGGCAGGGCAGGGCTGCCCGCGGCGGGGCTCGCCCTGCGCGATGCTGCGGAGCAGGGCGGCGGCCAGCATCCACATGTCCCTCTGCTCCCCCGCTCCCCGCCCCGGGCCGGCCCGGCTCGGCTGGCGGCCGCTGGAGCCCGGCGAGCGCTCAGCCCCGCCCGCAGGTGTGTCCTCGGCTCGGGGAGGCGCCCGCGGGGCCGCAGGTGACAAAATCCTCCGGCGCGGCCACGCCAGCATCCCCGGCAGCAGCGGCAAGCCGGCTCCTCTTCCTCCTCCTCCTCCCTCCTCCTCCTCCTCTTGCTGCTCCTCACACATCTCCCTCCCTCTCCTCGCCCTGCTCCCGTCTCCGGCGGCTCGGAGCGCTCGGAGCCCGCTGCTCGCCGCAGCCCTCCGCAGTCCTAAAGCAGCGCCGGGGGAAAGCGGGACCGAAAGAATCAGGAGGCTGGGAGTGTGCTGTGGTGTGACAATACCGGTGTGCTGTGCTGTGACAATATCGGTGTGCTGTGGTGTGGCAATATCGTTTTGCCGTGCTGTGGCAATATCGTTTTGCTGTGCTGTGACAATATCGTTTTGCCGTGCTGTGACAATACCGGTGTGTGCCCCAGGCATCATCCAGCAGCACGTCCTTGGTGCCACTCCAGAGGGGCTTAGAACTCAGCCTCGACTACGTTTAAGGCAGTGTTTACTTTGTTCCATAGGAGTTCTGGTCATTTATGCAAAATTATATGTATTATACATAATTTATTCTTTCTTGCTTGAGATATCCTTGCCGAGTCGCCAGTCTTCCAGTGAATGGAATAGCTTGATTTCCCACTCGTGTGTAAATCAGAGAGAGGGTGGTGGAGCTCTCTGGAATGTAGTGTTTTCTCCTGGATTGGTGACAGTGTGAAATCCAAGCCACAGACCCTAGACCTGGATCCTGCAGATATTTAGCTCATCCTCTGCATGAGAAAAATGAAACATCCTCACCTTAGCTGCTCGCACAGATGAGCAGTAGCTCAAGGTGAAAAGACGTTAAAAATATTTTCCCTCAAAGGGAAGTGTAGTCACACTGACAAGAGAGTGGAAACTGGCATTTATAGTGGTCACAGAGGTCTTGGGCACTTCATGACTTGCAGAACCACAGAATCATCAAAGTTGGAGGAGACCTCCAAGATCCTCCTGTCCCACCATCAACTCAGCAGCACCATAAAGAGGCTGTATGAAAGAAAAGCTGAGGTGGTTTTGTGGGGAGCCGAAGAAGGGTCTGTGATAAAGGCATAAAACTCCTCAATAAAACAGCAACAACAAAATTAAATAATAAAAAGATGAAGGATGTAGTACTTGATCACTTGAATCGATGAATAAGACAAAATAGTAGATGCAAAGTTACCAAAGTGTTTAAAACATGCAAATATTGGTTTACTTTTTATACTGGAAAATATCTTCTAGGTTTTGGGATGAGACAGATCTGTGCACATGGATGGACAGAAAGCAAGCTCTTGCAGAGAGAGAATATCTACAGTGGAGAACAGACACATGATGGGGTTATGGGGGGGAAAATGTCAGGCCAGGCTCATGCTGAGTGAAAGGCAGCAAATTCTGGGTACAGGAGGTGGGGGAAAGAGGGAGGGGTCAGAAACAAAATCCAAAGTGTGGCTTCGGAGCTGCTGTAAGGATGCAAACATTGGCAGTGATGAGAGGAGGGCAGGAGGGGCAGGAGGGGGTCTGGGGTAAATTTGGGTCTTGGGAATGGCAGGAAAGATGTTCCTCTAAGTGTTTGTTTAGTTGAATGTCTTCTTTCTTCTCAATACCTAAATCAGTAATTAAAAGTTTATTTTCGTTGGCTATGAATTAATTAAGTGTAACTCCCTGAGTTGACTCATCTTCTGAGAACTTATTACTGGTTCTACAAATAAGTGAAGTACTTCATAATACCTGCTAAAGAGCTGTTGGGGGGAAAAAAGAAAAGGAGGGGGAAATCAACAATTTTCAAATTAAGGAAAACCGCAAAAACACTGAATTAATTATTTGTGAGATTCTATACATGGACTTGGCTTCCTCTCACTTGTTGCATAAATTAAATAAACAAAAATCTCAGCAGGAATTCTGTAGAACTATGCCATTTTCTTTATTATAGGATGGGTAGCAGGTGTTTTGTGCCCAGAAACGTTTTCCTTGGTATATTACACATACCGTCCTCAGAAAAGAAATAATGATCAGTTGTGTAACAAATATTCTCTTGTCGATTTGAAATTATCAAAATGGTTTCTTAAACAAGCAGAGGGGGGAAAAAAGATTATTTTATTGTTGGTTGTTGTATTAAATAATTTTGCTGTTGGCTTCTTGATTCACAGAATCATGGAATGGGCTGAGCTGGAAGGGACCCATCAGGATCATCAAGAATCCCACCCTGTGCCTGAGAGTGTTGTCTAAGTCAGAAATTCTACTGCAAGAGCTTTTGTGAGGACCAGTAGTTGATGTTTGGGGATGTATCAATGCTAAAATAGGATAATTATGCACAGGATCTTTCCTTTTTTAATGAAATGAAGGATGTGATCCAGACTCCTCCTTGGGACTCACCTTAGAGCTGCTTCTACTCCCTCCTTAGAATCCTTGACAACCTTTTGTGCACTCCCACAGCATCCCTGTAAGTTTGGGGTGTTTTGTTACTCCTGTGTCAAAGAACTAAAGCCCAGGGAAGCCAAGGGCTAATCCACCAAGAGATTCAGGCACTGGAATTGTCCATATTGCAAAAGCAAAGTTTTAGACAGTCTCATAATTTTGGAACTCACAGCTTCATGTAGTACCCAGTGTCCTGGTGATTCATGTAGAAGTGTTAGGTCCTGTAAAATGGGATTCAAGGGAAATAAATAAGTGGAGAGCCACTTTGGGAAACATCTGTTAGCAAAGTGCCCTGACAGTCACCCTGCAGTGGCCCAGGGGAACCAGTGTTCTCTCAGGAGAGGAAGAGGAGGGAACAATTGACTTCTGCACTCATTCCACGCCCAGCAGAGTGCTGGGTTCAAATTATCACCTGACAAATATTAAATAAATGATTGATCCCAGTTATCCTGTCTTCTTGTGGCAGTTCACTTGCTTAGGAGATTTAACACCCTGCTCCTATGTTTTCTCCAAAATCATCTTTTTCCATACTTTCTTCACACGGACCATTTGTGACTTAGAAGAGGCCACATGATGCCACATTAACCTCATCTTATCTGGGACAAAAAGAGTTGGAGTCCTTCTCCAAAGAAAGGTATGCACTGGGTTATGGGTCTCACACTTCCACAGCCTTGGGGTTTGAGTATGGGGTGACAAATGGGGGAAACAGGAGGAACACTTCATCTCCTTGCTCCTGTTGGCAGAAGTGCAGCAGACCAACATGTCCTGGGGAGCCAGATGAGATTTTCATGCCTCCAAAATCTTCATGCCAGGAGGCAGCTCTAGAGATAGTCCTAAAGTGATACCCCGCTGCTGAAAGGTTTTTTGCACAAAAACCTGGAGCGATGTACATAATAACCTGAGAATTTATAGAGACTTTTCCATACCCTCTGATTCTTTAAACAGAATTTTCGATTTCTAATTCATGAAAGCCTCCTTGCAGTTTGTTCTCAAGCCCTTCTGTCGTCTGCCTGGCACTTTCCTTTTTTCTACGAGTATCCAAAGTCATTAAAAATGCAAGTACAACTATATATATCTCTCTAATACTACATATATTGTTATGGAGATAGTTCTAAGAGATAACATTATGAAGGATCTTATGAAAGATCTTATCTTCATGTGAAAGCTTTATTAATACCTCACCAGAGGTAACTGAGGATCAGTTTTGCCCTCTGTAATTAGCTGAAATTACCTCGACCTTCCCTGCAGGCTGGATGAACAACATGCAGAACTGTTATCTCAGTTATTATTCTGAATCTGTGTGTGTTAAAGAATAAAATGTAGGAGTGGAGAGGAGGGAAAAAGAGAATAGAGAAGGAAGGACAGCCCATACCCAGCTAACTCCTCTCAGCATCTGGGTGTGCTATAATGTATTTTAGTCTGTCTAGTTGCAATTATTCCACAGGATCCATTCTCACAGAGATTTATGCCACACTTCCTGGGCTAGTTCTTCCTCAGAGGGATGGGAGCATCTGAAACCTGTAGCCAGATGGAACAAAAACTATTTCAGTGGGTGGGCAAGGCCCCTTCCCATCCCAAAAAGACTATTTTCAGCAGCCAGGCTCATGGTCATGCTCAAGTCATTCTTCCCCCTCTTCCCAGAACATCTGGGTCTGGCTCAATGTGTCTGAGCTCGTGGCAGGTCATGACAGGCTCTCTCCTCACATCCAGGCCAGCTCAAGCTCCAAACAGCCTCATGCTGAGCCCTGACATCTCACATTAGGGAAAAGAAATGGATGCACAGCTAATAAAACACAGCCTTGTCAACAACTTTTAACTAAACATGAAAAAGGAGCAGGTGTAAATTTTGAAAGACCTGAGTTACAGACTTGAACAGCGAGTGGCAGGTGCACACTCTCAATCAGGGATGCTGATATAATTTCTGCCAAATCTTCCAGTTGTTTTCCTCAGTCTTCATCAGTCAGAGGATCAGCAAGCTGGCATTTTTCCAAGCCCCAGCCTCGCTTAAGTTCCAACCAGAGTGCTCATTCCAAGAATCAGAGCTGGATTAGGTAAACATCAAAGGTGGGTGTTTTAAGTAAGCTTAGGGTAGCATGGCCTGGGCTTTTACTTTATCTCACCCTCTCAGCTGCACATTAAACATACAGAGTGGGGAGGTCACTTCAGACCTGTGAATCCTCTCCTCAGGGCAGGTGAGGAGCTGCACAGCATCATTCCCTGTATGTCATTTTTGGTAGCACTCCCTAAAAAATTACAAAATAATAGGTTGTATCAACTATACAAAAACTGGATCGAGAAATCTTAAAAAACCCCATGGCCAAATAAAAATCCCCCTCTATCACTTCTACCTGACCACTGCTTTTATAGAGAGCTCAGCTTCAGGCTTTACCCAAGCCAAAATCAAAATATCCAGTGACAGTGCTGTCACTGACCAGGGAAGGTTTTCTCAGGGCAAGGCAGCATTAGAATTTTTGTCACATGGAACTGCTGCTGAGGTGCTGTTGCTGCTATAAATTAAAAGGCAAAGTTGTCTTTCTGAGTATGCCTCAGCTCCACTTCCTTTTATCCTTCCAGAGAACTCCTGAGGTTTTTAGAGCTGTGTCTTACCACAGTTCACCTGTGGAGAAGAGAAAGAAAGACTCAAAAATAGGGCAAGACATTTTGGACAGGAGACAGTTTCTTGAGCAGATGTTTAAATAATGCTTCCTAAAAAAAGCAGACCTCATTCTCCTGAAGTGCAACACTATCTGCATCAGCTAAAAGCAGAATTAGAGTGTTTTTAGTGATTCCCAGCAACTGCAAACAGTAGGAGGTACCAATAAGGAAACAGCATGACTGAACTAATTTCCTTTGACATGGCAATAACCCCAAATAAATCTGCTTTCTCTTCAAAGAGGCAAAGCTCAAGACAGCACTGCATTTGGGGAACCTTTCATTGGGGTCAGTTGTTTCATGTTCCAGTGTCATACTGAAAAAATCAGCCTGAAAATTTTATGTAGCAATAGATCAGTAATAAAGGGTCGGTGGATTTGTCACTGACTCATGAATCAGCTCTGCCTTTATTAATATTTTTACAGGGATGCTGTTAGTTTTTCAAGGGAATACAAAGAATTTCGGATTACACAAAAGATGTTTCTCCACTGGACATTTTTCCACATTTCTTCATGGACAAATTGCTTTTTGCTTTTTTTTTTTTTTAGCTCTATCTTCCCTCACCACCCTGTACCTGAGAGCTCTGTGACAAGTCAGGCTCATTTTCTCTTGGCCCACTGGCTGCAAAGTAAACTGTTCATAGACAGGCATCTCAAACTGATTGCCAAATAATCCAAGTGTTCAAAACCAGAAGTACACACACACACACAAAAACCACAGTGGAAAACAAAGCTGTGGGTCAACATCAGATGAATGCTCTCTGTAGGTGACCAGCCAAAATATCTCTGGCAGGAGCCCAGTCAGAGGATAGCAGGACCATAATGGTTGTTAAATGACCTCTTTATTGTTTTTGATTGTGCCTGGACATGTCCAGGCAGGAAAGCACCTCCTGGCATGGCTTTGCCCTCTGCCACCCTGTGATGGATGTGAGACTTGGCTCATGTGCTGTCACTGCAATTCCACCCCCCAGAGAAATGTTTGAGCAGCTCAGCCCCACCCCAGTGCTATTTACTGACAAGAAAAAGGGGTCTCACTACCAGACAGAGCCACTGGAGTGTCACAGCCCCAAAGCTCTCAAGGGGCTGGGGCTGGTGGACCTCAGCCACACTTTTATATCTCTGTACCTCAGTGACTCCACTTGCAGAGCTGAAGGAGAAAAAAATCTTCATTCTTCAGGAAGCAGTGAAGCTCTCCTGAAAGGCCACAGGGATCCAGGACAGGCTGGCACACACTGGAGAGAGGAAAAGGGAAGGAAACCTGCTGAGACCAGGTGATTGCTCAGGCAGGCAAGGCTTGCTAATGAACATGTCAAGAATGTGCTTGAATTTCAGCTTTGTATGAGCTCAGGGAAAGGTTCCTCTGGGGAATTTGCAGCCTTTGCTTCTGAGAAGCAGGGAGGATGAAATGCATGATCAACAATTCTGGAATTTCACAGAGTGACATAAAACTTAATGCACAAAACACAGGAATTTCATGGAGTTTACACCAGAACATGCAACCTGCCCCTCAAAAAGTGCCAGCACAGACTTTGCCACCCTTCCCTTGAAGTACAGGGTGGATTTCTTTGGCTTTACCTTGTCTGAGATGAAAACAAAGCAGGAGCAGATACATTGATGACTTGAACCTGTGATATACATAAAAGGAGAATTATCCCCACATAAGAGATGCCAGCCTTGCCAAAACAGCAAAATCTGATTCCAGCAGCAGGCACAGCCACAGGGATGCACCTCTGAGTGTCCTGCTGTGCAGCACTGCAGAACTGAGAGTTTGGGCCTGTGACACGAGCACACAAAGCAGTTAATAAGTAATTACATTAAATAAGTGGGTAAAGTTATCTCAAGCAATGCAGATTCTTGTTTGCAAGAGGCCCGTGGGTTTTTAATGTTATTTCTTGGAATTGATGGAAGGTCCTTTCTCCCAATCTAATTAGCAAAACTGGGTCTTCATCTCTGCTGCTTTTGGATGGCTCAGATTTGTAGTTGTTCAGCTAAGACCCACATCAGGAATATTATTTCAAAGCATCACCCAGGACAGAAATTTTCTTCAGCAATAACATCCATGGGAAGGGACAGCTATTTTTTTCTTCTGTTGCCTAATTGGAGCAAAAGAGATTATTAACCCTCATGGAATTACTGATTTACCAACATTGCCATTGCAGCCTGCTCATTGCTCCAGGTAGAAAGTAATACCTTAAAAATGTATTGGTTAATAAATCAACATCAGATTTTAATATTAATTGTCCCTTTGAAACTGATTCTCAACAAATACCACAGTTAGTGTTGCTTTGCTAACATTTTAATGGGTCATTAACTAAAACCAGCCATTACCTTCTGCTGTTACAGTTTCCATAAGGATTTATTAAGGCAACTTCATGTATTATTAAAAACAAAGTTCATGGCTCTAATGTTCTAAAACTTTGTCTCCCTCAGGCTTCCACTGATTGCTTCAAAGGTAGAAACATTTGCCAAAAAAATAATTGTGTCCTTCAGTTCAGACCAATCCTTTAAAACAGTATTTCTTTCTCTTAAAATTGCTTTTTTCCCCCCCATTCTCAAGAAGAAAGTGGCTGTGTATAAAATAATTGTGAATCTGTGGAAGTATACAGAGCTTTGTTGGATTTGTATCTGCTAAATCAAAAGGGGATGGACCTGGAATATGAGAAAAGAAGAGCAAGCTGAGAAAGGTGAGTCTGTAAATTAAATAAATAAAATAATTAATTTTATATTAAATCTATAAACAAAATAATTAATATAATAATGAATGAGGAAAAAATAAATAAATGGAACCACTAAGGGGTTAACAACGTGTTATTATACCATGAAAATCTTCACCCCTAGAAGTCACCAGGGGCAAAGCTTAGGTTCACCACAGAGTTCAAACTTCATGCAGAACTCAGGAGTTCTAAGCCTCATTCTCCCATAAAACAAGATTGTCCTGGGTCAGTGTTATGACTACTCCTGGGTAAGTAAAAAAATTATATTTACACCTTACTTATGGTCTTCCAATAGAGCATGGATGGAATTAAGGTTGCTGCATTCTGAGAAAACTCCTCTATACCTATATTCTCTTGACTTTGTCTCTCTTTTTTTTTCTTTTTTTCACTGGAGAGATATCTGAAAACAGGAGTTTCACACTTACAGCTCATCACATTCCTAGTGTTCTACCAAGAATATAAAATACTGACAGCTTCCATGTGGTGACATGAAAGAAAAAAAAAAACCACATTTTCTCTGCAGCCTTTAAAATCAGATTGTGTTCACAATCAGCTCTGTGCCTCTCCATTCCATGTTCGGGAGCACAATTGCTTTGAATTATTCTGCACCCTGAAAAAAAAGTGCCAAGTTGCAGGAAAATAGGGAAGGGACAAGAGACTTTGCTTCACCCTAGTGCAAGAGCTGAGCTTTTGTGGCTGAAATTCACTTTTCACAGAATTTCACTGATTGCTCAGTGTTGGACAGTGCATTGGGCAGGCTGTTGGCCCCAAGAAGTGTTGAACATTCAGGTTCCTTCAATAATATACCCCTAAAAATCGTATTGTCACAAAAAAGGGGCAGATTTTATTCCCAGTTTATGTCAATCCAAAGAAATCAAGCCATCAAACCAAAACCATTTATGTTACTTAAAAAAAAAAAAAAAAAAAAAATCAACTGATTTCCAGGCTGCTAAGGATTTCTAACCTGGTACTAAATGGTTCAATCCTATATTGTTATCTGTGGATGAGCTGATAATATTTATGAATGCTTAGATTTCTTCAAATGGCTTGGATTTATTTCACCTTTGTGAGGCAATTCTGTGGAGATTCATCTGCAAGTACTGCAGAAATAATGTCATAATTTATATCTCTTGGGGGGAAACAGAGAAACACCAGGCTTATGAAAGAGATCTGATGATAAAACTTCATAACTTCCCTTTTTTTTAAGAAGTCATCTGTGAAATGTTCTTTTATATTAAAAAAAAAGAGTGCTATCCCTAAAACACCTGTTTCCATTGGGTTCCCATGGCTGTAGAGAGAATCATGGAAAAACTCTTTTTGTTCCTGATTACTTACAACATCTATAGGAAAAACTGCACTGCTTTTTTTGTAATTAGCAACTCCTAGCTAACAGAACGACTGCTTGCTCTCAAAATGTGCTGTACCTTTGGAAACCAAGAATTCATCTGCAAGGAAGTGAAAGCAGGATGTATGTAACTGCTAAACTTGCATGCACCTGCTTTTACATAAGCCAATGTGTTTCTAGCAGTGAAAATCACAGTCTTTCAGATCCAAATGAATCGTTTAAATTAGCAAGGCTCCTGTTTCATCATCAGAAATACCTTCCAGCCTTACAAGATGAGAGATTTCTTTCTCAACAGAGGTGTCTGAAAACATGAGCTTCAGGGTGCTTTCAAAAAAAGGTGAAATTTGCCATCCAGTATATTGTGGAAATAAATTTTAAAAATTGCCTCTGAATGCATTTGCCTGTGTGAAATAATGTCTCACAACAGATGCAGGAAAAGGAGCCAAGATTCACAATATAAAATAGTCCTCAAGTGAACATTTTCTGTACCAAGCTCCACCAAAGGTAGGTCACAGAAACCAACTGCCTTACATCATAAAAAAAAAAAAGAATACAGATAAAAAACCAAAATTATACAAACAGAAAATCCTCCTTTCCCTTTCCAATGGAAACCCTGAATCTGGAGGCATCTTCTCATTTCCAGTCAGCAATCAGACACCACTTTTCCTGCTCCCCAGGTCCTGTTCATCCCTGTGTGACACCACCTGGCTGTATCACTCTCATGCTCTCCTTTCCATGGAACAAATAATATCCTGCAGGACTGAAGAAAATCACCCTCAATCTGTTCTCAGATCCTCACTCTGTAACAATATCTGGATGATGTCATGATGATGTCATTTATGAATTAGGAAAGGGATAGCCTGTAACTTTTGCTGATTTTTTCCCTGAACATTCCCTTACCTTTCCAAAACACCCTGATGAACTTTATTTCTTGTGCTTACCAACCCTTCTCTGCCTGAAGCACATTGTGTGCTCTGCAACTGAGAATATATTTATTTATTTATTTTTTAGTTTTCTCTACTAAGCCAAGTACAACACAGGCCTGCTTCTTAATTAAGGCTCAAACATTACAATAAATGATTACAGGAACTCACCTATATATAAATATTACTTTGAATTATGCTGGTAATGGCAAAAAAAAAGTGTGAATGAGTGATTAATAGGAAACTCAACTCTTCTATACTCACCTATATACATATGGCTTTGAATCATACTAGTAATGGCAGAAAAATGGTTATGAGTGATTTATAGGAAACTCAGCTCTTCCACTTTACTGTTGAGTACCAATCTCTGAGTAACTTAAAGGGGAAGAAAGGAAGAATTAGGAAAAGTCACAAGACTAAATCATAGCATACCAAATTATCATTCACCACTAGCTGGATTAGTAAGAACACTAAATCACATATACCTGTGTGCCTAAAATTTAAAAAAAAATGCTCAGTTAGCAAAATCACTGCCCCTTCTCAAATCGTGAGGATGTTAGCAGGGGTATTGTGCTTTCATGCATTTTCCAAACTATTTTCACACATTAGAGACCTGATTATAAGCAGTAGCCCAATATCACAGTAACTAATCATTTTCTCCCTAATTTATTTACAGCCTAAGGGGAAAGGCCTGTCTCCATGGCCACATGCAGACAGTTGTGTGTTAATTCCATCCATCCTCTGATCTGGCCAGGTGTGAGTCAGCTCCAGCCCAGAATCCATAAAAACCTCATTAATGAGGGGCAGGTCTTATCACCATGGGCCAATTAGTGCACTAACAAGGGCAGCTTTGGGTCTGGGTGGAGCTGGGGCTGTCTGGTCAGAGCAGAGCTATGAGAAACACCATTAATGCTGCCAGGACTTGCTGAGTTTGTAGCTAGAATGGGTTCTTTGCATAAAAAAATGTCACCTTAACAATTGGAATGTCGCCGAAAATATTAAATCATGGCAAAATTCAAAAGAGGTTTGGGTTGAGGGGCAAAATCAGCCTGGGTTGCATTAGGATAATTTGATTTTTTAAAAAATTATTTTTAATTTTTGACCTCAAAGACAATTAATGGGCTGAAAAATATGAAGAAAGGCTGATAGAGCTGAGACTCCTTAGCCTGGAGGAGAGAAGACTGAAGGGGAACCCTTGGCTGTGAAAAATCAGCTGACAGGGGGGTGAAAGAAGATGCTGTGACCTCAGTGCTGCCAGTGAAAGGGCAAGAGGAAATGGGCACTGAAATTCATGAAATTACACTTAAAACTAAAACTTTAATATTTTTAATTGTAATCGAATTCTGGGGACAATTTTCCCAGAGAAGCTGTTGAGTACTCCATCCATGAGATACTACAAACTTGTCTGGATGTGGTCCTAAGGAAATCTGCTGTAGTTGACCCAGCTTTGAGCAGAGGGACTGGGCTCAGTCTCAACAAGCCTCAACTATTCCCTGATTCTCTAATTTCTACAAAACAAAGACAGTGAAAGAAAAATAAAAATAATTTCTAGAAAGAGATCAGTCCTTAGAGAAAAGCAGTCAACACCAGAAATAAATCCATTTTCTGCCAAGACAGGAATGAGGCTGGTAACATCAGCTGCACCTGTTTTCCACAGTGTGAACAAAGTTTAGCCAGCTCTCACTTCAACATCCAAAATTAGATGGGATGAATTCCAGTGTTTTCCACCATCATAACCTGCACTATGCTAATGAGGTAATTAATATTCCCCTGGCACCCCAATTACCCAATTGCCAAGTGCCTTTGGGGAGTTTGCTCTGCTCAAGCAGAGCCAGGAGCTGATTTTCATCCTGCAGGTCCCCCCAGCAGATGCTGGGGGTGCTCCTTCCTCTGTGATATTTCAATGTGAGGTATGAAAAGCTCAGTGGCAAAAAAAAACCCCAAAAAAACAAAAACTCTGCTGCCAGATCTGCAGCTCAGCCTGGTGTTTGAGGACTCGGTGTTCTGAAGAGAGAGAGAAACAGATCCTTGGAGAGATCTCACCTTGCAAGAGTCTTCACAACAAAATCCTGACTTGTCTGTTAGGGGGAAATAGAGGATCACGTTATCCCCCAGCACGATGAATCACACGGAGCAAAATCTGTGGCAGCCAGAACAGCTCCTCGTGCTTGCATAATCCTATTAAACATTTTCATTCATTTCTGCTTGTTAAAGTAATATGATGACTTCCTCTAGTTTCAAACATGGCAATGAAAGGAAGCTTTACTTTCCTCAGCCTGCTGTGCTGCTTCACTGCCAAAGGCAACAGCTTTTTAATCCAAAGTAAGAGTTACAAGATGAAATACATTTACCAGCTCAGGAGGAAAAGGAGGGGAAAAAAAAGAAATGAAAAAGGGAAATGGGCCCTTCTCACCTGCCCATGTATAACCATGTGAGCTAAATTAAAAACACACATTGTCAGCTGGAAACTCATTTGCATGAAGGATGGTTGGCAGGTTTTTGAGAGTGTGTGGGGAGGGCAGGGCTGCAGAGAAGTGTCCCTGTCCCTTCCCCTGGCCTGGGCAGCAGGGCAGGACTGGGAGCTGAGGAGAGATTTCACTGCAGGGCTCAGGCAGCTTTGATGAAGGCGAGTCCCAGGATTCAAAGCACGGTGTGTGAAGGAGAGAATCTGCTTTGGAGTCCATTTATAACACAGAGCAGGACAGAGCCAGACGTGGAACAGAGGCCTGTGGCTCTCCCCCAGGGACTTGCTGCACAAAGAAGGAGATGCTGGTTTTGAAACCCAAAAGTGGCAGTCATGAAAGTGCAGACACCTTCCCCTCCAGTCCCCTCTGTCATTTCAATGCACAGAGAAATGTAGCAGCAGTTTGCTCCCCACTGCTGCCAGCTTTACCTGGAGCACACGGCTCTGTGTTGGGAGTGTTGAGGAATTAAAAGCGAATTGACAATGATCAATATGCCTGAGTTCAGTACCAGCAAAATTAAAGAGATTTTTACCCAGTAACTTCAATGGAAGCAGAACTACTGCCTGACTAACAGTGCTTTAGCACTTATCCCTTTACCATCAAATGTTAACAATATTTTAAAAGACCTCAGTCATAATTACAGTTTTTAATTCACCTTGCCAGCTCGGTCTCACTAGTGACACAACAATTTCATCCTGTCTCTCCTCACCACTGTGGCAGCCCCTGCCTCTTGTCTGAGCCTCTGGAGCAAACAGAACTTGCAGAACTGTTTTTGGGCAGTAAAAGGCAGCTTGGCCATTCTCTCACAAGTTATTTCTGTTTAATCAAACAGGCAGCCTTCCCCTTCTGGATTTAACTGTGGACATGAGTAAGGGCTGTTCCTCACTTGTAAAGTTAACATTTTCTGATGCTTTCAGCAGCCTTCAGGAATGGGGAGTTTTGTAGGATCTGGCAGTGGTTATTCCTGTATCCTGCACCTGCTTCCAGCACATTGTCATACCTGCATTTCCTACAGCTTCTGTTTCTTATGGATCTCTGGCAATGCTCTGCATATTTCTCTCTGATAAATACCCTCCACCAGTTTTTTGCTTTAGTAGTTTCCCTATCCCCCTCCTTTTTTTCTTTTTTTTCATTCTCCCAGAATAAAGGAATCAGAGCACAGATAGATGCTTCTTTTCTTGGAAGTGTTTTTAGACATAAACTGGAAGAGGGAAGATAATCTCCATTTTTCTGTTTTTCAGCTAATTACTGTCCCCTTGCACATGGTGTTCAGACTGTCAATTTGAATTGTTTCCTGTCTATTTGAATTGTTTCCTGTCTATTTGCAAGGCCAATACAGCCAGCAGAGCAAACTCAAAGTTGTAGGCTATATTTACTAAAGTAGTAATGCTCAAGTTGATTGAGGGTCATTTAAGTAGGTGGGGTTTTTCCCAGTGTTTTTCTCTCTTTTCCTTTCCCTAAACATGTCTCAAGATGTCTTGAGCTTGTCCCCAGAATGTGTCTTAACTCTTGTAGCTCTCCTCAGCTATTTCATTTAAGACTTAATGGAACATTTGATTAGAAGATAGAATTGAAATAGAGAAAATAATTGTGGTCACACCAGTACTGACTGATGGAAGCACAACTGCCAATAAGGGACCTGAATCCATTTTTTTAGGTTGATTCCCAGCAATGGTTTCTTTAATGTTGAGTAGGAATAGATGTTGGATTGTAGGGAACAGGAATAAATAATCTCTCTGGTCTTTATATTTTCCCAGAGGCTGCAAATAACATTTACATAGTTTATTTTAATATCATGTGTAAAAAATATTTACTATTTCTACATACAGAAAAAACATGCAACAATGTTGTTGTCTCAAAATCAATGTGCAGCTTATATTTTCCTCTAAAAATTGAGAACTTCCATTTGATTTTCCAAAAGTACTTTAGGAGAGCTGTACATGAAGTGTTGTGGAAGAGGGCAAGTATTACACAGAATTATTGTTGGTAATACTGAGGTGATGTTCATATTATAGAGGGAGTGAATACATTAGGGATACATTGCTGGTGGTCACCAAAAAGGAGTGTTTAATTTTTTTTTTTTTTTTTTTCTAAGGAATGGTCCCAATTACATTTTTCTTTGCTAGTTCACAGATAAACTTCTCTTTCTGTCCCTGCCATTACATCATCACCTGCAGGCAGTGCTGGAGTACACCAGGATCAAAGCTGAAAGCTGAAAGCCATTCTGTCCCAAATAACCTACAGAAAAACTGCAAAATAACTGCAGAGTGCCTTGGAAAGAAGAATGGCAATGCTTCCCCTCTTCTACAATGTTCCTTCCCACACCATTTCTCTAAATTTCCTCATAACACAATAAGATGGTCACAGAAAACGCCAGGATTAATTTGTGGGGGGATGGAAAATGTTGTTCTCAGATGTGCAGAATGGTGGTGGTGTTCAGAACAGTTAAGCACAGCCCTGTTATTAGTGAGAAAAAAGCTAAGTTGTGTCTTGCAGCTGCAACTGTTAGAGGATTGATTGTGCAATTAATTACTTCCCAGAAAATTCAAGTCAGTATTTGTGACAGGAATATTTATTGGTAATCACTCAGGAAAAAAGCAGCAATCCACAACTGTCCAACACAGAGATGCCTGGATATTTGGACTTGACTCTTTGCTTTGTGCTGTGGTACAAGGCAAAGCTGAACAGCTTAAAGCCAGAAACATATACCCCAACAAACAGACAAAGAAAAATTGTTCTTTTTTTTTCCACATTAAAATTGACACACCAATAACTGCTGAAGTACTTGGCTATTTTTAACTCTATATTTTCTCCC
This sequence comes from Luscinia megarhynchos, assembly GCA_034336665.1. Classification (NCBI taxonomy): domain Eukaryota; kingdom Metazoa; phylum Chordata; class Aves; order Passeriformes; family Muscicapidae; genus Luscinia; species Luscinia megarhynchos. The sequence goes on from JAPFBE010000003.1 coordinate 4,340,467, forward strand.
TTGCTGCTTAGATTCTTTCCTTTATCTGTGTGCTTGTCTCAGTGAGTAAGATTACACAGGTACACAAATATTTAAAGGATCTGGGCCATCATATTTCATAGGAATAGGAACTAGAGTTGCCACTTTATGGCACAATTTTTGCTGCTTCAGTCTAGAGTGATCAGGCCATGGCTTGACTTCAGAGGGGTTACAGCAGCAGTGAGATTCACAGTTCATTAAAAAAAATTGATTAAAGCTCACATGGTTTGTGTGGACAGTAAAAAAGAAATTCAAAGGTGCTTTGTTAATTTGTGGCCTTTTGTAGCCACAAGTGAAAACCTTATAATAAATAAACCTTATAGAATTTTATAATATTAGGTGCATTGTGTGGTCTATCCAATGACCCGTATCAGGTTCAAGATCTGATATGGAGAACTCCAAACCCAAAAGCAGAAACATTTGCAGCTTCAACTGATGAAGCAGGGCCTCAGACTGAGATGTTTGACAGCCCCATATTTCCTCTGACAGGACAGCACACAGAATAGAGAATCACAGGATTGCAGAATCACAGGATTGCAGAATTAGAGAATTACAGAATCAAGCACAGGATGGTTGGGGTTGTTAAGGAACCTCTGAACATCACCCAGCCCAACTCCCCTGCTAGTCAGGTTTACCTGGAGCTGACTGCACAAACTCTCTGGTTATTCTGTTCCACTGCTCTGGCACCCTCAAGATAGTTTTTCCACATGCTCCCATCAGTCAAACAGACAAAAAACTTGCTTTGAGATAAACTGCCATTCAAATCCCAGAAGATTCCTCAAACACATGACAGTTCCTACTGAGAGTCAGCTGCAAAATCAGTCACATCTCTCTGTCAGAGGAGACATTCCAGATCCACCCACTGTGATATTTGGAGTTAATCTTGCAGCCACCATCAGCCAGAGCCAGCAGAGTGAGCTCCCCATTCCCCTTCAGATCAGAGGGGGAAGGCAGGGTTTAGGTGTGAGATTAAGGCTGATCCTGCCTATCAAAGCAGGTATTGACAAACATGGTGCTTTTTATCTGCTCCCTCCAGAGGCTGCCCTGCATCTGAGGAGCCTGGGAAGGGAAGCCAAAATGGGTTTGCCCTGGGAAGATTTATGTTCCTCCAAGGACTCCAAACAAGCCCAGTATTTCAAGGAGAGAATGAGGGCCATCACACTGAAAGTTAACTAAAAGCTCAGCTGAATGGGAGCTGGGCTCACACACAGGTTCTGTGCTCAGGCACAAAGGAGGGGTTGTAGGACTCACTGATCTGTGAGTTACAAACCCCATTTCCAAGAGTGACAGTGGTGTTATGACACCACAAAATCACTGCCTGCACTTGGGACTTCCCTCCTTCCAGATGGCCCAAGGGAGACTCTGAAACCACACCTGAGTCTCCTATGGAAACTGTGAAAACCACACCAATGTCCCACCAGATGAAGAGGAAATAATAGTTATTATAAATGGTTCAACCTGTGCTGCATTCCTCACAGTGAAGGTGAGTGAGGCTGGATGTTTTTTGGGCAGCCACCAGTGTGAGTGAGTGGCAGATGGGAAGGACTTCATGGGAAGCAGCTCATGCTCAGGATTTCATGGTCCAGTCTTTCAGCTTGGAAAGATTGTACTTGAGCACTGTAAATTGGCATCACTTTCCTTACTGTGTGTATTTCAAAAACCATAATCTGCAACAGCACACAGACAAAAGTCATATCATTCCAACAGAAGAAACAGCAGAAACAATCACAAGTCAAAAATCTTGCCCCAGTCCCCAGTTCTGCTCAGATTTGGGGTTAAAGCTCTTAAAATAGTGATTTAGCTGTGTGTTCTAAAGAAAAGATTTCCAGTTTTATTTTACTTAATAAATAAATTCTCAAGAAGGAGTAACTCTCTGTTCTGTAGCACACTGAAATATAGAAAAGTTCCCAAAACTTAATTATCATTTTTTAATGGGAAAGTTAACTGATCTAGAAACCTGTTTTGTAGTGTCTGCCTCCTTCTAAAATAGCCTCTCTTTGTAGTCTCACTTTTTTTCTTATTTTTAACAATAGATTTGCACAAACTAAAATACTGATTCTTTAATTAGGCTATCTGAAAACAAGCAGAGAAAATTTCACTACAAATCTAAGGGAAAAAACCCAACCTACAAAACAAAGATATTTACAAACCAAAACTCTGAGACAATCTGAAAATTAGCTCACAGTTACATGATAATTTACACTTCCATTTTGATATCATCTGAAAATCTCAATTTTCAAGGTATAGGGTTAAGAATAACTGAAGTTTGTCTTATTTTGACTCCCACTGGAGTTCAAGAGTCTGTTTGCATTAGAATTCTGCAAAGTGATGGCAAACTTCAGCAAAACCAATATTGCTGAGTGCATTGTTCTGTTCAGTAGCTGCTTTGCAATCTTTTAGCGTTTTATCTGAACCTATTTTTTTTAATTTTATAGAAAAATACTGAAAAACATTTTCATGAGAAGGACATGATTTCACTGAAAGCATGTAAAAGAAAGTACTAACCCAAGGTCAGGAAAAATGTGCATTTTTACAAAAAAAAAGCAGAGCTGTGTTTGTCTGAAAGGGAAAAGTCCAATGAGTCTTCAAGGAAAAAAAACCCAAGAAAAGCCATTGTATTTTTGTTCTGAATACACCAAGAATATTTAGCAATAGGGATGGAAATGGAGATTTTATCAGTGACAGGAAGGCTGTCCTCTGTTGCCTGATACACAAATCCATTTTTGATTCCTCAAATGCCAACACTCACACAAATACACACATGTTCAGATAATTGTAAATAGCAGGGAGAAAGGAAATAAAGACGAGCCAGAATTGCATTCCATGACAGCAATTAAACATGACAAAAGAAGAGCTGGATAAAAAAAAGCTCAGAATAAGTATTAGGTTAAGAAATTTTATTACCAGACCTTTTACAAGAGAGTTTTTCTACAATTAAAAACAAGCAAATGTTGAAACACATTTTGAAATTCAGAAGCAAAAATCTCTCAAATTGTCACAGGGTGCACTTTTCACCACAGCAAGATGCATTTCCACCAGAACTCCCCAGGCAGCCAACTGGTTTTTCTGTAAACTTCTGTAAATCCAGAGGGCTCCATGAGGAAGTCACTAAATGCAATCACTCTGGCAGAAAACTCCAGTGATTCAGAGGATGCTCAGACCCAAGAGATGAAAGGTTATGTGTGAAAAACTCTGAGTAATAGGCAATGCAAACCTCCCCCCAGAAATACATAAAGTGCAAAGAATTTGTATGAAAGCTCACCAAGCTACCATTGAGATTTTTTTTTCCTGGTTTTGTAGATAAGCTTGTTTTCAACATCCAAATAATTAATTTATATCCAGGTGTGATATCTGAGATAACAGTGTATTTCTTTTTTTCACTTAGTGAAGTCCAGAGATTACAGGCTTTACTAAACAACACTCAAATAATCAAAACATGGTAATTAAATTATGGAAAAGGTAAAAGAGTAACTTCACAATTATTAAAAATTGTTGATAGAATTACAGTTGTTGATGTCTGATATGGTTTTAGCTGGGTTTGTTTTGTTTTTTTTTGTTTTGTTTTTGTTTTGTTTTTGTTTTGTTGTTGTTGTTGCTGTTTTGTTTGGAGGTTTTTTTTTGTTTGTTTGTTGGTTTTTTTTCTTTTTTCCACGAAAAATAGACATCTTTTTATCTGGCTGATGCACAGTGTGAAAAACACCAACAATGTATAAACCTGTTGGCAAACCAATAGAGAAACAGATCTCATCTCTATCTTGAGACACCATGTGCCTGTTTAAGGGATAATTTATTTCTATCCTAGGACCCTGAATGCTGTATTTGCTATTTAAGAGCATTCACTCATGTTATTAATTCCCTTAAATCAAATTTCACAATGGTAGCAAACTCTGAGCTTTTATACATCGTGTGGAATGATTGTCCTTAAGGATTTAAACTCTCAGCAATTTTTCTGTAGATTCTGAAAAATAATGTTATATGGCAACTAGAACATACATTGCAAGCAGATCGGTTTAAATATTTATTGTGGGATTTTGTCATCATATTTTTTACTTTGAACCACAAAAAAATTCTTCCTCCAGTAGCACGCTTTATATTCAAACTAACTTTTATTTGTCATTGCCAAGACAACTCCAGTTTAGTAACACCCAAACCATTGAATCTCCCAGCTTGGCTGTTTTGTTAATCCTGAAACACTCTCAAAAAGCTGCTTGGGGTCGAGTTCTGTCAAAACAACATCTGAGGAAGGAAACTCTCCAGAGATCCCCAAAGGTCTTTGCCAAGCTTTGGCAAACAAAGACCCTTGAGATGCCAGATCAGCAGTGAGGCTGCATGAGCCACCCCAAAACTCTGCATTAATGTGTTTTTAGTGCTTTTGAAACCTTGCAGACTCACATCTCAGGAGACAGAAGCTCTCTAGCCAGATATTAACACAGATATTAACGAGCTGCCCCACGTTTGCTCACCAGCATCCTGCAGGGAGCCAGGAGCAAACCCTGTTCTGGCCAGGAAAATCAACATATGGCAGGTTCCACTTTTCCTGAGTTCCTTTTGGGGCTGTGGAAACAGAAATCTGGTTCTAACCCAGGGCTGATAATGGTGGATTAAACCCTCCTCTCAGTGGGGATACGAGGAAAAATCACATTTCCCTCAAGGGCAGCAAAGTTTGGCCAGAGCTGAGTGTGACTGAAAATCAAACCCTGTATTCTGCACTGAGCCTCTCTGGCTTTCTATTACAGCAAATTAATTTCATCTTAAGGTTTGAAAAATCAGTTTATTTTACATTTTCTGCCTTTATCTAATAGAAGAAGAGTTGATCTTCAAGCCCAGCTGTTCAAGCAGCTGAGGAAACATTGTGAAAACCACCAAGAATTCTTTGGTTCAGGGAAGAGGAGTCAACCTTGAAAATAGAGTTTTTAAGTCAGCAAGATTTTATTTGATTTTTTTTTAAATTTCTGTTTAAATATCAACACTTTTCAAATGTCTCTTGGAAATATACATTTCTAGGAAAACGTTCATTCCAAAAGCTGCACACAAATCACACCAATTTAAAAAAAAATTAAAAAACCTAAGCAAACAAAACAAAGCACACCCAAATTCAGACCAAGTCAGATTCCTTCCAGCACCAATTTTTAGCAGTAACAAAGATGCAAGAAGAAAAAATTCTACTTCAGACCACAGAGCTGAGAGGGAAAGTGGCTTCAAGAGTTGCTACAAGTCCTCCTCCAAAAAAATACCCCTGGATAATTGTTTGGTAGCCATAAAAATATCAAGGTTTATGAGCTGGACACACACTTTTTTGCATTTTCCTTGTCACTCTTGCCTAGTTTTGTGGGTGATCTCCCAGACAGCTCATACCATCCAATGTCATAGGAAGACTGAGAAAATATTTGCTCCTGTTTTGTTTTTTTTTTTTTTACTCCTCCCTTCTCTGGGATTTGGTTGCTCGTGGTTCCATGGCATTCCCACCAAAGGAAGTGAGTTATTCCCCTTGATTTCCACATGGTAATCAATTAAAATCCACTTGCATTATCAAAATTCAAGCAAGATGGTTCACCTAGCCCAAAAGATTCCTTCTTTTTTTTCTTTTTTGCCCCAAGAAACTGATGTTGCAGGGTCCAGCATAACAATGAATTGTGAACTCCTCCACAAGCAGAGTTTTTATCATTAATATCTTGTGTTCAACAATACCCAGGGAGTCAGTGACCTTGGGTCTGCCTTTGTTTGGGTCATTAATGATGTCAGAACATTTTCACTAAGGTGACTCTCATTTCTTCTAAAGATTCTCCACTTTTGACCAGCTACAGATTTAAAAGTTTCCTCCCAAAAGGCCTCAAAAGGCAAAGGAATTCACTTATACACTAAATTTATGTGTTCCTCTAAGCATGCTTGGGATTCAGAGCATCTTCCCCCTGTGGATAGGGTGAGAAACTTCAATATCCAGATGCTCCAAAGAGATGTGCAGGCAAAGAGGATCCTCAGAAATTCCCCTGCATCCCTGTGCTCTGTCCCCTGGTGATGGAACAGCCCCCAAAAATGTCCTTGGTTTGAGTTTCACTCCCACACCACCTTTGTCATAAGTATTTTTCAGAGAAGTCTGAAATTCAGGCAGAATAAATTAGATTTTCCCCTTTTCTCATCATGGGCTGGCTGAAAGGGAATTGAAATAATTTTATTAAGAGAATGAATGCTTTTGACACCAGTAATGTTGTAACGTTGGCATTTTTTCTCCCCATTCCAAAAATAAATAGAAAAATAAAAATATATAGAAGTTGTCCTGCAGAGCAAGTTTAGAAAATGTTTTGGGTGAGGTTGATCCGTGTGTAATGAAAATAAGACACTAGAATGAGAAGCAATATTAAAAATGAAAGTTTCTTCTATCCTGACTTCTAGAAAAATCAATAGATTTTGCTCAGGGTGCTAAGAAAGGAACCTGCTGAGTTTTTACTCCAGAAATGTGATTTATTGTAATGATTTCTGACAAAGTTTAGGCTTCCAATGAGCAAGAAAACCAACCCATTAGAACACCTTTCACCATCAGTGAATAAGAGCTTGCCTTAAGGTTATTTTGATTTTCTAGAGTTTCAAGCTTTTACTTATAGACATTTGACATCCAAACACCACTGAATAATGTCCTGTTCCACAGCAAAATATTCAAAAATATTTAGAGACTTGTGGCACAGAGTTTCCCATTAGCTCCTTGTAACCCCTCTCTGCTCTTATCACATCTTCTTGATGACTCTTCTTGATTAAGAAACAGCTCTAACTCATACCACTTGTAACTCCATTTTATCAAAAGAATTCCAGGAAAACTCCCCATTAAACAATTCAAACCAAAAATTTGTGACCAGGTTTTTGTTCTGCTCTTGCCTCAGATTTTGTCTTTGCTGGTTTAATGGCTCAGAACATCTCCATTTGTAATGGAACAGGATTCTGCTGGTCTCTTTCCCCATTTAAAAGATTTAAAAAGGAAATACAGCCCTGCTTTTGAAGCAGTCATGCAGGCACAGTTACAAGATTCATTCACTGTATTCAGAAGGTCAGGATGACATTGAATAACACAAAGAGAGTTATAAAAAAACAAAATCACCAAAATTAGCGTATAAGCACTATTTGTCTTCAGGAGAAAAAAAGGAGTTGCTAAATATTATTTCCAGTATAGCCAAAAAGACATAAACCTGTGGACTTCTAGGGTTCTTCAGGTCCACCTCAGTTTATTTTCTGTGAGCTGACGAGCTTCACAAGCTCGTGAGTGTTAGAGGCAGTGACACACCAGTGCCATTTTTGGGGTCTGCTCCTTTACCTTTCTGATGCAGCTTTTCCACCACCACCTCCTTCCAGAACAAAAAGTGGGGCTTGTCTTCTTCTTGGATCACTTACTTTCACACAACTAATTTTTCCTCTTGGTTCACAAATTAAACAAACCAACAGTCCAACAGACAAAAGGAGAAATTTTGCTTGCAGTGGACACAGGTGATTATTTGGGGGGGTTGCATCTATCTTGTAGGTCTAAATCTCGCTGTATCCATGCTCATTGTGGAAAATATTAAATATCTGTAGAGTCAGAAGAAGCTTGGACGTTTAGAGGTGGCAGAGAAATTATATTGTGATATATATATGTTATATTGAAAATACATTATTATATAATATTGTGTGGAAATAGCAGAGTTGTGGGTTGTGCCAGAGTGAAAGGAAAAAAAAGTTACAAAAAAGGGGATTTTCTTATGGATTCTGGGGTCAGAGAGGTTTTCATTTTGGTCTAACTGAACAAAGAAACAAAGTGAAAACATGAAGTGAGGCAGGGAAAAAGGCTGAAAACCTGCCATAGCACTAAATAAATATATTCTGGATAATTGTCTAGCTGGGAATTGTGGCAGCCTCGACTGTAATTGGAAAGTGCAAAAAAAGGCAGCACCAGAGGGAAACTGTGCAATCAAGATACAAGTGATGGTTTGGCCAGGCACTGAAGAAAACTCTTACCTGAATAGTGATGAATCAGCTGACCATGATTTTCATTTTCCAAATCATAATTGTAGTCCTTTAAATAAATTCTCTGCTTTGGTAGATAAAAATTTTGGCCCGTTTTAAAGCCAGAAAACTCAGAACTTGAAATCAGCAGTGCCAAAAATTATTGCTAAAGAGGTTTCATAAAACTTCATAGAGCTTCCTCAAGTCAGGCAGGTAATACCAAAATTTTGTCCTTCTGCTCACAAAAAGGGTTCAGGATACCTTGATTTCTTTGATCTGCAGAGTTATAAACTCAGTTCCTTCTCCTGTGAAGAGCCCATTAGAGTTTTTCCTTTCCTACAGGGGAAAGGTTGTTCTTCATGAATCTTCTTTCTTGGCAGATTTAGTATTTTTTTAAATAATCAATTCTCACAGTGTAAAAGAAAAAGTATTAGAGGAAAATGCTTATTTAGTTGCATTGATGAAATTACCAGAATATTTTATAACGTTCAATAATTGGATATATTGCTAAGGAATATCACCAGCTGCATCAAGCTAATAGGTGTTGTTTGAGGCTTCAGTGAGCACAAGATGTTTACTGTCCTGAGTCTGATCAATCTGCAGAATTCTTGGATTAAATTCCAATTTATTTTGAGACTTATCTTCCTGTCTCCTCTTCATTGTAACCAAAATGAATTTCATAAGTATTTGTAGATAATGACATGTATCTCTCTGTGATTATCTCAGTCTTGGGTCTGATAAGGCACACAATTGTTATTGATGATATTCTGTGCTTTTTTTTATGGCCTTTTGCATTTCACTTTTGTATGTGACAGCATGATTATATATAATTGATTGATAGTTTCATATTGCTCGTTAAGATCTTGATGGGTGGCACAAAACCCAAATTATTTTTGGTTTTTTGGGGTGTATTTTTAATCCTTCTCAACTAGGTAGTATTTTGAAAGACTTCTACATTCTCAATTCCTGTGGCTTATTAAATATATACTTTAATTGATTTATTATGGACATAATTTTTCAGCAAAGTGAATATCAAGCATGGCAAAGCAGATTAAATTGCTCATCTCCTATCTTCTACTGTAGCATGAAGGAACAAGGCACAAGATATCCATCTCTTACATCCCTATGTGCAGAAATACAATGACTTCATGGCCCAGACTTTGTTCTGGGAAAAAAGTTGACTTTTTTTTCCCACTAAATTTATTTAGAGCTGGCATTAAAGTTGGGACATTTAAATAAAAGGTTTCATGCCTTCAGTGGGAATCCCAATCATGGCACGCTGCTGAGCAATTCCTAATCCAAAAATATGTTTAAAGGAGGGAATCAAAGAATTAAAGACAAACCAAAGACCTCCCTGTGTGACCACGAGTTTGCTGTCTGAATATTTATCACTGTTTCAACCCCAGGTAATTGGGAACAGGTATTCTCTGCTGAAATAAAACAAAATTTTCAGCCTGCTTTCATCCCACTTCCAACCTCAGGCACCTGCTTGAGGTGTCAGGAGAATATTTGCCTGAGGCTCCTGCTAAAGCCAATGACAATAGAGAGAATAAATTGCCAGCTGGAAATACCTGTGTGGCTTTGACAATCCTTGACAATCAAGGGTATCTAAACTCCTAATGCCACATCTTCTACATAGTTAAGTGTCTTATTTTGTTGGGAAGGAATCCAGGCTCTCAGTCATAAGAAAGGGTGGAAAGAAGGAAATGTCAGTGTCTGATTCATCCAACATCTCCCCACTGTGCAGATCAATCCTTAATTATACTATCTGCTTGAGAACAATTTCTAGTCTTTGCCTCAGGGCAAGTTTCCTAAAAATAAAAATGTATTTCTTTGAGAGGAATGATGAAAGAAAGCAGCCATGATCCTATAGAAGTCATAGATGGTGAGCAGTTTTGATCAATACAATTTGAAAATACATACAAATATGGCTGAGAATGTCTCTGCTATTTTGACAGCATTTAAGCATTTTTAATCAAAAGCATTTATTCTACATTTTTAGAACATGTTGCTAATTTCCTTATATTCTCTTTATAAGACTTATAAACCTTATTTCACATGTTATTCTGCAATCTCCCACATTATAAGAAACTGCATGTTCTCCTAACCTCAGAAAGGTTAGAAGCATTTGAATGTGCAGAGTGTGTTGAAAAGTGAATTCATTTTCGTTAGTCAGCAATTTTTCAGATATTGGAGAGGCTGAGGCTCCTCTAACATATCTCAGGCTGCAGGAACTGACAGTGTGCCTGAGCCTAACCCTGTCCTTCATGGGATGAGCAAGAGACTGAGAGTACTTTAGAACCAGGGACAATGTGCTCTATCCTGATCTTCCCTGCACTGAGGATCTCCACTTAAAGTAACTCACACACACAGAGAAAGAGGGGATCTGAACCAGGAAAATCATATTTACTCACAGCCTGGAAAGAAAGTCAGCCTAATGCAGCAGCTCATCATGGAGAGAGAGGAGAATTATCTCCTGTGACACAACTGAATATGAGAATTAGAGCTACAGAAACACTTGTAGTTTGTAAAGCAATGAGTATCAAGGGACTGTGCTTGGGATTTTTCCTGCTGGACTTTGCAGGATTTTTCTGCCTGAGAGACCTTTAAATTTGAGATGTATTTGGGATTCTGCTGGGGAGCAAGGTCATTGCTCAGTCGCTGGCTGTCAAAATGTAGCAACGCATTTTATAGTGATAGATTATTGGCCACCCAGCCACAATCAGATACCAATAAAACAGTGTGATTTGCTAGGATGCATCATTTACACCTTTTCCTCTTTCATTTAGAATTATTTTACATGAAAACATATTTTTGTCAGAGACAGGGAATGCAAGTGAACCTGCTAGCTGAGCTCCTCCACAGTCCCTGGACAATAGCCAGGGGACACTTCAGTAAAACCTCCTGCAGTTGGTGGGATAACTCTCTCCTTGCCTCAGGGAACCTCAGCATTAAAGTTATTAAATAAAACAGCAAGTCTGGCAGTTGGCTATGAGAAGCAATTTATACCATTGTAAATGGATTAGTGAAATGTAATTTCTTTTAACGTTTCCGTTTCAATTATTTCAAATAGATGTGCAGTTATAAATGTTAAGGAATTGTTCAAATGTTTCTCACAATGGGAAAAGTAAATATAGGTTAGAGCTCCGCACTCCCAAGTGAATTTTTTGGGTTACTCTGGTTTTTTTATTTCAATGCTTTTCAAGTATTGCTTGTAAAAGTTGTCCATTTGGAGACCAGGAAGAAAAAAAAAATATTTGTGTTCCTGATGAAGCAGGGTATTATACTAATCAGGGAAGTATAGATTTGAAATGTCTTGAGGACCAGAGGAAAGCCTATGGCTGTTCTTATCCTACATTCTCAGCTGGTATATTTTGACATCAAGAGCCTGGAGCAGTGCATGAGATACCAAGAGAGAGACTCCACCACATCTCTGCGTGTGTGAGAGGCGGGGGGAGATCTCTCTTGAAAGTACAGCTCTGTGGATTTCCTCTGAGAAGGGTTAATTAACATACATAGCCAGCAGCTCCCAAACTATCACCGTCTCTTTCGATGATTTCTGCAATATCTCACCTGATCTCTGCTTTTTTCCCTTTCCCCCGTTTTCCCCCCTATTTTTTGCAGTGCTGCTGCAATTAAGCAATAAGGTCTAACAAGAAAGATGACTACTGGCAGGGGATAATCGTGTCCTTGGGGTGTAATCAAGGCCCAAGAAGAAACCAGAGCTTCTCATCCCCCATGGGCGCGATTTCCTCGGGATTGGCCGCGCCCGTCGGGAAAGGCCGAGGTACCACAAATTATTGGCTTTTATATTTAACTGTTGTACCCAGGCTAGTGTCCCTGTTGGTTCCCAGCTGCCACCCTGTGTCAGAGCAGGCAGAAAAGCAGGGCCTGGTTGCAAACATCCCCCTCAATGCCCCGCCGGTGCCGCGCACCAGAGCGGGGAATTTTCCACCAGGGATTCAGCCGGGTGCGCAAAGCTCCCGCCTCTCAAAACATCTCTCCACAGCCAGCTGAATTCAACTTGCTGCAGACTTTGAGAGAGGGGGTGGTGAGGGGCAAAAGTAGGGCAGCAAGGAATAAGGGACGAGGCTGTCTCAGTTGAAAGCAGCCGTGGAGGAGCCTGAGGGCTGAGATGGCAGTCATCATCGATTCCAGGGAAGGGAGATGTCAAGGACGGGGAATGTCAAGCAGGGAACAACAATAAGGGTGCTTAGCAGCGCCAAGTCTTCCAAAAACAGCACAAATAAAGCTGCTGGGCTGCTGTGATTGGTCTGTTTGCTGCTTGAGATCACAAGGAAAATGTAAAAAATATGATACATATACAGTGTACGTCTGTCCTCTCCCTCCTGCCTACACAAAACTAATTAAAAATATTCTCTCCCTCTCTTCCTCTCACATCCCCACCCCCACTGGCATCATCTTGAAATAGTCTTTGCAAACAAAGTTAGATACAGGCAAATGCTCTACATGGAACCAATCTTGTCAATATATAGATAAGCAGCAGCAACACACTGGCCCTGAACAAATAATCAGATGTTAAAGGAAGAGCTACAAGAAACACAAACACATTCCAGATTTCTGCAGTCTGCAACACTGCGTGTTTTCCTGAAGCATCAACACCTGCCTTTGCAGGTGATAGAGTTGTATGGCACAAAATGTATTTATTCAATGGTTTTTTTTTGCACATCATTTACAGCAGCTTCTCAAATGGGTGACAGAATGAATTATGTTTCTGCTGATGCATCCCCAAACGTGCTGATACTTTCAGGTGTGCACACACAGGTTTACACACAAACACGGGCAGAGAACAACTGGAAAACCAGCTCACCACAATATCTGTTGGGTTAGACCACTGAGCCTGCTGCTGAGCCATCAAATAAATGCCAGAACCTCAGGGAAACAGCAAACAACGTTTTTAAGATGCTGAATGGGTAGTAAACATTTTCACTGGTTTCAAAATTTGATTTTGCTTCATATTGAACAATTTCTAAATTATCCGTAAGAGAAATAAGTGTCAGCACTTGGGTCATTGACCTGTACTGGAATCATATAAGCCCTGAAAATCCCTGACCACAGAGGAAATGATGCATCTAGGGCTGCAGAAAATGGTGATTTTCCAGGCGTGTTTCTAAAGGAAAATCAAAATCTCCCCTACATGCATATTACAGGAAACCAATAGAACTTCAAATTATGTTTTAATTTTCTACACTGTCTCTGAAACCATAATACCTATGTTTGAATCCAACTTCAGTGAAGAAACCTTCCAGTAGATTATTCCCAACTCAGCTGAGGCATTTTGTGACCCTTATCACCCAGTGATGATCCTTGACATACAGAACATTCCTTAGCAGAAACAGTATAATCAATTTAGATATTCCTGATGTGCAAGTCTTTTATTTCCTTCAACTTCCAACATGTCAAAATACATGATACTTGCAAGGGAGAGGAAAAAGCACTTTTTTTGTAGAAAACTCATTTTCAACCTTCCTAAAAGCAGTGATTCTGTTTCACAATAAATATGGCATGATATTCACCCAAAACTTGCATTTACCTGGGACCTCTGTGACATTACTCATTACTGTGCCATTCCTTCTGGCACAGTAGGGAATTTCACTGCAATAAACTGTAACCAAGGAACCTCCTTTTTGCTGCTCCACTGTGCATTTGATTTTCTGCATATTTAGGAAAAGGAAGATATTTCTCTCTGAATAAATTAGTTTTCCTAATAAGGTATTTTTCCACACGCATGAAGAAATATTATCCCTATTGCTTCCAGTTCAAAAGGGGAAAAAAAAGAAGCTGGAAAAGTAGAACACAAGGGAACACTTGATCACAATGTTTCTTTCAAGCCAGTGACCCTTTCTGTAGCTATTACCAGAGATTAGTTTGAGGACTCTTTTTGGCTGGAATAGGACAGGCTTAATAAGCAGATAGTCATATTCCTCAAAGGCTTTTGGCCTCCTGTGTCTGAGCTGGAGTCTGCCTATCAAACTCCCACAGCAGATTAGAGGTTAAAACCTCGCCAGCCCACACTGGGGGTGGCCAGCAGAGAGGAGGAAGGTTCCTGGAGCATCATCTGTCCTCAGAGAGGCAGAGCTGGCTTTGAGAATGGCACAGTCCATAAGGACAAAGGCAGGAGGATGCTGCACTTGGGTTATCACCTTTTGGTAAGAGCTTTGGCAGCTGTTTGTGCCTGGAGCACTGTCACAGCCGAGGTGTCTCCTTAGACCTGAGATCACCTCTGGAGGACATGCAGGTGGTCTGGAACCCAGCTCTTTCTGATGCCCACTGATGAGAGACTGCAGGAGGCTGTTCTTAGAGGTTTTCATGGTTGTTTATTGTTTCTTATCTCAGGAATGCTTTGTCCAGCAAGCAGCGGTCTGCTCGCTAGACGTCCAAGGCAGAATCTGCCTGGTAGAGGCAGGACTTATCTTTATCTAAGTTACGTACTAGGTATTTACAAATGACCCCCAATACAATACAATCTTGTTACATGGTCCAGCTCTGTCCTCATCTAATCTAAAAGTGCCAGCATGTCACCCAGCATGGATGGCACAGAGAAGAAGGAGGAAGTATCCACACCCCAATTTCTCCATCTTGGCCATGTGCCCCTTATCACAAACATTCTATAAATCTGCTAATTCTACATTCTAACAGTCTAATTTACACTCTATTTATTTTTGCAGCTTGCGTTTCTTCTCTCAATGTTGGTAAATTGTTCCAATGAGCTAAATCCAGCCCTTGAGACACCTGGGTCTCATTCGAGGGTCTTTGGGGACCCCATCGGGGGTCTTAAACCTTCCAAGGAAGCCAGAGGAATACTCTGGACTCCCACAGAGCACGTCCTCAGGGATGTGAGGAGGTGCAGAGTCAAGGGGCACAGCCCTCAGCCAGGGGCAGGGACACCTTCCACTATCCCAGGCTGCACAGAGCTTCATCCTGGCCTTGGACACTTCATGGGGATGGAGCAGCCTCAGCTTCCCTGGGCAACCTCTGCCAGGGCCTCACCACCCTCACAGTAAACAAATTTTCTTACAGTCTGATCTAAACCTACCCTTTTTCTACTTAAAGCCATTACTCCTTCTCCTGTCAGCACATGACCTTACAACAGTCCCTGTCCAGCTCTTCTGCAGCCCCTTTTAGGCACTGGAAGATGCTCCAAGGTCTCTCTGGAGCCTTCTCCTCTCCAGGCTGAACAGCCCCAACTCTCTCAGCCTGGCTTCGTAGGAAAGGTGCTCCACCCTGTGATCACCTTCATGCAGGTCCACATCTGTCCTGTGTTGGTGACACCAGAGCTGGGGCAGCTCTGCAGCTGGATTTTAATGAGAGTAGAGAGGCAGAGTCTCCTCCCTCACTGCCCACACTGCTGCAAATGCACATGGTGCATTTTGGCTTTCTGGGCTGTGAGTGCACATTCCTCTTCTGAGACACAAATTCTCTCTACAGAAGCAAAATTTCATCTGTAAAATACATATTGGGCTTTTAGTGATGGAGCAGGCTTTCCCTCCTGTTCTCCCCCACATTATTTCTGTAGGTATTTGCACATCCCTCTTGCCTCCTTCCAGCTTGTGACACTGCCAACATGGGGCTCTGACAGATCTTGTTCCCTGTGTCCTGGTTCAGCAGAACCTTGAGCACCTTCACATCTCCCCCTCTGCACTGAGAGTTGAAGGGTTTTGATTCTGGCAGCATCAGGACCCAGGTTCCCAGGGGGTTCTATTAATGTCTCACCTGAGCTCTGCCTTCCCATCTGCATAGATGTTCATGTTACCTTGCTGAAACAAAGCAAGGGAAAAGCTCTCAGGGGCTGCCTTGTCTCAAGGCTGTTTGTCTTTTCTGTGCAGCTGCAGGCAAGCATCTGTAAAGTTTCAATATTTGCTCTAAAAGAAATGTCTCTCAGCTAGAACTCCATTTCATGTAGCACTGCTGGTGCAGACAAGATGTACTCTGTAAATAAAAAAAAAAAAAAAGAAAGCCCCTTGGGACACTGGTGCTACTGGTAACAGAGGTGTTAATTGCCCTTCCTTGACCTGGTTTTAGGTTACCAATGTTTCATCTTTGTTATTATCAATATATATTCCTATATAATGAGTTAAACAGCCACCATAAAGTTACCTGAACATAAAGCAGCTGCTATCAGATACACTGGATGTCTTTTTTAACTATTATGTGGTTGTTAGGGATTAAGAAAGCACAGCAAAAGACAGAAATTACCTTGTATCCTATGAAAACACAACTTTAAAGCAGCATTAAAGCTAACCCAGCTGTTCGTCCCTATCCCAAAACAAGGCCACTGTTAATACTCTGTTATTTCCAAAAGGTGACAGTTTAATTTGTTCTTCTAGATCTCCATAGACACAGAAAAACTGCAATTTCTTTAGTGATTCAATTTCTGGGTGTCAACAGAACATTGTGCCCATATCATGCACACCAATGTGAATATTTCTTGTGATTACATAAATGTGCTGTTTCTCACCTTCTCCAGCATGACCGTGCACCATTTTACATTTGCCTTTGCTAGACCTGGTTGGCTCCCAGTCTCCTTTTAGCCTCAGACAGCTCTAGTGTCACTCTTTAAGACATAAATCAGGGATAGCACCAGCTCTTCAAGTACCACTGAAAAAGTGTGAGATGCTTCCTGGGAGAGCAATATTTAAGAGATATTTCTGTTTTTACCTTTGAGTCCAAATTTGCAAGTCCAAGAGCTATATGATCAAATCAACAGGAAACCCTAACCTCTTGCACTGCAACCAACAGAAAAACTTGTCGTTACTACAAAAACATAGAGGAAATTAGAGAAACTATTACACAGCTACATAGAAAGGGCCACAACTTTCAGCTCTAAACTCAGGTGTGGTCAGACAGAACTATACAGAAGTGAAAAATATCTATTTTCTGCCAATAAATCTCTGAGCAAAATATATTTAATCTCCCACTAGCTAAAAGTAATTGAAACTTGCTGTATTGGTTGGGTTTCCAAAGCCTCTTTTCTCATGTAGCTGTTTAAAGTATTGGATTGGGAAGAAGGATTTTAGCCACTTTTAATTGCACAATGAAATTATTTTCAGGTTTTTATGTGCATCATAATAGCTGCATTTACCATTCTATTGTCATTAGTGCTTGAGGACATCTTTCATTTATCTACTTAGAGGTTTTTACATAGAACTCCCAGAGGTAAAAGTCATCATCTTGCTGAGTTTGAAAGTTTTCTTTTCCAGCATTTTATTCTTCCATCTCAAGGGCCTGACATTTTTTTAAACTCTTGGCATTCTCTTCAGTAACAAGGTTGAAATTTGAATATGCTACGTCAATTTGGCTTCAGTTTGATGCCTCACTCAGGCTCACAGCCTGGCTGAGGAGAGAGAAAAAAATGGATATGAATGCCAACCATCTATTGAGATAACAGTAAAAATCAGCAGGTCTCAGGCTGTAACTGAGAAGGAGCACTACCCCATAAGTGAGAATGAATCTATTTTGCATGAAATTATAGAAATATAAATTGCCAGTGATATAACAAAGTTATATAAATTTAGCACCAGTCCAAGAGGAATTCAGAGTAATCTCATGGCAAGGCAGTAACTCACTGCACTTTTAAAGACGTGGAATGATTTCATGAATTGATTTAATAGTTAAAGAAATACTCAGTCCTAAGAGGAAAAGAAAACCATACAAACCTAAGGTTAATGCAGACTGGTCCCAGTGGATGTCTTTTATTCCTTGATGCCGTCTCTGAGGCTTCAAATGTTCCTGTGCTTCTATGCAAATGAGCTGCTTACAAAATCCAACTCTTTCAAGTGTCTTCTAAGTGCTGCTGTCTATGTCGTTTTACAGTAAACACATTTTTGTTGCACAGCAATATGTTTCTCTTAGAAGATGGGTAAATATGCAAAATGTTTCTGTAACTATTTGTCAGATAGTCAAACAGATTTTTTGTCTATCCTCGGGCCCCTTTTATGTTCACTCTCTGTGAACATATGCGACAAGAGCTCTCCCAACACAAACACTTGAAGGAATCAAATTGCAGGCTCTTTTTCTACCAACATTTGCACAAAAAAAAAAAAAAAAAAAGGAGGAAAAAAAAAGAGAAAGAGAAGAAGAGTATATTTTGTCATGCAATAGAGTAGAAATACCCTGTGAATTGCAATCAGCTCTGACAATTCCTGATTTTGCGGGAACTTTTAAAGTTTGTTTGGTCCTTGTGCTGGTGCCATTTGATATATAATGCTTTCAGGAAGTGAAGTGAGAAATGGAGGCCAAAGTTCTCGTTAGTATGTCAGCAACCAGATGTCAACGAGACCATCTCCCAGTTTCCTGGGAGTCACTCCAGATACAATGTGTGACCAATGAGCAGTTGCTCAAACCATAGCCCAGGCAGAGTGAAAATGCTGCTGAGAGAACACAGAGGTGCTGAAGGACTTCTGCTACTGAGGGCATTTGTTCAGAGTCTGGTTCTTTTGTAGCTTCAAAGACTCTGAATTTTCCAGAAATGGAAAGTCTTACAGAAATGGAAAATTCAGTTTCTTGAGCTACAGGCTGCTGTGGGCACACTCAGCTCATCGGGCTATTTTAAAGCCACTGATGACCTGGGGGAAGTTGGTATTTACAGGAAAAAATTCTTCCTTATGAGGGTGGTGAGGCACTGGCACAGGGTGCCCAGAGAAGCTGTGGATGCCCCTGGATCCCTGGCATTGCCCAAGGACCAGGCTGGACAGGGCTTGGAGCAGCCTGGGATAGTGGAAAGTGTCCCAGGGGTGCAGAACAAGATGAGGTTTAAGGTTCCTTCCAGCCCAAATTGTTCCGGGATTCTATGATTTTATTGCAAGTCTGGGATGGAATCTGTCTTGGGTTTCAATACAGGATGTGACCAGAAATGTGAATTCTGTCACCCATCTGTTGGAGCCGGGTGGGGCAGTGACCCTGATCTCCTGGCACATATTATCTGCTAATGGGCCATCTTTAAACCAGCTGGGGCAATCATCTTTATCTTTCCCACAGCCCATCCTCCCTCCAGGAGATATCTCCTGTTCATGGCCAGTGAGTCCCAGGGCATGGCTGATAAAATTCCATCATCCCACTGGGAGATGCTCCAGCCAGGGGCAGGAGCCAAGCATTTCCTACCTAGATAAAAACTGAGATTCTGAACACCAAAGCAGCCCTTACCCACTGGATTCCAGTGAAAAACTGGACCTTTCCACATCATCACTGGACCTTCAGAGGAAAACTGCACCCTTCTACAGGAGCACTGCTCCAGCTGAACCACATCTGTCACTGCAGGAGGATGCAGCCACCATTGAATGGGACTGCTGCCAAACACCCTGACTGCCTGACGGGTGTCAGCTTGGATTCTGTCAGTGCTTTGGGATTGTTCTTTGTAATACTGTATTTCTATTTTAATTTTCCTAGTAAAGAACTGTTATTCCTCATTCCCATATCTTTGCCTGAGAGCCCCTTAATTTTAAAATTCTAATAATTTGGAGGGAGGGGGTTTACATTCTCCATTTCAAAGAGAAGCTCCTGCCTTTATTGGCAGACACCTGTCCTCCAAAGCAGGACAGAATCTTAGCTGGAGGTAGCTTTGCCTGGCTTCCAGTCTATCTCCATTGTGTTTCATCAGGCCTTGTCCTTGACATGTCTCTGTGCAGATACTTCAGCCCACCCAGTGCCCAGAATGCAGAGTGGGTATGAAGTCATTGGGAAAACACACATCAAGAGCTGGGAAATTGCCATGAAACAGGCTCTTGTGATGTCACTGGGACAAAAGCTTTTGTTGAATATTAAATTTTGCCTTTTTTAACTTAATAAAAAATGACCTCATAAGCAAACAACTGGATCTAAATGACATATGCCTGTAACAAACTGCATTTCATGTGCCATTCTCCTGTTTACATAAAGGTTAGTATATCTTTTTTATTATTTTAGGTCTTGGCAACCTTAGATAGAGCCCTTACATGTCTGCAAATCTTCTTTTCTAGGTGAAAAATACACAATTGTTGAACACAAATAGTCTCTTCATAATATTCTGGAAGACAGAAAATACAGCCTTTCACTCTTCCACTTTTCTTTCCATGCCCAAATTTAAACTTTGGCTGTTTAGGTGGTTGTGTTGTCCTATTTATGCTCTGATATAATGCACCAAAGATTCAACCATAATTATTCTTAAAGCACAACTTCAACAGCATCTTTTCAAGACTTGTATAAAGAATGCTTTGATTCAAACTTCTATGTACCGAAATGAATGAGACATTTTATAAGGAGCACTTTCAAATACACCCAGGAAGCCACAAATGATGTGACTGCCTACAGGCAGGCCTCCAAACCACTAAGAATTGTTAATACAGTGGTTCCACTTTATCTGGGAGAAAGTTTTTCTGTTTATGAACCAGCCATCCAGTCTGCCATTCTTCCTGTGACTCAAAACATGTGCAAGGAAGTGCTATTTCCACACAAGTTCCCAGATTTTTCAGATTAGTTTGGTAAACACTGCAGTGATTTTTTTTTGTTCTACAGTCACACAGCCATTGAAGCACAAATGGTTTTTGTTTTAAAAGAGACCAGCCAACACTCCCAAATTCTTTTCCTATAGGAACTCTACCTTTGTGCAAAGCCCATGATGTAATATTGCTGGAAGTCTTGCATCTCTATGCATTATCCTACAAATTTCCTATGTGATATGGCAGAGGATAAAAATTTAGAGCATGAAGGCATCTTGCTATAGACAGAACCTCATTTTTGTACCCAGTTCTACTCCAGACCTGTCATTCTGCAGTTATGAGAGCAGTTATATCACTCCTTGTGTGCCTTTCACCATAGAGACTTGCATGTTTTTATTGCCTCAGCAAGAGGGGCCCCTCAGACTGCAGCAAACATGAGCAGCTAAAGGAAATGATGAATATGAATCTCAGCAGGAACAATTTGCTACTAAATAGAGGAATTTTTGTAAAAATAAGGAATAAAATCTGAGAATTTGAGTTCTTGTTAGCAGTATAAATAAGAATATTGTTGCAGGTATTTTTAAAGCTATCCAGGAAAATGCCAAGAGTGTTAATCAATGCAAAGTGATTCCAGTGCAAGGGAAACCAGACAATGATGAGGACAACTCCTCCTAAGCTGGAGGAGTCTCCAAGGTGAAGCTGATCAATGCCCTGCATCAAAACCACTTCCATAAAGAAAAGGGTCATTGTCATAGGAGACTCTGTCCTGAGGAGAACAGAATATGCAAGAATATACAATATGCACACTTCCCCAGTTTGTAAGGAAAACCTGCTGCTTCCCTGGGACCAGGGATAAAGCTTCTTATCCTGCTACAGCCTCAGATTATTATCCATGGTGATTCTTTTTGATAGGAAGTGATCAAGTTGCAACAAGAAACCTCAAGAGAGACTTCAGGTTCTTGGAACAACTGATTAAAGGATCAGGAGCACAAACAGTGCTCTCCTCTGTCCTTCCAGCTGCAGGGAATGATGAAGGAGGAAACAGGAAGAGTCAAGAGTTTCACACCTGGCTCCAAGCCTGGTGTCACTGTCAGAATTTTAATTATGGGTTGGTCTATGAGACAGACAGGGCACACTTGCCCTAAAAGGGGGAAAGAACCTTTTGTGCGAGAGTTAACAGGGCTCACTGAAAGAACTCTAAACTAGATTTGATGGAAGAAGGAGATAAACCAGGCTACTAGAGCCAAGCCTGGGCTGGCACATCAGTATTGGAGGGATGGTGATGGTAAGGTCTACCATGTCTGTGGAGATAGGGGATGGAAATCCATGTGGCAGAAAAGACACAAGGGTTATTCATGTGTGGGAATGGCCACCAAAAATGGGTGGTAGCATCAATACCCAGATGAAATTCATCTACACAAGTGCCCACAGCATGGGCAACAAACAGGAGGAGCAGGAAGCCACTGCACAGCAGGAAAACCAGGATAAAGCTGCAATCCTGGAAACATGGGAGGCTGACTTCCACACTTGGAGTGCTGCAATGGATGGCTGTAGCTCCTGAGAAGGGAAGAGAAAAGGAGGAGAGGTGGTGGGATGTGTTAGGCAGAGTTTTGACTTCCTAGGGCTAAATGATGGCAATGACAGGGTCAACTGTTTATGGGTAAGAGTTGGAGAAAAATCAAACTAGATGTGGTGGGATTCTGTTACAGACCACCCAGCCAGGGTGAGGAAATCAATAAATTATTCTGTGGATAGATGGGAGAATTTCACCATTGCTAGCCCTTGCTCCTTACAAACTTCAACTTACCAGATGTCTGCTGGAGATAGAACACAGTGGAGAGGAAACAGCCCAGGGGGTTCCTGGGGTGTGTGGGAGGTCATTCCTGACACAGCTGGTGATGGAACCAGCCACGGGGGGAGCCCTGATGGTTGGAGGCTATTTGGATAATCAAATTATAGAGCTTTATAGATTATTAGAGATAATCAAATTATAGAGTTTTTTTCAATTCTTGGAGAAGTAAGGAAGGGCATCAGTACAACATTCTACCTTGACCTTCCAGAGTACAGGGCAGATTTTTTAGGAGCCTGGTTGACAGGAGAGGCTGTGCTGAAGGGCAAAGGAGTCCAGGAAGCCTGGAGATGCTTCAAGGAGGAAATCTCCAAGGAGATTGTTCCCTTGTGAGCAAAGACAAACTGGTGGGAAAGAGATTTGTGGGTTTGGTGCTTTCCTGTCAAAGGCAGCAACATAAACTAACAATCACATGATAAAATGCAAGGACATCTAAGAGAGGGGCTGTTGCAATTTAGTCCAAAGGACAGAGTGAAGATGAATCAATATTTATTACTAAAAACTCCACTGGGAATTTCTGCGCTTCAAAGGATGCAAAAATTTGTCCTTGAGAAGTGAAAAAAACTGCTTTTCTAGAACAGTGGCCTGACTGGAATCCAAATCCTAGTTCTAAAAATTCAGGAATATCCAAAATCAATACCCTTAGCATGCTCTCAGGGATCTCTATGCAGAATTCTCATTCCATGTATTAACTGAGAAGACTATGAGGAAAGCAAAAGAGAAAAGAGGCCACTCCAAAGCAACCTCCAGTTCTCTGGAAAACAATAATGGGGATGGATTATGGGATTTACTTTTGATATCTGAGACAAGTTTTCCCTAGTAACTAATTTAATTGTCTGTTTTACACAAGCAATATGCATGAAGAATGTGGCAGCCATAAGAAGACATGGTTTGCATTTTGGTTTTTAAGCTGAATTTTATCATAACCTAATTTACTAAGTTACATTTTCCACTGGTCTTATTATTGCTGAAGTAAAAAGAAGTCATAATTCTTGAAGTATGTTTGCCTGACAATAATATGCAGTGTATTCACCCAAGAGTACTCTGTATTAAGTCATGTTTTTGAGTTTGATTGTCTTAGGGTTGCCTTTTATTCTAAAGGTCACAGAATTGTCAGGGGAAGTGAAGGTTTTAGCCCTGCTAAAGCCTAGTCCTAGTACTGTCACACTACTGTGACATTAACCATAATGCAATTAATTACTAATTTAAACAAGGCTTTGTCCTTCTATTCCTACAAGTTCAGCTCAGCTCATTTCCAACCCATCTTCTGATGTGTGTTTGCATATCAGGTAACACAAGCAGAAGAAAAAAGTCCACCTCACTGCCTTTTATAACAGCTCTCATCTGTGTGTTTGAGGGACAAAGGAAGGAGAATTTCCTCATAATTCTGAGTCTTGGTCTAAACATTCGTGCTGTGTTGAATAAAAAAGTAGAACCCATTTTTATATTCATTTTAAAATGTGTTCTGCATTTCTATTTATGGAAGCCATTCAATGTGTGCAAATACCACATTCCTTTGAATACTGCAGTATTTCCATCCTTGCTCAATAATTAAAACAGGTAGTGATTGCCCTAAATAAATACCAAAAGCTCAGAGTTTGGTGTTTATTTTTCTTTTTTTTCCTCTTGTGCACCCTGAAGTGGTCAGCATTTATTCATTTTTGTCATGTGGGCTTTGCATTTGACAATGCTTTGGGAGAGCATCTCTAATCTCCAGAACAACACCAGCACTACACCTCTCTGCACTTCTGAAAGCATTTAATCCATATTCATATTAATTAATTTCAACTTTCTCCTTATATGGTACTTAACTGTACTCATTTTTTACCTTTCCATTCTTTTTAACACTAATCCTATAATGAATTTGGAGCTCCTGTAGCCATTTTGACAGTCATACAAAACAGAGTTATTGTAACTCAACCCTCCTGAAAATTATTCTACCTTCTCTGGAATACACACAAAGATGGTGTATGACCTTGATCACTCACTGGCAAATGACCTTGAACATTCTTTCTAAATCCTATACTTTGATTTAGTAAGAATATTTCTTAAGGGATTTAATTGTCTTAATTTGACTGTATTGTATTATCTATCCTATTTATTTTCTTCTCTTTTTTATTTTTAAGGATCTTTGATATTAAGTAGAAAACAATATTGTTTGAGACAATTTTTCTTCACTAAATAAACACATATTATTGAATTATCCCTTTAAGTCTGATTACTAAGTTATCTCTGTAACGACTTTCTCTTGTCTTGCAACTATGGGATAAAAATTTCCTTTGAAGTTTTCTGTCCTCTTAGTAATAGGCTAAATAATGCCACGATGAAATCCTGTTACTTATGAAGTCATTGGCTTCCACTTTACTCATTATTTCTTTTACTAATTCATTACTAATTACTGCAGTGCCCAAGAGACCTGGTCATAGACCAGAAGTGCAGCACTGCATGAATATTGAGCAAAAAAAGTTTCTCCTTTCAGATAAAAAATGAAATACTGTTAAAACTGGTGACAGATATATTTCAATAAGATACATTCTTTCACTCACCTTTCTACCTTATGAAGTGTTATTCATCTGTATATTTTAGACTTTCTTGGTTTAAATTATTCAATTATTTATTTTCAATTACTTTAATAAACATTGCTTTATTTTAAAGTGTAGTTTTATTTTTCTATTTCAGCAACCCCATTTAGTACCCTAAAAGGACAGGAATGGACTATTATTTTCATGAACACCATTTATCAATAATTCCATGCATTATATTATTTTATGAATTAGGATGGTAAAGAAAAATACCTCCGTTAATCTCATCCTATTGATCTTGGTAGTATGACTTGCTTTCTTTCCTTTCTGGTATAATGGACATGAAAATTAACTACTGAATAGCACTTGATAAATTATTCTCCTCTCTGTGATTTTGAGTTTTAGAGACATCAGGTCCCTGGGGTCTCTAAGGTTACCCTTCCAATGCCTCCTAGGATTTCTCTTGCCAGAGACTCCTCAGCCCCTAAAATGCTGTTCTAGGAAGCACAAACGTGAGAAAAGTTTGCAGAGCCCAGTCATCATCACTTTAAAATCTATATACAAAAATACTGTATTTTGCCGTCTTTTTTTTCCACCCTCACCATCCTGTAATCACAGAGGAAGAAAAATTAAAGCAAAAAGGCCACAGATAAGAGGATTGAAAGAGTATTGAGATGCCATTCCTTGTCATTTGGTGCCAAATCATTGTATATTTCTGGCAAACACCTGAAGGAAATATCTTTAATTCTCAGAGCTGGGGAGCAAAGGGAAAGCTTCAGAAAATGGCGAACCATTTTACAAGACATATGCTTAGCTCACAGGGAAAGAGCAGTGGTGACACACAGATTAAAAAAAAAACAAAACAAAAACAAAAAGCCAAAACAAAGCAGAATTCTACAAAGCAATATAAATAAGGCAAAGATTAAGTTGTTCCAATGATGGAAACATGATCAGGTAGGTTAAAAGATTAAATGGAATCACTGAGATTTTATGCTGGGGCCTGCACTGACAGGAGAGAACATTCTAATACATTTTTGGTTGCTGAACATTCCTCCTGCTTTCATTGATCCCATGTTGTTTTGCATTTCCCAGACACGTGCTACTGCTCGTTTGACACAGCAAGTTGTTGACCATATGCTTAACAGAACGGGGCCCTTCTCACAAGAAATCTTGTCTCCTGATAAAACCATTGTTGACAGATTTAAAAGTTGTTGTTTTTTCTCTAGAGGGAGATTGTGTGCAAGTAGCTGCACTGAGAGCTCTGTGTTTATTGTCTTGCAGTCACGTTCAATCCAGCCCACTCAGTTTGTTCCGACTGTCACCCGCTGGATTCTGAGAGCCACGACTGCAGATCCTCTCGCTGGCAACAAACCAATAAATCTGGCAAACAACATTTGTTATAAGGAAGACCAGCTGAGGTCTGAAAGCCTCTTTAGCCTCTATTTGAGGTGGAGATTCTGCAAGCAAAATTTAGTTCATTATTCCTCAGACAGCAGGCGAGAGACAGTAGAGACCCCCTTGCTCTCTGCTGCCTGCATTCCCCTCACAGCATCAGCAGACATGGAAAGTAATTTAAAAAAGATTGTCAGAAAATTTAGTAGATCATGCTCAGGAGGGAAAGCAGAGATGGGAGATGTGGGAGAGGATTATGCATCACATGTGAGTAATAACACTTCTTCCAAGTGAAGGGAAAAACAGTTATGTAACACAGAGAGAAGGGAAAACAATCAAACCTGTAGCAAATCTTCATGTGAGATGTTTTCCATTTTTCTCTCTTCTTGAAGATTTAGGAACTGAGAAGGATAATTAGGAAACTATGGAAGGATAGGGGCCAAAATTCAATAAGAATATTTTCTTATGAAGTGCTGGGTTTGGTCAAACTCTCAGAGAAGCCCACCCCAAGGAAGTTGGTGCAGATTATCAATGATTAAAGTTTTGGGGAGTTCATCCAGGTCTCTGAGTCCCAGAATATTGACACATCAATACAAGACAATGATACACAGCAAACAGAGAGACAGTTGCCTTTCCCCAAAAGGAAAATTTTTTTGTTTATTGATTTACCACAATCATTGTCTTGTGAAGCTGCTGAGCTCATTCCATAATGCATGAATGGAAGCAGGTCTAACACAGACCCCTAAGGTAGTGAGTGAGGGCTGTTCTTCATGGCCAGATTTTGGGCTAAGAATATTTTGGCCACATGAACTGACATAACTCCCTCACAGAATCCCAAACTAGGGGAATGAGAACCTGCTATAGCTCCCAGTTCTTCTCCTTTATGTTCTCACCACATCTGACCAAAACCTCTGTGCACAGGCAGAGCTCTGCCCTGGGCCAGAATCCTCTGGAAGGCACAGATTTTGCCCGTGGAGGAGAGCAGCCAGACAACCTGATGGCAGCTGAGTGCTTTGGCCAGACTCTAGAAGGCAAATCCCTCAGGATTTCACCCACAGCACAGGTGCAGGCCTACATTTTGAAACAAAACTTTCAGCACTCTCTTCAGCAAAGCTGATTTCCAGATCTAATTCCTTCCTTGCATTTGCTGCAGCAGCTCTTAGATAACATGCAGGAAACAAAAGGCATGTTGTTGTGCCAGGATTTTCAAGAAGTTATTCATTGCTATACTTGAGTTGAGATCTGTGAAGAAACACATGCGGCGTATTTTGAGAACGTGCTATGCCAGGTTACCCTAAGTCACAGTGTGTTTAAACAACCACTTTATTCTGCCATCTGGTGCATGAGAGGTTTCTGATAAATACGTGCCTGCGCTGTGACTGGGGGATGCTCGCAAGAAAAGAGACTGTATTTTTCCAAGATGTTTGTCTAAGTCTCAGACAAACAACTTTGGCAATGTGGAGGAGCTTTCTGTGGGTGCAGCAGGAACCACAGAATGGGACCTGAAAGATCACTGAGTTCCAGCCCTGCACTTTCCACTCTCCCAGGTTGTTCAGAGCTCCAGCCTGGCCTTGGACACTTCCAGGGATGGGGCAGCCCCAGCTTCTCTGGGCAACACAACCTGAGGCCTCTAACAATAATTTCTTCCTGACCTCTAATCTAACCCTACTCTCTGTCAGTTTGAAGCCATTTCCCCCTTTTTTCCTCTCCAGGCCCTTGTAAATAGTCCCTCTCCATCTGGAAGGTCACAGGTCACCCTGAAGCTCCTCTTGTCCAGGCTGAACAATTCCAATGCTCTCAGTGAAGGTGATTCTGCACCACTTAATTAGTGGTTTGTCTTCATATTTTTCTGTCTTTGCTCAGAGTAAGAATTAAAAACACAAAGGAGACGATTTTTTTCACATTTGGACTTGGTTGTTTATTAAATCTTATCTAAAGTACAGAGGGTTCTGCAACACTTCTGGCTACCAACTAAAAGCTAGCAAAATGGAGGTGAATCCAGCTAGTCTTTTAAAGCTAAACAGTCCCATAAAGAACTAACACCTATATTATTTATACTTTTGACCCAATAACCAAACATCTATGACCCACAGTGCAGCACTAACTATCCAACCAAAAAATACTGCCTGAAACCATGAAGAAGAAGGAAGATGAACACTGGAAGAGACACCACCCAAAATCCTCCATCTTGTCCCATACTATTACTTTATTATAAAACCCTCAAATTTAAAACCCTTCACCATGTGAAATTACACACTTCTATTTAACTACACACCTGTGATTTTAACTCCATCACTCAAATTTGGAAGCTTCTCCAAGGCCTCAGGTCAAAAGCAGTGCTCTCCAGGGGGTCAGTGCCAGAAAGCACAGAAAGTTCAAAATTCCCAGGTTTCTGGGATCCAATATCATTGCTCCATTCCTCTAATCAACCTGGTAACCTCTTTGACTCACTTCGATGTCCTTCCTTTTTTGGGGACACCAGAACCCTTCTCTTTAATTTTTCTCCCTTTAGTCCTCCCACACACCCCAAAAATAATGCCCAGACAGCATGAGGAGAACTCATCAGGGGAACTCATAGAGATGAGTGTAGCTCAAACCAATGTAGGCAATTACAGACTGGATTTATGTATAACCAAAATCTAACATTTGCCTTAGGCAGCTGACTGCTGAGCAGCCCAGGCTTCCTGCTTTGGAGAATGAGAGCAGAGAGAAGGTCCAGCACTTGAGCAACCTCCAAAGTGCTCTGCCAGTGCTCTCCTGCCTGATTTCTCACTGCTCACTTCTGTTTGCCTTTCTGTGCTGCAGGGGAAAGCCTTGCCCCTGCCCTGTCCCTTCCCTCCTTCTCACACAGCAGCAACAGTTCAGGTGAGAAAAAGCTCCTGAGATCACAGCAGGAGAGGGATAGTATTCATGCACAGGTAACATGGTCAAATTTATATTAAATCTGTTTTTGCCCATACCTCTGACACTGATTCTTTAATTAGCCTAAACCACTCATTCACAACGCCTGGGAAAGGAGGGAAAAGCTCCTGTACCAGATGGGAAGCAGTCCCAGATAAAGAAGCAGGAGGTTTTCTTCCAGAAAATCATTATCTCGGGGATAAGAAAGAGAGGAAAATAGTCCTATGATACCAACAGCCTTCCAAAGTGTGCACAAGCCCCCACAAACCCCGTAGATCTCTCCCAGGATCACGGAAATTCCAGAAACCCATCCAAATATCCTTCTTTTATCTCCAAGTTCCTGAAGTTGTGGTCCTATTCCAACCTACTTCATCCAGTTCTCCTCAGGGGGTCATCTTAGCTTTCCTCCACTCTTTACTGCCATCAGAACTGACTGTATTTCCCCCAAGGCTGCCCTCATTCAGCTTTGCCAAGACCACTGGAAAACCTTGACCTCTCTCCAAGCTTTTTTTGCTTTCCAAAGATTGTGGCAATGTTGCTGAATTGCTCAGTGCAGGCTGCAGAGTCTGCCCACAAACCTGGTAAATGCTCAGGTGTTTAAACTGAAAAGGTGGAGCTTTGAGGTCAGATGAACAATTCCACACATTTTTATGGACCACAGTTCTGATACATTTATGTTGAGCAACTAAGAGCCTTTCTGGCCTGGACAGTATCATGAGACTGTCACTTCAGAGAATACTTTATTGACTGTAACAACACCATGTAATGCAGAATGGATCAGATGCTTGGGGGCTGATCCCAAACCTAAAAACTTTTGCATTCTCTTTCCTTAAACTTCAGATTCCAAGAATTTGCCTTCTGGGCTTTGCTCTGTATTTCAGCCTCAGCTCAGTACTTGAAGCTTCCTGAAAACATAACCTCTTCATACCTATCACTATTGGGAATGACAAGCTTATGTGATAAAATACAAGAGGAATAACCCAACCCCATGCTCTCCATATTGTGGGAGTTTTGCCCTATCCAGTCAAGCCATTCACAGATTCACAGAATATTCTGAGTTGGAAGGGACCTACAAGGATCAAGGAGTCCAAATCTTCAGTAAATGACCCACACAGGGATTGTACCCAGAGCCTTGGTGTTATCTGCACCATGATCCAAACAACTGAGCGTTGTCACATGTTGTCAGACATGTCACCAGTCTTGGCCAGTGTCTGACAAGGCTTTATAGAGATCTACAGAGTGCAAGAAATAAACACCCTCATGACTAGGATGAAAGTTAATTAGTTCTTAATTTACATCCTGAAGTGCAAGTGCTGAGCTCTCATAAAACTGCGTCCTTTGGAAAACAAGTGCTTCCATTTTTCATACTCTGCTGTAGCTCTTTTCACTGCTATCAGCACGCTGTTTAATAATATCTTGTAGCAGTAGGTTTTTTTCCATGATAAAGAAAAGCAGTGAGCTTTTTTTAATGCTAGGAAGAAATCCTTCACAGTAAGGGTGGTGAGGCACTGGAGCAGAGAAGCTGTGGATGCTCCATCCCTGGGAATGTCCAAGGCCAGGCTGGATGGGGCATTGAGCACCCTGGCCTAGTGGAAGGTGTCCCTGCCCATGGCAGGGGGGTGGAATGTGATGATCTTTGAAATCCTTTTACACAAAACTATATGTTGTAAGTTCCATCAGGTGTTTTTTTGTGGAATAATATGAGGAAAACTAACCTGATAGAAGATTTTTAACTTGTCACCATCATCTCCGTCAGACTTTCTCTTACAGACCTGCCATGCTTCCTGTTATACACTTGAGGAACAATCTACTTTTACCTTGTATAATCTACTCTGTCAAGGAGCATATTCATACTGCTAATCACTTTCACTGTCTCTTCTGAGCCTTCCTACTTCTTCCCTCTTGCTTGGGTGGGACAAACAAAACAGAGTAGTGGTTGGGGTCGGCACATTTCACCGTCGTTGTTTTTCCCTGAGCCCTGCTGTCCGACCTTGGGAGAGAGTTGTGCTCTTCAGGTTTGCACTTGAGCCATTTCCTGAAGTAGTTGCAGTTATTTGTGGGCACAAAGCCTCCGAGCTCCTCTCCCCGGTGCGCTCTGCCTCGCTTTGCTGAAGGGAACATCTTGAACTCTTCACATGCGTTGACTCACTGTGACGGATGAAGTAGGATGTGACATCCCACCAGCAGCTCCCCAGCATAAACAGTGGGAACATAATAAGAGCTCCCATCTGCCTCGTTCCTTTGCTCCCCCAAAACTGGAAGCAAAATGAAGATCATTCACATCTTCATTCAGAGAACAATTGTATCAGAAAGCAAGAGCATCCACATCTTCAAGCAGGTATCGATGAGGTTATGCCACGATTGTTCCAAACAAAAGTGAAATTCTTACATATGCATAGAGCGGGATTTGTTCCTGGTATAATTTTATGTCTGCCTGGAGATGTTTTGCCCACAGGTTGGCTTAAGTTCCACATCACATGCTGGTCCCTGACAGTGCAAACTGAAATTTATCTGAAGGGAAAAGAAAGGATGTGCTATTTCTTACCACAGCGTGGCTTTAGCAAGAATAAAATAATCTTTGGGGATAGAATCCATTCCTTGACCTGATTTTCTCTGTAATTAAGGAACGTGCAACAGTTCACTGAAAGTCTCAATAGAGCTGCAGTGTCTACAAGTGTTCTTAAAGGTACCCAACTGCAACAAAATAAACTGTAATTTTTCCATTTCCTGTTGCTACTTCAAGGCAGTGAATGCCACCCAGGACTTTAGTCACCAGGAATGGAAAAGTAATTCATGCCCAAAGCAACGGGGAGAAAAAAAGTCTATAAAAACGAACTTGAAAAAATACCATTTTGTGGTGATACATAAAAAAGCTTCCAAAACCCAGCTGAGATTTAAGCCATGAAAGTCCAAAGTACTCTGAGTGCTTTGACAGAAAGGATGTAAAGCATTATTTAAAATCAAATTCAACCTTTATATAGTTCTACAGGAATTTGACCTATTCTATTTCATTTTATTACTGCTACTTGAGAGATTGGGGTATTTCTAAGATATGATAACAAGAAACCGTATGTCCTTTCACTTAAACGAAATGATTAAAATAATTTATTTTTAAAATACTTGTTTGAATTTTTTAAATTATTGAAATAAATTTGTTTGGTAAGGTCCCTATTAAATAAAATACTAAATTAGACTAATTTTTTTTTCTAGTGCGAAAATGATCCCCAAAGAGCAATTAGGTGTGTATGTTGGGCAGGGGCTATGTTGATATAAATCCAGCAATATAGAAATTGAGAAAAACACATTCACTTGTACAGAGCAACATTTTTTCTCCATCTTGTCACATCAGAGGGTAAAGTGGAGCTGTGTTTGACCAAATCAAAAGCTCACATGGGATGGAAGGTCTCCTACTCCAAGTGGTGGATGTCCAGGAAAGGACATGGAGCAGTGTCCCCACTGTCCCCACAAACCACCCAGGTCCTCAGCCTCAGCTGCATCTGAGCTTCTTTTCTTGACAAAGGTATGGCCATGAATTTTTGATCCACTTTTTTTTCTTTCAACATGGTTATAGTTTAAACTCCACAGCATCCTGTGTCTGTGAACTTAACAACACAAATAAAACTGTCAACAAAAATCTACTTTTTGTGTGTTGTGTGTGCATGTGTGTCTTAATGTATTACCTAGTCATCTTGCTGGGTATCACCTAACTTTGATATGATTAGAAACCCCAAAACTTATTCCCTATTCACATTGTTCACAGCATCCACGTTATCCTTGTTACTGCTGATTTCATTTCCAAGATAAAAATACAGCAAACTTTGTTCTCACTCAGCAGACAAGTTACTCTGTGTCCTTGGCCATCTTTCCTTCCCTTCTCCATACCTTTTTTATTCACTGAGGTTCTTCTGAGAACCCATGACAAGAATTGTAAAATGTTCAGGATATAAATACACCAAGGAGTTTAGCACAGACTCAAGATTCTCCTTTCCTGTTTGCATTTCCTTCTTTCTTTTTTTTTATTTCATGATCCAACTTGCTTTTCTGAACCCTACAGACAAAGAGATGATGGTTTCAAAGGATTATTCACAATGATTTCCCCAAGGACTCTTCAGCACCAGCTAATTTAGAGTCTATTATTCTTCTGCTTAAAATTATTAGATATATTGGGTACAATCCTATCCACTCCACCATTTAGAGTAATAGGCTACCAGTTTCACCAACTTTATTACCACCTTTCCACTTATTATGTACTGGATCACTGGACAATAGATACAGCACTATCTTGGGACAGTATTTTTAGCAATGTCAGGCAGAATCCTTGGCCCAGATACCCAGTGATTACATGACACACACAGGAAACTCAGTTTACTAACACATTACTGTGCAATTTTCTCTTACAGTCTTAATTCTGTTCCTCATAGAAGTTTCAGCTTAGATTCAGGTAAATTATTGTTAAATAACAGCTCTTTTAGAATAGATGATATCGCCTCTTCCCAGATATTTTCTCTCCAGATATTATTTTCCACCCATCTCATACCCTTTATCTGTTCATTAGCTACACATATGGAAACTTACCATTTAAGTCTGACCTTGCATTTCTTTGTGATAAAGTATAAAATGGCATACACATGTAACACACATGAGATTAATCTTTATTTTAATAAGCAGCTGCATAACTTGGTGTCAAATGGAAATGTCTCATATAAATAGCCTGTTGTGACAGACTGTTACATAATTCATTAAAAATATAGTCGATTATGCATTTAGATATTTGTGGAAACCTTTTTTTAATTAATCATTTCAACACACTCATCAAACCCCATAAAGGTTCTCCTAAACACTGAGGTCTTGTTGAGAAGAAATATTTACAACTGCTGAATGGATCCTGTTCAAAAGTGCAATAAATCAAAAAGACTTTAGGAAGGTGCTTGAGGAGGAACCAGCAACATTGCTTTTACAGAAGAAATTCTTTACAGTGAGAGTGGTGAAGCACTGGAACAGGCTGTCCAGAGAAATTGTGGGTTCTCCATCCCTGGAAGTGTTCAAGGCCAGGTTGGATGGAGCACTGAGTTAACTGGTCTAGTGAGAGGTGTGCCTGCCCACGGCATGGGGTTGGAATTAGGTGATCTTGGTGATCTTGGATTGGGTGACCTTTAATGTACTTTCCAACCCAAGCCATTCTATGATTCTATTTGTATAATTTTTCTGGAAATAGGAAGTGGGTTTAAAATTGTGGTTTTAGCCTTGGTAAAGTGATGCTGGACATCATCAGGCTCAGGCCAACTCTAAATACAGATGAGATTTTCAGGAGGGAGAAAAGGGCTGTTTACTATTTTATCTACCAAAAATATATTGGAAAAGTGTGTTTTTTTCAAGAAAAAAGGATTCTGCAAATCAAAATCCTAAGTTAGTCACTTCAGAGAACCTCTTGGCTTGGGAAAAGACAGATTCAAGCACTGAAGTTACCAGAGTATTGTGTCTACCATGCCGCATCCCTGCCTACAAACGCTGACAGATCCCTCGAGTTTTGGCTGGACTGCTCAAGAGCAGCTTCCTGCAGACTCTTTGCATGGAGAGTTGTGCCAGTTAGGAATGTAAAACTGGATTCCAGCCCAGCTGCCACACCTGCAATGTCCAGAGACACCTCAAGAGCAGAGGACGTCAACTTCCCGCGCGCGCTCGGAAAGCGGCGTCAGGGGAGAGCTCCTGGGGTGGGTGACACCTCTCATGGGAGCTGGCAGGGGTGGCCCTGATGGGAGGAAGGCAGGGTGGTCAAGAGACACCGTTGCTATGGCAATGCTGCCTGGGAAAGACAAAAGAGGAAACCTGTGATGCAGAGGGAACAGCTGAAATAGGGAAGAAAACGGGACCCAGCCATGACAAGCTGGCACACGCTTGTCACCTCCAGAGACTGGAGCTGCCACTCACCCTGCCAAGGCACGATGTCACTTGCCCACTTGTGGCCAAGTGCCCTGAGATCCTGGGCTGTCATAGGCTGAAAATTAATTTGGGGGCTTTGAATAAAGTTACGATCATTTGGGGTAGACTTGGTGCCCGACACAAATGTTGAAATTGACTCTAAGTCTCAGAAGCTGTTTGCCATCCCTCAGCACCAAAGAAACTTCCAGTGGAAAAAAACACTGCTAAATAATATCTGTATCTATCTATCTATATCTACATCTACATCTATATCTATATCTATATCTATATCTATATCTATATCTATATCTATATCTATATCTATATCTATATCTATATCTATATCTATATCTATATCTATATCTATATCTATATCTATATCCATTGCACCTACATGAGTCAAACATGAGGAGTTGCCAGCTTGTACACCCTCCTTCTCACATGCTTATAGTAAAACCAGCCACAGCTTGAGTAACCCTGACTTAACAACTCCATGGCACAACAGCAAATGCCAGGATTTTATTTGTGAATCGATCTGGGCAGAAGAATCAGATTGGGAGCATTAAGAACCCTTAAAATCACCCTCTTGACTTACAGGAACCCAGAAACAGGGCACTGCAAATTACTTTTGGCAAAGCTGAGTCAGCTGTGCAGGAACTCAAAACCAACATTAATCTGTTGCCCAGATCAGCTAGTAAAAAACAAAAAATTTATGATTAGAAACTGAGCTAAATTACAACAATTGGCAGACCAATGTTCCCATGTCAAATGACCATATAAAACCTACAACAAACCACTCAGGTTGTGTATTTTCTAGGGCAGTTTCCACTGTAAATATACTGCTTCTAGCCAGAAGAGAAACCCAATTGCCTTACATAGAAAAAAAAAACCCAATGCAATTAGTTCTCAAGACACCACAGACTCCTATCATTACTTTCTACTAAAATCACAGATAAAGGCAGCTAAAAGAAAACAGAAAAAGGGGAGGAAAAAAAATATATAAATATATATATATACACACAGTCATATTTTCTTTCCATGGCTGTTTACCTTCTAAAATTTTTATAATACATTTTCAAAACATCATTGGAAAAAATATGAAATAACAGCACCCCCTTTTTTTGTATAGGGAATGATACACAGGGAGATTAACTGGATTCCTGAGGATCACTCAGGATATCTGCACTGGAGCAAAAACCTGCATTTCTCATATTGATGTTGAGCACCTGAGGAAGAGGTTGGTGCTCCCTCAGGCCCAGGTGCTCTGCAGCATTGCCACAGACATTGGGAAAATAAGGTCAAGGGCTGCAAGTTCTGAATCTGGCACAAAGAATGGGTTGATTTTTTTTGTTTTATGTTTGTCCCAGTGCTTGTTCAGAAAGTAAAATAAGTTATTCAGGCCCTGCTTTTTCATAATCTCCAGGGTACTTGGTGTGCGGATAAGCCATCGATTTTTGCTCTCAGTCTGTTACAGTCACATATATGCAGTAAAAGTAATTTCCTCGGGACTAATATCATTTGTTCTCTAGGGTTTTTCCTTATGAAAACTGAATTTTGAACAATCCTTATGTAACCTTTGCTATTAAGGTTACAAGAGATTGAGATCCATTTGTGAGATGAATAAAGCATAACATTTTGCTTCTGCAAACTTTCCTGACAAAGCTCTTTAATGTCAGGGAAAGGATGAAGCTTTTACTGTGTGACAAAATTTCCAGTTGAAACTAAGGGATCTGCTAAATTACTTTCCCTACCTGGTTTCTGCACCTATTTGCTCTAAAATCTCATTTTAATCTAATTTTACCTTTCACTCTAAAATTATTAAAATTCAGCTTTTAAGAGAACATGACTTTTCCCTCTGTTAGAGAAGTATGACATTTTTCATTGCCATATTTATTGAAAAAAAAAGTTTTAAATGTAAATTAGTTGTTCTATTAGAATTTGATAAAGCAGTATATAGGAATTATAGTAAGTAAGTTGTATGTCATTAGGTTACAAAAACTGGGCTGAACGTTTACTAAAATAATTTTAAAAATCACAGAATCATTTAGTTTGGAAAAGACCTCTGAGACTGTTGAGTCTGACCTTTGATTGATCATCACCTTGCCAACCAGACCATGGCACTGAGTGCCACATCCTGTCGTTTCTGGAACAAAAATACCTATTTGGATGGTGGGCATTTGTCCACTTTAAAATTATATTCAATAAGAAATAGTTGATTTTAGGGAAACTTCTCCCAGAAAATAACTCCATCTTAAACAAGCCACATCACAGGTAGTTGCATTCCTGAGGAAAAGTTGGCAGGGTCAGAACAGTGTTCTCAAATTTAATAAAGGAAGATCACTCCATGGTCATTACAGTGGGCAACACCCCTGAGATGTGAGTACGAGGCACAAAAATCAGCTGCCTGCCAGCTGCTGAGTGGAGGACCTTCTCCTTTTTTTGGCTAAAAGTAAGATTTCCTCCACAATTTCCCTTGTGTTCCCCTTGAAAAAGAGATAAAAGAACAGCCTTTTTTATCTTGTTTTTCCCTACTTAGGGATAATTAAGGCCTCCTAGAACCAGTGCAACCAAAAACATTGCTATTGTTTGAAATGTAACTAAAAAGAAGCCAAAAACTCTCCTCTATCTCCAGAAGCAGGAAAATATCCCTGAGCACCTGCACCCACCCACATCAATTGATGGAGCATCTCATTACTCCTGGAAGGACAGCTCTGAAAGTGGTGTTGGGTGAGAATTCCCTTGCTGTAGCTCCTGACTAAAGATGGGATCAGTGGTCAGATCTTTGGTCTCACCCTGAATCAGATGTGCCCAGTCACCAGGTCAGCCTCTGCAGGGTTCATATTTTGTTCAGCACATCCCATATTCTGTTACTGACACATCCTTATAAAATTCCTATGGAAAGCACAGAATTCCTATGGAAAAAAAAAAAAAAAGGATTTTTTATGCCAGTTTTTTCATGTGAGGGATTTGGGTGAGAGAAAGGCTGTTCAAGCACCCTGCTTTGTGTAATCATTCAATCCTGAGCTTGAGAGCCACCTCCCCTCCACCTGCATGACTTCAGGCCTTATGGAAAATAGGGAGAAACAGGAGACAGCAGACATTGCTAGAGCTATTTGTGGCTTCCACTGTGGGAGAAACAGGATCAGTGTGCTACCAGCAGGCATCCACTGAATAATTTTTATCTACTTTGTAAGAGAATGAATGTCCTCTCCAAACTGCTTGTATCCAGCAGGACCCAGAACTTCAGAAGAGAAAGTACAGTACATCGTGAAACAGTTCTTTTTCCATGGGGAGCAAAGCACATTCCCAAATTATATTGGTAACAATAAACCCCTAAAATAATACAGTACATGTCTCTCCAGTGAACAGCGTCATTCTGTGTTCTTCAGAGCTGGGCGGAATAAAACTGCACAGAACAAAGGTTTCAAGTTTCCCTTTTTTGATGCTCTCAGACCTGAGCTAAAAAACAATTAATTTCTCCACGTCCACAAAGAATTTTGGCAGTTTTGCCATCAGAGGAACACAATAATTATCAGTGAAAAAAGAGCCAGTCTTTGTAGAGAAACTAATGTGTGAGAAAACAGGTAATACACAGGAGAACATTTCCTTCTCTTCATTTCAAATCAGACTAGGGATAGGAAGTTGATTTGTTTTACTTCTTAAAGCAGTGTACTGCACAAACCTTAGTTCTCCTCCCTGAGGATGTGAACATACTCCTGCTATGTGCAGTGGGAATTACAGGCCAAGTCCTGCTGGTTTCCAGCTGGGTTAGAAAGCTCTGGGGCTCCCTAGTCTGGGGATTTTCTCTATTTGGCACACACAGATGATCAATATTTCTCCACAGCTGTGATGGTGTGGGTCTGATAATGCAGAACCACCTCAGGCCCTACATCTACCATCACAAATGGTTAAAGGCTCCCCTCTCCCTCCAGTGCTGCATGGATGGATGGACGATGGATGGATGGATGGATGGATGGACGATGGATGGATGGATGGATGGATGGATGGATGGATGGATGGATGGATGGATGGATGGATGGATGGATGATGGATGGATGGATGGATGATGGATAGATTGATGATGGATGGATGATGGATGGATGATGGATGGATGGATGGATGGATGGATGGATGGATGGATGGATGGATGGATGGATGGATGGATGGATGGATGGATGGATGATGGATGTTGTCCTGGTAATGCAGCATTACAGCTAAAGAAGATTTTCCAGAGCTTTCCATTCAAACCCATCCCATTTCAGCAGCTTTTGTTACTCCACTGCGATGACCAACCTACAGCCTTCTCAGCCTCCACTAAGAAGTTCCAGTTAAAGATTTTTGGACTCTTCTCTGCAAAATACAACTGACCATGTAGAAAAATAGCCTCATCATAACCATTTACTTTGGAAATTCTAGGTGTTTTATTGAATCTCAATAACCTAAAACATGATGGGCAGGCAGAGGAAGGCTGACCTGCTCTGACCCCTCAGTGATGTGCTGAGGGTTGAGTTTGGCTAAGGGTTAACCTCAAGAGAAAAGGGAAAATTCCAACTCACTAATGCAGACTGGCATGTTCCATGTTTTATTTGGGCAACTACATGGATGGAGCTGGGCCTGCCCAAGCTCTTTACAAGTTCCTGGTGTCGTGTAGAATAAATTCTTGCATTGCCACTGAATGAATACCACTCTAGGGATGGAGGTGCTGAATTGTGTTTCCCCTAAAATTTCTAGCACTTCTACAGATATACCAGGAATGGGAGCAGAAGACAAGAGGAATATTTCTATTTTTTTCTCAAATTTTCACTTGTCTGCAGCTGCCCTACTTGTCTGTAGGAAGAGCAGAAATGGGGCTGAGGAAGGAAAATATTATTCAGTGAGGTTATTTTGTTTTTCAGATGCTAAGTTTTGCTCAGCAATACAGACAGAAAACCCCACAAAAATCAGCCAAGTCACAAAGAATTGCACCCTATTCCAAAGGCTCTGCCTCTTGCATTTGCTGAAGGGCACAGCCTGCCTATGGAAAAATTAATATGGAGTCATGTAATTAAAGATTATATCATTCCACATACAGAGGGGAACGCCATTTAAAATACATACTAGAATACATTTAAATACATAAATACATTTAAAATACCCCTAGAACTTCACTCTGACATCCCCTAAGGTTTTGGGCCTTGGCTTCAGAGCCTTACCATTTTTATAATATTTTAGGGATGTGGTTTTACTTACAAATATACGTGTGACTAAATATATATTACATACACACATACATATATATATATATATATATATATATATATATATACACACACACACATATATATATATATCTATGTGCATTCTTATAGTACATATATCTATGGGCCCTGCCACAGCCCATCAGAAAAATAAAACCTGTAAGAAGCAGTTCTGCTCCTGTGACAGTCATGATTCCACCAGTGGTGCCTCTGTGCAAGGGGACCTGCTCCTGTCCTGGATTTGCTGTCAGGTATTAGGATTCTCTGTGGAACACATCTCCTGCTTGCTCAGCAAATCCCTTTATTTTTTTCTCTGGGAAGCTGCTCATAGGTGCTCCATCACTCTGACACTTTTCCTCCAGGATAATGATGGAGCAAACAAGCACAGTAGCTGACTCAGGAGGAAGGTGTGAGGCTGCAGAGTGGCTGAGCACAGAAGCAACTGTTTCTTTGTTTATTTATTTTTAAAATCCACACAAGAGAACAACCTTTTCTTTCCTTTTTTTTTTCCTTTTTCTTTTCGTTCCTTTTTTTTTCTTTCCTTTTTTTTTTTCATTATAAGCAACCAATTTTTCCAAGCTTAGAAATTACCTCAACTGTTGATCAAAGGATAGTATCACATCCAACAAAGGCAAACAGCAGTCACAGAAAAAGGATGGCAGCAAAGATGGAAGAAAATAAGTATTTTAAAGATGGGTAAGAAGGCTGGAAACTCCCAGTAACTGAGGGAACATACATGAATGAGACAAGGAGGAAAGGGCTGTGTGGAATTTGAGAAAGTCTTCTCTACATGCAGGAAACTTCATAAACAAGTCAATAGAAAAGCAAAATATTTAGAGACTGGTCCCATAACTGTGAATACAGATATTTTGTTTTATTTTTATACTACAGGTAAACTTGTTAATACATTTCATACTGCAAAGTGACATAGCTTTAAGTCTGTTCATTTTTACCTTCTCACTCTGATATTATCTGTCACAACTTGAATACAAGCTTGCTGTCTCATTTTCAGAATGGAAGAAAAGTCAGTGCTCACCAAGTCACCATACTTCAAATTTTCCCGAGGGTCACATTCTCCCATCTCTGCCTCATAGAGCTTGCCAACTTCCAAAAAAACTCATTACTTTTACTTGGCAACTGATATTTCTTTCATCACATTGATAGTTATACTTTCTTTTGAACAAAGAGACTGGTGTGGTTTATATTATATGACTGCAAATAGTTAATTAGCATCTCATTAAGATCTAGCATGGTTTATGGCATTGTGGTGTACTTTGTTCACACGTCCCTTGATTTTACTAATTTTCCTGTGGCTACTGAAATATGTCTTAGTCACTGTGTAAGAAATGCAAAAAAATACCTTTCAATAACTTCCAGCACATCAACACAGCTTTAGCACTTAGTGGTACAGAGAAAATTAAAAGAAACATAATTCCAGTGCTACTGCTCATGTAACTCTACAGGGTAACATTTCCAGAAGCACTTCAACACTTGAATTCAAGTTAATTGTTGTATAAATAAACTTTTAAGTGGTCCCCAAAGAGAGTAAAAAAATGAATAACTTGAATCCAGGTCTTTTCAGATAAATCACTCATTTTGGAGATGGAACAGGAATCAAAGACAGTTCTACAGCATGCTTAATCACATCTGTGATTCTAAAATCACAGAATGGCCTGGTTTGGAAGGGACCTTAAAGGTCATCCAGTTCCAAACCACACTATCCACTATCCCAGGTTGCTCCAAGCCCCAGTGTCCAACCTGACCTTGGGCACTTCCAGGGATCCAGGGGCAGCCACAACTTCTCTGGGCACCCTGTGCCAAGGTTGCCAAAGCAAACTGTGACTCTAAATGTCCTAAACAGGAAGTTTTATCCCTACAGCTGCCCCTAAACTGGGATCTGACCAGCCCTCAGTGTCAGCAGAGGTTACAGGGTCTTGCATAACTTCCCAGAGACGCAAATAATGCAAGTGGGGAGGGACCTCCGAGGCTCCTGCTCCAACCTCCACCAGCCAGACCCAGCACCAAGATCAGATCAGGCTGCTCAGGATCTGATCCAGCTGAGTGTCACATCTTATCTTGCAGGGTAGTCAAGAGTGTTCAGACTAATACATTACTCCTCCATCCTGAAGCCTGCTGCCTCTGGTGCCAGCTTTCAGCATAAATACTGTGGTGGCAAAGCTCCATTTTGGAACAGAAGTAAACAGCTTTTACTGGACTTGAAACCTGGGCTGCAGCATTGGCCCTCATTGACTAAAGTGCCACACCAGAAAAGCTTTTTCCAAGGGTGTTACCAGAGAGGAAACACTGATTTTAGGCAAAAAAATCCCTCTGAGAGGCACCTCAGAGTTCCCCACACAGTGGTGATTAAAACATATTGGTGAAACTAAGGTCAAAAGCAGAGCTCCTGTTGACTGCAATTAATCACCAGAAGAGCCTTTCATCCCAACTCTACTCCTACTGACATAAAAGGCAAAATTCTTGTTGTCCTCAGCGACCCAGCATAAGACCTTTCAAAGGCCACTTGGGTAGAGGGGTGGGGGAGCTCCATTCTTTCACATCTCTATGTGCACTTTTAATTTCACATTGGAGCAGCCTTTATAGTCGAAATAAAAATCCCTGGAAAATAAGTTTTTTCACAGAATTGCTGACAGACTGTTAAGCAGAGTGCCACAAACAGCACTGCTGTAATGATTAGCTGAACAGGCTGATTACACTGGGCTCCTGTGCTCTCAGCAATGGCAAAAACTCATTTGATTTTCAATACGCCAACCCCTCTTGAATCAATATTTTGTATTATGCATTCCATTTGAAGTACTTGCATAAAGACTATGGTAGTATTTTACCTTAGTATTTTATTTTTAGAGCTCATGTAGCATAATTAGGCACATTTTATGTAAGCTGGGCATGCAGTTTAACCACAGGTAGAATTTACCTGTTTGTTTTGCAGTGAGACTTGCAGTCTGTGCATGTTGGCACGTGTGAGAATGCACATCTCTAATTGCAGTTCCTGATCTCAGCTAGCTGACCTGTGATTTTGTGTGCCTTTTCCTCCTGGATGCCTATCCAGAGACACCTTTAAGAGGAATAATTTTCAGGATGTATTGAGCGTTGCCCACAGGGGCCTGGAAGCACAGAGATATTCAAACTCAGCAGTCATTTTTTAAAGGTTAGGTCATATCACAGATCTCTCGTTGTGCATCTCCCCGTGTGGAGTCTGCATGAAAGACAGACACAAAAAGCTGAAACCTTCAAATTTAAAGATGCTCCTTTCAATCAGGAGCACCATGGTCCATGCAACACTGGCTGTTTAATATCACCCAGATAACACAAAAATAACAATCACCATGGAAGTGGGGAGTCCTGGGGATACTCTTGAACACCAAATAAGCTGTGCTTCCTTCTTAAATTTCTGATTTCAGCACAGGTAAATGGACCCTTGAGCCAATATGTGAGAGCTTGCCCCAAAACAAGCCTTGCCACAGGAAAACAGGTCCCTGTTGCACCCTCTCACCTGAATTTCTATTGCCTGGAGACAAATTATTTCCTGTTGGGCAACCTCACCACAAGAGGCCTTTGGTGAGCTGGGGATTGTCCCTCTGAGGCCAGAGAGAAACCCAAAGGTCTGAGCAGACATTGTGAGACCAGCCTTGGAAAATTCTCTGAGCCAAGTGCAAAGTGTGGCTCATGCAGAGGTAATTCCAGGGTCAGGACCTAAAGAAAGCTCCCTGTAAGTGAATAAGGAGCTGCTGAGGGAGCAGAGGGGGTTTAGCCTGGAGAAAATGTTGCTCAGGGGAGTTTATTGCTCTCTGCCTGAAAGGAGATGGAAGCCAGGTTGGGGTGGGGCTCTGCTCCCAGGGGACAAGGGACAGGACAAGAGGAAATGGCCTCAAACTGCACTTGAGATTCAGGTTGGACACCAGGAGGAATTTCTTCATGGAAAGGGTTGCTGAGCATTGGCAGGGGCTGCCCAGGGAGGTTTGGAGCCCTCATCCCTGGAGGTGACAAGGTGGGGATCAGGCACAGGTTGGACTCAATAATCCCAGAGGTCTCTTCCCATCTCAGTGATCCTGGGACCTGAAAGGCTCTCACAAATTCAGAAATTTATGTCTGGCATCACTGTCTGGCTGAGATTTACCCAAGTGTCACATATCTGAACACGTCCCACCTGTTCAGGCAGGAAGGCAGCCTTCCCATTTGAGGAGTTTTTTGTTTATTTTCATTTTCAAGCCACTGATGATGTTATTGGCACCGTGTAAAGCAGCCAGGGCAGCTGAGTTCACTGTCTTATGGATTTTGGTGAAAGCATTAAGCTCCAGGACAGTGAGTGAGTTTTTAAGGAGAAGCATTTCTGTGGGAGCCACACAGAGGCTCACTTACATATGAATTTTTATTTTGAGGAAACAGCATTAAATTTATGAATATCACCCCAGAGTGCAGTATCTAAATACCTTATTTGCAAGAAACTCTTTGGCTGAATAAAACCCTGGCTTCAGTGGGAGTTTTGCCACTGACTTCAATAGGGGAGGATTTTACTGGGTTTATCTCCTGGGAAGGAGAAAAAAAGGAAAATCCAAATACATAAGCCAGCTAAATAGTGATTACCTAAAAACACAGAGTTTAAAAAAAAAAAACCACA
Organism: Luscinia megarhynchos; assembly: GCA_034336665.1. Classification (NCBI taxonomy): domain Eukaryota; kingdom Metazoa; phylum Chordata; class Aves; order Passeriformes; family Muscicapidae; genus Luscinia; species Luscinia megarhynchos. The sequence continues at coordinate 4,385,340 of JAPFBE010000003.1, forward strand.
CAAACAAAAACACTTGGCAAAAATCAAAGAAAATTTCTGCAGTACCAAAGGGACTGAAAACCGTTAAAGCAAATTCTAGTGCCTGCTCATTTATACAAGGATCAGCTTACAGTTTTCTCAAGGCAGTGATTAAACAAACTGCAGTTTGCCTTAAGTTTACTTGGCTGATGATAAACAAATGATGGTGTAAGTGAGCATAGAAAAATGCAGAGCAGTGAAAACAATAAAAAGGAATCCTTCTCACCAGCAAAGAACAGGATTCAGGATCACACTCAGGCATGTGAACAGAAACATTCTGGCTTCCATGGCCTCACCATGTGCTTAAAACATGGTGAAGTGATGTTTCTGGACAGAAAAGATTTCTTAAATCATAACCTAAATCATTCTGAAAATATCCCCTTCAAAAGTAACACTTGGTATCTGGCTTATCCCAGCTGCATGTCAAGGCAAACTCAGTTCTGGGGTTTTGTGGAAGTTCTTTCATTGCTTTGAGATTTGACTGGAAAGGAAGAAAAGTACATCTGAGATTGGGCTGAGTAAAAAATCTGAGAGTGCTAAAGGGCCACTGAAATCTCTGATCTGCTACAAAATATGAAGTCACAAGTCAAGCTGGAGCTTTCTGAATAGGGACAAATGGAGAATTTGAAATACAACAGACATGTTTTCTAAGTTCTGTATATAGAAGCAAACCAGCCTGTTACAGGAGCTCCTATTCCTGAGTCACAAAAAAACCAGCATGGCAAGAACTTGGAAAAACTCCAAGGAACAGCCATTTTTACAGGTTTTTCAGGATTGTCCAGGAGAATCTGTAACAAGCAATAAGCAAGAAGATGAGGGATAACCTCTGACTTCTGATGTTGCAGACTGAATAAACCCACAGAGTCTGAGGGGCCTACAGGCTACCTTTGGGAATTAATTCAGGACTTTGCCCTATTGCAATCACAGCAACCTAATGGTTTCTATGCTTCTAATTGCCTGTCTTTTGTGGTTTGTCATTCCCTTATCATCTTGTGTGAGCAGCAGAATGCTGTGTCTGTTGGAGCTGGCACCCCTCGAGGTCCCAGTGTATTTAATGTGCCAATGTCCATGACCAAGACCATGCAGGACAGCACCTGTTAGTGAGGTGACCAGTGCCAGGGTCACCTCCATGCCCAGCTCCCTGGTCCTTACATCCTCCCTGCTCCCTGAGGTTCACACGTGTGTGTTTTCTCCACACTCCTTGTAGCAAGAAATTTTCTTGGTATGGAAAGTGTCCTAGGTTGCAATGTAAAGATATGCCTAAAGGTATGTATTCTATCACCATCTGCTGAACCCAGGTGGGGCAGTAATTCTTATCTCTGTGGGAGATATCCTCTGCTAATGGGCCATTTGTTAAAAACCAGATGGGGCAATGTTCTTTATCTTTGCCATGACCCATCCTCCCTCAAGGAGATATCTCCTGTTAATGGGCCATGGAGTCCCAGTGCATGACTGATAAAATTACATCATCCCACTGGGAGATGCTCCACCCAGGGGGAGGAGCCAAGCCTTTCCTACCTAGATAAAATCTGAGATTTGGAACACCAAAGCAGCCTTTTTCCACTGGATTCCTGAGGAAAACTGGACCTTCCCACATCATCACTGGACCTTTGGAGGAAAACTGCACTTTCTACAGGAGCACTGCTCCAACTGAACCACACCTGTCACTGCAGGAGGATGCAGCCACCATTTAATGGGACTGCTGCCAACACCCTGACTGACTGATGTGTGTCAGGTTGTATTCTGATTCTGTCAGTGTTTTTTTCTTTTTTACTATTGCATGTATTTTATTTTTTTTATTTTTCCTATTAAACTGTATTTCTGACTTGGATTCTCTCACTGGTTTTGCTTCCAAAGCCATTACAGAAAGAAAACTAAGATTCGTAGATGGCTTTTAGGAAAAAAGCATCCATTCTCATGGCTTTAGATAAAACCTTAAGAAATAGCAGCAACCTTCAGAGAAGTCATTTGGTTCTACAGAGTATGTACTGGGTAATTCTCAGAAATGTTGGGACAGTAAATCAATAGTAAACTGTGAGAGATATATTCTCAGCTCATTATGTAGTGCTTTAGTTCCTATGTTTGTATTAATTTGAAGGACAGCTACCCAGGTCTAGTCCCATGCAGTGAGTTGATGATAAGTTGACAAAATGTGCATTTTTCTCCTAGTTACAAATAAAGATTATCCAAAAGCCTGTGTAGATGTTCTAAATGAATACAGAACAGCAAAATCTTTTGTAATCTCTCCAGTTCTATTCTCACACGATTGTCAGAGCAGAAACAAGGAAAATAAGACGAACTGATGTAAATTTATCAATATGGGACTGGTAATTAGAAACTGAACATTCTCTCCCCGTGACATCCCCAGATTTGGGCACAGCAGGGAATAACCAAACAGCCTTGGCTCTGGGAATTGGATCTAAAAGGTTACCCTAAAGAAACTGCACTGCAGGTTCAAGGCCATGACTCTTTGTGCCTCATTCTCAGAAGGCACCAGCTCCAGTTCTGTCACTGTCCAGCCACTGTGTGGTAAGAGAGTGTTGATGGAAAAGGCACATCCCTTCTCTTCCCATGCACAAGCCCTACTCTTTCTCTGAAAAGTTTTAAAATTAAGGTTTGTATGATGTACGTCAGAGAAAACACTGTACATAAAAAGAGAGAAAAAAGCAGCAGCAAGGAAAAACCTCCATCTCCTCCAAAACACCACCTACCACTCTTGTGGAGAGGAAAAAAAAGAATCCAAAATGAAAGGCAAGCCATGACACAATGAAGCATTTCAGGAATATTCTTCACCACCAGGGAAGACGTGTGAGTAGCTGAAATGGAAAGTTAAAAATAACGAGTTGCAGGCTGAGGCCAGGGTTGCAGAGGATCAGAGTCTCCATGCATTGTGTTATGAACCACACTTGCCAAGCCTTAGGCAAAGGCTGATTTGGGGGTCTTACCATCCCACAGCTGAGTACAAGAGAGGGTGGAAATGCATTCAGGATGTTCTGTTCTGTGTGACCCAGAGGGTGAGCACTCAGGATCACAGAATGTTGGAAAAGACCTCCAAGATCACCAAGTCCCAGCTGTGCCCATCCCCACCTTGTCCCCAGCCCAGAGCTCTGAGTGCCACCTCCAGGTGCCACCTGCAGGGATGGGCACTGCAAACCTCCCTGGGCAGTTCCAACCCCTGAGCTCCCTTTCCATGGGGAAATTCCTGCTGCTGTCACCCTGAGCCTGCCCTGCCCAGCCTGAGGCCGTTCCCTCTCCTCCTGTCCCTGTTCCTGGAGCAGAGCCCGACCCCCCTCCCTGCCCCTCCTGGCAGGGAGTTGTGCAGAGCCACAAGGTCCCCCTGAGCCTCCTTTTCTCCAGGCTGAGCCCCTTCCCAGCTCCCTCAGCCCCTCCTGGGGCTCAGCCCCTTCCCCAGCTCTGTCCCTGCCCTGGACACCTCCAGCCCCTCCAGCCCCTCCAGCCCCTCCTCACTTCACCCACCCCAACCTCCTGCTCAGCCTCTGCAGGGAAGGTTCCTCACCCACCATCCCAAAGGACCAACAAACAGCCAAAATCCTGTGTGCCACTAACTCACACAGAGTTAAATGTGCTTCTAAAGTTGCCTTGCTTTGGCACAGCTCCTTTGCTCACAAGGAATACACAAACCCCCGGAGCAGAGCCATGCTGGAGTGGAGGGTATTTGCTCACAAAATCACATTAACATCCATGGAACCAGAGCACTTAATTCCCCACACAGTGCTTTGAAAATGCAGCCTCAGAACAGCTTTCTGTGGAGGATGGGGGTGGGGAAAGGGGAGGCTTAGCCCGAGGAACAGCTTAAATTAAACTTCTCCTAAAGCTTCCTGGCTTTAACAGGACTGCAGGCCATCCCTATCTCCTGTAGCTCACAGCAACTCAAATCATCACATGTGCAGAGCCCTTGTCCTCAAACCAGGGAGAAATCCTCCCCTTGCATCCATGAGGATGCAGAGAAGGTTCCTGGCAGGATGAGCTGCTGTGTGTTTACCCAGAGGGGGTTAGCAGCCTTGAGCCTGCAGAAAACTTTCCAGTTTTTCTTTATGCATTTTTAATCAATTCTAAGCTACTTACAAATATGTGCAATTACTTTCTGCACTTCGCTTTGTAATAAGATTTAATGACTGTTCTGTAATCCTCTTGGAGAGCGCTGATAATCAAACACTATGATTTAAATTTTAGATTTAACAGAGCAGTTTTCTACAAAATGAGGAGAAGTACATTTTTTATCTTTTACTGGAAGTTGGGAATTTTTCAGCTTTCTTATACACAGTCATAAAATAAAAGGCAGGATTGGGGTTTTTAATGTCTTTTTCGAACGGGTGCCAGAATATCCCAGACCTTGCTTATTTTTTTTGAATTTTCTTTTTCTATGAAAATGTTTTATCTCTTACAAATTTATGGTCCTATTTTCAGCATTCTTGGGCACCTATTAAAGTGGATGAGTCATAAAATTATGTATACTTACCATACAGAGAGATCCCAGATGTGAAATAACTGTTTTTGTATATTGGCACACCCATGAAAAGATGGGCTTTTCTCATAAAACTCCTTGGAACTTTTTAAAGTTAATTTAGTGCTCGTGGAAAGAACAGGCTGATGTGATGGCAGCGACTCCAACTGTGAATCCACCAAGCCAACAGAGATTTTTCTTCTCATTAGAAAATGCAGGACCTCTGAAAAAAGGACAAAAAGCTTGAGGGTCACAGACTGAGCAGTGTCCCGGTTGTGGGGGTCAGCAAAGACCTCAGGGAAGGAGATGAGATACTGAAAATAACCATCAAAGCCCTGGTGAATGATGGCAGCCTCTGGGGGGAATTTCAGCCAGCAGCTCCTGGCTCTGCCCCCACGTTGTCACTCCACTGAAGCAATAATGCAGGACTGAATGCTGCAGAGAATTGCACCTCATTTCTTGCCCAGGACAAGCAGGTAAAGCAGCTCCTCTGCAATGTGTGCCAAATGAGCCTTACTCCATCAGCCAGCACATTTTCCAGATCCACCTGCAGTGGCAAGAGCTGTGATGGGGCAGCAGGAGGACTCACAGCTGGGCAGGTCTTGCAGAGTCCCAGCAGGATCACCTGGACTGTGACAGGGTTTGGGAAGGTCAGCTCAGGGCTCTGCCCCATCCTTCCTGCAGGGCTCAGCTTGCCTCATTGTGCTGAGGTGAGAAACAGAGCTTTGTTTTCAGAAATCTGCTTCAAAATGAGTTATTAGTGTTTCTTTTATCCCAAGTATGAGAAGGCATCACCACCAGCTCTCTAAAACACCATTTTACTTCTCTATGAAAGAAAATAATTATTTTGTGCAACAGGAATAACTCAAGTTCACCACTGCCTTGTGAACCACCCCCAATGCACCAGAACTGACTCAAATTTTGTTCTGCTGCAGCTGCAGTTTTCCAAGTTTACATATAAGAATCCCAAATCCCACTGCTCTAGCACTGACAATCCCTTGCCATCACCCCCAGATGGAAAGGCAAAAACTACTGACTGACTTGTGCCTGCAGATGACTCCTCATCTAAGCCAAGACAGGAGTGTAAGAGGATTCTAAGCAATGGAAAATTTTCAGTGGAAACTTTATGAACAGTGAAAATTTAGGAGAAAGCTTAGGGGGATTTAATATTTGAGTGATGGGTGAGTGAAACTTCTTAAAAGGTGATAGCTGTGCACTGTTCACAGGTATTTCTGTGCACACCAGAGAATTTTGTGGGAGGTCTTTAAGAGGAAAAGGATCTGAAAAGCTTATTTTTCTGCTGAATGTGGGTCTGCCAAAAGAAACTGTAGAATGTCCTTAACCCTGGCCTTGCAACCAAAAACATGCAGAGAAAGCAAAGGTCTCAAACCTCCCATGACACAGGTCACTGCCATTTCAGTTTTGCTATGCAGTGTCACAGACAGGTTTTACCATGTTCCTGAAAAAGCTGACAGTCATCCCAGGTTTTCTGCCAAATCAGAAACAAACACTGTCATAACCCAAATCTGCTTTAAATTGGAATAAATAAAGAAATAAACTCAACAAATCTGTGTTCACTCAATGGCTTTCTTTAAGCACTTATGGAGCTGAAGTCACTCGTAGTCCCAGCAACAAAGTTCCCCAGCTCTGCAGCCACTCGGGATCTTCACCATGTCCCAGTCTCTCCCTTTTCCTCTCACATTTCCATTTCCACACCTCCCAACCAAAACCTAATCTAGAGAACTCGAAATATGAACCCTAAAAACAAAACAAACAAACTTCCCCTGCCAAAACTTAAACAAATAAACAAAACAAAACAAAACAAAGCAACAACAAAAAAAACCACCTAAAAAACAATTAACCCCAGTGTTATAGAGTGCCAGAAGGAAATTAGAATTCCTCCCATCTACTTCTTCATGCCAGTGCTGGATCAGCTCAATCTGTATAATTTTGATTGGCATCAGTTTGACCTTCTACATCTTGGCCTTCCTTCCCTGCAAAGGTGATGATTCTCCCTTTCCTCAACCTTTCATTATTTAGCACAAAACGCCTCAGCATCAGAGCTGGTCTCCCACTCCACATTCACACAGCAAGAAGTATCCTGGAACAGGGTTTAGTCAGGTTTAGTCCTGATCTAAACCTTTGGAGGCTGCAGGAATAATAAGAACAGACAATATTTTAACTACAGCAGTTTACATCATTTCAGTTACTCATGATGGTTATAAAACTAATATTTGCCAATATCAGCAAATGGCAATGCTCCTTAGTGTGAAAGGCTTTTACATCACCTCTTGTCAGGGCTGGATTTTGATTCCCATACCCACAGATGTGGGTCCAAGATGAGGGCAGTTATGACTATTCAGGCTTTTTAGCACCCTGAGGACCCTGATGTCTACCTATCTTGGTTTGAAAGACAGGTCTCTGCTAATAAAGGCAGGAGCTTCTCTTGAAATGGAAAATGTAAACCCCCTCCCTCTAAATTATTGTAATTTTGAAATTAAGGAGCTCTGAGGCAAAGATATGGCAAATAGAAATATCAGTTCTTTACTAGGGAAATTAAAATAAAAATACAATAATACAAAAAAACTAAAACACTGACAGAGCCAGAATACAACCTGACACACATCAGTCAGGGTGTTGGCAGCAGTCCCATTAAATGGTGGCTGCAATCCCTGTGGAGTGGCTGATGTGGTTCAGTTGGAGCAGTGCTCCTGTAGAAGGTGCAGTTTTCCTCTGAAGGTCCAGTGATGATGTAGAAAGGTCTGGTTTACCTCTGGAATCCAGTGGAAAAAAGGCTGCTCTGATGTTCCAAATATCAGATTTTATCTAGGTAGGAAATGCTTGGCTCCTTCCCTGGGGTGGAGCATCTCCCAGTGGGATGATGTAATTTTATCAGCCATGCACTGGGACTCAATGGCCATTAACAGGAGATATCTCCTTGGACAGATGATGGGTGTGGAAGAGATAAAGAAAACTGCCCCACCCGGTTTTTAACAGATGGCCCATTAACAGTGGATATCCCCCCCAGAGTTATGAGGGATGGGTCATGGAAAGGTTAACGATCACTGCTCCACCTGGTTTCAACAGATGGTGATGGAATACACACTGCTGGTTACATCTTGCAATGCAGCCTAAGACACTACCTTTGAAAGCAGCCAATTTATGGAGCAGCAGAATCTGGTCCTTATTGAACAGTTGTACTCAACATCCCCAAATGTGTTGTTCTAACACAAAGGCTCTTAAATCAGCTTTACACACATTTTATCTACATTATTTCTGGTATTAGGAAAAAAATAGTAAAAAAGGGTATAAACTGGAAAAATGTGAATGTGAACATGCATCATCCTTCAGGTGGGACATGCTCATTATCAAGTGAAACACATTGTAGGGATATCTGATTTCAATTTTTTCAGTGAGTAGAGCTGTTTGGAAAGCTACTTTATCTGTAATTTGAGGGAAAGAGGAGACACAGCAGGCTTCCAATATTTGAGTTAGCTTTGAATGATTTTGTTCAGTGTACCTCCCTTTCATTGAAAGGTAAATGCTAAGAAATGGGAACATAATATTACAAAATTCAGCAGTTTGATTGCTTCTGCTGTTTTAATTTTGCTCACTAGGACTGTATGTTTGATTAATTTTCAGGTGCATTTGATAAACATACAGGTTAAAGATACAAGAATAGGGTAACAAGGAAATTTTGGTATTTGAAGAAAAAAATCTGTATACTCTGTAAGAATGTTACTCTAGGGTATTAACCAGTATGATTAACAGTGGTTTAAAACAGGGAAATGGCTCCTTGAACATGGACCAAACCAACTGATACTGTTCATGTCATTCAAGATCCCTTCCATCTCAAACTATTTTATTTTACCTGTGTGCTTGTACAGTCATGTATATTAACCTTTTACAAAATGAAAACACAGCCGTGATTGATAAGGTGGGATAGAGATTCTAAGAATTTGATTTCTTGTTCGTATCCATGAATGCCTATATTCCTCTGAAATTATTCTATGCTTAGTATAGACTCTGGTAAATGCTCTAAAATCTTTTCACTCAGTGAATGAAAGCTATTGTTAAAAATTAAAAGAGTATTAATGAGAAAAATGAGATCCTTGCTGTACCTCCTGAGAAAGTCAAGACAAGAACTGAAGTAATGCCTGAGATATGTGAATGAGGCAGAGGATGATGGGGTATTTTTGTGTTTGCAGAAGCAAAAAGCAAATGGGATCCATAGCCACTGGATACATAATAGAAAAATAGTGGAATTGTGAACTATTAGGGGAAAGAGAAATTTCCAGTGGGTAGGCACAGCATCTCAAAATGAAGTTCTCTATAAAAACAATCACCAGCTTGAATCTTCTGTGTTCAATACACAGAGTGGCTGTTTTGCAGTCTACTGTGCAAAAAGTGAAAGCTGATGATCCATACCATCCCTGAATTGCAAATAGAAGGGTTGTTAGAAAGACAGAAAATGCTGTCACTTAATATCTACAGTCTGAGTTGTTTCTTTTTTTCCCAACAAAATTATAAAGAATTCAAAATTATCCCCCAGAGGTACTGGGTAATGGACAGAAATGTTCACCAAAAAAAAAAAATTTAAAAGTGGAAAATGCTCTGGGGTTTTTATTATTTCAAACTTTTGTATTTCACAGTAATCTTGAAAATGTCAACTATTTCAATTAACTGTAGTGATTATATCATTGAGTGAATGCATCTAGTCAAATATGCTTAAACTTAAAAGTAGCTGGAGAAGTTCAAGGAATTAAGTGTGGAAAATCCAAGTTTTTCAAAACAAGATATGAACTATGTCAAAAATTAAGGAGCAACACAGATATAATCCAGAACTAGCTGGAGAGAAATTGTCCAACATTTGAAAAAAGATAGAAAATTTATTCCTTTGGATTTTAAGTATCCCATGTGCCATTAACTTGGAAGAGCAGACTTTGGCTGTTGGGATTATAAAGCAATGAAGACATCCCCTTCTTTAACATCAAAAGGCAATCCTGGTGTTAATTAGTGCTCTTGAATACTATTTCACAAAAACCACTGTCCTCGAGTCACTGATTGTAGGATGAAGAATCAATGCACCAGTTTCTCTACAGTACTTGCTTGGCAACCTCAGGGAAATTGTTGGTATCTGCATCTAGACAGGAAAATTATTTTGATATTTGCTGTCAGCTTCTGAAACACAACGAAAGGACTCCATAAAAATTTCTAAGCACTGTCAGATTGGTCTGATTGAAATTTCAGCCAAGACAATCTATTGAAATAGCAAAGATGGTCCACAACGAGAGTCTTTATGGGAGTCAGAAAACTGAGGGTTGTGTTACACTTGCAAATCACATCTGGAATGAAATATCCTATGTTTTATTTTATGCATAAATATCCTCTAAAGACTCAATTCTAAGTTTCACTTGAGAAATCTTCACAGGTGCCTTCATCTTCTCTTTTACAGCCTTTGCTTCCTCAGAACTAAGATTTTTAGGAGTTCATGCCAGGCATAATTTTCTCTAGTAGGCAATCTGCATAGTCCTTGTGGTACCTCCTAAATCAGACAAATAAATTTTATTGTTGACCAGATCACCTCGTTTGGATGAAGAATCCCTTATTTTCACCTGCACTTTCTCCTCAACAGAATTGACAGGATCAAGGCCTGATGCAGCAGCACTTCTGAAAGGGCAAACTGTGACTTTCTTTTCTCATTTCACATTTTTCCTATGGCAGCGTGAGGCCCCTTCTCCAATGGGCCATGGGGACAACTTCCCAGGGTGCAGGGAAAGACTTGAAAGGCTTTACACAAGTGCAGTGTTTCCAAATAGACACCTACATCTATTCCTGCTGCAGAATAGGCACCAGCAGGGTTTTGCCAGGCTGTTTGTCACCACATGGAATTGCAGCCCCCTTGGAACTCCTGACATTATCACAAATGGATCAAGAAGCAGCGCGGTTAAAAATAAAATCCCTGTTTTCTTCTGTGTCAAACCATGACATTGCTGCCCAGCATCTCTCATTCTTTGTGTAGAATAACTGTATACAAAGAAGAGAAACACATATATTACTTTAGCCTCACCTATTCTTTTAACAATATCTTAAGTACTGTAGTTTCATACTCATCATCGTTGCCATTTATTCTTTCATTTCTATTCACTCAGAAGGCTAAGCCACAGTCAAAACCCCCCACATTTCCCTGTTCTGGTGTTTCTTTTTTCATAAAAGCTTTATAAAGTTTTTTTTTTATAGAGGACACTGCGCAGGATTTATATCTCAGAGTGCAGTTTTATAGGCATAGGATTTTTACCCCAGAAAACAGAAAGTCAGAGTGGATTTTTCCATGAGGGCTGTGTACCAGGAAAAGAGGATATGGAGGAAGCTGAGGATGGGAAGGAGTTTGGATGAAATTTTAAACTGAGAATTTTAAACAGAGGAAGGCTTCTAAATGGGTGATTTGAACAACAGCTTGACTGGAGGATGAGTGGAAAAGTATATTTCCAATAGCAGAGGAAAACAAAGTTCTGGAGATCACTCACCCAAGCTGACCAAAGAAAGAAAAGGAGAAACCAAGAGCAGGAAATTGTAGAATACAATATCAGAAACAGTTACAGAGCCTGTGGCCGGTGAACCCCTTAAACCTTTAATGAAAGCAACCTGGCTGATCTGTTTATTCATATAGTGTGCTTTCTATAATTTCAGTTTTCTCAGATAAATCAGCAGGAATATGGAAACCAGCAGAAATGACAGACAGCTGACCCAGAAAAAAAAAAAAAAAAAGACAACTATTTTCATCTTTATTATACAACACACTGCATCCAAAACAAAGGCTTCATTAAAAAGCTGTTTGTGATCTTTTCATAGAATCACAAGAAGATGCACACCTCAAACATTTTTGGAAGAGCTGCATAGACTGTGTTCAGCTGTCAAAAGTGCTTTAGGTTCTCTGAGTGCAGAGGGCATTTCAGTCCAATGTGGGAGGGACCACAGGCACCAGGCACTCCTCTCCCAGACATGTCATTAGACATTTTACCAGTGCTTTAGTGAAGAATTCTGATCAATAGGTTGTGTTACCCACAGCACAATGGAGAAGCCACATTTTGCTCGCTAACAGCTGAATTTCCCAGGAACTATTGATAGCACAAACATCTCTGCCCATGCAGACAGGACACAGCTGGGTAATCCCTCTGCTCCCTCAGCCTGGACAGGGTGCAGGGCTAAAACATCCCTGGGGCCATGGCACCTAGGAGCCCTGTGCTCCCAAAAAAACAGAGCAGACACCAGCACAGAGTGCCAGACTCCCAGGCACAAAATACCTTCAGCAGTCTGGGCCACAGGAGAGGGGTTTGCTGAGGGATGCAGTAGATGTGGAACATTTAATCTTCCCTTCTCCTGCCAAACCCATCCACAGCACGGCTGTGTGGGCAGGGCAGAAATCACAGAATCACAGAATGGTTTAGGTTGGAAGGAACCTGAAAGATCATCTTGTTCCAAACCCCTGCCATGGGTAGGGACACCTTCCACTATCCCAGGTTGCTCAGAGTTCCTCCAACCCATCCTTGGACACTTCCAGGGTTGGAGCAGTCACAACCTCTCTGGGCAGCCTGTTCCAGGGCCTCACCACCCTCACAGTCAAGATTTTCTTCCCAATATCTAATCTAAACCTGGCCTACTTCACTTTGTACCCATTCCCCTCTGTCCTGCCACTACAGTTCCTGAAAAAGGAACTTATCTGGCTTCCTTGTACTCCTCCATAAGAGATGCTGGGAAAAACTTGTCATGGTGAACAGATACCTTATGGGGTTAAAAAAGAAGCACAAAGCTCTGCAGTTTGGGATGGAGTGACCCTGTGCATCAGTACCAAATGAGGAGCAACTGGCTCTGCAGCAGCTGAAATTTATTTGTGGTGGTGGACACCGGTGTGGCCTCAATCCAAATAAAACAGGCCTTGTGCCTGGCTGCACTGGAGGAGCAAGCTCAGGGGATCAAAGGAACTCACGAATCTCCTTTTGTTCAGCAGTGGTCAGACCACACCTGAATTTACTGTGTTGAGCTTGGGGCACCCCAGTTCAAAAGGAGAAAAAGTAGGGGGCCCAGTGGAGGAGAAAAGGGTGGCCCACATCAGCTGAGGGAAGTAAGCTTGTTTAAATTGATGGTGGGAGGATCTGGGATCATGCAGCAGATCACAGAACCAGAGAATATGCTGAGCTGGAAGGGACCCACAAGGATGGTGATGATGTCTGAAGAGGCTACCTAGGACAGAGGCTGGACAGTGTTACAGGAATAAAGCAGGGATTTATTAAAAGGCCTTCAAAGGATTCACCTTGGGCAGTGCAAGAGCCTGGCCATGGCTGCACCCAAGATGGACCCAAAATGAACCCTGGGTCACGAGTTTTCACACTTTTATCAGTTTTGGTCCATTCTCATGTTGGGGTTCATTGTCCAATTCCAGCTCCAGGCTCTGCAGTCCCACCCCCCCAGATTCTCTCCCCAGTTTGCTGCTGTTTGCACTTTTTGGGCTGAAGCTGCAGCGTGTCCTTGGTTCTGGGGCTGGACAGGGATTGTTTTGTGTGACTGAGCTGTGAGGAGAACTTGTAACACTTGATATGAAGTTCAGAGTCACACACCAATGGAGTGCAGAATCTGGAAAATATGAAAGCTGAAACTTAAGGCATCAGTGGGGTCCAGCTCCTGGCACAGCACCTTCCCCAGGAGTCACACCCTGTGTTCAAGAGCATTGTCCTAACAATCCTTGAGCTTTGTCACTCAACAACTACTTGATGAGCATTTTGACCAAGATGACACAGACAAAATCTTCTCTCCAGGACAGCAGGGCAACACTGAGACAGGTCACCCAGAATGACCACAGATTCTTCATCAGGGCTTGGATGGGCAAAGCCACAGCTGCCCTGACTGATGGTGATCATTCTGCTCTGCAGGGGCAGGAGCCTGGAGCAGGTGATCTCATCTCCAGACGTCCCCTCCAGGAAACACTTTTACAGTTCAGTTTCATCCTCTATGGGCCAAGCTAAAGGAAAAATTATTATCACATAGTGTGGTTATTCTCTGGACAAAGCAAGTCGTATTTCAGTGACATGGTTTTGTGTTATGGCAACACTTGGAAGGAGTGAGATTCCATTAAAGAAAAAGGAGAAACAATGTGAACAAGAGACTAGGACAGGTTCCTCCAACCAAGGACAGGTCCCCTGAGGAAGGACAAGTTCTAGAAGGCAGATCTCTGAGACATTTGTGAAAGATCTGCAAAAAGCAGAGGTCTCAAACTGAAAAGACTGGAAGTTTTGAATCTGGTGAAGCCAAAGGCCTTTACTCACTAGAAAAGCAATGAGAAAGAATCAGTTTAGCAGATTAACAGTGCCCATTCCCCAAGCTGAAAGTCAATAAATGCAGGATTTGCTTTCAGGACTTCTGCAAGACTCCCAGTGGTATGGTTTGTTGGAGAAGAATGTAAATTATTGTGAAGAGGTGGATCTCAGGAAATATGACTGCAGTAAAATCTCATGCAAATGGCTTGGAAAACAAGAACTTGGAAAAAAGCACAAACACCCCTGATTATCTTGTTCAGAGCTTTATGGGAGCTGCTTCGTTCTGGTGGTCTGCTAACAGCTGGATTAACTATAATAAATTTTGCTGGGAAATTAGTTTGGAATGGAATTTTGGGAAAAAAGAGTCTTTCTTTTCTAGTCTGGGCATGAGTCTCATGTGGTAAAGATGTGCCTTGTTGCTAGTTTGGAAGGCAGGAGGAAAAAATGTGGCAGAATCTCCTCTGTGGCCATCACTGAAACTTTTTGGACTCCTTTGGTTCCTTGTATTTCCCTAAAGCTCCACTGGGTGCACCTGGACTCCTTTTCTGAAGAAGAAAATGTTCAAAATGAGAAAACATTTCCCTTTTAATTCTATTGTTTTCTCTGTTCCCACCTTACCGAGGAGATGACAAATGTCACTCAAATCTGTGGATGCTGTAAAATGCAAAGAATGTTGGAATATGCATCGTGATGAATATGCACAGGCAGAACCTTCTCTTCTGAGCCAGACTGTCCAAGATCATCCCAAGGATGTGCAAACACACTGCAGGAAAAATCCTAAAAGGAAAGCAGTGGGTTCCACATTCACTCCATAGATTTTGACTCTAAAACTGCAGAGAAGGACATGTCCCACATAATAGAGTAACAGGGAGGGAACTGAATGATTTGGAGCCCATCATTCTGTCAAGATGCTCTGGTGATGAACAAGGACAGAGAAACATATGTTGTTTGAGTAGTCACTCAAACCTCAGGGAAAACATATGATACAAGTCATGTCTCTCAGTGTTCACCAAACACAGCAGCCACTCACACATGTGCCATGGGGATTTGTTTAACCAGGCTTAAATGGGGCACTTTTCTCCAATTGCAGGTACCACCTCTATTTTGTAGACAAATGTGCTCTCCTCTTTCTCCAGTAGCATTCCAGCAGTACCTCTTAAATTCCCTTCTCTGTTTTTCTTCCTAGACAAAGATTCATAGAAATAGGACTAGTGGTTTCTACCAGCGTGTGTGCAGACCCCAGCAGCAGAGAGACAGGCACACTTCTCCCTCCTGCCATCCAAAGTACATTCTGGCACAAAGTTTTATCTTTCAAGGACCTTCTCAGAGAAAGCTGCTGTGTCTGTACTCTGCAGGGTTATCCAGCACAACCACCCTTCACCACAAGCATCACAACAAACTAGGCAAACATTCCTTGCCCTCAGTTTCCACAATAATCCTGAGGATGGCTAGGGGTGCACTTAGGTTCATCCAGGACTGCTCCTACCTTGACTGGCTTGTCCAGATCAGTCACTTCATCCTTCAACAAATTTTCTCTGACCTTGTGCAGTGTTTCTGCCATGGAAAGTCACCTTGCTGGTCTCCTCAACATCACTTTTATTTCCCTGTTCTTGCTGAGGACGACTCTCTTCTTCTGGGTAAATGGCCCCAAAGCTTCTGCTCCAGCTGGGAGCTCTCTGCTCCATGGTGGTGCAAGTCCACTGCTGGAGTGACTGTGCTCTCTGAATAGTTATTTGCCATTAACAATAACAGCTTGTTTTGATCCCTAATAGCAGCTTAATGAATAATAAGGATTCTAAGAAATATTGGCTGTGATCCTTGTCTCCCACAACTCACTTCCCCACCAAGAAAAAGGGAATTTACAGCATGCAAAGGTGGACATTTCATTTCAGTAGCTGTTTAACTTCACAATGATAAGGAAGAAAAAAAATAAGGCTTTTTTCTTGTTATTGCACTGAAACCTGTTGGCAGAACTAGAGAGCTTTATTCAAGGACAGTCTGATAGTTGGAAGTCATTTGGAGAGGAAGGGAGTGGAAAGAAAGGGGAAGAAGTGGGAAGACTGCACTTCCTAAATAAAGACAGATGGTGCCTGTGGTTTCTCTCGTAGGTGTGTTCTTGCTTCCTTGGGTGCATTTGCAATTGAACACAGTTTGGTCACCATCTGACATGTTTATAAAAAACTGCTTCTTAGATTGGTGAGCTTGCTGATTTCTCTTGGTTTTCTCAAAGATTCCAAAACTACTGGGTAATAAAAGAAATTGGAAAAAAAATTCAGAATGCATGTGAAGAGTATGGCTTGTTTCTGTAATTTCACTTTCTAAGACTCAACAAATATCTCTCCAACAGCCCCACATTCCCACCCTATTGTCTCCCATATAGCATTGTCTTATATTCCCCATTTATAGCTCAATTTATTCTCTTGTTCCACACAGGAATGCCCAAAACATGCACAGGCTGCCTGGCACCATAACTAATCCCATCTGTAGCAGCTGGAAAGATCAAATCTGGAGAATTGAGTGTTAACAAGTAACTAGACAGAATATGAGACACAACTACGGTTATTTCTTGAAAGACAAGATGCATCAAGATGTGGGGGCTTTTTTTACAGCAACAAAATGATCAAAACCACATGACAGCTTCTGCTTACAGGTATTCCTGTCATGTCACCCTTCTCTTTGTACCAAGTGCCTTCATTCCCTGGAAATAGTTGTGTCTGATAAAGATTAAAAGAGGATTTAAGGCTCAGAGTGTGTGTGCATACTCGTCCTGTCCTGTTCCTCTCTGATCATCCAAAGAGAAAAGTCCCAGCTGCAATTTTTGCAACTCTTCCTTCATGCTGTGCTGTGCTCAGGTGCCCTTAATTTCCTTGGGTTTAGTCTATCTCTGTAATATGGGATGATGTTACACTTGTTTCTTCCCTTTAAACTTCCAGTTTTGATTCATAAGCTGTTTTATCAGGCTGACAGGTGATCTCAATTCCTTCAAAACAAACATCCAGCAAATTAATTTTCTCTCTTTCTCTACCAATTCCTGCAGAACCCTGGGAAAAAAAAATTTAAAAAAAAAAAAACAAACATATGGAAGATAACAAATTTATCCAGGTTCATAGTTCTGCTCATACCTCAAAGGGTTGAAGCCAGGTGGGAGTCAGGGCCTTCTCCAGGCAGAATAAGAAGACATAGCCTTGAGCTGTGCCAGGAGAGGTTCAGGCTGGACACCAGGAGGAATTTCCCCATGGAAAAGGTGGCAAAGAACTGGAAGGGGCTGCCCAGGGAGGTTTGCAGTGCCCACCCCTGGATGTGGCACTCAGAGCTCTGGGCTGGGGACAAGGTGGGCATCAGTCAAAGCTTGCACTCAATGATCTTGGAAGTCTTTTCCAGCTTATAGGATTCTGTGATGGAATATCAAAATTCCTAGGGCCATGGTTAAACAAACCCTTTGTTTCTCACTAACAAAATGGATGTAGAAGGTGAGATGTTTATACTCACTTCTCAGGTCCTGGCAGCTGCAGTGCAAGCCAAGACACACTCAGCTCAAAATGATGGGAATTACCTGGTCAGTGGCTACAGTCACCCCCAAATGGACAAAGCCCTTGGAGCAGAAAGGTTTGCTCTTAATGCCACTTCTGCTGGAGAGCTTCAGAGCAAGAGAAGGTCTGGAAGTCATTCCATCACTTGAATTTCTCTGTCAGTGGTGACAGCCCCACTCAGCCAGGACCTCAGAGGAGCTGATCTGTATTTTCATGTAGAAGTGGTAGAGAAAGGCTCATATTGTCCAGCTTCCCCTCCACAGGCAGATTACTGACCCAGACAGTGCATCCAATCACTGCCTCTCCTGGAGACTTTGCTGTATTTCTGAATTCATCCCCAACCCCGGCCTCAAATATATTTACTTCATTTATAACACTATAATCAAGGCTTTCCTTTAATTGTGTATGCCCAGTAAACTAGACTAGAAATCTGAAAAAATACTACAAAATACCATCCAGAAAAGAATAATTAGATAATTTCAGTATAGGGATTTTTTTTTAATTAAACATGAAAAGAAATAAAGTAATGCAGTGTCCATTGCATTATCTATACTGCAGTAACTTTAATATATTTCGTCCTGCTTTATACCATCAGTGTTCTGCCACTGCAGAGTTTTGTTCTGAAAATGCAGAACAGCACATTCAAAGTTGCATGCAAGTGAAAGGGAGAAAAACAGAAAAGACCATACTGGATGCCCTTGGGAAAGCCCAGGACAATTATTTAGGATTAATACATAACTATATTAACTGGGTGATTCTGCTAAATTGATTAGGAGTGAAATTAGCTACATTAGCCTTTCCCAAATTTTGATTCCAAGTTGACCCAAAAGATTACTTTGGGCAATCCATGCATCTCAGAGCTGTTGCTGCTGCCTGACTGCTGCCTACAGGAGCTGTCACCACACTGGTCACACATGGCTTGAGTAATTTATTTGAAAAATCTCTCTGTACAGATAGAGGGGGTAGAAGTGCTGGGCTTGATTCAGACCTAGACAAAGGAGAGGATAAAAATCACCTCTTGCTCATGCTGGCAGTTGTGGGGAGTATTTGATAACTGCACGGGAGGCAGCTGTGATTTCCTGCCCTGCCATCATTCCAGCAGTGACTCACTGGGGCTTGTGTGCTGCTGAATGCAGCCCCTGAGTGATGAACTCACTCCCTGTCCCTGTCCCAGGAAGGAGCATTGTCCAGGGTAAAATGCCCCCAGCTGCACAGCCAGCTTTGCCCTGACATTTCCACTTGCATGTGCTCCTCCTCAGTCCACCATTTGAAGTCAGATCCTCCAGGCAGCTCATCCCGAGGTCTTCCTGCTGATGAACAGTGCTAAGTATTTTTATTTATGGTGTTAAACACATCCTGACAAAACTGGTGACCATTAGAAGTTTCCTCACTGAATGGAGCAAGTAAAATGCATGAATTGCATGGTTCAGTATGAGTGTATCACACCAACACTGATTCAAAGACACAGAGCTTTGTGCAGGCACATCATGCATAGGCAGGAGAGAGTTGCTTTGCTTTCCAGAGACTCTCAGTGGGCTGCTGTAAGAAATTAAATAAAAATTAAATAACTAAGTAACTCTTTGGAGCTCTCTTGGGCTGACATCCACTGAGAGTCACAGAATCACAGGATGGGTCAGGCTGGGAGGGTCACCAGGTCCCACCTCCCTGCTCCAGAAGTGTCATCCCAGAGCACATGGCACAGGATTGTGCCCAGATTCTTCTGGAACATCTCCAGTGAGGGACAATCTGTCCCTCTCTGGACAATCTGTCAGTGAATCTGGACAGGAAACTGGAAGTATAAAGGTATGGACAGAGCCTTAAACCACAACAAGTGGAACTGTGAGTTTTTCCTCTGTCTTCAAATCACAATGCTAATGCCATTTGTGCCTCACAAAATGTTCACTACAAAATGTTCACTGTCTTTTTAAGAACCCTGCTGTCTTTTTTGGAGAAAGAAAACTCAGGCAACTCCTCAGCTCAGGTATTCCCTACAGCAGCACTTTGCTGACACTACTATATCAAAGATCATTCTAATGCAAAATAGTCTGTGCTGCACATCAGCTTCACAAGAAACATCAGGTGAACTCGGAGCTCAGGCCAGTCATCATGAAGTTGGGATATAAAACATATTTTACAATATTGTTCCAAACATAATAAATACCTCAGGCAAGTTTCTCAAAGCTGCCAATTGACTGAGAAATGCTGTCCCACCAGAGGCTGCTTCTCAAACTTGGAGCCACAGGAAATGCAGCTACATCCATCCCTGCCCTCCACATACTGGGAAAAACCATCCATCCCCATCCCACCCTGACCATTTTAATGATGTTTTCCAGGAAATTCTGGGAAATAGAAGACAGTTTCTGTCTCTCACACACGACACCAAAAACCTCCAGTAGCAACAGAGTGAGAAGATTAGTAAAGCTGTCTTTGTGGCATTGTGACAAAATCTTAGCTGTGTTGCTGCTACTTCTGTTTCACATAGTCCAGTTCAGCTGAAATAATCTTAAAGAGAATTAGAATACATTACAGTTGTATAAAATAATTCATGAAGATTGCAGAAGATCAAAAAGCTGGCAGTGGCAGGGGGAGGCAGGCACGTCCCTCCCTGTCCCCAGTCCATGCAGCAGCACAGCTCCTCCCAGCACCACTCAGCCCCTGCAGCAATTGCACTCCTGATGGCAGGCTGGACTGTCTGGGTGCTGTCACTGGGCATGGTGGTGCTGCTTGCTGGCTGCTTTTGAAGTGGTGGATGGGGGAAGCCACCACTGACTGCCACAGGAGTTATCAATCCTGCCCCCAAATTGCTCAGCACAGCTCTGTTGCAAGCACAATGCCTGCAGTGGTGCAGATAGGGGAGAAGACTATAATCTGTTATCATGAATTTTAATGCAATGCTTTATATTTATACCCAAGCTATAGGCCATAAAACTGAAATGAATTTCTAATGCTGTAAGTATTATTTGCTGTTTTCCATTCTGGTTGCCATTTCACTCAGATTTTCTTTAATAATGCATTTTATAGGCCTGTACCTCTGCAACTCTCCCCTGCCAGCTCAACTCTTCTGTTAGCAGTAGCAATGCTTCACAAAGCCCTGTAATTTGAAGTGACCTTGGGACTACCTTTTTCCCTGTTCTCTCCAGGCTGGTAAAAATCACAGCATTAAACTGAAAGTACCCCCAGATTTCCCAGCTTTTGTTAACTTATCTCGGATCCTCCCAACATGCACTTTTGATGTTTGTTTTGTGTTTGGCTAAAAGGGGAGGAGAAACATGTCTTCCCAAGCAGCAGCCAGGAGCATTAACAGGCACCTGCACTCCAATGAGAAGCTCCCATCACACAGCCATCACCCCATCAGCACAGCCCTCACATCCCTCCAATCTCTGCCACGGAGGGGAGATGAGGCTGCTAAGGGTTGCAGAGGCAGGCAAGTTTCCTGGAAGCACCCTGCTGCTGGCTCCTGCCTCGTGCCTGGCATGCTGATGACAGCCCTGCCAAGAGTCATTTCCCAGGCAGGTGCCCTTCCAGCTCATGGAATGCAGCCTCTTGCATGGTAAGGGCAACAAGCCCCCTGTGCCATCGTCTTGTCCTCTTCCTGGACTTCAGTGGAGCCCTGGAATTGTTCTTCCTGTTATGAATGAGAAACAAAAGTCTCGATATTCAGCAAAATTTAGATTGCTCTATTTTATACAGACAGAGCAAGCAGTGCTGGGGAGGCAGAGGGTCACTCCAAGCTCCACCAAACTTCAGTTTTGCAGCTTCTTTTATAGTCTGGTTTTCTCATAGTAATCAATAATTGTTATTTTTTGTTGTCAGAATTTTGCCAGGTGGTCAAAAACATCCATGGGACCTCTGGACAGCGTGAAGTCTCTAGACAATTTGCCAAGTCTCATAGATAACCATCTGGTCTTGGTAGATAAGGAATGGCAGAAGTCAGAAGTCTGGTCTCAGTAGATAGGCTGCATTGATTACACAAAGGCAGCAAACCTGAATTTGCACAATTTATTGGGCTGTGTGAAAGCCTTAGTTTGCAAAGTGGTAGTAGATACAACTTATTTAGAATACATAATATTCATAACAGGGGGATTTAAAGCAGATTGATTTAATAATATTTTCTTTTCTCTAGTGTCATGCTTCATTTCAGACTTAAGTATTCTGGTTTATACAAACCCCAATACTTCTATGATTAACACGAATCTTTTATCAATTATCACAATCCTGTAGTTGCCTGGCATCCCTCCCTCTGGGGCAGTGCTCTCTGTTCATCCTCCCCTCCATCTCCTCCCTCTTCACTCTACAGCAGCAGAACAATTTCTCAGGAGTTTTGTCAAACTTCTCCCAGCCCCAGATGCTCACCCTGTGGCACCCTCGAGTGTGAGGCCATGCTCGTGTCACACCCTGGCAAAGGAGTGGGAAACACTTGTGGCCAGGTGGGCCTTGCAGCTGCTTTTCCACCTCACTGAATCCTTTTTAACATGTTCCCTTTGTGGTCGGGTGCTGACCTCACTTTTCCAAGCAGCACATGGACAAATGTTTGTTCAGGTTTGTGTCACACACCCAGGGAAACCAACCTTTGTTTTCCTTCAAGAGGAATGCACCTCATTTGGCCTGTGGTATCGTAAAGGAATGGAGAAAAAGACACCAAAATAAATTACTGAAATATGTTTTGATGGGCTGTAAATCCCTGTCAGTCAAAGCCAGTTTGGATGGGACATTAAGCAGCCTGGTCTAATGGAAGGTTCCCTGCCTTCCATTGGAATGAGATGATCTTTAAGGTCCCTTCCAAACCAAACCATTCTGTGATTCTCTGATTCTGTGAATTTAAGGAATGCCCCTGTTTGCTTAGTGGTGACTCAGCAAGCAGCCTCAACTTCCTGGCTTGACCTCACACAATATTAAACACAAATAAGGAGTTTTAAAGCTAAACATTAAGCAAGCATGCAGAGAACTTCAGGAAATATTTCTAAGCCTGGTCTCAGAGCTTTGAAAGCATCAGTTTTAGGGCATAATTTACTGTTCACTGTCAAAATAAAACAAATGCCACAGATTAAAGCAAAATATGTTTGTGAATCTACAAAACATGGAAATAACGCACATGGAAAATGGAAATCTTCCTAACCATCTGGAGCATAAGTATTTGCCATGAATATTTCATCCAAACAGCACAGTAGCTAGTTGGAATTTTGTCACTGGCTCCAGCAAGGCCAGATAGCCACAAGTGTTTGGAAATGCAAGAACTGCTCTAGGTAAGTAGAACTCATTTCTAGCAATTACAAAGTTAGGGGTGTGCAGCTGTCTGGGTGATTTTATTTCTTTGCATGCTAGAGAGTAGGAAAAGGAAAATTAAAAGTTGGGTTTTTTTCCCCTTTGTTTTCCTCTTTCATTACCTTGAATAATTCGAAAATTTCTGCCAGAAAATTATAATCATGTGTTAGGTAAGATAAATGTCTAAGCAAGCCAGATAATGCGTTGAAAATTTGGAACTCACCACTTAAAAAATATTATTTTGTACCACTTCAATCAAAAATCTGCATTTCATGCGAAACACCCAGCAAAATCTCTTCCTCATGCACTGTGCAGACAGCACAAGCTGGTGCAATTTTCCCTCCTCCTGGTCTGCCAGTGGGAATGACCATAAATTAACAGATTGTGAGAGTTAACAGGGTACTATGTAGGCTCAAATCTCAAAGACTGCAAAGTTTTTTTCTGGGAGTGGCTTTTCTCCAGAGTTCCTCCTAATCCATCCAAAGATTGTGAAAACATCTCAAAGGTTTCCTTCTCCTCATTCTATTAACTATTGGACCAGTAGTTGGTCTCCTAAGGCTACATGGAAGGCAAATAATTAGTAAGGAGGAAAAAAGCAACTGAAAAATCTAAACCTGCTCATTCCTGCACCTTGCAGGAGAATTTCTTACAGGTGGGCAGGAGGCAGCATGGGATCTGGGTGTGTCCTAGGACAGCCTGGTTTTGACACTCACTGCAAGACTCAGCATCAGCAGGGAGTTCATTTAGTCACTGTCCCCACAGATGCCCCTCCTGGGCCTGCCTCACCTCTTCCAGCTCCTGGCTGGTGTTCTGGGTACCCTGGAGAGTTCCAAGTGGCATTTCCTGCCTGTGGTTAGGTGACACCATCCCTGATTCACTCCATGACCAGAGATGTCCACAAAGAGGGTGCAGGAAGTGCTTTTCTCCAGCCCCTTTTGCAACTGCTCAACCAGAAGGAAATCTACATCACAAAGTCCAAGGATCATAAAATAGTTTGGGTTGGAAGGGACCTTAAAGATCATCCAGTTCCAGCCTCCTGCCACTGGCAGGGATATATTCCACTAGACCAGGTTACTCAAAGCCCCATCCAGCCTGGCTTTGAGCAGTTCTGGGGATGGGACATCCATAACTTGTCTGGGAAACCTGTGACAGTGTTTGATCATCCTCATAGTGAAAAATGAGACACAGAATTAAAGAGTGTCTACTGGCCAGACACCAAAAAAACCCACAGCACTAAATTAAATATTACCTTGGAGCTTCCACCCTGAAATCATTTCATTAAAAGCAGACTAAGTGTTTATAATTAAGGAATATTACAGTGATTTGAAGACAGCTGAGTGCTCAAATATAATCACAGAGCCTGTGCACCACGAGGTCTTTCCAATAAAAGTGGTAGATGGCCCAGGGTCCCCAAAATTACACTGCAGCATGGAGGGAGCAGAGGGTGGCACACCCAGGGAACATTCCCGTGGTGCTGGAGCTCAATATCCAGGGAGACTGAAAGGGTGTGGGAGGAGAGGAGGATGGAGCAGGGAGAGAGGCTGAGGCACACAGAGAGGAGGGAGGTGAGAACACGTCCCTGTGAGAGGGATGCAGCCAGAGGCAGGTGGTGAAGGTGATGAAGGTGATGAAAATTATGAAGGAAGATGATGAAGGTGATGAAGATGATGAAGATGATGAAGATGAGGAAGGTGATGAAGATGATGAAGGCAATGAAGGTGATGAAAGTGATGAAGGTGATGAAGGTGATGAAGATGAGGAAGGTGATGAAGGTGATGAAGGTGATGAAGATGATGAAGGAAGGTGATGAAGATGATGAAGGCAATGAAGGTGATGAAGGTGATGAAGGTGATGAAAGAAGGTGATGAAGATGATGAAGGTGATGAAGGAAGATGATGAAGGTGATGAAGGTGATGAAGGAAGGTGATGAAGGAAGGTGATGAAGGAAGGTGATGAAGGAAGGTGATGAAGATGAGGAAGGTGGTGAAGGTGATGAAGGTGAGGAAGGTGATGAAGGTGATGAAGATTATGAAGGTGATGAAGGTGAGGAAGGTGAGGAAGGTGATTGAAGGTGATGAAGGTGAGGAAGGTGAGGAAGGTGATGAAGGCGAGGAAGGTGAGGAAGGTGAGGAAGGTGAATAAGGTGATGAAGTTGAGGAAGGGGATGAAGAAAGATTATGAAGATGATGAAGGTGAGGAAGGTGAGGAAGGTGAGGAGGAAGGCACCATCTCAGTGCAGCTGCGGGCAGGCAGAGCGGGGCATTCCTGCTGCAGCCCCACACAGCTCCTGTGCTCCACCCGCTGAGCCCGCAGTGCTCAGGTGCTGAGGAAGGCTGAGCAGAGGGAAGCACAGACACAGACAGGTGGGGGTTCATTGTCTGCAGGCAGGAAAAAACATCACTGCTGTCAGGAATGCCCAAGCATTCTGCAGAAATGCAGTCTGTCTTTGGGGAGGAGAGAGAGAGAGAGAGAATTTTGCACTGCATTGGAGGGAGGGAAGGAAAGATTGCAGAAGCTCCATCGTGCAGGGGAGAATCCAAGCACAGGGTCAGCAGTGAGGCACATGGAAAGAGAGGAAGGGTCAGGTACCAGAGGTGGGGGTGAGGAGAGAGGAACAGCGTGAATTCTTGTACAGAGTTGTAATAATCAAAACATTGGCAGGGCCTTAACTAGGCAGCCCTGCTGGGTGCCCAGATAATACAGCTGATTTTAATTGCTGATGTGTGCATTTTGTGTCATTTGCCTGATGCACAGCCCTTTTATGACTGTGGAGTTTGACCACAAATCAACAGTCAGTCATAAAGCATCACACAAACGACCTCCTCCCCAAACAAGCTGTGTTATTTTTATTGATATTCAATATTCAGATTTTAATGGAGATAGATGGATAGGCATAAGGACAGGAGCAAGATGGGGCACAGAGAAACGGATTTGAAATAAACAGATTGACAAAACATAAAGGCAGGAGGCAAGAGACAGATGAATAGTCAGGGAGGTGCCTGCCACCAAGGTGAGCAGATATCATCTGGAGGCAGACTGCTGGGGAAAGGGCAACAGATGATAGAACTGTCAGGCAGCAGAGAAATATGAGTATGAAATGGGAAAAAAAAGGACCAAAGAGAGTGAAACCATAAACAATCTCATACACAAATCCCATTATTCCCCCTTCCCCTACCCCAGCACTCTGCTCCTTGCCACCCCTCCCCGTTTCCAAGGAGCGTGTGTGAAAGGTTTGATTTCGGGTCCAGCAGGCTGCATGCTGTCAGATGTGGCATTGTTAGCTGGAGGTCCAGGAGGATGCCTATTGCTTCTCTCCCACCTGCTGTTCATTTCATAAACTGCAATCAGCACACAGCCAGTCCACACCTCTCTCGTTTATTAGCTGGGACAGCAGGAGATGTCATCAGACCTTTAAAGCACTGGAGCAAATGCCACTCATCCCAAATCAGTGTCAGTGCCAGTGGGTGAGCCAGGAGCCTGTGCAGCACCCATCCCCCATTTGCCCACAAACCTCACAGACTGGTTTCATTCTCAACCTTTGAATTACATTGCTTGGGATCCTTTCACATTGCCTTGAATTTCTATTCCCATACTCAGTCTTGATTCACTTGTTATTAGTGTCTGCTCATCCAGGAAGCTGTTAGAGACACCAAAAGGAGCATCCATTTGTCAGGGGCAGGAACAAATGACTCTTGCATGGTCAGATATTTATTGTATTCATAGTATGACACAGCAAATAGGTATATCAGCTGCAGAGCTCCAGGGTCCAGCCCAGGGAGGAGCTGGAGCTGCTGCAGAGAGCCCAGAGCAGGCAGCAGGATGAGCAGAGGGATGGAGCAGCTCTGCTGGCAGGAAAGGCTGGCACAGCTGGCATTGTTCACCTGCACAGGAGAAGCTTTGGGCTGAGCTCAGGGTGGCCTTGCAGGGCCTGAAGGAGCTGCAGGGAACATGGAGAGAGACAATTGCCAAGGGATGGAGGGACAGCACACAGGGAATGGCTCCAGAATGAAAGAGAGTAAATTTACATTAGCTGTCAGAAAAAAACTTCCCTGTGAGGGTGGTGGGGCCCTAGCACAGGCTGCCCAAATAAGCTGTGGATGCCTCATCCCTGAAAATGTCCAAGGCCAGGCTGGACAGGGCTCTGAACAACCTGGTCTAGTGGGAGCTGCCCCTGCTCATGGCAGGGGGTTGGAACTGAGTGATCCTTAAGATCCCTGCCAACACAAACCATTCTGTGATTCAATTATTCTATTATTTATTTCCCCTTTTTCTGTCACTCCCTTGTAAGGAGCCTCTCTCCATCTTTCTTGTAGGCTCCTTTTCACTGCCAGTGTCCAGGACATGCAGATATATCAGCTTCTGTTTGAAGAAAAGGGTGCTACTGACTAGAAATTCCAAACAAACAAGGGAATTCCTTGTTACTTCCCTGTATGATTCCAGTCATGGGACAAAGATTGTGTCTTAAACCTTCACAAGAGAAGCAGGCCAATAGAATCTTTTGCCCATTTTAGACGTGGGATCATTTGCCAATTGAATATTTCACTCCCTGCAGATGTGAAACTATGACTTCAGCTGTAAGGTGGCAGATTCAGGACTCCACCAATGACTCATCCTGTCTTTCTGCATGAGTGTATGAAGTTTATGTCCCTGTCAGTGACATCTCTGAGTGACCACACTCCCCAAAGTCACAAATAAAACCTAAGAAATATCCTTCAAACATTTCTAGCTAGCAAACACTGCATGACCCCACAGCAATATCTGTCTTCCAGACTTTTTTCCATGGATACAAGATAGAAGAAAATGCAGTCACTGCTCCCTGACATTCATGGGGCTTATGTGGTTGAGACCTGAACTGGGAATCTAATGACAACTGGCACAAAGGACTCACTAAGGTCTCATGTGATTTGATTTTAATCTTCCAGGATTCTTTTTTAAAGGACTGCATTCAAAATGTTGCATTGCTCAACCAAACACTAAAAAACATCAAACAAAAGGGAGCCATGTGAAGCTATAAATCAAGTTCTGTATTCATGCATGGTTTCCATTATGCAATCACATATTCTGATCTATGAGCTCTCTGAACAGGGCAGGACTAAGCACACACTCCTGGGAAAGCAGGAGCAAGAGCTGCCTTTAGTCAGAGCTTTCCAGTCTTGGTTCTTCTTTGATCTAAAATATTCCGTGCCCACTGGGCAGTGGAAATGTTTGGAGTTGCTGACAAGGTCCATCCACGCCTGTCCCTGCTCCCACAGAATCCTGCATTCTGCCACCCACTGCAAAGTGGGCAGTGCACCCACCTGTAAATAGGGTAACTGCACCATTAATTAGTGGCTTGTCTTCATCTTCTTCTGTCTTCACTCAGAGTCAGGATTAAAACATGAAGAAGACGAATTTCTTGTGTTCAGCCTTGGTTGTTTATTAAATCTTATCTAAAGTACAGAGAGTTCTGCAACACTTCTAGATACCTGCTAAAAGTAAGAAAAATGGAGGTGAATTTAGCTAGTTGCAAGGTCTTTTAGAGCTAAACAGTCCAATAAAGAGGTAACACCTATATTATTTATATTTTTGACCCAATAACCAAACTCCTGTAACCAGCAGTGCAGCACTAACTATCCAACCAAAAACTACTACTTGAAATCATGAAGAAGGAAGAAGACAGAAAGAGACAACACCCAAGAACATCCATGTTGTCCCATAGCTATTACTATATTCTAAAAATCCCAAATTTCAAACCCTTCACTGTGTGAAATTACACAATTCTATTTAACTACACACCCGTGATTTTAACTCCATCACCCAATTTTGGAAGCTTCTCCAAGGCCTCAAGTCAAAAGCAGTGTTCTCTTGGGGGTCAGTGTCAGAAAGCACAGAAAGTTCAAAACTCCCAGGCTTCTGGGTTCCAACACCAACCTTCTCTGCTGTGGGGAAAACAAGAAATAAACATTGCATCTCTCTTGGATAATGGCTCATCAGAAGCTGGATCAAACCACCCATTTCTGCTACAGACCATGAACAGACTATAACAGATCATATCCCTGCCTTCAGGAGAAGGAGCTGCTGCAGAATCTCCTTCCTATAAAATGATCCCAGCTTCCAGCAAGTCTGAGTACTCACAGGTCCCTGTGAGCCTGAAAATCCAACCTGTGTGGCTTCTGAAAAGGATCAGATTTGGCCTCATTCTCATTTGTGGGTAAATAGGACAATCTGTGTCCAATCTGTAAAAGCAGATCCAGAAAGTCAACATCTTCACCTCAGAAATGATACCTTCATTTTCTCTTAGTTCGAGGGCCTTCCAGAAGATGAGGAAAAGGTTATTTAGAGGATCTTACTTTCTGTTGGCAAGGCATTCCAGAAAAAAACCTCAGAGATGGAGACAGCAGCTGAGTGAAGCACCTGAAGAGTCTGAAGTGTTAAAAACTAATTTGGAGCACCCAGAGTCTGCAACCTGGTCACCCTGTGACAGCTTGCACTCTCCAAGAGTTTGTGCACAAAAATTACCACCCCGGCCAAACCTGCACTGAAGGTCACTCTGAGGGGCAGCAAAGCTGACACCCATGAAGGTTTGGAGCAACTCTCCTCAGGAAAAATAATAATGAGAAGGGGTGAAGCTGCCCCACTCACAGGGCCAGGCACTCTGCTCCCCAGCTGAGCTTGGAATCTGTGAGTGAGGAATTTCCTGAATGTTGGAAGCCTGGTGTGCAGCAAATGCCCTGCAAATCCAGTCCCCATGCAGGGAGTACACAGGGATGACTGGTAAGGAACTGAGGTGAGAAGACAAAAGCACTAAGGACAAACCAAGTCAAAGTCAAAAAGCTGTCTGCTTAATTCTTTTCATGTAAAGCTTTTCAGGAAGAAAAAATCTAAAACGAGAAAACTAAACAGAACCACATCTGCCTGAGTAGGGGAAGTTCAGAAGGGAAAAGAAAGGCTTCTCGTTTGAGATTTTTTCCCATTTTTATTTCTGCTCTGACTCTGATGACCCAGCCTCTTGGTTGCCAAAGCTGAAAATAATTTGGGAATGGAGACTTTGTAGAATGTTGCTCTCCAATACAGAAGCCTTTCCCTTCATCTTCATTCATCCTGGCTGAAGAGACAGCTTTCATTTTTTAAAACAAAATTGTTTCCAGGAAATGGTGTCAGTTCCCTTGTAAAGGCCAGTCCTCCATCACCAGGAATGGGGACACCTGGGGTGATCAAACCCAGAGTGCTCCCTTTTAAAGCTCCCTTTTCCAGAGGGATGTTCCAGAGCCCAGCACTGTGCTCAGCACACACCCCAGCTCTGCAGAGCCCAAGGACCAGCTCCAGGATCAGCTCCTCACTGCAGTCACTGAAGCAGCTGTGAGAACCTCAGCCAGCCCCTGCTGCCTCTCTGAACCCCTGTTCCAATCCCCTTCCCAGCATCACACCTCCAGCAGTGGGTCTGTGAGAGCCAGACACAGAAATCACTCATGAGCTGCGCCCTCAAGAATCAGGACCAGATCCAAGATGCTCTGTGGCAGGACCCAGACATCAGAGGGTGAGGGTGTGACAGTTTTGGAGGCAAGCAGATGAAGACAAGCAGCCATCAGTCACATCTGCATTGCTGCCATGCTCCAAGCTGGATAACAAGGCCATTCCTTGCTGTGAAATGGTTCTCACTGCATTCAGGAGGAGGGAGCAGGGAGATGCCATCCACAGCTCCCTGGCTGTTTAATATTACATGTGCATGGCTGGAACTAGTAAGTCTTCCCCTGACACTCGCCCCAAGGTGCAGACAGCTCTGAGGAGCACACTGAGCACACAAAATAAGGCAGCAGATATATGTTGTCATTACCTTTAGGAGTGAGTTACTACTGCTGTTTGCTATTTGCATAACAAGTGCCAAAAGCCCCAGCCACCTACATCTGACTTGACTGACTAATCTGTGCCTGTAATATTGCATGGTATTCATGAAATAAATAAAATACAGTTATAGCTACACTTCACAGCAATATAGGAGTGGTTTTTCTTGAGCACACTCATAAGGGCTGCTATTCAGTTGAGGTTCTCTGCAGCAATCATTTTTGCAAACTCATGGTGCCTTCCAGGAAAAATCCCAGAGCAATTTTCTATTTTTGAGAGCTAGAGAAGAAGTCTGCAGAGGGTGAGATGCTGAGGGCTGCTAGTTCAGAATACAGAAGTGCCATCAGCAGAAACGGAGATTGGAATCTGAGAATGACAGACATTTTCATATTTTTCTCTACTGATAGGTCTAGATTCCACCCTAAATACAGGGAAAAAATAAATTTTAAAAAAGAGGGTCTCTAGATTGGGGCCAAGGGTCCTCAGGGAGGGAGACAGAGCTAGAAAACTTCCCAGGTTTTTGTGTGGGTTTGTGCTGTAAAGGTCATGAGGGTCTGACCTGCTCCTCTTTGAAAACACTGTGAGCTCAGAGTGAACCACTGTTGCCTACAGAAAGGAATTGTTTAAATCATCAGATAACTCAACTTCTTTCCAAATAATGCACTTCTTGTTTCCCCCCCATGCACCAGAAAAGGGAATTTCTCCCTAGAGATCACTCCCTCTGGCATTTTCCTAAGGCAGGTGACTGATGGGTGCCCATGTAATTTGTTGTGGTGTAGAGGTGGAACCCTGCAATTAGGATATGGCTGCAACATGGAATTTCAGTATTCTGAAGTAACCTACATAGAAATGTCAAAGGATGTGACTTGGGGGGGATTAAAGTTCCAGTAATAATCTTTCAGGGACTTTATCAAAGCTGCAATAATAGTAAAGAAAATTCATGGCAGATGGTTAATATTCTGCTATGCAGTCTAATTCTAACCACTAAGAGCAAAAAATATCAGAGGTATATTGGACTTATTCCTTGCAGCATGTTTAGAGAAAGAGAGAAAATAGTTAGTGGTTTAGGCTTACAAAGCTTTCACAAACAGTTTGGAGAGAACAAATATGGATTGTTACACGTATGGAAGTGTGTGTGCTTTGGACTGGGGAGAAGAATGAGCAATGAAAATCCCATTCTTAATCTTCCCTTCATTTCCAATAAATAACCCTTATTTTTCTGGTCTGTACTTTACATCAACAACAACATGTCCAATTAGAGAGAACCATGGCATCTTTCTCCAGAGGGTGCCTCTACCATGAAGGTATCTATTTTACTTTTCTCTCACTCTCTCACTGCCCTCACTGGAGTCAACAGCAATTTTTTCCATCAGGAATTTTCTTCAGCCTTCATTAGGGTATTAAAAGAGATCCTTGTGCACATGAACCTTTTTTTAAAGCAAGCTTCCTGTGAAGGCTTCTCATTCCTAGAGAGCCACATCTGTGTGGCTTTCTGCTATCAAAAACACTGAGACAACTATTGTTGATAGCAGGATGTTACACAAAATTCAGCTGAGATGTTCTGGACACCAGCTTTGCTTCCACAACTCTTCCAATAATGGGGAAAAAATTTTTAAAAACCCCAAACATTAGGTTGGGAACTTTTCTGCAGTGTTCCACAACAACTTTGCTTTTCCAATCTTATTCCCAGCTGTCAGCCTGGCTCATACTGAGGAGCCTTAATATTTATGTCTTGATGTATCTGCCAACAGAAGTGCTGATTAGATTGTTAATATTTAAATTTATAATAATAGGAAGGTGGGCAAGATTTAAGGGGTTGGTATAATTGTAAGAGGATACCATTTATATTTCCATATTAGTAGCATGACATAAGGGACCCTATAGCAATAAAAGTCCAAATTCAGCTAGAACTACTTTTGCTTTTCTAACATGCAGTTCCTAATGGAAATTCTAATTCACAGTATGATCAATTCCTATTAAAAACAGGCTAGCCAAAACCAGGAAAAATAGCTTCATTTTAGGCACTAGGCAAACACAATAACTCTCACTTTTCCTCTCATGCCTCCAGACTATGTGTCTCCAAACAATACCAACTCTTAGAAATTAAAATAGCAGAAATATTCTTGAATTGTCAGAACATGGTTCCAAAGAAGTTCTTTCCACTTTGAAAATTGTGGCACATTCCCCTTACAGTCATGAAACAAGTTAATTAGACAGATACCAGAGGGTACATAGTATTTTCAAAGTCCACTGGAAATGGTGGTAATTGCACAGTCATTGAAGTAAAAAGGCCCTAAACAGAAAAACACAACTCAAATGTACATGTAGATATTTTAACCTCAGCTTCTTTTCATTCCCTCTAAGTTCAAAATTCTGACTCCCCATCCCTGTGTTTGTGTTTCTTGGCAACTCAAGGTTGATTTTGAAGAATTGTATCATTTTGTGAGACTCTCTGAAAGCTGTCAGATGCCTACAGGCTTTGCTGGGCTGGAGCTACAGCATGTGACAGATTGCATGGCTGAGCCCTTGGCCATTTCACCTCCACTCTATGATACCTCTCCATTAAACCTCATTTCTGCTGGAGGACAGAAGCAAAAGGGAAAAGAATTTTATTTTTTTTTAAGTGCCAAGTTTAGAGTGCAATTTTCTTGATGTCTTAGGACAAAAAGCTAAAGTTTCTGGCCCTGTCTTCATTTAAGCCAATATAATGTCTACTAACTTTGCCAGAGTTAACTCCAGTGCAAATGACATGAGAAGGAAGCTCTAGAGCTTAATTGATTTCTAATGAACAAATCTGTGTATGCTTGAAAATAATGGAAGCACATACAGAAGTACCAAAAAGCCATTTTTGAGCACAGAAACTACCTCTTGCTGGAGAGAGAGAAAGCAGATCACTGACACCCAGAGCACAGACACATCACCTATCCCAGCCAGGACTGAAAGGGCTTCCCCAAGAACAGCAGCAGGAGAGAGTGACTGTCACTTGCCCCAGCACCATCCTCCACATTTTTGGAAGCCAAAATATCCAGTGGCAAAGACTTGGACAGTCCCTTCATGATGATCTCCATGAGGAGCCTTTTCTTCAGTGCCTGAAGAAAAACACTTCCTAAATCCCCCTTGGGGAAAGTGGGTTGTGAAAAGTGGATGGAGACTGCTACAGTCGTTGGATAAAATGGAAAAGCTTGGAAAAGCTTCAGGGAGGAGTGGCACCCAGTGTCCCAGATATGCCATGCAAGGAAGGGATGGTTTGACTCCTCAATGCAGTCAGGTACAAGCTGGAGGAGAAAAAAACCAAAATCCTTCAAAGTCTCAAACATGTATTCATGCATTTCTCCCCCACCCCCCACAGAGATTTCATTGTGTGGATCATGAAACATGTCATTTTAAATCCTCAGAGGATAAGTTGTCAGAATACATTGTGCTTTAAAGCCTTTCTTTGGTCTCTCATTTAAATCTTTGAAAGACTTTGTAAGTTGTATTTTTTTTTTTTGCCTTCACTTTGGTTTTAGTATTGTAGAGATGAACGTGCCTTCTCTCTTGCGAGTTAAGCACTTAAAATATTCTGGATAAGTGAAATGTGAGGCATGAATTGTGAAAATGACAATCCTTATGGCCCTCAATATGCAGAGCAGCTCCAGAGCCTTCAGACTTCCACCTCCTCCTTTGGTGGTTACAGCTTAACACCACGCTGGCAATAAAAGGTAAATGAGCTCCTGCAGCAGAGTAAGTACCAAGAATATGAAGCTTTTGTGAACGTGGATGCTGCTCTTACCATTATGGGCAATTAGAGGGCTTCGAAAGTGTGTAGCCTGACTTTCTGTTGCTTGGTAACTGTGCACCTAATTCTTTCTCTAAGAGGTCACAGAAATGTCAGAAAATCCATTCTGTTAGGGCAGGGGGGGTGGAGAGACAAATGCCCCCATCAGAACAGCAGCCTATGGATTCGTTAAAAGAACTTCATGTTTCCCATTAGCAGGTAGGAAATGCAGCATTATCATGATTATTTTCCTAGCACCACAAAACTGCAATTTCTGAGCGTCGCCAACTATGCAACACGCTTACCGTGCCAAAAAGCTTGGGAATTGCAAACACACTGATGAAATTTGGCATGCTACAGGTCAATATAACTCCTGGATACACTGACAAATAGCCATTATTGGCCTGATGCAGAGCCTGGCGAGTCAATGGAAAAAACCACTGAAACAGCGACAGCGCTGCGAGAGTGATAAGGAATTTCTGAGATTGGAAGCTTTGCAAGCATTGCCTGGCACAGGAAAAAAAAATATGAACTTGGAAGGAAGCTAATGAGACAGAAGATAAAATTTTCTTCTCTGAAGAGATACAAGTTGCAGCTTCTGCAGCCCCTGAAATACTAAACGACTGTCACTGAGAGTGAACAAATTAAGTGGTGTCTGTGAGGGAAGAGCTTGGCTATTTTTACCTGCATTTTAAGGAACGGGACTTTTGGAAGTACATCTCATCCTCAGCAAATGTCCAGATCTTTCTACTTTGAGACAGGTTTAGTAATACACATTCCATGTTATACACGATTCCCACAAATGAACACTGTCAAAAAAAAAAAATCCCTACTTCCCTTCAACTAAGCAGTGTGCTCAAGTTTGCAAAATGCAGTTTAGAATAAATGAACACCCCTGAGATTGAGTGAATGCATTTCAAGAGGGGCACAATGTGCAGGTGTCCACCACTGACCATCAATCATTTTTCTGCAGAGCTGAAGGTTTCCTGTCACTCCATAACCACTCTGCAAGAATTTGCAGTCATTTTCTAAAAGGAAGGGCAGACAACACACTCTGGGCCCATTTAATCATAAAAATAAAGGACATTTTCATGTTGAAACAGCTTGTGAAATAACACAACTACACAACCCTTGGACTCCTCCATAGGACAATCTTGCTGTGGTCAATGTGGAAAACCAAAACTCAGGGTCCCAGCCTACCCTTGGCCACAAATTTTCTGTACAATATTAGATAAATTGAACTCAAGCCACCACCTAGTGAGGGCAGATGTGTCAATGGAAAACTAGAACTTGATTTTTCCTTGTGATCTTCTATTGGGAGGATTTCTTCAGCTTAGAGTGATCAAAAGAATTGTGAGTACCTACATATCCATTCCTGGCAGTACTGTAATATAAATAATTTTCACTGAAGAAAAAAATCACAGATCACTAAAACAAGTAGGTCTTTAAAATAAGGGGAAGAAGATAAGGCAATCAAGCTCCAATAACGTCTGTTTTTCTAGAAGTACTTAGGTATATTTCAGTCACCAAATTTTCATCATAAACTTTGAGATAAATGCATGAAATCACATTGCTGGGATGCCCTCACTTGTTTATATACAGACAGAGTAAATGTGACTGAAGAACTCATACAAATTAAGATTTCATGCATGTCCGAAACAATGGAGTAGCACAGGCTACTCTAAGAAACATGTATGGGCAAAATCCAGCAAATCTGGATCTAAACATCTTTGTGAAGATGCTTACACCATTATTCTGCTCCACAGACTGACATAGTTTTTGATGCACTTTAATGCATAATTAAATTCTACTGTGTTAAGTATGTTTCTCCTGATATGTTTTTCTGAAGATGCCATAGAAGATGGAAAAATGTATTATACAACCCCTTAAAAATGTAAGCTTGCAGCAAAAACTCCTGAAATATTTTTGAGGCAATCAGAGTTCTGTAAAATTTAAGTGGGTTGGAGGTTCTTGGGGAAAATAGGCTCTAGAAAAAACAAAGTCAAAAAGCAAATAACCAGAAAACCAAGAAAACAGTTAATGGTGCAATAAAAGAATATATTTTTCACTATTGACTGTGAAAGCAAATTTAACAATAGATGAGAATGAGCCATGCCAGCTACATCCAAAACCATGCAGGTCATGAATTTGCTGACCCTTAAACCTCCCCATATTTTCCTGTGGATAGGTTGAATGCTCTGCAAAGTTTATAAATGTAGTGAAATGGCCACTGGCATTTTGGCAGCACAAAAACTGCAGACAAACACACCCAGCCACACACCCACACATTTTCTGTAAATAATCTGTCATCTTCAAGTTCAATGTCTGCGTTTTCCTGCTCCATACACTGTGTTACTGGAACCAGAGAACTGATTCAGGCAAGCAATGCTCCACAGGCTTAAACTCACCTGGCCAGGGCCAGTGCCTTGAGTTCATGATGTCAAAGGGTCTGGTGTTTATCCTGCATGGAGAAAACAGAGAATTTTAGCCTATGAGGAACCACTTCCCTGATGTGTCTCTCACTACAGTGGTCTGGCACATACCTGAACTCCCTGTATGCTGCTATTTTTCCATTTCAGCCCCTTGAAGTTGCTCTAATTTCATTTTACAAGCTGGAAAGTGGCTTAGTGGAAAAGCCCTGGGGGTGCTGGTGCCAGGGGCTGGACACGAGCCCAGGGGTGCCCAGGTGGGCAGAGGCCCCTGGCAGCTGGGCTGGCTCAGGAATTGTGTGTCCAGCAGGAGCAGGGCAGGGACTGTCCCTCTGTGCTGGCACTGAGAGCCCCTCGGGGCTGTGCCCAGCTGTGGCTGCTGCAGCAGAGCCCTGGAGGGGCTGGAGGTGTCCAGGGCAGGGACAGAGCTGGGGAAGGGGCTGAGCCCCAGGAGGGGCTGAGGGAGCTGGGAAGGGGCTCAGCCTGGAGAAAAGGAGGCTCAGGGGAGACCTTGTGGTTTATGCACAACTCCCCTGCCAGGAGGGGGGCAGGGAGGGGGGTCGGGCTCTGCTCCAGGAACAGGGACAGGAGGAGAGGGAACGGCCTCAGGCTGGGCAGGGCAGGCTCAGGGTGACAGCAGCAGGAATTTCCCCATGGAAAGGGAGCTCAGGGGTTGGAACTGCCCAGGGAGGTTTGCAGTGCCCATCCCTGCAGGTGTCACCTGGAGGTGGCACTCAGAGCTCTGGGCTGGGGACAAGGTGGGGATGGGCACAGCTGGGACTGCATGGGCTGGGAGGGCTTTTCCAGGCTCAGGGATTCCATGATTCCATGATTCTCTAAGTGGATTGTTCCAGGGCCAGCTGCTCAAGGAGACCCTCAGTGCTGAGGCAAACATGATGCCCATGCCTGGAGAAGGAAGGATGGGACAGAAACCTCAGGCACAGAGAGGATGCACACACAGGAGGGTGGGGCCCCTGCAGGTAACACCAAAGCCAAAGGGGCCCCTTCCAACTGCTTCCAGCAAGCCTTGAGTCCATACCCAGGTCTCTTCTATATTAATTTGCTTTTTCCAGGGTTAAGGATGCACTAGGAAAGGGGGTAAAATGCAGTTAAACTGGAAAGGGGAAGCATTACTTGTGACTGCCTTCCAACACCCCTCATCCACGTCACTAATTTCACAGCTAAAGAAATTCTGAGGATAATTATGGTATATCTGTGTTTATGCTTCAGACTGAACAAGTAAATAGTCTTCTTTAATTGTCCCTATGCAGCTAAAAGAACAGGGTGTTTGAACAAAACCCTCTCTAAGGGTGTAGGTCTGCCAGACCACCTTACCATGTCATTGTATCAAGGGCTGAACCTAATACAACTGATACTTTGAAATCCAGTGTCTCATAAATATCCCTCAATAAATCCTTTCAAGAGCCAAAGCCCATTCCTAACAAAATCACAATTCTTTTGAAGTGATAGGCAAGTTATTTTGCTTTTGGGGGAAAAAAAAATTTCAGATTTTGTCCTAAAGAAAATCAGAGAAAATGAATTTTTCACTAGATTAGCTGTTTAGAAAATAAATAAATAAATATACCAAAATGACGACAAACAAAATAAAAACAACAACCAAAAAAAAAATTTAAAAAAATAAAACCCCCAACCTTCTGGAGTTTTCATAGAGTCTAGAAGGATGTACTTGGAAAAGCACACATGCCAACAGCACAAATATGAAAACTATTACTTTAGAATGGATATCTCTCTATATTGGGCACATCTCATGGATATTGCTATTCCAAGCAGCAGTAAAATCATGTTCCCCTCTCAAGCACAAAATGAGTGAAACACTTTTCACTGAAACACAGCAACTGCTTTATCAATGTCTTACAACTTTGCACTCATACTTTTCAAAGACTTGCAGAGGACAGAAAGTTCTCCCAGTCAATGAAGAGGCACAGCTTCCTTCCTCAGCATCACACACACCCCCACAGCAGCTCACGAGGCTCCTGTGGGAGGGAGAGATGCTGGCAGCCAGTCCACACGGGCAGCACCCTCAGAGGGGCTCCTTTAATTCCTTAATGTGTCACCACATCTCCTGAATTGATATAAACCCACAGCCTCCCTCCTTCCTTCCTCTGCAGGATGTCACTGCTGTGACTCTCCCCTCTCCCACTGTTCCTGAAACATCATCTCTTGCTCCAGATAGAACTGTGAGAGTGGTTTGCACTGGAAGGAACCCTAAAGATCATCTGGTTCAAACCCCCTGATGTGACCAGGGAACCTTCCACTAGACCAGTTAGCTCAGAGCCCCATCCAGCCTGCCCCTTCCTAAAGGTCACTGTCTGGAATCAGCTCTTAGGTAAAACATTCGTTTTAAATAAATAACTTCTACAAAGGATGTTGGTCACATTGCTTTGCAGTTAGACAAAGCACACTGTGCCATGTTTATGACCCTACAACCCCTGATTACTGCCCTTTTCGTGATGCTCTGCCTTCACTGCACCACAGCTGCTGCTTTTAGCTCTTCTGTAAAAACATTTGAGTAGTCCCACTGGAAAATCTACAGCTTGATCTTGAGAAAGGAGGAGAACACATCACGCTCTCCTCCTGGTCTGATGTCCAGCACACTCCATGGCACAGGCAGAAATCCTGAGGGAGGATTGTGTTATCCATCTCAACAGGCTCTCCTAGTGCCCACTCTCCAAATGGCTGGTAAAAATCATCTATATAAAGATATTATTAGAGGCCAAAGGAATGCCACAAGGCACAATATTCAATTGTGGAAAACCAGGAATGGAGTCCTTCAGAACATGCCCTAGAACCAAGTCTGAGTGAACACACTCCCAGGTCCAAACAGAAGGGCTGTGGAAATCTCAGACAGAAACCAAACGAAGGCTGATCTGTTGAGTAAGGTTAGGGGGAGAAGAAGATACACCAGGAGCTGCCATGAGATTTCTCCAGTGTGTTATTCTTTTTAAGTAGAAACATGTGGTGGAAGATTAAGCAGCATCTTTTTAATCTCCGATTGTCCAGCTCCCCCTGCTGTAATTACATATTGGACACAAATGGCAACAGATGTTCGGCGTCTAAGCTAAGAATTATATACTTACTCAATATCCCAGTGATTCAAAACACTGACTGGGAGGCTGGAATTTAAATTTGCATGGAGTGGCAAATGAAAGAGTTCCTAGAACACCATGAGGCACAGAGAATATTAATGCAAACTTGAGGATGCACCAGTAATGGAAGGAGACAAACCGACTGAATACCAGCTAGAGTGGTTTTAATTACAGCAATTTCTCTGTAAATTATTTTAACCCATCCTCATCCCTAAAAAGCTGAGCCTCCATTGTTATTTTTCACATAATCAAATCTCTACAACCCGGTGTGTGCAGCTAGATAGGAGGTTCTTCCTAATCATTTCATCATCTATCAAGTGGCCAGACTAATTTCCCCATATAAAACCTAATAAGAACAGATCTATCAGCCTGCATTTTATCTTATTTATTTTCCAAGATAAACACTTGTCCATTATCCAAACTGCATGAAAGCTTTTTGCCTGAATTTGCTGAGAATTTTAAACAAGTGGCTATTCCTTTCACCAGACTTGCCTTCCCTTGAAATATCACAGAGCTAGGAAAGAAGATGCTTTAAATTGGAGAGATGCCCTACCCAACACAGACATGAATCACTTTCCCTAAAATTTAAAGGTATCAAAATAAGAGAGAGGATGCAGTTCTAGGGGGACTCAGGCATGTGAACTTCCACAGATTGCATCTCACTCCAACCAGTTTCTCATTTCCTGAATCAACAGACTTGCTCCATTTTCTCTCAAACATCCAACTCCTTCCACCCATATTTTGGGTACCAGTTGAAAGCCCATAATCTGATTCCTCCCACTGCAATGGCTCAGACATGAGTGCAGATTTGAATGTTCTGAGCACTCCAAGGTGCAGATGCACACCAAGAACACGTGTCTGAGTCTGACATAAATCCCTTTACTCATATGCATATCACAACTGAGGGCAGACACTTGTTTACCAAAACATTTTCTGGCAGAAAACTGAAAACACACTTAAGTCCATTAGTTTCACTGACCATTA
The DNA here is from genome assembly GCA_034336665.1 of Luscinia megarhynchos. Taxonomy (NCBI): domain Eukaryota; kingdom Metazoa; phylum Chordata; class Aves; order Passeriformes; family Muscicapidae; genus Luscinia; species Luscinia megarhynchos. The sequence goes on from JAPFBE010000003.1 coordinate 4,426,024, forward strand.
TGAAAATGTTGACTTTTAAAAGTGTGTTTTATTACGTATGATTTAATTTTTCTTGCAAGATCACAGGCTGGGATGCAAACCAATGTGCTGTTTGCTGACAGATGGTGTGTTGGAAGGGTACAAACTTATTTCACACAGAGTGCTATGTGGCATGAGAATGCTGTTCTTACACTTCTAAATAGTTTTGTGTCTTTGAATGGTTTAGATCCCCAGCATTCCTTCAGTAAGCTCTTCTCATTTCAGCTACAGCCTTGTGAAGTTAGTAGATAAATACCAGAGAACCATTGGTGAAATTTTTATAGTAACTAATCTGCCTCCTGTCCTTTAAATTTTCTAGATGCAGAGCTCCAAAGAGTCAGCAGTGTAGCTGATCCATGCACTGGGCTGATGTGCACAGGACCAGAAAAAACCACCATTGGTATTAAAGCAGCTGAGAAAGTGATACATTTGACCATAATGTACAATTCTGATAAAGGAAATAACCTCCGTGTGCCTTCAGCCTGCACTGGGTCCTCCTCACAGAGACAGGGCACAACCCAGAGTGTGTGTTCCACCAGTCTGTAACCCTGATTTTTCCTGGGAAAGTGCTGGAAATACCCTTAACAGCATCAGGGTCTCCAGAAAGGCCATCTATGTATTTTACCTGAACTACCAGAATGAAGATAAAATTCTTCAAAACCCTTTGTGAAGAACATTCTATGCATCATCAGGAAAGGTCTACATCCACAGCCATCCTACAGCCAGGATAAATAGGTTTAATTTGCACCAGCAAATCCTGTGCATCAATCCTGCATGGCTGCCCTGCACATTTCAATTTTTGACATACTTGCTTTGGAAAAAGAGCTGGAAAAACCTCTCTCCCTCTTTTCCTCGGCAAAGCAACGCGCACAGTCTGCACCCGCTGCTAAAAATTGTATCGGTATCAATCTCCTCAGCATCACAAACACACCCACATGCGTCTGAATCCTGAAACGCTTATTTTGCAAAGAATGTGCCAAAAGATTTACTTACTCTTTAGAACTGTTTAATGATGTTGTGGGGATCAAAGGAGCAAGCATTTTCATGACAAAAGGAATTTGTACTCCAGGCTCCACAGCACAGACAGTGATTAGTGAGTCATACATAAGAAGTGTCTCGCTTTTCTCTTTTAAAGAGCTGTTGTAGCATTTACCTAAACATTACGGTGCTGAATCAGTACTTGCACGAGTCCTCCCAGCGACTGCCTGAACTGCTCACCTTTACGCGGTAATAGCCTGGTGATGGTTCTTCACCTAAAAGTGTGTTCAGCTCCCTTACTTGGCTATTAAGGATGCATCCAGGATTTCCTGGGGGCTTGGAAAGCAACCACTGCATCCGAAAGAGATTTTAAAATATCAGTTCTGAATGGGAAGGAAGGAAGGATTCCAGGAAGGAAGGAAGGATTCCAGGAAGGAAGGATTTCAGGAAGGAAGGAAGAATTCCAGGAAGGAAAGAAGGATTCCAGGAAGGAAGGAAGGAAGGAAGGATTCCAGGAAGGATTCCAGGAAGGAAGGAAAGAAGGATGCCAGGAAGGAAGGAAGGAAAGGAAGGAAGGAAGGATTCCAGGAAGGAAGGAAGGATTCCAGGAAGGATTCCAGGAAGGAAAGGAAGGAAAGGAAGGAAAGGAAGGAAAGAAAGGAAACACCTGGCAGAGAGAGGGAGACAGAGCAGGAGATAATCAGCTGGAACTACAGGAGCTGTAGGGTCCCTGGCAACCCCAACCACTCTGTTGCTGTAGAAGTTGTACAGGCTCCAGAAATGACTCCACAGGTGCTTTCTGCTGAGCAGGCCCTGGGCAAGGACAGGGGAGTAGAGGGGGCAGGCTTCAGCCCCAGGGCCAGCTGCAAGTTCCTTCTGGTGGATGTTTTGTGTGCCGAATAGAAATGAGAGCGGTGAGAAGAGCCTTTGCAGCACCTTTGCAGCCACAGCAAGCCTGGGAAGGAGCAGCCGTGGCTCCTCAGCCTCGCCAAAGCGGCGCTGCCTCTCTCAGCCAGCCTGGCTCCCTGGCCATGGGCAGCACAGGGCGGGGCTGCGGCGGCTCCGCTGTGCCCGGGGCAGCCCTGCTGCACAGCGGTTCCCAGCACAGCTCTCTCCCAGCCGGGCTCACTGCGCCCTTCGTTTGCTGCAGAGAGCAGGGACAGCCCTGCCCTGCCGGCCCCGCCGGGACCTCTCCCGCTGGCGCTGGGGCTGAGCAGCCACTGCGCACAGGGGACCCAGGGGCCCTGAGGGGGAAACACATCAGCACCTCTGAGAGACAGGACACGAAATCTGGAGACTCTTGTCTTGTGTCTTACAAACCTTATTAGAAAATACACAAATTCTTCAGTAATTGGAACAGTTCTTTCTTTTTTTTGTGCATTTTCTGGAAAATTATAATATATCATAATTACAACACATTCTATATTCATGTTTTTATATCTGTATACAAATACACAAGCTATAATAAAATTAAAGAAATTTGCTAGTTTTATTCATTCATGTTTATTTTCATTTCTGAATCCTGAAATTATTCTTATTTTTCCTATTCTCCTTGACTATAACTACTATTCTTTGCTACTCTAACTACCCCTTCTTCTTCTTCTTCTTCTTTTCTTCTTCTTCTTCTTCTCTACTCTAACTATTCTTCTCCGCTCTTCTATATGTTTCTAAATTCTTATCCAATTCCTATTCCTATTCCTATTCCTATTCCTATTCCTATTCCTATTCCTATTCCTATTCCTATTCCTATTCCTATTCCTATTCCTCTCTTCTTCTATGAATTCTTAAATTCTTACAACTGTTCCCCTATTCTTAAACTCATGACTATTCTTCTCATATGTATCTTGAAATTTTTCTTCTTTGTCTTCTCCGTATTCTTAGTATTCTTCGTCATCTGTTTTGTTGTCGTCACGTTCTTCGCCTTTGTCTTCGTCGTCGTCTTCTTCGTCGCATTCGTCTTCATCTGCTTTGTCGCTGTGATCGTATTGATGTCCTCCTTCTTCCTGCCCTGCTTTAGTCCTCGGGCTGTGGCCTCAGGCAGCCGCAGCGGAACAGCCCCCGCAGCGCCCGCAGCGCCCGCCTGAAGCGGGAGGGACGTTTCCTGGGCGCAGCCGGCTGCCATTGGAGGGCCTGGGCTCCCGGCTGGGCAGGCCAGGGCCTGAGGGGGCTGTGCAGGGCAGGCACGGAGCTCCTTTCCCTTTCGGGGGCAGCTGCTGCTTCCCTCTCTGCAGCAATGCCGAACGCCAGCCCCAGCGAGCTGCTGCTGCTGCTGCTGCTGCCCGCCAGGCCCACGGCCTTGGCCACCACCACGTCCCTGGGGAGGAACCAGGGCACGGCCGCGCCCGCTTGCTGCTCTCCAGCTCCGGGGAGCCGCCACTGCCCCCGGCCCGAGGCCTCGCTCCGGCCCCTTTGGGAGCATCCTGCTCCTGCTGCTGCCGCCCCAATGCCTGCACCGGCCGGCACAGCCCTGCACAGGGGCTCCCTGGGGCTGTTCTGGCTCATGGAGAGCTGAGCCTGGCTGCTGGCCGGAGCATTGAACAGCACACGGGGCGGGCTCCGTGTCCCCAGTGATTTCAGTCCAGGTGATGAGCGTGAATGGCTGTGTGTATCACTGAGCAGGGCCCTCCTCGTCAGCTCCTCCTGCTCATGTTCTTCCCACAGGGAGAGCTGTTTGCTGTGACCTTCTTCCCATGGGGACATGTCTGGGACATCACAGTCTTCCCCATAGCACAGCACTATCTCATATTTGCTATCTGGGGAAAGCTGCTCACCCTCATAGTAATCCCCTTGGGGCAGTTGACCCTCGATGACCTCTTCCACTGGGGACAGCTCTTGGTCACTTGAGCTGTCCTCTGGACTGACCTGAATGTCCTCTTCCACTGGGGATAGCTCATGGTCACTCACACTGTCCCCTGAAACCACCATGACATCTTCTTCCCCTGGGGACAGCTCCTTGTCACTCCTGCTGTCCTCTGGAATGACTTCAATGTCCTCTTCCACGGAGGATGTCTCCACATCTGTCAGGTTGTCCTCTGGAAGGACATCAATGATCTCTTCCACTGTGGACAGCTCCTGGTCATTAATGCTGTTCTCTGGAGCAACCTCTAGGTCTTCTTCCACTGAGGACAGGTGGTCACTTGAGCTGTCCTCTGGACTGACCTTAATGTCCTCTTCTACTGGGGACAGCTGGTGGTCACTTGAGATGTGCTCTGGACTGACTTCAATGTCCTTTTGCACTGGGAACAGCTCCTGGTCACTTGCGCTCGCCACTGAAATTACCTCAATGTCCTCTTCCACAGGGGAGAGTTCCTTCTCACTCACACTGTCCCCTGAAACCACCATGACATCTTCCCCTAGGGACAGCTCCTTCTCACTCCTGCTGTCCTCTGGAACATCAATGTCCTCTTCCACTGAGGACGTCTCCACATCAGTCAGCTTGTCCTCTGGAATGACATCAATGATCTCCTCCACTGGGGACAGCTCCTGGTCATTAATGCTGTTCTCTGGAGCAACCTCTATGTCTTCTTCCACTGGGGAGAGCTCCTGGTCACTTGGGCTGTCTGCTGGACTGACCTTGATGTCTTCTTCTACTGGGGACAGCTGGTGGTCACTTGAGCTCTCCACCGAAATTACCTCAATGTCCTCATCCACAGGGGACATCTCCTTCTCACTCACACTGTCCCCTGAAACCACCATGATGTCTTGTTCCCCTGGGGACAGCTCTTTGTCACTCCTGCTGTCTACTGGAATGACCTCAATGTCCTCTTCCACTGAGGACGTCTCCACATCTGTCAGGTTGTCCCCTGGAACAACATCAATGGTCTTTTCCATTGGTGACATCTGCTGGTCACTTGGGCTGTCCTCTGGGCCAACCTCAATGTCTTCTTCCACTGAGGACAGCTGGTCACTTGAGCTGTCCTCTGGAGCAACTTCAGTGGCCTCTTCCACTGAGGACAGCTCCTCTTCACTTGAGCTGGTATCTGAAGTCGCCTCTATGGCCTCTTCCACTTCGGACAGGTCAGGCTCTGTGTCACTGTCCCCTGGAGCGAGCTTGATGGCCTCTTCTACTTGGGACAGCTGCTCGTCAATTGTGGTGTCGTCTGGAGAGAGCTCAATGTCGTTTTCCTCAAGGGACAGCTCCTGCTCACTCTGGCTGTCCCGTCGAAGCGAGCTCAATGTCTTCTGTCACCTGGCATAGACCCTGGTCACATCCATGTTCCAATTGGGAACGTTGGTTGTCATTATTCTGTTGCTCAGGCCCTGTGCCCCTGAGGCTGCGCTCCATGCCTGCAGCCCCCGCGGGGATGGGCGGCAAAGGCAGCAGCTGCCAGCTCGGGGACACACGGGCTGTGCCCTCCTGGGACACCCTGAGCGGGGGCAGGAGCACCCTGGGCACGGGGCTGTGTGGCTGCCGAGGACAGGGGCTGCAGGGCTGCGGCCCCTTCTCCCCTGCACTGCCCAGCTCTGTGCCCCGGCTCTCAGTGTCCCTGGGGCTCAGCAGGCGGGGCAGTGCTGGCGGCCGTGGCACATGTGGCAGCGGTGTCAGCCTGTCCCCACAGAGGGACAGGGCCTGGCTGCGGCTGCCCTGCGGCGCTGCCTGTGGCTGCCTGAGCTCCACGTCTGGGACCGTGACGGGTTGAACATTTTTGGGTCCCAACTTTGGCTGCCCGTGGTGTACTGGTGGGAGCTTGACGGGCACCAGTGAAGATGAAGATGAAGATGGGGATGAGGATGATGATGACGTTGCAGATGAGGCGTGGGACGGAGATGGCTCCCTTTGCAGAGCAAAGATCCTTGCCTTCTCCATCCCCTGGCCACTCCTTCCTTCCTCATCCCTCGCTCTTGGCCTCCTCCGCAGGCTCAGCAGGGGGCCTTTGGTGGCCTGGGAGTTGGGCTTGTTCTCCATCGTCTTCAGAATGTCTACCGTCGTCAAGCGGAGACAGGTCCAGGGAGCTGCTTCCTCCTCAGAGATCGGCACTCCTTGGACTGAGCACTCCAGGGCTCTGCGCCCCTTAAATACCCCCAGGCCAGGGTGGGGCTCCCTGATGTCACAAGCGTCTCTGGCCACCACCATGTCCCACATCACAAAGGGCCATGACACGTTGTGCCCGTGTCACCAAGGGCCACCCCCGGAACCCCACGAGCAGTGGAGCAGCCAGGAACTGGCTCGGAGCAGCCCCGGACTCGTGGCCTTGTGGCCCCTGCTGTGCCCGGAGCCCTGAGAGGCTCTGGCCGCGCTGGCACACGGCAGCCCCAGCCCCAGGCTGCAGAGCCCTGGGTTTGCAGGCTGCGCTGCCCAGGGCACGAGCAATGGGCCCAGGGACGGGCCAGGGCCTTGTGGGCAGCGGCTCCGCGCGCGGCGAGAGGCCGGGGAGCAGGGCTGTCCCTCAGGGCTCTGCCCGGGCCCGGGCGCTGAGGGAGCGGCGCCGCCATCGCTGCCGCCCTCAGGGGCTCTGAGGGGGAGCGCGGCTCCAGCCAGCCCCGCTCCGCCCGCACGGGCAGCACAAACACGGAGCACAGACACAGACGGCGCTGAAATGGTGTCCTGCCCGTCCAAATGCACTCAGCCAGCGGCCCCAGGGGCTGGGCTCGGCTGCGGCAGCATCGCCACACGGCTGCCCCGGGACAAAGCCCCTGTGCAGATACCGGGGCCGGGGTGTGCGATGTGACACCAAACACACGGGGTTCTGTCTCTTTGGGAGAAACAAACGCACTTTGGGAGTGTTTTAGCCTGTTTGGCAGAGAAAAGTGCTTTTGATGGCACTTGTCTGTTGTACCTGAAGTTCAAAAGGCACAATAAATACTAAATAATTATGAACATGTGTGGTTCAAAAGTCATCAAGAGCTTGTTAGGAGCAACATGTCTACTCACAAAAGATTTAACAAAAGAAAAAGTGCTATAAAATCTTACACAGTTTTGTTTCCTGTTGTTGTCTTTTTGAACTTTTGAATTTGCTCCCTGTGCTCTCTTTAGTTTGGAAACATTGAAGCCAAGCTGAGCAACACCAGGGAAAAAAATCAACAGCTGGGTACAGATCAAGTGTGGTTCTGGATAACCTGCTTTCTCTCACATTTTCCTCACAGTTTGGTATGCACTGCCAACCTGCAGGTGGGACCACACCTGCCATTTCCTGAAGCCTCTCCTCTGGCTTGGAGCCCTGCAGGGCAACTCCACCAAGAACAATTGCTTCTCCCATTGCAGGAGTCTCCTTTGGTGTGTGAAAGAAAGAAAGGAAAGAAAGAGCAGAGAATTTGTGCCTTCCCCTCTCTAAGGGCCGCAGAAGTCCTCAAACTTCCCTCCTGCTTCTGCCACAGAGAGGAACGCTGGCCTAAGGACTCTGCTGTTGGCTTCGGGCAAGGGAGGGGGGATACACTTGGCTGTCCCGCACAACTGGACGATCCCCTGCTGCCCTGCACAAGCTGCTCAAGGCAGGCAGCACTGCCAGGCTGGCTCCAGGAAATGAACTCTGAGAGGTTTTCCAGAAGTAATTCTTCCCTGTGAGACAGGAGAGGCTCTGGCACATGTTGCCCAGAGAAGCTGTGTCCACTCCTGGATCCCTGGAAGTGTCCCAGAGCAAGTTGGACATTGGGGCTTGGAGCAGCCTGGGATAGTGGAAGGTGTCCCTGCCCTCTCCAATGAGGGAGAGATGTCTATGCCCTGATTAAGGGGAAAATGAGACCATGGGATGGCCACAGGAGGAATTTATTCAACAACACAGATTTTATGTCCCAAGAAGTGTGAGGAAGGGAGAGAGAATGAAAGTAAGAGGAAACACCTGTCAGAGAGAGGGAGACAGAGCAGGAGATAATCAGCTGGAACTACAGGAGCTGTAGGGTCCCTGGCAACCCCAACCACTCTGTTGCTGTAGAAGTTGTACAGGCTCCAGAAATGACTCCACAGGTGCTTTCTGCTGAGCAGGCCCTGGGCAAGGACAGGGGAGTAGAGGGGGCAAGGCTTCAGCCCCAGGGCCAGCTGCAAGTTCCTTCTGGTGGATGTTTTGTGTGCCGAATAGAAATGAGAGCGGTGAGAAGAGCCTTTGCAGCACCTTTGCAGCCACAGCAAGCCTGGGAAGGAGCAGCCGTGGCTCCTCAGCCTCGCCAAAGCGGCGCTGCCTCTCTCAGCCAGCCTGGCTCCCTGGCCATGGGCAGCACAGGGCGGGGCTGCGGCGGCTCCGCTGTGCCCGGGGCAGCCCTGCTGCACAGCGGTTCCCAGCACAGCTCTCTCCCAGCCGGGCTCACTGCGCCCTTCGTTTGCTGCAGAGAGCAGGGACAGCCCTGCCCTGCCGGCCCCGCCGGGAACTCTCCCGCTGGCGCTGGGGCTGAGCAGCCACTGCGCACAGGGGACCCAGGGGCCCTGAGGGGGAAACACATCAGCACCTCTGAGAGACAGGACACGAAATCTGGAGACTCTTGTCTTGTGTCTTACAAACCTTATTAGAAAATACACAAATTCTTCAGTAATTGGAACACTTCTTTCTTTTTTTTGTGCATTTTCTGGAAAATTATAATAGATCATAATTACAACACATTCTATATTCATGTTTTTATATCTGTATACAAATACACAAGCTATAATAAAATTAAAGAAATTTGCTAGTTTTATTTATTCATTCATGTTTATTTTCATTTCTGAATCCTGAAATTATTCTTATTTTTCTTATTCTCCTTGTTTATAACTACTATTCTTTGCTACTCTAACTACACCTTCTTCTTCTTCTTCTTCTTCTTCTTCTTCTTCTTCTTTCTTCTACTTCTTCTTCTTCTCTATTCTAACTATTCTTCTCCACTCTTCTATATGTTTCTAAATTCTTATCCTATTCCTATTCCTATTCCTATTCCTATTCCTATTCCTATTCCTATTCCTATTCCTATTCCTATTCCTATTCCTCTCTTCTTCTATGAATTCTTAAATTCTTACAACTGTTCCCCTATTCTTAAACTCATGACTATTCTTCTCATATGTATCTTGAAATTTTTCTTTGTCTTCTCCGTATTCTTAGTATTCTTCGTCATCTGTTTTGTTGTCGTCACGTTCTTTGCTTTGTCTTCGTCGTCTTCTTCGTCGCATTTGTCTTCATCTGCTTTGTCGCTGTGATCGTATTGATGTCCTCCTTCTTCCTGCCCTGCTTTAGTCCTCGGGCTGTGGCCTCAGGCAGCCGCAGCGGAGCAGCCCCCGCAGCGCCCGCAGCGCCCGCCTGAAGCGGGAGGGACGTTTCCTGGGCGCAGCCGGCTGCCATTGGAGGGCCTGGGCTCCCGGCTGGGCAGGCCAGGGCCTGAGGGGGCTGTGCAGGGCAGGCACGGAGCTCCTTTCCCTTTCGGGGGCAGCTGCTGCTTCCCTCTCTGCAGCAATGCCGAACGCCAGCCCCAGCGAGCTGCTGCTGCTGCTGCTGCTGCCCGCCAGGCCCACGGCCTTGGCCACCACCACGTCCCTGGGGAGGAACCAGGGCACGGCCGCGCCGCTTCTGCTGCGCTCCAGCTCCGCGGAGCCGCCACTGCCCCGGCCCGAGGCCTCGGCTCCGGCCCCTTTGGGAGCATCCTGCTCCTGCTGCTGCCGCCCCAATGCCTGCACCGCCGGCACAGCCTTGCACAGGGGCTCCCTGGGGCTGTTCTGGCTCATGGAGAGCTGAGCCTGGCTGCTGGCCGGAGCATTGAACAGCACACGGGGCGGGCTCCGTGTCCCCAGTGATTTCAGTCCAGGTGATGAGCGTGAACGGCTGTGTGTATCACTGAGCAGGGCCCTCCTCGTCAGCTCCTCCTGCTCATGTTCTTCCCACAGGGAGAGCTGTTTGCTGTGACCTTCTTCCCATGGGGACATGTCTGGGACATCACAGTCTTCCCCATAGCACAGCATTATCTCATATTTGACATCTGGGGAAAGCTGCTCACCCTCATAGTAATCCCCTTGGGGAAGTTCACCCTCGATGATCTCTTCCACTGGGGACAGCTGGTGGTCACTTGAGCTGTCCTCTGGACTGATCTGAATGTCCTCTTCCACTGGGGACAGCTCCTGCTCACTTGTGCTCTCCACTGAAATCACCTCAATGACCTCTTCCACTGGGGACAGCTCGTCATCATTCAGGTCGTCCTTTGGAAGGGCCACGATGGTCTCTTCTACATGGAACAGCTCCTGGTCGCTTATGCTGTCCCCTGTAATTTCTTCAATGTCCTCTTCCACTGAGGACGTCTCCACATCTGTCAGGTTGTCCTGTGGAACGACATCAATGATCTCTTCCACTTGAGACAGCTCCTCCTCATTTGTGCTGTTCTCAGAACCAACCTCTATGTTTTCTTCAACTGGGGACAGCTGGTGGTCACTTGAGCTGCCCTCTGGACCGACCTCAATATCTTCTTCCACTGGGGACAGGTGGTCACTTGAGCTGTCCTCTGGACTGACCTTAATGTCCTCTTCCACTGGGGACAGCTCCTTCTCACTCACACTGTCCCCTGAAACCATCATGATGTTTTCTTCCTCTGGGGACAAATCCTTGTCACTCCCGCTGTCTTCTGGGACGACATCAATGTCCTCTTCCACTGAGGACGTCTCCACATCTGTCAGGTTGTCTTCTTGAATGACATCAATGATCTCTAACATTGGGGACAGCTCCTGGTCATTAATGCTGTTCTCTGGACAAACCTCTATGTCTTCTTCCACTGGGGTCAGCTGGTCGTCATTTGTGCTGTCCTCTGCAATGACCTCAATGTCCTCTTCTACTGAGGACGTCTCCACATCAGGCAGGGTTTCCTCTGGAGCGACATCAATGGTCTTTTCCATTGGCGACAGCTGCTGGTCACTTGGGCTGTCCTCTTGACCAACCTCAATTTCTTCCTCCACTGAGGACAGCTGGTCACTTGAGCTGTCCTCTGGAGCAACTTCAGTGGCCTTTTCCACTAGGGACAGCTCCTCTTCACTTGCGCTGGCATCTGAAGTCGCCTCTATGGCCTCTTCCACTTCGGACAGGTCAGGCTCTGTGTCACTGTCCCCTGGAGTGAGCTTGATGGCCTCTTCTACTTGGGACAGCTGCTCGTCAATTGTGGTGTCGTCTGAAGAGAGCTCGCTGTCTTCTTCCACTGAGGCCAGCTCCTGCTCACTCTGGCTGTCCCCTCTAAAGAACTCGATGTCTTCTGTCACCTGGGACAGCTCCTGGTCACTGCCATGTTCCTCTTGGGAGTGTTGGTTGTCCTTATTCTTATCAGGCCCTGTGCCCCTGAGGCTGCGCTCCATGCCTGCAGCCCCCGCGGGGATGGGCGGCAAAGGCAGCAGCTGCCAGCTCGGGGACACACGGGCTGTGCCCTCCTGGGACACCCTGAGCGGGGGCAGGAGCACCCTGGACACGGGGCTGTGTGGCTGCCGAGGACAGGGGCTGCAGGGCTGCGGCCCCTTCTCCCCTGCACTGCCCAGCTCTGTGCCCCGGCTCTCAGTGTCCCTGGGGCTCAGCAGGCGGGGCAGTGCTGGCGGCCGTGGCACATGTGGCAGCGGTGTCAGCCTGTCCCCACAGAGGGACAGGGCCTGGCTGCGGCTGCCCTGCGGCGCTGCCTGTGGCTGCCTGAGCTCCACGTCTGGGACCGTGACGGGTTGAACATTTTTGGGTCCCAACTTTGGCTGCCCGTGGTGTACCGGTGGCAGCTTGACGTACACCAGTGAAGAGCAAGATGAGGATGATGATGATGTTGCAGATGAGGCATGGGACGGAGATGGCTCCCTTTGCAGAGCAAAGATCCTTGCCTTCTCCATCCCCTGGCCACTCCTTCCTTCCTCATCCATCGCTCTTGGCCTCCTCCGCAGGCTCAGCAGGGGGCCTTGGGTGGCCTGGGAGTTGGGCTTGTTCTCCATCGTCTTCAGAATGTCTACCGTCGTCAAGCGGAGACAGGTCCAGGGAGCTGCTTCCTCCTCAGAGATCGGCACTCCTTGGACTGAGCACTCCAGGGCTCTGCGCCCCTTAAATACCCCCAGGCCAGGGTGGGGCTCCCTGATGTCACAAGCGTCTCTGGCCACCACCATGTCCCACATCACAAAGGGCCATGACACGTTGTGCCCGTGTCACCAAGGGCCACCCCCGGAACCCCACGAGCAGTGGAGCAGCCAGGAACTGGCTCGGAGCAGCCCCGGACTCGTGGCCTTGTGGCCCCTGCTGTGCCCGGAGCCCTGAGAGGCTCTGGCCGCGCTGGCACACGGCAGCCCCAGCCCCAGGCTGCAGAGCCCTGGGTTTGCAGGCTGCGCTGCCCAGGGCACGAGCAATGGGCCCAGGGACGGGCCAGGGCCTTGTGGGCAGCGGCTCCGCGCGCGGCGGGAGGCCGGGGAGCAGGGCTGTCCCTCAGGGCTCTGCCCGGGCCCGGGCGCTGAGGGAGCGGCGCCGCCATCGCTGCCGCCCTCAGGGGCTCTGAGGGGAGCGCGGCTCCCGCCAGCCCCGCTCCTCCCGCACGGGCAGCACAAACACGGAGCACAGACACAGACGGCGCTGAAATGGTGTCCTGCCCGTCCAAATGCACTCAGCCAGCGGCCCCAGGGGCTGGGCTCGGCTGCGGCAGCATCGCCACACGGCTGCCCCGGGACAAAGGCCCTGTGCAGATACCGGGGCCGGGGTGTGCGATGGGCCACCAAACACACGGGGTTCTGTCTCTTTGGGAGAAACAAACGCACTTTGGTAGTGTTTTAGCCTCTTTGGCAGAGAAAAGGGCTTTTGATGGCACTTGTCTGTTGCACCTGAAGTTCAAAAGGCACAATAAATACTAAATAATTATGAACATGTGTGGTTCAAAAGTCGTCAAGAGCTTGTTAGGAGCAACATGTCTACTCACAAAAGATTTAACAAAAGAAAAAGTGCTATAAAATCTTACACAGTTTTGTTTCCTGTTGTTGTCTTTTTGAACTTTTGAATTTGCTCCCTGTGCTCTCTTTAGTTTGGAAACATTGAAGCCAAGCTGAGCAACACCAGGGAAAAAATCAACAGCTGGGTACAGATCAAGTGTGGTTCTGGATAACCTGCTTTCTCTCACATTTTCCTCACAGTTTGGTATGCACTGCCAACCTGCAGGTGGGACCACACCTGCCATTTCCTGAAGCCTCTCCTCTGGCTTGGAGCCCTGCAGGGCAGCTCCACCAAGAACAATTGCTTCTCCCATTGCAGGAGTCTCCTTTGGTGTGTGAAAGAAAGAAAGGAAAGAAAGAGCAGAGAATTTGTGCCTTCCCCTCTCTAAGGGCCGCAGAAATCCTCAAACTTCCCTCCTGCTTCTGCCACAGAGAGGAACGCTGGCCTAAGGACTCTGCTGTTGGCTTCGGGCAAGGGAGGGGGGATACGCTTGGCTGTCCCGCACAACTGGACGATCCCCTGCTGCCCTGCACAAGCTGCTCAAGGCAGGCAGCACTGCCAGGCTGGCTCCAGGAAATGAACTCTGAGAGGTTTTCCAGAAGTAATTCTTCCCTGTGAGACAGGAGAGGCTCTGGCACATGTTGCCCAGAGAAGCTGTGTCTACTCCTGGGTCCCTGGAAGTGTTCCAGAGCAAGTTGGACATTGGGGCTTGGAGCAGCCTGGGATAGTGGAAGGTGTCCCTGCCCTCTCCGATGAGGGAGAGATGTCTATGCCCTGATTAAGGGGAAAATGAGACCATGGGATGGCCACAGGAGGAATTTATTCAACAATACAGATTTTATGTCCCAAGAAGTGTGAGGAAGGGAGAGAGAATGAAAGTAAGAGGAAACACCTGGCAGAGAGAGGGAGACAGAGCAGGAGATAATCAGCTGGAACTACAGGAGCTGTAGGGTCCCTGGCAACCCCAACCACTCTGTTGCTGTAGAAGTTGTACAGGCTCCAGAAATGACTCCACAGGTGCTTTCTGCTGAGCAGGCCCTGGGCAAGGACAGGGGAGTAGAGGGGGCAGGGCTTCAGCCCCAGGGCCAGCTGCAAGTTCCTTCTGGTGGATGTTTTGTGTGCCGAATAGAAATGAGAGCGGTGAGAAGAGCCTTTGCAGCACCTTTGCAGCCACAGCAAGCCTGGGAAGGAGCAGCCGTGGCTCCTCAGCCTCGCCAAAGCGGCGCTGCCTCTCTCAGCCAGCCTGGCTCCCTGGCCATGGGCAGCACAGGGCGGGGCTGCGGCGGCTCCGCTGTGCCCGGGGCAGCCCTGCTGCACAGCGGTTCCCAGCACAGCTCTCTCCCAGCCGGGCTCACTGCGCCCTTCGTTTGCTGCAGAGAGCAGGGACAGCCCTGCCCTGCCGGCCCCGCCGGGAACTCTCCCGCTGGCGCTGGGGCTGAGCAGCCACTGCGCACAGGGGACCCAGGGGCCCTGAGGGGGAAACACATCAGCACCTCTGAGAGACAGGACACGAAATCTGGAGACTCTTGTCTTGTGTCTTACAAACCTTATTAGAAAATACACAAATTCTTCAGTAATTGGAACACTTCTTTCTTTTTTTGTGCATTTTCTGGGAAATTATAATAGATCATAATTACAACATATTCTATATTCATGTTTTTATATCTGTATACAAACACACAAGATATAATAAAATTAAAGAAATTTGCTAGTTTTATTCATTCATGTTTATTTTCATTTCTGAATCCTGAAATTATTCTTATTTTTCTTATTCTCCTTGTTTATAACTACTATTCTTTGCTACTCTAACTACACCTTCTTCTTCTTCTTCTTCTTCTTCTTCTTTCTTCTACTTCTTCTTCTTCTCTACTCTAACTATTCTTCTCCGGTCTTCTATATGTTTCTAAATTCTTATCCAATTCCTATTCCTATTCCTATTCCTATTCCTATTCCTATTCCTATTCCTATTCCTATTCCTATTCCTATTCCTATTCCTATTCCTATTCCTATTCCTATTCCTATTCCTATTCCTATTCCTATTCCTCTCTTCGTCTATGAATTCTTAAATTCTTACAACTGTTCCCCTATTCTTAAACTCATGACTATTCTTCTCATATGTATCTTGAAATTTTTCTTCTTTGTCTTCTCCGTATTCTTAGTAGTCTTCGTCTTGGTCGTCATCTGTTTTGTTGTCGCCTTTGTCTTCGTCGTCGTCTTCTTCGTCGCATTCGTCTTCATCTGCTTTGTCGCTGTGATCGTATTTAGCGCCCCCTTCTTCCTGCCCTGCTTTAGTCCTCGGGCTGTGGCCTCAGGCAGCCGCAGCGGAGCAGCCCCCGCAGCGCCCGCAGCGCCCGCCTGAAGCGGGAGGGACGTTTCCTGGGCGCAGCCGGCTGCCATTGGAGGGCCTGGGCTCCCGGCTGGGCAGGCCAGGGCCTGAGGGGGCTGTGCAGGGCAGGCACGGAGCTCCTTTCCCTTTCGGGGGCAGCTGCTGCTTCCCTCTCTGCAGCGATGCCGAACGCCAGCCCCAGCGAGCTGCTGCTGCTGCTGCTGCTGCCCGCCAGGCCCACGGCCTTGGCCACCACCACGTCCCTGGGGAGGAACCAGGGCACGGCCGCGCCGCTTCTGCTGCGCTCCAGCTCCGGGGAGCCGCCACTGCCCCGGCCCGAGGCCTCGGCTCCGGCCCCTTTGGGAGCATCCTGCTCCTGCTGCTGCCGCCCCAATGCCTGCACCGCCGGCACAGCCTTGCACAGGGGCTCCCTGGGGCTGTTCTGGCTCATGGAGAGCTGAGCCTGGCTGCTGGCCGGAGCATTGAACAGCACACGGGGCGGGCTCCGTGTCCCCAGTGATTTCAGTCCAGGTGGTGAGGGTGAATGGCTGGCTGTATCACTGAGCAGGGCCCTCCTCGTCAGCTCCTCCTGCTCATGTTCTTCCCACAGGGAGAGCTGTTTGCTATGACCTTCTTCCCATGGGGACATGTCTGGGACATCACAGTCTTCCCCATAGCACAGCATTATCTCATATTTGACATCTGGGGAAAGCTGCTCACCCTCATAGTAATCCCCTTGTTGCAGTTGACCCTCGATGATCTCTTCCACTGGGGACAGCTGGTGGTCACTTGAGCTGTCCTCTGGACTGATCTGAATGTCCTCTTCCACTGGGGACAGCTCGTCATCATTCAGGTCGTCCTTTGGAAGGGCCACGATGGTCTCTTCTACATGGAACAGCTCCTGGTCGCTTATGCTGTCCCCTGTAATTTCTTCAATGTCCTCTTCCACTGAGGACGTCTCCACATCTGTCAGGTTGTCCTGTGGAACGACATCAATGATCTCTTCCACTTGAGACAGCTCCTCCTCATTTGTGCTGTTCTCAGAACCAACCTCTATGTTTTCTTCAACTGGGGACAGCTGGTGGTCACTTGAGCTGCCCTCTGGACCGACCTCAATATCTTCTTCCACTGAGGACAGGTGGTCACTTGAGCTGTCCTCTGGACTGACCTTAATGTCCTCTTCCACTGGGGACAGCTCCTTCTCACTCACACTGTCCCCTGAAACCATCATGATGTTTTCTTCCTCTGGGGACAAATCCTTGTCACTCCCGCTGTCTGCTGGGACGACATCAATGTCCTCTTCCACTGAGGACGTCTCCACATCTGTCAGGTTGTCTTCTTGAATGACATCAATGATCTCTTCCATTGGGGACAGCTCCTGGTCATTAATGCTGTTCTCTGGACAAACCTCTATGTCTTCTTCCACTGGGGTCAGCTGGTCGTCATTTGTACTGTCCTCTGCAATGACCTCAATGTCCTCTTCTACTGAGGACGTCTCCACATCAGGCAGGGTTTCCTCTGGAGCGACATCAATGGTCTTTTCCATTGGCGACAGCTGCTGGTCACTTGGGCTGTCCTCTTGACCAACCTCAATTTCTTCCTCCACTGAGGACAGCTGGTCACTTGAGCTGTCCTCTGGAGCAACTTCAGTGGCCTCTTCCACTCGGGACAGCTCCTCTTCACTTGCGCTGGCATCTGAAGTCGCCTCTATGGCCTCTTCCACTTCGGACAGGTCAGGCTCTGTGTCACTGTCCCCTGGAGCGAGCTTGATGGCCTCTTCTACTTGGGACAGCTGCTCGTCAATTGTGGTGTCGTCTGAAGAGAGCTCGCTGTCTTCTTCCACTGAGGCCAGCTCCTGCTCACTCTGGCTGTCCCCTCTAAAGAGCTCGATGTCTTCTGTCACCTGGGACAGCTCCTGGTCACTGCCATGTTCCTCTTGGGAGTGTTGGTTGTCCTTATTCTTATCAGGCCCTGTGCCCCTTAGGCTGCGCTCCATGGCTGCAGCCCCCGCGGGGATGGGCGGCAAAGGCAGCAGCTGCCAGCTCGGGGACACACGGGCTGTGCCCTCCTGGGACACCCTGAGCGGGGGCAGGAGCACCCTGGGCACGGGGCTGTGTGGCTGCCGAGGACAGGGGCTGCAGGGCTGCGGCCCCTTCTCCCCTGCACTGCCCAGCTCTGTGCCCCGGCTCTCAGTGTCCCTGGGGCTCAGCAGGCGGGGCAGTGCTGGCGGCCGTGGCACATGTGGCAGCGGTGTCAGCCTGTCCCCACAGAGGGACAGGGCCTGGCTGCAGCTGCCCTGCGGCGCTGCCTGTGGCTGCCTGAGCTCCACGTCTGGGACCGTGACGGGTTGAACATTTTTGGGTCCCAACTTTGGCTGCCCGTGGTGTACCGGTGGCAGCTTGACGGGCACCAGTGAAGAGCAAGATGGGGATGATGATGATGTTGCAGATGCGGCGTGGGACGGAGATGGCTCCCTTTGCAGAGCAAAGATCCTTGCCTTCTCCATCCCCTGGCCACTCCTTCCTTCCTCATCCATCGCTCTTGGCCTCCTCCGCAGGCTCAGCAGGGGGCCTTGGGTGGCCTGGGAGTTGGGCTTGTTCTCCATCGTCTTCAGAATGTCTACCGTCGTCAAGCGGAGACAGGTCCAGGGAGCTGCTTCCTCCTCAGAGATCGGCACTCCTTGGACTGAGCACTCCAGGGCTCTGCGCCCCTTAAATACCCCCAGGCCAGGGTGGGGCTCCCTGATGTCACAAGCGTCTCTGGCCACCACCATGTCCCACATCACAAAGGGCCATGACACGTTGTGCCCGTGTCACCAAGGGCCACCCCCGGAACCCCACGAGCAGTGGAGCAGCCAGGAACTGGCTCGGAGCAGCCCCCGGACTCGTGGCCTTGTGGCCCCTGCTGTGCCCGGAGCCCTGAGAGGCTCTGGCCGCGCTGGCACACGGCAGCCCCAGCCCCAGGCTGCAGAGCCCTGGGTTTGCAGGCTGCGCTGCCCAGGGCACGAGCAATGGGCCCAGGGACGGGCCAGGGCCTTGTGGGCAGCGGCTCCGCGCGCGGCGGGAGGCCGGGGAGCAGGGCTGTCCCTCAGGGCTCTGCCCGGGCCCGGGCGCTGAGGGAGCGGCGCCGCCATCGCTGCCGCCCTCAGGGGCTCTGAGGGGAGCGCGGCTCCAGCCAGCCCCGCTCCTCCCGCACGGGCAGCACAAACACGGAGCACAGACACAGACGGCGCTGAAATGGTGTCCTGCCCGTCCAAATGCACTCAGCCAGCGGCCCCAGGGGCTGGGCTCGGCTGCGGCAGCATCGCCACACGGCTGCCCCGGGACAAAGGCCCTGTGCAGATACCGGGGCCGGGGTGTGCGATGGGCCACCAAACACACGGGGTTCTGTCTCTTTGGGAGAAACAAACGCACTTTGGTAGTGTTTTAGCCTCTTTGGCAGAGAAAAGGGCTTTTGATGGCACTTGTCTGTTGCACCTGAAGTTCAAAAGGCACAATAAATAATAAATAATTATGAACATGTGTGGTTCAAAAGTCATCAAGAGCTTGTTAGGAGCAACATGTCTACTCACAAAAGATTTAACAAAAGAAAAAGTGCTATAAAATCTTACACAGTTTTGTTTCCTGTTGTTGTCTTTTTGAACTTTTGAATTTGCTCCCTGTGCTCTCTTTAGTTTGGAAACATTGAAGCCAAGCTGAGCAACACCAGGGAAAAATATCAACAGCTGGGTACAGATCAAGTGTGGTTCTGGATAACCTGCTTTCTCTCACATTTTCCTCACAGTTTGGTATGCACTGCCAACCTGCAGGTGGGACCACACCTGCCATTTCCTGAAGCCTCTCCTCTGGCTTGGAGCCCTGCAGGGCAGCTCCACCAAGAACAATTGCTTCTCCCATTGCAGGAGTCTCCTTTGGTGTGTGAAAGAAAGAAAGGAAAGAAAGAGCAGAGAATTTGTGCCTTCCCCTCTCTAAGGGCCGCAGAAGTCCTCAAACTTCCCTCCTGCTTCTGCCACAGAGAGGAACTGGCCTAAGGACTCTGCTGTTGGCTTCGGGCAAGGGAGGGGGGATACACTTGGCTGTCCTGCACAACTGGACGATCCCCTGCTGCCCTGCACAAGCTGCTCAAGGCAGGCAGCACTGCCAGGCTGGCTCCAGGAAATGAACTCTGAGAGGTTTTCCAGAAGTAATTCTTCCCTGTGAGACAGGAGAGGCTCTGGCACATGTTGCCCAGAGAAGCTGTGTCTACTCCTGGGTCCCTGGAAGTGTTCCAGAGCAAGTTGGACATTGGGGCTTGGAGCAGCCTGGGATAGTGGAAGGTGTCCCTGCCCTCTCCGATGAGGGAGAGATGTCTATGCCCTGATTAAGGGGAAAATGAGACCATGGGATGGCCACAGGAGGAATTTATTCAACAATACAGATTTTATGTCCCAAGAAGTGTGAGGAAGGGAGAGAGAATGAAAGTAAGAGGAAACACCTGGCAGAGAGAGGGAGACAGAGCAGGAGATAATCAGCTGGAACTACAGGAGCTGTAGGGTCCCTGGCAACCCCAACCACTCTGTTGCTGTAGAAGTTGTACAGGCTCCAGAAATGACTCCACAGGTGCTTTCTGCTGAGCAGGCCCTGGGCAAGGACAGGGGAGTAGAGGGGGCAGGGCTTCAGCCCCAGGGCCAGCTGCAAGTTCCTTCTGGTGGATGTTTTGTGTGCCGAATAGAAATGAGAGCGGTGAGAAGAGCCTTTGCAGCACCTTTGCAGCCACAGCAAGCCTGGGAAGGAGCAGCCGTGGCTCCTCAGCCTCGCCAAAGCGGCGCTGCCTCTCTCAGCCAGCCTGGCTCCCTGGCCATGGGCAGCACAGGGCGGGGCTGCGGCGGCTCCGCTGTGCCCGGGGCAGCCCTGCTGCACAGCGGTTCCCAGCACAGCTCTCTCCCAGCCGGGCTCACTGCGCCCTTCGTTTGCTGCAGAGAGCAGGGACAGCCCTGCTCTGCCGGCCCCGCCGGGAACTCTCCCGCTGGCGCTGGGGCTGAGCAGCCACTGCGCACAGAGGACCCAGGGGCCCTGAGGGGGAAACACATCAGCACCTCTGAGAGACAGGCCACGAAATCTGGAGACTCTTGTCCTGTGTCTTACAAACCTTATTAGAAAATACACAAATTCTTCAGTAATTGGAACAGTTCTTTCTTTTTTTGTGCATTTTCTGGGAAATTATAATAGATCATAATTACAACACTTTCTATATTAATGTTTTTATATCTGTATACAAATACACAAGCTATAATAAAATTAAAGAAATTTGCTAGTTTTATTCATTCATGTTTATTTTCATTTCTGAATCCTGAAATTATTCTTATTATTCTTATTCTCCTTGTTTATAACTACTATTCTTTGCTACTCTAACTACACCTTCTTCTTCTTCTTCTTCTTCTTCTTCTTCTTCTTCTTCTTCTTTCTACTTCTTCTTCTCTATTCTAACTATTCTTCTCCGCTCTTCTATATGTTTCTAAATTCTTATCCAATTCCTATTCCTATTCCTATTCCTATTCCTATTCCTATTCCTATTCCTATTCCTATTCCTATTCCTCTCTTCTTCTATGAATTCTTAAATTCTTACAACTGTTCCCCTATTCTTAAACTCATGACTATTCTTCTCATATGTATCTTGAAATTTTTCTTTGTCTTCTCCGTATTCTTAGTATTCTTCGTCATCTGTTTTGTTGTCGTCACGTTCTTTGCTTTGTCTTCGTCGTCTTCTTCGTCGCATTCGTCTTCATCTGCTTTGTCGCTGTGATCGTATTGATGTCCTCCTTCTTCCTGCCCTGCTTTAGTCCTCGGGCTGTGGCCTCAGGCAGCCGCAGCGGAGCAGCCCCCGCAGCGCCGCAGCGCTCCCCGCCCTGAAGCGGGAGGGACGTTTTCCTGGGCGCAGCCGGCTGCCATTGGAGGGCCTGGGCTCCCGGCTGGGCAGGCCAGGGCCTGAGGGGGCTGTGCAGGGCAGGCACGGAGCTCCTTTCCCTTTCGGGGGGCAGCTGCTGCTTCCCTCTCTGCAGCAATGCCGAACGCCAGCCCCAGCGAGCTGCTGCTGCTGCTGCTGCTGCCCGCCAGGCCCACGGCCTTGGCCACCACCACGTCCCTGGGGAGGAACCAGGGCACGGCCGCTTGCCGCTTCTGCTGCGCTCTCCAGCTCCGGGGAGCCGCCACTGCCCCGGCCCGAGGCCTCGCTCCGGCCCCCTTTGGGAGCATCCTGCTCCTGCTGCTGCCGCCCCAATGCCTGCACCGCCGGCACAGCCTTGCACAGGGGCTCCCTGGGGCTGTTCTGGCTCATGGAGAGCTGAGCCTGGCTGCTGGCCGGAGCATTGAACAGCACACGGGGCGGGCTCCGTGTCCCCAGTGATTTCAGTCCAGGTGATGAGGGTGAATGGCTGGCTGTGTCACTGAGCAGGGCCCTCCTCGTCAGCTCCTCCTGCTCATGTTCTTCCCACAGGGAGAGCTGTTTGCTGTGACCTTCTTCCCATGGGGACATGTCTGGGACATCACAGTCTTCCCTATAGCACAGCACTATTTCATATTTGCTATCTGGGGAAAGCTTCTCACCCTCATATTAATCCCCTTGGGGAAGTTCACCCTCGATGACCTCTTCCACTGGGGACAGCTGGTGGTCACTTGAGCTGTCCTCTGGACTGACCTGAATGTCCTCTTCCACTGGGGATAGCTCTTTCTCACTCACACTGTCCCCTGAAACCACCATGACATCTTCTTCCCCTGAGGACAGCTCCTTGTCACTCCTGCTGTCCTCTGGAATGACTTCAATGTCCTCTTCCACGGAGGATGTCTCCACATCTGTCAGGTTGTCCTCTGGAAGGACATCAATGATCTCTTCCACTGGGGACAGCTCCTGGTCATTAATGCGGTTCTCTGGAGAAAACTCTATGTCTTCTTCCACTGAGGACAGGTGGTCACTTGAGCTGTCCTCTGGACTGACCTTAATGTCCTCTTCCACTGGGGACAGCTGGTGGTCACTTGAGATGTGCTCTGGACTGACTTTAATGTCCACTTGTACTGGGAACAGCTCCTGATCACTTGTGCTCTCCACTGAAATTACCTCAATGTCCTCTTCCACTGGGGAGAGCTCATGGTCACTCACACTGTGCCCTGAAACCACCATGACGCCTACTTCTTCCACTGGGGACAGCTCCTTGACACTCCTGCTGTCTACTGGAATGACCTCAATGTCCTCTTCCACTGAGGACGTCTCCACATCTGTCAGGTTGTCCTCTGGAATGACATCAATGATCTCTTCCCCTGGGGACAGCTCCTGGTCATTAATGCTGTTCTCTGGAGCAACCTCTAGGTCTTCTTCCACTGAGGACAGGTGGTCACTTGAGCTGTCCGCTGGACTGACCTTAATGTCCTCTTCTACTAGGGACAGATCCTGGTCACTTGTGCTCTCCACTGAAATTACCTCAATGTCCTCTTCCACAGGGGAGAGCTCCTTCTCACTCCTGCTGTCCTCTGGAAGGACCTCAATGTCCTCTTCCACTGATGATGTCTCCACATCAGTCAGGTTGTCCTCTGGAAGGACATCAATGATCTCTTCCACTGGGGACAGCTCCTGGTCATTAATGCTGTTCTCTGGAGCAACCTCTATGTCTTCTTCCACTGAGGAGAGGTGGTCACTTGAGCTGTCCTCTGGACTGACCTTAATGTCCTCTTCTACTGGGGACAGCTGGTGGTCACTTGAGATGTGCTCTGGACTGACTTCAATGTCCTTTTGCACTGGGAACAGCTCCTGGTCACTTGTGCTCTCCACCGAAATTACCTCAATGTCCTCTTCCACAGAGGAGAGCTCCTTCTCACTCACACTGTCCCCTGAAACCACCATGATGTCTTGTTCCCCTGGGGACAGCTCCTTGTCACTCCTGCTGTCTACTGGAATGACCTCAATGTCCTCTTCCACTGAGGACGTCTCCACATCTGTCAGGTTGTCCCCTGGAACAACATCAATGGTCTTTTCCATTGGTGACATCTGCTGGTCACTTGGGCTGTCCTCTGGGCCAACCTCAATGTCTTCTTCCACTGAGGACAGCTGGTCACTTGAGCTGTCCTCTGGAGCAACTTCAGTGGCCTCTTCCACGTGGAACAGCTCCTCTTCACTTGCGCTGGTATCTGAAGTCGCCTCTATGGCCTCTTCCACTTCGGACAGGTCAGGCTCTGTGTCGCTGTCCCCTGGAGCGAGCTTGATGGCCTCTTCTACTTGGGACAGCTGCTCGTCAATTGTGGTGTCGTCTGGATAGAGCTCAATGTCGTTTTCCACAAGGGACAGCTCCTGCTCACTCTGGCTGTCCCCTCTAAAGAGCTCGATGTCTTCTGTCACCTGGGATATCCCCCGGTCACATCCATGTTCCAGTTGGGAACGTTGGTTGTCATTATTCTGTTGCTCAGGCCCTGTGCCCCTGAGGCTGCGCTCCATGCCTGCAGCCCCCACGGGGATGGGCGGCAAAGGCAGCAGCTGCCAGCTCGGGGACACACGGGCTGTGCCCTCCTGGGACACCCTGAGCGGGGGCAGGAGCACCCTGGGCACGGGGCTGTGTGGCTGCCGAGGACAGGGGCTGCAGGGCTGCGGCCCCTTCTCCCCTGCACTGCCCAGCTCTGTGCCCCGGCTCTCAGTGTCCCTGGGGCTCAGCAGGCGGGGCAGTGCTGGCGGCCGTGGCACATGTGGCAGCGGTGTCAGCCTGTCCCCACAGAGGGACAGGGCCTGGCTGCGGCTGCCCTGCGGCGCTGCCTGTGGCTGCCTGAGCTCCACGTCTGGGACCGTGACGGGTTGAACATTTTTGCGTCCCAACTTTGGCTGCCCGTGGTGTACCGGTGGCAGCTTGACGGGCACCAGTGAAGAGCAAGATGAAGATGGGGATGAGGATGATGATGATGTTGCAGATGAGGCGTGGGACGGAGATGGCTCCCTTTGCAGAGCAAAGATCCTTGCCTTCTCCATCCCCTGGCCACTCCTTCCTTCCTCATCCCTCGATCTTGGCCTCCTCCGCAGGCTCAGCAGGGGGCCTTGGGTGGCCTGGGAGTTGGGCTTGTTCTCCATCTTCTTCAGAATGTCTTCCGTCCTCAAGCGGAGACAGGTCCAGGGAGCTGCTTCCTCCTCAGAGATCGGCACTCCTTGGACTGAGCACTCCAGGGCTCTGCACCCCTTATATACCCCCAGGCCAGGGTGGGGCTCCCTGATGTCACAAGTGTCTCTGGCCACCACCATGTCCACATCACAAAGGGCCATGACACGTTGTGCCCGTGTCACCAAGGGCCACCCCCGGAACCCCACGAGCAGTGGAGCAGCCAGGAACTGGCTCGGAGCAGCCCCGGACTCGTGGCCTTGTGGCCCCTGCTGTGCCCGGAGCCCTGAGAGGCTCTGGCCGCGCTGGCACACGGCAGCCCCAGCCCCAGGCTGCAGAGCCCTGGGTTTGCAGGCTGCGCTGCCCAGGGCACGAGCAATGGGCCCAGGGACGGGCCAGGGCCTTGTGGGCAGCGGCTCCGTGCGCGGCGGGAGGCCGGGGAGCAGGGCTGTCCCTCAGGGCTCTGCCCGGGCCCGGGGCTCGTCCCTGCCCTCAGCAGTGACAGCCGGGGCAGTGAGCGCAGCCTCGGCGCCTGTGCCGGGCCCGGGAAGCTGAGCGGGGCAGGGGCACCACGCGAGGCCGGGGCCGTGCACGGGCACCCGGCCGAGCTGCACACGGGGCACGGCGAGAGCCTCCTGCGCTTCCCCGAGCCCAGGGGCGGCATCAGATGCGACACTTTAGTGGCCCCAGTGGGTGACACGTCCTCTTCTCCTTGGTGTGGCTTAATTCCCTCGTGCATGACAACCCCTGACATGAAAAAGCAGCTGAGTAAAAGAGTTCTCTGCTTTCTTTGGTGCTTGTCATTCTTTTAACCCCTGCTCTGTGAACTGGAGAAATTCAATTCACCCCAAGGCGTGGTCCCAACCCTGCCACTGAGCCCAGCTGGCTTCAGGACAAGTGTCACCGCTCAACTGTGCACCAGCATCAGGAAGAGCTCTGTGTGCACTTCTACTGCCAGGTATTATTTTAAGAACAGACCCTCCATGACCAGGAACTCTGAAAAACATTTAAAAGTCCAAGATTGCAGGAAAAAAAACCCCACTGTTGAAAAGAAACCCTAACTGGAGCTAGAGCATTTTGCACGATTCATGGGCAGCATGGTACCTGAAATATTCCTCTGGTGCCTTTCCCTCAAAGAGCAGTGTTGGGGTTGCAAGAGAACGTGCCAAAGTACTCATAGAATTTCTGCACAGCTCCTTGAATAGATGCTGCTAAATGTATCTGAAGGAAAAAAAATTGGAAAGCTGTGCTGAACTCCTGTGTCAAATACAGCCAAAAACTTGACATTTTCCCTTGTCTGGTTGCTTAGTGCTAGGAGGAGAGAAAACATAGTCAGTTATTCTGCCATATTAATAATTTAATATCCTGACAAAGTATATCTCAAACATGTTAACTCAGGACCCCTAGCCAAATAAGCATTTCTCCAAAATTAGGAATATTTGGATGGAAACTCCAGATTTGGGCAGAGCAGAGAGGAAAGGCTGCAATACTAGGATTCAGATTAGCTTGGAAGCCTGGCACAGAAAGCAGATTGCACTGCTGGAGCTGATGCTTGGCTTTTTGAACAAACAGGTCAGTCCCTCTCTGTAAAGGTGCACACAGCTGAGGCAAGGATGACTCGCAGGATCCCACATGCCTTCAGCTGAAAAACAGGAGATTCTTCTGAGATGACTTCAAGGTGTGTGACAAAACCAGCTGGATGTCATTATTCCCTGATTCCAAACAAGAATTTCAGAGCCAGTCAATAAAATTCATATTCCTGGCTTCATGTCTCAGCTCCTAAGTAGAAATGCTCCGAGAGGCGTGGGAGCACCTGCAAATCTGATTTATGCTCCCAGCAGCTGCAAGAATTCTGTACCTTCAGAACTTTAAGTCAGATTTCGACAGAATTAAGCATTTAATACCTCAAATGCTGTATTTTTTATTATCTTTGCTAATATTTGGGAGCTGCACCTTCCCCTCTGCTGAGGTGTATTGCACAGACCCCACGCGGTTCATCACCTCCGAGTTGTCAGCATCCCTTTGCCGAGGCGTTGACACTGGAGCAGATGGCATTCCCGGGCTGATCTCGCTAATAATCAGAAGTCCTGCCCCCTGCCTCCTTCTCTCATTGCTGTTCAGCAGTGCCTCTGCACCACAGCTCATGCCTGATTGATCACCTGCTCCTGCCTCTGCCTCCTTTCCTGAGATGCTGCCTTGGGAATGCTCTGCCCCATCCCACGAGTGACAACTCCTGCCTCTGTCCCTGGATGTGTGCCCTGCCATGTCACATTTGTAAAATCCATGTTCTTCACATCAATGCTGCTCCTCAAGAGATCCAGGCAAGGCTGTATCATAGCCAGCTCTTCTTTTTGTTTATTCATGGCTGTGTTCTCACCTGAGATTTATTGTTATTAGCTCTGAAGATACTTAACAGACTGACCCAAGAGCAGATTCCTGGAGAAACCTGATGTTAACAGCCTTACTACCTGCATTCACTCCCATATTCCAAGAACAAGGACAATTTGTGGGTTTGCTGTCTTTGTACTGGTTTTTCTTTTATCAAAGGCCCACAGGACCTTTCAAATATCTCTCAGAAATCAGAGTAGATCACATCAACAGCAACTTCTTGCTTTATTAAAAACTATGAAGTTGGAGAATACTTATTCTGCCTGGAGGGAATGTTGGATGAGACAGCACTACACAACCACATTTTAATTTTTGCCTTACTCAAGGTGAGGCAAAAGGTTTTCTGGGAATCTTCCTGGAATTCATATCAAATGAGCCACTTTAAAGTTGCTGGGGTTAAACCTATTAAAGTTTCTGAAAATTAGCATATCATTAGCTTCTTCCCGTACTTTGCAACTTTCTTGCTAAAGTCTACAGTGAATGTTATCAAAAGTCTCAGGCAGTTCTTGTTTTGCCAATAGACTAAAAAAGACTCACATACATTTTCAGCTGTTTCCTTCTCTTGTCACTAATTTGTCTGATTTGGGTTTTTTTCCACATGAACAGGTAATGAAAAGCTGTCCTCCTTAAATCCTTTCTCTACGCCAATCTTTTTTTCCTGCTCTGGCTTCTCCTCCAATCTGTACTCTTTCCATTCTGAGTTTTATTTACCCAGATGTCTCAGGGTTGGGTTTAGGTCTTTATCCCTCTGATAATTCTTTTACCAGAAAGAATCTGATGAGATCCAAAGCCCTCCTGTTCCAGCCTCTGGGCTCTGACACTGGCCAGCATCACCTGCTCCAGAGGCAGATCTTGGCCATTTTCCTGCCCAAGTAGTCTCCTTCTGATTTCTGATGCTTAAGGGTAGTTTTAAACTCCATCTTTTCTCCTTTCTTCTTTGCCAGAATCATACTTTTAAAGCAACTCAACTAGAGGCAAGAAAATGAGAGTAAAATCCAATCACCTGTTTTTCACGGGGATCAACTGTGAATCTTCTGAGCCAAGACTTTGGCAGAGAAATTGGCAGTTTGCATAATGGAACTGTGAATCAAAACACACAGCCAGGGATTATTATTGAGCTCCCATCCAATAAACTGGAAATGTATTTTTGAACTATTGCTTTTAGCACATATTACCCCACATTCACTACAGTTAAGCAGACAGCACTCCTTGGTGACAAGAGATAATTGCTCTGTGAACTTCCAGTGGTTACTGCAGCCCTTAACCTGTGCAACTCTTCAACTTTCCCAATGTTTTATATTAAAGGAACACAATCAAAATGAATAAGATGTCTTATATGGATAATGCAACATGCAGAACGAATATCACACATTAATGACACACAGCAATAACATATCATGCTCCTGAAAGCATTCCTATGTATTCATGTCAGCCTCTCTGAGAGAAGGAAGGCTGCACATACCAAACACCAAGATAGCTCTAATTAACCCTGACACCAAATTAATTGTTCTAAATGCACTAGGAAAAAAAGCCAATAGCATATTGTGAGAATGCACAAAAAATTCAAGTGAATTTCTGAGTATCTTGCTTCATGCAGGAAGGGAACACACCACCTCAGACCTTGAGAAATCACAAAGAGCTGGGAGAAGAACAGGTCACAGAGCTGAAATGGTGGCACTGGGCCATTTGATAGGGGGGATTCAGCATCAAGAGCAGTTTTCAGTTTGCCCTGGTCAGCCTGGGAGTTTTCCATCATGCCTCAAGTCCAGGAGGAAGGCTGGGAGAACTGTTTTTGTTCAGCCTGGCAAAGAGGAGCTTCAGGGTGGCCTAATTGTGGCTTTTTAATGCCCAAAGGGAGCCTGCAAGAGAGATGGAGAGAGACAATTTACAGGGGCCTGGAGGGACAGGACAAGGGGGAATGGCTGAGAGCTGAGAGAGAGTAGGGTTAGATGTGATACCAGGAAAAAAGTCTCGACTGTGAGGGTTGTGAGGCACAGGGTGCCCAGAGAAGCTGTGGCTGCCCCATCCCTGGAAGTGTCCAAAGCCAGCCTGGATGGAGCTCTGCTTATCCTGGGTGGAAGATGTCCCTACCCATGGCATGACTGGATGATCTTTCATGTCCATTACAACCCAAATCTAGGATTCTGTGATTCCATAACACTACCTTAAATTCACTTGCTTTTCCAAACTAATTTCTAGCCTCAAAGTTTGTTGGGAAGAGCCAAGCAAATGTGCTGTGAATAACTCAGAAGCTAGAAGGCAAATGTGAAAGATTTCTAACTTATTTTCCAAAATCTTATGCATTACTCTTCCATGCCTATTTTAGCCTGACTCATCTTGACTAAAAGCTTGGCAATAGCAAAGGTTGACAGTAACTCTAAACAACATTTGGGTGAGAAATTAGAAGGCTGGCAGAGGTAACAGGGCTTGCAGATAAAAAAAAAAATTATAAATCTCCCAGTTTATCTGCAAAGTCATGCACCTGGTGAAATCCCAGGCATGCTGGATGTCATGGCATGAACTGGAGGAGCACAGAGCAGGAAGGAGAAGCTGCTGCAGTGAGTCCATGGGTCATGCACCCCTCTGCCATGGCAGCTCACCTGCAGGGTGACCACAGCAGGAAAACCTACAGTTCAGCACACAAGGAATGACTGGAGTTATCATTTATTCCCTGCTATGGCCCCAGTTCAGGAAAGCTGCTAAGTGCCTGCCTGATTGTTTGCAGGATCAGAAGCAAAAGTGAATTTGTCAGTGGTCTATATACAACAAGTCCAGGGAGCAACTTTTAAAGAATAATTAAAAATTTTAAAAAAACCCCTTAGAATTATATTTTCCTCTTGGTTATTAGAGTCTATACTAAAGCATTTCTCTTCTACCATTCATGTTTGACTAACTATTTATCTGTGATTTCAATGTCTTTTCAGGTTTTGCAGCTATTTTTAAGGATTCTTTCTGTGCTTGTTACAGCAGGAAAAACTGCAGGACACTGGCATTGGAAGTTCTCTGAGCTCCAAGGTGACCTTTTGTTTGCTCATGAAGTAACCTCCAAGTGAGAGAAACAACAGGAGAAACCATTCCTATAATAATCTTTCTCGTTAAAGAAAAACATAAACATCTGCAATTTCTCAGACAAATGCATGTTTAATGTGTCCCTGACATCTCTCTGCTACATCCCCAGGAATTCACTTACATTTGCTGTCACAGTTTGTCTGCCTAAGTAGCAGGTCAGGAGAAAGCCTTGGCATTCTCCAAACTCAGGCTCATCCAGGGCTGGCTCCCAGAGTCAGAGCAACCCTGATGCCACAGTGAAAGTCAGCCAGTGACCAGAGTGTGACCCCAGAAGATTCACCAGAAATCAAACCATCCCAACGAAAACCAGGCCAGTGGCAAAAATTTTATGAAGAAAAACAAGGACTGAAAGTGTGTGGAACAAGGAGATCAATTAGTTAGCTTTTTTTTCTTTTGCTTTTTTTTCCCCGCCTGGTGGATTTGCTTTAGTTTTGCATTTGTAATTACTTAAATGCAGTGTTCTTCACAACAGACATAATTCACAGGCCTTTAATGCTGTGCCTTTCAAAACAAACATGAGTCACAGCCCCTAGGTAAACTTCCTGGGCTGGCAGTGAATATCATTATTGTGTGATAGAGTGCAGCAAGCTGTTTGCCAGATTACTCAGTCTCCTAAAGCTAGCAAAATGCATTGCCATTTATTTATTATGCTCATGATAATTACAATTATCATCACTGCAGTGCCAATCTGTTTGCTGCAGAATGAAGGCCTCTTCATGATGTCTCCAAGGATTCAGTGTCAGGCCTGAGTAGTTAACCAAATTATGGGGACTTGCAGGATTATTTTTTTCTGCAAAACGAGGCCTTTAAGAGGTATCAAGCAGCACTCTCCTGCTTGTTTAACAGCAGTGTTCAAGAAACCTCTGCTACAAACCCCTCCTTCTGTACAAAGGACTGTTTTGGTCCTTGCTTTGGGCACTGTCTTCTAAGAAAAGGAGTTCCAGCTCAATATCAAGTATGCTGAACAGAAAATTGAATATATACTTCCAGTGCCCCACAAATATGTCTTTTCCTGCACCTGTTAGGATCCATAGAAATTACATAATGTCTGGGTACAAAGTAAACAGGGACCTGCCTCTGCCTTTATTTCTAGCCCGTTCTCAGAATGTCTTGGCACCCAGAAGGAGGAGTCAGAACATGCTGAGACATTAGGCCAGAGAGAGTAGCAAAACCCAGATTGTGAGCAGAGGGGGTGGAAACACAGAGTGTGGGCAGGTGAGAAATGTGAGATCATTTATCCAACCCTGCAGCAGTCTAAAAGAATACTCAGCTTCATATGGTGCTTTGAATCTTCAGAATCCCCGACGAGCATTAGTCAAACTAATGAAATTAGTCATCTAAGGTCGTATTCTTTTTATTTTCATTTTCAAAGGGTTTTTGTTGGAGGATTTTGATGAGTTGCATTGAATTAAAGCCCTGGAAATGAATTATATTAAGTTGCCTTGTGCTTCCCTTCACATACCTGCTGGCAGAGGATCTGCAGGTTGTCTCAACACCGGTTCCTTGAAGGCTCCTGACGTGATCAGGCTCTGTGTTTCCTGGTAACACATGTTCCAATGTTAGGTGACATTCCTCAGACAAGATAGGGCCAGATCTCTGGGACTCACTGCAGCTAATTGGGTTTGGAGAGCTGTCTTGTCACCGCACCCTCACTTTACTGATGTGGAAATATGTTCAGCACAAATGCACTAATCTCTTTCATTTTCATATGCAATGAGATGCTGAATTACAGCACTTAATAAAAACCACTCTGCTTGCCCTGTGGGAGTTGCAGATGATCATCATTAGCATAAAACCACAGCGATCATCTCACCACACTGAGCCCTGGAAGTTCAAACGTGGAGCTTAAACCAAAACACGGACTGAAGGCAGCTCTTGGGTTGATTCAGTGGTGTTATTAATCATAGAAACATAGAATATGCTGAGTTGGAACCCACAAGGAACCCACTGTTCTGGTCCTGAAGAGCATCATCCCCAACAATCCCACCCATTGTCCAAACACTTCCTGAGCTCTGTCACGCTTGGTGCTGTGACCATTCCCTGGGGATGCCCAAACACCCTCTAGGGGAAGAATCTTTCCCTAATATCCAACCTAAACTTTCCTTGACACAGCTCCAGCTTCCTTTGGCTCCTGTCCCTGGTGACAGAGAGATCAGTGCCTGTCAATTATGAGTCACTAAGATATGGGGAACAAAGAGAACATTTGGCACCTTGTCCTAGGTTACAATGAAAAGATATGCCCAAAAGTCTGTATTCTATCACCAGCTGCTGAAACCAGGTGGGGCAGTGATTCTTATCTCTGTGGGAGATATCCTCTGCTAATGGGCCAGCTGTTAAAAACCAGGTGGGGCAGTGTTCTTTATCTTTCGCATGACCCACCTTCCCTCCAGGAGATATCTTCTGTTAATGGGCCATTGAGTCCCACTGCATGACTGATAAAATTACATCATCCCATTGGGAGATGTTCCAGCCAGGGGGAGGAGCCAAACATTTCCTACCTAGATAAAAACTGAGATTTGGAACACCAAAGCAGCCCTTACCCACTGGTTTATAGAGGACAAGAGCTACCAGACCTTTCTACAGGATGACTGCTTCAACACGACCACTTCATCTGGACTGCTACCACCACCCTAACTAGCAGGGTGTTAGGTTGTATTCTGACTCTGTCAGTGGTTTTTCTTTTGTACTATTGCATGTATTTTATTTTTCTCTTTTTTTTTCCTATTAAATTGTACTTCTGACTTGGGGTCTCTCACTGGTTTTGATTTCAAAATCATTACACACTTCTTTGGACACAGAGCACTAGCAGAGATCTATCTCTGCAGAACAGCAGAATAAACCATAGGTCACCCTACTTCTAATCACAGCCAAGAACTTTTGGATAGGCATTTGTTATGATTTTGCAGTGAGAGGGAACGTGAGGGGAGAAAAGCGAGTCCTGGACATTCACCTTGTCAAAGCTCCCAAAATGATGAATGATAAAGGTTCACAGTGAGTGACCCTTATTGCACAGCAGCAATTTAGGCAAAAATTATCAGGAGCTGAAACTGTTTATCCTTCATTCTGCTACCATGCATAATGGACCAATTAAGATATATCATGAGCTGCTCATTGATGTCAGACAGAAGTCAGAGGAACCCAATAGATGGGAACTAAATCAGATTGCCAAGGACAAGTATAGAAGGAAAACATAAGCACATAAGGATAAAGGAGAAAGCCATAATTAGGAGACATAGAGGGTAACAAGAAACATTCCATAAATACACTAATAGAGAGTGAGAAAAGCTTTGTTCACTATAAACAAGGAGAGTGTTACTCTGCTATTTAACAGGAAGAGAAAGTGACTGTCAGAAAACAGTCAAGAAGACCACAAAGGTAAATGCCCCTTTACATCAAATCTTCCCTAGAAAAATGGGAACAAACACTTTTACTTCAAGTCAGTTTGATTTCTAACTATGAAAGGATAAAGGTCTTTTGAATTTAGGAGAGGGAGACAAGAAATATGGAGAGAGACTATTTATTAGACCTTGTAGTGACAGGACAAGGGGAACAGCTTCAAGCAAAAAGAGAGTAGGGCTAGATTGGATATTAAGAAAAAATTCTATACTGTGAGAGTGATGAGGCCCTGGCACAGGGTGCCCAGAGCAGCTGTGGCTGCCCCTGGATCCCTGGCAATGCCCAAGGCCAGGCTGGACACTGGGGCTGGAGCAGCCTGGGACAGTGGGAGGTGTCCCTGCCATGGCAGGGGTGGAACTGGATGGTCTTAAGGTCCTTTCCAACCCAAACCATTCTGTGATTCTGTGATGCTGTGTCCTCTCTTTTGACTTTAATAAGAATTTTTATTTGTTCTGATATAGCATTTACACAAGCAAGTTGTAAAACCCAGTCCAGGAGGAGATGTCTACGTAGACATAACCCAGATTCACTCCAGTTCTGTGTTTTCATTCATAGCTTCGACCATGGAATAAAGCTGGAAGAAACCAGAGGCACATGGGAATAGAACGTAAAATTATGTTTGCAAACTAGCAAAACAGAGGGGGAAATGAAGTTCAATAAATGCAGCTGCAATGTCCTACACTCAACAGACAGTGCAAATACTGGACGTGGAGAAGCAGGTTAGGTAACAACTCTGCAAAGATGGGTGTAGGTGTTACAGTCAAATGACAAACCGAGCATGAGTCAGCAGTGTCACACTGTTGTGAAAATGGCAAGTGTCACGCTGAGATGCAGAAACAAAAATAAGGTTTCTGAGACAGGAATGAATCCTTCTGTTCTACCCAGCACTGGAAAGAATACAGCTGGGCTGGGCACTGCAGTCCAGGAAGGTGTGGAGTGAAAGAAAATAGTCCAAAGGGAAGGAAACATTGAAATAACTGGGATATGCAGCTGAAAGCAGAGGAAAATGTGCCAGGTAACCATCTTCAGATAGAAAGCTGTCATACACAGGAAGGGAATAACCTGTTCTTTATGGAAACAGTAGCTAGGAGAGAAGGTTTAATTCACAGCAAGAAAGATTACAACATTAGGAAAAATCATTTTACTGGAAAGCCTGGTGAAGGAGGACAGTAGAATTCCTGCTGAAATTCTCCGTCACTGGAGGTCTAGAGGAGGTCTAGGAGTATGTTAGAGAAATGTGTCAGAAATCATCAAGGTCTGTTTGATCCTCTTCAGGGGAGTGGAGCAGCTGAGCTCTGAAGTTCCACCTGTGTCCTACACTTAACATTTATATAATTTATAAGCTGCTACAGCAACCAAATGAACCCTAATCTTAATGAGTGACCATGCTGCCCATCACTCCACACCTCACCATCAATGTTTTTCTGAACACGAACAAATTCTGCAATCCAGTTCCTTACTCTAAATAAGCAACATTGTTGATTTTTTTTTCTGAGAATTTTTTAAATGACTTCTCCTTTCATTGTTGACAAAATTTTGTGTTGTGTTTAAACCAGTCTTGATTTCAGGAAATATGCCCATGTCTCTCTCTTAATAAATAATCCTGTTTAAAATGCAATCTAAACAGATGCAATATTTTACTAGCACTTTCTAGCTCTTTTCAGAACTTTCTGTTATTTTCAGAGATGCAACGAAGTTTAAAATTTACTAAGGAATGTTATTAGGAAAAAAATAAATGCTGTTTCACTTCACTGCCCTTGACCTGGGTCTGGCTCTAACTCTGTTGGTTTGAGTTTTTCTGCATAAGGAGATGCCAAGTGCCCAGTCTTAGCCTGAGTTTCCTTTTGTCCATAACTATGGGATCACAATAACCACCCTCACAGCTGGTTTTTTTTCCAGAATAAACTGTACAGTGTTAACCATTGATGCTTTATTGTCATTGATTTAGTAGCTGTCACAGAGTTACAGGAGGAGACAGATTGCTGTTATTTTAGCCTATAAAAGGTCTTATGCCTCTGTCAGCAAACACTTTATTCCTTAAAATAAGCAATCTGAAAGAAAATAAACAAGCTGGAGGAATCTTTTTTAAAAAAAAAGAAACAAAGAAAAAAGAAAAAAACTCACACTTTTTTCCTTTCTTATTTTATACCTTATTTTTCATTTTATGCTTGAACTACTGCATTGGCTATTTCTTTCTGGATAACAGAGCTGTGTTTCAGTGCTTTATAGGAAGCTGGAGAGCAAGTGAGGACATCCTTCACACCCCACTGGGAATACTTGTACTGGGCATCACTGGCAGGATTTGGGTAGCAGAGGACTGCAGGAGTGAGCTGTGTGGGAGGAGGCCATGAACTGCCCTGGGCTGATCACAGTCACATCCAGACAGCTCTGAAACATGAAAACAACCTAGATCTCAACATTTCAACCAGCCAGAGGAGCACTTGGCTCCTCTGCTCAGACATATTTAAGAAATGGGGGCAAGCACTGAGGGCAGGAGACAAAGGAAGATAAAGGCACCTTTTTTGGATGCCAAGGAAAACTGTGAAGAGAAAGGAAAAAGGAGAGGTTTGGAGGAATGGAAGGGGCACGTGGAAGATGCTCCTGAGAGCAGGGCTGGAGGCACAGTCCTGGAAGGCAAGAAGTGCCAAAAGAAGTTTCCCTCTGCCCATCACCTGGGCAAAGGAGTCAGTGGGGACTCATACAGGGACAAGGGATGTGGAGAGAGGGAAGAAGGAAGAGAAGTGCTGAAGTTTATCCTGAGAAAGGGGAGGAAAAGAGTTTCCCTAAGTGCTTAATCATTTCTCTCTCCATCCTTTCTCAATATCTGAATCAGTAATTAGTGGCTTAGGTTAAATGACAATAAATTAAGTGAAATTACTTGTGTAGAGACATTTTGCCTGTGATACTTTGTGTTTCTTCATTATTCTGAAAGAAATTTCCAGATACTTTCATCTAGCCAAACCTGCCTTCTGTTTCCTACTTTGTAGCTCATGTTTTAAATTCAGCCCTGCTGAATCTGCTACACCATAGGCCAGTTTTAGGCTGTGAATCCAAACTGGCCACTGATGTCAGAAGGACACTTGAGAAAAAGTTCAGAGCAGCAGCAAGAAATGCCACTGTGCTGAAACTTAGATTTTCCAGCTGTGTTCAAAATGACAACAGGCATTTACCTTCCTGTTCCTGCAGCCCCAGTGAAGAAGAAAACTCAGGAGCACCAGAATCTGCACAGGAGTGTCTGCCCAGCACAAGCAGAGTAGGGAGTGTTATCAGTGCTTTCATGAGGCACCAGCAGCATTTAGCAAAAATCTAAAGACTTGGCCAGCTCACTTCAATTATCTAATTTGTGGGGCTAT
Organism: Luscinia megarhynchos; assembly: GCA_034336665.1. NCBI lineage: Eukaryota > Metazoa > Chordata > Aves > Passeriformes > Muscicapidae > Luscinia > Luscinia megarhynchos. Next base: position 4,462,462 of record JAPFBE010000003.1, read on the forward strand.
GTTTCATATATGTTTTAGATTGATTTAATTAGTGTTAATTAACATAACTTTATGTATTATGAGAGACAGCAGATACCCATAAAGATTTTTATATTGAGCCGTATGGCAGCCAGCAATGCACCAGCCAAAAAAAAAAAAAAAACCAAAGAAATATAATGAGGCACATTAAAAAAGCCTGCTGCACAACACTCCTTGGTAATTTTGAAAAATGAATGTCAGAGTTTGCACAATACAGGAGATGCCATCCTGCTCTTGCCTTCCCCAGTCTGGCTGTGGAAGCTGGATGAAGCTGTGGTTGGGATTTTGGATCATGCAGACTCCAAGGCTGATCTGGATGGAGCCAGTCCACATCTCTGGATTTTCTCCTCCCCACAAAGCAGAGTAGATAATGTTTCCTTTAATAGACTCCAGATGGAAGATACACCCTGAACTCTTCCCTAAGATCAGGAGATAGGCAGTTCTCTCTTTTAATTTTTTTTTTTTTTTTTGTGAAGTCTGAAAGGTTTTGCATCACTTGCTGTTTAAGATGAACTTGCCTGGTCCTTCCAACCCCAGTTTGCTACAACAGAGTCAAATGGAGGTTGGGGAAGGAGGTGAAGAATCTCCTTCTAACCATGACCTGTCTCAGGGAGAAGCCTACAGCTCTGTGAGGCTGCAGAACAGAAGCCACACTCTCCTAGAGAGCATGAAAAACAAATGGCAAGGAGGGCAATAAAGTTCTCTTGTGTCCCACTAGCAAATGTCCACCCACCAACCCCAGGCACAGCCAACAGGAATCTTGTCCCATGCAGAAAAAAAGTAGTATTTTACTAAGAATGTTATTTTTAGTAGCATCATCCTTGAATTGCGCTGCTGTCACCCACATGGGCAGAATTCAGGAGTCTTCAGGGACTCAGTTTGACAAGGTGGCTGAAAAACAAGCAGAAAAATCAAAGAAACAAACAAAAAAGCAAGAAGCAAGTGATTTCACAAGATTCTTCCTTCCTCCTCCCAGCAGCACAGTGCCATGTGGAATTGATGCCTTTCACAGAGCTGTATCTTCATTTTCAGATTAAACCCACTTCAGAGATGAGGCAGGGCAAAGAGAAGTTGGAATAACACTGGAAAAACTGGAAAATGTAGCATTGCAAGGACAAAAGGTTCCAATTAGCTGTCATTACAGCTCTAGAGATATAAATCCAGGGGGGTGCTGGAGGGATGAAGCAGCAAGTTTGCTGGGTTTTTTTCCCTCACATTTTGGCCAGGCAATGTATAATGAAAACCAGTAAAAGCAGAAAGCCCTCGATGCTCATAAATAAATGCAATCTCCTGCCCTAATTCCTGAACATCCCAACACTCCAGGCTCTGCCCTGAGTTCTGGACCAGAGACTCAACCTTGGCATGATTTTGGCACCCTGAACGAGTGCCAGCACCACCAGAGTCAGAACTGCCCTTATAAACTCCATTATCCTGGACCTGAGGAGATGGATGTGCTTTACAACACTGCCACGACTATTAAATCCTGGCAGAAAAGCTTTGCAGAACTGGAATTTGTTTTTTTCTTGTGCTGGAGCCTCTTTTTATCTATATCATAGTGACACCCGGTGGCCGTGAGCGTGCATGGACCTCAGTGAGAGAGCTCGGCTGCTCCTCCTTTTATTGCAGGCAGAAGTGCATCCTGAAGTGTCAGCATGTGAGCAGAAAGTGTAAATTATTTATCATTTAAAATAAAAAAAACCTAGATGTATCTTCTTTAGAGTAGTCTAGAGAGAATTTTTTTCTTTTTTTTTTTTTTTTTTTTGTGTGATAAAAAAGGCACAGCTAAAAATTAAATGCACACAGGATGTGTGGTTATTAGTCCAATAGAATTTTTTATGATGCTTACTTCTTATTTTTATGACGAACCAATGCACGAACACAAACATTTTCCCACACAGAGGCTGGTGCTCCCATCTTTGCAAAATCAAGCTGGAAACAACCTTAACAAAAGGGACTATTCCTACCTTGCCAGCTTGCTCCAAGGTGCAACCAGAATTGAATTGCTTTTCTTTCATATGTTATGCAAAATAAAAAAAATTAAAAAACCAAAAAAACCCCAAATAAAAATAAAAAAAAAAGAATAAATTATAGTGTTTTATTTACTGTGGGAGTGGTAAGGCCTTGGCACAGGGTGCCCAGAGCAGCTGTGGCTGCCCCTGCATCCCTGGCAGTGCCCAAGGCCAGGTTGGACACTGGGGCTGGAGCAGCCTGGGACAGTGGGAGGTGTCCCTGCCATGGTTGGGGTGGCACTGGATTATATTTAAGTCCTTTCCAACCCAAACCATTCTATGATTCTGTGATTCTGTAATTCTGTTTATCATCTAAAAGATAAAGCATTCAAGTGACAAGGACAAGATCATAGGATGAGTGTCTGAGCTCTTTATCAGCTGCAGTGTTTATCTCATTTACATGCCTTGGGATGATGTTGTTCCATTAGAAAGATCATTAGTGGTCAGAAAGACCATTACTTGGAGAAGTCAACATTCCAGGGAGAAGGGAAGTGCCTGGATTTACAGAGCAAGCTCCTGTGTAGCTGAATGCAATTAAATTCCATATCAGAGCTATAATCTCACCCATGCACATCACAGTACTGAAAGCTCTTGTGTTTGACAGAGGGATTTTCATTTTCAGGGTCACTTCACCACCTCAGACCATAACAATAATATCAGGCTCCTCCCTTGACCTGACACCAGGCCATACTTGCTGCTCTGGAGGTTTTATCAGTGAGAAATTCACTGGTCCTTATCTCTGCTACCATCACAATTTTCACAATCAGCACATTGACACCTCATTGGGCTTCAACAAAACCTTGCTTTGCAAATCCCAGCACGTAACAAAATGCTGGAAAATACTCCATTTCCAGGTGCCAAATCTTGCCTCATGCACACAACACTGTGCTCATCAAACAAAGCACTGTCCTAGGAAGTTTCACGATTTGAATGAGAGATCAGCATGCAAGGAGCCTCTGCCTCCCACACCATTTTTCACTGAGAAGGCTTTAAAATGCCAGGTTCCTGGTACCCTTCCTCATTAGTCATTTCCCTGACTACAACAGCTATCTTTCACATCTGATTCACTCTAATACAAATATCTGTAGACTATGCATGACTGGTAACCCCTTGAAACTTCATCAGCATACTTGGCACAAGCATGGAGAAGCTGTCACACTGAAGGACTCTCATAGATCACAGAGTCACCCCAGCCTAAGTTCAAGCCCAGTTCTCATCAGCTTTTTTTTCCCCCTGCAATTTATGACTGTCCTCTCAAAGCAGGACCCCCTTGCTTTGAACGTGTTGTGATCTATGGAAGTGATTAATTATTTATTAATTTCTTTCTCTGGTCAAGAATATTGGTTGCTTGTGTTTTTCAAAACAGAATTCCAGGCTGTTCTTTTAAAAATGTTGATAACATTATTCAAGGCTGGAGTAAGAGACAACACTACCTCAAATTTAATTTATTTTTTTAGTGGTGATGGCTCTATGAGGGAATGTTATGTCTTTATGTGCTGGAACTCTAAATATCAGCCTTTCAGCTTTCAGAGAGACCTGGTGACATTTGGGCTGGCATAGCAGAGAATTTATAGGTGGGAATTTAAAAAGGTGAGCCAGCACAGGATCAGGACAGTCCTGAATTTCCATCAGCCCAATGAAAACCCCACTGCTGAGGTGCTGACCACCCTCTGCACAGCCCCAGGGGGATCAGAGGTCACAGCAAGCTCTGCTCTCATAATTTCACTTCTCCAGCAGCTGAAGCAACACAAAGTCCAGCCCTTGTCTGTCCAGTCCTGGCTGAGGGAACCCACCTGGACTGTCCACCTCGTAACTTGTTTTACTTCCATGAGAATGTAGCCAGCTCTGTATTTTAAATACCCTAATATTTTAACTTCAATCTAGCAATTGCAGCTTAACCCCCCAAAAAGAATGTTTTTTGCTCATTTGCCTATTTTGTATTCCAATAGAAACAAATACTACCAAACTTTTCCCCCTGTCTGTGCAGATACAAGAGTCAGCTGAGCTTTTAGATACCCCCAAGTCCTTTCTGATAAGAAAACTGAGAGTTTAGGCCAGCACATACAAAATTCAATGTTATTTATAAAGTCATTTTGGTGTGCTACTGTGAAAATTGCTGAGATGTAAAAGACTGGAGTTGAATATATGCTCTGTCCTCTACAACTGGACTTCAAGAGTTCAGTAGTTTCCAGACAAGAAATCTTGGATATTTCCCCACAGTGTTAGTCTCAAGAAATTGTTCAGACTTGTTTTAAATGACTTAATGCTGCCACATCCCTTGAAGTCTTGCAGTGAAAGGCTTCCTTGTTATCTGCCCTTAACTTTCCTCTTCATTTCATACTGTAATATCTAATGACAGAATAATTCTCTTCCTAATATTTATGCTGTTAAAAAAAAAAAAAACAACCATGCTAAAATGGTTGTAGACAAGACAGATAACATAGCACAAAGCAATGCATTGCTGATAAGAGGAGACAAATTGTAACATGAAATTTCAGTTCCCATGACTTTAGAGATGAGATAAAACCCACAAGAGAAAAATCAAGGCTGAATAAAGAACCCATGCAAGGCTGACTGCACAGAGACGAGATTCCAGCCATTTATGCTCTTTGGAATTCTGCCCTGCAGCCCAGATAGGAAACAGAGACTAATCCCATGCCTTTTCTCCCTCTGCTTTTTCCCTGGGGACACCTCTCTCAGCACCTAGAGCCACAGAAAATTCAGGTTAGATGAGACTTCTGCTCCACCCCACTCCTCAGGGCATGGCCAGGTTCACAGTGAGATCTGGTTGATCCAGGCCCCATCCAAAAAGGTTTTGGAAGTCTCCCAGGATGCCATCTCCCAGATCTTCCATCTTCTGGAAGTCTCTCAGACACCACAGCCATCTCCAGGCACCTCTTCCACTACTGAACCACCCTCCTGTGTGGGATATCCCTCCCCAGTTCCAGTACATCCTTCTCCAATGACTCATGAGGTGGTACATCTGCAGGCAATTTATAAATCAAACAGCTGCACAATGCTGCAAGGATGACATCTGCAGTCCAAAATACCTGGTTTGGTAACTGGCCAACTTCAAGTGACTTTCTATTCTATCTCCAAGATGGATTGGTGCAATTTGGGAAATTCTATGTAAACAAACCAAAAATCAGCCCAATACTCCTCCCCAGACTTCTTTTGGAGTCCCCTCCACAATCAACAGATGAAAAATTATCCACTCTCTCCCTAATCCCATGATCACTCACCCAGTCAAAGTGTTTCCAGGCATGCTGTGTGAAGAGAGGATAAGGAAAAAAGTTTTGTCTCTTGTGACAAAAGAGTGGCAGTGAGATTCAATGGAGATTTAATGCCTTGATTCCCCTTCCTGGCTGCCTGCAGCTCCCTGGATTACAACCCCTCGCTGACACAAATATTTTGAAGCAAAACAGGAACTCAGAACACTTTGCCATCCCAAATGCTCCGTGCATATATCACCAGAATAATAAATAGTAAGCAGGGAGATGGCATTGACACTTGGCCTGAGGCTGGCACTGCCAAGCAATGTTTAAGAATGTCTCTTTGAATTCTGAAGCACTCTTATGCTCTTTTCTGTTCATGTACCACTGCTTTGAAGTTCATAAACATTCCAGTGAATAGCTTTTTGATTCATGTGAATGCTTGAAAAGTACCTATTCCCTGAAAAATGCCTGCACATAATTGAGTTTTTCAATGCAGCAGCACAAATATTTGCTATTTGGTATTCCACTGCCTAAAAATCTGTTCTCCAGTCCATGAGCAGCTGTGTAGCCACACAACCAGCACCATATCAGAGAGGGCAAAAAGTCAAACTGGATAGTTTGCACATGTAAATTGACAATTGTTTATCTATATTATCCACTGAGCAGATTTGCAGAGTCCAGATAAAGTGAATAAACAGTTCATGAATAGCAAAAAGTATTTTCTGAGTACTCAGTATTTTCCCTTTTTGGACCATTATTCCTTATTACCTTTTGTTTAAAGATACAAAATTACTAAATATTTAAGTGCAGAGTTTTTTCATGTGCATGAGTGACAAAGAATAGTGAGAACCTTGCTGCATTTTCACCTTCAGATGAGATAGTTTGGCACTACAAATCATCACAATGTTGTCCTGAAGCAAATACCCCAGAACATTAATTGCCTCACAGAAGATTTGCTGGACATTTATTAAGTTAAGGAAGTTTTAGTTATTGAAGAGATGGAAGTGTATTGCAATGTTCATACACTTACACAGACTTACATAAGCAAAAAGAGGAGTTGTGAGCATTTGGGACAATACTGAACTTCAGGTATTCCCAAGGAGAAAAGGAAACCCAGAACAAGCTCAACATCAGTTTAGTTCTGCGACTGGAAGAACTCCCTGAGAGGTGAATTCTGCATGTCAAACATCAGCTCTGCTCCCAGATGCATTCTTAGCACGGACACCTGATTTTTTGATGTTTTGAAAGGGAAGAAATAGCACAAGGCAACATGAGGCTTGACACAAGGCTCCTTTTCCACCAGGAGAAGCTAACAAATGGCCTTTTCCTGGCATCTCTCCCACTCCCTGCTGAGGGAGGGCCCAGTCAGACGATGCTGGCACGTGGAGTGGTGTGGCTTGTGGATCCAGGTAACTGGAGCTCCCCCAGAACTGCTCCAGCTCCAGCCAGGGCTGGGTGGAAGTTTGCCAGGCTCTGAGCTCAGAAGGTTCATGGTCCAGTGCACCTCCCCAGCCACCCTCAGCTCCCACAAGGAAACGAGCCCTTCATCTCTGCTGCCTGCAGCAGGTCACTGCTGCACAAAGCACTTGTGGTTTGACTTGTTTGTTACCAATTCACCGCCTTTCATTCCTGTGAGGAAACTTCTTCTTTGAAGTGGGAAAGAGTTTCAGGAGACAAAAAAAAAAAAAAAAAAAAAAGGCTTGTTTCATAATCTTTTAATCTGAACTCTTCAGCAAGTTATACAAGCACTGTGTTTAAGGTTCTTGTGCAGAAGTGTGGCTTCGTCCTGCAGTTCTGGTCCACCTTCATCAAATTCCTCTGATCTCTCAGATAATTTGATTTTCTCTTGTTTCAAATGATAGAAGAGAGGGACTCTTTATCAGCAACTGTGATAGAACAAGGAGTAATGGGTTCAAACTGGAAGAAGGCACATTTAGCTTAGATATTAAGAAGAAATTCTTCCCTGTGAGGGTGCTGAAGCCTTGGACAGGTTACCAGAGAAGCTGCAGCTGCCCCTGGATCCCTGGAAGTGTCCAAGACCAATTTGAATGGGGCTTGGAGCAACCAGGGATAGTGGAACTACACAATCTTTGAGGTCCCTTCCAACCCAAACCATTCTAGGATTCTGTTATTCTAAGACTGGCCTGGGCAACTCTTGTTTGGATCACTGCCTATCAGGAGAAGTAAAACAAAGGAAGATGTCAGTCTCACACAGTTCTGCTGCCTTTGTCCTCATACAAATACCCCAAACACAGCAAATCTCCTGAGGATGGAGATGAGCCTGTCTTCACCCCACCACTTTTGTGCAGTGCCCTCCAAAGCACTCCAGGGATTTCATCACATTGCACCTTAACAAATTACACATACCAGCTGAGCCACAGCCATTACATCAGCATTCCTGTGTTCTGGAGCCACACAAATCCTCAGGGAGAGGATTTACCCTGGAGCCCACTCTTGTGTGTTAGATGGAATTGTGGAGCATGATTGTTTCATCAGAGTGAAGGCTGCCTGAGTTGTTTTCAGTGGCATTTTCAGACACAGCACACTCAGCTAAGGCAGTCTGGAGTACTACAAACAGGGCCAATTTGCTGCAATGCAAAGGTATTATTTTCTCAATCACCACAGGCAGTTTGCTCTAAAAACCCTCAGAGCACATGGCAACAGTGCCTGCACAGACAGTGTGTACCTCAGTGTGTACCTCAGTAACAGGCACAGGGATGGGCAGTGCAGGAACTGGCAGCGTGCTCAGGGCTCATTTTTTTCCTCAGTATTCAAATTTAAAGTCTTGTCCAACTCCTCTGTGTTTCACCATGGAGATGGAGTCTGGGAAGGATGACAGCAAACAGTGGGAGAGCAACTGCTTGCAAATTATAGAGAAAAGCTCACTCAGACCTGCAGGAGTGCTGGAAGTGCTGGCTGATGTGATAGCAAGGCCTCTGTCTGCCATCTCTGCAAATCCACAACCATCAGGGAAAATGACCTGAGTACCAGGAAAAGGGGAGTAATTCACATTCTGAATGTCAGAGCTTGAATCCAGGAGAATCCTGTAGGACAGGTGGATGGGGCAAAAAAACCCCTCTTGGAATGCAACAAGGAGTAAGCCCAAAGTTTTGGACTGGAGAGGAAACAGCTTCATGCATCAGGACACTCTGGGAAACAACTGAAAAGGGCTCAGAAGGAATTGGAGGGGATGGTGGGCACCAGGCTGAATAAGAACCAGCACTGTAACTCAGCAAACTCCTCACCAGGAAACACCTGGAGGGCCAGGACAACACATCCAAGGAAGTGACTCTTCCCCTCTGGTCAGCACAGGTGAGATCACACCTGGAGCAGACAGGGAACAGCTGTGGGAACCCAGCTCAGCAGGGATCTGGCAGAAGAGGGACAAGCAGAGGGCTCCCAGATAGCTCAGGGTGCACAAACAAAGGACTACAAGAAAAGAAATCTGATCTCTGTACCCTCCAGAAGTCTCTTCCCACCAGATCCTCCCATGATTCTATGATATTGAAATAATTGTGTCTTTATGTATGCAGAGACAATCACTCACGTGTATTTCAGGGGAGAAAATGCCAGGGAAGAGGAAAAGAGAAAACAAACAAACAAAAAAAACACCCCTCAGCAGTCTACAAGTTAATATGGTAACAAGATCATAGCTGGGACCTAAAATCCACATAAGGATTTCATGGCTTTGGAAAGTGTCTGTGTGAGAAAACAACGAGGAAAATAAGAATCCACTGCTGACATCACATTGTGACTTCTGCCTAGAGAGGAGTGCAGGCACTTCAAAACAAATATTCCCATGCTACTGCAGGGAGGTGGGAAGCACATGAAAATCTCTTCTTCCCACCCCTAAACTCAAATCTGCCCATATAGACTACTGCTAATTTCTATAATTTATGGATAAAATAAAGCCCAGGTGTGACTTTGCATGAATGCTTTTTCACAGTATGGAAGAAAATATATCAGAGGGTTTTCTTCTGGAGAACAATTCCTTCCAGAGCTATTTTTGGACAAGACAACACCCTGCAGTGCAGGAGACAGAAAAAGCTCCACCTGTTGAGGACCTGATTGATTCAGACCAGTTTCATCAATCTGCATCCATCTTGAAGTCACAGATCTGCCTTTACATTTCCAGGACACCACTGAGCAGATGTTCCCCAGGCCCACAAATCTGCCTTGTTCAGCACAGCAGCACCTACACATCCTGGCTGAGCCCCAAAAGCTGTGTTGAGCAGCCTGACATTCCGGAGAATTCCCCTAAGAACTGTTCCTGCAGCTCAGGGGTGCCAAGGAGGCAGCAGAAAATTCACTGTCAGAGCCCCTGAGGCAGACCCACTGCTTTGATAACACAAAGTGGCCACAGGCTGCTCTCATCTTCCAGGGCAGAGAGGATCATGACACTCTTATGACAAACCTCCTGTCCTCCCCCATAGAAAGCCCAGGGCAGCTCTGTGCAATGAAGATCAGGATCCCTCAATCTTCCCTCACCCAAAGAATAACCTTTCCCTTTCTCAGGAGCACCTTCTTGTTGTTGGATACTGCTGGGAACCAGGGAAAAAGTAGCTTTGAAGCCTTGCCTTTTTCAGCTTGTTCAAGGACAAGAAATTTATAACAATGATTAAACACCTGTGAGAGATGTCATGTTTTGAAAACATGTTTTCAAAGAGGTGTTGCCTTCTTGGACCAATGAGTCTTTTCTATTCTGTTTTGCACGAACTACCCTGTATAAGTGTGGTGTTTCTTTGAATAAAGATCTTTTTCTGCTTCTCCATTACACAAGGAACTATGTTGCATTATCTTTTTCACCACTCTCCTATAGCCTAAAATGCAGCACCTTCTTCCCCCTCTTCCTGTGCTGGTTTCTAAAAGCCAGGCAGGAAATCCAATGCCTGGTCTGAATGCCTGAATCACTGAATTGCACAGGGAGCAGCACCATCCTTCCAGCTCTCTAAAGGTCCTGGGAGCTTTTTTACACACCTGACACAGAGGTGTAAGTTCACTCCAGGTTTAGGTACAGCTAAGAGCATTTTCAGAGATCTTAATCCTCCCAGGCATGCCCCTACATGGAACAGTTTCTCATAAATCTCTCCCAGTTTCCTCAGTTTGTAAGTGATGGAGCTTTTCCCAGCATTGTGTCATGTAAATGGAGCTTCCATGATTTTCCCATGGAAATACTCCTCTTCCCCACTGCCCCTCTTCTTACAAAGGCCTACTGAAGGAATTGATCTTTCCACATCTCCCCACCTCTGGTAGGAATGAGAGGTATTTGTATTCTGATTGTGATGGCAAATGACAAATCACCTGTCCCACAAATCAGGAAGATGGATTTAAAAACCACAGTATGATTTTTCTTTTTGAAATCTTAAAAGACTTCATACAGGTTCTGCTTTATGAATCTTTCAGACACAGTCACATCAAATTTTCTTTCCCCTAGAGATGTAAAGGATAGATAATGGGGTTTTTTCCAGTGAAAAAGGAGAATTGCACCAAAAGTATCTGTCTTCAGGAGCTGAGCATTGTCTCAAATGCAGAGAGACTTGAGATGGAATCAGCACCCTAAACAACACATTGAATCACCAAACCAGAAGTATTTTTCTCTGGCTTTCAAAGTTGGATGCTGCCTCCAGGCTTTCAGCTTACCCATCCAGCACAGTTTTTGTGGGCTTTTTCTTTCTCTTTGTGTCTCATTCAGCACTTCAGGAATCTGTGACCAATTGTGTTTGGCACTTGGGATGAAATTACATCAGATAAAAAAAGGCCAAGAATCTGTCTGCAGCCCAAGGTGTTACATTTAGCTGGGCCTTGAACCCTCTCCAAAGTTTTCCTTTCCCTTCCACAGTTGGATTGCCCAGTGCAGGATTTTTTTCAGGCTCTGAAGGAGTTGTTTTGTAAGTTCTTGTATCTTTGATTCCTTTGAAAAGAAGCCCTCTCATGTTTTTGTCTTTCTGGAAAATATAGTCTTAAAATTATGCTAGTTTTGAGCAGAAACAGAATAACGATGAAGTTGGAAATAAAAGGTCCATACCCTTTGTAAAGGTTTCTAGTACAACACTTGGAGGAGGATTATATAAAGAAATAAATAACAACAAAAACATAAAAAACATCAGGCAAGCTCAATATCTTCCAGGGCAATATAGCCTAGAAAAGAAAACAAGTAATGCTGATCTATAAGAGACAATATGCATGGGATTAGGGAGAAAAACACAGCAAGTCCTTTTAAGAAGGGATTTAAACTTTGGAAATAAACAAGAAGTAAAAGGAGTTAATAAAAAAATTCCAAAGTACAAAATGAGAAAACTTGATGTATAAAGAGCAAGGAATGAGAAAAGTATGCTTAAAAAAATGTGAACTGGCAGGTCGTGAAGATGAGAAAAATAAGCATAAGGTGAGAATATCAGACTACAAAAGGTAGTCTTCAGAAAAGGTGGAGATCATGAGGAACAGAAAAAAAAAGTGAAAAAATCAGTCTGGTTTGTATCAGCTTTAGAAGAGTGCAGGGTTGGGAAATGAAGAAATAATCATAGATAATATGGCTGATGTTGAGGCACAAAACAGACACATGGAAGGGCTTATCCACTGAACCAAAATTAAGAATTGTGATGAACTGTGCCCAAAAATACACATGCCATGTTTTGATAGTGTGGGTGAGACGGGTCCAAAGCTGAGCACCACTGTTTCTAAAAAAGGTATTTCCTTGGCAATAACAACAAAAATGACACAAGTGTTGCTAGTGAGGGGAGAAAGATGAATGGTGAGAATCAGAGGGGAAGAATAGAATTTCTGGGTTTTGTTATCTTTAGAGCAGTTGTATCTCTCCAAGAGGGAGATAAGGGAGGCAGAAACAGAATTATTGATGAGTACGTGTGCAGACAAGAAAGAAGGAACATACCTGGGTGCAATGAGCATACCAATATCACTGGCCAGCAGCAAAAGTGCTGCTGATAGTGTAAATACAGAGATAACAGAGGCCAAAACAATACCCTGGGCACAGTGCTAAAAGCAGCACCTCAAAACTGCCAGGAACTTGAGCAGCCAGCCTGGAAATGAGGTGAAGCACCACCACAAAGAAGAAGGAACAAACTTGGGTCAAACACAGCAGTGGGGATGTGATTCCTGAGCAAAGCAAGGATGGCTGGGAGCAGGATGAGCACTGAAGGGCAAAGTGCTACAAAGCAGCTCATGCCTTGATGCTTGGGGATTATTATTAAGGGTACATTTCTTTCCTGCAGCATTTATTTCTATCTCAGTGCACTCCTAACTTGGTAAATTCCACTGACTTGTGTCTGGGGTTCTCTTCCCACAAGGGGAAAAGCAGAAAAAGAAGAGGGTGAGGGAACAAAGTGTGATGTGCAGAGAAGTGTAACACCACCATTCTTCTGTGTTACAGCAGCTACAGCAGCACTGCCCACCCAAGCAAATTGATATTTTGACCTTACACACTTCAGCTACAGCAGAAGCAGCACCAGGGAAGACTCTGAAAACAAGAGAATGGAAGTGCTCAGTGATGACAGCCAAAACAAATTGCAGGGTAAAGATGAGAGCAAGATGTAAAGGCAGCCTGTTGTCCACAGGACAGAAAGATGCTTCAGGTGTCATTGCTTTAAGGCAAATGTGGATGCCAGCTCATATGGGAGAAACTACATATGGAAGGAAATACATGGAGAAAGAGGATTCACAGAAACATTGAGGCTGGAAAAGACCTTCAAGATCATCAAGTCCAACCTGTGCCCATCCCCAGAGCTCTGAGTGCCACCTCCAGGTGCCACCTGCAGGGATGGGCACTGCAAACCTCCCTGGGCAGTTCCAACCCCTGAGCTCCCTTTCCATGGGGAAATTCCTGCTGCTGTCACCCTGAGCCTGCCCTGCCCAGCCTGAGGCTGTTCCCTCTCCTCCTGTCCCTGTTCCTGGAGCAGAGCCCGACCCCCTCCCTGCCCCTCCTGGCAGGGAGTTGTGCAGAGCCACAAGGTCCCCCTGAGCCTCCTTTTCTCCAGGCTGAGCCCCTTCCCAGCTCCCTCAGCCCCTCCTGGGGCTCAGCCCCTTCCCCAGCTCTGTCCCTGCCCTGGACATGCTCCAGCCCCTCAAAGTCTTTTTTGCTCTACAGGGCTCAAAACTGGACACAGGATTCGAGGTGTGGCCTCACCAGTGCCCTTAACATTTACACACCCACACTGTCCTAGGAAACACCATCTTGAAGGTCAGGATCACAATCCATCCACACAGCAACCCTGAAAGCCCAACCAGGGCATGGCCAGAGGGGGCCTCTTCACTGCACAGAAAACTATTTGGGGGTTCAGACCCTCTGAAACAGCCTGTTTTAAATAGGACTTTATATTTGGAACAGCAATGGACTACTGAGCAATTGCACCAGAGTTTTCTTACAACAGGAATAGCAAAGAGAGATATTATGATATTCCAGGAACAAGAAGTCAGTGACATTTCAGGGGAAGCAGAGTGTTGGAGATGGTATCTCTCCCTAATTAAAGACCTGCTCTAGGATATTTCATCTCTCTTGTGTCAGTGCAAGGACTGCAGGACCACCTGTGTCACAGAGCCCATCTTTCAGACACCCTCTCAGCACTCACAGCACCACACAGACCTGGCAGCACTGATCCCACAGGTAAAGAGGAAAAATCCTCTATCCATTCTTCCTCTGCACAGGAAGCACTGCCAAAATTTTCCAGAGGGAACTGGGAATCAGAGGGTGCAGGCAGCAGTGTCCAAGGGCACCACACAAATACCAAGAGTAATTTGCACATCCCCAGAACTGTGATGAGCCTGACACGTGCACATCACCTCCCACACGGCAATGACGAGAGCATTCATCTCTGCACGTCCACAAAAATAGCTTTAAATTGAAAGACAGAATGTTTAGATTGGGTATTGGGAAGTAATTCCTCCTTGTGAGGGTGGTGAGGCTCTGGAATATAAAAGTTGTGGCTGCCCCACCCCTGGAAGTGTCCAAGGACAGGCTGGATGGGTCTTGGAGCAACCTGGGATAGTGGAAGGTGTTCCTGCTTAATGTAAAGGTTCTGCAAAGGGCCAGCTTGGTCTACTTTTTCTGGCACTTATCCTGCAATTCTTTTAGAAGAATAATGCAAGATGAAAGGTAACTTTTATACAGTTTTCCTAAAGCCCCTTTACTCTTGTGTGGAGCTTTTAACAGGGAAGACAAAGCGGGTTTGGAGGGAGAAGATGTGTCAGACTGTGCCTCACATCCACATGCATCTACAGCAAAGAGAGAACATCATCAAAACAGGTAATGGGATTCTTCAGGAAGTAAAAAAAAAAACCTTCTGCCTGTGCTTCCCTCTTGGAAAAAAAAAATTGGTGCTGCAAGTTTAAAACTCTGCCTTTGGCTTGCGTGAGCTGCATTTCCTCAGCAGATTATCCCTGATCTCACTGCCCTTGGCAGCATTAGAGGGGGTCACATTTTTACACGGCTGAACTACGTGAACAAATTCTTCAAAGTATGAAATAAAAACATTCTTTCCTTCAAAGCAGCTGTGAATGCTTTCTTCTTTATTCTGTTTGTTCAGGTTTTCCTTTTTAAGTCAATAAACACTTTATACCTTGTATTCATTGCGGGAAAAACAAATTCTACCCCATTACTCGTGTCTCCATTCTGTTTACAGCATCAGCTGCTGAAAATGAAGCATTTCACATGTGCCTTCTAAGATTCAAGTGCAACCCCTAAATGATTTTCTCCTCGGCAAAAGTCCTAATTGCATTTGGCAGGAATGGAGTGGGGAGTGACATTTCTGATTATCTTCTGCCAAGCCTCAAAGAGCTGCTTTGTCCTCTTTCTCAGCTCCCAGGAGAGAGCCAGTGCAGTAAACAGCATCTCCTTAGGTACTACATGTAGCAGCAGCAGACATATTTGCAAAGGTCACCTAGCAGAAGGCATTCCTGCCAATTCCCCCCCAAATCCACTTGCTTATTATGAAGTATTTAAAGTAGAGTGTGCTTACACAAGGTGGAGTGAACCCAAGCTGTGTCATAGCTCTCTTTTGTTATAAATGGATAAGAGCATGGGAGATGGATAAGGGTATTGCTAATATGAGGTAACCAAAAACTTATTCAGTCCTTTTACACAGACATTATATTCAGCCTACATGAGACCCTAGAAAGATGAAGCAGAAATTCCTGAGGGGTTTTCCTCTTTGAAAAATGTATTCTCTCATACAAGTCTAATAAAGATTACCTCCAACACTGAGACAGCTTCTATTTCTTTTTTTTTTTTTTCATTTCCTAAATAGACTAATAATAGGATTACTGGTGCTAAATCCTGAAATTCATATTCAAAAGCAACACCAGCCAAACCTTTGTCATGGGGACTAGAGTGGAAGGTGAAACCCTGAAGGGTTTTATTGTGGTACTTCAGAAACTGTTAAAATGCAGTCAATAAACTCACCCAGTAGAGACTAAGAAGGAAAAGGCCTCCGAGAATCCAGAAGGTCTCATTGCTCTCAAAATAAGACAGAGCAGATTCCTGCATGGAAAATCTTAATTAGTTACCAAACCACTTCATCTGAGGCGTGTTGGATTCCTGCACTCACACCCTCATTTGAGAAGTGCTCTGAAGCTCCTGTGCTGCTCCTGTCACCCCAACAGGGCCCTTTTTCTCCTTTTTCTCCTTTTTCTCCTTTTTCTCCTTTTTCTCCTTTTCCTCCTTTTCTCCTTTTTCTCCTCCAAGTCACGTCACTGTGCAGGTCCCTTTGTGCTGTCACAGCTCTTCTGCCCACCCCTGAGCACTCCAGGCCACTTCAGCTGGGAGCTGTCTCCTCCCTGCCCTGTCCCCAGAGCCTCCTGTCACTGCTGTGATTCCTGTCCCCGTGTTCTGCAGTGCCCAGGAGCTCTGAGCAAAGTCAGATCCAGCCCCACACCAGGACCAAGGAGCTCCCTCCAGCCTGAGGTGCAAGAGATGTGGTGTAAAAGGGGCCCTGGGAAGAAAGGAGCTGCCAGATGGGCTGCCACTGAGCACATGTAAACTGATTTTTGTAGGAAAATAACCACACTCACATCTGGTTTTATTATATATACCTCATTGGCAAATTTACTTTGAGTGGGTTTTTGTTGTTGTTGTTTTCTAGCACCTGGATATCCCAGATTTGCTTCTCACACATGAATACCTCAATTGGACTGATTTTTTTTTTCTTTTAAACTACAGAACAATATGCTTTTCTCCAGTGCATTCCTCAGAACAGTCAGGAACAAACTTGCAGAAAATGAGTCTCTGGCAGACCTGCAGCCCAAAAGACTTCAGCCTCTGAGTTCAGCAGTTACCAGCTTCTCTAATTCAATGTGTTGTGCATTATCAACCAGAAATCATGCACACAACTCCAAGAAATACACTTCTGATGCCCAACATGAGAAATAGTGCAAACTATTTAAGAAGGAAAGACAAATTGAAATAAAATTACCAGATCTTGCCCTTACAAGCAGCAAATCAATCTGCTTTACTCCAGTGGGCCCGACCAGTACAAACGAGGGAAGAATCACCTGGAGTTTTAGTTTTTCAAGCTTTATTTTCAGCCTTCTGCCTCTTTCTGGCTGTCTGCCTGGCAGGGCTGCATCTCTGAAACAGCCTCCCTGATGCATTGTTTCCTGAAAACAAAGAATTCCAAGAGGCAAGCATAATTATTCTCATTGTTGGGTTCTGGAAACAAATGGCAGGAGACATAAATTATGAGGAGACCTCTGTGTCTGATGGGGAATAATGAACTGCTGGAAAGATGGAAAAATTGAAGTGCAAAGTCATGTAACATTTTACACATTAATAACTTAATCAAACTTTCTAAGTTGACAATTTTTTAAGGAAGAGATCAAAGTGTTTTGCTTTAGGACATTTTTGGTTTTTCTGGACCATTTCATTACTGTCATTACCAGGTAAATGCTGGATAACAGCCCTTTCACTAATTGACTTACTTAACCTTAAAGCACCTAAACCATTTTCCAGCTCTATCCTGCAGAAAGCCCAACATTCACAGCTGAAAACACAGTTCATTACCACTTTTTTTGGAGTATGTGTGAATTTAAAGCAGCATTTTGGATTTAGCATTAGCACAAACACTCAAAAATCTAAATATACTCTGGTACATCCTGAACTAGAAGTTCAATCTGTAAAACACAATTCCATTCCACCTTTCTCTGGCATTTCAGAGATCTCCAGAGGCTCAGGAGGATGACAACAAGACCTCATTTTGCAAAGCTGATAGATGCAAACCTCTCTTTGGTACAGCAGGTTTTCCCCATGGCTCAGAAGCCAAGAATGTTTCTGTGCCTGTGGACCACTTTGCTGGTGACATCTTCATTTCTCATGCACATGTTTGTCTTTATACATGCATGAACTGAGAAACTTCAACCTTTCTAAGAATTTTGGGAAAACAGAGCTCAATTTTTTTGGGTTTTTAAGTGATTTTTTGTTTGGTTGTTTTTTTAATTTGAAATAAATGGGATACAGAATAAGTAATTTTGATCAAGGTCACTAGAAAGAGAGTAACAATTCCAGTGTTTGTGTATTACTATTTTGGTTTTAAAAAAATCATAAACAAAGTATAATTTCAAGACTAAAAATCAAGAACTCTATCACCAGGTTGTAAATAATCTTTTATCCAAAAAAACCCCCAGGTGTTAAAAAAATCTTCAATTAATCCCACCAATTATATGTCCTTAGGTTGTCCCTCTTAATTCTTCTTCATCCCAGAATCACTCAGGCACTTGGTTTGTGCTCAGCCTTCAGCATTTCAGACTGAATTTACTATAGCAGCATATCTAAATTAGAATTCAGAAATGGGCTGTCCCAAGAAGAGAGGAAAGGATGGGAGCTCTATGCCCAGCTGGCAGCCACTGGGCTGAGGATCCCAAATTAAGGAAACTGCAGATTTTTTTAGTTATGACAAAATTTACCAGTCTGCAGAGGCTCTGCCAGGATCAGCATCAGGGTCATAAAGCAAGGTGGACAAAAAAAACCCAGCAGACATTATAAAGACAGGTTGCAGGAACTAATTTTGCTGTGCATGAGTTCCTTCATTTCTTGCACTTTCCAGTTCAATAGCTGCTGCCTAGAATTCCATGAGGGTTCTCTATCCCAAATCCTCCACTTCCAAGTAAATACTGTGGAGTCCAAGCACTTCTGAAAAGTCTCAACCAAGCTGAGTGGTTTCCTGAACACCCAGTAACAATCTATTCTTACCATTAACAATAAATGAATATTCCACCACTTCTGGGCAAGTGAATTGCAGCCCCACATTTATATCTGGGTAATTTCAGCAGTGCCAGATCTCACTGTGTTGTTTTTAAAGCACAGTTGTAGTTCACTGCATGTTTAATTTTTCATAGTTTATTAATTTATAACACTGGCTGTTTGTGGTGTAGGAAGGTCTGGAATTAGAAGGTCGATATTGGATCATTTCAAGGTCTAACCCACAAATTATTTCTTCCCTGGTGCCAGCTGCAGAATGGAGTTGAGGAAGCCTGCAGAACTTTCTGAGGAGGAATAACACTTTTGTGAGAGTGGTCAATGCATTTATCAGGAGCTCTGCAGGTTGCCTCAGATGTGGGGCAGGAGCTCAAATGGTAGCACCTCAGGCAGCAATGATTTACACCAGAGCAGAAATATTCAAATAGAAAGTGATAAACAGTCAAAATAAACATAATACTGAATATATTGATGGTGTTCATGACCCTCCCCTTAACCTCAGCTCTGTGCTGCCTTTGAGACCAGGTGGCCTGAGCAGCCCTTTCTTGGGGCCACTTGGACCTGCAGCTGTTTCTGCCTCCCCTTCCTTGGCTCCTACTCCTTTCCCCAGGGGAGGGATCATGGCCCCTGCACAGCCCCTCTGCTCAGGCACTGGGACAAGCACAAAACAGGGGCATTTTGCACCTCTGCCCTTTGATTGGTCACACACCACTTTGTGAGAGAGAAAGGGATGATAAAATCATGGAATGGTTTGGGGTGGGTGGAAACAAAGATCACCCAGCTCTACCCCTGCCATGGCAGGGACACCTCCCCCTATCCCAGGCTGCTCCAGCCCCAGTGTCCAACCTGGCCTTGGGATGCAGGGGCAGCCACAGCTCCTCCAGACAACCTTTTCCAGTGCCTCACTACCCTCACAGGGAAGAATTCCTTCCTAACATCCAATTTAAACCTACTTGCTGTCAGTTTGAAGCTAATCCCCTTTGTCCTGTCACTGCATGCCCTTTTAAGTCTCACCCCATCTTTCTTAGAAGGCCAAAACGAGGTCACCCCAAAGCCTCTCTTCTCCAGGCTGAACAACCCCAATTCCCTCAGCCTTTTCCTCACAGGAGAGCAGCTCCATCCCTCTGAGCATCTTGGCTCTACAGCATCTCACATGTTCACCTGCAGCCAAAGGGAGTTATCATCATTGAGAAAACTCATTGCACGGACAGTGACCAAAGAAGACACCCCCAACAACAGATCCTCTACCCAAAATCAAGAGATGAACAACAAGGATTTGCACCTACATCCCCAAGCACCAAGTCTTCAGCCACAAGATTCATTTTTGCATGAGCTCTACACACAGGGCATACACTCCATCCTTTTAAAAAGTCCCAGAAGTGTCCATATCCCCCCTTTGGCACAGGAGATGTTTTAGAGCCCCAGGAACACCCCTGGAACAGCTCTCCTGGGTGGCTCATTTCTCATCCCCTGGGCCAGCTGTTTTATTTGTGGCCTTTGAAGACAAACAGAGCCAAACCTTGGCAGACACAAAACAGAGCCAGACCTCGTGGTCTCTGCTGCCCCTTGATTGTTTACACTCGGCTTGTACAAGCAATACTTCACTGGGTTAGGCCCAAAAATATGAAAAAAGATGATTGCAAGACAACCACAGACAGAGAAGACCTTTTCCCAGTCACATCCAGGAAGAACAAAACCTCTCCTCTCCTGAAATCTGTGAATTAACCCTTTGCACACTGCAGATCCAGCTGGGTTTCCTTCAGGAACATGGTGGAATTACAGTAAGGAACAATCACTCTTCTTAAAACCAAAGTATTGATTATGCTAAGAACACAGAAAGCAGACAAAGCAATTTTAGGACAGAAGTGTTTGTGCCCATCTGCCCTTATCATTGTGTAAGGCTGGCACAGGTCAGCCTGACTCCTTCAGCAGCTCAGCAGAGAGGCTCTTCGATCTGAGCATCCCTAATAGCTTCCTCCTCGGGAAGGAGAGGATCTCTTTTTAGCCACACACAGCTCCTCTGCTCAGATCAGCTCCAGCACTTCCTCTGCATCTTCAGATGCCTTCTCTGTTCCTGCTTGTTTTCTCAACAGGCCTCATTTAACATCTCCACAGAGCAACTGTCCCCCTTGACTGAGTTCACACACCTTGTCCACAGCAGAGAGCAGCTGCATTTTTATGATGCTCTGTGGTTTTTTATGATGCTCTGTGTTCTGTAAATACTGGTGGAAGGTTGTGTTATAGAGACAAATGTTAATTCACTGACAAGTGGCTCAAGGTTTAAAGCACCACAGTGCCATCAAATTAAATTAATGCAGAGTTGGATTAAAGTCAAGATTTATCTGAAAATTTATATGTGGACAGTTTACTTTAAGAAAAAAAAAGGCCTATTCACAGAGACTGATACTTTAAATTACTTTTATTATTATTTACTCGAAGAACACATATTTGGAATCAGAAAAATAGAGAAAAACAAGATTCACCAAATATTGTAGAATACAAACCATATAGACACTTAAACTTGAGTCTATTTCTGGCATGTCATTTACTTTCTGTATGTGATACATAAAAAAACCCTAAATGTGCGTGTTGACTGTGGCATTCATTACATACTGATGACTTCTCCTCCAAGGAACATCTTGGATGTGGTTACATTTGGCTCTCTGGGAGGACTGGTTTTTTATACCTCCTTTCCCAAGCAGCTGTTCACATTGCACTTTAAAGGCTCACTCCTGCCAGCACTCAGAAATGCTCTGGAACTCCTCACCTGTGCATGGCACAGCCTAATCCTTCTCAGATACTTAAATAAATAAAGGAGCAGAGGAGGCAAGGCAGAAACTCAGCCTCAGGCTGCACAGCAGCCCTGCTGGGATGATGCCATGGGAGGACAGGAAGGTTTCACACGCAGCATCTCACACACAGCAGCTGTCTGATGTGCATTTACTGTGAGAATCAGCCAGGGCTCTGGAAAGCAGGACGGGAAGAACTTTTACCAAACAGCATTAAAAAAATAAAAAAGGACAAGTTTTCTCTTGAGCACTTAAAGGCTATGCTATGTCTTCTATGCTCTGAAAACTATGCACTCCTTCGGCTGGAATTGCTTTAGCCAGGAGTGTGGTAACGTTTCTTAGCAACAGCAGCAAGGGGGAAGACTTACTGCACTGTAAAAGAATTAAAACAAAATGCACATAGCTGCTGACTGTTCTAAATACATCCCTACCACTCTGAGGGGGTGTTCAATTATACTCCTGATTACTTTTCACACTCCCTTTTCCAAAGGGGCGGGGGCATTTCTCCAGTTTTCAGCTCACCCATGAGGAGCCCCAAGCGTTTTAATTCCCCTTCAGCTTCAGCTGCAGCTAGACAGGCCCTACAATGCAGCCTGTCACTATCCCAGCCACCTTAGGAAAAGCCATTAGTGCAGCACCCCGGAGACAACCTTTGTGTGAGCCTGCCTGCCACTCCCTCAGGTGTTCTGCTGCCAGCAGCATTTTCCCTCTGCCTGGAGCAGGTGAGACTAGACAGAGCAGGGCTGCAATATTTCACCTTCCCACTTGTCAGGCAAATAGAAAGCTTCGTGCAGCAGGGGAACTTTGCACAATTTCACCTCTTACCAAGGTGTGTGGTTTCCCACAAGCACAACAAGCTCCTGAGAGGAAGCTTCATTTATGAGCTCTCCTCCAGTGCCCAGCCAGGCCACGGTCCTTGCAGGCTTCCCCTGCAGTTCTTTCCTTCTTGCAAAGAGCTCCACCAGCCAGGACAGGGTCTGCATCCCCCTCCTGCCACGGATGCAGGAGGAAAAGCATCCAGCTGCACCAGAAGCACTGAACTGATGCAAGGGAGGCCCTACAAAGTGAGCACAAGGCTCCAAATTTGAGGTGACAGAGCAAGAGTAGCGAAAACATCCGTGAAAAAATGTGAAAACACCTCTTTTCGTTCAGCAAAAGAAGGTGGGCTCTCAGTTTCTTTTTAAGGATTATCCTCTTCAAGCCACTGTGACAAATGGCCACAGTTAACAGCCCTACCCAAGTATCCTTCCCCCAAACAGGCTGCTCAGCCTTCCCAGCAATGAACACTGCCTACATCTCAGAGAAACTTCATTTAATACCTGTGAAACACCTGGAAATCTTGCGGACCATTACTCCAGCTCAGGAAGGGAAGGGGGAGCTCTCTCAGTTTACTCTGGCAGGGGAGGGATCTCAGTCCACGCAGTTTGGCACAGATTTACACACAGGGAGAGACCAGGTGGTTGCCTAGGACAGCAAATTTATCAGAGGACACTGAAAATATCAGCTGGATATTTTTCAACTTTATCGACAACCGGGGATCGGGGGAAGAGCCAGAAACAACCACAGAGTGACTCTGCTTAGACTTGCCCAGCGCTACATTTCACGGTTTTCGGACTATCCGCTCCATCCAACGATCCATCAGGCAATGTCATTACTCCAGAGATGTCGAGACTAATTCCACCCTAAGTGTTCCCATCTTTCAAAAGGCCGCACTTGACTGCCGTTATTAATTCCGTGCGCGATGAAGACATTTAAAGCCTCGCACGCTCTCCCAAGCAGACGCTTGCGTGCCTCGCTCCTGCCGGCGCAGCAGACGAACTTCCACACGCACAAACACGCTCACACCAGCCACCACCGTGCGAACCGGCACACGGGGACACTCCCGCGTCCCCGAGCGACCCCGCATCGCCACCTCCACCTCCTCCTGCCCCACCACAGCGGAGCTGCGGGTCCCCGCTCCGCCGCTCTCCCTTCACACAGCTTTCGGAAACTTTTCTCCCCTCCGCGCCGTCACGCTCCGCTAGCGGGGCTCAGCCGAGCCGGGAAGTTTCTCCCGTGGGCGCTGGGTCGCAGCAACTTTCCCCGCACGGCTCCCGCAGCTCCGAGCGCTCCGGCTGCCCGGGGGCCGTGCGGAGGAACGCGAGGAGGAGCTCGCTTCGGGGGAGGGGGAGATGGAGCCGGGGCGTGGGTAAGCCGCTCCCTTCTTCCTCCTCCTCCTCCTCCTCCTCCTCCTCCTCCTCCTCCTCCACCACCGCTCGGCTGCTCCAGTCTGGCAGCCAGGCGGCCGCGCTCGGGAAGCGACTCCCGGCCCCGGGATGGGGAGGGCGCTGGCGGCTCCCGGCCCTTGGCTGCCGCCGCTGCCGCTGCTGCTGCTGCTGGCCGGCACGGCGGGGCTCTGCCGGGCGCTCTTCTCGCTGCCGCTCCGCGTGTCCCACCCCGCCGCCCCCGCCGCCCCGCCGCTGCTGCGCCCGGCCGGCGGCAGCCGCCAGCAGGATGCCCCCGCGGCTGCGGACGGCTTGGCTTTGGCCTCGGATCCCGGCGGCACGCTCAACTTTTTAGCCATGGTGGACAACCTCCAGGGCGACTCCGGCCGCGGGTACTACCTGGAGATGCTGATCGGGACCCCGCCGCAGGCGGTAGGAGCCGCGGGGCTGCGGGCGCTGGGAGGGATGGGGAGGAGGGGGCCAAACTTCTCCTGGGGGTGCCCCCGGCTCCATCGCAACTTCGTCCCGGCGCTGGGCGCTGGCGCCTCCTCCCTTCCCCCTTCTGCCGTTCCCTCCCTCCCCGGGACACGCTGCCGGTGCCCCGACAGCAGCGACTTTCTGCGGGCCGGCAGCGAGGGGAGGAAGAGAGAAGCATCCCCCGCTGCCCTGTCCTGCCCCCGCCCGGGGAATCTGCGGATCTGGTCCCCAGGCTTGCTTCTAGGCTGTGTCACGGCGTTTGCATCCGAAGCGAGTTGCTCTGCCAGTCGAACTGACCGTGTTTTAGAGACAGAGGGTGCTTTTTTTATGATTCTTTGCTTTTTTAAGCTGCTCTGCATCGTGATTGGGTGCTTTGGCAGATCTTGCCGGTGCTCCCGGGAGAATCACTCGGCATCTTCCTGCTAAACTAAGTGGTGGCTGGGCACAACCAGCCCCTTCTGTCGGGAATCCATGTGTTGCTCATTAACGGGGCAAAGAACGTGTGCGGTCTGAATATTGTTTTCAGAGAGACCGTGTTGCCCTGAATCTTCTCTCTCTGCCTCCACCAGCGTGGCTGAAGTTTGTTTCGGGTTTTTGGTTGTTTCATTTTTTTGCCGTGTAGTTGCTCTTTCATCTGTGTCATGAGATCCCAGGAGGAGCAGTGCTGGGCTGCTGGTGGGGATGACTAGTCAGCTGAGCGGGGATTAATTTCCTGAGAGCCCTCGGGGCTTTCCTTCAGAACTTTGTGTTTGCTTCAGGAGTTTAGGTCCTTAGGTTCCCAGTGTAGACAGAAAAAAATAACATCTTTATTCTTCTGCTTGACTCCCCTACGTAATAAAAAGCCAATGAATGCCAAAATGTGCAGGCAATGGGGAGTGTTCAGCTGTCATTGCATTTCTGGACGTCTGTGAGCTCTTTCTTTTTTTGCCCCTCAAATACAAGAGAATTGGCCACATCATCTCTCTAATCAAAAGATATCACACTGGGATCAATACATGCATTGAGAAAGGCTGGCAGTGTTTTATGATCAATAAATAGAGATTAAAAAATAAAAAATCTTAACTAGGTTTGACGTATCAAGGTGTGGCCCAGTAGCCATAGAGGCCATTAAATAATTTTTCTTATTTGTTGAGTGATACATATTTGACTAGTTCTGTTAGTGTGGCATGGTGTGTACTTCATACCTCCAGAGAACATCCAAACATTCAATATTGGCTTCTGCCAGAATCGAGGCACCAGCTTTGATTGGACTGATCACCCAATTCAGCATGTGTTAGATGAAAAAAAATTATTTCAGGTAGGAAAAGTGACTATCAAGCATATTATCTCCTTACATGTCTAGGGGGATTCTGAAATTGGAAAAAATGGAGAAGGAAAAATGTGACAGGCCTTTAATAATATGACTAGAGGTCTAGGAGGGAGAGATGTGCTGCCCTCAGTACACCCAGAGGCTTCACTTATGCTTAACAGCTCGTATCACTTGTATTACAGGTGATGGAAGGCTTCAGCTAGACTTGCCTCTGATTTTTTATTTTTCCACATGAAAAAAAACATGATTTGAATTTGATTGCAAAGCTTTTACTATTTCGAACTAGTTCTGACTTCTTGCAAAGTTAATTATTTTAAAGATTACCACTGGTTTAGCACATGTGAGGTTTTATTCACAAGTAGAACCACTGAGGTTGTAAGGAAGGTTATAAATGCTTCTGTTTCCCAAATCAGATCTTGGTGTGTAATGACTCAGTGGAGTGCACTTGGAATTTATTCTGTACTTTTGATGAGGATGAATTTGTTACCTCGTTCCCCGCCTGAAACCTTAAAGATCACAAAAACACTTGCTGTTTTCCTGCTTTGCATCGAGTAGTATAAAGCTCCAAAGCTGCTGCTGTCCCTGCTTGAATGCTGAAGGGAGAGCAGTGCCTGGGTAGTGCCAAGCGTTGGATTGTGTTAAGCTCCTTGGGCAAGTCGTTGCTGGAGCTGGGAGTGGGCTGTGCAGGAAAGGAAAATCTTTTCTGATTTAAACGCTCCACGTCACGAGCTGCGCTGCGAAGCCGTGCTTGGGCACCTTCCTGTGCCCCTGCACCCCTCCAGCCTGGTTTGCCCAGCTGCCTGCCCCAGGCAGGCCTGTCCAGGGCTGCCAGCCCAGCAGCAGCAGCAGGAGCTGCCCTGACACTTTGCCAAGGAGGAAGGAGGATGCTGGCAGCCAAAGCGGCGGAGCAGCTCTCGCAGCGGAAAGGTGCATGGCCCAGCTGCTGCCCTGGAGCAGGCAGGGCATGGGGAAATGCTCTCAGGGCAGTGATAGACCGTGACCAAGTAGCAGGCTGCGAGAGGAGGAAGCAGGTTTGACGTGGTGCTTACAGCAGCGTTGGTGCCCAGTGAGTTCGGGAGCGTGTGCGTCAAGTGTCGGGAGCTGCTGAGCCAGAATGGGGAATGAACATTTGTGAAAGGCTTCAGCACTACAGGGCTTGCTTTACTGCTCAGCTGCATTTTTAGAAATTTTCCTTTTTTAATTTCTGTTCTTGGAAGGAAGCTGCTCTGACAGAATTTCGTTTTTCAGGTCATTTAAGGCATACTTTTTGGCTTTCGTTCTGATTTGTCATATAGCAGATAAACACGGCACAGAGCTGCGACTCACAATGGCAGCTCTGAAACACTTGTTCTGACGGTACAAAAATAGAGCAGCTGTGTGAAGTCAAAATTTATTTTATTTCCAAGACAGGAAACTTCAGTGCACTCAATCCAGTTTTGCAAAGTGTTTGCAGCCAAAGTGTTTCTGATCACTGCCAGTTTTATGATACAGTATTCTTCCTAATCCTATCAGATCTCCCTACCAGCTCCCAGGTCGGTGTCAAATGTTATTACTCCCACTAATTCTTATTCATTCACATGTAAACCTACTTAAGAATTATGTGAAAGGTGAAAACAGTATATTCTCTTGAAGGGTGTGATGTATTTGTCCCTTATTTCCTGGATGTATTATTGTGTGTCCCACTCCTGATGGATTATGTGCTTTATACCTGTCTGTATAGGTGCACTTCTTCCAATTCCAGATTTAAATAAGAAGTAGCAAGAGCCCAATATGAATTGTGTGCAGTGCTCTTAGCTATTTCTTTAAATAATCCCATGAAATTCCTTTGCTCTATCTTTTATTATTTTGCCTACCCTGAGATTATAAGCACTGTGGGAAATTGCATCAAATATCATTTAGGGTTTTCTGCTATATTCACTGCAGTTCTCTTCATATTAACTTTGTTTCTCCTACAAGCTTTTGACCAAAAGAAAATAGTCAAACTCTTAAAAAAACTCGTGTTTTTCACAGCTTTCTTGAAGTCCATCTGGACTGCATTGAACATTCTCAGGGACAGAACCATTGCCTCATCTTGCCTCTTGCACGAGGTGGTGCTAGTCCTGCTGATGCCACTGCATTTCCAAGCTGTGTTTTTATAGAGAACAGGTAAATGTTATTCCTGAAATTCCTCTGTGACAGAGAGCGTGTGGTCCCTGAGAGCTCTAGTCTGGTGAACAACAGAAGGATCCAACTTGTGCTCTGGGTGCCACAGCTCCTCTTTCAGTGCCACTTTTTCATTCTGTGCATGAAGAGGGTTTTGTATCTGCTGTTTATCCTAATGGCAGTTTGTTCTGTGCACAGGGTGAGCAAAAACCCCTTCTATAAACTTGCTCCCAAGTTTTAAGGTCAGCGTGGATGTTGGGTCTCACAGCTTCTGCTGCAAAACACAAACTTCAGTTCCCACATAATTGGTAGGAGGTTATCTCCCATTTCTTCTAGCTATTAAATAAAGGAATGATAAAGAAGGATAGATATTAAATACCTCCAGTGTGTCACGGACTCAGAATTTATGGCTTCGTGTTTTGAAGGTGATGTACACACACATTAACAAGTTCTGAACTTGCAGCCATTATTCCTTAATTGGTGGTAGCTCTCATTCCCTGAGTGTTGGAAGGAATGAAGATGTGAGGAAAGATTCAACTGCTCTTGTAATCTGATTTCTGGTGCTGTGCTATTCCCCAACAAGCTCAGACCCACTTTCTTAATTTTGCTGAAAAGAGGCTCACTGTCTTTTTAGATACAAGGAGTTTTAAAATGTGATCTTTCTTTGTTCAAATGTCAAAAGCCAGATTCAATCTCAAGTCTCTCTTTCTGGTGTTTTTTGTGGGTTTTTTTAGTAATTACTAAGGTCTTTCGTATTTATTTTTGAGTTCTTTATAAAGCTGAAGAAACAAAAGAGTGTGAAGCAAAGACAAGTTCTGTGGTGTCTTGGAGTGTTTCGAGGTGGCAAAAATCCCTCCAGATCTCTCTAGTGGAAATAGTAATGAAATGCAAAATATTCCTGGTTTTAAATGGTGATTTGAGTCAATTTTGGTTGTTGTTGTTGTTGAATACCTGCATAATGAAAAGAACAAGGACCTGGCAGTTCTAATTCAGGACTAATACAGTGAACAGCTGTGGCCTGGAGGGCTGTGATGTGTTTTTGATCCAAGACAAGCAAGCAAACATACCAGGTTTGGGTTAACTGAAAAGTCCCTGCCTTTACAAATCCACATTCTAGCACCTTTTTCCACCCAAAATTAGCCCTGGAAAAAGGGGCTGTGTGGAGGCAGTAGAACCTGTACTATAGAAATAACCCAAAATACGAGTGCTAATTACACTGAATGGAAGAGGCTCACCGTGGTCATTCCTCAGGATGTGCTCCTCCCCCAGAGTTAGGGATTAGAGCCCCATTAACTTTTCCTCTAAAAGTGCTTTCTCCTCTTCAGAGAAATGATGGAAGCTTTATTATCCAGGGTCTCTGCTTGTGGCAATCCTCAATTCAGACCCCGGTGGGTCAGGGCAGAAAAGTTGTTTTGAGGAACACGATGGAAATAGATGTCAGGCTCACATTTTTTTACCACTTTGTATTTCTTTCCTTATCAAGGAAAAAGCATCAGTTAAATCTGGAAAGAGGAGAGCAGAGGGCAAGCAAATAACTGTTTTGCCTGAATAAAGTGTAAATTAGTTAGGGGTTTGGAGGAGGAATGAGATGAAAATAAAACAGTGGATGAAAGAAAGCCCGTGTGGAATTTCCATGTGTTTGGTTCATTTGGATTATTAAGGAAGAAGTCTTTCTCTTCTTGTTTGGGTTTTTGTTTTGGGGTTTTTTTCTCCTTTCCCCCCCCTCTGTAACTAGAGGACTGTGAGCTCTAGGGATTGCATCTGGCAAGACAGATTTAAAAGCTACTACACCTCGCAGGGGTCTTCATTTTCTTGAAGAGCACTTATGACTTCGAGTGTGTGAGGACACCTCAGCTATTACATTGCCTCCACGTATTATTATCTTTGCAATTTCCTCACTCAGTGTAAGTGAAACGAGTCTGACCTGAAGTGTTGTCTGGTCACTGTCAAGTACAGCTCTGTTAGAAAAAGGAAGCTGGTACAATGGCTCTCACTTGTGCCTCTCCAGTATGGGCTGGGCAGACTTCTACCCCCTTTTCCTACTGGCTGTAAAATACAGGATTTAATTGTACAAACAACCTGTGTAAATAAGTGAAGGAACTTGTTGCTTCTATTTCAGCATAGATTAGGGCTTGAGATCAAATCTTCAAAGCACAAGAGGCAGCTCTCAGCTGCCTTAAAGAAGGAAGTGTTTTTTCCTGCTATTGACAGGCCTGTCCTACGTCTTGCTGCTTTCCAGCCTGGGTTTGCTCTGTGGATCCAAGCTGATGGAGCAAACAGAGAACATGTTCTGAGGTCCCTCTTACACCTGAATGTGCCTCCACCAGCTCAGAGCCCTTCAAAGCACTTCAGGTGGCCCAGGACTGTAAGACAGATCTCGTTTTCCTGCGTGCACCTCCATCCCAGCCCGCTGTGCGACTGGATGTTTGGTACAGGGCTGGCAGGACCCGGCTCATCGGGCTGGTGACAGCCTGGCTGAGAGCAGAGCCCCAGCATGAGCCACCCACTGTGCCTTCCTGGCTGGAAACACTCAGGGGGCTCCTTCAGCTGGGGGAGCTACAGTCTGCACCTGCCCCACAGCTTTAACTTCCCTGTCCTGGCTCTGGAGGGCTCAGCACAGCCAGGGATGCAGCTGGTGGAAAACCCTGCAGCCTAAAGAGCTTTGAACTTTCTGTGCTTTCTGGCACTGACCCCCAAAAAACACTGCTTTTGACCTGAGGCCTTGGAGAAGGCTTCCAAAATTAAGTGATGGGATTAAAATCACCGGTGTGTGGTTTGAATAGAAGTATGTAATATCACAGTAAAGGGTTTAGAATTTGAGGTTTTAGAATATAATAATAAGTATGAGACAAAATAAATGTGACTTTTTCTTCCTTCTTATTCCGTCTTCTTGCATCTTATTCCTTCTTCTTCTTAAGTTTAAATAATATTTTTTTAATTGGATATAAAGATACCACTTCAAGTAACGAGCGTTTAGTCATTAGGTCATAAGTAAAAATAATGTAAGTATTTGTTTTTAATTAAACAATTAAGCCTTAAAAAAAAATATCTATCTATATATATATATAAAACTCTTTTTTTTTGTTTTTAGCTTGTTATCTAAAAGTACTATAGCACTCACTGTAGTATAAATAAAAATTAATAAACAACTGAGTCCGAACACAAAATCCTGTATCTCGTACTTTAATCCCAACTCTAACTTAAAAAAAAAAGCAGTCTGGGATCACCTGAGAGCCTCTCCAAGGAGCTCTGAAAACTTCTTCCCCATGGGATGAAAGCTTGGCCAGGGCAGCTGCTGCTGTCCAGCAG
The DNA here is from genome assembly GCA_034336665.1 of Luscinia megarhynchos. Classification (NCBI taxonomy): domain Eukaryota; kingdom Metazoa; phylum Chordata; class Aves; order Passeriformes; family Muscicapidae; genus Luscinia; species Luscinia megarhynchos. The sequence goes on from JAPFBE010000003.1 coordinate 4,493,132, forward strand.
TTTGCCCCAGGCTCCTGTCCCGTGGACCTTTGGCCGTGCACGTCCAAGAGCAGCCACGTCAGAGCACAGTCAGCCCTGGAGCCTCCATAGAACCTGGGCCAGAGTCAATGTTTGCTCCCTCTTTTGCCAAAAGCTGATAAAATAGCACCTCTTTCCCCTTGTTCTCCCTCTGAGTTCTTCCCTCATTCTTCATTTTGCCTGTCTTTCCTACTGCTCTCGCTGCCTTTTTTATGTCTAAGAGTATGTTACAGGGAGGGCAGCTGGGGACAGATGTTCTAGACTTTAATTTTGGTTTTTTTTAAAAGTCTTTCTCAAACAGATGAAACCTGTGGGGTATTACAGGGAGGGAATTTGAGGAAAACAAGCAAGATGGGGGGGAAGTTCTTATTCAAGTGAAAATTACAATTCACTGAATACAATTAATGTGTCATAATTAGGCCCTTTTGAAGGGAATGTGTTAAGACAGTAATTGCACTCTGCAATCCCTTTTTCCCCTCACCACTGCTTACTAATAATTTGATATTGTGAAAAAAACAAATTACTTGTAGATTTTGTCCTCTTTGCTCAGCTTGCGAGAACTAAAATTAGTTGATTTTATTTAGCTTTATGGTTGGCTTATTTTTGTACCTATTTACTGGCAAAAACTGCTGTTAAGCTAGATTGCATGTGTTCAGGGAAAATGCTGGTCTCACATCCTAGTCTGGTCTTATTTTAAAAGAGGAAAGGTATTAATGCTGCAGTAACACTTGGTAAGCTTCTCCTCCCCAAATACAGAGAAAGAATCCATCCTTAGGGAGCCAAAACTCCAAAATTGGCATTTTTGCTTTAAAGGAAAAGACATGACAACTGAAGAACTGAGAGTCACCTTTCCACTTGAGGGAGGGATTAAAGACCAGCTCCTGCCTTTTGACAGGGGAGCAATTATTGGATGCTTTTGGCAGCCATCTCTCAGATAATTCCTTGATATTTGTGAGTGGATCTGCCTGTGAGAGTGGTTCTTAGAAGAGCACCTTGGAGCCCACCTGGTGCTCAGGCTCAGGTCAAGGCCAGATGTGAGAATTTTTTCACCACCCAGGCTCTTTCTGCTTCCTATTTTGTTTCCATAAGAAGCTTCACACCAGAGAAGATCAGGGTCTGGGGTTCCTACAGGAACAAAAGGCTTCCCTGCTTTGTCATCATATGGAAGCTTGGGTCCTGCATGTGCCAACTTGAAAATTTTATTGTGATATTCAGGAAGAAAAGAATTTGAAGAATGCCATTGGCAGCAATAGTTTTGGCATAGAAAATAAAATACTGGGGGGTTTTGTTTTGACTGCAGGATTTGGATCTGTTTTGAAAGTTGTGACTTTGTGAAATCTCGAGGGAGGTTTTTTCCTCACACTTTTTTTCTATGTAAATGGAAACTTTACTTCAAAAATGGCATTATTATACCTGTTGATACAGAAACCTTGACTGTCAGTGTCTGCAGTATAAGAAATTAACAGTTGTGGCATCTTTTCAAGGCCAGGTTGGATGGGGCTTTTAGGAACCTGGTCCAGTGGAACCCCCATGGCAGGGGGTTGGAATTGGATGATTTTTAAGGTCCCTCCCAAACCATTCCATGATTCTGTGATTCAACACAGAGCTCTCCAGGGCAGTGTTACTCTGCTGCTAAAGCATGGTTTGGAAAGGCTCTGCTTTTATTCACTGTGCTGCCTGGTGGATGTCTCCTACAGGAAAGAGTGAAGTGTGAGGCATGCCAGAAAATGATGCATCAATCCCACCTTTTTCTGTGACTAGAGAGATTTTTATTTAATTCATTCATTTTTCTTCCCAGCTACTCTCAGGTTGCAGATAAGACAGAGGAGTTCAAAGGTGGTGACACTTCCCAAAAGCCTGGGAGCTGCTGGAGCAATGTTACATCTGATGCAGTCACAGTGCTTCAGCTTAGCTGTCAGAGAATAATCTTCTCATTTACTTCTCAGAAGCAAAGTCCTTCAGGGAGTAACACAAACATTTCACATGATCCAAAGTGCCAGATTTTTGCATGTGAACCTCTGAGATAAACAGTGTGGGGGATGGGGAAAGTTCACAGAATTTCTCAGGAGCTGTGGGTATGAGTGCTGGTGTGTTCTACATGTTCCAGCTAAAATTAACTCTCACTTGCACTCTGCTGAGCCTTCAGGTTTACCTTGAATGACCTTTGGTCATTGGCAAGTGGTCAGATGCCAGTGGTGCTACCTGCAGCTTTTTGTCCAGGTTTGGGAGGTTTTCTCCATGGCAGGTGTGCACAACAGCATTTGCTGTTCCAGTGGGCAGAATTCCACAATTGCAGTGCCCAGAGCACCATCAGCTCCAGTGGTATATGGAATGGTTTGGGTTAAAGAGGATCTCCAGGAGCATCCAGCTCCCATCACACATCCATCCCCACACAGTGGGATGTAACCCCTGGCCAGAGCAGAAGGAAGTTTATTCCTACACTGGGACTGTGGCTGTGTGGGGGAATGGATTGTAGGGAGCTGCCTGACCTGTGCTGTTGTGGTGTGTCCTGGCAGACTTCATCAACCCAGAGCACAACAAAGTCCTTTAAATTCCTGCCCTACAAACTCAATCTGAGTATCTGGAAATGAAGCTGTGTTCCTGCATGCCTCTGTGTTCTCCTGTGTAATCAAGATTTTATAGTGGAACTTGGTTAACAATTGTAATGATGTATGAGCCACGGGCGAAGCTGGTTCATTTCCCAGAGCTGCTGCCTCTCCAGTATTAGCCAGGGGAAAGAGGAAAGTATGAATGTTTGAAAAGGAGAGAGAGAAATAAACGACTCCAATAGCAGGGGAGGAACAGGGCTGCTTTCAAAAAAGAGAAATTTTTTTTTAAAGCATATCTTATTTCACTTGAGAATCAAAACTGCCTTTTAAATTGTCCTGCCAAATTTTTAAGTAAAAACATTAGAAAAAATGTGAATAAAAACTATGATTCTTACTTTTAATTAATCAAACACATCATTGTTAAATTGGTTAACAGCATTTTTTTCCTTTTTCTTTTTCCCCCAATCAATTTCTTTTTCCCCCTTCCTGCTAATATGGAACATAAAGCTGTTTTCTGTTTGTGCCTTTGAACTCCCCTGCATAATTCCAAGGAACACCCCTGATGACAATCAAACTCTGCTTGGCAATATCCTAAATAGGTCAGGTGCAATGGGGAGCAAAAGCCTTCTGTCTGTTGTGTTCCCTTTATTAATTGCCAGGGAAATAAAACCTCTGGAGTTGCATCACCATGTTTGTGCTCTGAGCCCTGGGACTGCCTGTGCACATTCCTGTGGCACAGAGCAGTGGGAAGCCTGGCCCTACACCTTTTCCCCAGAGGTGTGGCACAACTTTTCTAACAAGAAGGACAATCAGAATAGCCAAATTCCAGAATTGTGCCTGACATTGATGAATTTATCCTGATCTTTCCCTCCTTCCCTTCCCTCTCCTGCACTGGCAGATCCAGTCATGTCCCTTTGCCGTCCTACCAGCCCAGCAGGTGTGTGAAAGTGTGGGATGGTGGCTGTTTCTGGGCAGAAAGGGAGGAAGGAGGTGGGAGCTGCTGTGACAGGTGAGGAAGAGGTGGTTCAAGGTAGTTAGGAAGGTGGGATTGGCTTTTTCAGCTCCTCAGATCTCGTGTTAAACAAAATCTGGCAGTGCTACAAATCAGGCCTGAAGAGCAAGTCAAGGCATTTTTATGGCAGAGGTCATGCTTTGAGGTGCAGGGAGTTCATGGCTGGCTTCCCAAGGTGTGTGTTTGTTTATTTACCTCTCCATACCCAGCTACCCCAGCTAACCCAGGGATCTCACTGGGTGAACATGGCAATGTCTGTGCTTTCCTGCCCTCCAGGAGGCACAGGCTGCTTTCAGAGCCCTGAACTTCTCTTGAGCAGCAAGCTGGGTGCTCCCATGGCATCATATCCATGTGTTGGGAAGGCTGGTTGGAAAACTTTTGCACTTTGAGTTTGTTACAGAGTTTTAGGAGAACAGACTGGAAAATGTCTCTAAGCATTCAGTGTCCTTGAAGAGAAGCACTGAAAAAACCAAAAGGAGGAATTCCTAAAAGCAGGCAGCAAGTGCAGCTGGGAGGATGCTCTAATGAGTGGTGCCCCACAGGGTGGGGTGGAAGTGCTGCTGGGAAGAGCTCATTCCAGGGAGAACGGATGGGCTTGATGAGTCAGGAGTGTCCTGCTTTCCCCTCTCCTCATCACAGCTCTCCAGGCTTTGAAAAACCTTTGCTAACAAACTACTCGTCTCCAAAACTAAAATCTTGACAGTGGAGGGGGGAGAAAAAACCCTGGAAAGAATTGTGTCACTACAAGAGTGAGGTGATGGGGAGAGGAGAGGTAAGAGATCAGTCTTGGCATGAAGCCTTCTGAAAAATCTGATTTTCTCACTGCTGTCCTGTGAGTTTCATTTTCTTTCTATTTGCCTCTGAAATGTGCCTTTTTTCAAATTTACTCCACTACCTTCAAATCAAAGAATTATAGAATGGATTGGGTTGAAAGAGAACTTTAAAAAAATCTAATTCCACCCCTGCAATGGGCAGAGACACCTTCCACTGTCCCAGGCTGCTCCAAGCCCCAGCATCCAACCTGGCCTTGAACATTTCCAGGGATCCAGGGGCATCCAAACCTTCTCTGGCCATGCTGTGCCCACCCTCACAGGGAAGAAGTTTTCCCTAATATCCCATATAACCCTACTCTCTTTCAGTTTGAAGCCTTCCCATGTTCTTGTAAATAGTCTCTCTAAAACAAAATAAAATAAAACACAACAAAACAAAACCTTCTTAAGTGTTGAAGGAGCAGCTTTGGCAATGGTTTCACATCTCCAATGCAATTGAAAGCTGAGATCTTATTCAAAATTGAGTTTGAAGTTCAGATCTTTGGTGTGAGGGAGACCTTTGAAAGAAGGTGGGAATAGAGGAGTGGGGCTGAACCTCTCCTGTGTCTTTGGCAGAAAGGAGATTACCAGAAAACAGCAGTGCCCATCAGGCTGAGGATGCCTCCAGCCTAAGCCCAAGAACATTAGGAATGGGTTTCACTCCCTTGATGAATTTAGTTATTTCCAGATAGCAATGTAAACACGGGCAGTGACTCACCTACAGGGTGAGGAAGGTTTAGAGATTAGTCACTTCAAGCCTTCTTGAGTTTGCCTAGCTCTGTACATATGTATAAAACTGTTTTGGTCTTACTGCAGGGGTTGTTGATTTGGGGTTTTTTTTGGGTTTTTTTTTGGTTATTTTTGTTGGTTTTTTTTTGGCACTCTAGGGCTTCTGAAGTTAGGTAGAGAAGAAGAGTTAAAAATGCCTTTTTTATTTTTATTTTTTTATTTGACAGCGGTTTCGCTGAGTTTAATGAGCGATAGAGGAAAAGAAAAGAATGACCTGACAAAATAAATTGGAAGCTAATTTTGGAGAGCAAAAGCCTCGGAAAATTGAAATTCTGAACTGAATGCAGCTTCTAACTGTAATCACTCACTGGGTATAATACATTAATGTAGGCTTACTGATTTCATTTCCTTAACCCAAGAAATAAAAAAAGGAAAAAGGCAAAAAGCCCTCCTTAATATTGTATTCTGAAAGGTAATGTAGTAGCATGATTTCTCCTCTTTTTTTTTTTCCACTCTGTTAAAAAATCCCAACTTCTACAATTCTTTGACATGATTACACTTTTTAGAAAGATCATGCCCTGAGTAGTGGTGGTGAGTAGAAGAGCCACAGCAGACATTTGACCTCAGACCCTGTTTGCTGTGGAGCTGGAAGATTGTCCCAAAGAGCCCAGAATCCTGCTGGACAGTGCCCAGCAGGTCTGCCCTGTGCTGGTGGCACTCTGGTCTCCCAGTGAGAGAGTTCCATGCTGAGAAGGAGCCTGTGAGATGGGTGATGCCAGTCACAAGCACATCTCCCAGAGTTAAGCTCTTTTTAGCTGTGGAATTATTGCATTAATAGCTGTCTCTCCAGCACCTTAAGTCACCCTGTTCTCCAGGGAGGGAAGGGTGAGCTCTGGATGAGATTCTTGCTAATTTAGGACACAGCACAGGGCTTAGGCTTAGCCTGTCTCTAAACCAGGGCTGCGTGGGCACTGGGATTCCTCTCGAGGCTTGCAGTTAAATGTGAGAGCTGCTCCCAGTGGCATTTGTCTTACAGCCTCCCTGTCTCATCAGTGCTGTGCTGTAATTAGCAGGAAATTGATTAATTTAGTTCCCTTACACCTACTAACAGGTGGAAACAGGCTTTTGGATTTAACAGGAGCTTTGTGTGCTACACTTAAGGGCAAATAGCTGATGTCTCATGCCTTTGTTCTTGAATTTCAGAGCGTTGTGGGGGTTTCTTAATCCTCCATTTATCTAGGCACTCATTATCTTTCCATTCAAGAACGTGTGTGGTGCAAGTACAGCAAATACACAGATTTTCCTCAGTGAAACTGGGGAGGATTTGTGCTGCTCTCAGTGAGCTCTGACTCTGGTGAAGTGTTGGTGGCCACCCTGGGAAGGCTGGTGAAGGCACCTCTTGGCTTCCCTGCCACCCCTTCCTTCTGACAGGTTTGGCTCCCTGGGGGTCTCTGTGCCCCCCCTGCATCTGTTAAAAACCTATCACACTTTCCCTTCATCTTCTCAAGGTATTTAAAGCCTGTCAACGCTTACTTAGAGATGATTTTTTTTCCCCCTAGACCTCTAGATTATTGTTATTACTGTTTAATTAGTGCAGATTTTCCTTAAAACCCAGAGCTTAGAGCAGAGCATGACTTCAGCTGCAGCTGGTTTATGTGAACTACAGGATTCCTTCACACACCTGGTTTTGTCTGCTGTAGGGTGTGAGAGACTCATATCTGGGGGGGAGAAATAATAAAAAAGAGGAAAAAAGGTTAATCTTTTCTGAAAAGGCAATGAGACAAAATTGCTACGATTCACACAGCTCTAAGATAAGCAAGTAATGGCTCATGTTCAACAGCAAAGCATGTTCATATAGCATGAATAGGATGGATGTGTTGTATGATAAATCTAGACACAGCAAATAAATTTCAGCCTGAAAAATAAGATAGCACATGAGATGGCATGTGCAGAAAGAATGCTAATGTTTATGGAACCGAGGGCAGTGCCAGGAAGGAGAGCGTAGAAATGAAGAATAGATATTTTGTTTTGTTACCAGGATTGATTGGCTGACTATTTTTTTTTGTCTTTAAACCATAATAGCCTTCCCTTATTGTCAAAATGATAATATATATAAAGCACTTCCTGTAATATTTTTCTTCAAAATGACTATTCATCAGTCCCACAGTCAGATGCTCATATTTCAACTCACAATTTAGTTTAGCAAGTTTATACTTCAGAGCAATCTGTCATTTTAGCATTTGTGTTTTTTATACAAATCTCCACTACAGACACATGCAGTGCTCTTAAGCACGGATAGATTGGCTAATCCAGATAGTACTTTGTAATCTTCTGGCAAAGAAAGAGATTATTGCTTTTCAGGCAGGAAAAAAGAAATATTCCTTCCAGTCTAGCAGTGCAGATCATGGAGAGATTGAAGGGAAAACTCTTGGTGTTCTGCTGAGCCCAGTGAGGGTGTGAGAGTGTTTGGGAATGTTTTAAGTGGCTGGGGAAGAGAGTGAGTGTGGAATGTAAAGGTAGTAAATGTAAATCCCAGGTCCTGGCACCATCTGGGAATGGCAGCAAAGGCCAAACACTCTCTGAGAGCTTGGTCTGGCTGCCACTTGTTCTCCTGCTAACTCCCCAGACTACAAACACAGTGCAGTTTCTGTGGCAAACTTCTGCTGTTGTGAAAGCAGGAATTATCTCTGGTGATAAACTTGACCTTCTGGTTTGCCCACGTCTTCGTGCAGCAATAAATCACCTTCCTTTGCATCCCTGGAGCTGCAGCAGAATGTGGGCACCACCTGCTGAACAAACGTCAGTAGAAAATTAATCTCATTCTGGTTTTGTTTTTTTTTCTTTCCTCACAATGCCTCTCTTATCTTGGCTGCCTGGGTCAGCCCTTCTTGTGGCCATGGGAGGGGTTTTTTGGAGGTAGGAAGGAGCGGATAGGTGTGTTTTCTCTGGTGAGGTGAGCTCACTCAGGGCAGCACTGGAGGTACTCCTCCTGGGCTTGGTGTAAAATGTGGGTCTGCCTTCCTCCTCCTCCTCCTCCTCCAAGGTGCAGCATGATTCCATCCAAGCTGCAGAGGCTCATTTGGCTTTGGGGTGAGGTGTTCCTCCAGTGCAGGGACTGCTTGTGAGCACTGAGAAATGGGAGAGTCCATCCCTGCCCCAGTGTTCATGGGCAGTGTGCCAGTCCAACAAATTTATCTATTTTTGTTTTCAGTCTTACCTTTTAACCAAAGTACACATTATTCTGCAAGCAGAAATCTGTCTTTGTGGAGGCTTTTCAAGTTTATATCTGACTTTGCAGTCCTCTACATCTAGAAATGCTTCCAAAAATTTCTCATAACTCATCTTTTAAATTGATTTTATTTCTGCATCTTCAGAGGAACAGATGAAGAATCTATATTAAAGCCTAGCCTTCTGATACTTTTTTTTATTAGAAAGTAGTCTGTAAATGCTAACTCTAAGTAACAGAGGGGAGAAAAAAACTCATACAGTATGTCTGTGCTTAAAAAGCCACTGCATATTGTAACATTACTAATTTGTAGAAACAAATTGCTGAAATAACCTGACAGTCAGTGCCAATAATAACATGTAATAACTGTGGGCAAACACAGCATATAGTTAGTGGTGTTTTCTTTTCTGTGTGATGGTTGTAAGCAATTCTTGCCAGATGGGCTGATAATGTAATTAGGAATCATTGTGTTAAATGAGGCAGCATTTAAATTGCCAACTAATTTTCCTATCTATTAACCAGCTTGCAAAAGAAGAGCTGTTACCCAAATGATTTCTAGCTGCTAATCCCTAAAAAGAAGCAGCACTTCTTTGAACTCTTTTCTTCTTTTTTTCTAAGCACTGTCTAGCAGATTATTTTCTGAAGGGTTTATTATGTGTGGGACAAAATAAGAAAGGGAATGAAGAGATGGTGGAAGCTCAGGGGTGAAATGGGGTGGACTTCTACATCTCCATTGTGATGTGTGGTAAAAGCTCCTGAGCAGGTAATGGGATGATTCCTATTTCTGGTCTCTGCATGGGGATAAAAACTTTTTAACTTTGTCATAGTTCACTGTGTGACATGCTCCAGCAAGCAGGGTAGAATCACAAGCCCTGTTTTAAGTGGGTGCTTTGGGAGAAATCATGAAAGCACAGCAGGACAAGATTTTGAGTGGCACATGAATGTTACTGGTGTGGAATGGTTGTGCTCTTTCACAAAATTCACAGAATGACTAGGTTAGAAGAGACCTTCAAGATCACCAAGTCCTTTACTTAGGACAAGAGAAAAGGGAGAAGAAAGGGGTGCCCTTGGGTTGAGTGAAAATCCCAGAGGAGGAGTGATGGCTTGTAGTTTTCAGCATGAAAAGAGATCATTGCTAAAAGAGAGTAGGTTTAGATTAGATACCAGAAAAAAATTCTTCCATCAGGAGGGTGGCAGGCCCTGGATCCCTGGCAGTGCCCAAGGCCAGGCTGGACAGTGGGAGGGGTCCCTGCCAGGGCAGGGGTGGCACTGGATGGGCTTTGAGGTCCTTTCCAACCCAAACCATTCTGTGATTCCGTGAATTCTTACAGAGCCAGCTTCTTTGCTCTGCTGCCTTATGAAGGAAACTATCAATTATCATTAAAGGTATGACTGAAACCCACAGTAAATGTCAGGCTGAATGAAGTTGTTTATTATGGTCCTGGTGTGCAAATCTTATTCCTTTTTTCCCCCCACTCCCTATGCTTCAGCTGAAGCAGGAATGAACACATCCAAACACATTTCTGCAATCTGGTTTCTTTACAGAATCATGGAATAATTAGAGGCTGGGAAAGACCTTTCAGATCAAGTCCAGCCATAAACTCAGCACCACCACCATGTTCACCAATAAACTATGTTCTCAAGTGCCATATCCACATGCCTTTTTGATAATTCCAGGGATGATGATTTTTCCTCTTCCTTGGTCAGTCTAATCAAGTGCTTTACAACAATTTCCAAGAAAAATTTTTCTTAATATCCAGGCTTAACCTCCCCTGGTGCAGCTTGAGGCCATTCCCCCTCATCCTGTCACTTGATAAAAGACTGACACCAGCTCACTCCAACCTCCTTTCAAGTGCAAAGTTAGCCTGTCCAGTGGTGGAACTTTATTCCTTGACCTAAAAGGATTGATCAGACCCATGAACTTGGAAAAAAAATAGAGTGTTTTTTTCTGTGGACCAGTCTTTTAGTGGGGAATGAAGAGTATCCCTAGGTCAGTGTGGGTGACCCAGAGAACCACACCAAAAGCAGCAGGTTTGCAGGCTGTAGGGGGTTTGTTGCACCACCTAACCAGTGGCTTGTCTTCATTTTCTTCTTCCTTCACTCAGAGTCAGGATTAAAACACGAAGAAGGTGGGTTTCTCATTCGGACTTGGTTGTTTATTAAATCTTACTTAAAGCACAGAGTTCTTCAGCACTTCTAGCTATCAAGCCAAAAGCGAGAAAATGGAGGTGAATCTAGCCAGTTACAAGGTCTTTTAAAGGCTAACTATCCAGTTAGGAGCTTACACCTATATTATTTATACTTTTGACCCCATAACCAAACACCTGTGACCTGCACTGCAGCACTAACTCTCCAACCAAAAACTGCTGCCTGAAATCATGAAGAAGAAAGAGACAACACCCAAGAACCTCCATCTTGTCTCATACCTATTACTATACTCTAAAACCCCAAATTCAAACCCTTCACCATGTGAAATCACACACTTCTATTCTAACTACACACCCATGATTTTAACTCCATCACTCAATTTTGGAAGCTCAGGTCCAAAGCAGTGTTCTCCAGGGGGTCAGTGCCAGAAAGCACAGAAAGCTCAAAACTCCCAGGCTTCAGGGTTCCAACAGCAGGCAAGCCCTGGGGTTCCACACCTGGATGCTAAATCATGCAGACAGCTGCTTTAAAGAAATCCATTCTGCACTTTCAGCCTGTGGGATTTGTCTTTTGTATTTTTCTGGAGATGTTACCAAAACCTCCCAACCTCGAACTAAAATAGGGAAGAGAAACTTTTACCAAGTCTGAGCAGGGCTGTGTGTACCAGAACAGAGACAACTTCTGTCCCAGCTAAGGGATACAAGCAATCTCTATGCAACAAATAAAATGAATGATTGCTGCTCTCACTTTCCTTTGAAAATGTGAAGGAAGTCACTTTGTGAATGCATGGTGGATAGCTGCAAATTGTTTTACGCCAGGCAGTTAAATGAGGTGTGAATAACAACCAGCCTAGTGTGGATGTCGTCACATTGACATCACCTGCTGTACCAGGGCAGGTGCCTGGAGCACACACAGCCAAAGCTTTGCTGAGGGAAAAAAGATAACACATCAATACGCAATTTTTGCTTTTTCTGATTGCAAAACACAGCAATATTTAAGCAATGGAAGGCTAAAAATTATGAAAGACACGGTGGTAAGTTAAATTATTGAAGTTGTGTAGCATGCAGTAAGTGCTGTTTGGTGCTGGTGCTAAAGCAAGCACTGGAGAGTTTAAGGGATCCTTGAAGTACTGACAAAGTGTTTGACTTCCAGTTGAAAGAAATCATTAGCACTGGGGAATTTTTTAGTGTCTCTACTTCTGCAGAGTAGAAAAAATGTAAAATGCATGACCTCAGAGGCTTCTGCTTTCCGGTGCTTATGACTTCAGTGAAAAAGTTTGGATTTGCTTCTTTTTATAACCACAAATTAATGGCAGATAGATAGTGTCAGATTCCCTCTGTGAGTTTGTTGTGGCAGAGGTGGATGATCCTGTCTTGCTTACTGTAAAATAGGAATCTTTATGAGTCTCCTGTTCATAATAACAACACTATTTGCATATAGGAAATGCAGATAGCAAAAAAACCTCCAGGTACTTTACTAGATGCAGATTTCATGTCCCAGAGCTGTGGTTAAGGTCACCTTTGGGGGGAAGGAACAATTTAGTGCATTTGTTCTCAGTGTCTGTTGTGTAGGTCTGAGACTGAACTTGGCAAACCACAAAAAACCCACCAAAAATTACAAAAAAAGCTTTGCTTCTTCCAAAAGCAAAAGGAAAGCAGTTTTACGTTGGTTTTAATGCTAATATTAATCTAAACCTACTCTCTGGCAGTGGGAGCCATTCCCTTGTGTCTGTCCCTCCATCCCTTGGCAATTGTCTCTCTCCATGTTCCCTGCAGCTCCTTCAGGCCCTGCAAGGCCACCCTGAGCTCAGCCCAAAGCTTCTCCTGTGCAGGTGAACAATCCCAGCTGTGCCAGCCTTTCCTGCCAGCAGAGCTGCTCCATCCCTCTGCTCATCCTGCTCCTGCTCTGGGCTCTCTGCAGCAGCTCCAGCTCCTCCCTGGGCTGGGGCAGGTGGGGTCACACCTGAGCAGGGCTCAGGGACAGACCCCTCACCTCTGCCCACGCTGCTCTGGATGCAGCCAAGGACACTTTTGCATTTCTGGGCTGCAAGGTGACATTTCCAAGGACATGTCCAACCTTTTACCCACCAGCACCCCCAAGTCCTTCCCAGCAGGGCTGCTCTCCGTGGCTGAGTAAGACAGGACAGGATGGACAGCCCTGGGCCATGGCTCCTTCAGTGGCCACCTTGTGACTCTCCAGAGCTTGTCTGAGTCTGCCCCAGCAGCTCCATGAGCCCAGCATGGAATGGAGCAGGCTCCAGTGGGGACAACATGAAAGTGGCTCTTAATGAGATGTGCAGGCACTAAAGAAAATTCTGACCCAAAGGGTGGCCAGGAGAGAAAGGGAACTCAGTAAGTTATACCCACCCCAAAATGAACTGCTAATACTGGCACTATTGTGAGGACTACAATAAATCAGTGTCTGCCCTGGCTGCCTGCATCTCATTATGCACAAACATGTGGATGGAGAATGTCAGCCTCAATGGCATCTGTCATGTGAGCACTGCTGTGTCCGAGTGGGCTGCAGCTTTGTGCTCAGCCAGCTTTGTGCTTTCCCTCTTGCTTTGTGGGGGGATATCTCTTTTCTTCTGCAAATCTTGATTTGCTCCATCCTGTGGGTAGTGAATTTGGCCTTTCCTTCCACGGTTGTGAATTCTGTGATGATAACATTGTATTTAAGGTGCGGGGGTAAAATATCTTTTGTGTGTGTCATATTTAGTGACTTCTGTTTGCTTTTGATTGGATTTTTAAATTTTTTCTCCCCCAAGTCCTCCTCTGTGCATGGTGCCATGCATATCACCGAGGCTGAGGCAACACCTACATGTATTTATGCAGCTGATGTATGGTGCCCATTATTCAAGCATCACAGATATCTTGGAAAGGCTAATTAATTTAAGCCCTGCAGCACCCCTTGGAGGCAAATTTTGTCGGTCCTGATAGATGCAGACGTTGTAGCTGCTCTTTGTTGTTTATTTTTAATATGATTTCTATGCCAGAGAAGGGGGGAAAATGAATAGTTTGTGCTTTGTTAGGTAGTTGTAAAAAATGTTAGGCTTTTGATATCATTGAAATGAAGTATGTAGCAAACTTTGGATTTTATTGCAGTGCCTCAGAGGTTCTTTTCTTTTAAAGCCTCAGCTCCTGGAGCCAAGTGAACTTGTGGATGTCCTTTGGTTCTTAGATGTCTCTGTCTAGCTCATGTGGTTGCAAAGTAAATTTTAATGTATTGTCTTTGTTTAATCTAAAATCTGGGATGCAGTGAGGCATTTGGCTAAGGTTGTTGTTTTATTTCTTTTTTGTCTTAAAATTTCTGCGAGACTGGGGCTGGGAATACCAATGACAGAGTGTGCCTGCAGTTCAGAAGAGATTCTCAGAAATTACTGGTTGGTTTTATGTTCTTGTTTAAATCTCAGAGCTTCTCAGCCCCATACTATATTGAAAGGGTGAAATAAGGGTAACCATCATCTCCCTCCTCCTCTATGAGCAAAACCAAAGATGCTTTTAAACATTGACTCACACTTTTTGTCTACTCTCAGTCGTATTAGAGAAGGACTCAGCACATCTTTTTCAAATGCTTCGTCCTCCTTTGTGTTTGCACTCATTTCTGAGCTCAGCCCTTTTTCTCCACTTCCTTTGTCAACACCAAACTTGTTTCCCTGATTGTTCTCTCTTGCCCCTCCCAGTCCCCTTCCCTTTGTAGATCCCAAGCTACATCACATCTTAAGGAGTGATGGGGATTTCCAGAGGGGCTGGTTTGAGCTGGCTTTAAAATCTTCGTGTCTCACTGCCTCCTACAGGAAAATTCTTAATTCTTTAATATTTTTCCAGGAAGCAAGTGTTTAGAGTGTCTGAGACCATGTTGTCCCCAAAGGAGGGAATCACCATTTTCTGGTGTCTTTTCTTACCATATCCATTTGAGTGGCTGTCTGATATGGCAGATTGCTATTTTTTCTTGGCATCTGTAGATGAGGAACCTGGTCTGATTTGCATCACAGCCCTGTGGCTTTGCCAGGGAGAAGCATCCAGCCAAGAGCAGGGGAAGAGTGTGACCATTGCTTTTGGTGCAGTGGAGTCTCTGGCTGACTTAAACTTATCATTTAATGGCTCTGTACCTAATGTAGCTTCCAGATCTCACTGAAAGAAGTGATCCTGCAGTTCCTTCAGCTTTACCATCTGCAGCTGTGATGGACCAGCCTGGTTACCTGAGCTAGATGGGGAGAGGACGTGTTCCCAGTTTTGTCCACATGGCAATTTCCAGCCTAAATCACCCTCCCAATGAGCCAAACAAGTGGCCCCCTCTTAGGCCACCTTTTTTTATTAACAGCATGGTGTTAATAATTCTGCCATCCTCATTTTTAAAGGTGGTAAAGGCTGCTCAGGGTGAAGTAGTAGTCATCCTGTGTTTCCCAATCCACGAGGCAGCTTTGTGCTTCTGCTTTTTTCTGTCCAGACCTGCACTCAGCCCCTACCTTGAATCTCCCAAGCTCTGAGACAAACAGTTCTTTAAGCAGTCCATAATTCAGCCTGTGTTCTGGACAGCTTGCCAAGACTCATGGGTTGGGCCAAAAGAAATTTGAGATGATCAGGAATTCATCTACTGTGCAAATGTGGGCTTGGGCCAAAGAGAAATCTGAGATGATCAGGAATTCATCTGCTGTGCAAATGTGGGCTTGGGCCAAAGAGAAATCTGAGATGATCAGGAATTCATCTACTGTGCAAATGTGGGCTTGGCGGGTTTTCCCCCTTCCAGGAACAGAACTATTTTAAAGTATTTCAGCATGATCGGCTGTTTTGGATGGGCTGCAGCAGTGTATCTTTCCCAAAAGTGACACTAAATTTATTTCTCTGGGCAATGCTCACCATGATTTTAAAACTGAAGTTGTTTAGACAAAAACTGCAATGATTTTTTTGTTGTTGTTCATTTGTTTAATTGGATGTGCAAATCAACTCTCCTTTTTTTTTCCTTTTTTTTTTTTTTTGGCAGTTAAATATCCTGGTTGACACTGGGAGCAGCAATTTTGCTGTAGCAGGTGTGCCTGATCCTGATGTCACATCCTACTTCAATCCTGAGCTGTAAGTACCTGTTCTGCACCCATGGTGGAAATTAGGGGGGTTCTTTTGGATTCTGGCTCCTCCATTAATGATAAGGATGATGAGGCAGCTCCTGGGGCTCCTGTGACATCCCATGGGAGTGGGATGTTGCTTGCCTGGTGGGAATTTTGGCTTTGCCTGATGCAAAATCCTGCCTGACACTATGAACAGCCCCAGTGATGGCAGCACAGCTGAGCTCTGAGTGAACATCAGCAGCACTAATTAGAACTGCAGAAAAGAGAAGATGATTACAGGGTAAAAATCATTTGCAAAATCACACCAATTTCAGCCAATTTCTTACCTGAATACACTTGCAAGGAATTAAAAGTTTCAGTATGCTTTGCCATTGTTTGAAAACAAAAATTAAAAGCTGGTAATTGTATCAGTTACTTGACATTTCATCCAGAAGCAAAATTACTTAGTCAAAACCTAATTTGTTGTTTAGTTTGGCCACAGGCCTCAATCAGTCAGTGATCTGGACAGACCCTGATGAATCTGGTTATTTATAAAATACAACTTGGTGGTTCTGGTGTTTGTTATGCACTAAATTTGCTGTGTTTACCATAAGCTGACATTAGTCACAGCCAAGTTTTGTCTGCTTGAATCACACTTCCTCTTTTTCTTTCTTAATTTCTGCCTTTCTCTAGTTTCAATTATTTCAGGTAAACTTCTCCAAAATGCAGTGTCTATCTTTAGCTGAAGCATATGGACAAAAATACTAACAGTGCTGGGAAACTGGAGAGTATCACTCTTCTCACTACCTCATATGTGTTTTAACATGGGATTTTACAGGTTTTTTTCCAATAAGGTGCACTGGGAATGGAGGGAAATCTTATTATTTCCATGCTGCTTAGTAGAGTAGCCTCACCACCTGTCATATATTTAGATGCTAATGGAGATAGTTCACATCATGCTGATATGATACAGGTCTGGAAAATCCAGAATTTGCACTTAATGACTATTTCTGCACTACTGCAGGGTTTCCCATGCCAGCCAGCTATCCCCTTCCATAGGCAGTGGCTAGAGAAAACTTAGTTGCAAGAACTAAAAGCACAAGCATTCTTTCTGCCTTGTCTCTTAATTGATGTTATTGAAACTGGAAGGACAAGGCCTCTCTCATCAGAAACACAGACAATTAAAAACAGCAACAGCAGAGCTTGTGTGTGGAGAAAGACAGACTGAAATCATGTGAAGGTTACAGTTCTGATTGGTGTTCTCAGTGGAATGTGTTTTGAGAACTTCAACATAAGGTAAACAATGAAACCTTGAAGTCCAGGCCCTGAAGAGTTAGTGAAGGGTGCTTTGTAAAATTACTCCAAATCAAGTCATTACAGTCCAGAGCAATTGCAGCAACAGTCTGTGGCTTGGGTTGCACTGCTGGAGTCCTGCAGTGTGCTCAGAATACAAACATTAGCAGACTCCTGGGTGCACCATGCTTCTTCCATTTTAAATATTTTAACTACATTTAAATGGATAAATTGAAGCCCCAGTGAAATCAGGTATATATTTTTTAAAATGCTGGTTGTAAGAAAGCTGTGTAAGTCCCCTAGCACACATCCCAAATGAGCTGGGGCTGTCACCAGAGCAGGTGAGCCATGGCTGAGCCCAGCCAAGTCCTGTAAACCTCTGAGGATGGAGAATCCACACTCTGTCCAGGCAGAGTGTTCCAGTGCTGTGCCACAGTCTGCTGGGGAGGAAATATTTCCTGTTATCCAACCTGAACCTCAAAAAATGGCACTCGTGGCTGTGACAGCGTGATGTAGATCCCATGCACATCTGAGTGTGCAGTGTGTCCTTCATGTAGGTTCTTGATGAAGACGTTCACAGAACACAGAATCACTGAGGTTGGAAAAGATCTCCAGGACCTTGGAGTCCAAGCTGTGACCCATCCCCACCTTGTCCCCAGCTGTCCTGGTTTGAAGGACAGGTGTCTGCCAGTAAAGGCAGGAGCTTCTCTTTGAAATGGAGAATGTGAACCCTCTCCCTCCAAAATATTATAATTTTGAAATGAAGGGGCTCTCAGGCAAAGATATGGGAATTAGGAATAACAGTTCTTTACTAGGAAAATTAAAATAGCAATGCAGTATTACACAGAACAATCCCAAACCCTGCCAGAGTCAGAATCCAAGCTGACACCCGTCAGGCAGTCAGGGTGTTGGCAGCAGTCCCATTCCATGGTGGCTGCATCCTCCTGCAGGGGCAGATGTGGTTCAGCTGGAGCAGTGCTCCTGGAGAAGGTGCAGTTTTCCTCTGAAGCTCCAGGGATGATGTGGAAAGGTCCAGCTTTCCTCTGGAATCCAGTGGAAAGAAGGTTCCTTGGTGTCCAAAATCTCAGTTTTTATCTGGGTAGGAAAGGCTTGGCTCCTCCCCTGGCTGGAGCATCTCCCAGTGGGATGATGGAATTTTATCAGCCATGCCCTGGGACTCACTGGCCATGAACAGGAGATATCTCCTGGAGGGAGGATGGGCTGTGGAAAGATAAAGATGATTGCCCCAGCTGGGTTTAAAGATGGCCCATGAGCAGATAATGTGTGCCAGGAGATCAGGGTCACTGCCCACCTGGCTGCAGCAGATGGGGACAGAATTCACATTTCTGATCACATCCTGTATTGTAACCCAAGACACCAGCCCAGAGCACTGAGTGCCACCTGCAGCCCCTCCTTAGACACCTCCAGGGGGATGAGTCCAGCACCTCCCTGGGCAGCCTGTTCCAGTGTTTAACAACCCTTTCCATTATGAAATTCCTCCTGGTGTCCAGCCTGAGCCTCTCTCAGCACAGCTTGATGCTGTGTCCTCTTGTCCTGTTGCTGGTTTGCCTGGGAGGAGAGACTGAGTCTCACCTGGCTGCACCCTCCTGTCCCCTACAGGGACTTGTAAAGAATGAGAAAGTCTCTCCTGAGCCTCCTTTTCCCCAGCTGTGGAAGAGTTTTTCCTCCTCTCACAACCCCTGGGGGTCTCTGCTTGTCAGGAGTCAGTGTCTCCTTGGACCCAGGGCTGCAGCCTCCACTCTTCATCCCCACCATGGCTGGTTTGTTCAGCCCCCCATCCTCAGCTTCCAGATGGGAAATGCCATGGGAGGCATGTCCAAAGCCTGGCTGAATCCAGGGTGTGCTTCAACCACTGTTCTCCCCATCTGTGCACCCAGTCTTGGTGTAGAAGGCAGTGAGATCAGGGGTGGTGTGCCTGTGAAATTCCTCCTTGAGTGTCTGTGGCTGCCTGACTGTCCTTCTCGTGCTTGGAAACAGACTCCAGGAGGTTTTATCTGAGACTTTCCCTCACTGGAGGTGAAGCCCAGTCACCTCCACTTCTTTGTGTGCTGCTGCTTGTCTCTTTTTGAGACTGGCCTTAGGATAGACTCTTCCCAGCAGTCAGAACACCTTCCCTGGCATTGTGGTTTAAACCCCAAAGGCAACTCAGCCCCACACAGCCACTCACTCCCCCACCATAACCCCAACATTTCTCCCTTCTCCCCCAGCTGTATATGTTGACCATGACACCATGATGTAGGATATCCCTGGGGTCATTTGGGGTCAGCTGTCCTGGCTGTGTCCCCTCCCAAATTCTCACCAAGCCTGGCAGTAGTGAGGTGGGGTGAGAGGGAGAAAAGGCCTTGGCTCTGTGCAAGAGCTGCTCAACAATAACAAAAACATCTCTATATTCCATCTCTGTTTTCAGCACAAATCTAAAACACAGCCTGTGCTGGCTACTGTGAAGAAAATTAACTCTGTCCCCAGCCCAAAGCAGCACACTTGGTTGTGATTTTGCAGGGATGGTAAACAGGGGCATTGATATGACATCAGCTGCATCTATAAAATTACCCAAGAGTGACCTTTGCCCACGTGCAAATGAGAAAAACAAACCTATGGGCACTTTTCTTCCTTCCTGGGAAGAACACTAAAAATTAGATAAAAGGGGTTTCCTCTCATCTGCTAATCACTCCTGCAGTTTTTCCCTATATTGTCATGGAGTGTTTCCGACATCTTAAACTGCAAGTTGAAGACAAAGGGAAAGAAAGATTAGTAAATTTGTTAAATTAATGTGTTATGAGTTATAGATGTGTGCTTATTAGAATATTCATGTTGTGTTGGAGAGAGTGATGGGTCTTAATTTCCTGGTGCCACACTCTTAGTTTAATTTTATTCAGGTGATCAAAATCAGAAATTGAATGCATGATTCTTTTTTGACTGAAATTGAGGGGGGTGCATGGGAAAGGCATTATCTCTGTTTCAAAGGACCCAGAGAGTGTGCTCTTCAGGAAGAGCTCTCCTGGAGCAATTCCAGAACTAACTTGTTAAATGATGTTGTGTATCATTTAATCTATGTGTTATAATCCTGCTGTTTAATTATCTGGCTCTTTCTGTACAAAGCAAGTAAAGCTGTTACCATGCACTCCTTCACAACTTGGGCTTTTGAGTGGCTCTGACAAACCTTTGCTGTGAAAAGTTCTGAGTTTGCTGTGATAATCATGCTCTATAAGTCACCACGATGTATAAGGTTTTGCAAAATGACCTGCTTTGTCCTGAACTGAAAAGAAATCACAGTGTTTGTTTTGCATGCTGTTCAAAACAACAAGTAGTTTTGTTGAGTACTCCACTTATGATAAAAGAGCTACTCAAACAGCCATATAAAGGGATTTTTACACTGGAACCTAAGTGATCATTGATGGCTCTGCAGCAGTGTGTAAATCTGACATGCTCAGGGCTTTCAGTATTCAGGGTCAGTGTTCAGTTTTACTCAGTAAATAAATAAAGAGTACTACTGCCTCACCATCTGAAGGTTCAAAAGCAAGCTGCTCAAGAGTTGATCTTTCCAAGAGATAGGGAGGTAAGAGAAATATAGGCAATAAATTGAGGTAATACAATAAGTTATATACCATCAAACAAAAGAAACTGCTGCTTTTGCAGAGTGATCCTGCAAGGTTGTGTGCACTGTACAGGTTGTGGTTTGGGGTGAAAAATAAAGTTTCTGTGGAAGCCCTGCAGATTAGATGGGACTTCTTGGTTAGAAATCAGTAATTTCTGTTGTATTGTCACGTTTCCTTTGTCTGAAAGTTGTTTGGTGAGGTTGGTGTTATGCAGGGCTTCCTGCCTGTGGTGGATTTGCTGTTGCCATGTTGAGCTTGCTGCAAAGGGATGGTGACAGGAGAAATGAGATTCTGTTGTGTTTTGTTCTGTGCTGTGTGCTGGTAACGAGGATTAACTCTGCAAGAGAAAATCCATTTGAGGTTTGAGGACCAGGTTTCTGGTGGCTGCTTTGGAGAGAAGACAGGAATGGGAAAGAGAGGGAGAGAAGGGAGCAGGATTACTACAGCACCACGATCTAGGAGCCTTTATTCCTTTCCTCTGGCTGATACACACTTTGTCCTGCTGGAAGAGGTGAATTTCTTCTTTTCTCATCACAGCCAAACATCTTGTTTGTTATTTTCTTTCCTGTCCTGTTTGTTTTAAAACACTCAGCCCGTGAATTACAAGAAGTCTCTAGTTTTGACCTCTAAAGTTTTCTTCCTTTAGATCAGCGAGGTGGAAAGGTGAAAAAAACCAGACTGGCTGATCACCTGCAGGAGGATTTGGCAGGAAGTGGTTTTGCAGAACAGAATATAATTTACTGCAAGATCCCTTCTCACATTACCAGTTTTGCTCCTTGAAGGAAGTAATAAAGTCTTCTCTTCAGTATGACATTTGTGAACTTTACAAAGGAGATGAGTGTCTCCACATCCATTTCTACAGGTGGGGGAAGCTGAGGCACAAATGTTGAGGAAGGGAAAGGTCACCAGCTGTGCTGGAAAATGAATCCAGTCTTTCTGTGTCCTGGTCCACACTCAATCCATCAGGCTCTTCCTGCCTGTGGAAGAGCTGTGTGCTGCTGCTGTTCTAGTCATGCACTGTTATGTTTGCAGATTTATGTGTTTTATTCTCCCAGCACTCAGTTTTCTCTCTGATTTCAGATGTTTCCTCTTCTGCTCAGCCAGACACTTTCCTACATGAAGAACCCTGTATTGCTCCCTTTCATTTCCTGCCCCCCAGTTTCCCTTATGCCACTAATTATTCAGACTCTGGTTTGATTTATAAATGTACTGCCAGTGTCACAGAGCTGTTCTGAAGACCCTGCCTGAGCAGAGTTGTTCCTCTGTGTGAGTGTCACACAAATGCAGAATTACACAGGAGCAGTGGAAGTGATCAGATGCAGGCAATAGCAGTATCTCTGGAACTCCTGCATTTTGAAATATTATCTCATGTATTCCTGCTGCCCTGGATGTTAACCCTTGAAGGGTTGGGTCTTGGGAGTGTCAAGAGCTGCTTAGGGTTAGAGCCTGGCCTCCCTCCCTTCCTCAGCTGGGAAGAGTCAGTTGCATGGTCCATATGGGCAAAGTGTCCCTCAGGAGAAAGTGTTGGAATTATGGGACTTGTCCAGGTTGAAGATTGTTCCTCATAATAATGAAAATCACCCCAAATTCATGCTGGTGAGCTCAGGCACAGGGGCTGTGAGGTCACTTCATGGGGCTGTCAGGTTAAAGCTGGATTGATGAAATTATCTGCACTTGATAAACCCTTGCACTTTCTATTGTTCTGCACACATGTAAAGATGCTGTTATAAATTTATTTTATGCTTTTTTTTTTTCCTCCCCTTAATTTACTTTCCAAAAAGCTGTGAAAAGTCTCTTGAGATGGACTGAGTGTGGTCACCTGTCTCTCCAGAAGGGGAGGCTGTGTGCCAAGAAGGGGATCCAAAGTAAATTGTGAGGGATCTGGAACTTCTGTAGCTCTTCAGCAGAGATGTGGGTGGGATATGATTACAATGCTTATGGATTACAGGTCTTTAAAATGAAATCTCTACTGGAGCTTTTACTAATAGTTCTGTTAAGCCTTTTAAACAGGATCCAGTTCCTTCCTTTGCCATACTTAACCACTCCTTTGTCTTTGCTTCTCTGGCCTAGAAAAAAATTAGTTCCTTTCCTCCTCCAAGTCAGTGAATCATTTGTTAATAATATCAAATTCTACTTACTTCCTCACAGATAGGCCAAACTGCAGGTTTAGGAAACCTCTGAATTACTGCTGACACTCACAATAACATTCCAATTTACCCAAAATGGATCTTTTAGAAATATTAATGAGCTATTAGTCTACAGCTGTTCAGTTAGCTTGGCATTTCAATTTCAGATTTGAATTCAGCAGCTTTCCATCTCCTAGTGCCATTTAATACATTCCTTCTCCAGTTAAGAGTGTTGCTCCTATGGACCAGTCTGAATCAGGGACACTGCACTAGGTGACATAATACCTTAGATTATTTATTTTTTTAAAAAACACATTGTGAAAGTTTGAGTTGTTGATGGCTTCTGGATAAAAATGGGGCTTTGAGTTCTGGGGGTTTTTTAGTTTCTGCTTTTTCCTGATTTTACAAGCAGTGTGAATACGTATTTTGCATACTTAATTTACTTTTTTTTCCCTCTCTGGGCAAAATTGAGTTTGAACACATTCTGTTGTCTTGCATTGTAAATGAACAGCCTGTGCATCATCAGTGTGTCCTTTGCTTTTAAAGGTCAAGCACATACAGATCTCAGGGGATTGAGGTCACAGTGAAGTACAGCCAAGGCAGCTGGACTGGAGTGCTGGGCACAGATGTCATCACCATGCCTAAAGGGCTCTATGGCAGCTACACCATCAACATTGCCACCATCCTCGAGTCAGAGAACTTCTTCCTGCCAGGGGTGAAGTGGCACGGGATCCTGGGTCTTGCCTACGATGCCTTAGCCAAGGTAAACCATCCCTCCCCCACTGATTGTCTTCCACAAGGACAGCAAATAGAAATCTGTTAAAAGAAAGCCAGCAGATGATCTGTCAGACTCCACCCTTCCAGCCACCCTTCCCTTCAGACCTTCTGTCTTTGTTCCAGAAAGAATAAATCGGGTTGTGATGGTACCACAGCCCCATGTCAGGATTTTGGCTTTTCTGGTGATGGAAATGCTGATTTTAGCTCCTCTGGAATGCATGAGCATTTACAGAGCTTGTAGTACCAGAGTGTGGTTGTGGGATGTGTGTGGAGGGAGGCATTACAGCTCTGATGATAATTCTCAAAACTGGTCCAAGGCAAAGCCTTCAGCAGTTCATTCTAGGACATTTTCTGTTCGTCAGGTTGAGGTGGATGGATGATTTCAGAACAAATATTAGCTACAGTATTTCCAGGAACATAGAACCAAACACATCCTGCTCCTCTGGAGGCAGGAAATCCAGAGAGAAGATTCAGTAAAACTTGAAATTCATAGTCCAAAATGTATAACCTCAAAATCTAAAATTGAAAACGTGATTGGAAAATTACAAAGTTGTAATTTTCAACCAAAAGTGAGTTCTACCCAGACAGAACAAACAATTCAGCACTGCCTGATGAGTCTGCTTTACTCCAGAGTTGTGTGAGAGTTGTTTTTATTGACTTCATGGACTGTCAGCAGAGAAAAAAGAGAGAAGAAAAAAGCATGTAAACATTCTTAAAGCAAAAGATTTTAAAAGAAAGAAAGGAGAAAAAAAGAGGAGAGGAGAGGAGAGGAGAGGAGAGGAGAGGAGGAGAGAGAGGAGAGGAGAGAGGAGAGGAGGGAGAGGAGAGGAGAGGAGAGGAGAGGAGAGGAGAGGAGAGGAGAGGAGAGGAGAGGAGAGGAGAGGAGAGGAGAGGAGAGGAGAGGAGAGGAGAGGAGAGGAGAGGAGAGGAGAGGAGAGGAGAAGCTTTGGGCAAACAGTACTCAGGGCATTTGTTCTTCCCTTGCAAGTTTTTTAAGAGAAAATAGAGGAAATTAGGGCCACTGAACTCAAAGTTCAGTAGAATTCAATAGTGTTGAAAAACTGAAAATCTTTAAAATTCTGCTTTTTAACTACATAAAGATGTGAAAGGCAAGTTACATTTGAGTGTTCTAATAGCAAAAAGCCTTTTCCAAACAAAATTATCAGTGAGAGTTGCTGCCTGAAACTGGTTTTTGGAAGCTGCAATTGAAAATTACTCCTGTGTTTTAGGGATTTGGTGGCAGCAGTGCTGACAGTGGTCAAGAGTAAAAATGCTTTTAAAACCAGCAGAAACAGGAAAATGACAGATATTGGGGTTTTAATGACTTTTTATGTCTAGAACTTTCATCAGCTGCTTGTCAGAAATTCAATTTACTCATGAAAAGTGGTCTTGTTTGAATGATTTGCTGATTTCCGTGAAGAAACTTTTTAATGAACCCTCCAATTCTTGTGTTTGTTTGTTTTGCTTTTCAACACCTTCAAGCCTTCGAGTTCTGTGGAGACATTCTTTGACTCCCTCGTGAGGCAGGCCAAGATCCCCAACATTTTCTCCCTGCAGATGTGTGGTGCTGGACTCCCTGTTTCTGGAAGTGGTACCAACGGAGGTAGTCTTGTGGGTATCTGTCAATAGGAGAGGGAAGATGTATCTGTTCATCTCTCTCCCTCTTTTCTCTGACTATCCTGCTTCTGCCAAATTTAGTGTTTAAATATATTTTTGTATTTTAAATATGCTCTCTATTTTTTTTTGAAGAAAAGCTAAGCCCGTAGGCAAAATTCGAGTGTTATTTATTTTCATTCTCAATTCTTTTTTTTTTTCTCTCAAGTTTGAGTAAACTTTTCATCTTTTAACAAAGGAAAACATGAATGTTGTGGTGTTTCCTCAGGGCAGATTCTGCTATATTTCTCAAACTGAGCTGTCCCTTATTCAGCTGATAAATTTGTTCAATCTCATCAAAATGCTACAGTAATTTTTTTTTTACATGATGTGAAAAGGGGGAGAGCAATCAAGGGGCTTTTCTTTTTTTTTTTTTTTAACCAACATATTAAAGGGAAAAATCTGTAGATAAGATCTCCTGCTTGCTGTTGCTCTGGGAAATCTTTCCATCATCCATAGTGGCACCATGAATTGGCACATTATGTATCTGGAATTGGGAGATGGAATTTGTTCCCAAATGATGCTGAAATAAACATCTCAGCACAGGAGCTGATCACAAATACTTCTTTTGAAGATAATTCACATATTGTAAATGTTATTCTTATAACTGAAGAGCAAGAGAGAACTTTCTTAGGTTTAGTTCAGAGTCTCCACAAATGCTCCCAGCCATCCTCAGCCTAGGTTTTGATAGAAGCTAATAGTGATAGCAGTGACAGGATGGGATTCCATTTCAGATGTGTGTAAGAAAAACTGAAATCTTCTTGGACAGTATTGAAGCTTTTCTGATCTGATAAAGCAAATTTTTTACATGTAAGTTTATTATTCCATCCCATTTTTTTATACATTGCTTAGATTTAACCACTGAAGACACTGTTTTAATTTTAAACAGTGGAGTTTTCATAATAGAATCAGTGTGAGTTTGTAGGTGAAAATGCTGATAATTTGGCCCAGTATGGGAATTCTGTTTGAGGCACAATCTGTATAATGTCTAGATGTTCCACACTGCTCTATTATTGACAGAGAACTTGACAGTAAAATCCTAACAAATGATGCCAAATTAAAACTTTGATGCCCCTGAGTATCCCAATTAAATACCCCCCTTTTTTGTGTGCACTTGCCCCAAAACCAAACATGTGGGATTTTAAAGTGTGTGACTTCTTTTCTGTTTTGCCTTAGGTGCTGGGTGGAATTGAGCCCAGTCTGTACACGGGGGACATCTGGTACACACCCATCAAAGAGGAGTGGTACTACCAGGTGGAAATCCTCAAACTGGAGGTCGGGGGGCAGAACCTCGAGCTGGACTGCAGAGAGGTACTGGCCCTTCTGTCCCTGTCTCTGTGCATCCAGGCTTGGCTGAGGGATAAAACCCTCATTGCTGGGTTTTGTCTTGGCAGGCAGACGTGCACTGCAGTCTCCTGAGAGCTGAATTAGAGCAATTCTGGTCAGACAAGGGAAATGGGAGATTTTGGATTGACCCCTGTAGAGCTGTCTGAGCTCACAGCTCATGATGGCAGTGGACAGGTGTCACCCTGGGTTGCTTCCTAAAGTTCTCATCCTAGGCTTCCTTTTTGATTTTGTGTTTTTGCAATCAACTTTTGCTCTCTCATGGTTGGCAGTTATTATTCCTGATGGATAAGCTTTCTGTTTCTATTAGGAATAATGTTCTGCTGAATCTGGATCAGTCTAATGAGACTGTGCTGTTGCAATTTTTATTCCAAAGCCATTTCTTTTTTTTTTTCTTCTTGTGGAGGATAGATATATGTGTATGTGTGTGCTTTATCTCTTTCTTACTCTTGCTTGTTGCTATTCATGCTTTGATTTTAGTTCTGTATTTTTTATGCCCCACTTTCTTTAGACATCCTAATTTCATTTTACTCTCATGCTCTTAGTTGGAGATCAATGGGACGTGATAAGTTTAGTACAGCCCATGTAAATTATGTGAAATTCATGATTACAATATTACATGTGCATAAATATTATATTTCCATGCAAAATATTGAAATCATATTGCCATATCAATTATTTAAAATGAGTTGCAGCATCTTTCAATTCAATAAGCAGAACAAGGTCTGTTGAAATGCTTCTATTGTGCTGTAAGGAGTGCAAAACCACTGGTCCTTTAAAGTAAATGTTTGCTTTTCTTTCTTGCCTTAAGAAACAGTCAACATGTTTTTGAAGGGGAGCCCTTCAGTGCTTTAATACATGCTGTTGCCAGAAAACAACTCACTGAAAAATTCAGTGGTGTGTCAGGAAAGTTTCCTGTAATTGTTGCTCTTTTCTGAGCCAGGGGTTGCTTTTGCTGGTGCAGAAGGATCAGAGGAGACCTTCCCACAGAAATGCAGAGGAAGAGCAGTAAAGCAGGAGCAGTGCAATTAAAGTTTGGCTGGTCAGGAGCTCACAGAGGATGAGTGATTCACTCTGGGGTGAGGAGCTCTGTGCCCTCTCTCCTCTCTGTTGTTTTCTAGGAAATGGAACATTTTTTCTCAGCCTTCACCAGGGACTGCTCCTTTCCTTGCCAGGGAGAAGTTGTCCCCTTGTTCAGTGCTGGGAATGTGTCCAGAGCTGCACCCCAGCTGTGGCCCTGAGCCTGGCAGCCAGGGCTGGGGGAAGTCCTGAGCTGCCAGAAGTGCACTTTGCACTGGTAAATATTAACCAGGAGAGCCAGGAAGGCAAAACCAGGTGCTCAGTCCTCTTGTGAGCAATCCCACTACTCCCAGACTTTTGCACAGGTTTATAGCAATGCTCGACCCTTTTAACTACCTTTTTTTTTTCCCCCAAGGGTGCCAGTGATTGTGCATTTTGTGGTACAAATCTGTTAAAATGCCTTGGCATTTCTTTCCACTCTTCAGAACTATTTCCAAGTGTGTAATAAGTGGTTTCCTGTTTGCTTTTCTGTCAGCCCCATAGCAGCTCTTCAAAAAAATAAATGTGGAAAGAACTGTCATAGTTACTTTTTCCTACTTTTTTGGTGGGTTTTATTTTTGTCACCTCATCTAAAGGGACTCCATGTGACTTGATAACATCCAAACCAGTGTATTTTAAATTCACTTGCTGTTTGACCTCTTCCTAAGTAGCTTAGGCTGTATATCATCCTGTGTCTTATGATTATGCCATAAAAATGTCACAGTTCAGTTATATTAATCCTGCTGCCTAAACTGGCAGCAAAAGTAGTTAATGCAAATAGCTGCCACTGCTACTTGCCTTTTTTTTTCCCCACAGTTAATCATAGTTTTTAAGGAATTCATGAAAAAAGATTCACCCTTTAAAGAGTTTATACCTCATTTACTGTATCTGAAGTTTGCTGAAATCTCTTAATTTTAGGGTTGAACTTTTAGCAATAAGAGAGCTGTTTGCTAGGGGTGGGGGTTTTTTTAGGGACTTTCAGCAGTCAAGGGATAAAGGTGTGACTTTTGTACTCTTGAGCCAGTACAGACATGTAATAAGGCTTAATTTTTTCCAGTTATTCTTATATTAGATATGCCAGCCATTAAAACAGGCTTCTTAGGTTTAAACTAGAGCTGTTCCCATGCTAGCAGAGACCTTGAATCAGGGCTTGGAAGCTGCATCAGGGTTTTTAATACCTCTCTACTGAATATTAAAGTGCTTTTCCCCCTCTGAGAGGGAGCCAGACTTCACTTTTTTACAGCAGCATGACCATTTGCACCAGCTGTGGTGACACAGTAATTTCCTGACCAGTGCAGATAAACCCACTCTTGTCTCTAGGCTGATGGTATCTTGCTTTTTTTTTTTTTGCTCTCAGATTTCACTGGAATTGAAGCTGTCAGCTGGAGAGAGCTGCTGACAAGTATGACATGCAGTTCTGGGAAGGCAGCTGCCAAAAAGGAGCAGCTTTGTTCTGGTTAGGAGACAGTGGGATCTGCATTACAGTAACTACAGAGTACAACTTTTCTCCTTTTCTTTTTTTTTTCCCTTTCCCTCCCCAGTACAATGCTGATAAAGCCATAGTAGACAGTGGAACCACTCTCCTTCGACTGCCAGAGAAAGTCTTCAGTGCTGTGGTGCAGGCAATAGCTCGCACATCCCTGGTAAGAAAATGCCATCAAACCTGCTCAAAAATGTGAAATCCCTGTTAAAGGATCACAGGGGCTTTGAAAGGAGTGTCATCTCTGCTGCCTGCCTTGCAAGTCGTGGGTTTTTCACCTGAGGGGAGCAGAACCTTCCCTGGTCTAGTCCTGTTAATAAGGGGGAAAATGACTGATGGCCTTTGATGGAAAAGAATAAGTGGAAAAAAAAAAAAAGGGAGTAGGGAAAAGGGGGGGCACAAGTGTAGACAAGAAGTGTGTGTATGGAAATGCATCAGAAATAGGGCAGAGATGGAGTGTTTTATTCTAAGCATTGCAGAAACATGGACATAATCCCTGTTGCTCTGATTCAAAGTAT
Source organism: Luscinia megarhynchos (assembly GCA_034336665.1). Lineage (NCBI taxonomy): Eukaryota > Metazoa > Chordata > Aves > Passeriformes > Muscicapidae > Luscinia > Luscinia megarhynchos. The sequence continues at coordinate 4,522,534 of JAPFBE010000003.1, forward strand.
TAAGAGTGCAAAAATCAGTCTTTTCATTCAAAACAGAGTGTTTATAAAGTAGGAGAACCTGCTGCTGCAAGCAGTTCCTTTCCAAGTATAATTCTTAGAGCTGTCTAGAATAAATGCCATTCATTAGGATTATTCATATCAATAAAGCTGCTTTTGACCTTCATTATTGAATTATTTATGTTCAAAAGCATCTTTCTTTGGGAACAGAGTGGGCTTAGAAGTAGGGCATGGGGATGGTGGAGTTCTCTGTGCCTAGAGTGGCTGAAGCAGCATTTTCTGCTTAATAAAAACTATTCATAAATTTTTGTTCAATACAAGGAACAGCACCAGGAAGGTTAAAGAGGAAGAATAAGCACCAGCTATTTCAGTGTGAACAAACTTGGTATTTTTGTCATGGACTCACAATCAGACTGTGGTTGCTGATGCAAATCACAGGAAACACAGTAAGCAGCTGCCCCAGAGACAGTGTTTGCCTGTGTGCTGATAATTCAAGATTGAGACCCTTTTTCCTACTTCATTGAGAGCAGAGATTTGGCATGAAGTGTTCTTCACTGCCTGCAGATGTCCAGTATCTGAAATAAAGGTACCAGTTACAGGTTCTTCTCTTTGCACAGCACTTAAGTGTTGACTGGAACAATCTCAGTCCATGGGGGGAGAACTGAGAGAAACCACCCCAAGAGCTCTTGTAAGGTCACCCTGTGGATAAGGAATCCTCCTGGGAAGTGGGTCACTGTGGTCCCCAGTCCCCTCTGATGTTGGTCAGGACATTTGAACTGGGGCCTTCCACCTGACAAGGAAACAGTGGGCAGATCAATAAGGTATTAGAGGGGAAACCATTTGCTCTGCTTAATGCTTTTTTTTTTCTGTTCCTATTAAAAATGCATAAAGAAGCATTTTTTCCTAAGTTCTTTTTAATCTCAAGAACCTTCCTGCTGTACTCCTTTCCCTCCACACACCCCAGAATTTACTTTGACAGGCTCTAAACAAAGGAGTGAGTTGACTAAATAAGAAAGTAGTTAGAGGGTGCAAGGATGGGATTCCAGCTGTGTAGGAGCAATGTCAGGAAAATGGGCATTTTCAGCAATTGCACTGCAGCTCTCTGCTTCTGGCAGGAGGTGTACCACTGAAAAAGAATCGTCTGCTGTAGTCAGACACTTTTCTGACCACAGGTGAGCCTGGTTAACAAGCTCCTGCTCTCATAGCTTGTTATGAGCACCCCAGCCAGATGTTATTTCCCTCTCAGATACACTGAGATAACCACGTGTGGCACATTCCTTTATTCAGCTCAGTTAAAAAACAAGGCTGTGAGCTCTGTGCTCTCCAGTGGTGCAGATGGTTTTTTTAAACCTAAACTATTTGGACTGAAGTCTTTCAGGGAGCAGCTGTTATGATGCAGTTTGGTGTGGAAGGATGGTGATTTTGGCAGATGGGCAGAGATGAACCAGGGAGGGGGGGCACCTACCTGAGCTGAAGTCAGGACAGCAGTAATGCAATGTTAAGTTAAAAAGCTGGATGAAGAAAGGCTCAGATAAACTTAAAATCTTTATTTTTAATAGCGTTTTATTGTGCACTCAAATCTCCCACATGCATCTCTGCAGTGTGCAGAAGGAAGGGAAAGAAATGCAATGCATTAAGAAATCTTTCTGGGAAATTAAAGCTGGCACTTAAAACAACAAAGAGACACAACAAAACAGAGCTTTATCAGCTTGGCCTGACCTGGCTGGGTGGTATCTTGCAATTTTTCTCAGATCTGCTTTTCAAGACAAAATGGAAAGAGAGGAGAACTGCATTTCTCAGCAGGTTTGGCCTGGGACTCAGCTGAGAGGGAAGAGTGTTCTGCCCTGTGCCAAGGGGTTCAGCATGAGCTGAGAGTTAAGGGTAAAAGGGCTGTTTGGGGTGGGAGATCTCTTGCTCACATGAGTCTGTGCCTGCTGAGGCCCAAGAGCAGAGCAGAGCACTTGGCAATGTGAAGGAGTCTCTGTGCAGCCCTCACAAACTCTCCACTGGGGGGTGAGTGCCTGTCACCTGTAAAATGCCATATTTTAATGGACGAGCTGATGCTTACAGAACAATCAATACCACAGATAAATACAAATGGGGAGAGTGCAGAGGCTGGGTTCCATCTGCTTCCTTCACCCAGATGGGAGGCTTTGGCTGTGCAGCCTCAGATCAAGCTCCTCCCTTGACTGCTGCTTTGTGGGGGAACAAGAACCAGCCAAAACAATGCAGTGAAATGAGGAAGGGTTTTGCTCACATGTGGCAACAGGTCAGCTTCAGGGAGAAGGAACATTGAGCAAGATGTTTGTCTTAGCCAAACAAGCTCTGTAGAGGTTTGCTTTTTGTTTTGTTAGTTCCAGGGATATATTACAAAGTACTGTTAATCAGTTTTATTTCAAAAGCATGTCAGGTTGCACTGGTAGGGAGACAAAAGAGACAGAGGGATGTGTTTCTTTCCCATTACAGCAAACCTTGATTCCCTTAGATACCAGGAGATTTTTGGCTTAGCCCTTGATTTCAAAACTCTGAAGCTGAGTAAGAAGCTGTAGGTGCATGAGGAAGGGAGGTGACCTCATTATCTCATTATATATTCACATATATTGTATTTTGGCTTGTGCTTTTTGTAAAATGGAAAATGCTGCTTCAAAACATGGGTGTTTGGTCAGAGAGGAGGGAGGGAGGCAGTAAAACCCCATTGTGGAAGTGACAGCTCAGGGAGGCCACGTGTTCACTGCAGTAGAGGAAAGAATGAGACAAAAATGGGGAGGGAAGGGAGAGCAAAGCTTGCTTTTGCCTCTTCCCCCTTCTCCAGGCCGTGATGGATTATGACACACCTCAGTCTGGGCATTGGGGTTTGGGTTTTTGTTTTGGTCCTTGAAGAAGCAGCTCAGATTTGTGTTCTTGAATTTCTCCATGGAAATGAAAGAAGTATCAGATAGTGGAGGTGATCATTCACAAAAAGCTACCAAAATGTCTGTAGTCTGTATGATTTTGTTTGTTTTGCAGATACAAGAATTTCTCTTCTGGTTTCTGGACTGGTTCACAGCTTGCATGCTGGGACAGAACTGAAAAACCCTGGTCCTTATTTCCCAAACTCTCCATTTACCTGAGGGATGAAAACTCCAGTAGGTCGTTTCGGATCTCTATCCTACCACAGGTCTCAACCTTCTTTGTTTATTCATCTCTGCATTTATTTTTACTACTATAAAGCACATGCTCTTAAAAAAATAGGAGCTATTTTCAGCAGTAATAGGGAACTGGCTTGTTGCATGCAAGGGAAACCTTTTTAAATCAAATTTTTAAAATCAATTTTTAAACAGGGAAAATAACAAATTTGTCAAACCTAAAAGCAAAAAGAGAAAAACACAAAGCACAGTTTCCTTCTCAGTGCAGTCCATCCAGTTGGGAGTTATTTTTTTTTCAATTTGTCAAGAAAAACAGGCAAGCTTTTGTTTTGTTTTCATGAGCTTTGGCCACATCAGATGTCAATACAGAATGTCTCTGCTGATTTTGATCTTCTTGTCTTGGGAAGGGAATTGATTTGTGTCTCGTGGCATTTTGAGTTGCAGCACTTCTTCTGAATATGAAAATCTTGTCTATGACCCTTTGAGAGCTCTTCACCATTTTCTGCAACTCACCTGGTTTATCTTTTATTAATATTCCATCCATTCCATTATATTCAGAATATAATGTGCCACTTTTGTTTTCTTCTCTGGCTTCTCCTCCCAGTATAAGTTGCAGTACAGGCTGGTATCCTCTCACATTACTAATACATTCTTTTACCTCAAGGGACAGGCAGGAGCAAAGGAAAGAATGAACCTATTAAGTACATTTTAACTTGAAATATAGTAAAGCCTTATGATAAGCTTTTTCTGTATTGATCATGTAGCTTGGCAATCATTCATCTTCCCCGAGGAGACAAGGGTGGAAATGTGACTTGAATTTATAAAATCTAGAACTGTGAAGCTGACACTGAATCAACTCCATCCTAATAATTCTTTTAATAACTAAATTATTCTCTAATATGAGTTCATCTCCCAAGTTCTTCCTCAACCATCCTTCCCTTATGGAAAATGAGGTAAAAAGTGAAAATCTTGAGAATTTGCTGTTGACCAGCATGTTGTGACTGACTGTGTTTAATTTATTTTAGAATCCACAAGCTTTATCTCCTACCTCCCTGTTAGCTTTGACCAGTTTTAAATCATGTACAAAAATCTGTTTGCCCCTATCCATTCTCTATTTCCAGAGGAATTTGCATGCCTGAACTATAAAACATGAAAAAGTCTAAACTTTCAGTATCACCTGCTGTGAGTTGTTGCTTTTTACACTCTGGCTTCCATTTTTTAAAATTTTTTTTTAAATTTTCTTTTTAACAGCTTTATATTCAACCCATCCTTGTGATAGGAGATAATTTGCAGTGCTACCGATTTGGCATCTCCTCCTCCACAAATGCCCTGGTCATTGGTGCTACAGTCATGGAAGGATTTTATGTCATCTTTGACAGAGCCCAGAGGAGAGTGGGCTTTGCAGTGAGTCCCTGTGCAGGTAAGAGAAAAATTCCTCAGGGTCTGGGGAGCGAGGAAACTCAGAGAAACACCTTTGCCACTCATCTCTTGGTAGAAATTGGTTACTCCCACAGTGTTTTAAAGAAGTTCCAAGGTACATTTCAAAGGAAAGAGGAAAAAAAAAAACAGGAAGCTAAAACTGTATTGCAACATCTTTTGGCATGGAGTGAATCAGCCTCAGCTCTGGGTATCTGTGCTGGGTTCTTCCCTCTCACAGAAATGATCTTTCTGGGACATCTGTCTGTGTGTGCAGTTTCTCCAACAGTTACATCAGATGAGTCCCTTGTTTTTAATGCAGCTTCATTTTGTGCTGGTTCCTGCTCAGAGTTGTGCATAAATGGATTCTTCAACCATCTCTTGCAGTGTGCTTTACTCATACTTCTCTGTTAATGTAAATTCAACCTGTTCAGCCCCTCAAGTTCGCAAAGAGCTGAGGTGAAAATGGACTCATATTAAAATTAGTGTTTGTGTTAATTCTAAATACTTTCCTCATTGTAAGCAGAAAGCCACTAATTTATTAATTGGCTGTCAGGCAGTTGTGAAAAAGCTCATAATTTTTTGGCTGATTTTACTGTGATGGTTAACTTGCATGATTTCTCTTTTGTCACTAAGGGTAGCTAAAACCCAAAAGTTTTGGAGTTTCCTCCCCTTGTTGTTCAGACATTGCTTTGACATCACAAAAACCTGCAAGTGGGAGAGGAGGGAGAAGGATGTGCACCCATATGCAGGTCTCTGTTCCAAACAGGAATGGTCTATGCCCCGAGAAAATGGTTTGCAAGAGAAAAGCACTGGAACTGGCAGTGCTTCTTTGGGGTCTCAGAGAAAGCAAAGTTAGTTAGGACTGGAGTGCTTAATGCAATCATAGAGCAGGGGAAAGCAGAGATACTGGCTGGCTGAATGGTAGCTCTAGGGCAGATTTAAAGCTTTTATTTTATTTTTTAATATCTCCATTGTTAACAAGCTCAGACTCATCAGCTTTGAGCTTGCTCCCAGAGAAAATCTGGATATTGATATGAGTTGCTTTATGGACACTTCTGTGAGGTGCCATGCAGTGATGAAAGACATGATTTGAATGCCTGTGGCAGGAGAGTGTAACTGGGCAAATGCTGCAGGCCAGGTTTTCCTGCCTTTCATTCTTCCTGCTGCAGCTGGAGCGAGTGTGGAGCTGCCTGCTGTCCCTGTCCTGCTGCAGAGCCAGGAGGGGGCATCTGGCAGGACACACTGACCACGTGTGGTCAGCAGGGAACACGAGGCAGCTGCTCTGCAATAGAACTGCTTTGTTGAGAAAAATAATCATAATCATAATAACAACACCTTGGTGTTACTATTGCTACCTGCCAGCATAGTTTCACCACTTCATGTAGTGAGGAAGAGCTGAGCCTGCTGAGATAGAGCTGCCATTGGAATTTCCATGAGCTTGGACATGTGACTGCACCTCCAATGTGCACATTTCCTCCTTGTGTCCTTGTCCATGTTTTCTGCTCATGTCTAACCCAGGAACTCTGCCTCCTGAGGAGTCAGCCCAGTGGCTCGGACAAGATGCAGGAGTTGCCAGATTCCACTCAGATGGCATTTCTCTGGATTGTGACTGAGTTTCACTTCTTCACAGCTCGTGGTTTCCATATTTACCAGCACTTTGATCAGAGAGTGGTCAGAGGCTGTGAGTGGTGAGCATCAGTGCAGGATGAGGGACTGAGCTGCCTAACTGCCCTCCCTAGCAGCTACATTAATGGTGTTTATTTGGAGCCTTCCAGTCAGCTCGTGGGCATGAAATTAAACTGAATTACTGGTAGCTCAAATTTTCAGAGACAGAGGAATGTTAAAGAACCATTTGTAATGGTGGGGTGTTTTGCACCACTTAATCAGTGGCTTGTCTCAAGCTTCTTCTGTCTTCACTCAGGATTAAAAAACATGAAGGAGACAAATTTTCTCGTATTCAGACTTGGTTGTTTATTAAATCTTAGGTACAGTACAGAAAGTTCAGCAACACTTCTAGCTACCAGCTAAAAGTGAGCAAAATAGAAGTGAATCAAGCTAGTTAGAAGGTCTTTTCAAGCTTGTCACGGTGTGACTTGGGTTTGCCAACCTTAATATATTTAATTTCTTTTTGAGACAGGACCCAGGAGTAGAGACAAGGCAGGCTCAAAACTTAAAAAGGTACAAGAAGAAATTTATTAATAATACAAAAAAAAAAGAATTCAGGATAAAATTCCTAGATTGTTCCCTCCTCCCCTTCATTCCACATTTCTTACCAACCAACATACAAAGAGAACACTTCAGTCAGTTATACACTTAAATAATCAGTTTACTTTAGAGAGAAAAGTCCTTTTTCTGGTTATGGCTTAGGGGGTTGTCTTCACCTTCACAGTCTGTGTCTGCCCGAAAACCACAGAACTATGAATTTCTCCTCCCATTTACACAGTCCTTCCAGAGCCGTGTTATGGGTCACATTACACACTTGGGGTATCACTTTTAAAGGCAGGCTGCCGAAAAACAAAATTCTTTTCATCTGCTTCTCTATCAAATGTCTCTGTTCATATTCCAGTCCCAGAACAGAGAGAGCTCCATTTCCCCGAGGCAAAAAGTCTTCTACTCAAGCATCCAAACCTCCCCAAGTGTATTTCACAGTTTAAAGGAACTTTAGTGAAGTTACAATCCCCACAGCCCACAAAAAAGGTTTTCAGCTACTTTTATCTTTTCAATCTCTTCCCACCAGGAACTTTGTCTTCATCCCACTGACTTCTGTAGTCCCCATGCTTCATTTCTTCTCATTCAGGGGAACTTAGGAGATCCAGGATTCCATCCAGGCATAAAGAAGTTACAATTGTATCCAGATTGAAGAAAACCTCGGGGTTTTTCAAGGCCTGGCTGGATAAATGTGCAGCAGGACAGATCTGTTGATCCTGACAGTCCTGCTCTGAGTAGGATCCTGGCCTAGGTGACTTCCAGGGGCCCTTCTCAAGCTGTACCTTAAAATTCCATGATGAATTGGATCTAATTCCATTTTTACTGCCTTTGTAACCACCCAAGTGGGTGAGCTAGCGTGTGTAGCAGTTTTAGAAAATAGCATTTAGAAAGTAGCATTTTTCCAGAGGAACCTCTTTTATCCTGTAATCATCAACAATGGAGAAAATCTCATTTATTCAAGGTTGTAAAAGTCTTGTAGTTAGGTACCACCAGTTATTCTCAAATAATACATCAAAATACTCTAATTCATTAAATGTGTAATATGCTGAGCATGTGTAACTCTTAGTTTATGTTAAGAGCTTCTTTGAACAATTTAGGCAAATTTCCTCTCAATTTCTCTGGGGGTGGAAGAGTGTGAGGGAAAACTTTTTTCCCTGTTGGAGGGAAGAAAGCAGAGGCTGTGCTATCAAGCATTATCAAAATGCAATTTAAAATGTCAGCCACTATGGCAACAGCTTTGTGTTGTCTTCTTTAATAGGAGTAATTATTGTGCTCGAGCCAAATAATGAGTAATTAGAGACTGTTTATTTTCAAAGCTATTTCCAAGGTGGAAAATTGTACTGCTTTTTCTTTTCCCTCCACTTATTCAAAATGCAACTAAGTAATGATACTCAGGCCTTGCATTTCAAATTGGTGTTAAATGTGGTTGAGTTTGGTGTTGCTGCTTCAGAGAACTTCATAGAGACAAATCAATGGTGGGAGGGTGGTGAGATGTCCAGAAGAAATAATTGCACGGCAGACAAAGTGCAATCCTGGGGCTCTGGACAAAAAGCGATTTCTGCCACAGACCTTCTAGGCAGAATTTTACAGTCTAATGAGTTTGGGGAGTGGGTGTTTGGTTATTCACCAGTGGCAGGGTCCTCGTGGGTGCAGCCTCAGGTTCCCCCAGTTTGCTCTCACAGCATATTCCTGCTAAAGGAGTCTTCCCACACTTAGGGGTGGAGGAAGGCTTGGTTTGGATGAGTGATTCCACAGAAAATTCCTTGTTTGGGCATTGTGTTTGTTGTGAAGGTTGGTTTCCCATCTGATCTGTGAGTTGCAGCCTCCCATTCCCTCCACCAACACTAAAGGGGCTGTGAGGGGCACGAGTGTGGGTGCAGGATTGTCCATTTCAACACCAGCCCACAATTCAGTTGAATTAAGTCTAACAAAACCTAAATCTTAAAATAATACGAGGTCTTATGAGGCCAGGGACTGAATGATGACCAAAATCTATGCAGATAAAGCAACCAACCTATTCTGCATTTTTTAAAGAACCTTAAGAACCTTAAAGTCTACCTTTGCAAAATCCAGGCTCCCTTCTTCCTTCCAAGTGGGTAGTTCATGGTAATCTCTTTAAACATGGTTTCAGCAGTTGTGACTAAGATATGTGAAAATAAGAGATACAATTTTTAGTAGATGGGATCACAAGAGTGTGCCTGTATGTAAAATGTGCCAGAAATGGAGCAGGACAGTTAAAACTGAGACTTTCATGAAAAAATACTCAGATGTGTCATAGAAGTGGCTGACTAGAGAAGCAAATTCTGACTGCTTCTTGCCTTAACTTTGTCATAATTTCTTGAGTTGCTAGGTTAATTCTCCTGGCCCAACACCATTGATCCCTCATGTCCCTGCTCCCCACTGACCTTCCTCTCCTCCACTCCCCTTTTGTGGATCACCCAGCTGTCCTGCTTCACCTCACCTTCCTTCTGAATTTTCATCCACAAGACTGTCTGTGCTGCTTCCCAGACTGCTCCTTGTGTTTAGGATAAAGTCCTTAAAGGTGTCTGTGAAGCTGATGAACCTTCCTGCTGCTCCCTAAGATGCCAGCAAACACAAATGATCAAAGAATCACTTGAGGTGCTTTTCCAGTTGTTGGAATTGCCAGAAACAAGCAAAAAACTGGGTGGATGTTGTAGGATATTTAAATGGATATTTTGAAAAGATTAGTGCAAAGGCAAAAACATGATCCAGTGGTTTGGGCTTTGATTGAAATGCTTGTTCTCTCCTAGGCAGCCTGTGGAGATGTGGGAGAGTCACGTTCTCCTTTTTATAAACACGAGATTCTTGCATTTTTATTGCAATGAGGAATGTAAAACACGAGTGTGCTGAGATGTGTGGTGACAGAGGGAGGGGGACACACAAATACTTTTTAAATGGTGTCTGTATGTTGCATTTTAGCCTATAGGTGAGCAGCAAAAAGGATAATGCAACATAGTTCCTCATGCAATGGAAAAGCAAAAGAGAGAGAGCTTTATTTAAAGAAACACTACACTTTATTTACGGTAGTATGTGAAAAACAAAATAGAAAAGATTCATTGGTCCAAGAAGGCAACACCTCTTTGAAAACATGCTTTCTGCAAAACATCACAAGACACTCACACGGCTCTCACACACCCTGCAGGTGCATAATCATTGTTACAATTTCTTATCCTTGTGAAGCCTGAGAAGCTCAAGGCTTCAAGGCTCTTTCTCCCTGGTTCCTAGCAGCATCCAACACCTGCAGAGCTGATCCTTTCCTTTTCCTTTCCCTCCTTTGCCCCAGAAGCTGACGGCTCCCCCGTCTCGGAGATCGAGGGCCCTTTCACCACAGCAGACGTCGCCAGCAACTGCGTCTCCAGCGTTTCCTTCCACGAGCCCGTGCTCTGGATCGCCTCCTACGCCCTGATGAGCCTGTGTGGGATCATCCTGCTGGTCCTGATCGTGCTGCTGCTCATCCCACCCCGCTGCCAGCACCGCTACACCGACAACGACGTGGTCAACGACGAGTCCTCGCTTGTGCGCCACCGCTGGAAGTGAGAGGCCGGAGCCCAAAAACTGACTCAGAAACAGGGCCAAGGACAAAGAGCTCTGCCAAGGGGAAGAAGCCAATGCCTCCTCAGTCCTTCCTACGTCCCTACAAAACGCTGTTGAAAATCCCACCAAATGTCCTGCGTCGTGACTTTTGCAGCTTTATTTTCTAACACCGGTTCTGAACCAAAGCACTGTTAACCACCTCTGAAGTGCTACGGTACTGGATTTGCTACTGCAGTACAAGGAGCCTTTATGCTCTCTACAGTACCTTCTTTAAAAAAAAAAACCTAAAAAAAATTAAAAAAAAAAGATTAAAAACCACATCATGATGTTCTTCCACTGTCTGAACAAAATTGCCCATGTCTCTCACAAAAAAAAAAGGAGCTGTCAGTATTTTCTAACTAATCGAGCCCTGACTGTAGAAAAAGAAAAAAAAAATTAATAATCTTTCTTATTAATTGCATTAAATGAATACTGCTTTCTGTTTACATCAGTTTATTTTGAAACTGTGCTTATGATGTGGGGGAGGGAGAAAAGTCAGGCTTAAGCAGCAGAGAAAGAGAAGGGAGATCAAGAAGAAATGTTGGTTTGTGGTTTCTTTCCCTCAAGATCACTGCTGCCACTTGAGAGGGTCACCCTCCCTGAGAGCTGTAACAAAATAGTCCAAGGTGGTGAAAACTGGGAAACAAACTTGTTCAGCCTTAGAGTAAAACAAGACTACCTCTCTTAACTTACAAGGATGCTACCACTGGTGAGTGTGTGGATTAGAACTGGTCTTGAAGCACAAAGATGCTCCATTCAACCAAATGGAACTACTTGGCTTTGAATTTTTTGGGATTTTATAAAAATTCATACTTCATGACTTTCCACTTTGGTGCACAAAAAAGCAAAACAAAACGAAACAAAAAAATAACTCACCTTTCATTTTGCCCCCCTCATGTGGGATTTTGTTGGTTTTTTTCTGAGTTTGATATTTAGAAAAGGCTGATCTGCATATGTGTGGACAGGCAAGAAAGCAAGGTGTGTGTTCTGCTGTATTTCTAGAGAGTGAGTAACAAAAAGGAAACCGAATAAGAAACACAACTCTTTTTTTTTGTTGTTGTTTTGTTTTAATTTGGCTGAGCTCAGCAACCTAGAAATCCAAAGGAGAAGTAGCTGTCTTTATGGACAGGCTGTGAAGTGAAAGTCTTTATGCTGGCTTGTTTTTCAGCTTGAGGTGTTCAGTTTGGCATCAATCAAATGAGAAGTGTGTGTGTGCTGGCTGAAAACAAACACGTGGTGGGACTGGCAACAATAGAGGGAGAGAGCAGGGCAGAATGAATTTGACCAGGATTCCATTCTGCAAGAGCAGATCATCATGCTGAGGTCAAAATGAGATATTTTCTTTGCAGATAGGAAAATTTTTCTTTTCTCTTGTTGCAGGCTTCTCTGTAAAACTGGCCTAAGTGTTTGGATTGGGAAGATAAACAGTGCAAGGCAGAGGATTTTTTTTATACATAGAAAAAGGAAAAATATTCCTTTGCATTTTGATAGCAGAGCATATCTGTGGGAAATGAGGGGAAAAAAAAAAAAAGCTTAGCTCTGAATTTCCCAATCCCTTGCCTAGACAATTTTCTGCCCAAAATCTCTTCATATAGCTCTGTGATTCACACTGCCTCTGCATCTGACTCTGCATGGAATAAGGAGTTTATTTTTTTTTTTCAGGAATGGTGCATTTACAAGGTGCACGTCATGTGTGTGAAAATAAAACACTGTGGGGTTTTTTTTAACTAACTTATGTCTTTCATGTCATAACTGGAAGTGCCTGTGGTTCTCTTTTCAATTTCTGCACTTTCAGATTGCTTGGCTCAGTAGAGTAAAATAATTGATGCTGTGATCCAACGTCTGAAAAGGATTTCTCATGGAATTGGGAGTTGGAAACAGGAGGAGATTTGGAGTTTGTCTCCTTCTTCCTCTGCCTCTTAGTTTTTAAGAGGAGAAAAATTGTGAATTACATAAGCCATAGAGCTTAGCTATTTTCTCAGTGTTCTATTTTCCATATCTCTTTCTTAATATATTTTAATTAGATATTATTAATATAGGCACGTTGTCCTCCTGAGTTTAATTTACACATAACAAATAACTTCAGAGTTGCATTCCTTCTTTTTCTACAGCATGGCAACAGAAGTTCTTCTTCTGTCACTTGTTTCAATCAGAAACATGGTATGGATTTTGGATGGCTAGTGTTAAACAATAAACCCTCTTTCAATTCAGAAAGTGAAAACACCTTGTATGCTCTTAAAAAGTTTCATCACGAAGAGTTTTAGGAAGGAATTTATTGGGAAAGGTTCTGAGTAAGCTTTTTAATGAGATTTCTTCTGAGTTGGTGAACAAAGTCTTCTTAGTGCCCTGGATTTCATATAAAAGATTTAAATATTACCCTTTCTCTTTGAATGTCCTTGGTCAAGATATTTTAAGGGAAACACTTGAACGAAGTGGAGCAATAACCAAGTACCACAAATGAAGTACTGATATATTCTTGAGTTTTCCTGGCATTCCTTCACACTAAAAATGTGTCTCGTAGTAAAAATGCTGTGAGTGACACCTGCGAGCAGCACAAACTTCATCTGGGCTTGTAAATTGATACTTACACTGCCAGAAATTCAGGTGAGCATTGCTTTGTTGCTCTGGCAACAAGGAGAGCAATGGAAACCCTGGAGGGTTCATTTTTAGCCTACAACACATTAAGAAAAATAATGCTCTAGAGCAGTTTTGTATGGGAGATGAAATGCAGTGATAGACTACACTATAACCAAGTGTAGTCACTTGGTAACTCACAGTGATCTCTGCCCCTGATACATTTAAAAAAATATATATGTTGTGAGATATGTTCCTGTTAACCAACTTCAGGTGTAAGAATAAACCACACCTTAAAATTAAAGAGGGAAGAGGGGTGAAAAAAACCCAGAGCATTGAGTAAAGATGATACTGGAAAATATTTATTATGGAAGACAGGATGCTCCAAATCACAGCTTTCCAAACCATCCCTTGTAAGAAATATCAATATTTCTTGGTGACCCAGCTCTCCTCTGGTGGGGATGTCCCAGGAAAGTGTCAGAAAGCTGAATTCCTCTGGCTGCAGCCTCACAGGTAATTTGATCCATCGGTGCAATCTCCAGGATTTGAGGGGCTGTGGTTTGAGTCTGAGTGGTTAAACCTGAGCCCAGCCCTGGGAATAGGTTAATTCTATCCCGCTGCCTCCGCAGGTTTTAGGAATATTATCATGGGGTTTTTCTGGCACAATTTAAATGCTGAGGGAAATAGATGAAGCATTTTAATAAGGCTTTTGTTCAGGTGATGTAAAAGAGGTTAGGATTGTGTTTAGGATGTGCATGTTGAATCAACCTAAATGCAATGTATCAAGGGGTTTTGGTATCTCTTGTGCTCAATAGCTGTAAAATTTATCAGCTAAAGTCAACCTATGAGTACCCAGCTCCTTGTTGTGTATTGGCTGTCTTTATCTTACTGAAGGATGAGCCTTTTGTCTACCAAGCTTGTCCTTTTAAATATTAAAAGACTTGTGAGAGTTTGCATAGCACTGCACATTTCCAGAGAGAGGAAGAGAGATCCTTAAATTTTCCAGTATTACAAAATGGTTGTGCTGCTGGAAGTTTCTTTGATTTCTGTAGGGATTTTCAGCAACTGGGCTGGTGTTGGTTGTCATATCCTCATCTCAGACATGCATATAAATAGCAATGTGAGCAGTGTAATGAAGGGTGTTGGTACAGTGACCTGTGGAGGTGTAATTAAAGGGAATTACAGAAAGAAAAATAAATAGGATGCCTTTAGCTTCATTAAAAATTGCAAGAGCATAACAGATTGATCCTTTTCAGAAAAGGCTGTATGTTTTACCAAGACATTAGTTCCTGTCAAACTTGACTCTCTGGTTGATAAATTGTTCATTTCTGGTTGCTGAAGTCATTGCTGCTGTTGAGAGAAGTGAAGACAGGTTGGTAATGGGATACGAGCAATCTTCTGAGCCAGTTAGATTTGCTGACTTGTGAGGCTTAATTAGATGCTAATCCAGGTTTGTGAATAATCCAGCATGCTGGTTATGGCTCTTTGGGAATGCTAGCAGAAATACCTGGCTTCAGCCAAAGCCCTGGGTGAGATGAAACCAAAACACAAAAGCCACAAAAAGACAGCAGCTACTGAGAAGCTGCTGTAGGTGAAGCATTGTCTTGGTTTGGAGGACAGGTGTCTGCTAAGAAAGGCAGGAGCTTCTCTTTGAATTGGAGAATGTAAACCCCCTCCCTCCAAATTATTAAAATTTTGAAATTAAGGAGCTTTCAGGCAAAGATATGGGAGGTAAGAATAACAGTTCTTTACTAGGAAAATTAAAATAGAAATGCAGTATTACAAAGAACAATCCCAAAGCACTACCAGAGTCAGAATCCAAGCTGACACCCGTCAGGCAGTCAGGGTGTTGGCAGCAGTCCCATTCCATGGTGGCTGCATCCTCCTGCAGGGGCTGATGTGGTTCAGCTGGAGCAGTGCTCCTGGAGAAGGTGCAGTTTTCCTCTGGAGGTCCAGGGATGATGTGGAAAGGTCCAGTTTTCCTCTGGAATCCAGTGGAAAGAAGGCTGGCTTGGTGTTCAAATCTCAGTTTTTATCTAGATTGGAAATGTTTGGCTCCTCCCCTGGGTGGATGATGTAATTTTATCAGTCATGCACTGGGAGTCAATGGCCATTAACAGGAGATATCTCCTGGAGGGAGGATGGTTTGTAGGAAAGATAAAGATGATTGCCCCAGCTGGTTTAAAGATGGCCCATGAGCAGAGAATATGTGCCAGGAGATCAGGGTCACTGCCCCACCTGGCTGCAGCAGATGGGGACAGAATTCACATTTCTGGCCACATCCTGTATTGCAACCCAAGACAAACATCCAACAGTCTCCATTTCCTTTGGCAAGGCTCCACTTGCCTCAATATTTTGGAAGCCAGCGCTCCAAGGTGCCTTTTGGTGCTACTGGGAATTATCCACTCCCAGGTGAACACAGGGCACGATCACCTTTAGGCAGGATCATTGCCCAGCTGCTGGATATTCCCCTCTCCCTGTACCAGTGCACACAGTGCTGCTTCTCACCCCCAGCAGTGGCCTTTGTAAGCAGCAGGACAGGAGATCACAAAACATGCTGGTATCAGTGTCTGTGCAGTACTAATATAAGAATGGATTGTATTTGGCTGGATCTTTGTGGTCAGGTAATCTTTGAAATACTGGGAATTCTAGATTAGACCATGAAGGCACACGCAGAATTCCTTCTGAGCTAGCCAAAAAGTAAAACACAAAAGGTAATTATTCTGAATTTAAAAAGAAGTAGCCTCAATAAGTGCTCTTTTCCTTTTATTTTTTTTTTCTAATTGATAACAATCATTTAAATATATTTTAATATAGTTGCTGTCCTACTAATTTGCTGGTTGTAGATCTGATTTTTCTGATTTTTCTTCTAGGCCATACATCCCTTCTCATTCGCACCCCCTCCAAAAAAAAAAAATTTGCTAAAAGAATAAGATCTCAAGATGAGATTTTCCAATTTCAGCTTTCTAACAAAAGACACATTTTTCTTGTTTACCATTCACAGACCTGTTTTCAAGTAGTTCCTCAACACTTTAAAAATTAACTGTAGGTTGAAAATACTTGCAGTGCCATTAGGAGAAGAATTGGAGCCAGAACTTTACCTGTGCCAATGGTCCTTGAATTTTATTGTGTGCCAAGAACTCTTTTGTGCAGTTGACTCCATTCCCTGGACTTCTTTCACATCCTGTATATTCTTCTTTTTCTCCATCCTCAGGAAGTACAGGGGTGGAGAGAAGGACCACAAGGAGCTGGGAGAGCTCCATCAGTGACATTTTTTTGTCCTAAAAACAACTCCAGCTGAGCAACTGAGTTTGCTCTGATTTTACAGCAAAGTGTATTTAGGCAAAACACTTAAATAAAGGACATTGTTTGTAACAATGGTCTCATCCCATCCCCCTCTGATGAGGGAAATTTTCACAGGGCCAAACCAAACCTGCAAAGGGCATTTTTATTCCTGTGTTTTCAGAGAGGGGTTGTAGAACTGAATGTTTAAATAGCTGTATTTGCAGCACGGTTGTCATTTGGAAGATTCTGTGGTTTAAAAAAATGGAGTTGAGAATGTTTAGAGGTAATAAGAAGAAAACTGACAATTTCTTGATAGCACAAAGGCGTGGATTACTGCAATATGTGCTGGAAAAAATTGCCTTGGTAGCCAACACTCTGTGTGTGCATAAACTATACAAAGTTCAGTGTTTAAGACTTACCTGAAACAGGCAGTTCACATTTTTTATTGCAAATTTTATATGGAGATGCAGAGATCTTTTATGGTTTTTAACACTACATTAACTGTTATTTGATAGTTATTCAGGAAGTGTGGAAAGGATTTCACCTTTAAGGAAATTATTCCAACTTTGAGAGGCATTTCTTCACCTGTTTTGTTTTGTTTTGTTTTGTTTTGTTTTGTTTTGTTTTGTTTTGTTTTGTTTTGTTTTGTTTTGTTTTGTTTTGTTTTGTTTTAATTAGAAAATGTTTTTAACATTGATTGAAAAGAAAATGGGATCAAAATTTTTGAAAAAAGGGGTATAGCCTTTCTAATTCAATCTTCAGGTCATGTTAGGATCTCTATCCCACTTACTGTCAAGCCTCATTACTCAATTTTTCCAAAACTTGATACTTTGTACTTTCAGGTCTTGCCATTTTCAGATAAACACTATGTAAAAAATCAGATTTTATGCTGCGGAAAAATAAATGATTAATTCTTTCCACCTATTCTGTGTGTCTTTTTAAATCCTGTTAAGACAAACTTCAAAGCAGATAAATTATATCAGTCCAAATTCCTCCTGTGACTCTCAATTCCAACTTCTGGCTGTAGCTCTGGGGGGAAAGCAGAGCTGCTGTAGATCCCATCTGACCCTGGCAGGAGGGGGAGGCAGCCAAGTTTAGCTCCAAGGTGATTTTTTTTTTTTCTCAAAATCACAGATTGTTCCCTGGAAAGGCTGACAGAGACTAGACAGAGCAAAAGGGATAAAATAGGAATTTATTGAGAGGATTCACCTTGGGCAGTGCAAGAGACTGGTTGGGGCTGCACCCATACAAAATCCAAGATGGATCTTGATCCATCCAAGAGTTTTCACACTTTTATAAGTTTTGGTTCATCTACATATTGGGGTTAATTATCCAGCCCCAGGCTATGAAGTCTCAGACCCCTTTCCCTTGCTGTTGTTTCTGCTTTTTGGGTACCAGCTGTCCTTGATTCTCCAGCTACAGAGGAATTGTTTTGTCCAACCACCCCGTGAAGAGACCTCACTAACACTAATACGAAGTTTCAGAGTTACACACCAAGCAGCAGAGATTCTGGAAAACGCAAAAGCTGAAACCCAAGGCATCAGATATTCCTGCTCCAGCCTTTCCTTCCAGCGTGGCGCAGAATGGAGCAGAGATCCACCAAGCTGAGAAGGTGAAGCTGCTGAAGGCTCGGGTCACGCTTGGGGCTGTCCTGCCCTGGGGTGCGATGGGGAAGGGACACAAATCCCTGTCCCAATCCCTGCTCCGCGCTCTTTCCTCGCCAGGTGGAGCCCAAGGGGCGTTTTCCAACTCTGGGAGTTTCTGGTTTTTTTTCCCGAATTCCCGTAAAAGTTATTTTCGCTTTCTTTTTTGAATATCCGACCTCAAAGATCCTTAGCTTAGAGTTTTCTGATCGTTTATCATCTCCTTCTTTCCTCCACCTAAATGCCTCTTTTTAAATTTCATTATTTTAAGCTTTTTAAAGGCAGCACAGCGTATTTATTGTGTATATTGTAAATTCAGGGTATTAACCAAGTGAGATGGAGTGGCACCAACTGTTTAATATTTTTCCTTCAAAGCTGGCAGGTTTTGCTCATTTCTGTCCTGATATTCAGTGAAGCCTCTCCATTACTGCCACAGGTGTCCCACAGAAATCATGGATGCTGCATCCCTTTCAGTGTTCAGGTGCTGGATGTGGCTCTGAACAACCTGTTCTAGTGAAAGGGGACTTGGAACTGGATGATCTTTAAAGTCCCTTCAAAGCCATCCCATGATCCCATTATTGCACAGCTCTGCTCACAACTTTTCATTCTTTTTCTTGTGTTTAAACTTCCCTTATGCACTTGAAATTACCATCATCTTCAGAGCACCCTCTGGACTTCAAGTTCATTTTCACTTTCTCTCATCCTTGCCCATGAAAACTGGCCTATTTAGACAAAACAGCTTTTAAGTTTGTGTGTGAAACACAAAAGTAAGAATTTATTGCAAGAATATGGCTTTTTTTGATAATGCCAGTGAAGTGTACACAAATACGTGAAGGTTGGCAATGCAAGTGCTCTGTGTAATTTTCCAGTACAATGTGTAATTCTGATGGCCACAGTAAACATTTACTATTCTCCCCTTTCTCCACCAAAACAAACTCTTTAAAAATAAATGGCTTGTGGTTTCTTTTTTTTCTTTTTTTTTCCTTTTAGAAGCTGATAAGTACCACTTGCCTATAGCTTGACTCATCATCTGTTTGGCTAGGGAATTCAATAACATTTCCCAAGACATACAGATTGTTGTAAAGAATACAGGGATCTGTGCCAGTGCCTACACAAATATTAGAGTATTGGATTTTTATAGCAGTTAGCTAGATGAGACTGCTTTCTATGAATAAACAAGGTATTGTGATTCTTCAAATTCTTTCTTTTCATGCACCCAGAATTGTTCTGAAGTACTCTGAGTAGGAATACTATTTACTTTTCCCTTGAGTCTTTCTTAATTGTAAATTTCATATTGCTTTCAACTTTCTGTATTCTTACTGAATGAGATTCTTTTTATTGTTGGACAACTTGAACATTCTCTAGGCTGGTGGTTTATACTGATTTTTAACTGCTGATTTATTTTTGACTGCTGATGTATCCATCTTCTATCTGGATGTAGTGCACTTAAATATATTTTCCACATGTTTCTCTGGATTAACAAAGCAGAAGAAAAACACACAAATTAGCCCCACCTTTGTAGGCCAGCAATGCCCCAGACTCACAAGTTTTACAGGTTTTCCAGCTTATCAGCTGAAAGCAATCCATGCTTGCTTTTTACCCTTTGTTAAATGATCCATTTTTGCATATCTTGGGGAAGGTGACTTTAATCCTTTATATCCACAAGATAAGTATCTAAAAGTTTTCATCTTGTTTTAAGTATTTGCTCCTGGGTGTCAAGGTATACCAGAGGGAAAAAAAAAAGGAGTGGGGGAGCCCAAACAAACAAAAAACAGAAAAAAAACCAATGACAAATCAACAGTAATTTTACATCTTGTCACCACCACGCAGGATGCTGAGTTATGGCACAGGCACATGGTGAATTATGAGTGAGTTAAATTATGGCACAGGCACATGGTGAATTATTGGGGGAGTTAAATAATTGCTCTTCCACACTGCTGCCCCTGCTGTCCATGTGCATGTGCTTGTCTGCCCCAAGTCTTAGGTAAAATTAGAAACCAGCTGCACATTCTATGTAGGAAACTGACATTTTAAAGTTCTTGTGAGCCCTACAAGCAAAGATTTAGTCCAGTATTTTCTCCCTGCCTTGCAAACTCTGCCTCCATTTTAAATCATTAAATTCTTTAAACTCATCCTGGCAGAACTGAAAATCCACTGCTGGCCATTTGTGGGCAAGCAGCAAACACATAAATTAAATTCTTGCCAGGGCTGGAATGACGCTTTTGCTCATTTGTTAGTCAAGTGAGGTGGATGCAGAAAATCCCTCTGTTGGTGCTGTGGTTCAAAGGGCATGCAGGAACTTGCTGGTGTAGTTTTAGCTGTGTTAGACCATAAATTTCCTCTGCTGACTGGATTCTGTGATAAGACTCTCTAGATGCATTCACCTGCTGCATTCAGTGCCATTTTTTTCCTGAGTAGATTTCCTGTTCTGCTTATCACCAAAGGGTCTTACAGCCTCACAGTGAATTGAGAGAGCAGATTAATATTTCATAAGTTTTTCTCTAAGCTTTCCAATTACAGAATGAATGTTTGCAGGGTGAAATCAGATATGATCTTTCAGAAGAGTTCTGCACCCCACATCTTCGATTAATCACTAAAGAAAGAAGTGTCACTTGGTTTTTTTGCAGATACAAAACTGAGATACCTGAACTAAAACATTTTAGAGTTTCCTCCTCCTTAGGCATTAAAAATCCCCTCAGCCACTGGATCCCTGGGATTTGGAAGGCCAGTAAACCAGGATTTGCAGCAAATGCCTGGGTGTAGTTCCATGTAGTTTAGGCAATAATGAAAAGCAACCTGCAACACTTTTCTTGTAGGTAAAGCAGGTAAAATTTCATTTTTTCCAACGGACACTGGTGGCCAGTGAAGTGGTTTTTTTCACTGTACTGAGGTGGTGACAAAGTTCCTAAAGGGCTTAAAGTTTTCCCTGTGGAATCTGTGACCCACCACTACTCATACAGTAAATTTATTTCAAAATTGAATTATCCCAAGTCCTAGTTAGTATTCCTTGCTTTAATAAAAATAAAGGAATTTTTCATTACTGCACAGTGATTTGGGTTTAGAGCTGGATTATTGTTACTTTAAGGGCTACAAGTGCAGTCTTCAACTGCTTCAGTTATTTATTAACAGAGCCATCATTTTCTGATGTGCCAGCTTGCAGGGTAACAGTTCCTGCAGAAATAATTGCATATTTTAAAAAGTATGCCAGACTACTGTTGCCCTTAACTTCTTCCTCTTGCCACCTCATAACTCCTTTTCCTTTCTGTCCTGTGCTTCCCATTCCTTAAGTTTTATTTGTCCCATGTCACCTCTTTAATTATTCACACGCTCAGGTTTTATGGGACGTAGCTTTTTCATTTGCAAGCTCCAGTACATTTGAAAATAACCAGCAGCAATTACTCCCTTAGGTTTTACCTGCAGTTTACAGGCTATTATAATATACCACTCGCAGACAAGGACAAGAAACACCTCTCCTCCAGGGACTGGAAACATTTACAGCTCTCAGGAGTGTCCTGGGAGGAATGCAAAAGCCCCACTGTGTTCCCATATGAGCCCCTGCTGGATTTTATTCATCTGTTTGCTGAGCTAAATATAATTCCTGTGCATCATTAGAGGCAGAGGGAACGAAAGAGCTTAGTAGAAGCTAAATCTGAGAGGTTTTAAAGGCAACTGCAGAATCACAGAGTAGTTTGAGTGGTTTTCTAAATTAAAATGACTGACCCAGCTCCCCCAGCAGGAAGGAAACTTCCAGGTGATGGTGCACGACCTCTGGTACACAAGAAAATATGAACCAAGGGTGGGCTGGAGCTCGTGGTGGAAATTGTGTCATCCCAGTGCTGTGACAAGGGCTGGGAAAAGGAGGAGCCTCCAATGGAAAAAGCCCTGGGTTGGGTTCTACAGGCACAAAAATAACTGGTTCATCTGCAGGATGGATCCAAACTCAAAGAGAGTAGGTTTAGATTCGATATGAGGAAAAAAAATTCTTCACTGTGAGGATGGTGGGGCTGCCCCATCCCTGGAAGTGTCCAAAGCCTGAATAACCTCATGTAGTGGGACATTCCCTGGCCATGGCAGTGGGGTTGGGACCAGATGGTCTGTAAGGTCCCTTCCAACCCAAACCATTTAGGGATGGGGAAAGAGGGAATGGGGAAAAGGAAAGGGGAAAGGAAAGAGAAAGGGAAAGAGAAAGGGAAAGGAAAGGGGAGAAGGAGAGGAGAGAAGGAGAGAAGGCGAGAAGGAGAGAAGGAAGGGAGAAGGAAAAGGGAGAAGGAAAAGGGAGAAGGAGAAGGGAGAAGGAGAAGGGAAAAGGAGAAGGGAAAAGGAGAAGGGAAAAGGAGAAGGGAAAAGGAAAAAAAGTCCAGCTTTGTGAACAGGCTAGAGTGGCATGTGAGCCCTCCTTCTGTCCTGCGGGCCAGCTGGGTGCTCTCTGCGGAGAATAAATTTAAAGTTATTCAACTTTAACCGGGGCGGTGCGGCGCTGACAGTCGGCCGCTCCCCTTCCCGGTGCTGTCAGGGGGAGGCCGGGAGAGGGACGAGGACAAGGAGGAGGAGGAGGAGGAGGAGGAGGAGGAATAATGAAGCTGAGCCAGCGCTGTGAGTAGGATGCGCCCCGGAGCCGCTCCGGGCGGGATGAGACCCCCGGGCAAGGGGAAGGGGCGAGAGGGTGATGCCAGCTCAACACCCGGCTCTTAGCCTGGAATAATTCATGCTCGAGTCTTAAATATATCCTTTCTCTTGGCTTGTTTTCCTGTGTTCAAGCCCAGCTGCGTGCGGGTGGGTGTGTGTATTAGCGAGGTGTGGCTGCGTGGGGATTTGGAATCAGCTAAACTCGGAATAACCCAATGCTGGGCTCACATTTAGGGATTTAGTCGCTGCCAAGGGGCACCTGAGGGACAAGGGAAATTGGGAGCTGCTGAAAGGTGGGACTGCTGGCGCAGGAGCCGAGGGAATGGCAGGGGAGGTTTAGGTTGTTAGGGAAAGGTTTTTCACCCAGAGGGTGGTCGGGCACTGGAACAGCTCCCCAGGGAAGAGGAGAGCGCTGAAGCTGCTCAAGGAGAGTTTGGAGAACGCTCTCAGGCACAGGGTGGGATTGTTGGGGTGTCCTGTGCTGAGCCAGGAGTTGGGCTGGATCATCCTTGTGTGTCCCTTTAAACTCGGAAACTTTAATATAAACTTAAAATTTAGTTTAAGGGTGGGTCCCTTTAAACTCGGAACAAAACTCGGAAACAGATACTCCGTGATTCTGTCATCTTTTCCTTATGCTCTGCTGTTTTACATGTCCTGCCACACCTCCATCCTGACTGTCCTTCCTCCTGGCTTCTCTCTGCCGCCTTCTGTGCCTGGCACTGTGAGTATTGCTGAGGGTCTCTGCCCATGGCAGTGGCACGGCTGTGACTCGCAGGGACACTGACAACCTCTGCACTCACCATCCCCGCACTGCTCCTTGGTGCTGAGCAGCCACAGCCTCCAGCACCAGCAAAAGCAGAGTGTGGCTTTCCTGCAGGCAGGCTGGACTTTGTGCTTTGCACCTCTTAATTGCTTAATCATAAATATTAAGCTCTCTTGGCTATCTTAACTTCGGAGCTTATGGCTTTGCTGTTAACTGTGTAGAGGTTTGCACGTGGCTGTGCAGAAACCTAAAGATGAATGTATGTGTGCAGGATAAACCTAAGAGAGCCAGCTGGACCCAGCAATGAGGTCTCTTGATGCCTTCTGAGCCCCAGAAAGCAAAACCAAAAGTTGGTTGACTGGTTGGTAAATGTATTCCTTGAGCATTAAAAAGCAGATTTTAAAAACGTTTAAGAAGCTTATGTTCTAAGTAAAATACAGAATATATTATAGAATCACAGAACTATTTAGGTTGGGAAAAACCTCCAGAATTGTTTTAATTGAGCCCAACCTTTGACTGATCACCACCCTGTGAACTAGAGAGTAACACTGAGTGCCACATCCAGTTGTTTCTTGTACTCCTCCAGGGATGGGCACTGCAAACCTCCCTGGGCAGTTCCAATCCCTGAGCTCCCTTTCCATGGGGAAATTCCTGCTGCTGTCACCCTGAGCCTGCCCTGCCCAGCCTGAGGCCGTTCCCTCTCCTCCTGTCCCTGTTCCTGGAGCAGAGCCCGACCCCCCTCCCTGCCCCTCCTGGCAGGGAGTTGTGCAGAGCCACAAGGTCCCCCTGAGCCTCCTTTTCTCCAGGCTGAGCCCCTTCCCAGCTCCCTCAGCCCCTCCTGGGGCTCAGCCCCTTCCCCATCTCTGTTCTGGCACACTCCAGCCCCTCAATGCCTTCCTTGTAGTGAGGAGCCCAGAACTGAACACAGGGTTCGAGGTGTGGCCTCACCAGTGCCCAGTACTGTGGTTCTGCCTCAGTCCATCCATCCAGCCTGTCCAGATCCCTCTGAAGCCTTCCTGCCCTCCAGCAGATCAACACTCCCACCCAACTCTGTGTTGTCTGCAAACTGAGTGTGCCCTCAATCCCCTCACCCAGATCATCAACAAAGACCTTGAACCTGACCAGCCCCAAAGCTGATCCTGGGGGCCAGCACTGGTGACTGAACACCAGCTGGGTGTGGCACCATTCCCCACCACCCTCTGGGCTGGGACACTCAGAAATTCTTAACCCAAGGAAGATGCACCTCTCCAAGCCCAGGGCTGCAGCTTTTCCAGGAGATGCTGTGTTTGCTGAAGTCCGGGGACACAACATCCACAGCCTTCCCCACATCCCCCGGGGGATCACCTGCTCAGAAAGGAGACCAGCTTGCCTTTCCTGACCCCCTGCTGATCCCTTGCTTATCCCGTTTGTGCCGTGTGATCACACTCTGGATGGATGTTCCATGATTTTCCCAGCCACCAGGGAATAACATCAGGCATGACAGCAGTTAGACATTTGTACTTTGTCCTCTGTTTAGGTAAAATGCTGCATTGTTGAGTCCGTTTTGCAACAGAGTTCCTCCATAATAACGTTGAAAAATAGTGCAAATACATTGTAAAGGTAAACCTGCCAAGCTAACTGTGGAATGAGCAAAACAAAACCTGACTGGTGCTCCCGTGATTTTTGCAATGCACCACGCCCCATCCCCTCCCCAAAGATAGTCACTGAAATCTGTCAATGAAATTGTCATTTTCACTTCATTCTTCCTGGATCTTGTCTTTGAAACTTGTGACTTGGCCTCCTTTATGAATTAAATATATTTTGTGAATTAGTCTGATAATTTTTTTAATATTGAAAAAGAGCAAAGGTCGGGGTCATTCTGCTTCTTTCCAGCAGCTTCCTCATTTGTGCACGTGGACTTTTTCAGTGTTTGTGTTCACTCTGCACAAATGAAGTGTCAGAGTAATTTCAGTATTATTTTAGTGTGGACTTTCACTACTACTTGTGGTGGAGTGAGATTTCTCATGGGTACTACTTGTGGTGGACTGAGAGATTTCTCATGGGAACTTAGAGAAATTTATAATATTTTAGGATCCATTACATTACTTTCTCAATCTTAATCCTTTGAGGAAAACACAGCAAGTTTCTCACGATATTTTTCCTGGAGTCGCACAAATGTTTCTGCAATGTTTCATTGAGTTTTTTATTTTTAAAGCTGGGATAATGCAGGAATAACCAAGTGGACAAATACAAACAGGAAGTAGCTAGAGAGGGAAAATTCAGTCTTTATGGTGGATTATCAACAGAACCTGAGTGAATAAAGTCTTCTCTTATGGAAAAAAATTATCAAAGTTTCTTCTGGCATGAATAACCAGAAGTAAGGGCTCAGGAATGTCTGTGTTGGAACCAGTGTGTTCATTCTACAGAATTTTTCAGGAGTGGCCGAACTTGCAAAACAGGACTTGATGAGGACAAGTGAAAAATTTGGCCTTATTCTAGAGAAAGGGTAGGGCAGAAATCATAATGTTTATAAAAGGCAGTTCCAAGAAGGAAAGGAAAGAAGTATCTTATGAGTGTAAACTGTTAAAAGGAAGATTCAGACAAGATAATACAAGATATTTTCTAGAGGGCTGGCAAAGTAAACACACTGCATGTTTTTGGACATTGGTCCTGTTGAACTCAGTTTTCAGGACTATAAAATGAATAGTTTTCTTTTTTTCCACTCTAACAGACCTTTGCTTTCAAGGATGGTTCTTTGCAGATCAGGAAGTGGCTCATGCCTCTGAAACAGCCTGTCCCACTACTGCAGTGTGATACTTCCTTGTTTAGCATCATAAATTTCATCAGGAAAGCCTGTTAGCACTTCTGGTGTTGAGGAAAAGCAGATATTCAGTATGAGGAGGAAGCTTTTCACAGCAAGGGTGGTAAAACACTGGCACAGGTTATCCAGGGAGGTGGAGGCTGCCCCATCCCTGGAAATACCCAAGGTCAGGCTGGACAGGGCTCTGAGCAACCTGTTGAAGAGTTCTCTGCTCACTGAAGGGAGGTCAAATTAGATTAATTCAGAGAGTCTCTTCCAACCCAGATTATTTTGTGATTCTCTGAATGCAGTCAGAGCTCATTGTGTGAATGGGATTTCTGCTTTTTTAACCCAACATGCTGAAAATGTCGGTGCAGGGAATTCCCTCTTTGGTCAGTATTTAAAACCATTCCTGGAGTGTTTGCATGTCTCAAAAAAATCAACAGTAACTGCAAAACACCTCTGTAGTACCTGGTACTTACTTTTCAGAGTCAAAATCCTATGGGATTGAGTTAAACTTTGTGTTTCTTTGAGGTATTATGGATGTGGATTGAAGGGAGTGTTGGGGGAATTTTGTGCTTGAAGATCAAGTTTTGGAAACAAAAGGAGTTGTCCTAGATAGGAATGCAACAAATAGTCTATTGCCACATCTCTGAAGGCTGAGGTTAGCACAGTGAATTAGACAAAAACAACTAGTTTGGGTAGCAATGTCAGAAAAAAATAACAAGATTTTTTTGTGTTGCTATGAAAACAGTTTCACATCTTTGTGGGGTGGTTTTTTGTTTGTTTGTTTGTTTAATTTTTATTTTCCCCTTCACAGCTCTTCTGAGATTATTTGGATTCCTGTTGATATCCCTGGCTGCTTGGTATTTGGGATACTTTGCTGCTGCTCATGTACCCCAAAATGCAATATCTGTTGATGCTCTTCAAGAGATCGTAAAGAAACCAGTGTTGAGGGGTGTGTAGTTGTATTGATTTCCTTTTTTTTTCTTTTTTTTCTTTTTATACTGTATCTGATATTGTGTGTTTATATGCCAAATGACAAATGGCTTGTTAGCTAAGAAATTATTTGTTATGTGCTATTATAAGAATGAAGGTGACTGTAAAGTTAATTAAAGCAAAGCTGAACTTGGTCTTAGAAACTGTCTTTGAAGAAACACAATGTCAGCCTATTTTTGCAAGTGTACAAAGGGAATTAATTGAACACTGATGTAAGAACACTTTCTTTGTTTGCTGGCATAAAAGTGCAAAGCTGCAGCTTTGCTTCTGTTACATGTATTTTGTATTTATGATAAACAGCTGAATCACTAACTAAATTTTGTGAGTAAATTCTCATTATTTTTTTGCTCTACTCTGACCAGGTGGTTTAATGTGTATATTTTTGTCATTGTATGACTAAGTTATTGTGTAAAAAAAAAAAGGCTTAAAATAAGAATGATAAACTGTTGGTAGGAAACTTTCATCCTTGGTAGCCCTTGTTTCCTGTTATGTGGAATAGCAGATAATAATTACCTTCATTTCAATTATACCTATTTGGAAATCAGTGATAACTTCCAGCCCAAACAAACCTGTGATGAAGTTGCCACAATCCCAGGGAACTGCAGGATTTTGTCTTCAGAGGTTTGAGTTTGTTGACATGAGGGGATTCATCCCACATGGAAATTGTTCATGCAGCATCCAATAAAACGGTTTTTTTTCCATCTGTGCTGTTGCAGCCCCAGCCCCCAAAAGGCAGAAGTGTGACCACTGGTCTCCCTGCCCACCGGGGAACTTCGCCTATCGCATCCTCAGTGGAGGTGGCAAGCAGAGGAGGGCTAAAATTTGTTTTGAGGACGAGCAGTGAGTACCAGTCTAACTTTACACCTTAGCAATGCTTTGCACTGTGAGCAGAGGTGCTGGGGTTTGGTTCAGTAGCAGCAAAAACACTTCAGCATTTATCTGGCAGCATTTAACTCTTCTTCTTCTGCCTTTTTCTTTTTTTAACCTGATCTCCAGTGATTTTCTTTGTTCTTCTACATAAGCTGCAGATGACTGTTAGTTTCCAGTAGGATTTTTAATTTTCATGGTGCAGGAGAGCAGATTTCCAGAATGTTGGCTTCTCAGCACCTTCTGAAAGTCAGGTTCTTTCATGGCTTTTCAAAGTGGACAGGTGAAAAACTTCAAAACATTGCAGTGACCTTTCCTGGAAACATAATCCACAGAGAGTACAGCCACAAAACCACTTATTCTTGTTTAGGTTTTTTTTTCCTCCTTTATCTTTCTGGCTGCACTTGTATGAAATATTTTCTTGATCTGGCTCATTTTGAAAGAGCCATTGTTGAAGGAAACTGACTTATACACTGTGCAAGATTTTTAAGCTCTTGTTTACAATAGAGTTTTGAATTAAATAACTGTAAAAAACATAAATATCAGAAAATTACTTTGCACTGGGGAACATAATTTTGCAACAGAGCTGCTGGACAGATGTATTTTACTGATATTGTATTTATTTCAATTCCAGGCTTGTAAGTGAATGGAATGATGATATTGGAAGTGGTATAAACATTGCCATTGTGAATTGTAAGTAAGAGAAAAAATATTAGAGAGAGACATATTTTTGTACTGCAATAAATTACCAGTGTTCTTGGGAGGCTTGGGTTTTTTGGTTTTGTGGGGTTTTTTACCAGCTAGTATGGAAGGCAAAGGAAAATATTGCAAACTTGATTCATGTTAATGTAAGAAAAACAAATCTGTGTGATAAAAACAGTCTTCTGGGTAAACAAGAGAAACATGTTCATAATCAATATAGGAAAATAGAACAGAAAATGTGCACCTAGATGTAGTGTAAGTGCATTTTTTTAGACAAAAGACTTGTAGCACAATATCTGTGATCTCCAGCAGTAGGACTTAATTTTCAGCTACAGCCCTTGATAAAATATATCTGCTCCTCCATTGATGAGGGGGAAGCAGGAATGAGAGTTGCAGTTCTGCCTCAAGGTGTAGCCATGGTAAAAATTCCTTTTCCAGACTTGTTCAGGGTACAGAAAGACAAGCTCAAATTTTAATTAATATTAAACTGCCATTTGCTTATAGTAAAAGATACTAGAAGCAGCATGTGTGTTTTGTTCTGAGTTTGGAGGCACCTAAATCCTGAATTTTGATTTAGATGAATGGGAATGGTGATGAAGTGCAGTGTATTCAATAATGGGTCAAGGCAAACATGAATGCCTAAATTTTGTGGGGGAGGGGGAAAAAGGGAGTTCACAGGCACAGTCAAGATGGCTTTGATCACAAAACACTTCTATTAAATTTTTTTTTGCTAAGTAAGTCCTTGACTTTGTCTAAGCTTGTATGATTTTGCTGAAGGTTAAATTAACCACTGACAAGAATATGTTCCAAATTTTTTCCCCAGTTAACTACTGCCTTTTTTTCCAACAATCATACAATCTTTACTGGGTATAAAATACAAAAATGAGTTTAAAATTAGAGTAAGAGGAGAAATACTCATCTTGAATGCACAAGCAAGGTGGTGGCAAATAGAAGCAGGTAAATCCATCAATTATCCTGCACCAGTCTGTAACATTTTTTTTTACATGTCCACTAATTAGATCAGGCAGGATAATGACTATTCTCAATAAGTGTCTCATGGATGAAAGGCTGAACATTTCAAACAGTGCACAGAACAGGATGAAGCTTATTCAAATAAGCTTAACCAATTTTCCTATCTATGGATGTGACCTAGTATAGTTTATTTAGATATAAAAACATGGAAGCACACACCAAAAAAATGGATTTTTCTTTAAAATAAGAATGAATAAATTTTTTTTAGTCACATTTGATCATTCACGGACTACATGAAACAAAAGTATTCTCCCCAAATCTTAAACTTGTTATTTCATATTTCTTCCAATTTAATAACTGAAACAAAATAAGCCAAATAATGCACAAAATTAGAGATGCCTAGCTTTAGCTGAAAATGCTGTGTTTGCTAATTGAATAAAATAATATTTGCTCATATTCAGACCTTTTTTTTTAAATTACAGATAAAACAGGAAAACTCAGGTCGACAAATTTTTTTCGAAATGTGGAGTAGAGGTAAGGAAATAGTTCAATAGAGCTTTTGTTAGTGTTTCAGCATTAAGAAAAGACAGATTCATGTAACTATCCTCCTCTTTCCTGTTTGACTTTGTATTCTCAACAGGGATCAGCTAGAAACAAACAGCTGCTGTCTTCATAAAATATGTTCTGGCCAGATACATTGACAAATTTTGCCTGAAAAGCTGAATTTCTCCTGTTGGTTCAGATAGTTAATTATCTTTTTTTAAAAGTATCTTGTTCTTTTTCCTTTTTTTGTTGTGCCTTTTTCTTTGGTGTCCATTATTTCAGTCTGGTAGGAATGGCACTTAACCAGACATGACATCAGATACTTCAGTCAGCAAAATTCCTTTTCCCAACATATCTTGTTCTATTTTAGTTATAAAATCATCATAGGAAATTTGCTCATCTGTCTCTTTCATCCCTCCACGTAGCTGGAAAGATGATCTACTTTAAGAATAGCTTTTTACACATTTTCTAAATGTTGAATGGCCAAGTTTCCTTGCCTATTAGTGAGGAGAACCAGAATGCTCTGAGGCACTGGAAGCCTTAAAAATCCTTAAAAATGCTGGTGGCCGTGGATGCATGGGCAGGAATGTGATGTGTGTGGCATGAATAACCAGCTGTGTGGTTGACTCCACAGACCACTCGAGGGAGATGATGAATTTCATCAGGAGTGCACCAGTAGGGTCCCTCATTCTGATGGCCACCCACGATGATGGCAGCACCAGGTAGGAGGTTATGGAGCCTGAGGGGCAGAGCAGTGAAAAGCTGGGAAATTACTCTTGTGAATTGGTGTAAAGGAATGGTAAATCCCATTCTACACTCAAAGTTGTTCTCTCAATTCTTGTCTGAAAGTTTTAATTCCGTGTCTTTTCCATGATTGCACATATCTGTGTGTTGGTGCTCCCTAGGATGGGTAGATACTACATTGTTCAAAAGCAGCCCAAAGGGCACTGCTGTTACTTCTGGGTCACAACCTTCTTTACTCTGAAATGTTATTTATCCACACCTCCAATTATGATGTCTCTAGTTTGCATTCCTTCTAACATCATAATCTGATTTTTCAGGTGCTTTTGAATTTTGGGGGGTTTTTAGCTAAGTTCATGATATGGTAATTATCCAGGAAAAGACTTAATCCATGTTTGACACCCTTGTCAAGCACCAGACAGTGTTTGAGATACATTTTTCTTTCTGCTATGCTGTTACAAACAGGTTGTGTTAACATCAGGAACTTACTGAGAAGGAAAAAATTTGATAAATTCAGTTCTCTGGGTGAATTCAATGTCATGCTACTACTACAGCTCTCAGGACTATTTAAATCTCATTTTTGCTTTTAAAGGCTTAATGCTGAATGTAAAGCATGAATCAGCCATGATCTTTTTCATAGTTTTTCACATCCTGAATTTTTAACGCTCATTTTTTCACCATGTTTTCTTAGGTTGAAAGATGATGCCAAAAAATTAGTAGAAGAACTGGGAAGTAAAGAAATCAAGAATATTAAGTTCAGATCAAGCTGGGTTTTTATAGCTGCCAAAGGCTTCAAGCTGCCAGACAATATCGAAAAAGAAAAGGTCAGATTTGTTTTGTTTTCACTTTATATCTGTCTGTATATCAAACCCAACAACTTTGGGAATAACTTGCCCACAGGTTGCAGGAGGACTAAAGATACTGATTTTCAGAGAGATTTTTGTTTGCATCTGTGCCACTGCTCAGTTTCTGTAAGCCCAGTCGTGCTCATCTGTGGCTGAGGCAGACAGAAATGGAAACCCAACACAGAGTTCAGGTCCCTTGATGCTGATTCCCTCCACAGCAAAGTCAAACTTCCACAGTGGGCTCTTTTCCCAGAATATCCCAAAAAGGTCAGGCTGGAAGGGACCACAGAGGGTCACTGGTGCCACCTCCCTGCTCCAGCTGGGCCATCCCAGAGCAAAGGGCACAGGGCTGTGTCCAGGTGGAATATTCTGGAATATCCCCAGGGAGGAGACTCCAGCCCCTCTCTGGGCTCTGCTCAGGGCTGGTCCCTGCCCAGGGCAGAAGTTGTGCCTCCTGTGCATGGGGAATTGCTGGGCTCAGCCCCTGCCCGTGGCTCTGGGGCCATTGCTGGGCCCTGGAGCAGAGCCTGGGACTGCTCTGCCCTCCCTGCACACAGGGACAGACAGACAGACAGGGACAGACAGACAGGCACACCAGGCTGAGCCCCTCTCTCTGGCTCCTCCCCAGGCTGAGCAGCCCCAGCTCCCTCAGCCTTTCCTGGGCACGGAGATGCTCCAGGCCCTGCTCAGCCCCAGGAGCTCCTGTCCCTGCTGTGCTGAGCAGCCAGAGCTGGGCTCGGCAGCCAGAGGAGCCTCCAGGGCTGGGCACAGGGGCAGGGGCACCCCTGACTGTGGGATGCTCATCCCAGTGCCCCCAGGACACCCCTGGACACTCTGCTGGCTCAGGGACAGCTCGGTGTCCCCCAGGACTCCCACATCCTTCTCCACAGAGCTTTCCCCCAGCAGGTCACCCCCATCTTGTGCTGGTGCAGAGTACTTTTGCAATATTCTTCATATTTCAGAGCTTCTGCTGGACAAATATACTCAATTTAGTGTACATCATGACAGCCATCTGTGAAACAAATAAAGCACTCTGTGTAAGAGAGAAACTGGCAGCATCTTCACCCGTTATGTTAAGCAAGATGTGCAACATTCTCCTCAGCTTCCCAGTTCTCCTTCACTACCCCCTCCTCTTGTATAAGATTTGACAAAGTGGTATGTAAATAAAAAAAAACTAAATACTGATTTATTTTTTTAAATTCATTTTATTTTTACAGATAAATCACTCTGACCAGACGAAGAACAGATACAAAGGCTGGCCAGCTGAAATCCAAATAGAAGGCTGTATCCCAAGAAACCTGATCTGACCAAATTCATACCTCATTAATAAAGACAATTTTATATTTTTATATGTATGAGTCTATTAAATTGCCTCCAGAACTCAATAAGCACCTGAACAGCTGTAAAACAGGTCAAAGGGACAGTTTTTTAACCTGTCTTTCCTCCCTGTGGTTTTATTCTAATCTGAAAACAAACAGGTATATTTGATAAGAAGTGGAAATGAAATAGTCTGGTTTGGAATTGCAATGTTCAGGAAGTCAGTCATAAAAAGCCAGGATTTTTAAAAGTGAGTGTACATTGTCATTAATACTTTTGGGGGTTTGGTTTTACTTTTTTCTTTTCAGTATGTCTTTTCTTTTGGTTGCCTTTAAATACTAACACACAAACAGAACCTAGTCGAAATTGTAATATAAAATCACTGGCAATACACCAAATTACTTTGGTGTCAGTTTAATAACATTTCTTCTGTTCAGAGAAAGTATGGCAGCAGCAAATATATTTGTTGAGCTGATTTTAGTGGTGTTGACAACACAGAATAGCAATGCTAGTATGTAAAGATCCACTGACTTGAATTATTTTGCCAAATTTAAGCTGCAAATTTACATAGTTTTACTTAATTAGTTTTCTTCCTTTAAGTTCAACTTAACTTTTAAAAATGTAGTAACTTCATGCAAGCATAAGTATGGATCATGTTAACATGATTTAAAGGAAGCTGTAGAAATATTTATTCAATTTCCCTTTTTTTGAAGCACAGCAAGTGTCTGGACTGGTCTTAAGTGGTGTTTGTCCCCCTGTGGTTCAGAAGTCTCCCATATGGCTGATTCCACAACTTAAATTGCTTCCTGCAGCATTCCACTGTTATTCTAATTATTCCCCACACAAATGGAATTGACTCAAAAGGACCAAGGACATGGAGAATAACTCATCACTATTCATTTTATACCATTCCATTTTGTGTCTAATGATTGTGCTCATCTACTCTCTCCTCCTTAGACTGAACCCACCTGTTTTAATCTTTCCTTACATTTTTTTCTCAACATTAAAACATTAGTTCTGTGGTTCCTGCTTGAAGCCCCCTTTGAAAGCTTCAAATCTCCAACTGTGGCTGCCACTTGTAGTCACTGCTGTGCTCCCAGCAGCTTTCTGGTGGTGTGTCTCTCACCAGTCCCTAAAATTTCCTGCCACTGGTTTGCAGACTGCTCCATAGCCCAAGGTCACTGCCAAAGAAACAAATTAGTCCAACTCAATTGGATTTTGGCAGACTCAGTGGTTGCTCCTTAGCACCTTGCTGCTGATGAGGTGGATACAAACTGAGCACTTCAATAGCTGCTTCAATGTTTTTCCACATTAAGTCATTCTTCTTAATAATAATAATTTTTTCGGGTGGTGCTTGTGTTGCTGGCAGGGCATTTATTCCTTTGCATCATAATCACCCTTTGCTACATGCCTGAATTATAAAAATAACATAATTACAGTGCTAATGGCTGGCAGTCCTCAAGAGTGCCAAGCTCTGAGACAGCCCTCAAGCTCTGTGCAGTCTGACAGTCCCTGCCTTCTGCTCCAGGCCACAATTAATCTCACATCAATTACAATTACATTTTACTTCCATTTCTGTTTAGTAGTTACCATGGAGGACATTCTCATGCTTTCATTTGCTCTGTTCTTCACACTGTGCAACTGTTCCATTCCTTGCAACAGCAAAAGCTGTGCCTCTGTCATCTAAATCAAAGATCAAACCACCCCGAGAATCTTTCACAGCACAAATTCCTGCAAAATGGTCTTTAACTCTGTGGTCTTTTCACTTTTACAGAGAAGAAGCTGAGTCACCTGGACTGAAGTGTGCTGATAATCTGCAGTGCTGAATAGCCATCATCAGCTTTGTTTTCATTTGTTCATGACACAGTACTTAAATATGGCAAGCAGAGGACTCTCAAATACTTTGATAACCCTCTGATCTGAATAAATTGTGGGAAAGTGATCACTTGCCACTTTTTCCATCACTTTTCAGATTAGAAGCAATCTTGCAGAGTTGGTTTGAAAGTGAGATTTTGACTCTGCACCCCCAATTTGAACACTTTTAAAGGAACTGCCTCCTAGGAAGAAGCAAAAAGCTTTTTCATGGAATTCTAATTCTAAAAAATTAATCTGGGGGAAAACAACAGCTGCAGTGGTGGAGGTCAATGTTTTCCATGCCAGGTGATGTTGCCAACCACAAGGAGCAAGTAGGAAATGATTTCCTGCATTCTCCCGAGCTGGGAAAGTGCTGGGAAATACCTCTGGGTGCTTATTACACACGTGGGGTCACCAGTGTGCTGTAAGGTTAAAGCCTGCACAGCAATCCATCATTTTCTAATCCCAGCAGGCAAATCCCATGGGAAGCCATGAGCTTGAGGCTGGGGCATTACTCAGGGCGTGGGTTTGTGGATTTAAGAGTGGGATGGCACAGCAGGTGGCAGCAGTGGTTTTCCAGCTCCTCTGCATCTCCAGAAATACCCAAACTTCCCGAGCTTACCTGTCCTGGGCAGACTCTGGGAGCCACAGACATAGTGGAGATCACCTTGGGTGGAGCTCAGCAGCTTTGCCCCTATTGTGCCAGACCTTCCTTTCCTACACTTTGCCAGGGGCCAGGCATTTCAAATAACCCCAGCAGAGCATTCCACACAAAGAGCTCCCTTGTACCCCCATAGAGAAACACATTTTACATGCTCCCATTTTTACCTCCTAAATTAACATGACAACCAGCTCCACAAAGAACGAAGGACTTGGATAGAGTTCCCTTTTTCATTTCTCCATTCAGGAGCATGAGAAGTACTTCAGGGTCCTGATATGTCTCTTAAAAATCCCTGGATGCCTGGCAGTCAAATTTGATGGCAGCCACTGGAAATATTGATTAAGTAATAGATAAGATTTTCAGTTTCGCAGTGGCAACTGTTTCTTCATGTTATTTGTATAGCATTACATAACTCAAACTGGGATGCTTCCACTATATTTAAAAGAAAAATACAAGACAGGAAAAGAAAGGCTAAAGATGCTCTTTTTGAGGCAGGCTGTGCTTAAAGGAAAATACTGACCAAGAGCAATCCACTCATACAAGCAAAGAGAAACTGATACTTTTACTTAAACATAGTGCCTGGAGGGAAGTAATATAGGAGTGTGATTTATGTGATCTCTTCTTAGCTGCAGTGAGATGCTGAACCATGACTAGAATTCAGGGGATTGAGGGTGGTTTAATAACATTTGAGTGACAGCAGTTCCTCATTTCTGGGGACTCAGAAGTTTTGATTTCAGTTCTACTCTGTTTTTTGGGCAGGTTTTTTTGCTGTGTTTTTAATTTGGTTTGGGTTGGGGGGGTGTTGTTTTTTAGTTGGTTGGTTGAATTTGTTTTTTTTTGTTTTGTTTTGGTTTTGGTTTTCTTTCTGGGAGAGGAATGCAGCTTCTTAGGAAATGCAGTTTCTCCTCCAAAACACAGACTTCACACTAGCAGCTGCCTTCCAAAGTCTACCCAAAGAATAGACCCTTTGGCCTGTCTTGGTCTCTGTTTCAGGTTTCATTAAAAAAAAAAAAATAGCTATGTTTTGGCCAAATGCAATTCACATTTCAACCTTGTACTTCTCAGATAAATCCTATGTAGTTGTGCTTTTTATCTTCTAGGAATTCCTATCTCCTAGGAATTCCTATCTGTTAGGAATTGCATAGCAGTGTTTAGTGCTCTTGGCCACCCAACCAGGATGATGAACCCAACAAATGATTCTTTAAGGAGCCAAGGGACACCTCCAAATCAGCTGCCCTTGTCCCTGTGGGGGAATTCAGCTTGCCAGTGTGCACTGGAACACCACACAGCTGCTCCAGACAGCCCCAGCAGATTCCCCAAACTCCTGGACGACAACTCTCGGTGCAGGGACTCGGGGAGGCGGCTCAGAGAGGTGTCCTCTGGGATTTGTTGTTTGTTCCCTGAGAGGCTCTCGTGGCTGATGTGGGATTGTTTTGGCCACAGCGACCGCGCAGCCGAGTTTCAGATCTCTGCTGCTTTGCCTGTGCCCATCTGGCTCCCGAGATGTGCCAGGCACGGGTGAGCATGGCTGGAAAAGCAGCAGCTTTTAGCAATGGCTGTGGTTTTGATGTATGTTAGGATGGGTAGTGGAAGATCCTGGGCTTGATCCTCAGGTTGGTTATGGTCACCTTCTCCACATAAAATTTCCATGGTTAATCGGGCACCTCTGTCCTTGTTTTTGTGGGAGCAAGCACAGTTTTCAACTGTTTCCTCCTCAGGCACTCCCACAAGAGGAGTTCCATGGGGGACAGCAGGAGCGACACAATATGTCTGATATTGTGAGGGACGAGGATGTGGCCAGAGAGAGTCGTGTCAAGTATATTTTTGAGGTAAGGTGACTTCCACCCATGGTCCTTTCCTGCTTTGCAAAGCTCCTTAGGTTCATTGTAAGGAACCTGCTCCCAGAACAGACAGCAAATGTTTGTTTGCTGGACATTTTTAAGCACATTCATAGCTCAAAGCAGAGGCAAGAAGAAAAGGGCAGTGAGGAGCTGACAGAATCCCAGAATTGCAGCTGGAAGGGACCTGCTCAGATGTTATGAGCCCATGAGGGAGAGATGCCCCAATAAAGGGGCAAAGGAGACCATGTGAGGACAACATACAGATTTTATTTAAGAAAGGGGAGGTAGAGAGATAGAAAGAAATAGGAAAGATGTCTCAGATACAGAGCATCAGTTGAAGCTGGGTGATATTTAAGGCCCTTCCACTAGCAACCATTTAATCCTGGTCTAACACAGGAGGCCAAATATTCACTGTATCTACAGGAGTATTTATTCAGATGAGCTACAAAAATAAATCAGAAGAGAAAATCAGTTCTCCTTCACTGTGCTGCAGGAGCTGATGTGTTAAAAGCAAAATGAAAGCAATCCTCTGTCACAGATGAATGAAAAGCAAATGTTCATCTGCCCTTCACAGGTCACTGGTGTGTGACTCATCACGAGTCTGTCTTTTATCCTTTTAAGACACACCCTATGTTCTGCAGTTGTCCAATACTAAAGACCAGGGAATCTGATATTTATTGTGGTACTTGCTTTCTCCTGACATGGATGATTTCCTGATTAAGCTCTTCATTTCCTTCACTTACAACTCATCATATCTGTGCATGTGCAAGTACATTATAGTTAGACCTGGTTTAGGAACTGGTTGCTCAGTCTGACAGGATTGGGGGACACAGCTACAACTCCTGCACAAACAAACTGGTGATTATTAGTGATATGTAAAATATCTGGAGTGCAGGGCTCACCAGAACTCCCTGCATCCCTGTTCACTTTGACTACAGCACTGCCTGAGAGCAGCTCTGCACATAACCAGCAACTGATTCAGAGCAATCTCTGCTTCACTGAGTCCCACTTCTGGAGCTCATATGGATGAACTCTGAGGCCTTTTTTGTGTCATTTCAGGGAATGGGCCAGGATCACAGAAAGTTCATGGCTTCCCTGTCACAAACCCCATGTCTGTGTACAGCTCCAGCTGATGGCAGCTGAGAACCCCCTGCAGAGGAGAGTCAGACTTTGATGCAGAATAACCTTGTTCTGGGAGACAGGATTTCCCTAAATATCCAGGGAACGTCAACAATGGAAATTCCCCAGCTCTTCCCTTCTGGATTATGTAACATTCCCATCAGATAGGACCTCAGTCCAGTGGTCTCCTCTGATCCCTTGCCTAACAATCCCACAGACAAAAAAGGAGATATTATTTTGTTGTTGTATTAAAACTTCCATAGTACTATACTAAAAACGAGGGCTCAAGAGTTACCTAAGAGATAGTTGCCCACAGTTTTTTATTGCAAGGCACCTCAGCAGGAATGCAACACATCTCCCATCTATCTGGGCTGGCTCTAACTCCATTAGGGCTGCAGTAAAACTAAGGAAAGGAACGCTTCCTCCCCCTGCTCAGCAGAGCATAAATACTCCTTGTTTTGGATACATCACTGCAACCATTATTTTCTAATGCTGCTGATACTGATGTCTAATACCCCAGGAATTTCCCACAGAGGAATTTGTATTTAGAGTTTTATGAGGTTTCTTTTATATATATGTAATTTAGCCAGAAAATATCAGTGAAACATACATGTGATCAGCCAGGAATCATTCTTGTTCTTGGGAAAAAGACTGTTTCTGGAGTTCTTGAACATTTATAAGGCACAACTAGTGCAATTCTGATGCAGCCATGCAAATTTCACTATGCTGTTATCCCATGTTTATTCCCAAGATGACATGACTTGCTTGGCAAGCTCAACCCCAGGTTTCCCATAGCAGAGTCTCAGGCATCTGGATCCTTAAAGCAATGTATTTCCCTGACTGGTGCCACAGGTGCCTGTGACTTTTGAGGGGCAAAGGGTCAGTGCCAGTTCTTGCCAGGGGCTCCCACCCCCCAAAGCTCAACCTGCAGCTCCTGTAGCTGTAGAGCCACATGCACTGATTGTATTCCTCAACTCCACGCCGTGGGGAAAGCATTTTCCTTCTCTCACAGTCCACTGCTTGGTGTCTGCACCTTTATTCATGTTTTGCTGCAGTGAAATGAATGTGTCAGTGAGATACTGATGTATTTCATAGCAAAGAGTGAACATTAATTAAGTCCATAACCTGTTTCCTAATGTGGCAAAGGAGAGATAATTCAAATTAATTCAAAGGAATGATCTGGCATGGAGGGAATGGGGACAGGAAAGGGTTACCCTGGCTGGAGGCAGGGATGCCAGAGCCAGGGCTGCTCCCTGTGAGGGAGTGAGGTTCCACTGGCTGATGAGATAGGAAATGCTGCAGCATTTTGTACAGTGGGAGCACTCAGTTCCCACCTTTGGGCAGCAGAGGTGGTGCTGGGGGCTGGAGCAGGGGGATGAGGTGCCCTATGCCAACACTCACACAATGGATATCAGGGCAAACATAAGGAATCAGCCCATGGCACATCTCTGCACTGTCCTTGTAGAACCACTGATGGCACTAGGACTCTGCTCTGGATAATGTTCATGAAATCTCTTATCATTTAGGCACAAACAGTGTTTAATTCACCTCGAGGGATACAAAAATCCCCCACCACTGTTCTGCCCGATCCTTCGCTACCATTTAATTTCCTGTTGAGGATAGTAATTTACATGAATTGAGGAAGTCACCTCTGTCATTTTTAATGTAACAAGGTTGAAGAGACAGACAGGAGGAAGGTCATGCAAAGCCAGTTGCACCTGAGCAGCTCATAGACAATCAAACACACTACATGCTGTGTTTTAGGTTTCAGACTCTTCCTGTCCCAACTAAACTGTAATATTTTAGTGCTAAATAGCTGTGAGAACTGCCTTTTTTTATGTTATCTGTAACAGATAGCACTCTTGCTTTTCATTATCAGAAACTAAGGAGGTAGAAAAATGGTTGGAGAAAAATATCACTGCTTGTAAATATCCGGATGGCAGCTGTTTAAATACCATCATCATCATGACCATTAACAGATTTCAGTACCCCTTGAACAAATAGGTTTAACATTCTAGATAACAAGGTTTAATTCTTAGTCACACTGTCCCATATAAATTGAAAAAATGGTCCCTGTCTTTGAAGGGAGATATTTTTCTTCATTTTTTTCCTCTTCCCCTTTTTTGATAGCTTCTACCCATTGTGGTTATTTAATTAATTTTGGGAATCTTGTGGAGTTTTTTGGGGAAATGTCCAATCCATTGCATAGTTAAAGCTCTTCTTTCTTTTTTGATACATTACTTCAGTTTTTGCTTCTGATTACCTTGATACTTGGAGACAGAAAAATACTTCACCTTACCAGCTGTTGGTGGGTTAGGGTCTTTGTTGCTTCTCTTTAAAGTAAATCTTCACTCCTTCATTCAGTGAAGTTTGTACCATCTAGTCCCTCTGCAATAGGAAATTTCATCATTTTCTAAAGAGATAAAAAATTGCAATGTGTAATTGAAAACAAGCTCAGGAGCATGGAAAACAACAAAGAGGGAGTTCAGATGTCATTTCCTGGACTGACTTCAGACTGCCTTGCTTCAGACACTCTTTTTAAGCTGCTCCTGGGCCAGGAGTGGAGGTTTTCATAGTGTAAAAAGGAAAAATCCTAGGTCAAGATTCAGTGTTCAGACAGGCAAAATGGCTTTGGCAAACACACCAGCACAGACAATTTGTGAACAG
This sequence comes from Luscinia megarhynchos, assembly GCA_034336665.1. Taxonomy (NCBI): domain Eukaryota; kingdom Metazoa; phylum Chordata; class Aves; order Passeriformes; family Muscicapidae; genus Luscinia; species Luscinia megarhynchos. The sequence goes on from JAPFBE010000003.1 coordinate 4,563,675, forward strand.
AGCCAACAGTTACAGCATTTTCAGGTAAATATCATTGCCCTGGTTGATGAATCCAGCTCTGGCCAAAAGTAACTAGCCTGGGAATTCATATGAGGTTGGGACTAGCTACAAGACTCGCCATAAATATTTATGAGAAATAAGGAAATATTTTGTTTAAAGCAGAAAGGAAATATAAAAGTCTATGTTTAAAAGTTGAAGCCAAGTTTCTACCTCATTAGATTTGTGTATTTACTAAAAACTCTGAAAAAGCACCAGCTGAAACCACAGTCTCTTGCATGCCTCTCAAGCAGAACATCTGAATTTCACTTTGCTTTACCCACTACCACAATCACTTCTGATGACCACAAAATTTGCAGTGAAGGAGCCCAAGAAGATCTGCATGCCCACCAAACTATGCTGTTCCTATGGAATAAACCACTGCTCAACACTCAAATGCAGGAAACGCTTCTGTGCACCAGAGAAGTCATTAGAATCCTCACACACCAGCCTTGGGGTGACAGCTGGGTCTGGTCCTTTGTTCCTGCAGATTCCCCCTGGTGATCAGGGGTCAGGGTCTCCAGGATGAACAGCTCCATGGGGATGGCTCCAAGGTGGGGTGGACACTTCCAAGTGGGGGAACTGTGCAAAGATCACACAGGAAAGAGGGGAAAGGGGGTGGGGGCAGAAAGAAGGGCAGACAGATGGAAGGAGGGATCACTGTAGCAAAAACAGGAGAGATGCTGTCTGCCCTGCACAGTCTGAACTACCTTCTCTGCCCAGAAAGCTTGAAGTCTTACAAATCACAGAATCACAGAATCCATCAGTTTGGAAAAGACCTCCAGGATTGAGCTCAACTTTTGACCACACTCCTCATTATCAACTGAACCATGGCACTGAGTGCCACATGCAGTTATTTCTTCAACACCACCATCTCCTCCCTGGGCAGCCTCTTCCAATGCTTAACAACCCTTTCAGTGAAGAAATTCTTTGTGGTGCTCAACCTGAACCTCTCCTATCTGCCCTGCACAGTCTGAACCACCTCTGCCCAGAAATCTAAATGTGCAGGAAAGCTGCAGGAAAGGAAAGCCCCCAGACAGTGAGTAGGTAACAGGAACTGCAAGTGTCTGCACACAGCTGAGGAGGACACAGCCCACTAGAAAAGGGTAGGAAGCACCTGAGACTGCAGAAAACCCATTATCTGGATAGTCCAATAAATGTGGGATTACCCTGGTGTTAGGGATGTCAGCAGCTCCCACTGCTTCAAGTAGTTTGGATCTCTCAAATTTCAGGTATTTTTATACAGGAAAATGATCCCCTTGATTACAATATCCAGTTTGCATAAGGCAATCAGGCCTCAGCAAACCACACACAGACAAACTGCACTGTGTGAGTGACAGGAAGCCACACAGTGATGGCTGCTCACATGAACAAGGACTGGTTTCATCCCACTTCACGCTCTTCAGGATTGCCCCTCTCATTGTAAGGATGAAACCTGCATGTCAAACGCTGTGACCCAAATTTCAGCCAAGTCAAACAGCAGACAAACACACCTGAGACATTTGCAGGAAGAGGTGGAAGCTTTCATACACAGCAAATCACACAATTCCCTATAGCTCATCCCTTGCTAAAGAACAGGGCTCAGGAACTAAAGAGAATGCTCTGGTTTAAGTGTCTCTCTGCTCTGAGCCATGGAGAGCATTCTACCTGCTGATGTTGTATTTTTCAGATCCTTTCGTGCACACTGCATCCCCCCCACAAGAAAGCACCCTCCCCCAGTTATTATTTCTTTCTGGCCATTCCATTCCTCTGTTTATTTTAAAGCCTTTCAAATCACCACTCACTCCTTCCCACCACATGGGACACACTGTTTTTTGTCTCCAGTAGCTTGTGCTGAAGCAGCTTTGCACTGCATCTGCAAAGCTCCTCCAGGCAGTAACTAACCATCTATCACCCCACAGTGGGATGGGAGAAGAATCACAAAATAACTTCTGGGCTGGGATCAGAACAGCTGGATAACTGGAACAGGAAAATATTATCATAATAATTACTAATTGAAATTTTTAAAATAAAGCTGAAGTGATGCACTGTACAGTTGCTCAGCACCTGTTGATTGGTGCCCAGCCTGTCCCCTGCCAGAAATAGGGCCCCTCTGGCAAACTCCACCCATTTAAACCCTGAGCATGGCATTCTGTGGTATGGAATATCCCTTCAGCCATTCCAGCTCTGCTCCCTCCTGGATTTTTGTGCTCCTCCTCACTGGCAGGGCACGGGAAACTGAAGTGTCCTTGACCCAGGGTAAGCAGTAGTTAGCAACAGCAAATCATCTGTGTAGTATCAACAGCTCTGCAGCAGCTACCAGGATGAAAATTAACTCTGTCCCAGGCACAGGCAGGACCCTGGGGAGGGGCTGGCTCTGGGGTTGTAGCAGCCCCCCAGCACCTCTGGGCTCTGTGCAGTGGGGGAAGAAGAGACATTGATTAGGAACTGAAACATGGAGGGTACATCCAGCCAGATATGAGGAAGGAAAAAAAAAAAAAGTCATTAGTCAATCATTTGAATGAATTTCATTCTGTGGAATCTCCATACCTGAAGGTTTTCAAGACTCACTGGGATAAAACCCAAGACAACATATTCTGAATCACTTTGATTTATAAGGTTTGACTAGAAAACATCCAGTAAAATATCTGAATAATTTTATGATTAAGGATTTTTCCTAGGGGTTTATGTCACAAAATGATCCTGCCAACTAGTGCATTTATACTGCATTTTGATTTCTTTTTAAATTATAATGTGAAATGGCTTTGACAAATGCTTGGTCATTCATCTTTTGCATCATGCCCCATTTTTCTGTTCATTAAAATTATTTCAAAACATCCTCTGCACTCTCAGATTTGAATAAAATTCTGCTTAGTCTATTTTATACATCTCTGCTGTGTTGTGTTAATCTGTAGAACTGTATGCCAGTGTAACAAGCTGTTATAAATCATTACATAAATATGAAAACTGTTTTCAATGCCTCATATTGATACAGTATTTTCCCACTAAGGTGGTCAAGGTTTTATTTTGCTGTTTCAGGAGAAAATAAAGGAATCAAACTCTTGACTTGGGGAGAAAGGAGAACCCTGATTTCACTCTTCACAGTAAGTGATGCTGCTCCAAATTCCTCTTTTTTTTGCAACATAGTTCTGTGATGAAACAAAACTGAGCTGACCATGTAACAAAGGCACTGCTGAAAATTCATGATCTAATCACTTGTATTGATGTACAGCACCCAAATAGATCAGTTATGTTTAACATGTCTCAGTAATTGCAGCAGCTATAGAAAACAGAGAACAGAAGACAGAAATTTAAGATAATACATCAAGTGAAACCAGGCATTTCCAGTGGATAGCAGAGGCAGACATTCAGTAATAACTCACTGCAAGGGTCTGCTAAGTAAAGTTACAATTCTGATAGCTGGGCTAATGGGAAAATGAGCTTCACAGCCATTCTCACAACCCACAGAATGCACAGCTGGAGACTCTAAATTAACTCACGAGTTTCTGTATGTCAGGATGTCCCCTTCAACTGTTTGGACAAGATGTACTCTGCAAGTTAAATGCTTGAAAACCTTTCTCAGAAACCTCCATGTATCTCACAAGAAAAGACATGGAAGGCTGTTTAATAATGAACCAGAGCTCAGAGGAACCTGGGAATGACATCCTGAATGCTGCTTGGAGAGGGTCAGTCTGAATCAGACACCAGCAAAAAAGCCTCACTCTCAGCAGTATAGGCTGGTACAGGATTTAAAAACAAATAATAATGGACAAACAATTATTTGACTGCTTTGGATTGTGAAGATGCTTTCTTTTGCGTTCTGGAGGATGAGCAGAGCCAGACTGTCTTAGCATTCAGGTGGGAAATCTGACAACAGGAGAAAGGTGCAGCTTTTCCTGCACAACATCCATGGTGGGACACAACAGCTTACAGGGATTTTCAGTAAGCTACTTCACCCTGTTGTCATCCTCTTAATGCTAACCCTATTATGCTTAGTCTTAATTGCAGCACTGAATATTTGCATTTGAAAAATCGTGGAGCAATTGACTTGCCAGTCATCCCTGTGATTAATTTCGGGAAAATGTGTGATGTTCATAAAAAGTGAGGATTTTGAGTGCTGTTGTGGCTTCACAGACTCAACCAGAGGAAATGATGAACAACTCCCCAGGAAATAAATTATGTTTAATGTGTCTCAGTAATTGCAGCAGCTGTAGAAAAAAAAAGAATAGAAGAAACTTGAGATAATGTATCAACTGCAGCCAGGCATAACTTACTGCCAAGGATACTTGGTGAATAAACTAAATGACAAGGGGAGATCACAACCACTGATCCACCAACCCAAAAAACTCACAGACTCAAAAAAAGAGAAAAACTGAGCATGAGGACTAATTAGCAAAAGAAATGAATAATTTAATCAATAAAAGAAAAAATACTAGTTGATAACTCTGTGACTTGTAGCCAGTGAACATGAATGACTTTGTGTACTGTGACAAGTTTTGATAGTTGCTGTGCTGGCTTTGTGGATTTGCCACCCAGCACCTCTTTCTGTGCACAACTGTAAATAAACCAAATACCTCAACTCGGTGTGAGGATCAGCCTCTTGCACACAGGGTGAAAAAAGCCATTTTAGGACAAGAGTATTGCTTGGAATCTCCTTCAGATTGATCTCCTGTATGATTAAGTGCAAGGATGGGGTGGTGAAAGAGGCCAGGAGAGCTTAGAGCTGTGGTGTCCTGCTGCAGCCCATGCCCAGCTCCAGTGTGTGTCCCATCCTGCCACCCACAGCCAGAGACTGGGAGCAAGTCCTCTGAGTCACTGCCAGGTGAGGAATGAGGAAAACGTCCAGAGAAGTGTGACAGCTGTGCAGTTAGACCTGAGTAAGGCAATTTGAAACCCACCAGAACAGCCAGGAATTGAGAACAGCTGATCTGAGGCAATGGGCAAAACCAGAGAGAGTGAGAACAAGGGGGGATCCTGCATCCAGCTTGCAAAGCCCCTTACTGAATAAAGTATACTGATGTTGCTTAATGGCTTAGAGCCTATTAATACCAAAGAGAAAAAACCCCAAAACACAAGCAAAAATGAGGGCAGGAGAGCAGACAGCAGAAGAGGAAGCATGTTGAGAAAACACCATAGGATCAGGAGAAACAACTGGGAACTGTCCTGAAGCAGATGCATAACAGAGACAAATTACACTGTGTGTCACTTTGCTGTCTTGTCATCTACATCCAACAACCTCAGCCATACCCTGCAGCCTCTGGAGCCAAGGCACAGCCCCCAGTGAGTGGTGGCATGGTTTGCCACCCTGGCTGGGATGGAAAGTCTCACTAGGAGGTGGGAAAAATACTCCTTCTCCATTTGCCCCTGGAAGGCACAGGACCAGCATCCCCAGCAGGTAACAAGGTGGGAGTGGGGCACAGCAGCTTGAAGCAGCAGGTTCTGCCCCAGCTGTGAGTGAACTGACTCCCTGAGATGCCTTTTTGTGGGGGAGGAAAGGCAAGATGTTGCTCAATTGTTGGCACCCTATTATACAGAACAGCCAAGGAAGGAGGAGCTCAGCTGTGTTGTGAGGAGTTTTCAGGGAAATGAAACCAAATAACCCAACACTTTGCATTATTTCCAGAGCTATCACAAAGCTGTCACCTTAATAGTATGAATTTCACATTTGCCTGGCAGAGCCCCTCCAAGGACTTTCACGGAGACAGTTTGGTCAAGTCAAAAATTGTGCTTTGAGGTGAGGGCTGTAACAGATTCAGAATTTCCTTTGATAAATGCGTTTGATGCATTAGTGCTAAGCATCCCAAGGCTGCACAGTGATTAATTAATAATTCACAACTCACTAAAAGTTCAGCAGCTTAGCTTCACCTGGGTGCCATCTGCTGAATAGCAGTACAGAGGTGTGGCTGCTCTTCTGAGAGGCTTCAGTGAGAAGAAGACTGAAAGATTTTTACAAGGGCAGGTAGTAATAGGACAAGGGGGAACGGCTTTTAATTGAAAGAAAGTAGCTTTAGATTGGGTATTAGGAAGAAAATCTTCCCTGTGAGGGTGGGGAGGCCCTGGCACAGGTTGCCCAAAGAAGCTGTGGCTGCCCCTGGATCCCTGGAAGTGTCCAAGCCAGGTTGGATGGGGCTTGGAGCAGCCTGGGACAGTGGAAGTTGTCCCTGCCCATGGCAGAGGGGTGAAATTAGATTATCTTTATGTCTTTCCAACCCAAAACATTCAAGGATTCTCTGGCTTTCTGAACTTCAGGCAGTGAAGTCTCTCCTTCACTGTGGATTTGCAAGATAAGCAGGTGGTGCCCACTCGTGGCAACTCTGTCTTTTGAAACAGCTTGGTCATTTCCACAGAGGCCAAATATTTCCCCTGTGAGAGTTAGTTTCATTTCTGCTGTTTCTTGTCACAATGGGAAGGTGGAGCCTGTACATAAAAAAGCATCTGAAGAAGTTTCAGAAAGTCACTGCTTCTCCTTCCTACAGGACACTTAGAAGGGTAAGTTTCTCCTTTCCTTCTTCTAAAAAGAGTAATGCAATATTTTACTGTTATCTTCATTCCTTATAATGTGACAAAGCTGCATACAGTGTCTAAAGTAAGTGTGATTAAACAGGGTTGCCAGGAGCAGGATTTTTTTGCTTTATGGGTGGAAAAAAAGAGAAAGAAAATGTGCTAGTATATTTCACCTTTAAAGGGAAACAACTGATAGATGGCATTTAACTTTTTTTTTAAAGCCATTATTCAGCAAGATCGGTCTAGCCAGCACTATTTATGAGTAGAATCATAAGCTTTGCATTGCTTCATTTGCTTTATGAGAAGACAGCTAGAGTTAATAAACATACAACATGAAAATTGTGAGGTTTACCCAAATACCCTGAAATCACAGGATGTGCCAACCAGAAGCCCATGTGCTCCTGTGGCTGGACAGAGAGTGAATAAATCTGAGAGCTGTGTGGGTTCAGCACTGCACCTTGGGTTTGAGAGGGGACTTTCATCTTCTACAGATGCAAAGCCAAAGGGAAGTTACAGAAAAACAAAGCAGCTCCTCTTCAGAACATCGGCAGGCTGGTGTTTGTGCAAATCCGGGTGAGCAGCAGAGCGCTTCGTGTTGGGCTGGGAGAGGTTTGCCACACACAGGCAGGCAAATTCTAAAGGTAAAGCTCTAGGAAATCAGCATTGTCCCGACATCCGAGGCAGGGGCAGCTCTGGCGAGCGGAAATTGTTGGCAGACTTTCAGTATCACCACGTCATCCAGGTGTCAAGTTTCACCTGTGGATTCTGCCCCATTGTAGAAGGGCTCTTTACAATTGCAGCTTTTTGTTTTCCTCTCCTCCTTTCCTCCACCCGATGTTGTCACGGCTCAGTACACAAAGAAATCACTCTGTGTGGCACAGGGAAAAGTCCAGGGGAGAGGAGCCTCAGAAATGCACACGATTGTTTATCCTGGTGCTGACTGCAGGTGTCTTTGTGCAGGGGTGCTCAGTGTGTGCACCCTGTGCTCTGCACCCCATCTCCACGTTTGGAAAGTCTCCTCATGCATCCTCAGCCCTCCCCACATCCCTTCCACCTCTGTGATGGCCACGGGCTTTGTCCTAAATAAACACACCAGGTGGGTATTGCAGGACGTCTGGAGGTTTGCATGATTATTCATTCTAGAGATCGGGAACTGAGATGTTTGTGATTGAATTCGGTGCACATTGGCCACAAAAAGGATTCTAAAATGCTGCTGGAGACTGGGCCAACAGGGCAAACAAAGGAAGTTTCTGGGTTGATTTTCCCCCTCCCCATCCCCTTCTCTCCCCACCCCTACCAAGGGTGCCCACAAGGTACCTTCAGCTCCAGTGCTTTTGGACAGGTGTTAAAATACCCAAGGTCTACCCAAATATAGACATAAAATCCTAAAGTAGCTCCACATGTGCTTTGTTGCTTTGCAGTGGTGAATTCTGCAAGTCCAAAGCCTGTAAATCTGTACATTTCCACCTGATACTCATACTGTAATCCTCCAAACATGGACTGTGTAAGAGTCAGTCCAAAGTTTCTCTGGTCTGCCTCACGACCATCATCAGAGACTGAGACCCTGGGACCCCACCACTCACTTTTGGACAGGAGTTTCTGGCCTGGCCGAGGTGGATGCTTGCCCAGGACTCTTTGTGGGTGTGCTTGGAGCTTGCCACGCTGTGCTGCTCTCCAGCAGGGCACTGGTTATAGCACCCTGTTCCAGCACCTGCTTCTTGGAGCAATGATCTCCACATACAACAGTCCATAACTCTTCCCACCTTTTGGCCAGAGGCCACTCACTTCGGAAAAGGATTATAAAAGTGACTTTCCTAAAGAGACTTTGAGATCTCTTTCTCCCCAATGGATTGAAGACACGTCTATCATCAGATGACCACGAGGATGTGTCCCTTCTGTTGGTAGCTACATCCCATCCTTTCTCTCTGTCTCACTCCCTTTTTTTCCCTTTACCTCTCTCTCTCTCTCTCTCCATCATAAAACTGAATTGTTGGCACTCAATAAACTGCATTGCTGCTTTCTGCTGAATAAAACCTGAGTCTCTTGCCTTTGTCTTTTGCACCCTGGGGTTGAATGGACCATCACGACTCCCGCTTGGGTTGAGGGGATCATGGCAGACTGCTGACCAAATCTGGGACTGAGTGGAGCAGGTTGCACCTAGACTGCTCTGAGAAGTTTTGGAAGCAAGGGGGTCTCACTTGTGACTCAGCAGAAGGACCATGACCTGATTATAATCCACTATAATACATGATAAAGTTGTTATTTTGATACTGCACTGGCAATATTTACATACTGTATTTTAGCAAAAAATCTAATTATAAATCCCCACACAGTCACTGTGTCCAGCTTCTCGTGTCTGGCCCACAACCTTCTTTCAACTGCTCTGCTACGGTGTGTGGTGTTTTTTCTAAACTTGTTTTACAAATTCCAAGTCTAACCTACTTTGTGTCTGATCATCCTATTTTGGCATCTGTTTAAATTAGAAAACCTGTAAACTTAATTCAACAACAAAAAAAATTAACAGAACAGGAAGTTATTTCAAGCAAAGATGTGGTTCTCCAAATTTTTTTTTCTGAAGTGTTTGAGTTAAACAGATCTTGGTTTTAGCAGAGGGAGGCTAAAAAAATCTAGCTTTGAAAAAGGACTCTTGGCAGTTTTTTTTCTTTAAATCACTCTCTGAAAATCACCTCCCCTGGATAATGTAATGCCAAAAGCCACTAATTTCCTCAGTCACCCACAGAAAACAAAACTTCTCCATAAGGAAATGCTGAACAACTAAATAAAAAGCCTCTCGTCCTCCCTTCTCTAACATCATGTGAAGCAAAGTCTGCTTTTGGCAGAGGGTTTTAAGCTGTAGGGGAGGGGACCAAGATACAGAGCTTCTAAAACAGGTGTCAGACTTGCCTCTGACAAGTATTTCTTCCACAAAAGAGGTGAGATGGCCACTTAGCAGACCACGGCTTGGAGCCAGCCCACAGCCCAACCCTTCTGACCCCAGGAAGTTCAGGGATCCACACTCCCTCCAGTCCTGCTCTGGTACTGACTGAGCTTCTCCAAACGTCTTGCAGCAAAATATTTCATCGAGGAGAATTGGCTTTTTGCAAAAACTGGTATAATTTTGGTTTTTTCCCCAGAAAACAAATACTGGTGTTTTTTTTCCCATGGCAATTTTTTTTTAATATCAACAAGAAAGCTTAAGAGAGGTAGGGAGAAGTGTTTCAGCTGTATCCTCTGCAGACCAATTTTAGTGATTTGAGAATAGCTGTGGCACTTGGTACCTACCAAGGTACCTACCAAGGGTTTGGATCAGGAAATAAAAGTGGTGTTTGATTTTCTCTGCTCTGATCATTGTTGCAAGGTGGAGTCACTCACTGCCCCATGTTTGGTTTCAGAGACTGCACCTCAGAGTGGCTGGACCAGGCAGTGACCAGTCTTTAGTGAAGCACTTATGGACAACTTCAACCTAAATGGAAGTCCAATGCATCAACAGCCCATGGACAAAAAGAAAGCAGCATTCAAACAACCTTTTGAAAACAACAAAAATTCCCCAAAGAAAGATGGGTTTGTATTTTCTTTTGTAAAACCATTTCCAGAAGCTGCTAAAGTGCCTCTCCCACCAGAGCCAGAAGATGCTCCTGTGATGTCAGAGAACATATTTGAGAAAAGGCCTAACTGTGAACAGAAGGACTTAGAGAAAGAGTTTGTCAGAGAAGAGGACAAGGTAAGAAAAGGAGAAGGCACAGATTCTCCCCACCCTTACTCTGTTGTTTCACTTTGTGCCCTAAAATGAATTCCTTTGTCTCTTAGGGCAATCTCCACTTGTTAGGTCCAAGGAGAACTTTTGGGATGAGGCTTAGCAGTTATTTAAGTAGGAAGAGAGATACCTGCAATTAATCTGCAAGACATTAATAATGCAGGTTTAAAAAAAAGAGATGGCTGCAGCCTAGAAACCTATTTAATGTGTGACATATCTGTTTCAATCCCAGCTACAAATGTTGAACAGAAATCATAAAAGCTGAGGTTTCTTTTTTTCTTGAGGCTCTTCAACAGAAATGCACAGAAAGGTTAATAATAACCTGCTTGGGTATTTTAACTGAACACAGATTGGTTTTAAGTCTGTGACAGTTATTAAAGTTTTTTGAGGATTTACTAGCTATTAAACATTATAGTGAGGAGAGAGGGCAGTGGTTACCAAAAAGGGTTTAAAATGCCTGCCTCCAGTAAGGTGTGCTGCCTTCCTCATTTTGAACCAAAAAAATCTGCTTTGTTTGAGTGTATCTGATCCACAGAGATAATTTTGTGGAGGTATTTTTCATGGATAAAAGTGATGGAGAAAAACTTCAACATTTCTTCTAAAAAAATCAGGTTTGAATATGCCTGGCCCAATATGTCTGAAACATATTGGTGTTCTCAAAATTGCATCTCTAAATGCAGCAGTCAGACTGGAACACGGAGAGAGGAACAGGGAGAAGAGACCAAGCTGATCTTTATATACTTTAGCTGAGCATATTTAACAGCAGATGGACCAGTTTTGCCAAAAAACTGGAAATTATTTGTTTTGTTTTCATGTAAATGAAGAGCCTGTGTTAATATCTGGACCTGTATCAAACCTAGAAAATGACAATAATCAGTTATTTAAAACAACTAATGCCTTATGTCAGCCTAAAATGAGGCAAAGAAAGAAGAGCCATGATGGTCTAAAAGATTTCAGCCACCTGTTAAGAATATTACAGCAGAACTCTTTTGGTGTCTGTGCACAAACTAAATCTTCAAACTCCAAAAGAAAGACCTAATAAGCTATTTTTTACCAAATTTCTGGGATCAGTCTTCATTTGCATACACGTGCTTCAGTACATGTGTGGATGAGTGGAAGAAAATGGCAGTTATTAAAAAAACTGTTACTAAAAAAAATTAACAAAGCACACTTAGTAATGTGTTCTTTACCTTCTCAGGATGGCTTCCAAAATTTCATATTTTTAATAAGAATGGTCTGTGAGCCAACCTCAACTGTTTCTTTCATATTTACAGACACCTGTTTATTACATGGAGATGCAAGGATGCACAGTGATATGAAGTAGAGATGGCAGTAAATAACTTTTACTAAAGAATGATGAATAGAAAATGTATTTTTTTTAATTATGGAACATTGATTGTAAGTCTAACTCTACCAGGATGCAGAACACACCTTGTACAACCAATATGAGGAAAAGATCCGACCCTGCATTGATCTTGTTGACAGCCTGAGAGCTCTTGGAATAGAAAAAGGACCTGTCCTTGCCTGCAATTGCAGTGATTGGAGACCAGAGCTCTGGGAAAAGCTCTGTCCTTGAAGCCCTGTCTGGTGTTGCTCTCCCCAGGGGCAATGGTAAGAATTTGCTTTCTCACATTTTCACTTTGATGAGGTGGAAGAGATTTTTTTTTGGTTTAGAATTAGACAATTCCATGCCTGAGGGATGGAGGTGCAGGTGAGGCACCACATGGTAAATCCAAGGCACATTTCCAGGTGGGCAAGAGACCAGAAGTAAGAAGTGTAGTGTAGTGTAATTGTTCCAGTTGACTCTTTGCATTTCTCAGAAAACAGCAGTGCAGCAAGGTATTAATTTCACAATGAAAACAAATTTTTAAATTTGTTTTTGTGGTTGTTTTGAGTTTTTTAAAAGTTTTCTTACAGATACTTTTTTTAATTCTTATTATGTGCAAAAAGCATACAAAGATCTTTACTTAAAGCATTATTTAAGTCAGAGATGATTGATGCAAGACTTTGCAGCTCAAGAAGATCCACTTTCCAGCTCTGTGTGTGTATTTTTTCGCACATAAATTCTGCAAGTTCCATGTGAATTTACAGTATAATCTAGTCTTTCAGGCTGGAGTTGTGGAAAGTTTTTTCATAGGATTTAGTTGCAGCACTGAAACAGATCATCCAGAGAGGAGCAAAACTCCACCTGGGGAGTTGTCCTACGTTATAATGTAAAGATATGGCTGAAAGTCTGCATTCTATCACCATCTGCTGAAACCAGGTGGGGCAGTGATTCTTATCTCTGTGGGAGATATCCTCTGCTAATGGGCCATCTGTTAAAACCAGGTGGGGCAGTCATCTTTATCTTTCCCATGACCCATCCTTCCTCCAGGAGATATGTCCTATTAATGGGCCATGGAGTCCCAATGCATGACTGATAAAATTACATCATCCCACTGGGAGATGCTCCATCCAGGGGGAGGAGCCAAGCCTTTCCTACCTAGATAAAAACTGAGATTTGGAACACCAGAGTAGCCCTTACCCACTGGTTTCCAGAGGAAAGCACTACCAGATCATTCTATAGGATGACTGCTTCAAGAAAACCACTTCGTCTGGACTGCTGCAACCACCCTAACTAGTGGGGTGTCAGGTTGTATTCTGACTCTGTCAGTGGTTTTTCTTTTGTACCATTGCATGTATTTTATTTTTCTTTTTTTTTTTTCCTATTAAATTGTATTTCTGACTTGGAGTCTCTCACTGGTTTTGCTTTCAAAACCATTACAGGAGGTTTGCAGGGCCAGACATGTCTGGGAAGAGTCGTGGTTGATCTAATCTAGCACTGGTGACAATCCTGCTCTGAGCAGGAGGTTGGACAAGTCCACTCTGGAAGCGTCTCTTGGAACATTTGCACGTTTTTGTGTGAAATGTTAGGCAATGCTGTGTACAGCACACACTTCAAATGTGTTTCATGCCCAATCTCTGCCTTTGGAACTGCTGCAGGTATTGTCACTCGGTGTCCCTTGGAACTTAAACTCAAGAGGTTGCCTGAAGGCCAGGCCTGGCAAGGGAAGATCTCCTACCGAAACGTAATCCAGGAGCTCCAGGACCCCTCTGCGGTGGACCAAGCAATAAGGTTTGGTGAGTGGATTTGGCTGGCTCCTTCTCCTCTGAATCCTCCTCTTAGATTGAGCAGCATCCACAGTGATTGTGGAGTAACACCAGCAGAAGCTGGATCAGCAAAACTCAGCTCTCTGAAGGGAGTGGTACCAGTGCTTCAGTGGTGAAGATGATCTATGATGATGGTCCCAGAATGGCCTGGATTGGAAGGGACCTTAAAAGTCTTCTAGTCCCAACACCTTGGGCAAGGATGCCACCCACTTGATCCATGATCCTTTCATCCTGATCCTTGATAAAGGCTCAGGCTGTGTCCTTACCTGAGTGGTGTCTTCCTGGTTTGGGGAGGTTGTCTGTCAAATTGTAAACATGGAACCTAAATGGTTCCTGTCATCAGTTCAAAAGCCCAGAGAGTGCTTGATGTTTCTGTGGCTGTTTTCTGTGGAAATCTTGTTATTTTGGAAGAAATTGCAAGAAGACAGAGGGGAAGACAGAGAGTTTCTGCCAGGTACTGTGACCACAGGCTCAGTCAGTGCCCTTCACATGTCTCAGCTTTACTGTTACAGCATTTCACTCTGGGTAAGAAATCAGTGTTCTTACCCAAAGGGCAGTAAGCACTTGCCCTAAGTGTGGAAGTTGGATTGTCCTTACTTCTTTGACTAGCACATCTCTGTACATTGTTATTCTTTCTATTTTTTAAATTAGCTTTTCAGTACATTATTTGGATATTCTCAAAACTGGCCAGGCAATTGGTATGAATTAAGGTAATTAAAGAGTTGAAAATCTCTCTTGAGAATGACTATGGGGTTTCCTTGCTTCTCTGTGTTCACAGTTCAAGCATTATTGTCTTGTAGTATCTAGGACAGTTTACTCTCAATCTCTCCATCAAAATGTGAAGAACATAGAACAATATCTGTTTTTCTTTCACAGCATCCAAGGATTAATTGATGCTTACAAAGTCTCTTGCTGTTGAGGAAGCATTTCTACAACTGACCAGTATTTTACCTGATCCCTTTCATGGTGGTTTATTTACATGTATTTTGTCTGCATACACCAGAGTCCATAAAAAATGGAAAATGTAAAATATTACAGCTCGTATTCCAACAGGACTTCACATCAACTTGTTCTGCATGATAATTTCCTTAGATTTTTGCACAAATGGATTTAAATGTGTGGCTGGATAAAAATAAAATAATAATAAAAAGACAAGCCTGAAAGAACCTTAGGTGGCAGCTGGTTCTTTTCCAAGTATTGTGTTCAGCTTTGGTTTGATGCATCATTCGAAGCTTGCATTCATTGCCTCGCTCTTTTCACAGCCCAGGATGTTGTGGCCGGTCCCGGAGGTGCCATTAGCGGGCAGTTAATTTCCCTGGAAGTTCGGTCCCCTGATGTCCCAGACCTGACACTAATTGATCTTCCTGGAATTGCCAGGGTGGCTGTGGGGAACCAGCCAAAAGACATCGGGGACCAGGTAAACCTCAGCCTCGTGTGCCCAGGGTCTCATGCCTTGAGGGCTCCCAGCAGACTTTTTGTGGAGTAAATAGAATAAGTGGAGGGGATCTCTGTTTTTCTTCTGTCTGCTTTTAGAAGAAATGCTGGGGAGTGCAAGTAAAAGTCACCCCTCACTGTGAGGGTGATGTCTTGTGGTGGGTGTGTTGTTTCTCCTAAAATACCTTGAAATGGGAACTTGGAATAAGAGGAGCCCAAACTAAATTAGATATACCAAATAGAAATGAGACAAGATTGGACTGTCTGGGCTTTACTTTCTAGGAGGAGACTAATTAGATTTCACAGTTAGATAGCAATCTTTCTATTGTATTGAGAAGAAAGCAGCAGATGTGATAAAATCCAGACATTTCCATTGTCCCCAGCCGGCTGCATGCTGCAGAGATGGAGTTTGTAGCATTGCAGCTACAGGGATGGGTGGGAGGTAGAAAACAGAGGCATCTTCACCAAAATTCGGGGGAAAATAAATGAATTTATTTACTGTGGAACAAGTGCAATAGTGCTCTGTGAAGCTTCTACAAAACAGCACAGATTAGGAGGAACTCGTTCAGTTTGGCATTGAAACAGTCATGAAAACACCTAGATGTCATGTGCAGCTTCAGTTTTAGCGCTTTTTAAAATTTTCCTACAAATATTCCACTGAAAAATAAGCCAAAGACATTTGTGCTCCTTTCAGAGATATAAATAGAGATTTATCAGCATAATCGAGCTTGCTTTCTTTCCATAAATGTGTTCCTACACATCAGAACCTGATTTTCTTACATGTGATTAGATATCAAATACCTTTAATATTTCAATAATGGAAGGTTGTATATGCACAAGAGATTAAACTCCACGTAGCTGTTCAAGACAGGCTTAACAATATTAGTCCATGCCAGGCGTTTGTATTAATCCTGACATAAGAAAAGAAGCTGCTGACCCCTTTCCATGCCATCCTCTAGCATGTAACACTACCCTCAGCATATGTGGCATTTAATGTCATCAGGCAGTGGCTCCTATTGCTAGAAATTGTCACATCCTACGAGCAAGTGTCTGATTTCACTGAACCTCCTCACTGCTGTATTGAATTGCAGATCAAAAGGCTGCTCAGAAAGACGATTGGCTGCAAAGAGACCGTGAATTTGGTAGTGGTGCCATGTAACGTGGATATTGCAACAACAGAAGCGCTGAAAATGGCTCAGGAGGTGGACCCCACTGGAGAAAGGACAATAGGTGAGAGAGAATTTTTGAGCTATGAGCCGTAAAGGAAGCCAAATCTTTTTTTTTCCACCCCCATGAGGTGTGATGTTCTGTGTTCTGCACCAGATCTGTGAAATTAGCTACTCGAAGAAGAGGGGGAAGAAAGAAAACAGCCTAAAGAAAATAGTTGCAAGTATTTCTAGTCACAACTCTTGAGTAGCTCCAAGAATCCCTTAGTTTGGTGTATTGCTGGCACTCCTGTTGTGAATAATTGGAAGCTGAAAATCTCATTTAATGGTAGTTGGGCTGAAGATAATGGTAAAAAAGCTTTGCTTTTTGCCTGTTAAAAAAAGGTTTGCAGAGCCAAAGGCATGGTGGGAGGCCAACTGCAGTGTGAGTTTTACAGCCCAGGAGATGAGAGCTTTCTAGGAGAGGGAATACCAAAAAAAAATTGCTTTATAAAGCATGGTACAGAGGGTTCCTGCTTGGTGGTTAACTTTGTGTTTTAATTTCACAGGAATCCTCACAAAACCTGACCTTGTGGACAGGGGGACTGAAGAGACTGTAGTTAAAATACTGCAAAACAGGGTAATCCCCCTCAAAAAAGGCTACATGATCGTCAAGTGCCGTGGGCAGCAGGACATCCTCAACAAAGTGACCTTGGCTGCTGCCATCCAACAGGAGAGAGCCTTCTTTGAGAACCACAAACAATTCAGGTATACTCCTCACAGAAAAGTTCTCACCAAAAACATGTTCAAGTCATTCAAACTTCCTGTTGATTCTGCTGAGATTTAACTCAGGGGTTGCAAACAGGTGTTAGTTATACTCAGTATTTATTATTTCCTATTGTAGGGTTGTGTTTCAGTGACCCAGAATATTTTTACACACTGAATAAACTCTTTAAAATATTTTTTGTTGGTTTTTTTTAAAATGCAAAATACATGGGGGAAGTGCTATGAACACCAGAAGTTCTGAATAGTCCCAAAGAATTTCAGTTAAAGCACCTGAGCACTTCAAGTCAGGCACTGAAGTTTTTCTGTTCACTGGAAAACATGGAGGAGCAGCATGAGGAAAGAAAGGCTGTGCTGAGGGTACAGGCTGCCCAGATTACTCAGCAGCAAATCAATCATAATCCAGAGAGTGGCAGCTGGCAAGGGTTTTGAATCATTGAGCTTCACACATGAAGAAATAATAGAACAGCAGAATTCATCTGCTGTTAGAGTTTGCTTTTTTTTCAGATTTTTCTCTGTTTCCCTTTGCTCAGTCAGTAGCTGTCAAACAACTCTTGAATAAACGTGCCCAGAGAGTCCTGGGCTGTTGCCACATCTGCACCAGCATGGCCCAGAGCCCCTTCCTTTACTCAAACTGTGTAATACAATAAGTGAAAACAGAGCAGAGCATCACTGCTGCCTCCTGCACAGCTTGGCTATCCAAACCCACCTTTTTCTTTTTTTTTTTCACAGGGCTATTATGAAAGAAGGAAAGGCTACTATCCCCCATCTGGCAAAGAAGCTCACAAATGAACTTGTGAAACACATTATTGTGAGTATCAGAGGTCCCATATTGAGCTGTTTGTATCAGTTACTACCTAAAAACAAATTCAACCCTTCAGCCCTGGACTGGATTTCATCTTTGTATGCTTAATGATCCTTCAACTCAGTGATGTGAGAACAAACTGAACTGAGAGGCAGAGGTAAAAACCCCCATGCTCTGTCCTCAGATTTGCCTTTTAACTGCAGATCAACAGTAAGCAAATTACTTAATCTATTTGTGACTCATAATTCCTGCCTTTTCAATGGCAGCCATGGTATTTCTTTTTGGTTATGAGTGTTGATTACCTGGGTGACAAGTTGCTGCTGTCAGCTTAGAAATAGTGATTTTTATTCAACTGGAAATGTCTTCAAAACATCAAGATCCTCTATTATATTAATATACTAATGTAAGGATATTGGGAGGTTTTATTTGGTATAACTATATCTGCACATAATATATATTATTCCATTAAGAGAACATGCTAAAATATAGGGAACATCTAAACTCAGTCTCAAAGAAGAATAAAAAAATATTTATGTAAATTTACAAAAAATAAGCAACTAAACAGCCATGTTCCATCAGGCATTTATCAGGAATTGAGCAGTCACTGCTTTCCTGGCACAGCCTGTGAGGACACGGTTTTTGGCTCTCTGTGGGTGAAATCTTGCCCTAGACTGCAGCTATTCTGCCCAGCTCTCAGTGGGGTCCAGCCTGATCCCTCAGGGAGATCCTGGCTCCTGCATTCCCACAATAAAGACAATACTTGCTCTTCCATGTTGTCCCACTATCACACATAGGACACTGTCAGCAAGCTCTTGGATCTGTAAAAACAGCAGGTGCAGGTCATTCTTAGAGGGATTTTATTTTCCTTCCAAAACCAGAGAGCTTCAATCATCTCAATGTCCTTCTTCACTGTCTCCTCCCCAGAAAACTCTGCCTGCCCTGGAGAGCCAAATCCGTGGCACCCTCCATGAAACATTACAGGATCTGCAAAGGTACACTAGAGGCACACCCCAAACAGAGGATGAGAAGCTGTTTTTCCTCACAGATGTAAGTATCACTGTTGGTCACAGAGCAGAGCAAGGAGGTAACTGTGGGAGAAAAAGAAATTATTAAAACATCAGCATGGACCCCTGGGAAGTTTGTGGTATCCATCATTTCAGTGAGGGTAACATAGACAAACCACACCTGCAAAAATAATGGACCACAGGAGCTCATGGCCCCTTCTAGAAATTTTTTTTGCTGTGATTATGGGACAAGAAAACCAAATTTGGTTGATTGGCTTAAAATCAAGCATCTCAGCAAATGAAAATTTGAGCTCCTGCCTGCTCAGCACTTTGAAGGGTTCTTATTGTTTACATTGCTACTTGAAAGATCAAATGTATTATTGATATCAAAGTCCTGATATCAAAATCTGATTAATTCCTCATATCAAGATCAAAATATTGATTTGCAAGTCCATCTGAGTGCCTCATCTTACTCCCTGAGTAAGCCTTCAGTAGGCATTAGAGGTGTTTATGGAAGCTCATCAGACTTCATGCAAGTCTAGCCCATTAGAATTTATTAAATGTTTCTAAAAGGCTACAGGGGGAAAAACAAGAGAGTATCAAGTTTGTTCTCCTCTAGCTGTGGCAGACTGGGGGGGAAAAAACTCATAAAACCAAACAAACCAGGAGCTAAGAGCATAAAAGATGTAGGAAAGGGATGTTCCTTACGTCCCTGCTTTGACATCAAACAACTCCAGATTTACTTAACACCCACAAATCAGTCTGAAGGAAGGAGACTTCACTAAATTGCCTGCCTGTTGTTTGATTGACTGCAGCTGATCAAGCTCTTTAACCAAGACATCTCTCAGAGCACACGGGGGGAGGAGCAGCTGCTTGGAGATGAAGTCAGGCTCTTCACCAAGATCCGCAAGGAATTCTGCTCGTGGGGCGTGCTCCTCATGGAGTGTGCTGCCAGGGGTAAGCACAGAGCACATCTAGGCTTTCACACCTAGACACAGCGTCTTCTGGCTGTAATCTTCAGGAAAATTAAGAGCAGGAAGCCAGGAGCATCCATCTGTTGTGGTGTCTTGGGGACACAGACGCAGTTTGTGTTAAATGCTGTCGTTACAGAGAGGTCAGTGCTTGTCTCTCTTCTGCCAGCAATAAAATCAAGACACTGGGAACAGAATTTGTTGATCATTTTCTTCTAAATAACAGCGACACCAATGAATAATAATAAATAATAACAATCTATATAATAATTTTTATTATCGCTCTTAACTTTTTTATTTTATTATCGCTGTGAATATTTTAGAATCTGGGTGGGGTTTGTTCCATTTTAGCCCTGGGCTAAGGTGATACCTCATACAAAAAAAATTAGCAAATTTGTATAATATCAACAAAGAAATACTAACTGTGATATCTTAAAAAAAAATAACTAGTCAACAGTAGATTCCCTCGAAAAAGTGTTTAGTGAGCTTGGGGGTTTGTTTTGTTCAGGGTTTCTTTTTAAACTTGGCAGTGACTGGTAATGGCCAGCTACTTCTGTGAGGGTAAAAATACCAGGAGGAACCAGAATTTTTGTGGCCCATCACCATTTCTGTCAGTCAGATGCTTGATGCAATGTGTGAGAGGGCTCATTCAGAGAGCAGCAGCATGTTAACTCTGTTTTGTGGTAACAAAAAAGTCATCTCAGTAGTTTTTCCTCTCAAGAACAACTCAAAGAGGAGAAATAGACTTCCTTCTTAAACCTGAAATGTATACACTGAGTGATGTAGTAATAAAGCAATTTATTTCACCATTACAGCCAAGAAAAACGTCCCCAGTAGAGTGTGGAAATATGAAGACCAGTACCGTGGGAGGGAGTTCCCAGGTTTCAGCAACTACAGGACTTTTGAGGAGATTATAAAGGAGCAGATCAGAGAACTGGAGGAGCCAGCAATTCACATCCTGAACAAAGTGATGGGTATGGCCAGGCCATGGGAGGCTCTTGGGAGGGGGACACTGCTGGGTGACAAGGTTATTTTCCAGGAGAAGCTGATGCTCTCACTGATGCTCTCAGGATCCTTCAGAGTGTGGCAGTAAATCTGATTCAGTTTAGGGATTATTCCTTCTCCAGAGCCTTCAATCTCTACACATGGTCTCCAGCATTTGTTAATATTTTCCCAATGGCTCTTGGAAGGGAGGTAGAGAATAACTGTATAACAAATCACACAGCAATGAAACAGTACAGTGGAAGTACCTGGTGTTAAGTGGTCACACTCTTGGGACCTGGAAATCTAAATTTCTACTTGTTTGTATGCATCATAAAGGCAGAGTGCACCAGTACAGCACTCAGCTACTTCTGGATGAATATAGAAAATGTGTAGTCTCCCAAGTCTCATATTTACAATAGCTTAAAACCCTCACTTACTTACCTGACTTTATTTTGTCTCTCTGTTCTTCCCTTAGAACTGGTTGAAGATAAATTTATGGAACTTGCTAAAAGGAATTTTGCTAATTTTCACAATCTAAACAGAGTTGCCAAGGTGAGGCACTACCTATAACTTGAGATTCTGAAAAGATAGAATGGCATTTGTAAATACATCCATGCTTATGGTACCTGACTCACTGCATTACCCTTGTGCAAGTGTGGAGTTTTTTGCAGGAAAATAAGAAAGAGCCTGAAAATGATGGCATGATTATAATGGCACTAATGAAAGTGCATTTTGTACAACTTTGACAAGATCTAATAGATACATTCTTTATTCATTCTGCTCACATTCTTGACGTTTGTGACACAATGAAAAGAAAACCTGGTGTGGCTGCTTTGAAGAGTTTATCATTAATTTCAGATTTGTCAGAGTGCTGAACTGTTTTTCCCTCTCTGAAAGCAAGCCAGGGTTTTAGCCAGTGCAGGAATCTCATCTTTGATGAAAGGGAACAGACAAACCAAAAATCATCCAGTCATGAAAACACTAGAAGATGGCTGTTCACAGTTTGGGCATGATTTGGGTTGGAGTTCAGTGATATGTATGTCCTTGAAGGCCTTTGCTCAGAAAGAGCTTTGAGGAAAAGACAAGAAGTAACACTGGCAGCCAGGAAACAGAGTCCACTCACAGAGTAATGCTTAAAAAGGAAACTCTGAGGCAAATGTGAGTGAAATAAGTGGTTTGCTATTTCACTTGCATGGTGAAACCCAGAGTTTGAGTAAAATAAATAATGGATCATGTTACAATTCAAAATTTTATACAAGTTATAAAACCATTGAAATTTTAATTGTATCAAAACCCTATTGGGCTCCCACGCCAACCAGACAGTGAACAAAAAAATTATTTAATCAAAACAAAGAGGTGTTCATGCAGGGTCTTTAGGTGAAGAGAGGAGAAGTTCTGGCAAACTGGGCATGAGAAAAGAGACAGGGTGTTTTCTTAGGGATGCTGGGAAAGCATTTTAAGGGAATTTGAGCATGACTGAGGGAACTTTGCCACCCCCACAGAATTTTAGGTGGAAGTATCAAAAAGGGCAGAAAGCAACAGATGGCTGCAATAAAAGCACCAGACAGAGAGGAGTTAGACAGGGTTGGTTTGCTGACAACAGATATTTTCCTTTGGGTTTCAAGCACCAGGTATGATCCCACTCATGTGTAAGGAGGGGACAAAGCTGCCCCATTTCCTGCCCTTTCACAACTGAGAGACCACAATCCAAAGCATTACTCTGTGTTCCCATGTTCTGTGATTAGACAGTGCTGCACAAGGGCAGCTGAACACTGTGCCCACCTCACCATTCCCTGGGGACACTGCTGAGCACTGGCACCTTCCCAAAGGAAGCAAATGTCTCAGAACTTGTTGTTCCTTTCTTTTCTAGGTGAAAATTGAAGACATTAGAGAGAAACAAGCAGCAGAGGCTCAAAGACACATCCGGGCACAGTTTAAAATGGAGAGAATTGTGTACTGCCAGGACAACCTTTACCTTGAAGATTTGAGTAATTTTAAGGCAGAAAACGCTGCCAAGAAAGATCTGCCTGTTGTCGCCGAGATGGTTTCTCACACCAGTGCCTATTTCTCTGTGAGTTCAGCAGATTCCTGCCCCTGAATGCTACATCAGATACACCCCAGCCAGACCTGTACAGTCAGTACAGCCTTGTGTGCCACACCAGCACAGTGCAGGGAGTAGCTAAGTGCCTCATTCCACATGCTCAGCTTCGGTACAAGCTTCTCAGAGCTCTGACCAGTGATGAGAGTGTCAGGGCAAAGCTGGGCTGTATCAGCAGGTTGCAGGATGCAGGATATGGTGATTAGAAAAGCCTGAAGGTGCCAAAGTGACAGCTGGCTTCCTAAACCACTTGTTAGCTACCTCCCAGCCTGGCTCAGGGCAGCCTCAAGCCACTCTGCACATTCCTGCAGCCAGCAAAGTGGTGTCAGTGGCTTGCAGTCAGATCCTAAACTACTACAGCAGGAGGAGCAACAATTAAACATTACATTAAAATATATCAGCTGTCTGTAGAGATCAAAGTGCATCTGCTGTATTGCAGATAGCACCCTGTAAGTGAAGTCTCTGAACAGAGGATCAATCATGTTAAAGAAAGACAGAAAACACGCAGTATCAAGATTTGCTTTGTGTAAAACTCTCTCAGAAAGCAACAAGTTCAATATTAATAATTCAGGGAGGTAGGTAGCAGCTCACTCTGAATTCCAAGAGCAGGCTTTGTGACAAATTCCTGCAATTAAATGGTCAGGCTGCTCAGGATGATGAAGAGAACTGGCTTTCAGAGAACAAGAAACAAAGCCAAAAGTGTATAGGCACTTCAATCCCACCTTGCTACACACTCTGCTATATGTCTTATCTGCAGCTAAATATTTTTGTAAATGCCCTGAGAGCCATTTTCAACAAACCCCCGAGTGCCAGGGCACCATGGGACTGACTTGTGGAAGGCCAAATACAGCTTGAATGGGATGGAAGCTCTTAAGTGTCCATGGCTGCCTACACCCTTATAGGACCTAGGAATGCCATTTTCAGGTTGTACCACAAAAAGACAGAACCTCTCAACTGCAGCCAGGCACTTGGGTCTGAGTGCTCACCCAGCAGCAGGAGGGCTGGAGGCAGCCACATCCCAGAGCTGGGAGAGGTTAAAACATCATGTTGCCCAAAAGCACCAGGTGGGGCCCCTAAACCCTGTGGATGTCCATGGGGAAAGGGCCCCACGAGCTCTTCTGGGTCAGTCTGTTTCAGTTTGCATCCATAAATCAGCCAGGCAGTTGGTCAGGTCAGACAGATTATCTCATGGGGGTATCAATAGATGTGATGTGGGCACAGTCTGGTCTCACTGCTGCTGAAGACATTTCCCCTTAAGGCTAAAGCTTCCTCCAAAGCTTCTTAAACTGAAAAGGACAACCACATCAGAAAAACCATCTAAATACCACCCTCTGATAGAGGAATTTACCAGCTTTAGGAAAAATCACTCTGATTTCCTGCATCAAAACATATTGTTAGCATTCATTGAAGTTTGTCAAACTTCAAGACAAGTTCTGTTTGTCAGGAATGTCCTCCTGTAACTTGTCCCAGTGACAGCTGACAGAGCTGAGCAGAGAACAGCCTGCCTTGGCTTTAGTTTGCTGAGGGGAGTAAAAGCAACAGCTGACATCCCCATGACTCTTAATTTTTAGATTTTTAGGCACAAAAGACATTGGTTGCAAAGCGTTTTTTAGTTCATAGCAGTACTCCCTTCTTGAACAGTAACTCAGTCCAACAATTTAAAACCTTGGAACCACTTTTTTAGCCAGATTACCTACAGACCCTTCATTTTTCAGTTCTTTTTACCAATTTAGTATTTTGCCTTTTTTTTTTTTCCCTCTTGCAGGGAGCGAGTAAACGCCTCTCCAATCAGATACCTCTGATCATCCTGTCTTGTGTCCTTCATGACTTTGGAGAAAACGTGCAGACCTCTATGCTGCAACTCTTTACAAGATAAAAAGAAGCTAAACTTTCTCCTTGAGGAGGACACTGAAGCTGCTAAAACCAGGCATTACCTCAGCCAAAGAGTAGATCGTCTCACCAAAGCCTGCCAGTACCTGAGAGACTTCAGCTTGTTGTAATTTCTTTGTTTTACATAAGTTTCTTTCTCCTCATCTTCCAGCATTACTGAAGAATTTAGTGTAATCCTATAAACATGTAATGTTAGCACAGACATTTAATACTAATTTCTAGTGTTCAGTTTTGCTTTATTTTCCATAATCAATTATATGCTAACAGCTGCCTTTGCATGAAGAGCTCCACTGGGGGAGTTGTGATTAAATAAACATTATCTCATTTTTAAACATTTTCTTTATGAACTCTGTGCAACCACTGGAATAATCATTAAAAAGCTAACACTCTGAGGATTATATATTTTGTTGTTTTGGTTTTTTTTTTTTTTTAATAATGGAAGCTGTATAATTCACAAGCTGTAGAAATCAAATTATCTAGCTTTCCTCAATGAAGCTTAGTGCATGACACTCATGATCTCCCACTTCCCTTTGTGGTTTTGGCTTGCTGGGGTTGTTCTCTTTCCTGCTGTCACCTAACAGACACCTCTGGAAAGTGTCACCACTAAGTCTCAGCCCAGGAGGGAGAGAGGGAGCACACAGCAGGTATGAAACCATTCCAGCCTAGAAGGGAAAGAAAGTTTATTTCTTTTATGTGACTGGTGCATCCAGAGGATGCCATGGGCTCTGTTCAGTCTCCTTTCCCAGCTGTCTGACTTGCAAAAGGCCAAGGCTCTTCCTCTCAGATGTCTGCAGCATCACCTGAAATTTTGGAGCTGATGGGCAACTCACTAGAGGGCAGGATTTGGATGTCCAAAAGGAAAGAAACCTCCCAGGATGTTAAACATTTACAAGGATGTCTCAGCATGTGTTTTGCTGCCTTTCTCCCTTCCCTCCCCAGGACAAGGGGAATTTTTCCAAAAGCTCTTCCATTTCATGGAAGCCAATGCAAAATACATCACACACTTTCCACGGCATCTTTCACACTGACAATTTGGTTTAAAAACCAAAAGCACCACAAGTAATGCCTGCATCCAGCTAGAAAAAAATGTGCTTATACCAGTGATGTAGTCATTTCCAAGTTTACAAGAGAAGCCTTCTGAGGCTGGATATGACAGAAAGTGTTTGTCCTGTGGCATGGAAGTGCAGCTGGTGCCTGGCTTTGGGTGCAGCATTCACCCCAGCATCCACCTTCCTTAACCTTGAACCCTGCAGCCACTTTCCCCTTTCTTCCAGTACATTATTTTGCTATTTTTCACTTGCAGTGCTGCAGGTCAGAAGCCACAGAAAAAAGTGCCTTATACCTGTAACAACCTAATTTTTTTCACTTTCTGTTTTGAAAGTACTTTAAACTCGTTGGTTATTTCACGGTATTCCCCCATCCCCCAAGGTGCACTTGATGCACAAGTGCCATTGGAAACACCCATCTCACACCTAGAGAGGAGAGGCAAGGACACATTGCTCCAGGCAGCAGGAATGACAAAATAGGGTGTGACTCCCTCAAGCCACTGCCTGCAGGCTAAACTTCCTTATTTAATTCGATTAAGTCAGAGTGGTTTCATCAGACCCAGCCACCAAAGACATTCAGCATTCCTGGACATCCTGCTCTCGTTCCCTGGGTTTGTTCAAGGACTTGAAATATTGGAATTAAAATAATCTCTTGGCTCACCCTCTCGAGTTGTCTTTTTTTTTGTTTGTTCTTGTTTTTTTTTAAAGTCAGACTCTCAAAGCACTTCATACACTGAATCCAGCAACTGCTTTAAAAAAAAAAAAAAAAGCCAAGTAAAGAGATATAAAGCACAACTAAGGAAAGCTATTTGTAAAAAAAAAAAAACACGAACAAAAAACCAATTTATTTGGTGCAGTGTTTACATGTCAGATAATTGCATTTCAGTACCAAAAGAGAAAACAAGACTAGTGGAGTAATTTCATTCAATAAAGATTTATCCTTCTTAACAAAGTGATTTGATATGGCTTTTTGATCCTCTACCACGATTATAAATTATTTTCAAAATCCTCATTCAGGTGGCACTCAGATACGAATTACATTTTGCTAAAAACATACAGGCAGATACATAAAGGAGAGCTCTAAGGAATCAGAAGCCAAATTTAACAAATGAGGTAGTTCATCAGCTTTGAGTTTCCTTGTACAAAACATCCAGTCTCTGTGTGAGCGTGTGTCTGCAGCTGGAGGAGCAGCACAGCCTGCCTGGAAACCTTTGCCCTTCGCCTGTCACAGCAGGGAGAGGTCAAGAGTCACCCCCAGTGTGCTCAGCCAGGGCCTCAGCCCTGGGACTCCTCCTGCTGCAGCTCTGGGGCACCCCTGTCCAGGGCATCCCTGTCCAGGGCACCCCTGTCCAAATCCCACTTGACAAAGTGCCCATTTTGGGTTCAGAGCAGCTTTAAGGCAGAACAGCACTTTTTGTAAGGTCTGAGGCAGCCAGACTGCAACAATCTGACTTTGATTGAGGTCCTGAGGATTTTTAACTACCTGAATAGACAGCATGATTTTTTTTTTTTCCTGTACTGTAATGCATGAAAAATTCCCTTCATATACATCCCTCACTCTCTACTCTCCTGAGACCCCACCTGGAATGCTGCACCCAGCTCTGGCATCTCCACCTTGGAGCAAGTCCAGAGGAGGCCACAAAGGTGTTCCAAGGGCTGGAGCTCCTCTGCTTTGGAGACAGGCTGAGAGAGCTGGGGCTCTTCAGCCTGGAGAAAGCTCTGGGGAGACCTCAGCACCTTTTCCAGCCCCTAATGAGTCACAAGAGAGCTGGAGAGGGACTTTGGACAAGGACATGGAGTGACAGGACAAGGGGTAGTGACATCAGACTGAAAGAGGGCACATTTACATCAGATCTTAGGAAGAAAATTCTTCCCTGTAAGGGTGGTGAGGCACTGGAACAGGTTGCCCAGGGAAGTTGAGGGTGGTCCAGCCCTGGAAGTGTTTAATGCCAGGCTGGATGGGGCTCTGAGCAACCTGGGATAGTGTAAGGTGTCCCTGCCCTTGGCAGCGGGGTTGGAATTGCATGATCCTTAAGGTCCTTTCCAACCCAAACCATTTTGTAATTCTATACTAAAAAAAATTAATTTCTTTTTAAATTGCCAACCAGCAGCTCAGAGATTCAACATTCACATTACTTCACATTTAATTTAAAAACTACTAAACCAACTGTCTCAGCATCCTGCTACGAAAATCTGAAATTAAATTGTGATTTAAATTGTCATTGTAAGCCTGATTATCAAGCAAAAGTTACTCAACAAAAGAGAGACATTTCAGAAAGCAGTTGACAGAATGACTCTGCCAAGGCACCACAAGGAGAAGAAAGGTGCTCATTGTGATAAACCTTCACTGATTGAGATCCATCACTGCAGCCAGCACAGAACCAAGTGTGCAATCCTTCATGTTACTTTTTAAAAGAAAAATCAAAGAGGAAAAATAAAATCAACCACAAAGTGAATAAATATCCCAGGCCCCCATGGCTTCATTTATTCTTGTCCTCAGGAACATCGATTAGCAAGGAGAGTATTGTCATCTGTTTGCCTGTTTAAAAGACAAAACAAAACAGAAAACAAAAGTTAAGGTTCTGTCTTGGCAATCACTTGGATGCTTCCCAACAAAACTGCTTAATTATCATGCAAATCACATTTATTTGTTAACTTTTTTAAAAGTAAAACTACATTTCAGGATGTGGGGCCTTAAAAGTTATGAAAAAAAACTCCGAATATTTTACCTGCATATTTCTATAAATCCAGTCTGTAAACACAGTCATATTCCCATACACTCCAGGTTTGTTGGGAGTGGCACAGCCAGTGCCCCAGCTGGTATCTCCAACCAGCCACCACACAGAGTGGTGGAGAGTCACCAGAGGACCTCCACTGTCCCCCTGCACAGGACACAAACACCTTGTTAGTGACACAGCCACCAGGAAAACACACAGCTTCACTCCAGGAGCACAGCTTTGGTTTCAATATAGACCTGCCTGCCATTCAGGGAGCCACCAAAACAAGATGTGATGGCAATTTTGGTTTTAAATGATGTCTGCTTCCAGTAGGGATGAAAATAATTTGCCCAAATCCCTCTAAGTAAGATTGGTATTATTGACTTTCTTGTTCACAAGCACAATGCTGTGATTAATAATACAATAATGATAATAATGCTGTGGTTGTGAGGAGCATTTGATCACTTTCAAGTACCAGGTAACAATCCATCCTTGAAGCATTAAAAAGGAGCCTCACCCTCCCTGGGAATTTAGTGAGAGCCCAGCACTGGCAGCAATTCAGATGATGAAACAAAAGCTCTCCTCTTTAAAGGGATGCACCACCAAAGGAACCAGAAGCTCAATGCAAATTTTTAATTTTGGGGGAGGAGGGGGGGCGGCATAGGATTTATTTGTAATAGAGAGAACAAAAGATTAGATAGATAGATAGATAGATAGATAGATAGATAGATAGACAGATAGATAGACAGACAGATAGATAGATAGATAGATAGATAGATAGATAGATAGATAGATGAAGAGAGAGAAGAGGAAGAGAGAGAAAAAGAAGAGAGAGAGAGAAAAAGAAGAGAGAGAGAGAAAAAGAAGAGAGAGAGAGAAAAAGAAGAGAGAGAGAGAAAAAGAAGAGAGAGAGAGAAAAAGAAGAGAGAGAGAGAAAAAGAAGAGAGAGAAAGAAAAAGAAGAGAGAGAAAGAAAAAGAAGAGAGAGAAAAAGAGCCTATTAGCAAGGCCACAAAAGTAATCAGATCATGATTAACTATTAATTAGGAATAATTACCTGACAGGAATCAACTCCCCCTGCTAGGTCTCCAGCACAGATCATCGTGGGCAGAATCATGCCATTGTAGATATAAACAGCATTACACCTGGAGTGCTCTATCAAGGGCACCGCAACGTAATTCAAGTTATTTGATGTTTTACCTAGGAGCTAGAAACATGCAGAAATGTGCAAAGACAAACTCAGAATAAGCATCACATTGCTTTGCTCTTACAAAAAGTCCCAGCAGCCAAGATGAAGTAAAGTTCCTAGAAGGAGCAGGATGGAAGTTTAAGACGTGAGAAGTCTACAAGAGGTCAAGAGGACCTCCCCCAGTACATTTATTGTACAAAAAAACCCCTTTCCTCCCTTTCCTCTTTCCAGTTTTGCAAATTAACTTGCATCATTCCACTTCAGAAGTGGTGGAAAGGAGCAGCTCCTGCCCTTTCCCACATCCACAGGACACACTTGGCAGACAGCAGCCCTTGCTGCAGGACAGGTGGCCCTGCCAGCAGGGGCACAGAATTATCTCCTGGGTGGGTATTTCTGGCCCCCAGAACTGATCTGAGGGTCCTCTGCAGTCTGCTGAATGCCACACATCACAACTTGCTTTGAGTATTGGGGGCTGTAAAATGGGTGAAAAATAGTGCATGAACAGATCTAATTCAAACTGCCCCATCATCCCATGCAACAATATTCACAGGATGAAGAGGACTAGTTCATGTAAAAGATCAAAATATTCCAGGAGCAGTTCTTACCTCCTTGGTACTCTGCTCCCCACCCTGATATCCAGCACTGCTGGTTAGGCTGGAACATCATTCCTGGATTGGGCAGACAAACTGGCTTCACAGTTTCTGCAAAACAAACACAATAACAGATGTTCAGACCGAACGCAAAATAAATTTAAACTGCCCCCATCCATTGCACACAATGCATTTCCTCTGTGCTTTGCATTCCTTGAAGGCAGATTATGCATGAAGCTGCAGAAAGTTTACCAGCTGCATTTTCCCTGAGGGGCACCTGATCTTCACCTCAAATCTACCTAATCTTCCCCTCAAAGTGATGAACAAGCAGGTAATGGTTCTACCTTAACTCATCAGGTTAAAAAGAATAATTAACACCAGCTCTTCTGAGCAGTACAAGGTAAAGAAAAAATTCTGAAAACTTCAGCTCTACATTCTCTTTGTGAAACTCTGCTGAAAATGATCACAAGATAAGCAGGATTCAGTACTGATATATACAGGAAGTGTGCAGCACAAAAAGCTGGAAAACAGACAATCTCCCTGCTCTCAACAGCAGAAAATCCCTTTCAGATTACTCCTGGTAGCTTTAAACTGATGCACTGGAACACAAAGGGCCTGTAGACAAAAAGCACTTCAAGTTTAATAATGGCTTGCTCTCTATTTTATATTGCTTACAAACAAGCTACATCTGCTTTCATGAAAGGAACTTCTTGTAATGTTGAGTTCTGAAGGGGTTTTTTACCATCATTTGACCTGAGTTGGGATTTAATCAGCTGCTCCACCACTGCACCTGTAGCTGCCTGCACATACAGCTAAACTGAAGCACCATAAAGCATTCTGAGGTAAAAGTAAATTATTGAGATGAGCCCCAAACCCCTATCCAGGTAATAGATTTAAATAAATCCTGCTTAGGAAATCAGAGGCTGTGCCCTCTGTCTCTGTGGGTCATTTTGTGTTCTTCCAGTAAGTGTCTACGAGGATTGCTTGATGAAATGCAGAAGTTAAAAAAGGTGTGCTCACTGCCACTGGATTTTTCCCTGAAGAAGAGCAGAATACCTACCAGTAAAACTCAGTGGTGTCTCCAGCTTCATAAGGGCAACATCATTGTCTTTAGAGTCTGTGTCATAATCTGGATGGGAAATTATCAGCTGCACTTTGTATCCACTTCTAAAGAGCATCTCATCCTGGTTCAGAATCCCAGCATAAACCCTCCAGCTGTGTGGGTCAGAAAGTCGCCTGCAGAACAAGGAAAAGGTCTGAAGGTTTCCTTCTGTAGTGACAAGACAGGGATTAGGACCTTCAAAAAAACTGTCTTCAGGAGCTGAGTCAAATGTTTGTGTGACCAAAAATGCACATGCATTTGATTACCATTTCTGAAGAGCAAGACAACCAAATTGCCAGACGTGTAACTTGAGGAAAGCTTGGCTCTAGTTTCAAAAATATATCAAAAAAATCTTTGCAGTGGGTTAAGTATCACTGTCCATCCCCTTAATCACTCAGCACAACAAATTAAATCTGAGACTGCAACAGTGAAGCCTTTTGATTTCCATGACTGGGCAATCAGGCAGGCATTTCTGAAGTCTCACATGTCAGTGGTATCAGCAGAAGCCAGAATTAGTAAAAATATGATCTAGTGAAAGAATTCCACTATCTTGAAAACGCCAGGGGTTTTTTTTTTAGGTTGGTTTTGGCTTTTGGTGGGGTTTTTTTAATGTTAAGAATGCTTGCTAGATGTTATTTAAGCAGCCTCTTGTGCTCCAGCACAGTTTACAAAAGCTTAATAGAAAACTTGCCACAAGTGTTAAAACTCCCTCCATGAGAAGTGCCAAGGCAGTAGTGCCTGCAAGTCACCCCACCTCCCAAAAAACCCAGATCAGGCTGAAAACCAGGCTTGTGCCAGCTGCAGCTTGATTGCCATTCCCAAAGCTTTGTGCACCACAGAGCTCAAATCCAGACAACAAAGGAGGGATAAGATCTCCAGGTAGAAATCAACACTTGCATTCCTTTCTCAAGGTTAAGGACAAATATTCTTCCTTGCCTTAGCCTCAAACTGTGATCCAGCCAACCAACCATTAAAAATGTTTT
The DNA here is from genome assembly GCA_034336665.1 of Luscinia megarhynchos. Lineage (NCBI taxonomy): Eukaryota > Metazoa > Chordata > Aves > Passeriformes > Muscicapidae > Luscinia > Luscinia megarhynchos. The sequence continues at coordinate 4,595,838 of JAPFBE010000003.1, forward strand.
TGCTTTGTGGGTTTTCCCTCCAGCAGAAGCAGGCACCTTTTAAACAAATTCTGCCCTTTCTGAGGATACCACAAAACCCTCAACTCTCTTTTATAGGTTAAAAATGTACAAAGCACCTGCTATTTTTCTTGTTGATGGCTACATAAAGTGCTCCTTGGATAGATATAAATCTGTATTTAATACTGACTTGGACTTTACTACCCTGTGGCAAGAAGATATGAAGAAATAAATGGCACAGGCATCTTTAAATTGATCATATCTACAGCAGTGTGATATTTGAGAATTTGGGGGGAGGGGAGTTTCCTTTGGGTTTTCTCACAGTGTAATTCAACATCTTCATGAAAACATTGTACTGGCTGACATTAAACTTGGTGCCTTGAGTTTACATCTGAAATTGGGTGGGTATCTGTGCTCAGCATCACCCCTTTCATTTTGTAAGTAAAGACAGAACATAAAATAAGGCCTGCTGTAGAAAAGCAGACAGATGAGCTGCAGCCAGCCTTAATACTTCAAATTTACCATCAGACAAAATGCTGTACAGAGCACCTGCGTGCCAGGCAGGGGGGAGGAATTCAGTTTTAAAAGAGAAAGTGGGGAGAATAGAATGAATTTCAGCGTGAAGAAAGGCAGACAGGCAGGGAGGGAGGGACCCACCCTTCCACACAGTGTGCTGCTGTGACAATCCAGCTGTGGGTGATGATGGAGCCCCCGCAGACGTGGGTGCCCTGCACGTGCAGGCTGACCTGCCAGGGCCACTGCCCCAGCACGGCCCCGCTGCCGCCCACGATCCTGTTCATCATGCTCACGCTCTTGCTGGACAGGCCACACTCTGAAAAGGTCAGCCACAGGCACAGGTTAGTCCAGGAGGGAGCTGGGAGATGGATTCTGCTTCCCTCAGGCTTCTCTGGCAGAACCAGGGCTGATCTGCTGGACGCACCACAGCCCAAACCCCTGCCCTACTCCAAATCCCAAATCTGCCATTGCCCACATCCCTGTTAAATTGCACACCCCACCATAAACTCTTTACACTTTTCAGGAATCTCTGGTGATTCAGACACCTCTGTGATGTGCAACAAAGCAGCCAGGAGAGTCCTCAGGACAGGAATCACCATCAAAAAAGCACTGCCCCCCCAACTGCTGAACCTTGAGAGCAAATGTGCCACAGAGAACCCCACACAGCTGCAGGGGGATGGACATGGAGCTTCACCATTTAAAGGAACCAGTGGCAGCAAAGACTGGGGATCCACTGCCTTCCTTGTCTCCTCTCCCACCCTGCTCCTAAAACTGCAGTATTTGGGAGCCAGAGAGAATCATTTCCCCGTGCAAAAACAGCAATTAATGCCACAGGTCCAAAAGGACTTGCCAGCCAGAGCATTTCAAAGCATGCAGCAGCAGAAGTTTGAGAAATCCAGTGAGTTACCTATGCAGCGCAGAGAAACCACGTTTCCTGTGGCACAGGAACCACTGCAGGAGAAATAAAAGAAACAAACAGGGTCTTAGGGAAATGTGAGCAAAGTCCACCCTTTCCAGGTTCATGCCCTGCCTTCAGCCTCATCCTTCTGCTGAGGTTCCCTCCTTTCTTCTCCTTTTCCAGCAACCACCTGGCCTCCCCCATGCCTTGCATTCACCAAAACTCTCCTGTGGGAGGCTGCAGACATGAGCACAAAAGGTTTTTAAGCCTACTGAGAAGCAAGGTGAAGAACAGCTTAGGAGAAAGTTGAGCTGATTTAGGCAGTCATTGCAGAAGAACTAAACCAGGGAGCTGCAGGAAGTTTGTGGGCACAGCAGTCTACAGGTTTTGAAACTGGACACTTCAGAGTTGTTTAAAGATAATAAAAAGGATGCTTTCCACAGTGAAGATCCATTTTTGCATGCTGTGTGTTCATGTGACTGAAAAAAGGCTGTGCCAGCTTCTGTGAAAATGCTGTAGCTGTGTTTGCCACCATACACAAACTCCTGCTGATGGTCAGAGAGCCTTAAAAACACCTTTGACATCTAAACAGCACAGAGGATGGGACATTTTTTCTTTTAGAAAGGACAGGGAGGATAGAAAAATGTGTTTTTAAAAAGAGGGAAGAGCAGTTGCTTCAATAAAAACAAAGTCTTTCTCTCCAACAATCCCCAGTGAAAGATGTGCTTGCATTATGCTGCAGGCAGAAGCTACACCTCTCACAGCATCTGGAGAGACTCTGGATGAAAGGAGAGAGGCTTTCATTAAACAAAGATACCTGTTGTACAGCTTTGTGTACAAGTCTATATTCCCAGCACTCGTGTTCAGCTTCATGTAGCTGGTAAAGCTGGCTTCAGGGGGTACCCCACGACTGTAGAAATATGTATCTCTGCAAAACAAAGTCCACTGTGAAACCCAGCAGTGGTTTCAGTTTTCAAACAAGTGATAACAATGGGCTGTGCCAAGATGGGGCTTCTGACATGAAGACACTAGAAATAATTATTTTTGTTTTCATTGAAGGCAGAACCCTGGTGGTGCAGCCCAGCCAGAGTCTCAGATTCTTTAAACATCTGTCCAGTTCCACTTCCCACCAGTCACTAGGTTAAAATAATATTTTTATCTGATGTGCATGCACCTCGTGTAACAGGGCAAGATGAAGAGATGCCTTTGCCAGTGTGTTTTCACTGCAAAGTGTCAGACTCATTAAAAATGGCAAGGGGGAAATTTGAACCTTTCTGTGTCTGAGCAGAAGCTGACAGAGGTTGGACTTACACCATGTAGCCCATGTCTTTGCATGCAATCTTCCCATAATCATCATTCCAGTCATCATGGCAAACAGGATACCAGGATTTGCTGACAGGTGAATAAACTTCCAGGATAAAATTTGGTCCAAAAAGTCTAACTGCCAGAAAAGGAAGAAAGGAAGAAAGAAAAAAAAAAGAAGAAAAAAAAAAAGCAACTAAGAACACCACATGCTATTATTACTGCTTTCTCTGCTTGGAAGTAGTTATCCATAATATCCACTTCATGTATGAACTGATGTTACTTTAATGCTCCCTTCTACTCAAATTCTGAGTAAATATCCAGTAAACAGAAATATGGCAATGACTTAGTTCTTTTCATGTAAAGCAATTTAGAAGAACTACCAGTTTTAAAATGCAAATGTACAAGGTAAGGTTCCTTTCATTTCAGCTTTTATGCTCAAAATTCTCTTTTATATTCTACCACTGAGAAAGATTGCAATAATGAAAATTTTCTGATCTTTTCTCTGTGCAACTACATATTTCTTAATATATCACATACTATGTGTAAATAAAATATGATCTATTGAAAAATACTTTATATTATCTCTTAATATACCAGATTTCTTCAGAGAAACGCTTTGTAAAGCAAGAATGTAACCAGGAGCAATTAGCTCTGACATTCCACATCCCATTATGCATTTGCTTGCACAAGAATTTAATAAAAAATAGTTCAAGCAAAAGAACAGATTGAAACTGGCTTCTCCAAGAACCCATTATTCAACCAAATCGAGTGGAACAGCTGCCAGCAAATGCTAACCCTGCATGAGAATGGGCTGAATAGAAGTTTACAGAGGGAATTTAAAGCACAGCTGGAGTCTTCCAGCATGGCACTGGCATGACAGAAGATGCCAAACCTCTGGAATGGATAAATCAATGTCTCCACCCTTCTACCTTCAGCTCTGCACTAAAGCCTCCCTTGGCATCTTTTCAGTTCAAAGCAATGATTAGGCCAGGATTTCTTACACAATGAGTTATGAAGTAGTTGAAGGACTAAGGGGAGAACGAGGAATGCAAAATACGTGGAAAAAGACAAGCCTGGCTGAAGACCACCAGGTTTATGTTATTACCTGAAGCATACTGAGAAGTCACCACTGACTGTTCCATCCAGAGACAATGCTAGATTCAGTTCTGTATGAACCTCATTCAAATTAAAAGCTGATATTTAAAATATGATTCAAAGTCAAGGCAGCTCAAACCCCTGAGCCAAGCATTTCAGCTTTTCATTCGGGCTGGAAACAAACTGAGTATCTATATATATAACACATATCCTAAACCATTTTAAAGACAGAGCTTAGGCTAAAACAGCCTTGCTGCAGCTTAGGCAGGCTGTGGAGAAGGCAATCTGCTCCCAGGCTCCTGCAGCTGGTGCAGGTTTGTCCCCCAGCCCACTCACCACAGCGGGTCTCGTCCTCCCCGTTGGGGCAGTCGCTCACTCCGTCACACCACTGGGAGGGGGACATGCACACCCCTGAGGATCCACACCCTATCAGGGAGCTGAGACAGTGATTCTCTACTGCAGGGAGAGAGGAACACAGCCACGTCAGCCCAGCTCTCAAGGAGTTTCCCATTTGATGGAGCTCTTGGACCCGCATGGGGAGGGAGCCCAGCCTGCCACAGCAGATGGATTGCTCTGTCCTTTGCATCGCTTGTCAGATCAAGTCTCTGATGCAGCTGGTTGGATTTTGGCCTCCCTGAATGATCAGGCACCATTAAGTTCTCAGAAAGGAGTCAGCTTTGCACTGGCAAAGCATTAACATGCAGAGAAGGAGGAAGAGAGTGATTATGTACTCTTGCTCTCACTTAAAACAAGATTACACTCATCCTGCTTAAATCAAACTGAGTCAGAAAAACACCCCTAAGTGCAATCCTAAAAGTTCTAAATGAACTCCCCTAAAATCATTGAATAGTTTGGAAGGGGTATTTAAACATCATTTTAGTCCAACCCCAAAGCAATGAGCAGGGACACTTTGCACTAGATCTCTCTTCCTTTTTTCCTGAGCAGAACAGAAAGAAGAGACTCCTAAAACCAGCAAATTTTTAGTTTCCTGCTTTTTTTAGCAAAGCAGCTTTCATTGAAAGGAAAATTAAAACAGCACAAGGCAAACTTCACCTGAGCTGAACAGAATTGGTCCAGCTCTGTTTCAGAGCTCAGATGATTTCCAAGGCAAACATTCACAGTACAACTTAGAGTGCTGAGACAGGCTGGGCTCATGCAACGTTTATACAAAAACCCCACGGAAACAAATAAATGGATGTACATGACTTCTGCTCCAAGAGAGATCCCATTTTAGCAGAACAAAACACATCTTGACTGTTTACACTCCTGCAGTTAGGGTTTACACACTTAACTGCAATCCTCTCTCTTCACCTGAAATTAAGTGGAGCTCAAATTTGGAAAGTAACAGCAGCATTAAAAAGAAAGAAAAAAAACCCAACAAAACAAAATAAAGAAAAAAACCTAAACAAAAGCATCAAAAAATTTTTTTAAAAAAAACCACACACAAAAAAACAAAATCAGAAACACCTCAATCCACAAACAAAACTGAGGCATTAAAAAGCAACATCAGTTCATCTCTTAGGAGAAAAGGAACAAAGAATTTCCAGTCCTTAATTCAGCATAAAGCATAAAATGAGAATGGATGTTTCTAATTTGAAAAGCTTAACGTATTTTTTCTTTAAAAAAAAACCAAAAAAAAAAAAAAAACCACAACCCAAAAAAACCCCAAAAAACTTACCAAAATACCAGATGAAGAAAGCAGCAATTGCACAACAAATTACTATTAATATAGATAATATTATTATTATGGTTTTCCTTAGACCTGAAATGAAAGCGAGGGGGATAAGAGAAGTTAGGTTCACAAGTAGAGTAACTTCCACCCACCAGCACTATTTATTTGATGTTAACATCAGTATTTATTTGATGTTAAAATCAGTCATTTTTAGCCAGACTTCTCTCCATCCCACCATCCTTCTCAAAGCACCCATCTGCCCCAGCACCCCAGCCAGCTGCCACTTCTCCACCCACAAGGAAACAGCTCCCTCAGTGCACAACTGGCAAGGGAAGGTGCCCTCTCCTTTGATATCTAACTTTGACAGAACTCAGTCTGAAAGCGGGAGCATCCCCCGGCACTTACTGGCGGCGCAGGCTCTCCGGGGCGGGCGCGCTGCTGGCGGGCTGGGCTGGCAGGTGGCAACCCTGGGCACGTAGCTTGGCACGGAGGGAGGGCTTTGTGAAGAGCTGGGGGTAAGGAGCAGCACCTGCTGCCTGCCTGGCAGCGTAGAGGGGCTCTGGCTGGAAGCCCCTGTTCTCGTAGTATGGCAGTGGTGGACCCTGAGGGTGGCGCGGGGAGGAGGGAAACAGGAGGATTGGTGAGAAGCCAAGCTGCCAGCAGGACAGAATTCCAGAGCCCTGCTCCGTAAAACAGGCGCACAGAGCACTTACTGGTGACTCCAGGTCACACAGACAGAGAGGTTCACAGAACATGCCTAAAACCTCACGGTTTGAGTCATAAAAACAGATGGAAAAGCTCTGGCAAGATCAGCGTCCTGATCCATAGGCCAGCCCAAGAAGGATTCTTGAGCCCAGCCCTCCCAAGCTGGTCTGCACAAACGCTTGTCTGACGGGGTAGAAATAAACAGCAAGGACAGCTGTGGGCAGCACCATCACAGAAAGAAATGCTGACAAGGAACAGCCTTTGTCCAGGTCCAGGATAAATGCTTACTGCCCCATTTCGTGCTGTGACAACACCAGGTACACCTAAGCTGTTTCTGACACACACTGGCCTGCAACAGGTCATGGAATATTTATCCTGGAAGAGCTTTAAGAAATAGTTAAAAGCCATTCTAACCTATCCCACCAAAACAAGCTTAAATAAATCAAAAGTGTGTGCTCAAAAGAATAAATCTCCCCTAAAAGTACCTGAGCACTTGAAATGTTGGTTAATTTGAGCCTCTTACACCTGCCTCACAGCTTCTTTTTGCCAAAAAGGAAACACAACAAATAGTCCCTGTTTTAAAAGACTTGTTAATCAGGATGTCACTCAATGGGCTGTTATGTGTAAAGCCATATTAAAAGGAAAAATATCAGAGGGGAATATTGTGAGTTTTTTGATTACTTACTAGAGTAGAGGTCATTTTTCCTTTGTCAACAGTACAGAAATAATTCAAGTGTTCGGGGAGCAAAGTGTGAACCTACACAAACAAACAAAAAGGAAAACAATCACAACTGGAGGCTTTGTCCAGCTTTCATGTCAGTTTTCCCTTTGGAAAAACGCCGGATTTGCAGAGGGGGAAATAAAACAAATTAAAAAAAACCCAAAGCAACAAGCGGAAGTGCTTGAAGAGAGGGTACAAATTAAGGTGCAGCATGAAATCAGATCTCAGCAGCCTCTCAATACAAGCCTGAGGATTATACAGTGGCAACTATTCATTAGCACGAGGGCAGCACAAACTGAGAAGGTCAAGTCAGTGCTCGCTTCGCTGGCAGAACAAGAGTCAGAATATCCTGGCAGGGACCCACACGGTGTCAGTACCACGTTCAGGTCCTCCTGCCTCTCTCAGCACTTACTCATGTGTCACTCTGAGCTTTATGGCACAGAAACCATCAGGAAACACAAATTCAACCAATTCATGACAACAGCACGACTTGCAGCCACTTTTTTTCACTTTTATATGTTGTTTTCTTGGCTGTGTGTTGTAGTCACCACATCAAAAACAGGGAGAGAAGCACAGCAGGGGAACTGTGCCACAACAATATGAAAGTTTTGCAAACAGGGTAAAAGAGAGGTTCTGCATTGAATGCTTAAAGCATCCAGCAGTTTATTTTAAAGTTAAACCTTAACATTGAGCAAAACCACTGATTGCCACACACACAAGAAATACAGAAATGCTTGCTGGTGCAGATCTAAAATAGGCAGTTACCCACAAGCAACCATTCTAATAAATGCTGCTATCTACTGAGTTCTCTCATGTTGCTCTACAAGAAAAAAAAACTTAGAAAGTGCCTCGGTCCTGCACTGAGAAATACTTTTGTCTACCTTGCACAGCAAAACCCTGCACATTGCAGCTGTGTAAAGACAACATAATTCAGCCCAAAGTAAAAGGTTATTTTTTAGAGCCTCTGTCAAGGCATTATCTCACCCAAAACTGAACTGCAAATGTCACTGAAGCAGATTTCAACAGCTGCTCAGCCCCTCAAGCACACCAATTCTTTGTGACACTTCAGCAAGGCTGGTATTTGCTTATCAGTGTAAATAATGCACCACTGAACTTATTTGTGTGGCAGACAGGTGAGAAACGAGTCTAACTCCTACTTACTGAAAGTCCATCAGACTGGTGACTAAGGCTCCAGGACTTCTGCCTTGCTTTATGTCCCATCCATCCTTGCCCAGCTCCTCACAGCAGCTGGGAAGTGCAGCTCTGCCCAGACTTGGAAACAAATAAATCACAGGAGGATGCTTCTGCTCCTTGTTCTCTGAAATGGAGAAGGAATAAAAGGGTTAGGCAGTTTAGTGATATCAGAGAGAAGTGGTGATTCTGAGATAAGCCAACAGGGACTATGACCAAAAACAATTCCAAATACTTCTTTTACATTACCATCTGAAAGGCTTTGCAAATTAACAGGGAAGAGTGTTCCTCCCTCTTTTTTGGGAGTTTCTGGGAGTGTTTTTGGTTTGTTGGTTTGGGGTTTTTTTTCAAATGAACTGAGGAAAAAAAATCTCTCTTGTTATCTGGTTTTCCACCATCACTCCAATTTAGTTCTTGCTAATCTATTTCCTATCCAGCTTCTGATTAATGACAGTTTCCCTGTTATAAAATACAGGAACTCATAGGTAAATACAGACTTCCATGGTATTACATATACACATTTTTCCAATGCTTTTAAAACAACATGAAATCACAATCACTGAACTCCCATTAGTTTTGCAAATGTTTAAGGCAAAAATCAATCTGTAGTGTCCAGTAATGATATAATCTGGGTTTCCTAAGCACACATCAGTCCCACACTCCAAATTGTTTTACAAACACATCAAGGGAACAACTTCTCAGATAAGGAAGCTGGGTCATGGGGTACCAAACTGACCTGTCAAACACTCCCCATCCCAATAACTAGAGAGCTAGAAGGGACTGGTCTGCCTTATCTCAGTCCTCTTTGGCCTCTAACTCACCTCAGACAAATTTAAATCGACCATTTAGAAGTGTCATAAACCCACTCTGATGATGCAGAAGAGTTCAGTGGGAATGTACAACTGTCCTTCCCTCTCACTGCCCTCATTCCTCCTGATGTCTGCTGAGCTATTAGAGCACTTTACTGGGTGCATCTGGAAAGAACAAACTTCAGGAGATCTTTAGAGGGAGATGGAGATCCCAGGCAAGGGAAGTGGGATGGAGCTCCCCACCAGAGCAGGCTTCAAGGTGTCACAGGGTACCAGAGGCTTGGGGGTTGGCTTGCTAACACCTTCCCAAATAATGAAAGGGACCCATCAGTCCTATGCAGTCAAGCCCCTAAATTTCAAAAACTCCAGTATGGATGGAGCAGAACCAGCATTTAGACCTTTAGCAAAAGGTTAAAAACTGAGTGTGTTTTTCTTTCATAACTCAAAGTACAGGAATAAAGCCACTGTTTCTAATGACAGGAGAGACAAAGAGTAAAAAGCCACCACTAACACAGTTCACTGATGACTAAAGCAGAATGTGTTGCCTCACAGCTGGCAGCAGCTACTTGAAGTATCTGAGCTTCTTGCATATGCCTTAGGAATGTTAATGTTATGTCATGGGTCATTCAGATTAAAGAAAGGCATCACTATTTCCAGTAAATTTGTCAAAAATGAGGAAAAAAAAAGGAACACAGCCAAACAACAATACAAAAATAAAAAATATTAGATGAATTCAAAATAAATTAAATCCAATAGCTTTTGGGGTTTTTAATTAGTTTTTCTACGGATTTCTGCAAATCAGGTCTTTAAGTAAAAGTTACAGCAGAGTTGGTCTGTACTTCATTTGACAACATCCTATTTAGTAAAAAATGGACTTTCCAGACTCTCAGCCCTCCAAAGGCTTGTCCTCCTCCCTACCACAGTGGCAGCCCCTCTGTGCCCTGGACAGGAAACACCAAGCTCAGAGTTGTGCTGCTCAGCTGTACATGGTCCTCACCACCACAAGTTCCTAAATCCCTCAGTGAATTTGATGAATTTTGGGCAAAACCGAGACCTTGCTGTTTCCTCATTACAGCAGCATCAGCTCATGGCTCCCTCACACCTCCTGTGTCCTTTGCTGGCCAGGAACCAGCACCCCAAAAAACCAAGGGAGAGAATGAAACCCTGGAGGTCTAAGCAGGATTTTGTAATCAGACCTGCTGCCTTTTACCCCAGCTCTCCATGCATGAAATAACAGGACTTCCTCAGCACACACCATATCACAACTGTTAATTGGTTTCCCTATAGGCTGTTTCCATGCCCAAGTCAATAGGATGGAATAACTACCTCCAGATTCAGCACTGGGAATTCAACTGGCCAGAGCAGCCAGAGTTATATTGGCAACAGCTTGCTTCCTGCATTTACATATTGCTCCAATAACTGTTTGGTGCTACTTCCTGAAACAGAAACATCAGCTGTTTGCTAAGCTCTGTGATAGCTACCAACAATTGAATAGGAAACCCCAGAACAAAACAAAACAAAAAAATCAAACTAGTTCTTCACAGTTAGACCTACATAAAAGCAACCACATGTAAAGAAGAAAGATGTAAGAGGACAGAACAGTCAAAAACTAAATGAATGAAGCCAAGTTCGTCTTCTAAAAGGAGGAAGCATAAAAGCATCCAAACATTCCACATGAACCCAGCACGCTGCATCACATCAGAAAAAGTTCCCTGTATCAAGCAAACAAGCAAACCAACAGAAGTCACTGAGATAGCAAAGGAGTGATTTCAGTGCAAAGCTCAACTTTAAAGGGCAAGCTGACACATTATGGCATGGATGACGCTAGAAAGGAAATATGCTTTCATGTTTTTTTCATTTCCAACCGTTTTATGACCACCTAGAAGTTTCAGCAACATAACCACGGACACAATATAACCATGATATGACGGTGTGGATGAAAGGTTAGTGAGGCAATAAAATTAAAAAAAGAAAAAAAAAAAAAAAGAGGGAACACAAGCAAAGAGGTGATTCCAGTTTCATTCTCATGATCTTTTCACAGAGCAATTTCACAGGACCGTTCCTGCCTTGTCAACCCAAGAGGAAATAAACATGGTCAAGATTCCTCTTTAATAATCAGTACTAAAAATTATCATGATGTGCAAATGAAGTATAGAAAGGTGAAAAAAAATCCAGTTATGAATGAAAAAGGAAAGGAGCTAAACAAGATTTTTCATCCCACTTCATTAACAAGATTTCCTTGACCCTTCTTCAGAAAGTGGCACTGAGTATTTTTATTATGTTGATTAAAAAGTGGTTTTAATTTACTCCATTTATCCTCTGGCAGGGATCAAAGACAAATTGACTGAATGTCTCAAAGTCATCAAAATCAGGGTCCTACCGTGTCCTGCCTTTCAACAAATCTTCTCAACAGAGGTGAGCTCTACTCAGCAGGCTTGTGCAATAACATCTCAAGTATTTCAGAGAACTTCATGAGACTATGCAAATATTTACATGAAAGGCTGCCAAAAATAAAACCTCATCCTTCTCACAGCTCCTATGAAATAGTTTTGAAACTATTCTAGATTAGCTCCTAAAATGCCATTATACTGTACAACTACTTATCAAGAGGTGTTAAAAAACAATCCCTCTTGATAAGCACTATCAGCAGTGGCTCAATGAAATCCACAGCAGTATTCCCCAGGCCAGGAAAACAAGATTAATTCTAGTTCCATATGCAAAAAAAAAAAAAAAAAAAAAAAAAAAAGAGGCATTAAAAATCTCTGAGTATAGCAGTCACATTTTAAAAAGTTATAGGATACCATACTCATAATACAAATAATCATCAATGATGATGATTATTATTATTATCATTATCATCATCTGTCTGAAAACAGACATTGACTTTCAAACTCGGTCTTGTCACAAGTACATCATGTGCTTTGTTAGGAACAGGGGGTAAGGAAGGAGGTTGAAATGCTCTTTTCTTTTCTCTCATTTCACTGAGTGGATGGTGAGTGGCACAAGACCCTACAAAACCAGTATTTCTGAAACAGAAAGGAGCAAGAGCCCAGAAGACCCAGAGGCTCTGGTGTGGGAGGAGATGGACCCATTGTTCAGGCAACAACTGCAAACCACAGCACCCATGAGCAGATACAGGAGGAGCTGGGGGATGCAGCAACAGCCAGCTTGGCTTTGGATTTTCACCTCCCCTACACAACATCCCTGGTCCTGCCCTTCCCCTTCTTCCAGCACGTAAGCAAGTCATTTTCTGGCAGAAGCATGTTTGCTAAGCTTCTTCATATTTGATTGTTACCTTCTGGCTAGATTCAAGTGTCTGTCTACGTCACTGGAAGTCTCTGGCAAGGAAATAAACTTCTCAAAAACACTTGCTCATCATATTTGAGCTGCAAATTAATATGACACAAATAAGGTGGCACTAGGTGCCCACACTGCAGGAAAATAAAACCCAGCTATGTTAACAAACCAGACTTATTTAGATACCTGTTCAGGTCAGTGGTTTTTAACCTGTGACCTACAGATCCTGAGGAGCTGCAAACCACTTCTAAGAGGTCTATGGCAGATAAGAGTGAAAAGCAAATCTTGCTGGCAGGAGGTTTGAATTCACTCCACGGGGAGGCTCATGTTGCCAGAAACCACGGCACTGCAGCTACTCAGTGTGGACCAGCCCTGGACTGGCACAGGAGCAAAAGCCTGTATCTTCAGGACTGGCAACTCCAAGACAAATATTTTGACCAGCATCCCAGAATAATATGTTGCTTTGTTTTTCCATCAACATCCAGGAATGTAGTTCCAACTTATTTCCAGTTTCAGGCTAGGCTACCGTGATAGATTTGCTCTAGGTTGACTGTCCTATGAACCAGAATAAATTTTAACAGTTTAAGCATGAAAGGAAGGAAGACAAAAAGGCACATTAAGTCCTACTTTGACATCAACATTTATCTTAGCTCACCTGTCTTTTGGCTTTACATCTACACCTGTAGGTAAAAGCCACAACTTGCCATTTTCCCAGTTCACTGATCTATGCCACACACAACATCCACCTCTTTCCCCACCTAATATTGCCCTAGATGATGCAAATAATCCAAGCTGCTTCCTTTGGCTCTTTCTAAAGCACTGGAGGCATTACTGTCACTTAACACAGGACAAACAGGGCACTGAGGACAAAGGCCCAGTGTGACAACACTCCCTTAAATTCACAGACACCCACCCACCCACCCAGGAAGTTGAGGTTGAGATTGGAGGTCTAGGCAAGCAATGCACATAAAGCCACCTACGAGGAGGTGTGGACTGGATTGACTTCATCATGCAAAGCTTTGGCACAGAAGTTTCAACAGTATGGCTCTTCTAGAAGTTACTGTTCCAAAATCACCCCAAATTAGCGCTTTTGCTAGAACCCAATGCATTAACACACGCTGAAGAGCCCCCAGAGCTAAACCTTGTTCTGGTTTACTCTCTGCTCGCTGGCTGACCTTGAGGGAGTTGCCCAATCTTTTACCCTTCATCCCCAGGGCGAGAGATGGACAAGCTCCACCGGGAGCGGTGCGGGATGAGCCCTGCGCACCCTCTGGGACCGCGTTATCACTGAACGCACAGTGCCCATCCCATCCCCTTTTCCTTCCTTCCTTCCTTCCTGCGCGTCTGCCTCCCGGTTATCTCAATATCTCGGCTTCCCCATCCACCTCCTCCGTGCACCTTTGGCTCCCGGTTATCCCGGCTATCCCGGCTTTCCCATCCACCTCCTCCATGCGCCTTTCTCTCCCGATTATCCTGGCTATCCCGGCTATCCCGGCTTCCCCATCCACCCCCTCCGTTTGGCTCCCGGCTTCCCTTACACCCCGGGAAAGCGCAGCTTTATCACTCTGCATCTCCCGCTGGGCGAGCCGGCTGCGCACGGAGAGCCCCGGGGGAAGCAGGGGGGAACGAGCCCTCTGTGTTTCCCACCTCCCCTCTCTGTTTTCCATCTCCCCTCTCTGTTCTCCACCATCCAGCGCCTCCCACCCCGCGGGACGGGGATTCCCGGACGCTGCCGCGGTCGCTCCTCATCCCCCCTCTCCCCGACCCGAAGTTTCTTCGTTCAAAACCAAATCCAGCAGCTCGGACGGCGATTCCCTCCCTGCCCGGCCCCAGGCGGCTCCCGAGGCGAAGGAAGGGAGGGAGAGCAGCGCTTACCTGGGGCTGGGGAGCGGCAGGGCTGGGAGGGGATGGAAGGCGGCCGAGGAGCCGGGAGAGCGGGCGGAGCGCCCGGGGAGGAGCCAGGTGCGGGCAGGGACGGGGCAGGTGCCGCAGGTGGAGGGACCCGCCCCGAGCACGGCACCCACCGGGCCCGGAGGGACACGGGCAGCCCAGCCCAGCCCTTCCCTTCCCTTCCCTTCCCTTCCCTTCCCTTCCCTTCCCTTCCCTGACCCCCGGTTTGGTTTTCCCCGCTCGACCTCACCGTGCTGTGGCCGTGCTCTGCTTTTTGAACTCGCCCAAAAGTCCCTGTTGGCCTCTGTGCCAGGGTGTTGCAGGCAAATAAGGACCCACAACACTTCCCTGAACAGGGTAGGTCAGCACCTGATAAAGATTGCTCGTAAAGTACCGGCCGGGGAAAAGGACTTCTGTTTTCTTTGGGCTTTTTTAGGGTCATTTAATAACGCGGCGCTCTGGAAAATTGCTGCTACCTCAATGGTCGCGTTGTTTACAATGCTCTGGTGGCTTGTGCTACTTGTACGGCAGATCTACTGTGAGGGAGGGTCTTCTCTGCCATAGCTGAGCTCCACAGGGAAAAAAACAAACAAAAAAAATCCACTCACATCCCAAAACTTCAGAGCAGTACTTACTGGAAAAGTAAGTTCTCAGATGAAGAAATTCCACTCACTGTTAATAACAGCTCTGATTTAGCTGCAGTGTTGCTGTGTGCTACGCTTAACATCTCTGCATGGGGACTGCAGATAAGGCAAAGTACACAAGTTTGGCATGCAAGTGTCTGGGGTTTGTTTATATTTCCTAACGCATATCAAGGAATTACATCAAGCACGCCAAGATCGTGCCTTTAGTATTTTTCCAGGCCCACGTGTTTGTTCATAGAGAACCATGAATTTTCAGACCCCTTGATACAAAAACATAAGGAGTATTGTCTAAAACATCTTTAAACTTTAGCTTATGTTTTTAAGCTGCGTTATTTTGGGGCTACTTCTGCTCCTGAGCTCCTAAAAGGAATCAGTGAGATTCAGTCATTTTCCAGCATGGATTCAGTTGCAGGAATTTGATCTCAAATTTCATCTGAAGCAAAAAAATCGTCCCAGACACAGCCCAGAACACTGCAGTGTCACCTCCTGTGCTTCTCTAACATACCCACCTGTGTGCATGTCCTTCTCTCTAATTTACAGCAATTTATACATGGCCTTCAGACCACCTTAGAGATGTTTTAGGTTTGAACCAGGGTGCCTGGTCATAAGATTTCCCTGTTAAATTTCCTTACTGAAGTGGAAAGAAATAGCCCTGCAGATTGTTACTTGGCATCATGGCTGCAAAGAGAAAAAAAAAAAGAAAAAAAAACACAAAAAAGCCAGAAAAACAAACAAACAAAAAACCCAAACAAACAAACAAACAAAAAAACCCAAACAAAGGAGAAAAAAAAGAAAAAAAAACCCAAAATCCACCACAACCCAAACTCTCAGGATCTGTACAGTTCTACAAGAGAAGCTGCATGCTTATTTTCTTTGGAAAGTCACAAATTTTTTTCTTTGAAAGTAGTTTGGAGGTTATGTATTCCTGTACTGATGGTGTGATGGTGCCTCGTTCTTCTCTCAAGACATAACCTAATAACTTATAATTCAAAACTGTATTTCTTTTGAGTTTAGACTATCCTGGAGCTCACTTTGCATTTGTCCAAATGCCTTGCACAATGGCTACGGATAAGGATTTAAAAAATATACCGGCTGGTTCCTGACAGTCTGTTTGCATCCACTTTGAAGGTATGACATCAATTCAGGTGTCACAAGAAGAACTGGGCAAGAGGTAAAAAATCCTCTGTGCTGCTGTGCCAGGGGAGTTTAAACCTTTAGGAGAAGCCGGCGTTGCTTTGTGCGCTAGGAAAGAACACCAGACCTGCTGGGGGGAGATCCAGGGCAGCTCGGTTCGAATGAATGGAGCTCTGCTTAGTTACAGCCTCGAAGATCTGGGCGCTCGGCCAGCAGCTCGTTGATTACCCCTGTTAACACCTTTTCTTCTCGGGGAGGGCTGAGCTGCTCAGCGAACAGAACAGCGCATTCCCACCCCCTTTCTCCACTTACTCCCTCCCTCCTGCCTGGTATCTGGCTCACTAAAGGGTCTTGCAGGGCTCTAGAATAGTAAAAGCCTTTTTTTTTTTTTTTTTTTTTTTCCCCAGCCTGGGTTAATATTCCCCGAGGTTAACTCAGCTCGCTGACAAAGGTCAGAGGAACAGGAGAGCCTGCAGTGGGGAGGGGGTCATTGCCTGCTCTTGGCAGCAGAAGCTGCCTGGTCTGTTCAGCTTGTCCTCCCTGGTCCAGGGCTGAGCTCTGGCCCTGTTATCTCATCCAAAATAGCTCCACGAGAGTGTAATTGTATTTTAAGTCGTGCAGAGCTGGCTTTGGGAGCGCTCGTTTTATTAATGGGTTATAAACAACCTCTAAAGCAGAGATCAGGGCAGGGTTTGGTTTTTCCAAGTGGCTGCACGTTTTGGGAGGAGCAGGCAGGGTCTGCTGGAAAGGGATGTGGGCTTGCTGGGCAGCCCAGGGGTTATTGCCCAGAATTCAGGGTGTGGAGACCTTCAGCATGACCCAGCAATTGCTCCAAACACCTTTATCACACTTAAATATTAATAGGTTCAATGGTATTGATAACAAAAGTTATTAGTGAGTTAAATGTTTAGCAAACCACTTCCTCCTCCATATTTCTGCAGCAAAACAATGTTTGGATGTGTTCTTTCGGCTCTTCACAGGAATACAAGCTAAGCTTTCCACAGATTGGTGCTAAGCATCTGAATAAATAAATAAAGTGATGAATAAACTGCTCTTTTCAGGTGTCTGGCATCACTCACATTGTGCATCCTACCCTGGGATACCTTTGGCTTCCTGGGGCATCTCCTCAGCCCAGTTCTATAAGGTAGAACTGTATATATTCTATATTCTGCCCATCCATTTATAGAATCATAGAATATTATGAGGTGGAAGAGACTCATCAGAATCATCAAGTCCAGCTCCTGGCCCTGCCCAAACACCCCAAAATCCCATCCTGTCCCTGGCAGCTCCTGGAGCTCTGGCAGCCTCGGGGCTGTGCCCATTCCCTGGGAGCCTGGGCAGTGCCAGCAACCTTGGGGGAAGAACCTTTCCCTAAAATCCAACCTAAACCCCCAGACTCAGCTCCATGAGGTTCCACTGGCCACCAGAGTGGAGAGGTTGGTACCTGTCCCTCCGTTTCCCAAAACCACAATGAGGTCATTTGTCACAACTGGCTTTGTTTCTGCAGGCACTTTGTCAACACAGTTCATTTCCCACTCAGTTAATGCCCAACTTGCCATGTGCTCCCTTGTATTCTGATTTCTGCCTCTGTTTCAGGTGTCTAATCAAAACCCCAGGGCAGTGGGAGATAAAGTCTCCCTAAATCCAAACATCTGAGTACTGACTCCAAACACTCAGGGTGAGCTTGCCCTTGACTTTGGGATTACAGCACAAAACTTCCTTTCACCATCCCAACAGAACTACAATTAGAGCCATCTCCAGGCAATTTCTGTGCTAAAGCCCACAACTGGGAAAAAACCAAAAAAACCCCACCAATATTCAAATGGTGGTGATCTCTGAATTTTTTCTTCCCTTGGTACCATGTAGATCTCTGTGGTTGACAGAAACTACAGGTACCCACTCACCCATGAAACTACACCAAACCTGGGAACATAATTAGTCATTTAATAACTAAGCTTAAACTGAATATATGTTGACTTTGGAAGTACATTTGCATCTGGCTGGTGTTACCATGAATACACACACATAAATTTACCTGCTGCAGGTATACTTGAAAGTCAAGATAAATGGGCAGACATCTTCGAATATTTTCATTTTTAATATTTTAAATTTTTCTTTAAATATCTTAATTTTTAAAATTATTATTCCAGCTATTGAATGAAGCAGAAGGTGATCCTTTGTTAGGGTATTAACTAAATATGTTGAAAAAACACAATTCCTTAAACCAATTACCCTGTTATCTGGGAAGCAGGAGAGGGTCTCCTGGGCCTGCAGATTAGAAAGGTGTGTCCTTGTGACATTCTCACTTCTCTCCCAGCCTTTCAGAAAATATTTTAAGAGTTTGAAGCCTCACACAGATGGAAATCCATAAAATCGCTCAGGCTCTTTTTAGTTCTCATTTATTTTTTTTTCCTCTTTCCTCCCAATTCAGTTTTCTGGTATAGAGGTGAAGTTTCAGGGTTACAAAATTAAATTCTTTGCTGTCTCTCAGAGGGAAGACAGGAATAATAAGTGACCTTCAGTTTAGTTCAGGTGCATGCTGTTTCAATGGGTTTCTTCTCTGTTATTGTATAACAAGAGAGAATTAAAATTCAAATACTTGCTCTTTCTTGGATTTTTCTGAGTATATCATGTAAATACAGCTGCATTTTCCCATATCAGAAGAGAATTTAGCCCACAAATTTGACCTCCTATCCACATTAAAATAATCCTACTCTTGTGGCACAGAAATTGAATGACGACTTTCATTTATTGTATGATTTTTTTCCCTGACATTTGGAACTTTTTTTTTTCCCACTGTTCTGATAGTTTGGCTTTGTCTTGCACTTGTAGCACAAAGCAGCAATAAATCCAAACTGCTCAGCCAATTAAGCCAGGTTTTAGTTACTCATATGCCAGCTTGAAGCAACTACAATGCATCAGTAAATTTGAGTTTCAATGCAGAATGATCTCACTGTTCTCATTTAAAAAATTACAAAAGTGCATTTTTAACTTACCATTTTAATTTTTGTTTACTTGTAAAAGACAAGCTACTCAGTTCTTACGTGATTGGCTTCAAACAGCCAGTGGGAGAACCATGTTTCAGTACAAATTAGAATCAAATACTTTTAGTCTTCCTGATGCATACAGCAAAATATGGATTAGTAAAATAAAAAGAAGCAAAGCACAATAAATCTTAAGGGGTTTTTTTGCTGAATTAGGAACCAAAAATTATGTTTTAAATGTAATCTTGTACAAAATTAAATTGATTTAATGGAGCCAGATTTTCTCAACTGATCATTTAATCATAATAACTTTTTAAAATGTTGACTGTTAACCATGCCATCTCATGTTAAAAAAATCCCAATTTATTTTCTATAGCTCCATGAAGACCAGTGTTTTTTATTTAATTGGTAATAATTCTATCCTAGAGAGGTTAAAAAAAATGAACAAGACCCTTTGAACAGCTGAATTTTCTGAATACCTGCATGAGATAACCAGAGATAAATCCCATCTGAAAAGAATTGCCTTTTGTTTGTCTGAATAATGAAGAGAAGGGTTTTGGTTTTTTTTCACTTTCCATGCTAGTTCAGCTTTAGATTTGCTGTATAACTTCAGCAAATTTGTTTCCATCTGCCTGCATTTCCTGTTCTGCAAAAGGGAATTAATGGTATTCAATGTCAGGAGGAGAACAGCAATATTCACATTTAACCAAATATTTGTAAAAGTGCTTGGAGACTTGTTGATTAACCTGTTATAAAAGGGGAACAATGAAGTGTCCTCTTTATGTTTACCTGCAGCTAGACAAGCTTTCATGGCCTGTTCCTGCATCAGGTATAAAAGTACTTGATTTTTATCAACAATTGGACATTGTTTTAATTCCGTGATAAATGGAGCAGATGAAGTCAGAAGACTGTAAATCACTGATTGGTCACCAACAAAGCACTGATGCAGTTCATTGGATCAGGCAGGTTATAAGGGAGGAAAAATGCAGCTCAGTTTCATCTGTTTATGTTCCTCAGCCAGCCAGTAATTCACTTAGGACCAAATATATTTAATTGTGATGATGAGAAACTGCTGTTTGCATCTGCAGCTTTCAGGGAGCTGTGCTTCCCATGGAAGCAGCCAACTGTGTTGTCCATAACTTTTAACAAGACAACTTTGTTTGTGACTGAGGCAGGATTTTGCACTTTGATTCCAAAGTGTTCAATTATTTTACTTTACCTTTCTTTTTAATTTTACCTGAAGTGGCTCAATGAAACCCTATTTGCACTATGAATATAATTTCAATTGGAGCAAGAATGAGGATTTCTGGAATTATTTCTGAATCACAGTTACCACTCTTCCATGTCTTGGTATAAAAAATAATTAACTTGTAATAGGATGTCACACGCTCGTCACTCTTACAGCATTTTTCTTGTTAATGACTAAAAAATGTCTTACTTTATCAGTCTTAATTTAGGTCTGACTCTCTCTTTATTCTGGTTCAGTGGCTGCTTGAATTCATTAAGAAAGAATTTGTTTGCTTGCCTGCTGCAAGGGAAAGAAGCCCTGTGTTTGAAGGCACAAATAAAGCCAAAATACTTCTTATCTATAGATCAGAATATATCTATATATAATATATATCTATAGAGAAGGGGGCACAAGGAAACAGATCCTGGTCAACAAGAGCTGTGGCATTGCAATTTTCCTCTGAGAGGTGAAAGATTGATGCTTTAATTCAACCTTTACCTAATTGCCAACACTTTGTACTTAGGCAAGTAAATTTTCTAAGAGGAAATTCCTGTTCTAGGTTAACCAAATTGATTACCAGATTCTTAGTTCATAGATCTCTTGTGTTATCAAAACCCAACCACACTGAAAAATAACAGAGCTTCCTAGGAAGCTAAAAGCAGTTACCTGGAAGTGTTTGTTTTCTCTGGGATTGGTTGGACATTGGTCATCAGACTCCTGTACAAGCACCAGGTGAGTAATTTTCAGAAGGTAATTTGAACCCATCCTGGGAAAGGAGTACAAGCTGGCTGATACGAGTTTCTGCTGGTGATGGGCATGTTGTTTTAAATATTTCTGTGTGGACAACAGCAACAATCTCATAAATACCAGCCAGGGCTGGCATCTGCACTCTGCTGTACATGAAACTGCTCAAAGTGCAGGTGCAATAAAAACCACTTGCCAGCACTGCATGGGCACTGTGGAAATGGCCCTAAGAAGTGAGGATTTCCACAAATACCCAAAGCTGGCAAAGC
This sequence comes from Luscinia megarhynchos, assembly GCA_034336665.1. Lineage (NCBI taxonomy): Eukaryota > Metazoa > Chordata > Aves > Passeriformes > Muscicapidae > Luscinia > Luscinia megarhynchos. Next base: position 4,616,937 of record JAPFBE010000003.1, read on the forward strand.
CTGTGCTTTAGATCTGAACGTTTTACCACTATCACTAATTGGTCAGGTTGGTCATTGCAAAATTCTGATTATCTTGCTGTCTGTGTGGGCAGGGTTTTGAAGGAAAAAATAGAGAATGGATGGCATAAATGGAAGTCAGGTAACTGAAGCTAACCAACTGATTGTTAATTTTATGAACCTGTGTCTGTACTCAGAGATTTTATTTTATTTTGCCTCTTTATTTTTTGCAGCTACATGCTGCCTAATACATAATGAGATATTTGTTGTGGAGTAGTTATATTTTCATTCCCTGCATTATTTTTTAAAGTCTACTTCAAGATCATCCTCCCCCATCTGATTTTGGGGAAGGCATATTATGCTTATTTTTTTACTTTCTTTTTGTCTCTTTATTTATGGCTCTGGTTTTGTAATTTCTGCTCATGTCTATGTACACGTGGCAACTGTTAATATTAACTACACAGTAATTAAATCTTTACAGTGTTTTTTTTTCTCTGCCCCTGTTGTATCTTCAAGACAAAACAATCCTCTGCCCCTGTTCCAGTTCTACTGAACTACTCCAGCTGGATGAAGAGGATTTCCACACCTTTGAACACAGCTGAAAGGTGCCTATTGTACAAAAGCAAGGCGTTCACCTCTCCTTGAGCTGGCTGGAGTGGCAGAGAGAGTTTATAACTTCTGCTTCAGGTTGTTATAATTCAGAGTTTATAATTTTATAACTTCAGATTCCTGCTCAGGAGTGATGCATGTGTCCCCTGCCCCTCCCTGAGCTCCCCAGGCTCATTCCCAAAGGAGACTGGCTTATCAGTGCCAGTAAACACATCGGAGTCCAGACCTTGGAAAATAATAATTCCCAGGGTGTGGGTTGGATAATCCCCCAAAGAGCAGCAGGACAGCCAAAGTGGACACCTCACCACAGTGCATGTCGTCGATGTTGGCAGCATTTGGGTGGGTTTTAATGTATTTTTTTCCTACAGCTTTTAAATACAAAATAACCCTCTAATTCAAAGTCATCCTTTAAAGTTCGTGTGTCTTGATACCAGCCCGATTTGTTGGAAAAGCCTAGTCAATGCATAGTCTTTTAACACTTAAAATAAGGACTAGGGGATTTCCACATGAAAAATACGATTTTCAGGGTATCCTTGCAGAGATCAGAGCTGTGACTCAGAGAGGAAATTACCCTTTGAATATTGGGAACTGTCAGAAGACTTTGGGGCAAAGAATTCACAAAATATCCAGATTTTTTGCATCCCAGAAAGGCAGACCTGGAGCTAACAATTACTTCAGTGTTTGTGCTGTACTTGCTTGATCCCTGCCTGAGAAGACTTGGAATTTCTGTCTTAGATATGCTAAAGGTGACAAATTAGCCCAGATGCCCGTGACTCATTTCACCAGCACAAACTGCTTGACCTTCAAACACTCAGAGCAAGTCACTAATTGAAAGGACCTAAAGGAGGCCACTGGGTGTCCTGTGCACCCTGAGCAGGTAAATTTTATGTAATTCGAATGCAGCCAGTCTGCACTAATCCAAAAATTGTAGCCTCGTGTGATGGGGCTGCAAAAGCTGCAGGCTTGACTCTTAACCTAGGTGGGAGACCAGACTTTTTGTCAGGCTCTGAATGGGGCAAGAACAGCAGGTTTTGACTGTGGTGGGATTTATCTATTTGCATGTGAACAGGGAAGCCCAATGCGGGTGTTTCTGCATGGATTCATCATCCCCGTCCTCAAAGGGCTCCCAGGAGGAGCAGCAAAAATCCCCTAACAGCTTCTTCAGGTGCTCACTTCTGCTGGAGGAAAGCAGAAATTATTTCAGCCAGCTGAGCTTAGCCTGCTTGTCTTGTGAGACAGGAGCAATCTTCTCGCCCTGGGGACATCCAGTGACCCGGTGCAGAAGGTGAGCAGTTCCTGTGAAACACCCCTGAAATTATGTGTCGGGTGTTGTGGATGCTGTTAGACACAAAATACACCCAAGGGTAAAACTAAAAAGTGAAAGTAGTGAGGTTACACCCATAACACTGCTGTCTTCTTCAGGGAGATGTCCCAATTGCCCTCCAATTGCCTGAATAAAAGGAAAGTGGACATAATAAAAGGCTAAAAAGGAAACCTGGAATCCTTCTCAGAGGTGCCTGAAAGATTGAGCCTTCCTTAGCAGCAGGAGCTTAGCCACTTGCTTGGACACAGATTGGTTTTTTAGTGTGGCTTTCAGAAGAAGGGTTGCTGTGATACAAAAAGCAGGGGCTGGCTCGGTTAGAGAGCATGAAACTGCAGAGCAGAGGAGCAGCTGTGCAAGGCGTGGGGATTTAGGGATAAAAAATGACATTGAGGCACCCTGATTTCACTCTGATGCTTTTGAGGTTCTCTCTTGTTTGTTTTTTTTCTCTCTGGTCAAGTGTCCACGAGAACATGAATGCTTTTTTTAGGTTACACTCTGCAGGCTGGCTGGAGCTACCTCCTAAACGTGAGCATCCCTTGGAGTCCCTGGAAGGAGCAATGTTCCAGCCAGGGCTCGAAATGCACTTTTAGTTATGCATAACAATCCAGTCCTCACAGCACATGCTGTTCTCAGGCCACTATTTCTGTCCCCTGGGAGCTGAGCAGTTGCAAATTACCTTCCATGGAGACTATTGTCTAGTGGGGTTATGGATCAGAAGCTTGATTTTCCCTCCTGGGTTCCACGTAGAGCACAAAAAAGCCTCCTGGCTGAGCCACCCAGGGTGATTGGCTGCCACCCACAAGTTCTGGGTCAGCAGAGTGTTTGGATAGAACTATGAAATATTGCTGAAAGGAGTTTGAGAGGCACAGTGTATAGCCATGGCATTCCTGCTGCAAATCGTGCTAGGAAATGGCACAGGCTTCCATGGGATTCCCCCCCAGGAGTGTTTGTTATTAACAAAAACAAACCTGTAAGAGAAGTTTGCAGCAAAGGGGATTCAGGTATGTTTAAAGGCTGGTGGGTAGGCCTGGCAGAGCTGTAAAATGTCAAGTTTAACCAATGTGGAAGTGCTCAGAGTCAGGTGGATGTTAAAGCTGAAACTAAGAGCTTTCCCCTATCCTGGCATGGTCCAGGCAGGCTTATGTCAGCTCAAGGGTGTCTGTGTGAGTCAGCACAGGCAGGCAGCCAGAACAACCACAAATAACCACGAATTCATGACTAAAACACAAATAATAACTTGGTTTCCATTACCTCTCTAACCAGGGGATCCCTGAAGCAGAGGCACAGGAGCAGACACAGAGCACAGATGTTGTTAAACTCCTGCCCATGGCAGGGGAATCTCTGGCCCTGCTGTTTGCACAGCCTTATCAAGGGTTATTCCAGCTGCAAGGTCACTTGGGCTGATTTACAACCCTCCTCCAGTCTTCTACTTTTTAACCCATTCCTCCCAAGACTGAGCATTAAAGAACTCTTCCAAATATCTGATGTGTCCTATTGAAACCTTGCCTGGAGAAAGAAAACAGACAGGCTATTCAGGACTGTAAATTCACAAATCAAGAAGGAGCTGGTTGTCCTTCCTGGTGCACACAGAGCACTCCCTGTACTCGTGTGAAACCTTCCCCAGTGTTTTTATGGCTGCACCAGCAAAGCTCTGAGACACAGACTGTAAAGCCCCTGAAGGTTTTCAAGAAGCATGTCCAGAAATTAAGAGCTGTGTTCAGTCTGAGAACAAGCACGGAGCTGGCATCCTCCATCCTTGGGCTTGCTTTCCCATGTTCTTCAGAAATGTCAACACCTTGTGCCAGTTTGATATTTACTCAGGCCTGACTTAGGAAGTTACTGAGATGCCTGGGAAAGCTCGGGTATATCATGATCCTTATTTTAATTAAGAGATGGTCTGATATTCTTCTTCTCACAGGTGCTGTTCAGTGTGTAGAGACCCACAGCTAAATCTGAGATCTCCTGAAAGGGAACACTCAAGCACAGCCTGTTTTTTTTCAAGGAGTTGTCTGGTCTAAAGCCCAGTTCCTCAGGATAAAGAGGCAGGTAAATTCCCCTTTTTGCCCATGGACGTTCATGGATGGTCCATCTCATGTCATGCTGCCTTTCACAGCTGCAGTGACAGACTCCATGAAGGATACCATTGCAAAAAAAAAAAAAAAAAAAAAAAAAAAAAAAAATTACAGCTTTCAGGATCTTGGAGGGCAAAATTAATTTTTTTTCAGGGAAGAGCCCCTGCTGACTCTGACACTTCCTGCATTAAATGTGCCCTCTGTTTGGTGTTGAGTATCTGACCTCAAAGCAACATACAACAGTGCAATTAGGACCTCAAAACAATACACAGGAGTGAAATTAGGATGGTTTGAGAGATGGAAGACATAAAGAGTTGACTACAAAAAATCTTCCACATTTCCAGAGACTGACTGATGGACAGACTTGCTCCTGGGGATGCAGCCTGGCTCTATCAGCATCAAAGGGACAGGGAGTTGCAACAGGCTTTTCACACTGGCAGTGCAGCAACTAAGAAAAAAACAAGATGAAAAACATTTAATGGGGATTGCATAAAACAGGCTATCTCCAGACTACTTGAAAAACTTGTTTCAGTAAAGCTACGTGAGAAGCAGACAGAAAAGCAGTTATTTTGTGTCCTGTGATAGATTTTTTTTTTCCTTGGTTTTGGCTGGGGCTTTTTGCTTGGTTTTTGTTTTTTGGATTTTTGTCTGGGTTAGTGAGTGTAAAGCTAGTGTGAGCTCTTTTGTGAATTCTGCTAAATATGAGGTTTCAGGACACCCTCTTGTATATAGGTTTCCTCAGACAATTTTGTCTGGGGTGTGAGATGCCAGGACAACATGGTACCACTGCTGCCTGCATCACCTTGGTTCTTTGGTGTTTTTGGTGCCATTCATCCCTTAGAAAGGAGCTGTTTTGGTTGTGTTAACAGAGGCTGAGGGGTGCTGGCAGGAGCTGCCTGGATGTGGGCATGAGCTACTTGCTGCCCTCAACACCTCCCTCATTTCTGTGCTCCTGTTTGTGTGACCCACATCCACCTTTTGCTTTTCCAACAAAACCAGCAAAAACTGTCCAGTTTCTTCCTCTTTTGACTCTCCTCCTTCTCTTCCTGACATGTTTTCCTGATCTTAAATTTATGAGACCATTGCTCCATTCTGGCCATTGCTCCATTCATATCAACACAAGAGAAAGGGGAAACCTTCTCTCTAGTGTGATGTCCACAGAAGAGGGGGTTTCAGAACCCTCTTCACTTGCATTTTGTTGTGAACTTTTCCCAAGTCCATTTCTGTCATTATATAACAACATTTTAATATTAAATCTTAGGGATTATTCATATGATCAGCTGTACAGTGAGCACTCAGCTTCTCATAGACTGTGTTGAAATGACAGCAATGAATGCATTGAAAAATAAATGGCAGCAGCCAGCTCCTTGGAAATCCAGTTTATTTCTTCACAGGGTACCCCATTTTTAAAAGAATACAGAGTATCTTCATCCTTATCAGCAAAGGCTGACCTTGCATAGCTCAGCGAGGACATGCATAGTTTATAACTGACCCTTTCCTCCTGCAGTTAATCTGGTGGAACATCTTGCCTAAAAGCACAAGTTTAGGATTGCAAAGGTGCATTTTTGCCCGGGGTTGCAACACAGGTGGAGTGCAGTTAATACCTGCAATGTGGCCCGGGCTGCTGGCTTTGAGAGGTGAAATTTCTGAGGTCAAACCCTGGAGCCTTGCTGGAGGGGCTGCCCCAGAGGGGCTCCACTGGCACAACCCCTCTGTGCTGCCTGGGGAATGCAGGCACCTGCAGAGAACTCTGCTTCCCAGCCTGGGGAAATTTTTTCACTGCACAGATAAAGTCCCAGACAGTCCTCTGGCTGGAAGTGGGAGGTGGGATCTCACTGGCACAGGTGGTGTGGAGTTTGAGTTAAATTCTGTGCTCTGGGCTGGTGGGCTTTGCCTTTCAGACGCTGAACTTTTGCAAAAAAATCCGAGGTGCTCAGAATAAAATCCCTGTTAAAGACACAGGGAATCACTGCTGAAGTGTGCAGGAGGATGTGGCTCTCTGGGATGAGTTTTAGGGGTGTTTATGGGGTTGGTGGTGGGACTGCATGCTCCTGAAAGTGCCTTCCAACCTCAGTAATCCTGTGATTCCATAATTCCCAAATGTCCCATCCCAGCTGCAGCACTGGCCTTGTTCAACCTTGTTGCATACAGGTAAAGATATTATAAAAGAAACCTTATAAAAAAGCCTTATAAAATATGGTTTAGGCCTTGCTTTTCTAGCTAAGCTATCAATTGGCTTGTAACTGCCCATGTGAAAAATCATAAGAATGAAAGCAGTTATCACAACAAACTGAAAATGAAAATTATCACAACAAACTCCTCTGGTGAGAGAATCGTTTGCACCTGTAAAAAACAAGAAATCTGTCCCCTGGGAATCAGTGAATAAAAGATGTAAATTATCCAGGAACAGAAAGATTTGATGAACAAGTAAAATGCCATTTACTAACCAAATAATTGACCAGCAAGAAAGTTATGAAACACCTGGAGTTATACACATGGTGTTGAAAACTGTATAAAAATGGGCTGTAACATTAAATATTGGCTTTTTCTGCATGAAGAAACTGAGTCCCATCTGCTTATTACTGCAACAGAACCTCATAAGGTTCTTGTGGTCCCACTTCCCAAACTTTTCCAGACCTCCCTGGGCTGGGAAATCTCCCTGGTGTCTCCCAACCTTGATGATTCTGTGACTGTCACTAATGAGCTGGGGCAGACACTTAAGTTAAATTCAAGTGTGTTAAAGGGGCTTAATTAAAGCCATAATGAAATAATTCAGGCTACTTGTAAGATCTAAGTACTCTCAGAAAAGTGTCGTAAGTTCTAGAAGGTGGAACATCATTTACAAAGTTAAGAACTTCAGCTTCATGTTTCTTTTCCCTTCTCCCCTTTGTTTTCTGGTCAAAATCCTTAAGTTTGATTCAGCTTTCAGAAGAGGGACTTCAGAAAGTCAAATTTAATTTAAAACACAATAAGGTAATTGGGTAATGTACACTTTAATACCATTTAGTTCATTCCTAAATATTGAAATAAACTCTGTGGAATTTTCTCCTTTTTTCCTCACCAAAATTTATTTCTTGATTGTTTGACTTACCAGTACTAAGATTTGCCTAAGATGCAAAAGGTTTTAAAAACTGAAACTGGAAAGCTATTTAGAAAAAAATTAAGGCAATTGTTTTACTGAATATGAAGAAGGGCTGTAGAGAGGACAAAATACTTGCATGTTTGAATCCTAGATAGATACTGAAGCAGACACAGAGATCCAGATTTCTGAAAGGAAAATAAGTGTATGGGTTTAGTGTAAAAGTTTTTGCTATTCTAATTGCTCAATATTATTTAGTGAAAGAGCTTTTCTGCACAAATATACATAATATATTTAATACCAGGCAGAAAATAGAAAGGATGAAAGTGTGTAGGTTTGCCTTCATCTAACTTCTGACAGCAAATAAAAATTAATGATCAAAATGACAGCAAGAGGTGTGAACTTTCTCATTTATTATTCAGCTTTTCTTTTGTTGCTACATACACTATTGATGGTTCTTTGAAAATGAAACTGTATGCATAAAGTCCAGTGCCTATTACCACTGCTATTATTGTGGATCCTTTGTTTGGCCATAAGTCATTAAATTATCAAGCAGTAGTTTTTATAAGATTATTACATTTACAACTCAAATGCATGTGCATGCTGTTGCATGAGTAAACTGGATGAATCACAAGCATCAGAAAAATAACTGTAGGCCATAGTAGGAAGCAGAGATTATGCTTTGTTTTATGGGTGTGTGTGAGAGAAAACACTGAAGTGAGATTTTGGAAGAGAAGATCAGACTTTATCTTCCTGCTTCCCCCAAACCTGCATTCAGTAATGTTCAGAAATTCTAAAATGCAAAGGTTACACAAGTAAATACACTGAAGAATAATAATCATATAGTAAGAAAACAGCTGGTAAAGACTTAGCAGACTGGATAGCACTACAAGTTTTTAAAAATTCATGTTTATTAATATTGATGTATGCAGTTAAAAGTAATAAATTCATATTGTTGGAAGCCAGATGAAATGAACCCCAGGGGTAACCAATTAAAGGCAATGCAATTATACAAGGATTTATTTGGAGCAAAATATCGAGGGGAGAGGTGATATCAGGAGGCTTAGAGAAAATGAAGGCATCAACTAAAAATAATAGAATTAAATTAAGATGGGAGGTAATCAGAAATGGAATGGGGGAAAAATCAGAAAACTTCTACTGGAACTTGGGATGAGAAGGGTCTATTGACTGGGTGATTTTGCAGTGGGGTGCTTGTGTAAAATAGTTTAAAGCTCTAATTCTTAGTATAGTGGTCTTAATTCAAAGAAATACCAGAAAAACAAGGGAGTGGACAGAAGGAGAAAGCAGGGACAGGATACCTGGTTGGTGCCCCAAGGCATTGCAAAGCTCAGCTGAAATTGAATCTAGCAAAGGGAGGGGGACAGGAGCTCTTCCTTTAAGTACATTTTGCAGTGAAATGAAGGCTAAGGAAGATGTTGGCCAGGGGCTGGGGACCCTGTGCCTAATAAAAAACAGGCTGAGGTGCTATTTTTGCCATTTATCACTGCTCAGGTTGTTTCTCTGGCCCTTCAGGAGTCTGAGCCTCTTAGCAGAGCCTGTGGGAGAAAAAACCAGACCCAGAGCAGAGAGAGTGTTTGGGCTGATTAGCCATAGACAAGTTCATGGGAGGCATCTGTGGAGCTGGGAAGTGGCCTCTGTCACTGCAAGGTCACTCTGTCAGTCACCACAGTGAGGTTCCCAATCACTGGAAAAAGCCAAATAAAACACCCAGCCTGAGGAAGGACAAGGAGCACCTGGGGAGCCAGAGGATGGGCAGCCCCAGCTCAGTCCCTGGGGGTGTCACACAACAAATCCTCTGGAGAAGCCATTTCCAGGCACAGGCAGGACAAGAAGCTGATTTGGAAGAGCTAAGTTGGATGTTTGTTAAGCAGGGATAGTTGTGCCCCTCCAGCCCAAACACTTCAGTGATGGCATGACAAGCTCTGTGTACGAAGGGAGAGAAGTAGATATCATATTCCTAAACCCCAGCCAGGCCTTTCACAGTGTTTCCTTCCATATCTTTATTGCCAAACTAGTGAGATACGGGCTGGATAAATAGATGATAAGGTGGGTGGAAAGCTGGCTGCACTGCTGGGCTCAGAGCATTGTTTGTAATCCCTCAGTGATCCAAAGTCCAACAGAGTGGCCAGTTACCAGCAGTGTGCCTGGGGGATCAATACCCTGACCAGGAGTAGTTTAAGTCTTTGTTAATGACCAAGACAGCAGGACAGAGAGCAATAAAATTCCCAGTGTGGAAGCAGCTGATGTACTGGGCTGCTGTTCAGAAGAACCATGGCAAATGGCTCAGCACTAGTGAGGCCACGTGTCCAGTTTGGGGCTCCCAGAACAAGATAGGGACTTTCAGGAGAAAGTCCAGCACAGGGCCACCAAAAGGTCAGTGGGCTGAAACACAGGATGTACAGGAAGAGTCAGGGTGAGCTGGGACTGTTCAAACTCCACAAGAGAATTTAAATTCCCAGCACAAGGGAATTCATTGCTGCCTGACTCACAGGAGGCTGCAGAGGATGGAGCCTTCTCAGGAGGGCAGGGTGATAGGACAAGAGGCAATGGGCACAGGTTGAAACATTGGGATCTCTGAGGAGGTACCAGATAAAAGGAAATACCAGCATGAGCCTGGTCAGACTGGGACCCAGAGAGGTCGTGGGGTGGAGATTCTGAAAACTCAGTTGCAGAAGCCCTGAGCAGCCAGGGCTGACTGACCCTCCCACGGGCAATGGGACAATTCTCAGTGACCTGCCTTTCACAGAATCACAGAATATTCTGAGCTGGAAGGGATCCACAAGGTTCATCCAGCCCAACTCCTGGCCCTGCACAGAACAGCCCAAGAACTGATGGATCCAAGTGAGCAGAAATTTGAAGGCAGGAGAAGGGAGTACCAAAGGCATGGACAGGAGCTCTCTGCAGAGCTTGGTGCAAGGACATACCTGTGAAAGGTAAAAGGAGGAAAACCTCATCTGAGTTCCAGGGAGAACAGCAAATCCCTTTCTCCATATTTCCCTTATCTATTACATTTTTAGCACCTAAGATGATCTTTCTTGTTTTAGCAGATAATCTCTCCAGAGCTTTTCTTTCTGATCAGTTTTCTGTCCAAATTAATTTAATTAAGAACACAAAGCACCTAGCAGCCCAGTTTAGGCACAAATTTTAAGCAAAAAACCTCATAATAATAAAATAATTTTTCCTATTATCTTACACACTCAGTACAGTAATTTTGTTTGTGAGCTGTTGTTGGAGAACAACAATTTTCACCCTCAGCCATAAGGAAGGGAACATGTTTTTCATATCTGTCTGGTTGCCTGAGGAATTGCCATAACATGATAAAGGATATTAACAGTTAAACATAAAACTGAGCTGAAGGTGCCCTTTTGTGCCTCGTCATAGGAATAAATGAAAAGTTTGAACAGTGCCATTTCCATTGGGCTGTTTTGCTACTAAAGGGCTTTTATTTTATAATCTTATAATTAGTACTTGCACAACAACTCTGTTCCTCTCAGGCACGTTGCCAGTCAACTGTGCCCAGCACGTGCTGGGTTTTGGGGCTCTCAGCACTTCAACTTGCAGGGAACAAATTTAATGCACACTTCAAACAAAGTGAAGTCGTTACCAGGAGGTCATGTGTGCACAAAAATCAGTGGAAAACATGGGATTGTGTGTCTGGAGACACCTCTAGGAGTGGCTGTGAGTGCCCAGGTGCTCCCATGTAGGGGAGCAAGGTATGGCCTAAGCTTCCTTTTCTTCCTCACTGCTTTTCTTCATTTTCACAGGAAAGCAGGATGGAAGGTGGTTACAGATGGAATCTTGTACATTCTGCAGGAATCTACAGGAAAGAAACATGGGACATGGGATGTGAGGATAAAGATGTCCTAAGGAAAGTCACTGATAAGAGGATGAGCACTCTTTATACCTGAGGAGTAACCACCATCCTGGCACAGGGAAAAATCACATTCAAGTTACAGCCACAAATCACACAGCAGGAGGACTGAAGCCTTTCTCCCTGTCCATGTCCCAGCTAGCATTTCCCACCTCACTCACCTTCTGGATCAGATTATCTGATAAAAAACCCCTCAATCTGGCCCAGGAAGAAGATGCTGGGATGCAGGGAACTGGCAGGGGACCTCTGCACTTCCTCATGACCAAGGGCTCACAGCAAAGACCTACAGAGGCAGAGGTGGCAGCTGATGGGCACTTCAGTGGTGCTAAAAATTTGTATTTGAGTTTGGTTCCACAAGGCCTGACCTCATTCCCTTATTTGGTTTCCTTCTCTCAGGTGTTAAATGGGGAGCAGACAGTAGTTACCTGCCTGGCTCTGTGAGGATAAGTGCAATAAACAGGATCCAGACACCACGGTGTGAAAGGTGGATTATCTTTCATACAAATAAGGAGCTGCTAGGCCTTCTAGCACAAAAAATAAAAAAGGGAAAGATAAGGACTGAAGAAATTTGGCTACACTTGGCCAAATGGCACCATGTGTGTTGTGCACAGCAGTGCTGAGGTGTTTGCACCTCTCCAACAAGCAGCTATTGATCAGCAGGACTTATGTCAGCACCTCTCATCCAGAAATGCTGTACAGGCACTGCTCTCTCTCCAGAAGATGGGAAATCCATCAAGTGTTGCTCTCCCCCACATTTTAATCTAAATTGATGCGTGGGAGAATGGGTAAGAAGAAAGCCTGGAGATATCTCACTGTGTTTTATCACGTGCATTGGACTGTTGGCTTTTTGGAGCTGCTCCATTTTTCTTCCTTTCATTCTGTGTTGCTCAATCTTCTGGTCTCACCTGGGAGATCAAATAGCATAGTTTATAATCTCCGAAGCATGAGTAAAACATGTTATCTTAAACTGCAGGCTAGCTATAAAAATAGCTATAAATACTATAAATACATAGTAACATAGAAATATTAGGGGAAGAAAAAAGCAAAAAAGTTTTCAAATTGCCATCCATTTTCTCAGTTCTGCCCAGCTCTGTGTGGGGCCATATCCATGCCCTTTGGAGGATAACTGTGCTTGTTTTCCCTCTTTTTGTGACTCTGGAGAGCCCCTATAGCCTGGATTCTCCCCGAGTTAATGGTTAATGGAATTTTAGCTGAGGTGATAGATCCTGCTTCCTGCTTCAACCTACACAACCCCTTCCCTCCCCCTCCCAAAAGAGGGTTAAGGGGGGATTTACATTTCTGCAGCTCCTCCCCTGCCTCCACACTGCTGCCCTTTGCATCCCCATTGGGGATGGCCCCAGATCTGAACAAAGAGAAGGGTCTCCAGCCAGAAGAATGGGGGTGGTTTGTGTCTAAATAAAAACACACCAGCTCCTGGTGTTTCTGTTGCTGGTTTTGTGTTTTCGTTCTGGCTTAGCCCTGGTTTAGTTTGTCTGGTATTTTCAGGGAATGGGATTGGGTTTTAGGAAAGAGAATTGCACCTTTCAACCCAACAGTTGTGAGATCTGCATGGCGACTCTCATGACTGGACAACAGTTTTTTCTTTTTTTGGAGAGGACATTGACAGACAGGGGTTGGACATAATTCCAGATGCAGATTCCTAAATTTAGTTTCCTGACCTGCAGGTGATTTCATGTGAGCTAAGCTTCTACACCAGGGTAAGCTGAATTGTCCTTAATAAGTGGAGTTTTAGCCAATAAAAATAGTTCAGGACACCAGGCTTTTGGGATTAATTCCCCCTTTTAGTATTCTATCCTAACCTGAGTCAGGCTTTTGAATTAATTTTTGGATGCTACACTTTTCTTATTTTCTTTCCTTTTTAAGATTAATATCCTACTTTAGGGTACAGGCAGAGACACAGCACTGCTTTATTGTGACAATTTCATATTTGGATTATTGTTAACCATTTATTTGATTACATTTCCATGGGGAACCCAGTAAAATATTTTAATCTTGCTAAATCTACTGCTGCAGAGTGGAAATAAAAACTTGCTTGGACAACCATGCCCCAAGAGCAGTTTGCAATGTTTCACTGTCAAAACAGTGGCAAATTTTGTAGAAAATACTTACAGGTCTACAGGAGGTCAAAAGTGGAGCATCAGTCAGCAATGCCGTGGATTTATGAAAATAAAAGAAAGAGGCTGGAAATATAAATGAGAGTGAATGGGGGAAGGAATTTTTCCTCTCTGCTCCATCACTGGAGTTTTGTATTCAGGAACTGTCTGAGTACCATTCAAGAAAGCCCCAAGGAGAGCAGAGGGAAAGATCAGGAGCAAAACTCCCCTCCCAGCACTTCCAGGAAATACTGTAGCCTTGTTCAGATTAAAGCAGTTGAAGCCAAAGAGGCACAGAAGCTGGAAGGTGTAGTAGTTTCTGCACCACTTTCGGATTTTGTGTCCAAACCATGTTCATTTTTGCTCCTTTCATGTGCCTACCCTGGACACAACCTGCAGACCAAGCAGAACTCAGTCAATAATTCTGGTTTTGAAAGCACACAGACTGCATACATGTTTAAAAACCCCAAATCAAGTCACTGTGCATGTGAACAGGGGTCAGGGCTGCCCTCCCTGAGCTGTGGAGCTGCTCCCCAGCAGCTGCCAAGGTGGCCTTTGGAGACAGGCCACCACCTGGCAAATGATGGAGAAATAATCTCAAATCAATATTTCACAGAGGAGATATTGCTAATAGATTGCCTATATGTAATTTACAGATACAACTTTCTGCCTGTGAGTAAACTGTTAGGTAAAAATTGCTCAGATTAACAACCACACTGTTGTTTCATTTCTTATTTCTGTTAGTATTAATTCTATGCATTTTATATGTTGGGTATTTGAATTCCAGCATTTGGTTGCTGCTGTTGTGGGAAAAAAATCATGCTGAGATGAAGTCTGACATTAAAATAAACTAATCGAGCAGTTGCTAAAGTCTCAAGTTCTGTTTGCTTCCCTGGCTTGGAATTGAATTTGGAAGCATGAGTCTGAAAGAGGGAGAAAGAGGAAGAAAGTCATTTAATTACTGAACTAAATTCATGTCTGTGGAAACTGTGATCAGGGGTTTCTGGTAAAGTCCAGCCTACAAGCTCAGCCTAAACACCAGATCATCCATCTCATCCTCAAGGATGGACCCTGCTAATCCAACTTGTCCATTGCAGAGTTGCTAGATGACTTTTACCATTCTCCTTAGTTTGTATTCCAGTTACCCACTGCTTCTGAGGGCAATTCTTAGTATTTTTCAGTTCCTTTCCTGTAGAATAAGCCACTTGAGAACTAGACTGGCGGAATTAAATATCCTCAGTCTGTATTAACCTGGTGAATAAGAATGTTCCCTGTGAAATTAGCTGCAATTTTTGTATTATCACCAATAGCAATCCCATGGCTGCTCCTTAGAGTACTGCACTGAAAATGAACTCTTAGTCATAAATGAGCTTTTTCAAAAGTTAAATATCCTGAATATGCACAACTTCATTTGTATGTTGGCAAAGATTGCTCTGTTAAATTTGACCAACTTTCTCTCTTCTCCATGGAAGTTCACTAAATATTTTACATTTATCATGTGCTAGAGATTGTCTTCTATCACTACACTGAGGCAGGAATTGTCATCTTTGCCACTTGCCTATTCAAAGAAAGAAAATACTGCTCCAAGGACTTGTGGCAACCAATTTGGAAGGACTTACAGAAGTCCTTATAGAAGCAGCTTAGAGAAGCCTTGAGATTCAAATAAAAGACTGGTGTACACACAAAGAAATTCTAATATGCAGCAGGTGCCAGATCAACCCAATTTCAAATTTCAGGCATAAAAACAAGCACACAAACCTTGGGCTGCAGGAACATGTAAGTTCTGCCTGAGAAATCCTCCTTGTCCTTGGCTGGGCCAAAGCATCTGCTGACACTGATGTGTCAGTGTGGTCTGGATGTAAACTGCATTGAGTTGGCATGAATCTCCTCTTCCTCTTCCTTTTATTTTTAAGATTATTTCCTTCCAGCCTGTATAATTTCAGAACACCAGCCCATAGTTGCACAGGGAGGAGGAGCAGGGAAGTGCCACTCTGGGAATGGAGCTGTTTTGTAACACTGCCTTCATTTGATGCTCTGGAGTACCCTTCACCTCAGAATTAAACATTTGAGTTCCACAGGCACTGCAGAGTGACTGGGAGAGGATCAGATTTAGACACTGAGATCATAGAGGCAAATGGAGGAGCAAGTAAACAAAATTTTGCCTGGAAGACACGAGATTTTGCAGGGGATCAAGGTTGTGTGTAAGGTGTGGAGGAGCAGCAGGTGAATTGAAAGGAAGATGCTCTGAAGGAGACAGAATTTGGGAAAGGATGTGGGAGCATAAAGGGTGGCTGTGAGGCAAAGCAGAGAAGGAAGAATAGAACAAGAGTGAAACAGCTCCCTCTGGAGCAGACCTGGAACAGAGAATTTACAGAGATTTGCCCTACCAGTACTGAAAGCTTACAGAACCAAATACTTTATCAAGCACAACCAACTCTGGTCTTCAGCAAGGCAAAATACCCCAGAATTCTGATAGGGACTTTTGATGGATCATTATGTTAGAAACAAGGAAACATGGAATGATTTGGGTTGGAAGAGACCTTAAAGACCATCCAGTGCCACCCCTGCCATGGGCAGGGACACCTCCCACTGCCCCATAATTGCTCAGAGCCCTGTCCAGCCTGGCCTTGGGCACTGCCAGGGATGGGGCATCCCCTTCCCAACTTGCCTGGACGCAGCAGAGAGGCTGTGGTGCCACCTCATATCTTTCCACAGAAAATTCCCAGCTGCTCCTTTGTCTTTATTAATTGTAATCTAATTAATTGTCTCATTAATTGTATCAAGAGAGAGCACTGGAGCAGTGGGTGTGGAGGGGACACATTCTATATCACCACGTGCTAACTTGGACAAATCCTAAAAGATATTTAGACTTGTTCCTCTACTGCAAAAGGCCCATCCTGTTCACCACAGAAAAAAAACAAAATTGTTCAAGCTTGTGACTCACCTTAAAACACAGGTGAAACCACTTTTGTTTTTCTGCAGTCAGACCTTTATAGATCAATCATGCAGGGTGGTTTCCCTGCAGCTGTGATTTTTAAAGACTTCCCAGGTGCTCTCAAAATCTGTAAAAATGTGAGGAGGTTACAGGGACTTTCTCTTTTGCTGTTTTTCATTGTGTGTGTTGCTGTTTTCTTAAAAGGTGATGTACGTTTTGGGTCTAAGAGATGCAATTATTGCAACTTCCCTGAGCCAGGAGAGGCCTCACCTGGGAGATTATTCTGTGAGACAGCAGGTGAGAATGAAAGCAGCTCAGTGTTATTCTCCTTTTTGTTTGCTTGGTTTTTTCTTTCTGTCTTTTCACCACCTGCCTGTGGGCACATTTCAAAACAAGGTGGGGGATGAAAAGGTTGACTTTTGCTTTAGTAAAAGGAAATTGCTGGATTGGAGGGATCAAAGCGTGGCTGGTGGTTTTGCCTGGCTGCTGGGAGCTGCAGGAAGGGAGGATGCAGCCAGAGGAAAGCAGGATATGGGGCACTCTGCCTCCAAACTCTGACATGCAGCATTGGTTAGCAGGATTGGAGAGCCACAGGTGCCCTCAGCTCACCCCAGACTCATGAATTCCAGTATTTGTCTCTCACTTTTTCACTCTACACAGACAGGAGACTAAAGACAAAGTTGCAACAGATATCCTGGGAGTGATGGATCTCACATGCTGCCAGTGTTCCTTGGTCATTAAAAGTCTGTCATTCATGTATTATAACTGCTTAACAAGCAAATGGAATATTGTGAACATTTAATCCTCAATAAATACCACACTGAGGTTGTAATTGTGCCTAATTCAGGCTTCTCCTGGATGAGAATTCCTTTAACTGAGTCTCACATTGAGACCCTGATTTTTGTGCCCTGAGCAGTTTTGTGTTTTCTCCTCTGGATGTTATGCACTGAAATAGTGAATGGCAGAGCTGAAGGGCTTCAGGACTCGTGCTAGTTTGCAAATGCACCTCTTTCAGTGGACCTCATTGACTAAATACACAAGTAAATAAAATTCCAAACTCCTTAGTGACCCCTGTGTCTAGACCAGAGCGTGAGCCTGCTCTCCCCACCTAGTCCTCTGTCCACTCCTCACTTTGGGCTCCCACTGCCCCAGTCTGAGGCTGTGAGTGCTGGGTCCTCTCTGCATGGCTGTGTCTGTGTGCTGGTGCCTTGTACAATGGTGTGCCCTCACCTGAAGGCTCACAGTGCCTTTGTGGGGCTGCAGTAAATAAACTCTCTGACAGAGCCCCTGGGGTGAGGTGAGCTGAGTGATGCATTTGTGAGAGAGACACACGCAGGAATTGATGGCATTTAAGCACTTTGCTGAAGACACCAGCTGTCCTGGAGGAACAGGAAAGCCTTTGTGGGCCTGGACCTGCCTGCCTGCCTTCCTCTGGTGCCAGTGCTGCACAAAGCAGGGTTTTGTACCTCTAATGCTATTCAGCTTAGCAAAAGGTACAGCCTGGGACCAGTCAGAGATCATAATTAAAGAATTCGCAGCTTCCATCCCCTCATATAGAGGTCATGTGTTCATATTTCAGTTATTTAAGTCAGCCTCTGGTGCTTGTAAAGTGGCTGATGTTCTCCTAGTGCTGTGCAAGCAATAGCAAAAACAAGGCAGAATTAATTTTCAATCAATCTGAGGTGTTTGTAACAGAAATTAGAACAACAAGTTTTAGAGTCATCCCTCCTCCTTCTGTATGAGGGCATTCAACCTTGTTACACTAATCAGATTTGTCAAAATTAACTGTAAAATTCAGTATTACCAATCCCAGATAGTCAGCACTGACCCAAGCTTCATCACCTTTTATTCCCTCCAGGTGGGAGAAAATAATTTTAGTTGGGAAAAAGGAAGTTTGGGATATGAACAATCTTATTCTCTTTTTTAAAAAGTTTGGTTTTCTGTGTCCTATGCTACATTGTTAGTCTTCAGAATATTTTTTAACATTTCTGATATCTGGAAATATTTAAATGCTATTATTGCTGTTAAATGAAACCTGAGATTCCTGCATAACAACTTGCCTTTAGGAGTTTAAGTCAAAAAAACAACATGGGACTACTGTGATGAAATCATAAGAACAGGTAACTCTTAAGTTTTGAAGCCAGATAAGAAAGCATTGTAAAAGAGAAGAAAACAGCCTGGCAGGAGACATTTTCCTTGTGATAAACCCCATGGAATAATGAGTGGCCAGGGGAGGCAGAGGGGAGATTTTAGGTCACTCTACCACAGGAAAACTCAAATCTTCAACCACTGAGTCTGCCTTGTATTCAAGACCTTTGCTAGGCTAATCCTCCCCAGCTCCTTATCTGCTGATAATATTTCTTTATCCCTGATAAATGTTTGAAATGCAGGAACTTTTGAGCACAGTCTCTGCCATGTGCTAAGGGGGTGCTTGGGGAGGATCCCCAAGGTTCAGGGTAAAACAGAGATTGTGACTGTCTGATTATCTGTCAGTAGGGTTTAAACGATGATTTAAGACCTGCTCAGAACAAGGAACTGGGCAAGGCTTGCTCACTTTCCCCAAATAATCCTTATCCCCAACAGCAGGAGTCTGGAAAAGTCCTGGCCTTCAAAGTGGAGGATGGTACAAGTTTGTGCTAAAATACAAGTGGTGTTTTAGCACTGGACAAAGGCTCAGAGCAGTGAAAAGGAGATCAGCCAGCAGATCTCTGGTTTCTCATTGTGATGTAATTACAGGAGAGTTTTCCTGTCACACAGCTGAGGGTGTCCCTGGGTGATGGGAAAATCTCTGGTGAGACCTCACTGCTGTGACTCCTCTGTCAGCACAGAGCATGAACAGGCATGTCTGGTCACAGAAACAGCACCAGGGTGTTGGAACCCTGGCCACTGAGAATTTTAGACTTTCTGTGCTGACAGGCACTGACCCCCAGGAGAACACTGCATTTGACCTGAGGCTGTAAAAAAAGCTTCCAAAATTGAATGATAGAACTAAGATTATGAATGTGTAATTCAAACAAAAGTGTATATCACATAGTGGAAAACTTTAAGGTTTTAGAATATAGCAATATATATAAAAAATAAAATTTAACACCAGGGTTCACTGCATTCAGCAGTGTGGAGAGGTATTAATTCATTTTCTGACAGCTCATCCTACCTCTGCTTTTCTCTCAAAGCACTGAATTTCATAGGCTGGCATTCTGGAGGGATGGCCAGAGAGTGTCCTAGCATGAACTGCACACTCGGTGTAACACAAACCCCTCGGTGAGAGCTGAAGAATTGGGGGAACAAAGGAGCCTCTGTGCAGCTCCCATCTGATAACGGGAGCTCATTCAGCAGGAGCACAGTGTGGGCAGGAGGGAAATCTCCTGCAGGAGGGCTGAGCTGGCAGCCAGGGGATGGGAGCTGCGTCATGCTGAGCTCCCTGGAGGAGCAGCATCCTTTTCTCCAGCCTGCCTGGCATCAGGGGCACGGCCTGCTGGGGTGGGAGAGCCAGGTGTGGCTCACCTGGCCCTTGCTCTGCCCCTGCTGCTGTGGTCTGTGCTCTTGTACCCTCTCTTCACTCGGGGATTAAACTTTAAATTGAGGCAGTTTGATTTCACACCATAAAGAAATCCACACTACTGTTGTACCAGTGAATTGTCCTGCCCATTTTGGTGAATCCACACAGAGACACTAAACAGCATTTCAGTTTCACATTGTTATCTTCCTAGTATGAAAAACTGGGATTCTCTCTGGGTTTGGACTTTACTGGTGCTGCTTCTCCATTGATCTTCTCCTCCCCACATTCTCTGACCTGCTTCAGGCTTGTGCTGCTTTTTTGGGAAGCTGTTGGCTTTGTGTTACCATCAGAGGGAGCAGGAGAAATGGCCCTTCCAAGTCAACCCCCTCTTAAAGTATGTTTAGCTTTGATTGGGAGGGGTGGGAAGAAGTTCTCCTGTCTCTGTTTGACTCTGCTTAACTTTGAAACCATCAAACATCATTCCCCTGGCTTTGTCTGCCTCTCAAATTTGGGAGCCAGCAGAGGGAATATGATGAAACAGGTATTTAAGGCAATTAAGGAGCAGGCTGGAGCACAGGCTGAGTTATCAATCATTGCAAGATCTACCTGGAGACATGAAAGAGCTGTGTAGGTTCTCAGCACATTCAGTTCTGCAGGTACAGAAGAGGGGCTGTCTGGGGTTTTCTTTGTATTTCTCTTTTAGCTAAATCTGCTATGAAGTGGATAAAGTTGTTATTTTTGCCTGCTCAATGTCTTATGGTTTCAGATAGTGCTCCAAATCAATACTCTGGAAGAGATAAAGCCAGGAAATAACTTTTCCAGTGTTCTGGTCTAATAAAAGTTTAAGACTAAAGCAGAAGATGGACTGAGGATCCCGAAGTGACACACAGCACTTAGCTTTGGCTCTTTTTTAAAAAAAACCTTCTTATGCAGCTGCTGTAATCCAAAAACAGAAGTGCTCAACTTAGGGAAATAAGGAGGATATAAATGTTTTAGCCCACTTAAAAAAAAAGTCTTTCAAGGATCCAGCTATCTCCTACAGTGTCTTCATGTTGTTACTCCTGTTTATTAAAATAGAAAATGTGCACTGATTTTTACAGTGCCCACTGTAAAAAGCCTTGCTAACTTCATCAATAATGTATTAGTAACAAGTCAGCAATAAGATTTTAGGCAAGCATTTGTTTTTCTGCTGACAGGATAATATTCTAGTCATTCCAAGGGGATAAAAATGACAAGTTCTGACTGTGTCCAGTTTAATTTATTGG
Organism: Luscinia megarhynchos; assembly: GCA_034336665.1. Classification (NCBI taxonomy): domain Eukaryota; kingdom Metazoa; phylum Chordata; class Aves; order Passeriformes; family Muscicapidae; genus Luscinia; species Luscinia megarhynchos. The sequence goes on from JAPFBE010000003.1 coordinate 4,637,723, forward strand.
TTGCAGTCCTGTTGTTTGGAGATGTGCTGGCCATGGAGCCATTCTAGCCAGCAGTGCTGTGAGCTTGTTAATGCCAGTGGATTCTGGGGTTGGGGCATGAAACACTTTCAAAATGTGGCAGTGATCCCCTGGCTTCAAACCCTGAGAAGCACCAGGAAAAGAATGGAAAGGGAAAGAAACTGAAGCAGTGTGGTGGTGTGACCAAGCTTAGAAAACTTTTGGGGAAAAGTTACCTACACTACCTAACTAGTAGCTTGTTTTCATTTTTCTTCTGCTTTTACTTAGAGTTAGGATTAAAACATAAAAAAGACAAAATTTTTGTTTGGACTTAGTTGTTTGTTAAATTTTATTTAAAGTACAAAGAGGTTTTTTAGTACTTCTAGCCATCAAGCTAAAAGTGAAAAAAATGAAGATGAATTTAGCTAGTTACAAGGTCTTTTAAAGCTAAACAGTCTAATTAAAAGTTAACATTTATATTATTTATACTTTTAACCCAATAACTAAACTTTTGTGATCTGTACTGCGGGATTTTCTATTTAACCAAGAACTACTACTTAAAATCATGAAAAAGAAGGGAAAAAATAATAATGTCAAAAAATCTTCCATTTTGTTCCATACCTATTACTGTACTTTAAAACCCCAAATTCAAAACCCTTCCACATGTGACACTACACACTTCTATTCAACTACACACCCGTGATTCTAACTCCATCACTCAAATTTAAAAGCCTTTTTTAAAGCCTCAAATCAAAAGCAGTGTTCCCTTAAAAGTTACTGTTAAAAAGCACAAAAGTTCCAAGCTTCTGGGCTCCAACAGGTAAATAGACTGGGATTTTTTTTTTCTGTAGCTTCAGCAATTGAATTTTAAAAAATCTGTGTGATGATAATATTTTTTTTAACGGAGAGGTTTTGTGGTGCTGGCATTTAAGCAAAACCCCACTAGGTGTCCCCCGTCTGTTAGAATTATTCAGAGGAGGATGTTGAAATTACTGGGAAGCAAAGCTGGAGCAGCCTGGTGAGGTTTGGGAGGGTTTGGGCTCCCTGCTCCTCCTCCTCCTCATGCCCCCAGAACAGAACTCAGATTTGGTTCTGAGGCTCAGAACGTGCCTGTGTTACTAGTGAGGCATCCATCAGTGTGTCCGTTCTGCAATGAGACTTTTAAATGTGTGTTCCTCTGGGTATGACTTCACAAACACACTGGAGGTGTGCTGTGGGCTTAGAAGAGGATCAGACATCCAATCCCAGCAATTTGAAACCTCAATATTTATCAGTATTCGGTGTGGAGATACCCAAGTGCCTGTGCAGGGAACCAGATTTTAGCTGAGCTTGCAAACCTCTCGAGTCAGAGAAGGTCACCTGGTGATCAGAAGACTTTTTTCTGAGTTTTTTGGAGAATTTTTTGCTGTGGGGTTAGGGATACTCCAATCACTGCTGTGCTACTGCTGCCTCAGATCTCTCCTTTTGCTTTGCTGGAGGTGGTGGGAAGGGTGTAGAAATCTCTGCATCACTTCAGTGAACCCCATTTAATCTCACACATTGCCTTTTGGGTTGTATTTTTGGACAGCAGAAGTTCAAAATCTCTGTAGAAAGCAGAGGTGTTTGAAGCCTTTCAGGGAGAAAATCAGCATGCAGACAAGGACTGTGGTTCAGAGTGTCTGCAACCCAAATTTAGCCTTACTAAATAAAAACCAAACTAAAAATCCCACTGGTTATTTTCTGTGTAGTTCTGGCATTTTTGTGCTACTATTCCTAATGAGCTTTGTAAATAATCTTTAAAAGTAATCAAAATCTGAACTAAAGCTCTGTGAGGGGCACAGTGACCTCATGACTAAACTTGTAATTACAAATCTGTGCTCAGTGTTGTTTATGGTCTACTACACATCAGTGCCAAAGGGGGTTGGATTTTAGATTTTAAAGGGGCTGAGAGGGAAGGCAAAACCATTAGAAGGCACAAACCCAGGTACTCTTAGGTATCTATCCCAGTGCTATATTTGTTTTTAATATTTAATTCTGCTTCTGAAACATAATAGAAAACAATCTTATTTTAATGTTTCAGTAATCTTTTTAATTTGAATGTTTCAGTAATCTTCTTAATAAGTCTGAACACTAGGTCTCCATAGGACCTCAGACCTCACTGTTTCAAAATTGAAACGATCCTCTATTTCCACGAGAAAATTGTTTGTAATGAACAGAGACTGCAAGCTCAACATACACATTAGCGAAAACCAGATTATTAAGCGCTCATGAGACTTGCAAATTGATAACTGGAGAGAAGAAAGTTGCCCGTGTAGCCCCGGGGCAAACAGAGCAAGGGCAGAGCAAACACAAAGTGCTGCAACCTTGGCCCCAGGTCGCCCTGTTTCCAGCCTCCCTTCCCGAGGGCTGCTGCTCTTTTCCTTCTCTCCAGTCCTCAGGGCACATCTGTGGCCCTGTAACCTCCTCTGGGTGATTTCTTTTCCCCCTTGCCCTAATGCTGATGGTGCTGATGGGGCTCTGGAATGGCTCTGGCGCCTTGGTGCTTATCTTGCTGTGAAATGGGAGGTGATTTTCCTGAAGGAAACCCCTCCTGGGCACATCCAAGAGGGGAGCTGGACCTTTCCAGCAAGGCAGACTTGCTTTTGTGTCCTAAAAGGCAGAGTCAGGGCAGGAGCTGCTGTGACTCACCCTAGGTTTGAGTGACACGTTTCCTGATCCAACACTTCTCCCAGCATATTTCTCATCTCATTCTGATCTTAGTCATAAAGTTTTATGAGTGCTTTTCTTCCTGGCCTTTTTACCCTAGCTCAACGCTGCTAAGCAGCCCTTTGTTCCTTTTAGTCATCCACCCACAGCTTTCCCAGTTTTATTACTGCCAAGATGAATGCTCCTACTTCTCTAGGCCATTCAGCACATATTGATTCACCCAACTTCTAATCAGCCTTTTCTTATTCTCCGGTGTGGCACTGGGAATCACCTGAAATTTAAATAGAATCCTGCAGATTAGGATGTCTGCCGAAGCAGATCCTCTTTTGTACGGGGCAGAAGATAAGCTTTAGGTTTCTAAATGCTCCAGCAATCTCTCTGACATGATTAGCACTCCAGGGAGTGCTCCTGTTATCCAGAAGGGCTTTAATTGTGCCCTCGGGGTATTGTGAGGTGGGAGGGGAGCCGACCTGTGCTAGGAAAAGATAAATCATCTATCACATATCTGGGTGTTTTGAAAGCCCAGTAAACATCAGGTTGGAGCAGGAAGCTCAGCCACCATTGCTGCTGGGGGGAATTAGCTCAGGGATCATTCCCCTGGCGGGGGAGGTTGGCACATCACCTGCCTTTGGAGATCTGCTCTGTCCAAGGCACTCTTCGGCAGCTTTCAGGGCAGACCAGGTGTGCTGTGGCTGCTCCCCATCACTTACAGGGCTGGCAGTTCAGGGTGGGAGGGATCTCAGCCAGGGATTCCTCTCTGGCCTCATGGGCAGCAAAATTTGTGGTTTTTTAATTTTTATTTGTAGCTCCTTTATAGGAATAGCTATCTCTAAAGTCAGGCCTTCACCTGGTAGAAAAAACCTTGTTATCAAGAAGTAGAGAGGGAGCAAGGTTATAATTTTTCACTGGTCTTTAATTAGTGGGATTTTTTTCATGGCTCTCTCACAGGCTAGCCCTTAAGGTTGCTGCTATTTCTGACTTGTCTGACTCTGCTGCCTCCTTCTCTCTCCCCCTCTCATTTCCACTTTTGGGTCTTTCCTTCCCATTTTGTTGCCTTTCCCTCCCTGCAGAGTTCGTGGTCTCACACCTACCACAGGCTTTGATGCAGAAAGGGTCAGAGCTGCAGAGCCAGCGTGGACACTGACCTGTCACTGCTGCAGGTGGCCAGGGGAGCTCTGGCTGCCAAGTCATTGTCTGGAGACCTCTGCAAGCTTGGGCCTGTGGGGCTGTCTCTGCTTGGCTCTTTTTCTTTTGGCAGGGCTCCCCTGTGACAAACAAGGGCTGGAGTCTTGTCCACTAAAAGCCATGAAAAGCAAAGCAGCCCTCAACTCACATCTAATGTCCGGGTTTCCACCCGGAGCAAACCAGGCTTACAAACCACGTGCTCTGCTATCCTTCTGCACAGGCATGTCCTGCTCCTCGTGGAGATCAACTTTTGCTGCAGGAGTAGCACTGAGACTGATTTAGTTGGCTCCCTAAGCCTTAATATCCATGGAAATAGATACAGAAAAAAATATCAATCTATGTTTTCGTAAATTTGGGATTGCTTGCATGCCAGGTTATAGAACACAAAAAGAAAAAAAAAGTCCAGTTACAGTTATACGAAGTGGACAGCATGAACAAGAAGCTAAAGAACATTTGGTTTGAGGATATTTTAATATAGAATTAAACTAACTTAAGTGAGTGAATGGCACACTTGAGTCGACTCCCACCTGAGTCAGCAGCAAGATCAGCTCCACAAAAACAAAAATGATGCTTAAATAGGAGAAGCTCGATGTGACCATCAGGCTTCTCATGGAAAGGAAGAGCAGAGGCTAGACCAGGTGTGCATTAAGCAAGCAGAGAAGAGGTGACTGCTCAGAGGCCAAACCCTGGCTGCCCTCTCCCTGCACACCCCAGTATCCTCAGCCTGGCTCCCTGCCCTGGCGTGGGCAGAGGGAGGAGGAGGAAGGAAGGAAGGAGAGCAGGAGCTTCCAGCTGTGGAGCTGAGCCTTGCCTTGAACTCCTGCCTGGGAGCAGGGCATGGAGCACAAGGGGCAGGGCAGGGGCAGCAGTCACCCTGCCAGGGCTGCTGAGGATGGAGCTGGGTGTGACCCTGAGCTGCGCTGGGACAGCTGGGAGGGGATGCTCAGAAAAACGATCTGTGTTTTCTTCCTGAGGCTGTCTTTGTTTTCACAGCATTATTTGAAATACCTTCACGGAAGAAATAATTTTCCTAATACCAAATTTCTTGGGAGAGCAGCACAACTGTTTCAAAAGCATTTTTTTGGGGAAAGTATACACACACAAAGTCTGTCAGGGTAACTTGGTAACTTTCACGAAATATCATTCTAAAATCTGTGCATCTTTCAACACAGGAATCTAATTAATAGGCACAGAATTTTCATCATAAAATGAAGCAATCCTCTCTAAGGCTGTTGTGCCAGCTGTGTGCTGGGGCTGAGAATTCAGGTATTTGTAGACAGGTGACCCATGGGATGCCGAAAGGAATGATCTCTTGTTTCTTGTGACCAAGGGTGACTTGGTGATGAGTGTCTGTCCCAATGCCACAAGGTAGAGCCTGGCACAGACAGATTTGCCTTGCAATGATGATGCATTATTGATACAAGAAGTATTTCACCCAGTTACCCTGCAGACCTCTCCCACAATATCGTCTTGAGCAAGTGCATTGAAATCTCTGTTGACATTGAGTGTGTCCGGCTGTGTCATTATGTTTCCAAACAAGCCACTCCTCCTCCCCATTGTTTAGGAAACACGAAGAAATTATTTATTTCAGTGCTGAGACACAACGAGGGGGAAAAAAAAAAAGAATATATATATATATACACAAAGAAAGCCCAAAAAATCTGTAGGAGAGCACTTTTCAACTACTAAAAGAAGGAAAATTTTTTGGGGGAGTGGCTTTAGGAGCAATTCCTTCATTACATTCTACTACATTTTTTTTCTTCTTCATGCTGAAATTTTTCAGGAGAGAAAGATGACTTGCATTAAGCAGATCCATTCACTGACAAGTCTATCATCTGAATTTCATTAATTAATTTCCCCCAAAAGAACTATTTTGTTAACCTATTCTGTTTTTTCTTCCCTAATCATGAATGCTTTAGGGATGGTAACTTGACTGTTGACACATTGTCTTTCCTCCCAAAGTATTCATCTACACTTAAAATACTTGTGATTTTTTGAGGGGAGGAGAGACTCTTGAGGGTTTTTTGTTTGTTTGGGTTTTTTGGGATTTCTTTTAATCATAGTGTTTGATTATCAACAGTACTGGGTTGTATGAAGGTGTGGAACAAAGGGACCCTTTCATATAAGCACAAGTTTACTGTCAGCACAGGAATATCTTGAAAAATGTACAGAGTTCAGTGCCCAGAACAGGTGATATTCTGTGTCTCTACAGATATGAGTAGATAAGGAGATATTTACTGACAATGAAACCTGGAATTCCTGCCAGTTGAAAAGTTTATATGTTTTTATGCCAACCATAAAACTGTCTTAAAAGCAAAAAATTTGTCCACAAATCATTCAGATTGGAGCCTGTCAGTTGCTGCCACTGGATTTTCAGGTGTCCAGTTAGAACTGGAATTAGGGCATGTCATGTCCTCTCTTCATTTAGGATCAAGCTTCTATATTGAAAAACATCTCCACTGAGGAAATAAATATTATATGGCTTGGATAAGTAGAAAAGATACCATAAAAATCTAAATGTTCTAAGAAATCCAGCTCATTAGGAAACAATAAGGACACTCCTGTCCCGTGTGAGTGATTTTAGAAAGGTGGTATGAAGCTGCCCAGAAAAACCTGAAACTGCACAATAAAAAAAAATAATTAAAATTCTGAGGTCAGAGTAATTTTTCATTCAAAAATATTTTTGCCAGGAAACTCAAGCTTGTATATGAAAATGTATGAAAATGGCAGAGGTGATTTCTGTGTAACTCTGCACGTACACTTGTTGCCTCCTGTATGCAGTCTGCAAAGCAGTCACACAATGACAAAGTTCAAGTGAGTAATGGGGTTTTTTTCTTAAGGGTTTATGTGTGCAGGGATTTATAGATCCTGTTGCAATGAGTTATCCTGTGTGGTAACTTCAGAAATAGATTTAGAGTGAACTTCCTTGCCAGTTAAGGAAAGTTATATATGTCAGTATAGTTATTCAGTAAAATGCCAGATTACAGAGCAAGCTCTATAAGACCAATAATAATGGGCCAAAAAATAAAAAATTAATCTGGTGAGTCTGTAGTCATCCTGCACTGAATAGCAAATGTGGCCAGTGTTCAAAATGAGAGGAGCCTTATGTCAACTCATTTGGTCAGTTTTGAAATCTGAATTTCTTCATGTTTTCGAGAGGAACCCGTCAGGTGCTGTATGCCTGTCTGCTTTTGGGTCCTACCCAATTTCCTTATTTGAGCACACTTCTAATTGTGCCAGTTAAACAGTAAAACGAGGTTAAAAAACTCATTTGGACCAGAAATATCCACGTGGTTTAAGGTCAGTGTGGCTGTTGGCAGCAGCAGTTTGCCTGCAGTGGCAGAGATTGTGCACCTGTGCTTTGGTGCCAAGAGATTGCCCATAGCAGGGTCTGAACCTGAGCTCAGCCCTGATTTTTTACAGCCCTGCAGTGCAATGGGGTTGCAAGCACTTAGCAGGCAGCAGCATCCTGAATTGCAGCTATTAAACTTGGCATTGCCTGCTCGACCCATGCCCTGCAAAGCTCTGCTGGAGCTGCTCTCCTTTCAGCTGCTAACACCAAGGCCTTTGCAATCTCTGTGCTTGTTTTAGCAAACTGATCTTATCTGCAGATCAAAATAGATTCTAAAGGTGCCAAACACTGGCAGTATATCTCCTATAGCAACACTTTTGTTGCAACAGGTGAAGGTTTAAGAGCGAACAGAACGCTGGGCTTGGCTGCTCTCTGTGCCCCCTTCAGCCTCAGGGAGGCTGTGGAGGGATGTGAGCCCTCCACTGCTCAGAGATTGACTCTCGGGGCTCTTTGCAGTGTGCATGGCACTCTGGGCTCTGATTTTGGCTGTTATCACTATGTTTCACAAGGACAACATTTGCTTTGACACACGTGGTGTTTTTCTTTCCTGTGCCTTACTATTAAATCCACAAATAAAGAGCACGTTGCTGTGTAATTACACACACGTCTTGCTTTGGCTTTAGAAATAAAATTGCAGGCATCTGCAAGGAGCATCTCTGTCAATTCAAACAAATAGGAGCCCTCTTGTAAAACTTGCCTTGTTTGTTCTTTCAGCCTCATCTGGAATGAATTCTGCAATGACCCTTGGTGGCAGAGATCTGTGAAGGTGCCAGATTTTTATCTTCCATCTTCAGAAATGATGTTGTGATGATGCTGAAATGCTCTACAGCATTTAGAGGGTGTTATATAACCAGTTAAGTGTGTGCTTGGAGGAGCTGGAACACTTTGGCCAGGAAATTGGGCTGGGGAGAAGAGTCATCGTGGGTCAGGCCTGTGTCAGGGTGTGCAGTGGGGAGGAGGTCAGGCAGCCTTGGAATTTTGGAACAGAGCCTGATTGGAGACACTGCTGCTTTGGGATTTCTTCTCAAAAACCCTGATTGTGAAGGAGCATTAAACCACAAAAGGGACAGGGTGTCTGTCAGTCCATGGGCAGTGCTGGAGAGGGTTTTCCTGAGAGCTGGACAGAGGGGTTCTTCATGAGCTGTGCCCTAGGTGGTGGATGTCTGCCTGTGGGCAGAGCCAAAATCAGGGAGGCAGAGGGTGTTCAAGTGCTTTCCTTGCCCCATGAGCCCCAGCTGCCCCACAGCCCTCAGCAAAGACAGCACAAAGTCACATCTTTGGTGCTATAGTCACAGCACCTTATGGGACAGGAGATGGTGGATGAAACCCAGCCATGGAAAACACTGCCTGTGCCTGGTGGAAAAGTCCCTGTCCATCCTGCAGTCCAGCAGCAGAGCTGGATTTTCCCTGGCACCATCCCTGGAGCACACCCAAAGCCTGCAGTGAGTTTACACCTGTGCACCTCCAAGCTGTCCTCTGGCTGCAGCAGGGAGCTGGACCCCAGATGTTTCCCAGCTGCATCACAGGTGCCATTAAACACAGCAGGGGGAAAAGAAAATAGACTTGTCTAGTGCTGTTTTGTCAAAATACAACCAGGACAAGTGCAAACTAATTAGAAATCGAGACAACTCCCATACAAAACTCAATGGTGTGTCATGTGTGTGCCAACAGGCAAAGTGATTACTCAGTTGTTGTTCAGGCAAAAATTCCCACTGAGTAAGGTCAGAGCAATCACCTCAGGATCTGTCCCTGCCGTGCTTGCCCCCAGTTGCCACCGTGCTTTCCATGTGAGGAGCTCCAGGCACTTTCTGCTCAGGGCTTTGCTGACTCAAGGCAAGGCTTGGCACGACAGCTGGACACCAGCTGTGCCCTGGGAGAGGGGACACAGCTCGTGGGCTCTGCCATGCTCCTCCTGCCAGCCCCTCCATCCCTGTGCCCACCCAAGCTGGCACAGGGATTAGGCAGTGCTGCCTGTGGGAGTGATCACAGTCGATTGAGCACCTTCCCCTGCCTCTCCACACCCCTCCCCAAAAGCTGTGCTGGCCTTTTTTCCACTGCAAGTGAGGGAGGATTGCTGGAGCCTGCTGTGCCCCCTGAGGCAGGTGTATGTTTTGCTCCATTTGTACTTTTTTGGAGTGTGTTTGCACTGGGGATTCCTCCTGTGTTCTCTCGAGATCTGTAATGGTAGAGCTGTGGTATTTTTGGTCAAAATCCTGGATGTGTCAGACCTTTCCCCACTTCTCCCTGAATCAGTGTTGCTCCTCACAGCCCAGCTCCAGGACCTGTCTTTACCTGGAGGTCCCTGGCTTGGTCTGGTTGCCTTATTCTACATCAGCTTTCAGGATCCTGGGCCCAAAGTTTTTGGTCTCCACAGGGCAGGAGAGGGTGGCTGTGCTTTTTTTGAGGGATAGGATCTCTGGTGGCTGCAGTCCTTTTAGTAGCTTGGGTAGTCCTTAACATCAGTGTAACAAGCACTGCTCGACATTAAACTGTGTCCCACTGTGTCCCCATCCTTCCATTTCAGGGATTTTCAGTTCCCTGCATCCTTTCCCCTTCCTCTGCCATCTCCCTGCAGGGATGGATTGCATTCCTAACTTAAATCACCAGGAGCTCTCATCACCCTCCCACTGCTCCCCACTCACTGTCCTGGGCAAGGAGCTGCCCCTGCCCCTCTCCTGAGCTGTGGGTTCTTTCACACCTGCCCCAGGCCAGCTCCCCTTTCCTCCCTGGGCCCCACCCAGCTTTATCTTGGAGGCAGACAGAGATATGACACAGAGCTGTGTTCACTTGGCTGATGATCTGTCCCCAATTAGCCCAAATGCAAGCTAGCACAGCAAGAAGGAAAGGAAGTTACAGGGAGGGCTTGAGAGAAAATGTCCTGCTCTGTGGCAACAGCAAAGGAAGAAGAAAAAGGGTTTGATTTATATAAAAAAGGAGGCTGCAAGGTGAACTTCTGGGCCAGTTAGCAAGACTTATCCACAGACAGGACAGCTCCCACTTTGACTTAATTTTCTTGTGCTCAGTAGTGGTTTTCTCTTTATGTTTCTCTTTATGTGCCCCTGGCTTGATGAACCATAAAATCACAGAATGGTTTGGCTTGAAAGGAACATTAAAAATCAACTCCTTCCAACCCCTTGGCATGGGCAGGGAACCTCCCACTAGAAAAGATGGAGCTGTAGCTTTTGAGATTGTGTAAGAGCAGTGCTCTGGGAGGAAATGTCTCCCTTTCTGCTTGTGTGGGTATTAAGTGTGGCTGCTGGGAAGGAAAAGGCCTGTCCTTTGGGAGAGTCTTATTAAGGGAAACCAGCTATTAACAGGTATATATGGAAAGGGTGGGGTTCCTTATTACTGCACTCATTTCAGCATCTCCTATCTGCCTCAGGAGTGCATCATGGTGATATCAGCCTTTATTAATATAAAACTCACTGTTACACACCCCTGATTACCCCACAGGTGTAATTCAGTGGGTCTCTGACACTGCAGCCTATCTGATTAAAGTGGCAGTGGAGTGATCAGCGACACCAAATTAAGCTGTCAGTGTCAAGGATCTTTTGGTGTAAAGTTAAATTATATCCAAGGATTAAAACCTGGGAGACTGTGATCTAATTAGCTGAAGTTTATCCTGTGAGTGGTTGGGATGTAATAACTTGGTGATGCAGAGATGAAAATGCCCAATGGCCAATTTTCTCTATGGGAAAGTGAGAAGTTACTTGGGTTTGGTATGTGCTGCATGACTCTTCTGTGTGTTTTTTTGATTTTTTTTTTCCAATCTAAGGAATATACATACCATTGTGGAAAGATGTAGTCACTTTAATTCTTTTCTGGATTACAGAATTTTCCCTCTCTCTTTTAGGAAAAGTATCTTTATCTCATTCCTGCCTTTATTACAGAGTTACCACAAAACTTTAATTAGGGGAAGCTTGTTTTTAGTGGTGGGGCTGCTAAGAAATTAGTACTTCTGTTCTGAAGTCCAGTGCTGACATTTAAATGCTGTGTGAGAATAAAAAAGCCTGCACTTCTTGTAAAACAAAACCAAATTACTCCCAATGGAAATTTTCCAGAAATCTTTCATTTTTATAGTGTAGGTGTCTCATACTCTACTTTCATACAGATTTTAGTAGAGAGATGATAGTTTAAAAAACACCCTGTCAAAACAATTTTCTCATTAGTTTTGTTAACATGAAAAATGGTTTGGTTTCTTGCTTTCTTGATACCACTTTTATCAAGACAATTCTGAAAACCATTTAATTCTGTTTAAAATTACTTTTTTGTTGTTGTTTTAGTAGAAAAGCTCTTCCCTCAGGTGTTTAGATCACCTGTATTCAGCACAGGAGTGGCCCAGTGTTTCACCTGGGAGCTGCAGGGTGGCTTCAGATGGATTTTATGGGGCTCAGCACAGCCCAGCGTGAGTCCCACGATATTTACCCAGGCATGAGACAAGCAGGTGTAATTATATTGGCCTTTTGTCATTTTCTCATGGCTGATAAGCTGCCCTTGGTGAGGGCTGCACGTTTCTGTGGCTGGGAGTGCACACAGACACCAGGGCTCCCCACCAGACCATTCCAGCCCCAAAGGGAGGGGAAACTCTACTCATTTGTCAGAATTGAGGTTTTTCTTGTCCTGCTGTTGGTGGTGGGGACTCTGATGTGCTTCACTCATGGATCTGGATGCTCCTTCCCCTTTTACCCCTCTCCTTTTACCTCCATACTTTGTGAAATCTGGTCCCTCAAGCTGACCCTTCTTCAGAGAGCTTTGTGCCCAAACTGGCCTCATTCTGCACTTGGAAATAAATAACCTTTCTCCAAGTGCCATTATGCATGTGAACAGGCAGGAGAAGTCAAACTGGCCTTAAGGCAAAAGATGAGCAGAAAAAAAAAGTGTATTTCAATGACAGTGAGAAAGTGATATAAGGGATGAAAACAATTGTGTGCAATTTAAGGAATGAAAAATATCCCAGATTGTTATTTTCAATTTCTTTCTCTCTATGTCAATATTTAACTGTACAATTTTAGGGAAGGGTTATCTTGGGATCAATACTTGTGTTTCAAGCAGTGCCTTTGACCCACTCACATGACAAGCTTGTTACTTGGTGTGTAAATAAAAGCTCTGCTGGTGAGTAACCAATGCTGTTCCTGAGTGAACTGTACAGGAAATGTGCTGGTTTTTACTCAGTTTCCAGCTGGGGAGACAGACTCTGGAGTGAAAGCTGAGCCTGGACTCATGACTGTAAATGGAAATGGTCATCATTGCTCACAGCTGGACTCAGCTTCCCATTCCCCAGCACCCTTTTGTTGTCACTTTGTCAGGTTTCTCTCTTGAGGGATGTATTTTCCACTCTTCTCACCTCTCTCATTTCTCTTTCCCTCAGTATTGCAGTTCCTGTGGAGCTTTCTCATACCTTGAAAACACTTCCCACACCTCTTGTGGCCAGAAAATTCCCCATTCACCTCCAAATCATCCATGGGGAGAAAGAGCAGGAGTATTTGGGATGATGTGAGGAGCTGGGGTTACATTTCTACAGTGGGTTTGGGATGGCTATTTTAAGGGCAAAACCTGTAATTTGCTCAGAATTTATATTCATTTCATGAAAACAAAGTTCTTCCTCATGTTCCATTTTTAATTGGCACTTTTAATATATCCCACTGTGTGCTAGCAAGAAGAAACATGTTCTCTTTATGCTTCTCCCACTTTTTGATTCTTTTCCTTTCACTCTGTTTCACTGCCAACATCTGACCAGCCCAATTTGTCTACCTAAGGTTTCTCAAAATATATGATTTTCTATGTGCACCAAAACATGCTAAATGAATAAAAATAAGGAATGTTAAAGTTTTTTAAGTCCTCAAATCTCTATATATTATATTAATTTTCACAAGAAAAAGTTTCATGAATTATTTTGGAGATGTTTCATATAATGAGGAGTCTTTCAGTCTTCTTCCCTTGATGCCTTTTTTTCCCTTAACCAGAAATACATGTTCTTTTGCCTGATGCCATTTTTATACTCCTACCATTATCTCCCATGTATACTTTTTCATTTAAGTGTTTAATTGATGCTGGAGACTGTGCCCTGTTCAAAAACAATTACATTAATTCCTGTATTTTTCACATAATGTGCTGTGTGTCTGCTGCAGCCTACAAAGGCTTAATAAAAAGACTAAATGCTCTCTGTGGGTGCAGTGAAGATTAAGCTGGTCTGAGTATAAAAAGTGCAGAAAGTAAAGTGGAAGGGAAGGGTTTTTTGTTCAACTGAAGTGGGGTGAGAAACCTTTTCCTCACCTGGGGCCAGACAGGGTTCCCAGGCACCAGTGTCTCTGTGGCACCAGCCTGTATTTCCTTATCACCCAGCCATGGGATGAGAACACAGCTGCAGATCCCAGTGGGATCTGTGCCCCTTCCTGCCCCACATCACCAGGATCCTTCAGCCTGCTGAGCCTGGAGCCCCCAGGGGTGGGATGGGATGGGATGGGATGGGATGGGATGGGATGGGATGGGATGGGATGGGATGGGATGGGATGGGATGGGATGGGATGGGATGGGATGGGATGACACAGCCCTCACCTGGCACCGGTGTGGAGTTCTGCTCCCCCAGCAGCAGAATCTGAACTGTGGGAGTGAAGGTGATCACAGGGCTGAGAGAGTTGGGATTGTTTAGCCTGGAGAAGAAAAGGCTCCAGAGACACCTTAGAGCATCTTCCAGTACCTAAAGGGGTTATAAGAGAGCTGGAGGACTTTTCACAAGGGCCTGCAGTGATAGGACCAAGGGGACTGGCCTTAAGCTGAAGGAGGGCAGATTTAGATGAGACATTAGGAAGAAGTTCTTCCCTGTGAGGATGGTGAGGGCCTGGAATAGGTTGTCCACAGAGATTGTGGACTCCTCATCCCTGGAAGTGTCCAAGGCCAGGTTGGATGGGGCTCTGAGCAACCTGGGATGGTGGGAGGTGTCCCTGCTCATGGCAGGTGATTGGAACAAGATGATCTTTTAGGTCCCTTCCAACCCAAGTCATTCTATCAGTAGGGAAATGGGAGTCCAGGAGCATCTTTGGGATGGAAGCGTGGAGATAGAGACTGGACAAAAATCAGTAGAGAGGATGAGGAACAGGGGTGGGACTTTGCAGGGCACTGGGGAATTTGCCATCAAATTTCACACCTCTGTGTTCAAGAGTCAGCTTTCAAACTCAACCAAGCAAAGGAAACAGCTCAGCCCTAGCCCTGTGCAGTGAGAGCTCTGTGTGCACAGGGATATTCATTGGTGGAAAACTGCACTTGTGGTTACATTAGAGGGAGAAGCTCATGTTTTTGGGGAGGGTAATGGCAGGAGAGGAGGGATGCCCACATTGGTGTGTGCATAGGCAAGGTGTTGCAAAATTACAGTTGTGTCAGCAGCTGGCCAAGCCACGTGGATGTAGTGAGGCAGAACTTGTTGCCTTTAGCCTCATTCTAGGGAGCCAGACTGGGTGAAGCAAATTTATTAACCCAGGATTTAATTTGTAATTTCTCCTGGAGGACAAAATTCAGAACTCATCTTCTTTTCTCCCCCCTCTACTCTTGCCATGCCCGAAAGGACAAGTAACCAGCTGAGGTTTAAGGTGTGTGACAGCAGCCCTGATGCAATGGCAGTGCAGGGTGAAATAACCAGCTGCAAACCCTGCCTGGGAGCGTGGAAGATTTGCTGGTGCCGTGCAGAGGGACAAAGCTGTCCCTGGTGCCCGTGGCTCCCCAGGCACAGTCCCACCCTTTCAGCCTCTGGTGTGGGCACTGCCTGGGTGTTCCTGCCTCAGCAGCCACAAGTGCTGAGCCAGGTGCTCTCAGGGCTCCCATCCTGTCTCCCAGAGAAATCAGAGTTGTGTAAGGGCACAGACTGGGCTGGGGCACGGGGGAAAGGGAAGCTGTGATGGGATAAGGTGTGCAAGGCAAGATCCTGTGGGAGAAGAGAGGGTGACAGCCAGGTTTTTTTTATGATCACTCAGTTCACTCCCACCTTTGGATTGTTCAATCCACTGCTGTCAACCAGGAAGGATACTGAAATAGCCAGTCCATTATTAGCTGCCTCCCATTTCTGAGATGAGTTGTTGGTCATTCGTGTGTCTGACCTGATGTAAATTCCTGTTATCTGTTCCTGTATCCATGCTCTTGTGCCCAGCAGGTCCCTGTGCAATGGCACAGGATTTTAGTGTTGACTAAAAGCTGCTGGAAGTGTCAGATTTGCTCTTCAAAATTAGATTCCTCCCATTGGGTTCAATTTCTCCTGGAGATTTGTATAAATGTGCCCTTTGTGCACACATGGGGTGGCTGTGAAGAAATTCTCACAAAGTTTCTTACCACACAAACCCTTCAATAGTAAAAGGGAGAACCAAAGTAACATGATGTGAGGGTTTGTAACAGACCCCTGTGGTATGGAAAGGGATGCATGGTGATTTAAAAAGAAATAAAAATTCCTATCATGACTGTCTGAGGATGGGACTATGTGGTAAACAGACATTTCACTCTCCCAAAGGTCAAGAGAAAAAAGTCAACAGGAGAAGGAATTGTGTGGCCAGGTTCCTCCAGCATGGGAGAGACAACTCATCTCAGAAATGGGAGGCAGCTAATAATGGACTGGCTATTTCAGTATCCTTCCTGGCTGACAGCAGTGGATTGAACAATCCAAAGGTGGGAGTGAACTGAATGATCATAAAAAGAGCTGGGTCACCACGATAATAATCGTGGATTTCAGGAAAGGTACGGAGCTGCTTGCCTGTTATCTGGGACAAAAGTCTAAAGGGTAAAGATGACTGGCATTAAGGTACTGTACACAAAACACACTGGTAGGCTTTCCTGATGCAGCAGCCAGCTGGAAAGCTTTGTCTGAAATTCCCTGCAGTCCCTGGAGACAAGTTTGGTACAGACAGGCACAAACTCAAGTGTGGGGAACAGTTCCTTGGCAGCTGCACACCAGAAGGACCCAGCTGTGAACAGGGTACAGAGGATGTCCAGAGGCAAATTTGGCCCTCAGCAAGAATGGCCAAACTCTAAACAGACTTGTGCTATGTTATGGGCTCTCTGGATTTGTTTTGTTTTGGGATTCCAGCACGTTGTACCTCGAGTGTTCCGTGTCCGCAGGAATGTGAGCAGCACTAAAATCAAGATTAGAGTGATTGATACAGCACTGTTTGTTTGCTGACCTGGTTCCAATAGGTTATTCTGCTTTGTAGTGTGCTCTGAGCTATAAATGAAAATATCCTGACATCTGGGTCTGCTCTGGAATGTGCTTGGTGAAGCCAAAGGTTCACAGTGCCCTGAGCAGTGCTGGCATGTTGGTGCAGTCTGGGGAGACAAGGGATATAGCTCAGTATAATAATATTAATAATAATACTGATGAAAAACAAGAGGTTTGAAAGAAATCTCATGTAATTATCAAAGCCCTGTGAATCAGCCAGCTTTGTTGTCTTGCAAGCCTCTTGCACACTAAATATGTTCTGTTAGCTACTGCTAGAGGTTCCTTTTACTGTTACAAAGCTGGAGCATGAAGAGAAATATGTGCCATGTCCAGCTTTTCCTGTTCAGGGAGTCATTTTTTCCATGACGTCTAATCTTTTTCTTTTGCTGAACTGTCAGCAAAGCCAGACCACTTTGGCTTGGCATTTCGCCCACATCCACCTACATATTTTTCTTAACAGCAAACAAACTAATTAAATGCCTTTATCTTATGAGGCATTCCTTTCTCTCAGGTAGTTACTGATTAAAAAAAAATAAATAAAACTTCTCACTATTTTGAGAAAACAAGAGATGAGTCAGTGTGTTCACAGCTTGGTTTATTATTAAATAAGAAACCAGGATCAAAAAAATGAGCAGGGTGGAAAAAATGTTAGTGCTGTCATGTTGTGTTTGTGGCCAGTGAAAAAAAGACTGTTCTCCCTCCAGTGAGCATTTCCAATATCTATTAAAATTCATGAGCAATACATTTGCACATGAAGGTGGACAGGGGTACATAAAAGAGGCAGAGGTACCTCTCATGTGAAAGATTATTGTAATAAAATGTAAATTTTGGAAACCGAAGTTCATATTGCTTCGTGCTCAATAGCCCTTTCAGTAATGCCAGCTGGAAGTAGAAAGGCAATTATTCACAGTCAACACAGGTTCTCCAGCTCTGATAGATAACAGTGACCTTAAAAAGAAGACAAAACTTCAATTAGAAACTTTATTAAAAGAGTTGCACGTTTTAAAAGCGAATTAATTGGGAATGGAAAAATTCAGGCAGGTCACCTAAGCCATCATCTGCTATTGGGGGATAGCGGGATGTGTTCTCTGGAATTGGTAGCTCCCAAGCAATTTTCCTGATGGTTTGGATAAATTCCCTGGGGTATATCTTGTCTGGTGGGTGTCAGGACACAGCTGTGCTGCAGAATGGCACAGGATAAGGAGGGAGCAGGAGCAGGGACAGAGCCTGGCTGGGGCTGCCCTGAGAGCAGCACGCTGGCTCTGAGATGGTTTCTGTGCCAGGGCTGAGGAGCAAAGGTGGTGCTGCTGAGGGCAGCTGGCTCTGGAGCTGACCTGGGCTGCTCCCCGTGGATCTCCTGAGCCTGAGCAGAAAGGTGCCACTGTGTGAGCGCTGGCTGCAGCGCCCTGACCAGCCCAAGGCACCAGGCAGGCACTGCTGGGCACGCTGAGAGCCTCCTGCCAGGACAGCACCACTGCAATGCTCTAAGCTAAAGTGAAAACAGCAATAAAGACCTCTTCACTTGTCTCCTTCCCTAATATTAAGCCCGGTTCTAGGCTTGCCTGTGTTTGTCTGGAGAACATTTTGTGCCCCAAGACAAACCAGGAGACGCTTGCTGCTATTACCAGCAGCCCTCATTCTCCCTTGGGAGGTGTTGCAAAATGTGTAAATCAGCTTAGCTTTTCATCCCTCGGTTTTCTTAATCAGGACTTCAACTCCAGCCTTTGATGCAGGCTTTACTCACAACAGACCTATTAAGCTATTTGCTCCTGCTATTGTATACCCAGGAGATCCACACATGCCCCACAGTTACATAGAAGCCATCCAGACTGACACCAGTGTTTATGCAAATCTCCAGGACTGATCGTTTGGCATAGACTTTTGGGGTAAAGTGCCAACCCTGTATTTAAAAACTACCATGGCATGGAGTAGCATCCCAACCCCAGAAAATAAAAAAATAAAAAAAAATAAAAAAAAAGAAAAAAGAAAAAAAAAAAAAAAAGCAGGAGCTACTGGCTTCCACTGGCACCATCTCTAATCCCAGCCCTGAGTGATTCAGAAGCAGGCTGAGATCTCCCATGCATTGTTTTGATCCTTAATCCTGCCTGGTCCTCCTCCTTTGATGTGCAGCAGAGGGCTGCTGTCTGCCAAGGGGTGACTGGGAGACAGCAGATGCTGGAGGTTTGGTGGCACTGGGCAAAGTGGAGTCGGTGTGGCCTGGAAAAGGAGCTCATGGGTGGAGCTGATGGTGAGTTTGGCCAGACAGTGATGGTGAGGAGGGCCCAATAACCCTGACACCAGCTCCCACCCTGCCTTGCCACTGGGCCAGCTACAGCAGGAAAACAGGCTCTGCCAACACAAGCAGACACAAATGTGGGAGTCCCTGCCTCATCCCCAAACAGCCCCAAAGTCTTTGGCTTGTTCTAATGCCAGCCCTCCTCCTGCTTGGGAGCTCTGTGGATCACCTGGGCTCCACCAACCCTGCTGTTCCTAATCTTGGTCCTCATCTCAGCACAGGACCTCTGGGAGCTCATCCTTATGGAAAACACTAATCCCTCTGGGGTGCTGGCAGGCTCTCATCCCAGGCTGCTGGATTTACCTCTTGGCAGAACAGGAAACTCCTCAGCTCCTGCTGAAGGGAGCCCTGGCCCTGCCCTGAGCTTTCTGGGGCGTTTCCACTGCCTTTGGGCTTAGATTAGCACTGGTGCCATGTGGGTGGGGGGTTGAGGCTCCTGTGTCTGAGGGGCCACGTGGAAAACTAAGGGACCAATGCATGGATCAATGTGTCTGTGTGCCTGCAAGGCAGAAGTGAGGGTGTCATCCTCAGGGAAAACAGCCATCTGTGATTTGTCCAGGTTTTTTTACCAAAACCATGGCAGAAAGCAGGATGGTCAGGGGTTGGTTGATATGGGCTGAAGATCTCCTGGGCTTTGTGTCCTGTTCTGCTGTGCCCTGGTGGACATTTCAAAACAGGATGAAGAGCCCTTATTCATTTTGTGCCAACTCAGGGCCTGTGAGCAAGGATATCACCCCATCATTAGGGCTCAGGCTGCTCACAAAGCTGTAATTTCTGTTTGGTTCTTGTAGTCCCATAAAACTGAAGAGTCAGCATCACCTGGGGCAAAAGGGTCACAATTCACTTAGGTTCAGCTCAACATCCCTGGATTAGAGTGTTGAGAGCAGAAGCTGAAGAGTTTGATATGACATGAGCATCTGCAGGGCCTGTCTGGCTAAGATAAGGGCTGATTTGTGTGGAGGCACAGAGTCTTTGATTGGCTCAGAAGGCAGATGAGATTTTACTGTCAGGCTAAAATGAGCCAGTGCCTCCTGGTGTAATCCAGCATTGATTATTCTAGCCTAGATTCAACTCATTATGTGTGTATATATATATATATATATATATATATATATATAATATGTACTGAACAGGTATTTTGGTTTGCACCCATGCATAGAAAACTACAATGTAAAAGCAGAGACAGGGTTGTGGTCTAGGCTTAAGACAAAGATCAAGATGGGTGTAGGCTCAGAAAAGCAGTTTTTCCTCATTGTGAAGAGAAGTGAGTTGCAAACTTGGCTGATCACTGGTGCCAGGAGTGCTGAATCAAGCATCTTCATTATGGATAAGTGGATGTTGAGTGTTACTGGAAAGGCTGTGATAAGTTACTTGTTCCTGTGATCACCATTGGCTTGCAATCACTTCTAGGCAGTGTTGCTCAGGTTATTTGTGTTGATCTCAAAGGAAGCTTCTAGCAGCTTCTCATAGAAGGCACCCCTACAGCCCACCCCCAACCCCCAAAATGTTGCCCTGCAAACCCAATACACCCAAAAGATCACCTGGCATGTGCCTCCAGCTCTGAGCCTTCCCTACACCCAGGAATCCTCAGCCAGGATCTCCAGCCATTCAGAAACTTTCCTCCATGCCTCAGGTTTGTAGGTCATCCTCTGTCAAGGCAGAACCCTAGCACAGGAGACCAAAGAAGCTCTTTTAGCTCAGGGTGGATTACACAATCCCCCCTAGAGACAGCAGCACTTACTGGAGGTGTTTAGTCCCTGCTAAAAGCAGAATGTTGGACTCAGTTCTTTGGTTCCTTCTGGGCTTGTGTCCACAGGCATGACCCAACCCCAGAGTTAGCCCAGGAGCCTGGGCAGCTCAGCCCAGACTGCTGGGCAATCAGCTTTGCCAGCAATCTCTCACAAGCAGCACTCAGCAGAGGAGATACCTGGCTCTGCTGCTCCTTCTCCCCTCTGCCTCCCTCAAAACTCAGGGGTGAGCCCAGTGCTCCATCTCCTACACCAAAACCCTCCTGCAGCTCCTGAGGTGTGTCCCAGGAGCTTCTCATTGCTGGACTTTCCTGTGGCTGTTTAAAACTAAGTGGAGACAGCCTGGGTGAGATTTGGCCTTCCTTCCGGCCTTCCTTCCTTCCTTCCTTCCTTCCTTCCTTCCTTCCTTCCTTCCTTCCTTCCTTCCTCCCTCCCTCCCTCGGCACTCAGCTCACCCAGAGGTACACTCCCATGACAGAGAAGGGTGGGATGAATAAATAACACTGTGTTTTCCTCATTTTTCTCTCCACCAGTTGCTGGGGGAGCTTTGGCACACTTGCAGGGACACCTGAAGCTGGGTGTGCTGGCTACCTGCCTATGAAAATTTATATTTTATGAACAACCTAAACTGTGATTGAGTGTTGCTGAGTAGCCCTATTCACCATGTTTTAATAGTCTCTGACTTGGTCACGTATTTCTAGCTCTTGCAAATGTGTTATTTTGGTCTTTTTTTTTTTTTTTTTTGTGCTGTCAATAATTAATTGGTAAGAATATTACCTGTTGTGGAAATCCTGAGCTGGGATGTGTGGAAGGAGACCCTGCACTGCTGCCTGGTGCTGCTGTGGGAGGGCTCTGAGTCCTTGGTGATGCTTAGACCCTCGTGGCCATGGATTTCAGCTCTGAGAAGCTGCTGTGCTGTGCTGAGGCAGAGGGCTGAGCCCTTCCTTGGGACCCCTGTCACTTCTGGAACAGCCTCTGAGGCACACATCCGTGTTCAAGCAGTATGTTCTGAGCTGGAATGGATGGTAAGAGGAGGCCAGGGAGAGATGCAGCAGTGAGAGGAAAACAAAACAAACCCACAGCCTCCTTTTTCTAGGAGCTGTCAGAAGAACACCTGGTGGAGAGCTGATTTCAGCTGTTACCTGACACCAGGTGATATGGTGCTGTCTTGGGTGGGGTCTGCAGAGAACAACTTTGGTACAGGAATATTAAAGATGTAATGGCTGATTCAAACAATGGGAGCCAAGGGAAATAAAAGAGGAGGATAAGAAAGTAATTGTCATAATTAGGCAGGAGGGGAGAATGAATAGGCTGTGTTGGAGGCAGAAAAGTGCTGCTGGGTTACCTGCTGCAGGTGTTGAGCTGTAATGGCAAAGTCTTAAAAGGAAAAATTAAGAGTTGTGTAATTAATACCCCATGAATAATGCAAATAGGTGCCCTCACAAGTAGTTGTATAACTGATTTTGTTACAGGGATAATTCTACAATGTGCTTTTGATTTCCAGCTCTATTTTTGATGTTCTTCCTCCACTTTTCTGTTACAGGAGTTGGCTTTCTTCTAAGTTTGCCATGTTTGTCCACATTATCCTGCTGCTAGAGAGAGAGATTCTTAATAACTCAGCTCAGCTGAAATAGGAGGAAGTGAAAGGTGGGTCCCTGGGGACCTCTGTTGTAGGAGTCAGGGAGAGAGGAAAAACCTGTAGTGACTGCAGGGTAACAGACTGAGTTACAGAGATGCTGGCAGCTGTACTCCCACCAAACACTGAAACAGCTTCTCCAGGCAAGCAGAGACCTCCAGCATCTGGAGATCACAGAGCAGCCCTGCAGGAGACAGAGGGGAGAGAAGATCTCCACTGGAGAGGCTGAAATACATTGGCTGTCCTTGGTGTTCATCCCCCCTGCCCTGTGAGTCACTGAGGATTCACCTTTCAGCTCTGGGTGCATGAATTCACCAGGACTCAAAGGGCAGGGCCCAGAAGAGAGCAGGGGATGAAGAGGGGCTTAAGAACCCTTCCAGAGGCAGCTGGCACACCTGGGGAAAGGCAGGGCAGGAGCCTTGGCATGTGTGGTGACTGCAGGCACAGCTAGAGGTACAGCTGGGTCACCCCTGCAGTGACAACACCCTTGCAAGTGCTGCTTTAAGGGACACCAGTGGGCATCTAGGAGCTGGCTTAAAGTCTGGTGGGTGAAGTTTGCAGCTGAGATGGAAGAAAGGACAGATATGTTTGCAGCTTAATGACCTTTTTCAGACAAGAGATGTAGTCTAGGCACAAAGCAGGCACTAGATTGGAGCAGCCATTCCTTGGAGAGCCTCATAACTTCTTATTTGCATAGAAAATATCTCACTGGGATGTGAGCATTTCTGGTGAGGAAATCTTCCTGTCCTGGGTTCTCTTAATGGCTTGATTGAAGGATGGGATGTCAAATACCACCAAATTTAATCCATGGTTAAAGGATTATTTCTTAGCTCCTCAATAGCAACATATTCCATGGAAACCTGGTGATCTTATGTGTGTCACAATATAATATTTATATCCTCATTAGGTATTAACTGTGTCACAACTTGGACCTGCAGCTGGCATCAGATATGTTTGTACTGACATCTTAACTTCCCTGCTGTTGGCCAAATGCCTTTTGGGCAAAACTGGAGGATTAGATTGCTTGTTCAGGAAGAACTTCAAGGAGTTAAAAGCACTTGGAGGAGGAGCCAAACCCAAAAATTTAGGCTGGCTCTGACCTGGCAGGTTTCTCCAGCAGCACCCATGACTTCCCTCTTCTGTTTCACTCAACTCTCGTGGTCTTTTGGGGAGTAGCAGAGCTGCCCCCAAAGCCCCAGCATCTCTCAAGAGCTGGGCTGTGCCTCTCCCAGAACAGACCTCTCAAGAAATTAAACTTTCTGTGGAGCTGAGGTGCTGGGGCTCTCTCTCCCTGCAGGACACCCAGGGCTTTGCTCAGGAGCGAATTTCTCTGCAGCTGGGTCTGCTCCTGTCGCTCAGTGCTGGCACAGGAGCTTTGGTATCTGATCAAGGAAGATAATTGAAGCCTCTCAGAGGCCTTCGAGGAAGCCATAATCCTCTGGCACGACAATGTGGCTGGAGAGGAGTGGCCAGGGCTTGGCACAGAGCCCCAGGCACTCACCAGCCACGGCAAGGGGGCAAGGGGACACTTCCAGCTGAGATGTATAAACCCAGCTTTGCTGGGAGCATTCACCCACTTGGCTGGAAGTCTTTGCCCCTTGCACCTTGGTCTCTGGTGAATTTTGTTAATCTGGGATACATTCAAGGCCTTAGAGTAAACCTGGGGAAACAAACAGAGCTTGGGAAAGCAGCAGAAGGGCAGGAAGAGGCTTGATAAAAAGCAGTGTAGCAAGTGCCCACTGTGTGTGCATGTGTGTGTCTGCAATGGATGTAAGAAATACTTGGTAAATCCCTTCTTTATGGGCCAAAGAATGAGCCTTAGAGGGACAACAATTATAAAAATATGGTGAAGAAGGCAGCTGGGGGACAAGGGGAGAATGGAATGGTTTGGGTTGGGAGAAACCTTAAAGATCATCCAGTTCCAGCCCCACTGCCATGGGCAGTGACACCTTCCACTGGGCCAGAGCCCCATGCAGCCTGGCACAAAAAACCACAGCAAACCACTGCAAAGAGGTGAGGCCAAAGGTAAGTCAGTTACTTGCAGCTCCTTTAGCTTTTGGTGATGCAGGAGCAGCAGCCTCATGTACTATTTTGGACCCAGGCCCTTGCACCTGGATTTGGATTTGGGTTGTTGGGATGGGATAGGGTTGGAGCTGTTGTCAAGTAGGGGAATCAGTAGCAGTTTGTATCCTATCTCATGTAACTGCTAAAAAGAAGGTAAAGATGACTTATTCTGCCCCAAGATGAGGTAGAAGCAGAATCCAAAGGCAGGATGCCTTTAGACTGATCAAATAAATGCTTTCAAGGGTTTTTTTAACGTGTGTGAATATATATATATATATATATATATATACACATATATATTTATGTGTCTGAATATGTACAACAGTACATATATATCTATTAATATTTTTAAATGGTAACTGAAGAGCAGTGTAGGATTCTGGAAATATGTAAATATTTACTACAGATAAAGTGGACACTGTGGTAAGGACTGGGAAGCAGAAGGCATTTTCCCTATAAGCACTGTGTTTCCTAACTGCTTAGAGAGGATTTATGGTTTGACTTTTCCTTGGGCTTTTAATACAGGAAACTGAGCAAAACCAAATTTGAGGAATGCTCTGACCCAGGTTGTGTTTTCTGAGTTGGGGACAACCATACCCGTGTTCCTGGCTGAGAAAGTGGATGTTTTTTCCTCTTTCTTTGCAGATGGGATTTGAATTCTTTCTGGCAGGAGCAGTGGATTACAGGGTTGTGGCAGAGCTGTGGTGTGTCTAAGTCCTTTGTCAGCCTCCAGGGCCACACCCTGAGGTGTGTTTAGCTCTGGTAGACCTCAGGAAGCTGGGATGGAGTAGCTAAAGGGGAGAGCTGCAAACTGCTGTGGCACCAAGCAGTCAGTGGGATCAGGTCAGCAAAGCATTGCACAGGCAGAGATGAGTTACTGCCATCTCCATCCTCGTGTTTCACTCTGCCCCTGCAAGCAAAGAGTGATGGCCCTGCCTGTGAGCAGCTTGTGCTGGGGGGAGTTTGGTGGATGTAGTGATGTGAGAGATCCCTGCCTGGAGAAGTGGCTGATTTTCAGTGTGGAAATGAGAAATTTGTGGATGCTGTAGAGCATTGGCTGGAGCAGGGTGCTGCAGAGGAGGTGGCATTTGAAGGAGCAGTTCCAGATGTCTGCAGGCATCAAGCACAACGCTGGCCAAGTCCCATAAACTGGCGTCCCTCTGGCTTTAATGGGAGTCAGATGCATAAAATCCTTGCAAACAGGCAAACACAAAAATCCTCCAGAAGGTGCACGAGAAATGGCCAGAAATAGTCCTAAAATCTGCACTAAAAAACCAAAAATGGCCCCAAAATCCAGTCAGATTCCAGGGTTTTCTGAGGAATAAACTGGGAAAATAATGGGCAAAATCTGGAGGAAATACGACTTAAAATGGCCCAAAAACCCGTAAAATTGCACGAAAAGTGACCCAAAAACTCCTGAAATCTGTACTAAAACACCTAAACTCTGCCAAAATTCCAAGGATTGCTGGGAGAAATCCAGGAAAAATTAAAACCTAGAAAAATCCCTGAAAATCCACACTAAGAAATGCAAAAATCCCCTAAAAGTCACTGCTGTTGTTAAAGGGATGACAGCCTCCCCTGGAGCAGCTTTTCTTGGCTTGCTTTGGGCTAGAGAGGCTGTCAGCACAGCTCTGAATGTACCAGGAGCAGAACAGTTCCTTTCCAAGGGTGGGCTTGGCTAGCTGTGCCTCTGGGGGCTGCACCCTCTGCCTGACCCCAAGCCAGCCCTGCATCCCCCGTGCCCTTCAGCTGCCAGCACCCAAAAAAAAAAAAGGGAAAAAGGGAAACCCCTCTAGGCACACACCTCTGCCAGCAGGGTGTATTCCTCCACTTTTGTTGGCCTTTTAGTTTATTTTTTCTTCTAGCTCCTCCAGGAAGGAGGAGTTGAATTAGCTCTCAGCTAATTGAGAGCAGAGGGAAGCTCAGAGGGAGGAGGATCAGCTGTGCCTCAGCTTCCCCAGTGGCACAGGCTGGTTCTGAGCCACGGTGACTCCCCAGCCCTTTCTCTTCACTGGGTGTGCTTGCCAGCACAGCTCAGCAGCAGCAGCCTTCACCATCTTGCTTTGGGTGGCTGTTTTGGTTACTGATGAGGAGAAATGAATGGATAAAGTCCAGTGGCATCTGCAACGCTGCCTCCCTGCCAAAAACTGGCTGGCAAAGCCCAGCCAGCCCCGTGAGCTGGAGCCATCTGTAGTGTGGCTGCTACTGGGGCTAAGGGCTGCAGAAATGCTGCAGAACTGCTGCACAGCTGCTGCACAGCTGCCTCACCCTGGCAGGCCTTTGGGAAGGAAACACAGCCTGCTGTGCTGGAAGCATGTCTGGGGCTGTGATACCAGTAGCAGTTCTGCAGCTCTCTCTTTTCCCCAAGCTGGCACAGACAAGGATGAGAAGTGAGCCCCTCAGTTTCTGTCCTGGTTTGAAGGACAGGTGTCTGCCAATAAAGGCAGAAGCTTCTCTTTGAAATGGAGAATGTAAACTCTCTTCTTTCAAATTATTATTATTTTAATTTTGAAATTAAGGGGCTCTCAGGAAAGATATGGGAATTAGGAATAACAGTTCTTTACTAGGAAAATTAAAATAGAAATACAGTATTACAAAGAACAATCCCAAAGCACTGACAGAATCAGAATCCAACCTGACACCCCATCAGGCAGTCAGGGTGTTGGCAGCAGTCCCATTAAATGGTGGCTGCATCCTCCTGCAGTGACAGATGTGGTTCAGCTGGAGCAGTGCTCCTGTAGAAGGTGCAGTTTCCTCTGAAGGTCCAGGGATGATGTGAAAAGGTTCGGTTTTTCTCTGGAATCCAGTGGAAAGAAGGTACCTTGGTGTCCAAAATCTCAGTTTTTATCTGGGTAGGAAAAGCTTGGCTCCTCCCCTGGCTGGAGCATCTCCCAGTGGGATGATGGAATTTTATCAGCCATGCACTGGGAGATATCTCCTGGAGGGAGGA
The DNA here is from genome assembly GCA_034336665.1 of Luscinia megarhynchos. Lineage (NCBI taxonomy): Eukaryota > Metazoa > Chordata > Aves > Passeriformes > Muscicapidae > Luscinia > Luscinia megarhynchos. Next base: position 4,664,829 of record JAPFBE010000003.1, read on the forward strand.
TGGGCTGTGGGAAGCTAAAGATGATTGCCCCAGCTGGTTTAAAGATGGCCCATTAGCAGATAATATGTGCCAGGAGATCAGGGTCACTGCCCCACCGGGCTTCAACAGATGGTGACAGAATTCACATTTCTGGCCACATCAACCCAACACAGTTTCCATCTCTGCAAAGATTTTCCTTTGGAAATGACCTGAAGCTGGAGCCCTTTTAGAAGAGAAAACACTGCTCTGGTGAAAGGGAGGGAGGTGCAGGCTGTGGGCTGTACCTGTGGCCAGAGAGCTTGTCTGCATCTGCACATCTGGCTGCCCTGGTTTGCTGCACTGAAGCAAACTTCTTCCCTGGGAATTGGTGCAGTGAGAAATGTGTCAGGAGCCCAGAAGATAAGGGAAGAAGAGAGGTGATCCTGAGAGCAGTTTGGCTCAGTGAGCAATGGAGCAGAACCACCTTTCTTTAATAAATCACCATCAGATCTGGATTTATGTTGAGACCTGGGGAATAAAGGCTGTTCTGCTTTGGGAAGTCAGTGGTCAGGCTAAGTTAATCTCAGAGCATCCAGCATCTTCTACAAGCTGAGATGGCCTGATCTGCTGAATAGATTTTAAATCTTACCTTTTTTTTAAAGGAAGATGTCTTTTGTGAGCTGTGGAGACTGGCAGAGGTTAGGCTGAAGTCAGCCTTTATATTCACCACAAATGTCTAGACTTTGATTTTGCAAATGCCTAAACCCCACTGCACGTGTACTTTTGGATGTAGCTACTGTGATAGAAGTTTCCAATGTCAGTTATAATTGTGGCCTGCTAAACCTCCTACAACGCCCCTAGCTAAGCATCTTTGCAAAAGCAAGGCAATGCTGGGGCAAAGCCAGCCTCACTGGGGGTTTTAAAGCACAGCAGACATCAGTAATTCAGCACAGGACTTGGCATGTTTTCTCTGTTAGTGGACTAAGAAAAGCAATCCCATTTAAATAGATAAAAGGGAAATGTATTGGACCCGGTCCCTGCTGAGGCAGGGTCAGGGCATGAACTCCTGTGAAAACTGGCTCTGCCAGGATTTATTTCCTCTGATCCGATCAGGCAGTGGAGACTGGGGTGGGGGAGACTCATCAGGCAGATTTCTCTCCTTGTGCATGTTCTGAGTTGGCCCATGGCCCTTGTTCCTGTCACGGTCAAGGGTTCCTCTGTGCCTCTGGGGCAGAGCAAACGGGCTCCTGCCTGCTCTTCCAGGGCAGAGTGCAGAACATCTTTCCCCTTCTCCTTGCCACAGCTGCAGTGTTTGTCTTACACTCCTGCATGTTTCTACTCGAGTCTCTTGGATGAGGTGTTTCTGTGTAGATCACTAGTTGCTCTTTATGAGCTTTTAAATGGTCTTAGTGCTACATCACTGCAGAGCAAAGCCTGAAAGCCTCTCCCACAGTATTTCAAAAACACCAGGTAAATAAGCTAGTGGGAGCACTGATTTTAAATCAGATTTAAAAAAAAAAAAATTAAAATCCTTCAATCCCTTTAAATCTTGCTCAAACCCTGCTGAGTGTTTCTCTATAAGCCCAGGACTTCTCTGGTGCAGCAGTCAGGGTTTTCCAGCCCAGCTGGGTGTCCTGCCAGCCTCTGCAGGGTGACAGTGTCAGTGTCCCCGGGCACAGCCTCCCCACCCTGCTCTCCATCCCAGCCCAGTGCCCTCCAACAGCCCCTGACGCCCAGCCCGACGTGTTGGGATCTGCCTGTGCCACCTCCCCTGGAAAAGGCTTCCTGTGCTCTTACCCTGCCCTGCTTAATCAGCACTGCCTTTGGGCTGTGAGTGTCTCCCTGGCTTGGGCTGGCAGCAGTGGTGGACGTGGCAGTGCTGGGTGAAGGGTTGGACTCTATGATTTTGGAGATGTTTTCCAACCTGAATGATTGTGTGATTCCATTGGAGTGCCTGGGTTTAGCATTTTACCACAGCTCTGGATGGAAGTGTCCCAGAAGAACAGAGAGGGGAGGCAGAGGAGCAGTGCTGAGAATAATCCATCCCTCTCCAGTACCAAACTGGTGTGGCCAAAGTTGCTACTTTGAGAGAACTGGGTGGTTTTGGCTAAAGAACAGCACAGGCAAAGTGCAGCTGGGCATCTTCCCTCAATGCCCTGGCCCCAGGAGTGTCTAAAGAACCCACTGCTCTGTCTTCCTTGCTTGTGTGGGTCTCCTCCAGAGGAGCACATCAAAAGCCAAGGAAGGGGAAAAGCACGGGGACAACGGGATCTGAAAACAGCTGAGCCCAGAGACAGCCAGGGAGGTAACACAGGTTTGCACCCCGAGAGCATTTTAGCACCTGGAGGCTTTGCTTGGGGTTTTTGGAGATGTTCATGAGCTGTTTGTGCCTCCTGCCACCCAGCTGGGGTTAAAGGAGTGTGGAGGAGAGGATATATCCCCTCCTCCAGACCTCTCTGCTAAGGGAGCCTTGCAGAGCAGCTCCCACATGCCTTGTTTTTCTGATGTCGAGTGGAGCCAAGGTGGTGCAAGAGAGGAGAGGAGGCAGGAATGAAAGGGCTGAGGTTTGCCTTGGGGCCTCTCTGCAATCACCCAGCAATTCTCTCCCCTCTCTGTTTGAACCGCAGGCTTGTCGAGTCCTCTCGAGGCCTGTACAAACACAGCACTGAGCTGCAGGTAAATAAATAAAGCTGCCTGGTGCTGGGAACAAACTGCTGCAAAGACAGGTAATGCAGCAGGAGCTGTGCTCTGCCCTGGGGGCAGAGGCTGGGATGGAGGAGTCAGGAATGGGAATGGTGTGAGGCACCTTGGGGCTCCTGCACGGGGAGATGGCACCAGCAGGGCTGGCAGGAACCCAGGCTGGGCCACCGGGGCTGTGCAGGCACAAAAACCACATCTGCAGGTGGGAAGGTGAAGGTTATGGTCATGAACATCATTTCACTGATTTTTTTCCCTTATGTTTCTCCTTGGGCTGAAATAGCCACCTGGGGCTATGGCCAGATGCCCAAGGGAGGCAGACGCGAGCAGTCTGTAGAAATCCTGCAGGCAACCTCTGCCTGATCCTGCAGGTGAGCAGGGAGAGCTGAGGTTCATCTTTCAGCCCTCTGCCTGATCCTGCAGGTGAGCAGGAAGGGCTGATGTTCATCTTTCAGCCCTCTGCCTGATCCTGCAGGTGAGCAGGGAGAGCTGAGGTTCATCTTTCAGCCCTCTGCCTGATCCTGGAGGTGAGCAGGAAGGGCTGATGTTCATCTTTCAGCCCTCTGCCTGATCCTGCAGGTGAGCAGGGAGAGCTGATGCTCATCTTTCAGCCCTCTGCCTGATCCTGCAGGTGAGCAGGAAGGGCTGATGCTCATCTTTCAGCCCTCTGCCTGATCCTGCAGGTGAGCAGGAAGGGCTGATGCTCATCTTTCAGCCCTCTGCCTGATCCTGCAGGTGAGCAGGAAGGGCTGATGTTCATCTTTCAGCCCTCTGCCTGGTCCTGGAGGTGAGCAGGGAGAGCTGAGGTTCATCTTTCAGCCCTCTCAGCTGCAAGGAGGCAGCTGGGGACCTGGAGCAGGCTCAGCTGCATGGAGCCCTTTGTGTCACACACCACCTCAAACCCACCTCCCAAGCCTACAGGTTTTATTTAAAAAAAAAAAACAAACCCATACCTGAGATTGGAAAGAGACAAAGAAATGCCTGTAAGCTTTAGGTCAACAGCCAGAGACTTCAGAGAAGTCAGAGGAGTGCACACACTAATAGAAAAGTCACCTGTAGGAGACCTTTACAAACAGTAATTCCTAATTGCTGCATTAGTGCCAGTTTAGCACCCCCATTCACCCCTCCTGCCCCCAAGGAAGGCTGGTTCACAGGGAAAAATACCCACTCCAATGCTGGCAGCATGTCATTGCAATCCTTTGTTGGTTTGAGTTTTTTTTTTGTCTAGTGCCAGCTGTGTTGCCTTCTCTGTAATGCATAGCTGGTGCCTATTGTGAAAGACAGCATGGAAATAAGGACTCATGAGTGTGGCCTCATGTTTAATTAGAAGCTAATGTACTATTATTATTAGGCACTGAAGGAATGTACTGGCAAAGCAGTGTTTGAGCTGTTTTAAAAGCATTTTACAAGTGTACTTTCCCCTTGCCTCGCTGCTGTGAACCACCTTTATTAGGAGGTGCAAGACGGCTGTTACCTGGTCTTACAGCTCTTTTGCACTTCGGGCAAGTACTGGAATTTAAGTATCTTTAATCTCACTGTTCAGGAGACTGTGAAATAGAAGGGAATGGTGTGTGCTAGGCTAAGCCAAGCGTTTAAGCTTGAGAGACCAAGTGGTCTGTGGTTGAATTTACTATACTGAGACAGTGATTAAAAGCAGCTTAATGAAACATGGCCATCTTGTTGGTCTCCAAAGTGGAAGGAAGCAGTAGGAAAATGACAGTTTTGTTTGTTGAATGAGAAGTTTCACTGTCAGCACCTTTAGGAGCTTTGGGGTCTGCCATGCTCTGCTAAGAGTGGCATTGCTTTGTAATGCAGTGGCAATTTCCTCCGTGTAGTGGCATGAGCGTGGCTTCACCATCTCCTTTTTAATTTCATTCTCCACAAACAGCTACAGCACAGGAGGAAGCCATCCCAGTCGTACTTCAATGTGTTACACTCATAAAGATTAGGTTATCTGAAGCTTTATTCTACAATTTTGTTCTGTAAATAACAAACACTTCCCATTCCTTCAAGCTCCTGACTTTCTGTGAAGTTGTAGGAGGTGTAAAACTGAGGACAGCCTTTCCTGTCAATAGTTTGGGCTTCAACATCATTCGAGACAAGGTTGGATGGAGCTCTGAGCAGCCTGATCTAGTGGAATGTGTCCCTGCCCAGGTCAGGGGGTCTTTCAGGTCCCTTCTAACCCAGGCCATTCTGTGATCACTACACACAACAGTTGTGTTCTGCTGCTGTTGGTCAATGGCTTTTCAGCTGCTTTACCAAAATACAGACAATTTGTGGAACATAATTTTTTATTAATAACAGGCCGCATTTTTACTTCGAAAAGAGTGAAATTAAAAGGTGTATTAAAACATACCCACTCTAAGCAATCTATTTTCTTCTGTAGAAAAAAAAAAGCATACAACAGGTAGAAATCCTATATACACAGTATATCAGTTCCAGTCATCAGCCCTTCCAAACAGTGTTCTGCAAATTGGTTACAACGGTGTTAGAACAAACCATCCAGTTCCAGTCCAGCACAAATTTCAGCTCTTGACTTGCTCATTTAAGACAAACCACTAAGCACCTAGTCCAGTTTACTGATCTCAGGATACATACAAGGTAGTACTGTACATGAAGACAGCAGTGTTAAGCTTTTACTTCTGCTTGTTTTTTTGGAATCCTGCCTTGTTATTAAGTCTGCCTCATAAACTTTTGAGTACATGGAAATCTGTAATCAATGTCTTCATTAAAAAAACACAGCAGAAACCTGATTAACTGTGCCTTAAACAGCCCTTTCCTCAGCTCCTGCATTAATTTCAAGCAGACTGCTGTTGTGCTTATTCTGCACTGGAGGCTTTCAGCCCAAAATATCGATTGCTGCAATGAACCACAAATCTATGCCATCTTTTTTTTTTCCTTTTTGTTTTGAGGAAAATAAAAAAAAGCATAATGTTAGTTTTTAAATTAGTTTGGCACATCAACAGCAGCAGGGGGGAACACACAAGTCACATCCTTCTCTCACAACACCCTTGGGAGGGGAATGTCCAGATCCAGGCAGGGTGGGCAGGCACAGAGTGAATGGCACAGACCAGGGCAGGCTCCAGCTCTTCTGGCCTCAGTCACACTCAAACAGCTGCCACTGCTGGTGAGCACATCCTGCACAGCTGGAGAAGGCCCCGAGCTCCAGCAGCCTCCTCACACCAGGTGGAAAAGCACCACTCTGGCACCTCGTGCCTAAGTGTCACTTAACAACACCGTGGGCGAGCTATTCCTGCCCTGCTGAGCGGGCGGGAGCAGGGCCTGGCCCTTGGCTCTGGGCATGTCAGTGCGAGCCCCGTGCTTCAGGAGCACCTCCACGGCCTTGGCGTGCCCCCCTCGCGCAGCCAGGTGCAGGGCCGTGAGCCCCTCGCTGTCGGGAACGTCGACGTTCTCCGCGCCGACGAGCTCCTCCAGCACCTCGGCGTGCCCGTTCTCCGCGGCGAGGTGCAAGGCTGTCCTGCCTGCAGGGCCCCTGGCTAGAACGCTGGCCCGCTCGTCCAGCAGCAGCTTGGTGGTGGCCAGGTGGCCGCTGCGGGACGCCAGGTGCAGGGCCGTGTGCCCCTCCGCCGTGGCCGCCGCGATGTCGGCGCCGTGCTTGAGCAGCAGCCGCGAGGTGCTGGTGTGGCCGGTCTCGGCGGCGATGTGCAGCGCCGTCTGCAGCAGCCCGTTCCTGACGTTGACGTCCGACTCCAGGTCGATGAGCAGGCGGGCCACGCGGTAGTGGCCGCGCTGGGCGGCCAGGTGCAGCGAGGTCCTGCCGTCCAGCGTCTGCACGTTGACGTCGGCGCCGCGCTGCTTGGCCAGCAGCTTGACGATGGGCAGGTGGCCTTGCCAGGCGGCGTAGTGAAGGGGCACCCAGTCGTCCTTGCCCCTGGCGTTGACGTTGACGCCTCTGCGCAGCAGGATGCGCACGATGTTCTCCTGGCCGTACTGGCAGGCTATGTGGATGGGGGCTCTGCCCTCAAAATCCACCTCGTTTAAGGACGCGTTCTTGTCCAGCAGCATCTTGGTGCTGAAGTCATCCCCGTTTTGGGCAGCAAAGTGGAGAGCAGTCCACTGGTCCTCGTCTTTGGCGTTGACGTTGATTTTCCTGGCCATAATCAGCTCCACGATGCTTTTGAATTTCTTCTCGATGGCTATGTGCAGAGGGGTGGACCCTTTCTTGTTGGTGAGGTTAGGGTTAGCATTGTACAGCAGGAGCCATTTCACACACTCTTCTTGACCTGCTTCAACAGCCAAGTGCAGAAGGCTGGAGTTCCCATCCAAAACAATATCAACATCTTGAGGCTGGAGGATCTTCATCAGCTTGCTGGTATCTCCAGATAAAATTGCCTCCGTTAGCTTCCTCTTCTGTATGTCTGTAGTACCAATATCTGAATGGATAAAAGGAAGAAAATTTTTACCTGAGAGTGGTGAAACACTGGAACAGGTTGCCCAGAGAGGTGGTGGGTGCATGCCCCATCCCTGGAAACATTCACCTTGATCTAGCTGAAGATGTCCCTGCTCGTGAAAGGCCCATTCCAACCCAAACTGTTCTAAGATTCTATGGAAAAGGCAGCACCACAATTCTGAACCTTACCTGCCCATGGTTTTAGCAGTGAGGTGCCTGCAGAGCAATCCACCCCTCCACCCCATGGAGTCCCTGAACATTTTCAGGTCAGATTTGGGCCCCCAGTAACTCTGTTTCTTGTGGCATGAAGACCAAAGCATGTTGTGGTTGATCTCCCTGCACTAACCATTGTTTACTTAACTGGAAAACAGGTGTCTGGGGTTTGCAGAACTGGAATGAAAGGTGAGGGGGGTCTTTATCTCAATGGTCCCACAGGATGCTGAGAAGGTGACTTGAGTCCTCTCAAAGGTGCTCAGCTTTAGGCTTAGTGTAACTGAAAAAGCCACAAACTCAGCTGGCCTGACTGAGCAGTGGCTTTAATTCCATGTCAAGGGGATGCTGGACTTGTAGTGACCTCCCTTCCAACCAACCTCTACAGGACTCTTTCCATAATTGATTTAATTGGGAGTTTACTCCTTTACAAAAGTAAATAAGATTCATTATTTCTCATTTAGATCATGTTTGGGAACCACATAATCTTTTTTATTTTTATTTTTTCCTTTTAAATAACTACCTCCAGTAAACAAATTTGTAGTGCTGACAGCAAGAGAAAGCAAAGCTAACAGTAATTTCCAGAATGTTGTTCTACTCTCCAACCCATTGCCTCCCATGCCCCAGTCCAAACAACTACAAAGGAAAACTTGACCACTACCTGAACTCTCCCTTTCAAAGGAAAGGGAAAGGGATCCTCTGGATGAAAAAGCTGAATCTACAGATGAAACTCCTGAAAGCCGCTTGTCACTGGAGGCAAGTTTGGACTCCGAAGAGCTGCGGCTGAGATCCTCAGGGCCTTCCATAGTCTGTGAAATCCCTGAATCCAACTGGGACAACAGCTCTGAGAGACTGTAATCCTTCACTGAAGGTAGAGCAGGCTCCTGTTTCTTCTGGGACAGTGCACAAATCCCCTTCAAGAGAAGCACACAAGCATTTTAGAAAGGTCAGCAAGCAAAACTGAGCGTGAGGCTCTACAGAAGAAACATAAATTTGTTAGTTTGCAGTTAGCCTTTAAACACTATGTGTTTAAATGAAACCTATGAATAAGGTCACTGAATTTTTTTCAGGAGCAGGAGGGCAGCTTCCATTAGAACTCACAGAGCCACTAAATCCACGTGGCTCTTCTGTCTACAATGGTTTTTAAGATCAGTCACACCCATGCAGTTCCAGCCTTTATTTCCTAACTGTCCTGCTCTCCCTCCACAGAATAAGATGCATTTGGTTTGCCCTGAGGTTTTCCATGCCCCTGCTGTCATTTGTCCTTCACCAAGACACACTTCTATCAGGCAAGGTGGTGCTCAAAAGCAGCAAAGAGAAGGTTGCTTGGAACCTTCCAGGTAATAAAGCAGCCTGTTCCTCCCAAAACACAAAAGTTTGAACAAGAAGTGAGAGAGAAAATACCTCGGGCTGCTGCTCTGGGGCATTCTTGGTGTCCAGGTCCTGAGTTATCATCTCTTTTGTTTCATCTTCTGGTTTTTCACAAAGAGCCTCTGTTTCTGAAGTGATTTCTTTAAAGAATATAAGAGAAGGTTTTAGTGGTTGTTTTTTTAAGAATGAGAGTTTCTGAGATACCCTGCTGCCTTTCTCTATCTCACTTAAAATCTCTGAGATACTGAGGGAGAAGGACTCCAGTCCTGACCGTTCCATCCAGCACCTCCTCAGTGGGCACAAGTGTGCCAGGGGTACCCAGGGCTGCACAAACAATTCATTTTCAGCCACACCAGACTGGTGTTACACAGAGGCCACACTGCAGGACTGTGAAATGGGAGCCACTGTATTGCTGGCAGATTTAAGTATTGTTTTTAAAGATGGAATCCCTCATCCCTTCAGTCCTCATTCCTTGTTTGAGCAGGAGAAGAGGGAAGAAGCAAATCTCTCCCATTAATGAAAAATTAAGCTACATGGTGACAGCACTTGGTACATGCCTCTCCACACTTGAGATCATAACAGGTGCTTTGGACAAGTTCAAACCTTTTACTGGCAGAGAAGTGACTGCACAAATTGTTTCATTACAAGTAAGCAATTCCCTCTCTCAACATACAACAGCACAAATTTCAAGAGCCAGTTCCTTCAATGCTTTGGCACACTGCAAACCACACCAGCTCCAGCCTGGCCTGTGTCCTGACACACACTATCAGAAATAAACAATTTCTGGCTGAATGGACCAGCTGGTTCAGTACAAGGCTTATGCCTGATGTGTTTACATAACACCATCATGGTCAGGCATGTCCTCAGATAATCCCTTCCTCCACAAATGAGTAAGTGGCCTGTATCATTGTCTCCACCACACAATGTGCTCTATTTATTCTGTCACAGAGCTTCTCAGCGTTTACCCCAAGGATTAGCAGAGTCCTGAGCAATAATGTGACTCACAGAAGAATAAATGGGCAGCCAAGTTACGAGGAAATCTTACCTTGAAATGTTGGCCGTGCACCAGGATCATCCTGCCAACATTTTTGCATCAGTTTGATCAAGTTATTACATGAATGAGGTCTGGATTTGGAAACAGCAGGTAGCTCTGGGCGGTGGCCTTTAACTACTTTTACCATGATATGTAAAATGTTGTTTTCCTCTGTAAGGCAAAAACACACAAATTTAGATGTCCCAGCAAAAGGAATCACTTCTCTTTTTTTTCCAAGAGCATTAAGAGTGCATTAGGCTGAAATTTTTTCACCAATTTTTGTCTAGATTTCTCATCAATAGGGGAAAAAATTGTTGGTTGTCTTTTCCAACAAGATATTCTTAATGCAGTAACACCTGCTTCTCATGTAGCACTTAAAAATAATGTTCAGCGAGTGACTGTGTTCTTCTCCCAACCATTAAAGATAAAGAACAAAAAAAACTCAAACAGTTCTTTGCTACCTCTATTTAGATTTCCATATCTGCCTGTAAAGAGCAGAACCTTGGGTTTTATTTAGACCAGGTACCTGAACTATTCCTAAAGGTGAAGGAAGAAGACAAATCAAGAGGTGCAGCAATGCAGCTCCTGACTGTAAATCAACCACTGGGCTAAACAGAATTCCTCACTGGGAGAAAAACTAATAGTAGACTGGAACTTGTTGGGACATGTTTGCTATACATAGGCCAGTCACAGACACAGGAAAGTCATAAAGAATAAATAGCTGCCCGTGCATTTACTGCAGGGTGGAACAGGGCTTATTCTCACAGACAGCTGTTCTTTTTTATTATTTATTTTTATAAGGAACAAATCTGTACCCACAATCTACAAATAAACTACAGAACCTCTCTACAGAGGAGCTGCTTCTGAACAACAGCAGAGCTGCCTGCCAAGCTGGCTTTGCCACACACTGATCTGAAGCTGTGCAGCAAAACTCCAGCAGAAGCAAAAATGTGCAGACAAGGGCCCCTGGAGAAATACAGGTTCTGTTTCATGACGTAGGACAAAGAGGGACTTAAGCTTGTGGTCAGAATTTGAGAGCTTAAAAGTGTCTGCCACACAAGACTGTCAGAATTTGGAGGTCACACGCAAAAATCTGGTGCTGGTGGGGCAAGAAGTGTGCTTATCAATGGGAAAAAGGAAAGAAAAATTCAAGGTAACACACAACTTACCTGCAAAAGGCTTCTTCTGTGTAAGAACTCCCCAAACCACGATGGAAAAGCTACCAAAAAAATTTATAAGGTAAAAAAAATATTCCTAGATTTTTTATTAAACAAAAGCAAAAAACTCATGGAAGTATAATTTATTTTCCTTGTCCCTCCACTTTTGCATCTAATTTGGCTGATGAAAACACACACACACACAGATGCAGCTAAGAACAATGATTTCAAAGTCTAGCTTTGGCAGGGAGGAACCTGAGGCAGCAAACACAGGGACTTGCTGGAGGTTGCCAAGTCCTTGGTAGCATTTACCAACCACTCCACATCCACCCTGGCAAAATCAGAGACAGCATTACAGTGGATTTAATTTAATGCTTCTACCCTGCAATATGACTTTAAAGAAATCCATTTAATTTAAAATAAGAGATATCTTTTCAATCTAAAGCTGTGATTTCCTTTTCCTAATAATCTTGCCATGAAAGAAGAGCCAAAAACCTAGTGATGAAATCCACCGAAGATAACTCAGAATTTTATCAGGGGTTTGGAAAGTAGGTCAGGATGTACCTTTAGAAGGGAAATTAAAGGTGGGCAGAGTGCCTCCCATTGCCAGTTGCTAACAAATAATTTCAAGACCCAGCAGTTTTTAAAAGGTCTCTACCCTACAAAGACTTTGCAAAACCCAAAGCAAATGTGACACATTTCAAGACGAGGCTCAAATTGGATCTCGGGGTTTCATGCTTAAAAAATGTAAAAAAGGGCTCATTTTACAGGGTTGCCAAAATAGAATTTAGGTGTTTTCATGGTTCACTGACCTGTACACATCATGTTTGGTGTCAAAACACCTGTTTTTCTCCTTGATGCGCTCTGGAGGAAGATAGGCAATGGTGCCACACAAGCCATCCATGCTGATGTCATGGGAATGGGACAAGCCATTGCACTTTGCAAGCCCAAAGTCAGAAATCTGCCAAAAAAAAAAGAGGAGGAAGAGGGTGAGAAAAGTGCATGGTACCATCAGATTTTCAAAGTGTTCACAAAATATTTTCTGCAAAGAAGAACAGAAGCAACAGGATGACCCAACAAATACAGTGAAATGCTGTTCAGAAACATTAAGCCAATAAAAATCTTGGGAAAGATAATGCTATAGTAGGTTTTTTGTTATGGTAAAGCTAAAAGATGAAGAAGGAAAAAAAAAGGCAAGCAGTTTTTGCAAGCAGCAGCATGTCAGCCCATTACATAGCAAACACAACAAACAGTCAAGACAATTTATTGTAATTTAAACCAGTCAAATTTAGCTACTGCAAACTACTTTAATGTAATTATTGGCTCTGCCACCCTCTTTCCCTACATAACCTCACATTGTAGGATGTGTTTGAATGTCCTGTCTCTCCAAAGAACTCTGGAATCACTCTTTGAGATATCACTGTTACACTGGCCATGCCAACGAGCACCAAGCCCAACAGCAGAGCCACCAAGTGCTCCAAAAACCCAAATGGAAACACACACACACCAAAAACCCACACAGGGAACTCTTTTTGGCAGCCAGGAGACACAGCAAGTTGGTGCAGTGACGCAGGGAGCACAGCTGAAATGAGCACAACAAGTGACAGCAAGTTTGTAAAAAGGACACACCTCCACTTTAATTTGAAGTGTCAAGCAAATATGCATTCATTTGCTCTCAAAGGCATACCAATCATCGAGCAAACAGATAGGCCAGGAATTTCCTTTGTCTTACTTATTTCCCACTGGACAAAAATGTCTATTAAGCCAAGTGGAAATTTCAAGGAAAGTCAAGTCTTTTTATACCACTGATTTTTGTCTACATGTCAGATAAGATTCCCCCTCCCCTTAACTAATACATTCTTTTTATCTAATAAATGCTCAGGTTTTTCAATGACTCATTCCCCTTTTGATCTTCACAGCTTCTCCTTTGAGAAAGTTTTCCCTCAAAACAACAAGCATAATTAAAAAAAAAGCTTTGCTTTTTTTTTTAATAGGCTCCGACTGTACACTTTGAGAAGTTTCTCTCTAAAGATACCACAAAACTAGTTGTAACATGTGTCCATTACTGGAAAGGGAGAAAATTGCTTCCAGCTTCAGCCTCCTGGAAAACAGGCAAGTTACACAGCCATGCAAGGAATCTCCCTTTGCCATAAAACAAACAAAGCAACCCACACAGCTTCAGCAAGAACTTCTCCCATGGACAAAGAGCTCAGCAGAGGTATTCTGAAGAGCTGGAGCAGTCCTGCACCCTAGAACACAGGTATGTCCAACCTGCTGTCCCTCTTTAATCTGTAGGGTAATGTGGGAGTGACTTGAGAACAAAAAAACATACATACAGGAACTAATAAAAGAGGGGGGAAAATGGGAAAAAGCAAAGTCATCTGGAGGGATAGCTTCTCATCCTAGTAGAGCTACACTCTCAAGAGAGGGATTGCTGAACTCCTCAGCAAGCCAAGCACTGGAGCCCAGGAAAGCAGCAATTAGTCAAGAAACCCTTGTCCACACGTCAGGTCACCCTGGGAAGAGCCAAATCGACCACCACAGGAAATGCTGCATGAATCTGGGGCCCTTGGTGCTCCAGAGGAGAACAAAAGCACAAGCCCAGCATCACAGTGCAATGGCTGTGGCGTCAGGTTAATGAAAGAACCGAACGCTGCAAGTCTGAACGGATCCGACGTGGAGAGCGCTGCTCTCCTTTGATTAACGTGCACACCTCAAGAAATCCAGGCATAATTAAAGCCACACACCTCCCTCTTTGTCTAAACAATGCCGTGTTTCCTACTGGGTGAGTGAAGAAATGAATGCAGACAGCAGGGTGACACTCCTGTGTTTGCAGCCACCAGCTACGGTGTGTGAATCTAAGGCTGGGGGCTAAGGCAGAGCTGAGCACTCCAGACTGAAAAAGTCACCCTACAAACTAAGAAACAGCTAAGGTACATGGCATACACCCTCCCCAGGCTAGCAAGGACTTCACCTTGTGGAACTGTCCCTACCTAGTGTGAAGGACTGGGTGTTATGTCAATTAATTAAAAAATCACCTGTAGAGTAGCGCTTTGGTCATATCAAATTCTGCAGGAGAAAGCACTGGAAATTGAGGAATTGTTATCTTGCAGGCTGCAGCAAAATAGTGAGATTCTGCAGACAGCTTTTTGTGGCTTTTATTAGTTGCTCTAGGGTGAATTTTCCACGCTGCATGGCGTATTTAGTCATGCAGATGCTTTAAACACCAGTGGGAACTGCGCAGTGGGTGGAAGATACAGCCACTTAACTTGCCTGGTTTGCCTTTAAATTGCTTGCCAGGCGCCTCGTTCTGCAACACCCTTTGCTGGGGAAGGCAGGAGAAGTGGAGCACCCTTCCCCACTCCTTCCCTGCAGCCCACCCCAGGCTCTGCCCTTCCCCAAAATTCCGAGGGAATCCACAAGCAGCGATTCCAGGCGGGTCCCTTCAAACACGCTGCGCGGTATCAGCAGGGGAGACAGGGAGGCGACAGAGCGCCGCATGCAAAACCCGCGGCGGGGAGAGGAGCAGGGAGCCTTGGCCAAAGCCCACGCACGCAGTGGGATGGTTCATGTTCAGGCAGCTCTGCTCCTTCAAGGGCTGCATGAGAACCAACACGTGAGCGCCGCGCACGCACGCGTTCCCTGCCCGCTTCCAGCAACGCTCCCTTCACCAAAGCGTTGGAGTCTGGAAACAGAGGCCTGTCTGAGTTCCTCAGAGAGATCAACAAGTTCTAGAGAAGGTTGAAAAACATAGCCCTAGATATTAGTGTTGAAAACAAGTTTCTGTGTACGCTCCAAGAACATAGTTTTAGACATAATAAAACTAGAGTAAGAATATTGCTTACATTTCTTAGATAGAACAAGATAGACCGTATGCGTAGTTTATACGTAACCTGGAGTGCTAAGAAACTAGAATTCTAATAGGTTAAGAAGAAATGGTTCAAATTTGTGATTTTAGCTTTTTGGGTATTTTGTATAAAAGCTTTTATGTATGGGGGAGAGATTTGCTTTTGCTCTTGCTCTTGCTCTCTCGCTTTTCTTCTCTCCTCACCACCACCACCATCATCATCACCTGAAGAAGACAGGAGCTGCAACACTGACTCTCCTAGGACCTCAACAAGAGTAGCCTCTAATTGGGACTTCACTTCTGTTTGGGACTCTGTGCCGAAAACTTTTAGCATGGACTTTTAACTCTTGCAATTCTTTGCCTTTCAAGACTGATGTGCCTTTACAATAAACAGCTTTATAGCAACTAATAGCTGCTTGGCTCCTTTAAAGAAAACACCACAACCCAACCCCCCAAGATCTCTGAAGATTTCGAGGGTTTGTTTTTTTTTTATTTTTTGGTTGGGTCTGTTTTTAACGCGCGCAAGCAAGGTTTTCTGTGCTTCTGCTGTTCATGGATCTTTCCATTGCAGCTCATAAAAAACACTCACTTGCAAAGTTTTAGATGCTTTAAGAAAATGTTTTTGTAATTGTTTTTTTTATAATTTTTTTTTGAAAACTAGAAGATATGCTTCACATAACTACAACAGCTACTACGGTCAGCTATTCCCAAGCACTGCAGGGACCTAGTTCCCAGAAACAACGTGAGTGCTTGGAAAGTGTTTTGTTTCTTTTTTTTACTGATGACTCCTGACAGACTGCTCTGAAATCTGCTCTCACCTCCTGATATCCTGAACTGTGCACTTAGCTCCTGATACTTGATGTCAATTTTCTGCAAGCAAAACTCAAGAACCCACTGCAAGGGACTCAGGGACAGAGTTCACCAAAAGGTTTTCTGCATCAAGTACACTGGATTAATTTTTAATCTCTGCTAGAACATCCAGTATTTATCTCTGTACAAAGTCTCTGCACTTGGATATTGAGAATGCCTCCACGTTTGTCTGTGGGGTATTCAGGTATCTGGTGGTGGGGGGACATTTCCTTTATTGGCTTTTTCTGGGGCTAGGGGAAAAAGACTGTTCCATTTTTGTTCTTAAGAAATGCCTGAAATTTTTAAGAAATTTGCACGGGTCACAGATTTGGACTACTAAAAATTATGACTAAAAATTAATTCCAAATACCAACACCATGTGCTTCAAACCTATCTCTTTATGAAGTGGGTTTTTTTATGAGTGCACTTCAGTTAGCTTCTAAGAGACACCTTTCTGAAACAGACTGTATTTCCATCCTTTCCCAACCTGCCCTGAAACTTTTAGCTCCCCCAAACCCTTTTCAGGTGGGACATTTGTAATGCTCCAGCACAAACCAAAGCCAAACACCCATTTTAATCCATTGTGAGCCTGCATTACCGTAACAGAGATGGTTTTGTTCCCTCCCCTGTGCCATCACAATTAGATCAATCAGAGAATTGATCAAGGTGCAAACCAGCTTTGTTGGTTGGGATTAAAGAGCAATGCAACAACAGCCCTGCATGGAAACCTTGATCAGAAAGGGTGGGAAACAAGCAGAAGGGACACACAAAACAAAGGCTCTCCTTATCTGCAATAACAGGAGAGCAATTGCTGATATAAAAGTGGATGTGCTACCTACATCAGGCAGTCTAATAAAAAGAGACAACTGTTCTTTACCAGCCTGGCCTCTGGGTATTGCTTGGACTTACAGTTTGCAGCCTATGTGAAGAAGCTTTCTGATCATGAAATTTGCCATCTGGCCAGGCTGCTTCTAACTCCATGCTCAGAAATTTTGCAGCTGAAGCAAATAAAAGTGAAGACCATGGAGACAACCTTTCCATCAAGGCCATCAGCACGGTACAACACAGCAGCAAACTTCACACTGGTTTAAACTGGAGAACTGGGGAGGGGAGAAAAGCAACTACAGAGAGCTTAAAGCAGTGCACAGCTGAGAGCAGCTCGTTCTGCTTCAAGTTTTTTTAATCCAAAATCTAGGAGATGAAAAACAACTGGTCAGGCTTGTCTCTGTGTGTACATGAACCCACACACGTATATATGTATGTCTGTGTACAAATATGACAAGATGAGGAGCTGCAAAAAGAACCCAAACAAGAACTTAAAATAATGTTTCTGCACGAAAGTATTAAGTTGCAGTATTAATTTTAAACACCTGAACAAAAAGTAACACTCGTGACCATGAGATTTTGGAAGACAGGAAACCTGTGAAGCAGCCACAGAGATCACGAGGGCTTGGCAGCTGGCAGCAAGCTGGGCACGAGATTGCTGCACGGGGTGAGGTGTTTATTCTCCTTCCAAGGGCCCTGCAGAGAGATCCCATCGCAGCAGGGAAGGAGCAAACTCACAGCCCACGAGGGCAGCGCTGGAATGTGGCTTTGCTTCCCCTGTGCCAGCGATTGCCACATCACAGTAGCTCAGGGGACATATCCAGAGTGTGTGTGGAGGGCAGGAGAGCTGAAGAACGAGCTCAAAAGTTGTGGTCGAGTTGAGCAAAGAAACAGATGTCAGGACAGCATGTAAATATTTGAAGGAGTGGATATAAGGAGCACTGGAGAAAGGGGCAAGGGAGGATCTTGCTGGTACAAATAAAAGTAAAAGGTTCATATAAAGGAAGAAACAAAAGCAGGCTGATCCCTGCTGCTGGGATATGGAATAATCCTGCCAAGGAAAGCAGAGTATTTAAAGCAAACAAGATGGAGCAGAATGGCAGGGAAGGAGTTCCCACCACCAACTCACAAGGGAGGATGGATGCATCCACCTTCCCAAAACCAGCAAAGCTTTACCTTGTGCTGTACATATTACACACAATACTTAAAATCACCAGGGAATCCCCCAATGTGCCTTTGGTATAGTTAATATCTGTCTATCTATATCCCTGCTCGGGATAATCCCATCCTCCTCATTACCCTCCCAGTTCAGCACACACTTATGTAATGCCCAGGCTTTATGATTTGGAGGCACCCACTTGATGATAAGTTCTGTACAGCAGCACTGCCTTAGTCACCAGCCTCACTCAGGGCTTTACAGTGAGCTCTGTGCTCGTAAAAGGAGCAGGGTGTGTTTGCATTTAACTGCAGGATGGCACAGCAGCATTTCTAATGCTCTCCACTGGAAGACTGACTGTTTCCTGGCTCAAGGGCAAACAGTTTGTAAAAGTCCTCCCTACCTCCAAACTCTTCTTTTGCAGTCTGCAACATCCCTTCACTCACCTTAGGACTCTATTAGGGACAGGTCACATACTAAATTAATGCTGACATTTAAAAGCACTTCAATCAGCAGCTCCATTAGCCTTCCAGCAAGAAAATGCACATTAAATCGAGCTGCAGGGTCTGAAATTTAATTATAAATTTCATGTCACACAAAAAGAAGGTTTGGGGCCACATTTTTAAAGTGAAGGCTCCTCACAGAATATATTCATCTCTTATTTTGCATATAGGTTCCTGTGCCTGCTTTGCTTCTTGGAGGGCTTTCCAAGATGCCTGTGGATGTAGAAGACTGCTGGCTGGAAAAGGTTTGGATTAGACCATTCCTTTCTGAAGCCCATTGAAAGGACCTGAAGACCTTGATGTGTTCCATACAGAAGCAACAGTTCAGGGATGTCAGCAATGACCTCACCAGTGACTTTTTAATTTTTGTCCATCTTGCACTTTGCCCCCTCGTGTTACATCACCACCCAGATATAGGCTGTGCAGCAGGCACTTCAGCCTCCCCAAACAGTGAGAAAAACACAGCCTTGCTATCTGGGCTCATGGATGAGTCAAGAAGCAGGAATTTAAGAAGTTATGCAAGCAAGCATGAACTTTTAAGTAAATAAATACTTAGCAAAGGCCTCTCAGCATCATTGTGTGAGAACAGGCTTTCAACAGGTCAAATCCTGATGTTCTGGTCACAATAGTGTGACCACCTGTAGATGCCTCCTACCTCAGAAAGAAAATCCTTCTAAGGAATAAATCACTAAGAGGCCTAGTAAAAAAGATGAGACCATCACAAGTGTGATTTCATTAGTGACACATCTCTTATGGCTCCAATCCTCTCATGACATCAGAAAAACCGTCTTTATTTCATGAAAACTTCATTTTTAGAATGACACAGGCAAGACCAAAGTCACTTGATCAGTGAGGGGGCCAGGAAAACAGAGAGTACATGGATTATAGCACTGCTAAAAAAAATAATTGGACGCTTAAAAAAACAGGGAAAAAACTGTATTTCAGTCTCTGGGCTCTCTAGAAAAAAGTTGAGAAAGCAAGTACAACCTTCTTGGTGCAGCTGACCACAGAACCTCCAGCAGAGAAGTTTAACAAGTTTGCCAGTTTACTCTGGAAATGGATAACGAAAATAATTTCATGCTGTTACAGCCACAAAAAAATGCCTTCAGTGACCTCTGGTATGCATGAGCAGTCAGGACAGAGATGCTTCCTCACTGTACCTGCTCTGAGCAAATGGAAATGAGCTGCCTCTGGGAAGGTTTCTCCAGACTCCAGCTGGAAATGAGATCTGTGCATTTAGTGGTGCAAAGACCTGGGACAAGGCAACTGTGGGAGTGGCAGAGGTGGTTTAGAGGTTCACACCACTTTTCTCCCCCTGTTCTCATGACCCTGCTGCAAGGAAATTTGTAGCAGGACCCATTAGAGTTCCCTGCATCCTTCTAAAATTTCAGGAGGACTCTCACAAGTTCCCTAACCATACCTCTATTATGTACTGAAGTGGGGCATAAACCAGGTGGATTTATTCAAGGGTGGATTTTAATTTGGGAACCAGTGGCCATTTCTCTAGTTCTAACGGAATGCTGCTGGTTTCCTCTCAGGAAGAACACCCTGACAGAGCACCCAGTGCATACCTTGACGTGGTAGTGGGCATCCAGCAGGATGTTGGCAGGCTTGAGGTCCAGGTGGAGCAGAGGGGGGGACATGCAGTGCAGGAAGTTCATGCCCACGGCTGTCTCGTGGATGATGCGGAAGCGCAGCTCCCAGGGCAGGGGCTCGGAGGCCAGCAGCTTTTCCAGGGACCCTGTTTCCATGTACTCCATCACCAAACCCACGGGCTCTTTGCAGATGCCATAAACAGGGAGGATGTAGCGAAACTTTGCCATTTCCATCTTCCTGGCTTCTTCCAGTAACTCCATGCGCTCCCTGGGGGGAAGAGAATGGGAGGTGAGGGATGGAGCAGCTGTTTCTCCATGGGCCAAACACACACAAAACATTTCTTAGAAAGCCAAACACCAAATTTTGTCATCATCCCTGACTGATCCACACTGCCAAATATGCACAAAACATTTCTTAGAAAGCCAAACACTGAATTTTGTGATCATCCCTGACAGAAAATCAAACACCACATTTTGTGATCATCCCTGACTTACCCACGCTACCAAACATGCACAAAACATTTCTTAGAAAACCAAACACCAAATTCTGTGATCATCTCTCACTGATCCACACTGCCAAACACGCACAAAACATTTCTTAGAAAACCAAACACCACATTTTGTGATCATCCCTGACTGACCCACACTACCAAACACCCACAAAAACATTTCTTAGAAAACCAAACACCAAATTCTGTGATCATCTCTGACTGATCCACACTGCCAAACACGCACAAAACATTTCTTAGAAAGCCAAACATGGCATTTTGTGATCATCTCTGACTGATCCATGCTGCATCTCAGCAGCCTGCACTCCAGGTGTATTTCCATATTTACTGGTTTGGGGTTTATGCTCTCAGTGGTAGGCAGCTCCCAGCTGCAGGAGCACAGGTGAGCCCTACACTTCTGAATATCCCAAGTGCAGAGCCCATCTCCCTGCTCTGCTGGTTATGCTGTGCTGTTCAGGAGGAGGGTTTAGCACTGCTGTAACTCTTTGGGCTGAATTAATTAAATTTTTGTGAGTCATAAGGCTGTGTTAATCAGGAGAGAAGCCAGTCAGCATCACTTCAGCAGCCCTGCTGGTACATCCTGAGTGTACACAGACCCAAACCTTGGGAGAGGAATCCCTGGACCCACTATTGAGGGGAGCAAACTGCCTGCTGTAACCAGGGAGACACATCAAAAGCCTCCCCAAAATACAGATTTGACAAGTCCAAAACTGCACTCATCTCCAGCAGGTGCCCAGAACTGCCAGTACACCATTCCCAGTGATGTAACAGGCCCGGTCCTGGCAGCTGTAATGAGCACCCCGGGTTGTTTACAGGTCGCTTCAGCCTGACCCTGCACAGGGTTAAGTGTTACTCAGTCCCTGCTGCAGCCTCACAGGTCAAGACCCTTAATTGCTGTGCCTTTCTTCTGCACCTCCCTCACAGCCTTCTGCAGCAGCCCACGAGGCTTCAAGTTGGAAAGAGGGAACAAGATCCTCTCCCCAGGCTGGCTGTGCCCACACTTGATGGTCTAAAGACCTTTCAATCTGTAAAAACTGCATTATTAGTGATTATGAACCCTGCCCAGAGCAGCTTTGGGCCATGGGCACTGGCAATCACTATTGCTGCCATAGATTCACAAAAGAGGGCACAGGGAGGTCAGACAGGTAAGTATTTCCAGAGCAGATCCTCTCTAATTACATAACAGCTCCTGCAATGCATCCAAAGATGTGCACACTATCTAATGGACAGCAGGACCTGAAGTAATAGGACAAAGTTTGTGCTCTGTGCCACCAACAAGTGATGCCAGTCACCACTGTGGGAGAACCTCATGGCAGAACCTCAGCTCAATCAAACTGTTCTGGTTTTAAAATTTCAAATCCAAGGCAGCAGCACTGTCCCTCCTAAAAAGAGAAAACACCGAGTCCAGCCTGCACACTGCCAAGTCTTTTTTTTCTCATGTGTCCCCCAATGCCTGG
Source organism: Luscinia megarhynchos (assembly GCA_034336665.1). NCBI lineage: Eukaryota > Metazoa > Chordata > Aves > Passeriformes > Muscicapidae > Luscinia > Luscinia megarhynchos. Next base: position 4,686,407 of record JAPFBE010000003.1, read on the forward strand.
ATGACCTGGGAGGAGCTGAAACACAGTCTGAGAGGGACCCTCAGATTTTGGGAGATGTCACTTGGCCCCCAGACCGTCTGGGAATGTGGTTTGCTGCTGCTGCTGCTCACCTGCTGCAGGTAACTTCTCCCACCAGGGCACAGCCAGCAGCACACCCATCTCAGGGGCTGAAAACCTCACACCCATCAAGATCAGGCTGAAAAATGGTTTAAAGAGGGACGCACACGCTGAGAGAGGAACAAAAAAAGATAAGGGGAATTTTTTCTCTTAACCATGTCGGCTCCTGCTGCTCCCTACAGCAACTCTCTTGTGAAATAATTGCCTTTGCAGACAAGTACCCAGTTTGCTCTTTGGCACGCTGGAAGGGAGCGCCTATGAATAACACAGCCAACTCCTTGCCCCCAAGCCACACGCATAGCCAGCATAATTCACCGGGCTGAGCGCTGGAGTCAGGGATGTAAAACACCCGTCTGAGCCCTCCCAGGCAAAGCAAGAGCCCAGCAACAGCCAAAGTCTGACAAGAACCACTAGGAACCTCGGGATGGAGTACTCAGGCTGGCAACAGCCCCAGAGAGCATCGCCAAAAACACAGATTGGCTGCTGGAAATGGGGCGTTTTCTAAAAAAAAAAAAAAAACCAAAACCTGAATTTTCTGTTTCATTAAAGTAATTTTTAAAACAAAAAATTATTCTTGCTTTCTGCTTGGACCAGATCCAGTTAATTGAGTGAATTAACAGAATAACAGGCGAGTGCCCTCTATCTAATTTGCCTGTTTAAATAAAGCCCCCATGCAGCAATTACCACCCTTAGCACTTTCCCATACCCAGAGCATTCAAAACTGAACCAGCCAGAGGCCTGGGACAGCCAGGGGAGGTTTTCAGACAGCTTTCAAAAGGGCCCCTGTCACCTTTTGAAAGCAGAAAAGCAAAACACAAAAGAAGTGAGGAGAGCCAAAGCAGTCATTAGCCGGGCGCTGGAGCGCGCTCGCAGTAATGGCATTAACACAAGGAGCTCGTTACACCCAGATCTGCCGCAGCAGGCGGAGATCAAAGGTCTCTCCCTTCCCTTTCCCCTCGCAGGATGCCGGGGGCGCTCGGCACAGAGCGAGCAGCGCCCGCAGCGCCGGAGCGGCAGCGGCGGGGATGGAGCCCCGAGTGCGCATCCCGCACATCGGGGATGTGGCAGGGATGGAGCCCCGAGTGCGCATCCCGCACATCAGGAATGCGGCGGGGATGGAGCCCCGAGTGTGCATCCAGCACATCAGGGGATGCGGCGGGGATGGAGCCCCGAGTGCGCATCCCGCACATCAGGGATGCGGCAGGGATGGAACCCCGAGTGCGCATCCCGCACATCAGGGGATATGTCGGGGATGGAACCCCGAGTGCGCATCCCGCACATCAGGGATGTGGCAGGGATGGAGCCCCGTGTGCGCATCCCGCACATCAGGGGATGCGGCGGGGATGGAGCCCCGAGTGCGCATCCCGCACATCAGGGGATGCGGCGGGGATGGAGCCCCGAGTGCGCATCCCGCACATCAGGGGATGTGGCAGGGATGGAGCCCCGAGTGCACATCCCGAACATCAGGGGATTGCGGCGGGGATGGAGCCCCGAGTGCGCATCCCGCACATCAGGGGATGTGGCAGGGATGGAGCCCCGAGTGCGCATCCCGCTCACCGAGGGATGTGGCAGGGATGGAGCCCCGAGTGCGCATCCCGCACATCAGGGGATGTGGCAGGGATGGAGCCCCGAGTGCGCATCCCGCTCACCGAGGGATGCGGCGGGGATGGAGCCCCGAGTGCGCATCCCGCACATCAGGGGATGCGGCAGGGATGGAGCCCCGAGTGCGCATCCCGCACATCAGGGGATGCAGCGGGGATGGAGCCCCGAGTGCGCATCCCGCACATCAGGGGATGCGGCAGGGATGGAGCCCCGAGTGCGCATCCCGCTCACCGAGGGATGCGGCGGGGATGGAGCCCCGAGTGCGCATCCCCCTCATCGGGGATGCGGCGGGGATGGAGCCCCGAGTGCGCATCCCGCTCACCGAGGGATGTGGCAGGGATGGAGCCCCGAGTGCGCATCCCGCACATCAGGGGATGTGGCAGGGATGGAGCCCCGAGTGCGCATCCCGCACATCAGGGGATGCGGCAGGGATGGAGCCCCGAGTGCGCATCCCGCACATCAGGGGATGCGGCGGGGATGGAGCCCTGAGTGCGCATCCCGCACATCAGGGAATGCGGCGGGGATGGAGCCCCGAGTGCGCATCCCGCACATCAGGGGATATGTCGGGGATGGAACCCCGAGTGCGCATCCTTCCCACCGAGGGATGCAGCGGGGATGGAGCCCCGAGTGCGCATCCCGCACATCGGGGATGTGGCGGGGATGGAACCCCGAGTGCGCATCCCGCACATCAGGGAATGTGGCTGGGATGGAGCCCCGAGTGCGCATCCCGCACATCAGGGGATGTGGCAGGGATGGAACCCCGAGTGCGCATCCCGCACATCGGGGATGTGGCAGGGATGGAGCCGAGTGCGCATCCCGCTCACCGAGGGATGTGGCAGGGATGGAGCCCCGAGTGCGCATCCCGCACATCAGGGGATGCGGCAGGGATGGAGCCCCGAGTGCGCATCCCGCACATCAGGGGATGTGGCAGGGATGGAGCCCCGAGTGCGCATCCCGCACATCAGGGATGCGGCGGGGATGGAGCCCCGAGTGCGCATCCCGCACATCAGGGGATGTGGCAGGGATGGAACCCCGAGTGCGCATCCCGCACATCAGGGAATGCGGCGGGGATGGAGCCCCGAGTGCGCATCCCGCACATCGGGGATGTGGCGGGGATGGAACCCCGAGTGCGCATCCCGCACATCAGGGGATGTGGCAGGGATGGAGCCCCGAGTGCGCATCCCGCTCACCGAGGGATGCAGCGGGGCTGCGCGGAGCTGCCCCGGCACCCGGAGCTGCTCTGAGCCGGGAAAGGCAAAGCTCCTGGTGGGGTTTTTCAGCCCAGGGGCATAGGCCTGGCCTCTCTCATAATGGTTTTTATTTAATACCCGCACGATTAAAGTCAGAATTATCTTCTCGAGGCGCCTCTGCTCCCCCTCTCCCTCCAGGAGTGTATCCTAACTTTATCGTAATAAAGGAAAAAGGGAAAAAAGAGGGGAGAAGGGGGAAGAGTGGAAAGGGGGGGGAAAGAAGAGGGGGTAGAAAGAAGAGGAGAAACGAAAAAAGGGGGGGAAAGAAAAATGGAAAAAGAAAAATGGACAGGTGCACAAAGAAAAAAGGGAAAAAGGGAGAAAAGGAAAAAGAAAAAACGAGGGGAAAGGAAAAAGATGGAAAAGGGAAAAGAGGGGGAAAGAATGGGGAAATAGGGAGAAGGGGAAATGGAGAAAAAGGGGGGAAAGAGTGGAAAGGGGGGGAAAAAGGAGGAAAAGAAGTGGGGGGAAAAGAAGAGGGGACAGAAAGAAAAGTGGGAAAGAAAGAAAAGAGGAAAAGAAAAATGGAAAAAGAAAAATGGAAAAGAGATGCACAAAGGAAAAAGGGAGAAAAGGGAGAAGGGGAGAAAGGGGAAGCGGAGAAAAAGGGGAGGGACAGAAGGGGGAAAAGAAAGAAGGGGTAAAAGAAAGAAGAAGGGAAAGAAAAATGGAGAAGGAAAATGGACAAAAATGGGCAAAGAAAAAGGGAGAAAAAGGGAGAAAAAGGGAGAAAAAGGGAGAAAAAGGGAGAAAAAGAAAAAAGAAAAAAGAAAAAAGAAAAAAGAAAAAAGAAAAAAGAAAAAAGAAAAAAGAAAAAAGAAAAAAGAAAAAAAAAAAAAAAGAAAAAATAAAAAAAGAGAAAAGGGGGAAAAGGAAAAGAAAAATAAAAAAGAAAAGGAAAGTAGAAAAGGGAAAATGCAAATAGAACGAAAAAGAAAAAAATAAAAAAATGAAAAAGGAAAAAAGAAAAATGGAAACTTGCACACAGGACAGCTGAGGTCATGTAAATGATGGGCTGCACACACTTTCTCCTGTAAATAGCCCACACATCAAGAGCTCCAGCACTGGCTCCAGTGCCAAAGAGCATCTCTGTCAGAAGTCAGTACAGATCAGTCATTTTCAAAGCAACTAGAGATATTAAATGGAGACCTCCAAAGAGCTGTCTGCTCCCACTCCACATCAGACAGACAGGGCTGCATTCCTTGGATTCTCCTGGAGAGACAAGGGCCTTGCTCTTGCCCACTGCCCCAGTCCCCAGGGCCCAGCCCTTGTCCCACAAACCTGCCACAAGAACAGCAGGAATTACAGCCGTGCCTGCATTTGCATGGATCCAATCTTTGTGCCCTAGAGATAACACTGCTGTAAAACTACAACCTTAGACTCACCAGGCAGTGCTCGCAGTTTTATATTCCCCCACCACCACCACCACATTTCCCTAATGGAGTCTGAGACAGAGCAGTTAAAGTTGCTCCAGAGAAACTCAAAAAGTTGCTCCAGAGAAGCTCAAAACTTGTAACTGGGGCCATTTGTGTGAGCCACCTCCAGCCACAGAGCAGCCAGGCTTCTCCCAGCCCAGGGGAGATCCAGCCCTGCTCTGCAGGCAGGAATTTAAGTTAGCTCTTCACAAACTGCTGGTGGTGCAGGTGGGGGTCCACCAAATTACACACCCTTGAATGTCCTCAGGAACTCTTCTCTTCTGCATCATGGCAGAGCTTTTAAGAGCATACAGTAGCTTCTGCTCTGCATATTTAACAACTTCCATACTGCTAACTCTCAGAGCAGAATGTGAATGTGAGAAGACAAGAAAAACCACTGCATAGTCAGGGCAGAATATGTTGGGGAAGGGGGAGGAAAGGAAGAAAATCCCTTTATTCAGGTTAACAGATGTCAGCCCTGCTAACAGATCCCTCCAGTTCTGGTACCAGAGGATTACAGGACAGCCAAGCTCTCCCCTAATTTTAAGGAGCACAAGATGACTCCTAGGTTTTCCCTGTACAGAAGAGACATTCATTCACCTTCACCACCTAAATAAGTGCAGCATCCACTAACAGCGAGGCATTTCTAAATCCTCCTCAGTTTCAAGTCTTGCTCCATTCCCAAATTGAGAATGTGCAGAGAGAGATATATGTAGGGCTTTGCTTGTTTTTATTTTCTTTAATCAATAATTTTTTCCACCTCCACACCCTGTAGTCACCCCCATGGCCAACACCTCCAGTAAAGATCCCTCTCCAGGAAATGTTTCACCTTACAGTCAGCACGTTTATGTTCAGCAGAATAAATCAGCAAAAGATTCTCTCTCTCCAAGCTTGCCACTGATTTTCTGCAGAGCACACTTCCATTCCGGCCCACAGGGGTGAAGAGAAGAGACTTCACCATCTCCACTGCAAGTGCTGGGGGAGAGGCTCCTCCACCTTTCACTCTTTTGTTCAGATTTACATTGAACGTCCCCATACTGAGAGCATCCCATGTGAGAAAGCAGATCTCAGGAAAGTGGGAGCAAATAAGGTGCTAGGAATGGAATTTGGCTGGATTGTCTGAGAGGGCTTGGGCTTAAAGGTAAAAAACACTTCTGGCTCCACATTCAGTGTTTCTTCTGCTTGAGGCCACTTGGCTCTATGATGTGATAATTGCCGAGGGAATTACTCCAAATCTCTCAGTGTCTGCAGCAACACAGTGAGAGACTACAGAGTGAACCACCACCAAGCCATTACAAACAGGGTTTTAATGTGGTACCAAATAAATACATCAGAAAAAGCCTCTGTGCTTTTCAGTTAATGTTTCTGATACCACTGGCAATTCTTCTAACTCCTCACCGGGTTCCAAGAAACAGCTAGTCAAGTTAATCTCCTGGATTAACAATCTAATTACACAGGCTTGTTGCAACCTGCCACCTAAAGAGGCTGTGTTTGAGTCTGTCTGTGCCCCCCACCCCACCATTTGAATAGCACGAGTTTATTAGAAAAGTTTTGGGTAAAAAGTCTCAGCATAACCATCTCCTGAAGGGGTTTGATAGAGCAGCCCAAGAATCAAAGGAGAAATTAAAAAAAAAAAAAATCAATTTACATTTATTTTGCAGGGGCAGCTGTTTCAAGGACCAGGAACACTCCAATTTCTTATCAATGCTTTCCTCAAGCATCTGAAGACAGACTCTGCAGTAAAATAATTATTTCCCGGAGTGGTTCATTAAAGTCAGTCAGAAGCTGCAGGATCCCTATGGCCTCAAAGTTGCCAATTTCTCAAGGCGTTTTTTGGCTGAGCTGCATGTTTGTATGGACTTCCAGTATTTGCACACCCCATAGCCACAGAGGGACAGGTGGCTCTCTACTGCACATGGTATATATTGAGATCTGATAGTAAATCTCAAAATTAATTGTTCATATTAAAATAGGTGACAGCACCCTTTGTCTCAGGGGGAAAATTAAGTTTTGGAGCAAATTTCTAGATGTACACTGCAAATGAAAAGTTCTTGCTTATTTTTAAGACATGTTTTAATCTTAATTTCAAAATTAATCAGTCACGGTACTATTTTGATCAATAAGCATCAAATCTGACATCTCCTTTGAGGTTTTAATAGTAGGGGGCTTGCAGATTAGCACAATAAAATACACTCTGCAACTTAAAACTCTTTTCCATTTTATTCGCAGACAGCACAGTTACCCTATGCAAATAGTAACTCTCCCTCTCCAAAGGACATTTAATTTCACTTACTACACCCTATAAGCCATGCCTACTGCAAAGTCACCAATTCAGATACTGGAAACGATGATCGACTACCCAGAAATCCTGCAGAAAATGAGTTTACAAACGTTTTCAGTCTTGGGCTACCTTATCTCCCTCCTGCAGGAAAGGCACCAAGAGGAAACCTTTTGTGACTGAGCCAATCCACGTCTCAAAAACGGAACTGCAGAATCGGTTTGTGAGCTAGTGGAGATCCCAAAGATCAAGTGGAGCTGGGAAAGCTCCAGGAACACGGCTTGTGCACAGAGGCTGAGCTGCTGGAAGGCACCACTGTCCCTACAGCACAGGGATGTTTGTGAAGATGCATCTGACAGCCTTCCTCTCCCGGGAAAGGAGACCTGCACTGCACAGCTCCCATCCCTGAGGTGTTCCAGGCCAGGCTGGATGGGTTTGGAGCAACCTGGGACAGTGGAAGCTGTCCCTGGTCATGGCAGGGGGCTGGAACGAGATGAGCTTTAAGGTCTTTTCCAGCCCAAACCGATCTGTGATTTTCTGCGGTCGCACACACACAGCGTGAGAACAGCACAGCCCAGGACCACAGCGAGGGACAGCGGGCAGGGCGTCCCACCGCGGGGCTCCTTCACCTGCAGCACAACCCACCCGCAAGGACCCGTCCCGAGCAGACAGACACACGGACAAGCGCTGTCCCTGCTCCGCAGCCGGACACATTTCCCAGCTCCTTTCAGACACCAAACCAGCGGCTCCAGCGGCCGCACCCCAACACCCCCAGGCCGAGCCTGCTGCCCCCACACGAGTCACAGCTTCTGCACCGCCTGGCGCTTCCCAAGCGCCCGGATCCCGGGCACATCCCGCTCCTCGCAATCCCCTGCCCGTCCCACCCCGGCGCCGCCGGAGCCGCTCGCTGGGTCCGCGCAAGCCGGCACACGCTCAGCTGGGCAGGGCAGGAATGCTTCCCGCACGGCTCCCAGCGAGCAGGCGAGACACCGGCGGTATTCCATGGGATATTCCGTGGAGTGTGAGACGGGCAGGGCTGCACACACGGAGCGCTCGGTCGCCCCGCGGCTCCCCGGCTGCGCATCCGCGGGGGGACCGAGGGCTCGGAGCGCCTCTGTGCCAAGAGTCCCTTGTCCCCCCCATTCCCTTCGTCCCCCCCTTACTTCTCATCCACATGAAGGCTGGGCGAACACTTGATGGCGAGCCAGGTCTTCCAGTGGAGGTGCCGCACCTTATACACCTGCCCGAACCCTCCCGAGCCGATCTTCTCCCAGCTGCTGAACTCGCTCTCCTCGAAGGTTTTCAGCAGCCCCATGGCCCAGGGGGAGCCGCCGTCCCTCGCCATGGCCCTGCCGTGCCCGGACACCGCCCGGCCCCGCGGAGCGCAGCGCAGCCGCCGCTGCCGCCCGCTCCGCCCGCCAGGTGAGTCAGGTGTGCGGGGCGCCGGCTGCCGTCACTTCCTGGGACGGGCGAGCCGCTGCGTTTTCCACAGGTGCCTCTTCTGTGCCGGGATAGGCGAGCGGGGCAGTTCCCGGGCTCCAGCTGCCCCGGGGCGATGCTCCCGTCCGGAGCGATGGGGCGGGAGGGGAGCGCCGCGCTGGCTGCTGAGCTGTGACAAATAAACTGTCAAATGAGCTGCTCAGTAAAGGAGAGGGAAGCGCCAGACATCTCATTCCTGCCTTTTCTCTTCACCTCATTCCTGCCTTTTTCTTCACCTCATTCCTGCCTTTTTTTCTTCACCTCATCCCTGCCTTTTTTTCTTCACCTCATTCCTGCCTTTTCTCTTCACCTCATCCCTGCCTTTTTTTCTTCACCTCATTCCTGCCTTTTTCTCTTCACCTCATTCCTGCCTTTTCTTCTTCACCTCATTCCTGCCTTTTCTTCTTCGCCTCATTCCTGCCTTTTTTTCTTCACCTCATTCAAGCCTTTTCTCTTCACCTCATCCCTGCCTTTTCTTCTTCACCTCATCCCTGCCTTTTTTTCTTCACCTCATCCCTGCCTTTTTTTCTTCACCTCATTCCTGCCTTTTCTCTTCACCTCATTCCTGCCTTTTCTTCTTCGCCTCATTCCTGCCTTTTTTTCTTCACCTCATCCCTGCCTTTTCTCTTCACCTCATTCCTGCCTTTTCTTCTTCCCCTGCCCACAGCGGGTCCCTGTCGCTCCATCCCTGCATCCCAGCCTGGCGTGCGGGACTGCGGCCAGCCTGCCCCGGGCTGCTGTCTGTCCAGCCACGATCTGAAGCAACAATTTTTAGGCTCTAGGAAACTGTTGCCGAGAATTCAGACGTCTCTGGGTTTTAGTTGCCCGTGGGATTAGAAGGTTTGATGATCCCAGCGCTAGATTTCAGTGCCTGGATAATTTTGTGGATCTAATTGCAGGGACCACAGGACCCCCAGAATTGCTTTGTTTGGAAAAAACCTCCAATATCATCAAGTCCAACCACTTGTCTATCTCTGCCTTGTCAACTGAACCATAGCACTAAGTGCCATATCCAGTTTCTTGAACCCCTGCAGGGATGGGGACTCCAGCAGGTCCCTGGGTACTCTTCCCAATGCCTGACCACCTGTCAGTGAAGAAATTCTTCCTGGTTCCAACCTAAAGCTCCCCTGGTGCAGCTTGAGGCAGTGGCCTCTCATCCTGTCCCTTGTTCCCTGGAAGCAGAGCCTGACCTTTCCCTGGCTGCCCCCTCCTGTCAGGGGGTTGCAGATAGTGAGAAGGTCCCCCCTGAGCCTCCTTTTCTCCAGTCTAAACACCCTCAGCTCCCTCAGCCACCCTTCACTGGGCTGAGCCTTCACCATCTCCTTTGCTCTTCCCTGGATACACCTCGATATCTTTCCTGAATTTGGGGGCCCAAAACTGGACACAGGATTTGAGATGTGGCCTCAGCAGTGCCCAGCACAGAGGGACAATCTCTGCCCTGGTGCTGGTGGCCACACTATTCCTGATACAGGCCAGGTGCCATTGGCCTTCTTGGCCACCTGGGCCCCCCTGGGCTCGTGTCAGCCATGATCCAGACCAATGGAGGTGGGGTCCCACCCTGTTACTGAGATGCTGTTGGAAGGAAGGAGCCTGCACCCTTCAGTGAAGAGGCTGTTCCGACCTGCATCACAACCTTCACAGCTATCACAGCTCTGAAGGTTAATAAAGATTGTCTTTGTTTGTTATACTGAGTATCAGACTCCAGGTGATTGTTCCAGGCAGCCAGTGTGTGTCATTTAATCTGGCAGGTTGGGCAATAGATAGAGGACAATGTGTTTTAAAGCCAGGATAATAGCAGTTCTTTGCAAAGCTCCATTTAAAAAAAGAGGCTACAGAGACATTTAATTACTTTCAAAGGACACAGGACATGAAGCTTGCTCTCAAGGCTTTATTCCACATGGGTTTCTTCCTGCTTAATTTACTCTGGATTAAACTAAACAATGTCTTACTCTGAATGAGAACATCTTTGTATAAATAAATCAGGAATAAGAAATAGCTGTGTGTAGAGACAAGCCCATAGGTCACCTCTATGACCCAACACACACCTCTATGTGTTCTCCTTCTCCTGGTACCATCCTGACTTGTTTAATTTGGGATTCAGCTCTGGGTGGATCAGCCTGGAGAGTGCACCATGCTATCAAGGAATTCTGCTCAAACTGAAGGGATTTGGAGAACCAGGGCCCTGGGCATTTCTGGAAGAGTGCACAACTTTGTTCACAGCAGATATTTTATTCCTCTAATGACACATTGCCATTCAAACCCCTGTTTGGGAAGATGGGGAAAGTTAAGCAAGACAAAAACCCAGCTCCCACTTACCTGGCAGTTAACTTTTACCAAATGTGAATTGTTCACCTTCTGCCTCCACTGTGATTTGAGACTTAATTCAACAAACACCAAGCAAGAAAGGAGTCAGAGCTCATGACAGAAAATGGAAAGAGCTCATCTGAGAGAATTTCAATTGCTTACATGCTTTCAAAGGGGCTAGGCCTAAATAAAATTCACATTTAAGGTGCTTAGAGGACTGGCTTCCAGGCTCTGAGCTTTTTCTTGATGAAGTGCAGGAAGAATGGAAAAGGACACCAGAAGAGCTTGTCTTCAAGAGGCAGAAAAAGAAGCCAGAAAAAGAAAAAGAAGCAAGGGAATTCCAGAGCAGTCAGGTCACTGAATAAAAATGAATTTTTAAATAAATAACTAGATAAATAACTAGATAAATAAATAGATAAATAAATAAATAAATTTAAATATCCTAGCAGTTGTCCAGGATTCAGCCTGGTCTTTTTAGAATGAAATGCTTCTAAAGAGTTGCTTGGCATGAGTGAACTCAACCAACCTGTGCTTCAGCATGTCACAGGCCACCTTTGTCCTGTATGTTAGAGCTAAAATATTTTGCTTTTATATTCTGTGAACAGACAGTGGCTGGTAAATAGCTAATAGCTTTAAAGTTGATATAAAACAGCACTAATTTGCAAAACTATTAAACAAAAATCCATCTATTAGTCCACTCTGCAAATATTTAGCTATGTTGGTTTTTTCTACACAGATGGTGCAATAGTGCAGCTGGGTTAAGCCAACCCAGAGATCTGAAGGAGGCTGCCTTCCCCTTCTTGTGCTCCTATTCACACGGCTGCCTTTGCACCCACGTGGCTGAGCAGTGCCTGAATCAGCTCAGTGATCTCACTTTGAAAAAACTCCCTTGGTTAGTTTGCAGCCAGCTCAGAAAGCAGGCCTGGCTTACCAGGTGCTCCTCAGTGTCAGCAGCGAGGCAGGCAGTGGGCTGCGAGGAAACTGCCTGGGAAGGAGGTGATGAGAGGGACAGGCTGGTTTGGAGAAGATGCTGCAGCTCCTTGCTGGTCTCACTTACAGCTCACAGACCATGGAGAAGTGTGGAGATGGAAATGAGCAGTGGGAAGGCAGGGGGGATTCTGAAACCGAGGAAATTTTTTTAAGAAGCAAGGTGCAGATAACCCTGCTGGAGTCAGAGACACACTGGAGCTGGGCTGCTCTGGGCACATGTATGAATTTTTGGGAGTTCAGAGATGAAGGTGATGGCAGCTCTGCCTGCTCAGTACCCCAAGAGTCAGTTCCTTTATAAATGGATTTGAATGCACAAAAATTAAGCCAGGAATTAAAAGGCAGGTTGAGGACCACACTTGGGCCTTCAGCAGAGTGGTTTTAGTGCTCATAATAGCTGAACAAATGAGAACACAGGTTAATAAAAACCTTGTGGCTTCCTTGTAAAGATGAGAACTTTAGAGGCAGAGAATTGAGGCACATTATCATTTCCTGAAGATCACAAACTCCTTGCTGTAGCCCAAATCAGAGCAAACACTGTATTTGATGTGATCTAGTGAGAAAATTACTGGTTAGGGGCTGTAGGAAGGCTTTGCAAATTGCTTTTAACAGGTCTTATTTCATGGAATTATATGCTAAAAACTATATCAGGGCAACCACTCCTCTCCCAGACACCAAACTTTAAAGCCTGTGCAAAATAATAGCACTGCTTAGTGATCCAGCTTTGAGATTCTTTTTTTCCCAGAGACAAATACTGTGGTTTTTCTCTACTGCTTTCTTAGAAACTACTAAATTCTGTTTGCTAACATTCTTCCTCTGCAAGAATAATGAAAAGCCCTGCATTCAGGAGCCTAATTGAGAAGTACTAAACAACCCAAATTTTACATGCACTTTGTTATCAGTTCTGCTAACGACGGAGAGCCTGTACCATGTGAAAAAATAATAATTAAATAAAAAAATAAAAAAGAGTTATCACATTTGCATTAGCAGCACAGGTTGTTTGTGGTATTCATAATAAGAATTCCTAGTTTCAAATTTTAATTCTTAAACCTCTGAGAACAGAAAAACTTCTGCATGGTTTCCTCCAGCTCAGTCTTGCTCCGCTTCTTGGCAGCTGCTCTCATTGTCTGGGTACATTCATTTTCCTGCTGCAGGCTGTGCTCCAGGGCACCAGCTCTACAGGCATGGTCAGAAGGGCTCTTGGGCAGCTCCTCCTGCCTCCGAGAGCCCGGGGCTGAATCCAGGTCCCAAATCCCCGGGATGCTGTGCCAGAGCTGAATCCAGGTCCCAAACCCCCGGGATGCTGTGCTAGAGCTGAATCCATGTCCCAAATCCCCGGGATGCTGTGCCAGAGCTGAATCCATGTCCCAAATCCCCGGGATGCTGTGCCAGAGCTGAATCCATGTCCCAACCCCCCGGGATGCTGTGCCAGAGCTGAATCCATGTCCCAAATCCCCGGGATGCTGTGCTATGGCTGAATCCATGTCCCAAATCCCCGGGATGCTGTGCCAGGGCTGAATCCATGTCCCAAACCCCCGGGATGCTGTGCCAGAGCTGAATCCATGTCCCAAATCCCCGGGATGCTGTGCCAGGGCTGAATCCATGTCCCAAATCCCCGGGATGCTGTGCCAGGGCTGAATCCATGTCCCAAACCCCCGGGATGCTGTGCCAGAGCTGATTCTGCATCCCAAATCCCCGGGATGCTGTGCCAGGGCTGAATCCATGTCCCAACCCCCGGGATGCTGTGCCTGGGCTGAATCCATGTCCCAAACCTCCCGGGATGCTGTGCCAGAGCTGAATCCATGTCCCAAATCCCCCGGGATGCTGTGCCAGGGCTGAATCCATGTCCCAAATCCCCCGGGATGCTGTGCCAGAGCTGAATCCATGTCCCAAATCCCCCGGGATGCTGTGCTATGGCTGAATCCATGTCCCAAACCCCCCGGGATGCTGAGCCAGGGCTGAATCCATGTCCCAAATCCCCGCCGGGATGCTGTGCCAGAGCTGAATCCATGTCCCAACCCCCCGGGATGCTGTGCCAGGGCTGAATCCATGTCCCAAACCCCCCGGGATGCTGTGCCAGGGCTGAATCCATGTCCCGAAATCCCCCGGGATGCTGTGCCAGGGCTGAATCCATGTCCCACACCCCCCCCCGGGATGCTGTGCCAGGGCTGAATCCATGTCCCAAACCCCCCGGGATGCTGTGCCAGAGCTGAATCCATGTCCCAAATCCCCGGGATGCTGTGCCAGGGCTGAATCCATGTCCCAAACTCCCGGGATGCTGTGCCAGGGCTGAATCCATGTCCCAAATCCCCGGGATGCTGTGCCAGAGCCGCAGACACCGCGCTGCTTTTCCGTGCCTTATCTGATGCTCCGGCTCCGCCAGAACCGGTCCCGGTGACTCACGGCCACCTCATCCCAGCCAGGAGATGTTTTCCAGGCTGGATCCCACAAATCCCGGCGAATGATGCCTTGTTCCTGGCGGAGTCTTCCTCCGGGAAGGAACTGGATGGAGAGGAACAAAAATTTGAGTTTCACAAGCCCCGTGTGAGTTCAGGCACCCTCCTCTCCTCTATGGGACAGCACTTGCTGCTGAGAATTCAACTCCAGAATGATTTCTAAAATTGGGCACAACCAATTCTGCTTTTTAAAGCCAGATAGATCCACACACAATGGTTTCGGTACAAAGAAATTAAAATTTGCTATCAAGAAAGGCTCGTCTTTTCACCAAAATGCTTTCCAATGGGTGTTTTATTTTGTACGTTCACACCAGCATCTTGGGGTGTTGATAATTGTAACGAAAGATTATTAAAATCTTAACGAAAGATTATTAAAATTTTAACGAAAGATTATTAACATTTTAACGTAGTATTATTACAGGTATTAACATAAACTTTGAAAAAAATGCTGAAAAAACCCTGAAATTCGTCATTGCTAACTATTGTTGTCTACCAGAAACACGAGTGTTAGCAAAACCTCTATATACAAAGTAATACAAAACTGTAAATTCTGAAATTGATTACTGACCAAAAAAAAAAAAAAAAACCAAAAAAAAAAGAAAAAAAAACCGGTAACTTTTATCTTTGCAAACCCCTTGTGTTTGCAAGCTATGCAAACTATGAAAATAATAATCAAATAAGCCAGGCACCTAAGCAATAATAGAACAAAACTCTAGAGTGTCATTAAACAGCATAACCAAGAGTAATTATTTAAAAAAATTATTTTCAAAAATGGCTCTCCATTAATAAATTATCCTATTCGGTCTGACCCCATAGATGACTTTGCCCTACAAAATGTATTTAAATGTATTTAAATGTATTTATGGGCTCACACGAAGAAGTGTGATTTTGGACTTGCAGGTTGTATTCTTGCTCGTATTCAGCTCCACAGCACAAGTACAAATCAAATAACACCGTGTTTTAATTTGCTGTGTGAAACCCTGAATGGCCTTGGTGTAAATTAACTTTGGGTACCTGCACTGAAGGCAGCACGGGGAGTAAAATGTGGGATATTGGATTAGAGACTGCTGTAAAAACCTGGAAAAGGTTCCTGTGCACCCTGGCTGACTAATACTTTCCATTATAAAGGGCTCCTTACTTTCCATTACAAAAGGTTCTTTCTTTGGGAAGGGTTAACACCTCTGCTGGCCTTTGATATTTAGCAGGGGAAATCCCAGAGGCTGCAGTGGTACCGATCCATTGCCCAGAGAAAGGTGAGTCAGTCCTGCCAGGGCTGCCGAGGATTGAAAATCTGCCTCCCTGATTAAGCTGATTAAAATCAGGCTGACACCCACATGTGTCTGGCCTTCCCCCTCTGCACAGATGGCTCAGGTGCTCTTGAAACATCATTTTACAGCCCAGCATATTTAATGAGATTAAACCCTGAGCAGATCTCAGCTGCCTGCAAAGCAGGAGTTTTTGGGGCAGGAACAGCCATGGGAGGAGATTTTTACACCTGCCCCTTTTATATTGTGACTATATTTGTGACGGGGCTCCTAAATTCCTACAATATTTCCATTGTAACAAGAAAGTCTCTCTAATAACTCCTGAAATATTTTTGAAGTCACTAAATAAAGCTAAGAAATATGCCAAAAATTTAATATTCTTTTATACATCTAACAAGCTGTTAACTAATTTCTAATAAATCACAAAGTGGGCTAATAAAAAATGGGATGTTTTACCCACCAACTCAAGCTCTTTGTCTCATGCATTGGCTCAACATTTTCCCCACTGTCTGTATGTTTTTAATAAATAAATGATCACATATATATGCTATATGAATATACAGAACTTTGAAGTTTCTTCTCAGAAAGGGTATAAATGAACTGATTGTATGTGCATAGCACTGTGTTGGTCTTGCATATATTCTCTAAGCATGTCAGAATAATTTAACAAGAAAACTGAGAAAACACAGTGTTATATACAAGATGTCACAAGGGATAAAAGTGAAAACTTTAAAACTTGCTTTGTTTAAGAAAGCAAATTTCTTCCATAAAGTAAAAAACCTCACCTTTTTTCATAGTAAAAATCCAATACAAAGACTTTTTCTAGAAATCTACCTGAATTCCCAAGCCCAGTTCCATTCCATCTCTGCCAAAACTGTTTTGATTTGGTCAAGACTTATTTGTCACCATCTAGAAATCCTGGCCCAGACCTTGGCTGCATCCAAACTCGAGAGACTTCCATTGTGATCTTTATGTCTAAGGGAGAAAAAATAAAAAACAATAAAGACACAAACTACAAACATAGCGTTTGCAGCAGAAAATAAGAATAACATCTAACTAGATTGCCAAAACTGATAATGTCAGCAATTAAAAGATGAATTAGGTTGTTGTTTACTATGTGGCACTCAAACAAAAGAAACTCTCTGTGATGGAACACCTGCAAGAGGACTCCAATAAGTAGTTTTTTATCAAATATGCAGATTGTAAGAGAAAATAGGAGATACATATTCATAATAATAATTTATTTATTAGATTTTCTTGTCACAAAATGAAGGGAAAATTCTGTTTATACTACAGAAGTTGTTCATATATTTCTGTGCTCTCTTCCATGGATACAAACTTACAGGAGCTTAAAAATTTCTTCAAACAACATCAGTGACCAGATTTTCACAGTTGTAGAAGCTATAAAAGCAAAAATCCTTTTTATTTCCTTGGTTTAACCATCTTAAGTTTTACTACCATGACAGAAAACCTAATGCAAAGTAGTAAATTGTTTCACATTCAGCATGTTTAAGATGGAACCAAACTTTAGAAAACTTTAAATTAATTATGTGGACCTCTAAATCAGAATGTTTTAAAAAAATACTTTATGGTTTGAGCAAGAAGCAGCTGGTAACATACCTGAAATGAGAATGGCTGCTGAGTTTATGAGCTTTTTGAAGATGTTGGGTCAGTGAGTAACTCCAGGAGAAATATTTTGACAGATATGGAATTTATATTTCAGAATTTCTCTTGGAAAGGAAGACTTAGAGTCATGGAAGGCTTGCATGTATATATGACAAAAAATAAAATAATAATTCAAAAAGAATTGAAAAGGGGAAAACCACTCTAAAAAGCTGAAGAAGTTTTGAAGTAGCTTCTTAAAATATTTCCAGTTTGTGATTGTTAGAACTTGTTTGATTAAGGAATCCCAACAAACGTGGAAATTCTCTGCACTGGCCATTGCTACTGCAGACTGCAAGAGCAGGATGGCAACAGATCCCATTAAAATATATTTGTTTTACACCACAGGAGTGATCACAGCTCAGGAAGCTGAAGAAACAAGCAAGCATGCATAAATTATAGCAGCCCAAACTGAATTTTAATGTGTGACCACACTCACATGATTAAAACTCACTCTATTTTCAGGTAACATATTAGTTCTAAGTATGGAGCACCAGCCCAGAAAGGTGATGTTGGATTTTAATCCCTGAAATTCTTTGCTGTTGAGATTAGAGTTGGTATGTGGAGGTTTTTTCCTTAAAAAAAAAAAGGGAGGTGGGAGGAGGTTGGCCAGAGTTCAAGACTCTGAGAATGCAACTGCATGTACCCACAGCAGACATTCAAAAGGAGGAATCAGGTATTTGCACAACACTTGCAAGAGTCCCAGAAATGTGTGCAAATAATCCTGGATTTGATGCAAAAATAAAACATTTCCTTAATTCGCACGAAACCAAATGCACATAAATTTGAAACTTTTGCCTCATTTAGAGACATGCATTTTGTCCTGCTGTTTATTGCACTCACCACATGCACTCTCTTGCAGTGCTGTCTCAAAGCTGGTGAGGTCCATGAAATGAAACCACATCCTCCAACATCACAGCTGTAGGCACCTGAATCACTGTGTTCCAACATGTTTATGTAGATCACAGGAGCTCTTCAAGCTGAAAACAAGGTGAAACAAATAACAGATATAATAGTACAGAGGAATAGCCTTGTGGTTAATGTTTAGGACTGGGAGGTAGAAATTTTTGGCTCTGACAATGACAAGTGAAAGCGGAATTTGTGTAAATTGCTTCTCTGCCTCAGTTTTTCCACCTGTGGAAAGGGGATGGTACAGACATCTCTTTGATGTGCTCTTAATTTCTCTTTCCATTCCTTCTTTCTTCCCACACATCCACACCATGCCCAAATCCAGGTTATTTTTCCACAGCTATCATCACCCTTTCTTTATGTTCACGTAGAGAAAATTCTTGTCCATTACCCATCATCCTCTTTGGTTTAGAAATTCCAGTTATTTCCTTCTATCCACACACAATGTGAACTGAAAAGTATTTAAATATTGATGCATTTTACCAGCATCCAAAGCCTAGGCCTCTTGTCTTCTCAGGAAAAGTTAAAATAATTTTGCCAGTGCTTATATGTGCAACTTCATTTGCTACATCACCATGCCACGAGCCTCAAATTTTCTCACCTGCTGTCACAGAGGTGACAATGGAATTATGGTGTCAAAATTGGATGTGTGCTTTCAGTGAGGAGGCACCTGTGCTCCCCATCCCACAAAGGCTTTAGGTAACACAGTTAACTAGAAAGGTAATAGAGAGAAAAACATAATTTCTGTTCTTTATCACAGCTTCACCAGGATTTAGTCTCCTACATGACCAAAAAAAAAGAAAATGTCAGTTTAAAATTAGCATATTGGAATACACTTGGGAATAAAATATACAGAGAAAAAATGGGATCAAAATGAAATGCAGATCCAATAAAGAGGCAGTGAAATAATGGTCGATTTACAGCGTTTCAGGTTGCTTCCAAAAAAGAGATGGTGAGATCACCTTTCACCCTCTAGGCCGTCACAGAAAGGATGATTATTGTTTTGCCCTTGGCACTTTTGGAGGGTTTTTAAAAGGGTTTTGGATGTTGTCTGGAGGCCCTCTGAGGGACAAGCACTGTCACATCTGTTTTAAGGGTGGAGGTATTGCCACTCTCACAAGGCAGGAGGAAGAGCATCCCTCCTCCACCTCCCCCTTCCACACTGGGATTTGTTTCCTGCAGGCACAGCCGTGCCCAGGGCTGGCTCGGCTGCAGGCTGAGATTTGGGATTGCTCTGACTCTGGCTTTGGGACAGCCTCTGGCAGATGGGCAGGCAGGGCTGGAGGGAGTTACCACGAGCAAACGCTGCTCTGTGCTTCTGAATCAGCGGCGTGGTGGTTTGTGGGGAGAGTCTCTGTAAAGAATGCTTGAATTTGGACAAAAAGCTGGGTTTTGCAGGAATTTGAAACCATGCATTGCTTTATAATCAGCCCACTGCTTTACAGATATCCAGAGGAAAACTACCACGTTGTCTCAAAAAAAAAAAAGTAAATATAATGCATTGCAATATTCTGGTATCACTCCCTGCACAGGAATTTTTCCTCATAGTTTGTCTCAGACCAGGAATTTTGTTTTGCTTTTCTCCCTAACATAAAGAGCTTCATGTGGAAAACCCCTCTGGAATAACTTAATCTGCAAAACTGTGTCAGTGAATTTAACAGGCTCTTGGAAAGGGAGTATCCAAGTTTACTTAGTTCTCTGCCATGTAAATGTGTCCACGCAGGGAGCAAATTCAGAATATCCTCAATGCTTGCATTCACATCACAGCTTATTTCAGAATAATTTCTTATAGGTAAGCAAGCTCTTCTAAAAGGAAATTTAATCTTTATCAGCAAGCTGTTATGCAATACACCAGAGCAGGAATATGGGAATGTGATGTCTGCACTGGCACTCTGCACCAACATGCAGACATGTGTGCTGCCAGAATTGCTAAAGAAGCTGAATCATGACCCAGGGACGTAGCTGGCTTCAATATCTGGATGGATTTAGGTTAGCTGGGACCCTGGGATGGCTCCCAGCTCCCTCAGCCAAGTTCCCTCACTGGGATATGACACAGGTTCACATCAGCCTGTTCCTTCTCCAGCCACCTTGGGATTTTCCCTGCCTGTGCAAGCAGAGCACAAGGCAGAATGATCAGGGACAAGGACAGCCAGGCACACTGTGCAACTCACACAGTTTTAATCACAGCCAGAATACCCAGAAACAAATAGTTCAGTTAGCCATGTGCTTTATTTAATATATCAGATCTATCCTGATGTGTTATGCTTTAATTAAAAAAAGCCAAACAAACAATGCCCAAACCAAGCAGCATATTTGAGCAGCTTCATTAGTTAATAAAACAAAAATAGAAACTCAATTTGGATTTATTTCAAGCTCTTTCCAAAGACCTTGAGTCTAATCTAATGAAATGCAGTGTCTGAGCATCGATGTGTGGAGTTGTGACCAGTGAAAAATCGTGTTTCCTGAGGAATGCAACTGGGAAGCAGAATGCACCCCGACTGAGCAGGTCTGCCCAGAGCTGTTTGTGTGTTTGTCCAAGCTGAGCATTCCCAGGGCTGGAATATTCCTGTTCCCAGGGCACAGACCCACCCACAGCCTCCCTGCGTTTCCTGCATCCCACAGCAGAGCACAGCTCTCCTCTCCTCTCCTCTCCTCTCCTCTCCTCTCCTCTCCTCTCCTCTCCTCTCCTCTCCTCTCTCCTCTCCTCCTCCTCTCCCTCTCCTCTCCTCTCTCCTCTCCTCTCTCTCCTCCCTCTCCTCTCCTCTCCTCTCCTCTCCTCTCCTCTCCCTCTCCTCTCCTCTCCTCTCCTCTCCTCTCTCCTCTCCCTCTCCCTCCTCCTCCTCTCCTCCCTCTCCTCTCCTCTCTCCTCTCCCTCTCCCTCTCCTCTCCTCTCCTCTCCTCTCCTCTCCGGGATTCTTTCCCAGCAAGTCACGGCTTGTGGGAGTCTGGGCAGGCTGTGGTTAGGTCAGGGAGGGACTGGGCTGTCAGTGAGGATGGTTTTGTGCTGCCAGGTGAGCAGGGCTGCAGCCCCAGAGCTCACCTGGGGCTTCCACCCAACCCTGGGTCCTGGAAGGTGCAAAAGGAGAATAAACATCTGCAAAGGAGAAAAGCTCCTTGAACTTTTTGGTTAGAAGGCACAGAGGATGCAATTTCCATTATTTATTTCAATTATTTATTCCTCAGAGGCACAGGCAGCTCTTACTTTCCCAGCATTGGCAACACTGTTGACGTAGGTTCATATATCACTTTTCTTACCTGATATAACAATGCTTGTAACTCTTTTGTTTACCTGACCTATAGTTTATCTAACCTTGAGAGAAGAATGTTTCATTTTAAGAAGCTCTAACTTATCATGTTTCTAACTTATCATCCTCATGTGATCTCACAGCAGCCTTTCATTGGTGGAATGTTTCCCACCGTTCTGTCAAGCAAATTTTTTTTCTGAGTTTAAACCGGAACTATTTAGTGACAATGCAAATAAATTTTGAAAGATGTATTAATTAATAACTTATTATAAATTAAGCTGCCAGTTTCATTGATACAGGTGTATAGCATCAAGATTGTTTCAATATTCTTTTCACTACAAATTTAGTTTAGGCTAAATGAAGAGGATTGTTTATCAGTAATAAATATCCTAAACACAATAATAACCTGTTCTAAAAAACAACAGTTTCAAATTTGTGATCTTCTGTCAATGCACCCACTTTCCATCAACAAAACATCCACACATCCTAAATATATTCCAAGCACTTAAAACCAGGACAAAACCACCACCTGTCCCTCCCATTTTAGCTGGCAGGAAAGCACACCCTATGTAATACACAGTTGGTTGAGGTAGGGGCAGTTCTGGTGAAGAAAATGCTCACCAAACACAGAAAGGCAAGAGAATTTCTGTGCTTCATGAACACAACAACCTGCCTGGAGCAAGCTCTGCTCTCATGCAATTGACTTCTATGCAAGTAGAAATATTTATTAAATTGCATGTGCACATTAAATGAAAGTCTGAAAAATATAAACAGAAATGAAAGCATAACCCCTTGCTGTTTCCTGAAACTTGATTCTGTGCATGATAAAAATACTCAGTATTGTTGACCATCCCTCAACAAGTAGGACAGGCTAGAATCTTTGGTTTTGTGGGGGTTCTTAAGAGCTTCCACCTACAGCTAACCCTACACCTTCCTTTAAACACACCTAAACAACCTAAACCAACCAACTAAAAAAAATAAATCTGCACATGAGGACTGTGCTTTATTATGCAGAAGCAGAAGAAGCAATCACATACTTATGTCTGACTGTTACATTTTTAGAAATACACAAACTACTTTTTTAAAAAATAAAAATAATGCTAGCAGGGTTGCAAACACCACAGGACATTTAACCCTGCAGAAGTCTGTAGCACAGGGTTGTGTCCAGACAGTTCTGGAATATCTCCAGTGCACCAGGAGGACGAGGCAGTGAATAAATGTCAACTGTGCCTCTCCAGAACTCCACTTACTGATTGTTTTTAAAATATTTCCACTTTCTGTCTATATTTAAATTCACACGGTGGTTAACCACAAGCAATCAGCAAGCCATCAGGCAATCTTTGCATTTAAAAAGCTCTGTCCTCAGATCTCTTGAGCTCAGGAACTCTCTGATACTGTGGACACAATACAAGTTTTAACAGCAGAAGTAGAAAGCTCTGACTGTTGACATGTGACAAGGGGAAAATCCCAAGTGGTTTTATGTTTAGGTGTAAATAGAGCTAAAAAAATACTTTCAGGAGAAAATTTCAGGCATATATAAAGGAATATCTCATCATCTCATGCAAGGAGCAGCCACAAATGTCTGTCATCTACTTAACAAAGGTGACAGCTATGCAGAAATCTCCCTATTTAGAAAGGTGAAATCATAGCCTGCACCCAATCAAAGACTAAAGGATCAAGAGAACTAAATGCAAATTCAAGAACAGGAGGCAGGAAAAGAAAATACTCTTGATGATAAGAATAATCATGTGACTCAAACTAAATGACACTTTGGATATCTTTAGGTCTCAGAAATGAATACATAAAATTAATTTACCAAAAAGGACTTGCCTAGCTCACCTAACCAAGTAGGTGCACAGAGAGTCCATTTCTGCTCTTCATCAGGATGTTCTCTCAAAAAGAACAGGAATGCAAAACCTGGATCACAGCCCACATCCACTCCAGAGCATGGAATACAGACAATTTCCTGGCACAGAGCTCTGAGCTGCAGATCCATGCACTTAGCAAAGGGTCAGGACCTAAAACCTTTATTAAAAGACAGGAAATCCTGAAACCTCACCTTGCCTACAATAGATCCTGCACCTCTCTTGTAACTGATGCTCATTACTTCTCATCTTTTCTAGCACACACATGGAGAACAAATGGTTTCACTGTTCCTAAACATCTTTGAGCACACATCATATCCCTTTTCTTCCACATCTGACTTTTCCCCATTCCCTTATTCAGGCTATACAGCCAGAGGAGTCCCTTCATCTGTCCTAATGGGGTTTATTTTCTAAAGTTATGATCACAATGATGTGTGATTTTTGTTCCTTTTAAGGACTAGAAATTTTACATTCTCAGGTTGCTGGAGTGAGTTGAGTTCTCATGACAAAAAAAAAATAATGCATGTGTCAGCTAATCTCCAGGGGGAAGATGAACACATTTATGTTTATGTTTATGTTTAAGGCAACATTTATGTTGCCTTGCATCCACTGATGGGATTTTGTCATTAATAGCTAAGCCAAAAAAGCAACTTTTGCCCATAAATTGAAGAGACACAGATCTTGGGGCTTCACCAAGAGGATTCCAATCAAATTTGGATTGTGTTGACACGTTTTACAAAACAAAGCTTAAAGCCAGCACAGAAGGATGTGTTCCAGGAGCAGAGTCCCACAAATTGCCTTTTATTACCCTTCAGCTTTTCATCTGGAGAGGCTCTGCTCCTGCCCTCCCCTCCCCAGGTCTGGGGCTGAATGGCATGCACAGCAAATACAGCCCATAGCTCAGCCCTTACTCAAACAATCAAGGCATCTGCTATGAAAGGCTGTCAGTGGAATGTGGCTCCAGCACAGCCACGGGCAGGACATCACCTTTGAAGCCACGACAATAATTTTAAGACAAGAGGCAGCTTGCAGTATAGAGAATGCATTGAAAATGCCTTTTCTTACCACAGAGCTGAGAAAAACTGGGGCAGCAGTAGGTGTGCTTCCCTTGGTTTGAAAGGATCAGGTGGACAGAAGGAAGAGGAAGCTCACCATGAAATGTTATTATGAGGGACACAACCCTGATCCTGGCTGGTAGAAATAAGTAAAAAATCTGCTTGAGTTGTTTGTGCAGTGTCATCCACAAGCAGAATCATGAGGAAACCCAACCCTGTTCAACTCCCAGTTACTCTGAGTTGAGAGCTGCCCATGGATGATAGGAACTGTCCTACTTAAATCATGGTGCACATAAAATAGAAATTATTTTGCAACTATTTTAAATAGGTGAAGAAATATCCAAAGATCTCTCACAATATGCACATAGAGCACAAAGTGAATTTTATAAGAAACATTTATATGTGAAATAATTTTTGAGACAGTAGGTTTTAATTTTTTTATGAACTACCTTTCCAGTGATAATAAACAATCTTTTCTTTTTTATTTGTAACAGTTTCTTCGTCATTATCAGAGGCATGAAGAGCAACGTTCATAAAACCACACTGGGTTACTGACGGTAACATAAACCAAAATAGAAGCATGGAGAAGACAAGATGGTTTTGGCAGAAAATCAACTGACAGGAACATAGAATTAAGTGTTTTTAAAAACCAAACAGACACCAGTAAATATTGCAATAACATTTAATTAACTCACTCCAACACAGAGACGATTACATCTACTACAAAAATGCAGAAAATTTTGCAGTATCCACAACACAAACCAGGTCCTGAGTTCTCACCTACCATCTCACAGTTGCAAAGTCTGTCCAGACTAATTGAGTGAATGCTCCTCATTCTTTTGAGCAGGGATGTGTCTGTTCATGCTTTTCTGTTGGTTTATTTCTCTGTGTATTTTCACTTTGTCCCCCCCCCTTCACTTCTCCCTGCTCCTACTCAAGGTTTGGGAGGGCAGTGCAGGGAATTCCAACAGAAATGGGAAGGCTGCACAGTGATTAAACTGAATTTGGTGTCAGGATGCAGCAGCCCACGAGCCAGGACTTACAAGGGGAGACTAAACCTTCATTATCCTCTGCCTCAGTCCACAAAAGCCCCACACCTGAGAGTGAAAGTGGCTGTACATTGCATTTTCTGCAGTGTGAGACAGGTGCCATGAGCAGCACCCTGCCAGCACTCCAAATTCAAAGTGCTCCCCTCAGTTCCCAACAATTTGACCCTGAGCCTCTCTGCTGTGCTGGCACAACTTTATAAAGCCACACGTTGATTTTGGGACAAGGAACTGCTTCCAACCAAATCTAACACCAGGGACAGGAAATGGGTGAAACTCCTTAGGCTGATAACATCCAATTAAAATGTAAATATCATTCAGGTTGTGCAAAGAAAAATACATCAATTAAAACCCCCTATTTTATTTAGGATTACCTGACTTTAGTCATTCTAACCTCAGCAGAGTGGGTTAAAGCAAGCTGCTGAGCACCCTGTGTGCAGAACAGAGCATTCCCACAAGGAGTTAATGCTGCATTTAAAATTCACATCCAGAGTATTTCACAACAGCCCCCCGAGGCAGACAAGCCCTTATTTCCTCGGAAGGGCTTGAAACAGGATCTGAGAGATCCAAGGTCCTGTGTATATGGAAACACAGAGGCACATAAAGGTGAGTCAACTAAAATATTGAGCCAGACAGATGGAAAACCACTTCACCTCTTAATCAGAGCAGCCACACGGGGCTTAAACTCATTTTAATTCGAGTGTTTCAATGGAACTTTTCTCAATATTCTTTATGTGCAGACAGGAGAGGAGTGAAGTTTTTGGGGCTGCTGCCTGGGTCAGAAGATGTACCTGTGGGGAAGCTGAAGCTGACACAGGGAGAGGTGCCACAGTGCTGGGGGAAGCTGCATGGGTGACTTTTCCAAGAGAATTATGTTCATTACTGTGGGAACACATTTGCAGGAGGGTGGGAAAGGTAAGCAGCTTTCCCTGCCCTCAAAGTTCTGTTCTTTCACACTGTGCCCTACCCCACCTCCTGGGGCTGGAGGAGCCTGCCTACTAAGTTGGGAAACATTCTCCTAATTAATAAAATTCACTACATAGCTGGAACTTGAAAAAACATGTATAAAAAAGGTTTTGCAGAATGCTGTGGGCTCAAGGATTCCATCGGCCCAAACTGCCCACTTACAAATACCAAAAAGTGGAATTAAATCAATTAGCTGGGGTTTAAGCATGTTTTTCCAGCAAAGACTGGGCTTAGTGACTGAGGCAGCAAAGCAAAATTCTGAGGGCTTTGAACTTTTTCTGAACCTTCTTCATTTTTTAAAATAAATAGACCACTCATGGCAGTAAAGACTGATTGGTGTCCATTAAAGGCATCAGTATCAAAAATAACTACTGCAAGAAATATGATTTCTGTAAGATATCAGCAATAAGGTTTGTTTGTAACAATAGTTTGTAATCAAACTATAAAAGTGATCATGAATAATGATCTGTATTACATGCTTAGGCTTATAGCTTTAAAAAGATGACAGTGGGGTACTACATGTGTATAATCCACTTGTTAAATAAAAATTTTTATTTAGAGGTTCTCACAGGTTGAATTAACAACAGAACTACCTCTCTATATAAACAGAACTTTGGGTGTCATTCCTTATTTCATTTAAGGAAAAATTAATGAAAAGAGAGGTATCAGAGCATTATGTGAAAATAGATATTCTAAATTTAGGGTCAAAAGGTTATTTTTAGACATCCTACCTGAAATGTTAAGAGGAAAGTGGAAATTATTATAGACCCAGTGAGGCAGAGTTTACTAAAGCAAAGCATGGACTGCATCACTGCAGTATATTTACCCCAATAAATCCTGATAATAAATACTCCAGTATCACACTGATTCTAATTCTAATATGACACACATGAGAAATAAAATATCTTTGTAAAGCATCACCCTTTGGTCTGACATTGCCTTGCATGGAAATATTTTCATCCTCATTAGTGTTTGTTCTTAACCTCAAAATGATAGTGTATGCCACTAATATTATCACAAACTCAGAGATGAAAAAACCAGAAATAATAGGAAATGGGATTTGAAAGACACAGAGAGACATAGGGAAAAATGATCAAAGGCTTCTGAAAAATTATTTTTTTGGTATTGATTAATCATTCACCATTTCAAAACCAACATTGGATTTGTCCATATGAAGTTTGCAAAATTGTTTAGTTTCACAATTTTTCAGTAACTCGATTCAGCTGTTTCTCCTTTGCCATTATTTTTTCAGCTTTAGCATTTAAATGAAAG
The DNA here is from genome assembly GCA_034336665.1 of Luscinia megarhynchos. Taxonomy (NCBI): domain Eukaryota; kingdom Metazoa; phylum Chordata; class Aves; order Passeriformes; family Muscicapidae; genus Luscinia; species Luscinia megarhynchos. The sequence goes on from JAPFBE010000003.1 coordinate 4,713,580, forward strand.
AGCAAAACTCATAAAACACCAAAAAAAAATATTTTAGACCAGACAAAGCAGCTTTCCTGCACTTTTTTTTCTTTCTCTAAGAACTATCTTGCTCAAGAGTTACACCAAGGAAATGTCATCACACTCATGGGTACAAAGCTAGTTCTCACTGGCCATAAATAAGAGCTGAGGTTCTGAGGCAGGAGGGACAGAAGGTGCTGCCCCATAAAGTGATGTCAATGTGAAAGCCCCTTCTGATCAGGAGTGAACACCCTCAAGATGCAGAAAAAATATTATAGAGGCACCAGTATTTGTGTTAACAAATTTTTTATTGACAATTTTTTATTAACAAATTTTTATTTACATCAATTGTTTTTTATTAACAAATTTTACTATTTTTATTTTTTTATTAACACTGTTAATAAAAGTACAGCAACTGCTCTTGTCCTGGTTTACTTGGTACAGAAATAGCACTGAATGGATAAATTATTTTTTTAAATACAGGACAGCAAAAAGTGGTCAAGCTGCAAACCATTTTTAGTTGAAGCTAGTCTTGGCAATGTTTGAGCATCAGACTTACATCGAACAGCTTGGTGCAAATGTCTGATTTCTCTTTGAAAAGATCCCAAACATTTCCAACTAACCAAGGAAACACCAGATCTTGTTGTATTTTTTTTCAGACCAGCAATAAACACTCCAGATCTGGCTACACACTACAAGTTTAACCTTTGTCAAAAAGATTATTTTAGTCCCAAGAAAAAAGAAAGAAAATTTGAATGAAATGTCACAAGTGTTATGCAGATATCACAGAGTGGGTCAGGTAGGGAGGCACCACAGTGGCTGATCTGGTCCCACGTCCCTGCTCCAGGGGAACCACCCCAGAGCACAGGGCACAGGATTTTGTCCAGACAGGTCTGGAATATCCCCAGGAGGGAGCTCCACCCCCTCTCTGGGTGCTCTGTTCCAGTGGTTTTCATTTTTGTCTTTGCTACCCTGATAATCTGGTGTTACAAAGACACTGGGACACGTTGTTCAGGGGTAAGACTGAGCAAAAACTCCCCACTGTGAGCCAAATCCAGAAAGAAAATGGAAAAGAAAATGCCAATATCAAGTATTTCACATCACAGTTCTGCCAACAAGCTCCTCCTAAGTGCAGTAAATTCACACTCTGTGGGTAGCCTTAGCAGAGAAGCTGTTAATTGCTATCTACTGATAATGCACCACATAAAACTTGCAAATCTCAGTGGCAAGCAGATTTCCCACTGTTCCACAAATGCAGCAACACCTGAGTGCTTTATACCTTAGAGCATAACTTCCTACACAAGGGTACTTCATAGATTCAATAGGAAAATTTTGCAAAAATCAGGATTTCCTTAGGTGTATACTATGACACTCTTCAGCTTAGGTCACAGAGACATTGTTAATGTTGGTCCAATTCTCCTTTTTTCACCTTTAATTAAAACTCATTCACCTTTAATTAAAATGTCTACACCTGTAATTACACTTGATTACAGTGTTAAGAATAAAGAGCAGGATACACAAGAGCCAAACCAGCTATATTAAAAAGTCTGGTATATTATTGCTATTACATCCACTGAGTCTGCCTGTAATTTTCTGCAGAATCTGATTTTTTTGTTTTCTATTTGAGTACATTTAATACTATTTAAAAACTGTAAAATACAATAGCCATCATGATAACAGCAGTGTATTAAAGAAAACACTATAGAAACAATAAATGTTTCCCTTTTTCTAAAAGATTCATACAAATCCTAACTTAAACTTAAAATTCTTATCCCTGAAAGGGAAGAAACCTCTGCCATTAAAAACACTTTGTTAAAATCTGCACCTGCTGAGGCCCTGATCTTAGAAAAGGAAACCTCAGCAGAAGTTCTCATGACATCACCTCTTCACTCTCTTTCCATATTAATAATAGCTGTCAATACAAACAAAAATCCAGGATAACCAGGAATGAAGGAAAAAAAATAAAAATAAATCAGGAATGAGGCCCTGCTGAAGGGCTTCATGCAGGTGGGGCTTATCAAAGCTCAGGTGAACTGAAGCCAGTGTTGTTTTCCAGGTAAACTGAAGCCAGAATTACCTTCTGATCTTGGAATATTGTCTCACAGAAGCTGTGTGAAAGGTGAGGTAGGAATGACCTGCTCTTCCCAGCTGTAGGTGCTCCCCAGTGTGATTGCAAAATTCCCCTGTGCATTTCCATACAGAGCAGCATTCTTCCCATTCACACCTTGTCTGGTAGCAGCAATCCCGTGTTCTTAAATTTGCTTCCTGGGGCCATTGCCTAAAAGCTTTAGTTATATTACATTTCTCTGAGTTTCTTTTGTAAAAATAGTAGTTGAGATTATAGTCTCCTCAATGACATGAATTTTTTTGGTTTTTTGGTTTTTTAATTACTGGATACCTTATTTTAAGTATCTGAGGCCATATCTTGCAAACCAGAAGCCACAAGTTGTAACATTTTCATTACAACCACATGGTAAGAGTCCTATGACCACCATCCCAAACATGTGCTGAGAGTGCCTTTCTCATAATTTAACTCCCTGGCAGGGCTGTAAAACCTCTTTGCACACAGAAAAGCCAAGCAACCATTACCAGGAGTGCAATTCCAGCCACTGACACCAGTGTGGGATCCCACTGAACAGGGCTGGCTCCATTTTCTTGTTCTCTGGATGCAGCTCTGGAACTGGCACAGCTGCTAAATTGGTGAGAAAATTGATGGATAGAAAGAAAAAAGGGATTTGCAGCTCAAAGCTGGTTCTTGGTGGGGAATGATACAGAGGGAAATCAGTTTTCTGCTCAATTGGATGCATGTTTGTATAAAGGGAGCCACAGGAATGTAAACCAATGAGAAATAGTTCCACTGCGTTTTTGTTACTCTGAGCAGATACAACAGCAGCAAACTTCATTTAAAAAATTCTTCTGGCCCATTCTCCGTGGTTTTCCACCTCCCTCCTCTTCCCTGTGTTGCTAGCTCTAAAGATCTGCCAGATCAGCTGCTCTGAGAGCCACTCCCTGCCTTGCTTTATTCCCTGGATTAGTTTTTGGGCTCCAGGAGGCTCTGAGCAGATCAGCTGACGGATCTCAGGCAGCAGCAGACTTCGGGAGCAGGATGGCAACAGGCAGCTGGGAGGAGGCTCTTCACTTTCTCATACAGATCTGGGAGACAAACTCTGCCCGGTAGCCTCAAGCATCAGTGCAAAAGCCTGACTGTGTCTTCCCTGATGCTCGTGCTGATGCCACTGATTAACAAACGTGGGTGCTGACATCATTCCAGGCTGAAAAAACCGAGTGGGAAAGTGGGAAAACGTGCAGGAATGGCTGTGCCAACTCTGTGTGTTCAACAGGCACCATCCACACGCCTGACTTTGTGCTCTTTGTACTCCCAGCTACTAAAAATACCCCTCTGGAAGTGTTCCCCTAGCAGAAGGTGAAATACTGGAAGGCTTCCCAGAGAAATGATGGTCTGGTATTCCAAGTGGGACACTCCTCAGGTTGTAACAGGTCAATCCAAACTTCTACAAGCAACCTTTTCCCTGAAACAGGAACTCCTGGCATCCCTAAAGACAGAGGGAAGAGCAGGAAGAGCTGTGTTTATGCTGGACATTAAATAATCCGTGGTCAAGTAACTTTATTAAAGCTATTCCGGCCACAGTATTAATACCACTGGAACAAAATATCTCAAGTTATAATTATTCTAATTGACCAATGCCAGTATCCACAATATCCCAAAGACCAGAGGCAAAAACCACCAGAGGGAAAACTGTGGGAGAGGCTTTGAAATCCTCCTGTCCGTGATGGCACAGCCTCCCCTTGTCTGTACATCCCACCTGACCTCCACATCCTGCTTCCTTCTCTCTGCATCCCACCTGAACCTCTCACATCCCCTTCCTAGTTTTTATATTTTATTTGAACCTCCCACATTGCCCTTTCCTTGTCTCCCATCCCACCTGAACACCCACAACTCTCCCTCCTTCCCCCTACACCCCACCCACCCTCTAATCCTTCTGTTTGTACTTCTGTTAGCTCAGGCTCAACCCCACTATTTTCAATATCCTACATCCCAAACACAGGCACCTCTAAAGGCAATGGAGAGCTGCAAGGATTCTGGAAGGATTTGCAGCCAAGCACAGATCACACACATTGATTTTTTGCTTCCAGACTGATAAGTGTCCTGTACAACCAGAATTTGTGATTTCTTTCAGGCATTAATTGATAACAGCAAGTTCTTGCTCTACTTGAATTACTCCTTAAACCACTCTTCATTTTGATAAAATGCTTACAACTTAATTTGTAGACACCTTTCCAAGTAGGCAGACTCAGAAACAGTGGCTGTACTGTGAGAAGACAAAGTAAATTAAGAGGGAAATGTGTGTTTTGTATAATTGGAATGACAGCTATCCCCTTTACTACCTGCAAATGCTCTCGGGGTGAGTGCATGATTTTAGAACAACAGCAGTAATCAGAGCACCCTTTACTCTTTTCCAAGCTCTTTCTGCTGGGAACACCTCATATCTCTGTTCAACCCACTTCTTACTTAAATAACCACACAAGTATATCATGCCTGGAGGAAAACTTAGTGCATGTTGGGATTTGCATGTATTTCATGGGAAAAAAAGTAGTGAAAAAGGGAGGAGAGTGAATGAGGAATGGGCACATTTGCCTTCAGGACAAAGTTTCCAATTTTTCTCTTTGGTTATGCAATATAAGATTTTTTTTTTTAAATTTTTTTTTTTTTGGTCTTTAAAAATGGTGCTTTGTCACTGATTCCAGTCTCTTCAGCAAATATCTGTTGGCATCAGCATGGCCTTCATGGGAGAGAAATAAAGCAGCTATTCTTTACTTTTAAAGACACACAGAGGCCCAAAAAGAACCCACTCCTGCCCAAACACCCCCAACCTATGCACCCATATTTACAGTTCAGCAATCCTGAATTTCACTCCCTAACAAGGGCACAAGAGCCACCTGTGTCAGTCAGACAAAGGTATTTATTCCTCTGAAAGCTCTGCTTAGGGTCAGGGCATTGGTGTGGAGAGGAGGCAAAAGGAGCTTGAGCATGCAGTTTATTTATTATTTTTTATCTACCAGCCAGTATAACAGACTGAGGGCCATTCTTTTGTATCTCCCTTGGTAGAGCAAGGATCTAGGGTTAGTATTTCCCCATCCTTTCCTGTAATGAGCTGATTTGATTTTTAAGAGGTTTTTTTTTATTGTAAAGTCCCCACTTTACTATCTTTACAACTCTCCTGTTCCTGACTTGCATGCAGGCATCACAGGTTTTATTCTGTGTGTGAGAAAGGACAATCACCTTTGAGAAAACCCTGCTCACAACCTCACTTCCACAACTCCCAAAAGCCATGAAATGTGGGCCTTCTTCATCCTCTTATCACTGACATCTCCCTGCTTGGTTTCTGCATGTTGCTGCACATAACAGCACACTGAGCGTGTGAATCCAAACCTTTGAGTTTAATTGGTTTAATTCACACTGAGCACACATCAACACTTCTCCCTGCAAGGTAACAGAGCACAGATCCTGTGCAATAATCAGTGATTAGTGCACAGCCCTGCAGCCAGCCACAGCCTGCCATCAGCTCAGCACAGCAGGCTGAACTTGAATTCTCTCATGTATTTTTTAGCTGTGCTTCCAATGTTCTCATTGCCCCTCAGGCCCCTCTTTCCCCCTGGTTCTGAATCCCTCTCTGGATGCTGAGAACACTGGAACTGTTCAGCCTGGGGAGGAGAAGGCTGTGTGGAGACCTCAGAGCAGCCCCCAGTGCCTGAAGGGGCTACAGGGGAGCCAGAGAGGGACAATTCATGAGGAACTGGAGTGATGGGACAAGGGACGATGGGTACAAACTGGAAAAAGGGAAATTTAGTTTAGGTATTAGGAATTAATTCTTCCCTGTGAGGGTGGGGAGGCCCTGGGATTGCCCAGAGAAGCTGTGGCTGCCCCTGGATCCCAAGGCCAGGCTGGACATTGGGGCTTTGGAGCAGCCTGGGATAGTGGAAGGTGTCCCTGCCATGGCAGGGGGTGGACTGGATGATTTTTAAGGTCTCTTTCAACCCAAACCATTCTGTGATAACCAGGAACGGGACAAGAGCCCTCAGGCTGTGCCAGGGGAGGCTCAGGTTGGACATCAGGCAGAATTCCTTCATAGAAAGGCTGGTCAGGCATTGGAAGAGCTCTGGGCTGGAGACAAGGTGGGGATAAGTCACAGCTTGGACTCACGGATCTCTTTTCCAGCCTAAAAGGATTCTGTGATTTTACATTCACTAAACATGGAAGATACGAGTCCTGGCGACTCTGAGGATCCCCTGAGCTCTGTGCAAAGCTGTGCTGGGCCAGGCACTGAAATAAAAGAGCATGTGGCTTGAGGGAAGGCTGGCAGAGCTGCCCAGAGCTGCTCCCATGAACAACACCCTGCACGTCATTCCCAACGCCACAACTCCGGCCAACGAGCCAGAGCTTGTGCTGCCTCCTTCCCTGAGCTTCCATCGCCCATCACAGCAGCAACCTGAGGCTCAGGTGGGCAGAAGGGTGGGAATCTGTAGAAAAAACTTGTTTCTCCTAATTTTACCTCCTCATTCTGCCATTATTACTCTTTTTTGGGGTTTTTTTGGTTTTTTTTTTTTTGGTTTTTTTTTTTCCCTTACACTTCCAGGACACCTTAAAAAAACCTACAATTAAAACCAGAAAAACACAGGAAAGCACTCAAGTGACAGCAAAGATATTAGGCTGAAAAACTTGGCTTTAAATGAAATAAACCTCCAAACCCAGTGTTTTTCTTGCTTTTCATATCAGCTGCTCTACAGACATTGCACCCAATAATCAGCTTTTCAAAAGTGTCAGCAACTAACCAGGCACTGGTCAATACAGCTCCTGGATAAAGCAGGAATACAAGGGAATTACACCCCAAATGTTGATTGAATTCTTACTTTGGGGGTGACACTGAAATCCCTAGGACCCTTTCTGCTCAGATATTGAGAATTAAGCAACAGTGAGCTTGGACTCTTTGGATGAGTGATCCAACATTTCAGCCATCATCAGCTGTGCAAGAGAGCTGAAAAGGGACTTTTTATAAGGTATGTAGAGACAGGACAGGGGGGATGGCTCTAAACTGAGGGTTAGGTTTAGTATTAAGAAGAAATTCTTCCCTGTGAGGGTGGTGAGGCCGTGGCACAGGGTGTCCATTGAACTTCTGGCTGCCCCTGGATCCCTGGATGTGTCCAAGGCCACACTGGACAGAGCTTTGGGCAAACTGGGGTAGTGGAAGGTGTCCCTGCCCATGGCAGGGGGTGGGACTGGATGGTTTTTAAGGTCCTTTCCAAACAGAGCCATTCTGTGATTTGAGGTTCTACTGCAGAATCCTGTCTGAACTGAGATGGCAGCAGTATAGATGCAGAACAGCCCTACAGCACCCAGGAAGGAAAATAAATCCAGAAGAGCTTTCTCAAAGCATGTAGGGCAAGAAACATTCTTTGCAACAGTGGCTGCACTGATTTTTTAGCAGCTTCCTGCCATGATCAGTGCAAAATGAATACTCAAGACAATCAAGACAAGCTGATGGGAAGCATGATAGAAATATTTTGTTTTTTCCTTTATCCTGCTGCCACCGTGAGACTTTGGGTTTGCTGTAGAGCAAAAGCCCCTACATGGAAACAAACCTTGGTAACTAATCTCAGAGATTCAAGTCACTTGGCTGCATTTGTGTCTCCAAAACTGCTTTTCAAACAGAGCTTTGCTGTGCATCATGGTGTGGATGAGCAGATCCTCCTCCCATGTTCATCTCCTTTCACAGATAAGGCCAATAGTGAAAGGGCCAAAGAATACAAGGGTTAAAGAGCTTCCAACAGGTACACCCAAATCAATAATAAATATCAGGCCCAAAGGAATCAGGATTGACATTATTATTACTGTAAACAGCACCAAGGAAATCTCATCACTGGGCAAGAATTCAAAAATGCATGGGGTACCTATAGTTTGGATGTGACTGTCACTTGGATGTGTGGTATTTTTTCCATTCCTGGTTTTGCAGATGAAAAATTGAGACACCTTTGTGTATGCAGAACAAATCACTGGCAAACTGGCAGGGAATTCAGTTCTTGAAATAAATCCAACTGTTACCTGGATATTAGCTTCAGGCAATCTCTGGAACAATAAGAGTACAGAAATGTGGCTGGTTGGACTGGCAGGAGACTGGCTGGTGGGTTTCTGCAAAAAGACTTACTTTTCACAATGACACAGTTTAACCAAAAAAGAAAAAAAAAAAGGATTTAGAAAGTGTAGTAACACTTGATACAGTCAATTCTCCTGAGAGAACTCAGCACAGAAACCATGAAAGATTCAATCTCTTCTGTTATTACCAGCAACAAGCTACAGAATAAATATTTTAGAATGGTACCCCGTGTTCCTATAATTTGGGATGTACAAAGTTCCATGGGATGAGGGTTAATCTTAGTGCTTTTGGGGCAAATCTGAGAGATTCAAATCTGAGATTTGAAGGAAAAAAAGTCTGATATCTTAATTAAGGAACAGTAAAGAATAACACTGGCAGAGAAAGTGTTCTGTACCTTGATGCTCCTTTACTTCAGAGCCCAGTGTGCCACAGACAGCATTCAATTAAATAAGTCTTAGCAATAAACAATGACAATACACAGAACACCACACAACATCACTCCTTTGGCTCCAAGTAATTCCAGTTTGTGACTGAGCAGCTGTTATGCAAAAATCTCCAACACGTGGCTGAAAACAATGAAACCTTCACATCCTACAGCTGAAAAGGCAGGAAACAAATTGGCAGAGGAAATTTAGATTGCACATCCCTTTTGGAGTGGTTTTATTTCTTGTGCAGTTTGAAAACAGCATCAGTACAACTTTGGTATTCACCTGGAAAAGGCTTAGTTGGGAGAGCAGTCGCTGCTTGTCCAAGGGAAGCTCTGTCTGAAAAGGCAGCAATTTCCAACATCTCCAAACAAAACAATTTGAAACAAAAAGCAAACAGAATAACTTGTTCTGGAAGTTGGTTTTTTTTTCATGGTGCAGCACACCCAAGATACAGTTGTTTTCTCATAGGGATGTTAATAACAGAAGCAATAATAAAATCATGCTGGGAGATGATGAGGCACCACAGCAAGGGCTGTGGAGAAAATCACAATCCTGTCTCAAAGGAAGGTTAGCTTTTAGAGAGCTTTCTATTGCCTGGCCTAACCAGAGCCTTTCCAGTGGTTATATTTTCCTCTCCTGAACATTATTTAAGGTAATTTTTACAGTAAGAACAATCACCCACTGGAACAACCTTCCCAGAGTTGTGTCACTGGAGGTTTAAAAGATGCAATTAGTCAGGATGCTGGTTAGCAATGATTTTGTGATTCTATCACCTCACCTATGCTCCCTTTCCCCAAAAAAAAGGCTGGACCAGCTCAATCATCTTTTGAGGTGCCTTCCAGCCTGGGCTGTTCTGTGATTTTGGGGATGCTGAGAGACAGAAGAGGGACATTTCTATGTGAAAACCAGCACCTATCCTTCTAAAATCACCTGGAATCAACCACTGCCTGGATGGGGTTATTGAGGCCAGGTAGCACAGCAGGGATGCCAAACCCCAGAAGAGAACAGAAAACCAGGGCATTACATTAGGATAGAGATTTTGTAAAGCCAGAGAGGTCTCTAAAGGTTGATTTCCTCTGAGTGCAACTCTTACCAAACAGGAAATTATGGGTTAAAATGATGCAGGTTGATTCAATGTAGCACAAATGCCACTGTCAGTAGTAATAACATAGAGCAGATGGATTCTGCTAAGGCAAAAAACCTCTTCCTCCCCAATTAAAAGCCTAATCACCATTTATATGTGTCTCAATAAAACTCTGATTGTGTAAAAATTCTGTATTTACCATAATAACTCAACCTAGGAGTTGTTTTCCCTTCCTTTCCCCCCCTTTTTTCATAGAACCCTGCCAGAAGATAATGTGCCTTTGCCAATTAGGCATCAAACATGGGGAAAAAAAGTTTCAAGTACATAAACAATATATTTCATAAATAAAATCTGGCTTCCTCTTGCCCAGTGGTTTGGTGTGAAACAGAAGCATTTGTGGACAGGACAGCTGAGGAGAAACTAAACTAGCTCAAGCCAGTGGTGAAATAATCCAGGAACTGTACTCAGGATTATTGGGAGGCTAAAAAATTATGAGATCTCATTGTATTTATGTGAAAAGTACCTAAGAAAGATAGAAGTGATAAGGGAATGAAAAATTCTCTTTCCCACACCACTGAAAGGTACCTTTCTTTCTGATATGCATCCTTGTCCCATCAAATACTGATCCCTCCATGTAGGTATTTTACAGACCAGTTGACATTTAAATAAAAGTAGCTCTGCTCCTCTGACACACAAAATCTGTCACCAGAAACTCCTTTCCTACCCCTGTCCTGCAGCTTTACACAAAGCCTGGTACACCAAGCCTCTGGACACAGCCATGGCACCAAAAAAACCACTGGAGGTTAATTTTAATATCCAGACATTTAGACTTTGGGAGCATTTGTTGTAGAGATTATAAGGCAACCTTTAGGGGTTAAGTAGTCCATGTTAGTAGAGACTTTCAAAGTTGAAGTCATTCCTACTCATATTTCTGCTAAAACATACAACTTTTTCATAAATATGATAAGCACAGACAGGATTTTTTACAACCACCAATCCATCCTCACTGTCAGACACAGCAGCTGCTTTTCCCTCAGGGAAAAAAACCCTTCAGCACAGTTCTGTGGCTCAGTCTGCTGCCCCAAAGGACCTTGATCTTATGCCACAATGGGGTTTGCCCTTCAGGATTTCAAGCAACATATTATATATATATATATGCATATTATATATATATATATATTTATTTAGTTTATTCCTTTTTGCTATCAGCTCATTTTCCCTGTGGGAATATTATTATCTTCTTGACATGCAAAAGTCCAGACTGCACATGGATGGAGAATGAAATGAAATGAAATGAAATGAAGGGGTACTGTCAGCAAAGCTGTTTGACCCAACCCACAATTTGCATCCCCAGCAGTCATGCAAACCTCACCCATTATACACTGGGGCACACTGACTCCATGTGGCAGGACACAGAATATGCTTCAGACGTTCCTTTTACTTTTTTCCTGCACTTCACACAACCTTGTGCGTGGCTGTGAACTCTGGAAATAAATTTTGGAAATGGAACAGAATCCGTATGTTTTTTCTGTGAGAAGGGGCAATGTGGGGATGAAAAAATTACTGAATTGTGTTGGTAACAGTGTTTTTCACACAAATACTCACCAGGAACACACAGTAAAATACAAAGGCTATATATATATATGTATATGTATATATATATATAAAAAGAATGCTTTCTCAAGTGTTTATTACACGATGAAATAAGTCTAATTGAAAAAAATTCACATCCTGAATTTCAAAGGGGACTGATTGCTCTTGAGGCCTAATAGCTAAAAGCAAGATTGAAAGAGCAGGTTTAAAAAAATTACATAAAACTGTATCATATTCTTCTTTCAGTTTGTAATTGGTTTGATTGAAACTTGCCTAGAAGACCATAAAAGTTTGCTCAGCATTAGATCAGCTCTCTGGCTCAAGTAGCACTAACACTGTCTGATGAGCACAGGGTTTTTCCCATGACTAAAATGGAAATAACTGGTAACATTTTCTTCCACACCACACTCATGCCCACCCCAAAACCCCAAATTCCACCTACTTTACTGATGTTTTTAGATACAAGACCTAAAGAAGATAAGAAACAAAGACAATTCTTGTTTTGCCCCTTTGTGTCTTCACATTTCAGTCTCTACCAGCTGACCACACACAAGGACATTCCACCCACTGAACAAGGTCTTCAGATGTCATTTCCAGACATGGAAAGAAGTGACATGGTATGAAACGTGAAGTAAAAGGGTTTTTGTACATCACAAGTGCTGCAAAATCTGGGATTTCTCTGCTTTGGTTAAGGTGTGTGATGATGCACCTGTCAAATCTCAATCTTACTGCACAATTGCAAGGGGCTGCTAAAATTCGTGGTGAGATATTTTTTTTCCTTTCTGTTATTTTTTAAGACAGTGCAAGGTCTAGAGACAGTGTGAGAATCTCAGACTGGGGCGTTGCAGGGCGATCTGCCAATTTCAGCTTAAATTTCATTGTATAAACGTTTTCCCATCTCTGTTTGGTATCCAGCAAACAATCCTATTAGAAATTTTCCAAGGGTCTGTGTGTTTTTTTGTGTCTCTGAGTAGTGTCCAGGCCAGCACGTGCCCCAGTATAAATCAGTAGCTGTACATCTGCTGCTGCTGCTGCTCTGTCTGGACGGGCTGCTGGCCCGGCTGCTGGGGCGCGGCCGGCGCCGGAGGCTGCAGGACATCAGTCTGGGGCACTGACCTCCAGCTCAGGGGGTGCTGATCTGGCATCTGGCTGCCCAGGGGAGCGATGGAGTTCACCAGGGTGGTCAGGTTTATGAAATGGGCCACGGACTGGGGGTTGGGCGCCTCGGGCTGCGGCGGGAGCGGAATGTCACTCTGGCGGTTGTGCAGCATGGCCGAGCCGCTGACCGTGTCGAAGGTGACCGTCAGGATGGAGCTGTCCAGCTGCAGCTGCCGCTCCGGGGGGCTCAGGTGGCCCACGGCCACGGGCTGCAGGCTGGTGAACTGGCTGCCAGCTGCCGTGGTGATGGGGGTCACCGTGATGTTGGTGAGCCCCACGGAGCTGGAGGGGGCTGTGACGTTTGGGTCGCTGAGGGTCACCACCACCTGAGGAGAAACACAAAGGTGACCTCAGGCTTTGTCTTAGTGATCAAAAGTATGTATTCTATCACCATCTGTTGAAACCAGGTGGGGCAGTGATCCCTATCTCCCTGGGAGATATCCTCTGCTAATGGGCCATCTGTTAAAACCAGGTGGAGCAGTATTCTTTATCTTTTCCATCCAGGGAGATATCTCCTGTTAATGGGCCATTGAGTCCCAGTGCACGACTGATAAAATTACATCATCCCAACTGGGAGATGCTCCAGCCAGGGGAGGAGCCAAGTCTTTCCTACCCAGATAGAAAAAAACTGAGATTTGGAGCACCAAACCAGCCTTTTCCACTGGCTTCCAGAGAAAAACTGGACCCTTCTACATCATCATTGGACCTCTGGAGGAAAATCTGCACCTTCTACAGGAGCACTGCTCCAGCTGAACCACATCTGCCACTGCAGGAGGATTGAATGGGACTGCTGCCAGCACCCTGACTGACTGACAGGTGTCAGCTTGGATTCTGACTCTGTCAATGTTTTGGATTTGGGGGTTTTTTGGGGGGGTTTGTTTTTTTGTAATATTGTATTTCTATTTTAATTTTTCCTAGTAAAGAATTGTTATTCCTATTCCCATATCTTTGCCTGAAAGCCCCTTAATTATCAAAATTGTAATAATTTGGAGAGAGGGAGTTTACATTGTCTATTTCAAGAAAGGCTCCTGCCTTTCTTAGCAGACACCTGTCTTTCAAACCATGACAGATTTGTAGCTTCCAACTGAACACCAAACACCAGGGAAGTGCTGGTGGGCTCACATATCCACCATGAGAGAAGTCACACACAGGTGGGAATGTAGGAAACTTGGAATATACTGACTTCCATGTGTAGAAGGAAGATGGTGATGGGAAAGAGGGATATGCAACGTTTAGAACAAACAGCCAAATTAACTTTTCACTCTTTTAATCTCAGCTCCAGCCAGTTAATGATATTTGGCAAACGATGCTAACACCAGGGGAAATGAAAACAAACATGAGGATATTACTGGTCTGACTTCTTGGGTTTTTAAACCCATCTTTGTATTACCACAATTTATCCAATCAGCTCCAAATGTTCCAACCCCTCTTTTGTGATGCTTTTTAACCAAAAGAGTTATCCCTCTAAGCAATGCCACCCATCACCCTCCTCCTGCAGCTCACCTGTTGGATGCTCTGTACAGCTGAATTAGTCTCATCTCCAACATTCCCTGTGAATTCACCTTCCTTCTCTGTGTATTCACTGAAGGCAGGGTCCTCAGGCACTTGAGCTTCCTCCTCCTCACCTGACTTTTGTTTTTGTTTCTGGCCACGTTTAGGAGCTTTTATGGGCTGCTTCCCTTCTGGCAGCTCACCCTGTTCCAAGGCTAATTCCGGCTGGAGCAACACATTTCCAAAGAAAACATCAAGTCCTTTTGCTTAGTGAGGTTCCAAGTAAGAGACAATCACCTGAAGCTCGTTTACTGTCAGTTCTCGAGCAAAGAAACAAACTTTAGCAAAATCCTGACTCCAGGGATTGAGACCTCACCCTGTAATTACATTCTGCCTGTTATACAACCAAGCAGATCAGCAGCTTATGGCTGCTTGGACATGTTCCACTGGGGCTGACTCTCAAAAAAAACACATTCCCCACTCATCAGCCCACGCCCAGCTATGTTATGTACCCAAAATGTGATGTCCCACCTCACCCTGCAGCAGGCCTGGAACTCACCTGAACAATCCCAATTGAAGAGGCATCAATGGTCGTGGTCTCTGGCAGTGGCTCTAAATCATCAATCCTCACTGAAAGAATCTGAACACAAAGAGGTGTTAGCTGCAGAACTGCAGCAGTGCAAACCACAGTCAAACAGCACAGCATTTCCCTGATAAACTCCATCACCAAGCCAAAGTGATGTAATCTAACAGTTCACACATAGTATTTAATACAGGGAGCCAACTGTGGCTTTTTAAAACAACCTTTTGGCATATCATATTTTCCCTCTTGCTGAAACCCAGCAAAATTTAAACACAGTAAAAGAACATGTCCATTTTCATATTCTAGACAGAACATAATCCTCTGGGAAGTGATGAATTCTACAGAAAACAATGTGCTTGGGGAAAAAAAAGTATTATGTTAGCATTTCAATTTATAAACTATCAACTGTGTCCTACTTCATTATTTTCAGATGAATCTACACATCTCAGCTCATGAAAGAACAGAGACAAACTGCCCTCTGGATTTCAGATATGTAGCTGCATTTTAAATCCCCAAATCAATAAACAAAGCATTTTGTTGACTTCCTTCACAGTCATCATGATAAAACAGCAAAGAAATGCTAATGAAAAATTGATAGTTAAAATTTTTTTTAAAGCCTCAAAGGGAGCAGAAAAGTCTTAGTCAAACCTAAAAAAGAAATGTTGAGGAGAAACACAATATTTAGAACTCAGATAAAACCCCACTGGAGTCAGACAAAACATCCTTCTAATCCAGATTCTCTCCAGTCAGCATTCATCTTTAATACTGAGAATAATTTTGTATCATCAGCAGATGCTGCCATCACCTCTCTACTCACCACTTCTTTCAGATCACTTCTGAATACAGAGAACACAATGGGGAAAAAGAAATCCATTATACTCACTAATGGATGGAGATAAAACATGAAAAAACATATATTTAAGCCCGGGCAGAAAAAGATTTAAATAATCAGAAGAATTTCATTTTTAGGGACTGAGAATCACATAGTGAAATGGCTGATTCAGTTAAGATATTCAGATACTACTTAAAATTGGGCCCAAAAGAACAAAGAAAAAAAGAGAGAGAGGGAAAGAAAGTAATTCAGTTCAAGTCACTGAAGGCCATAAACATTCTTTAAAAAAATGCACAATCCACAAACTCACTCACCTCTGGATGTTTACGCCTCATGTGTCGACTCATGGATGCCCTGGTAGAAACCTTTGTCCCACACAGCTGACAGCTCTGGGCTTCCACCTTGTCATGGGTGAGCTGGATGTGCTTCTGCAGCATGTAATCAGTGACATACTTCTTATCACACACTGAACACGTCCACTGTTTTCCTACTGGTGGCAGAGGGAAGGAAGGGAACCCAATGCATGAGTATCAGATCACCAGCGCCTCAACAAGAGCAACAATTTGTGTTTGGTAACAGGATGTGCAACATTAGTCCCAAAGACTGGCCAGTCTAAATCAAAATTAAGGAGCAAAATTAAGGTATTTTTGCTGATGCTGTTTTTTAGAGGGTTTACCTGTATGAATCAGCTTGTGAGTCTCCATTGTATTTCTCTCACTGAATGTCTTGCCACAGAGCTCGCACATGAAATCTTTGATTCCTGCATGAAAAGCACATTTGGCACCTGTGAAAGCAGCCTAAAGGTATCTGGGACAATTCTGAGTTTTGTAGTAGTAACTCTAAAAAAATAAAAATCATAGACAAAAAAAGGCAGATGCCCAGTTTCACCAGCTATTTTTAATCTAAACCATTCCACTATATCCAGCAGAAAAGAAATTCCAGAGAAACTGACGTGGGAAGTAAAATTTTGGTTTGGGAAATCACAACCTGAACACTAACTTCAAAACAAACCCAATACTGTAGAGCTACTCTAGACCAAGAACCTTAAAAAAACCTCAAAACCTGAAACTAACTAAACTGCATTTATTTGCAGAACAAGCAGTCCTGGCTAAGGACAGGACAAAATCTCACTTTTCAAAGAGCAGAGGATGCATATTTTATTAGTTCTTGTCTGTCTGACTGTCTAGGTAAGAGTTCTCTTGGGAAACATTTAACTGATTCAGTGCAACTTTAGTCCATCTCTGGAGTCCTCCTCACCTGTGTGTCTCTTGTAGTGTTTCAGCATGTTGACTTTCTGTGCAAATTTTCGGTGACATTCCTTGCACTCGTACTCCTTAATCCCCTTGTGAAGCTTCATGTGGTGACGAAGGGCATGTTTTGTCTTCATCCCTGGGAGACAGAAGGCACAGCACACTTAGTCCATCACTCCCACCTTCAGGGGAGAACTCAGGCTCATGTTGATAAGCAACAGCTCTATTTTATATTTGCTGCGAGTCCATAGTTCCATGTTTTTAATTGTTTATGTAGCACTTCATCATTATTATTTTATTTACAGGAAAAAGCTCTGGAAAACATCTGAGTAATCACTGATAGAGAAACAAAACAGCAGGGACAAGCAAAAATAAAACATCTTTAGAGGTGTCAGACTTACTACTGCCTTTCACTAAAATACCAGCTCAGACTTGTTCAAGTTATAACATGAGAAATTAAAAAAGTCAAAGTGAGTTTGACTCTTAAGGCTCTTACAGAGAGAAATGACTTTATTTTTAAGCCTGTAAACAGCCCAGAATGAAAAAATCAACTTGTATTCACTTTTGTGCTGCAAATCAGGCATTCCCCAAGCTGACAGAAACAAATGCTACTAAAATCAGTGTTGTCTTACAGGCCATGAAACCAAACTGTACAAAATTAGGGCAGCTTATGCTACCACAATGCTCCTGATTAATACATTCTCTACCTCTCAAAAATGCAGGATTTACAGCACTGCCACTACTCTCAGCATGGCAGCTGATTTAATTCAGCTATTCACCTGCTACTCAGTGTCACAATGAATGGAAAACAAGGCATCAGACATACCTTTGCCACACTCTGCACACAAGTATTCTCGGATATTATCATGGACTCGCATATGTTCTTTTAACATGTCTTTTCTAGCAAATGATTTGCCACATTGCTCACAAGCATGACTTTTTACACCTTGAAAATAAATTTAAAAGACAACGTAAACAAAAAAAGATGTTAATGAGTAATGTGCATCTCCCAAAAATTGATTCAAGTGGTGAATTAGAGGGCAACAGCCCAGCTATGCTGACAACCACACCTTTCATGGATATTGTAGCCCAAATTAAATTAGAAGACTTTTGAAGAGAGAGAAAAGCTGGCATTTTTTGTGTGAGAAAAAGAAGATAAAGCCTGAGGTAAGAGAAGACAATAGCATGAAATAGTAATGAGCTGTTAAAAATGATTTTGCAATAGCAGGTTTCAGCCTGTGTAATGGCAAGAAGGTGGCATGGATAAGAATTTTGGGGAAGAACAGAACACAGAATTAGGTGAATCCTGCAAATATATTGAGTAGGAATTTGGATTGTGTGTCCAGATCAAATCTCTTCATTAATATTACCTGCTTTAGAAAACTGGTTTACTCTAAAAGAATAAATATTATATTTGTGTTAGTGTAATATAGAGTGAAAATACTCTAGCAAAAAAAATAAAAAAAGAAAAAGAAAAAGGCAGGCACTGGCAACAGAAATGTCGCTGTAGTATTGACAATTACAAAGAAACACAACATTTTTACCTGTATGTATAAGCTTGTGTCTTTCCAAATTTCCTATACTGTTAAAAATCCTCCCACAGATTTCACATGGATGGATGTATCTGAAACCAAAGAAACCAAAAACTGTGATTCTTCTGCAGAGGTGATTCTCAGGCATCTCTGTCACTAAGTGTATTTCATTTGCTAATACTAATTACTAAAAAAGTTCCTTGAAGCACAAGTTTCTCTAAACGAGCCTTAAGAAACCCCCAAGTTGACTGCAAGCTTAGAGCAGTCTGGCATAGCTACACACTCAATTTTTTTTCAAAAACATTTACTAAAATCATTGATTTATACTTTTCAAAGCCCAGACTGAGGGGGGTTGCTGACTCATCAATCACTAGCGACACACATTTCAAGCTCATAATAAACATTTAAACCCCCATTACACAATTATTTTAGCACAGCCAAATTGTCTAAGAGCAGCCCAGGTGGCAGAACCATCAGAACTGCAAGCAGCCAGCCCTTCTCAGTGGAGCAAGCCTTACTTCTGCACGTTGGGGTCGGGCAGGTTCTCCCTGTGGATGACCATGTGCGCGTGGTACGTGGCCTTCAGGGCGAAGCGCCGGTTGCAGATGCTGCAGCCGTAACCCTTCTCTTTGTGCACGTCCATGATGTGCTTCAGGTACTCCTTCCCTCTGCCAAAGGTCAGCTGGGGAGTGAACCAATAGTGAATGCAAGGGGGAAAAAGTCCTTGGGCACGGCAATGGCCAGGTAACAACCAGCAGACATAAATATCCCCTGTACCACTAACATTCCTGTGTGCCACTGGATGGAAAACCTGTGACAGCTGGATTTAGGCTGGAGCTGTTTGGACATTACAAGCATGCTCCTAAGGACATCAATTCACTCTTCTCTAGCTGGAGATGCTGTCTCCACTTCTGCACAAGAAGAGAACTCAAGTTGCTCGTGCAGTGAGGAACAGCCACGTTTAACCTCTGCCAGCTCACCCTGAGTACTGTGAGCAGTTTTGGTCACCACTGCTGGAGAATGTCCCAAGGAGGGCTACAAATATGGTGAAGGGCCTTGTGAGGAGCCACTGAGGGCTCTTGGTCTGTTCAGCCTGGAGGAGACTGAGGGGAGACCTCAGTGCAGTCACAATTTCCTAGTGAGGCACTGATCTCTGCTCTGTGGTGACAGTGACAGGACCCAAGGAATGGCCTGAAGCTGTGTCAGGGTAGGTGTAGGTTGGGCATTTGGAGAGGACTCTTCCCCCAGAGGGTGGTTGGGCACTGAACAGGCTCCCCAGGTTCTGGTCACTGCAGCAAGACAGAGCTCAAGGAGCACTTGGCCAATGCTCTCAGGCACATGGGGGGTTCTTGGGGCTGCACAGAGCCAGGAGTGGGACTCAGTGAGCCCTCAGGGTCCCTTCCATCTGTGATTGTGCAAGGACATCACAGATGGAGAAAATGCCTGCTGGGCTCTGGGGGCATGGTGAGCTCCTGCCTGCACCATCAGCTTTGGCAGCAGCTCCTGAAGGGTTGGAATTTCCAGGCACTGCAGGGCAGTGACTCTGGCTCAGTTCCTGGAAGTGCTGCAGCTACAACACATGGGTGCTGCACTCCTGAGCTCCAGATGTGCACATCCAGATGTGCTCCAGTATATCCATATAGGCTCCAGCATGCCAGGCTGAAGTGCCAGAATGACATGGTCTTTTGTTCCAATTCTGGAACTAGCCAAGGCATTTCTAACAGCACTGCACAGCTAGGTGAAGATGTACTTTGAGACCAGAACAAACAGATCTTTTAAGAGCTCAGAAGAGAGATTTCTCCAAGAGTTATCTGTATTTGTTCTCCCTTTGGCTGTTCAGTGTCCCTGTCTCCTCATATCAAGTCCCATTTCCCACAGCTGTGCCCTTACACAACTCCTTACTTCACAAACACCTGCAAGAGCACTAAAAAAACCCCTTAGCTTCCAAAAAGATCTTTCTGATTTGAATGGCCCAACTGCCCTCACTTAGAATCACACAATTTTATATAGTTTATGTAGCCATGAAGGGTCAGGCAGGAAAATCAGCACAGTGAAAGCAAGCACATGATGAAGTGCTGTGACACCACACCTCCACATGTTTAATCACACAAACTTAAAATCAGTTTGCACTAAAACCAGCCCCAGATAAGAAAATTGAAATATATTATCTCCATGAAAATGAAGTAAGAACTTTTACCACATTAAGTGTGGGCTGTGAAACAAGCTCTGACTTCCAGGGGTCAATTCAGTGGCTGAAAAACCAAAAATCTTCTGTCCCTATGTCAGTCTTGCTGTTCTCACTGGTTTTGCACCTCACCTGCCCCAGCACAGTGTGCTCACCCAGGAGGGGCACAGAGTCCTTAAGGACCTGCTATTCCTTTAGAAAATGGCAAAAGCCACACAATGAGAGGTTTAAAAATCTTTCCTCTCTCAGCTGACAACTGAGTGAACTACATAGCAGCAGCACCTCCAACACCATCCTGTTAGTCATGGAGTAGGACAAGAATAAACAGTCACACTGAACACAAACAGCAGTCTGACTCCTCCAAACTGAATATCCACTAAAGAACCTTCTAGCCTCATAAAAAATAATCAATTTGTGGACTCTATAATCAGAAATGCTGTAACCATTTTAAGTTGCACATAATTAAAAGGTAGTTCAAGATGTGAGTGTCCCTTTATTGATCCTTCCTCCAGTTCTGCTTGCTTTCTTCCTCACAGGAAAAAGTGAATGTATCTGTCTATCCCTTTTTAAGTGTTTATCATCCCCCTTACCTCAATTCTTATGCAACAGCCTCACTTCACAGATTAGAGGTAACAGCACTGCAGAAGACAGCAGACCTGAGAACTGGCCTTCTCTGTGAGAGTCCTTAATGTTATTTAAAATTCTGAATGATTTATGGACACCTCCACTCCCTCCCCCATCCCAAAACAAGTTAATTTGAAAGTATTTAAAGCTACCTGGCACCTTTTGCAGCTATACTTGTGAGGCTCTGAATCTGCACTTTCATCAGAGTTGTCATCATTTTCCTCTGACGAGATTCCAATTTTACCAATGAACTCTTCCCTCTGGTGATCATCCATTAGGGCTATGTCCTGTGTAGAGAGGGAAAGAATATTTTGTTTTACTAGATTAAAACTCCTTCAAAAAGTAAGGCCTGTCACCTTTTGCTGCCATGCAGACTGCTTTGCATTAACTGCTGTAATATTATCTATTTAAAATATTCTCCTGCCTCATTCAATCCAGAGTTTCTCTGTCCAGGACCACATAAGGAATAACTTATTCAAACAACTAATACTAATTTTTCTGCATACAAAAGGAATTTTAATGTAAAGAGACTCAGCTGGTACAATATTACATCAATAAAAGCATCTTTAGGAGCACCTTACAATTTAGGAGCATTCCTTACAATTCAGTGTTGGCAAAACAATCTGCCTTTTCTAATTGATTATTAATACATTAAAACTGTATTATTAATTGATTACAATACCTTAAAATGGACATGAATATGATCTCTCAACACATCCACCCTGAAAAATTTCCGTCCACAGATCTCACATGTGTATTTCTTGTCTCCATGTGTTAGAAGGTGTTTGTTCATATTGCTCCTACATGAAAACACCTACAAGGAAAAGAGAGGAAGGAAGGATTTTTGGATCACATCCAGCTGGGCTACAGTTCTTTGCAACATATCCAATGGAGAGCACAGAACACATTTACTGTCTTTTCTTATTCTTTCTGGCCAGAAACATGCAGGAGCTCCTGTTAGCCAGCCAGCTGTCTGCCTCAAAACTGCTGGCACAGCAAAATCCAGGGGCACAGTTCCAAGGAACTGACTGAAACTAGCTACTTGCCAGGGGTGGACTTCCAAAAAAAGCTGCAGCAGAATTACATGGAGCAGATTTTGAAATATTTAGACAGTGTCTTTTGAATCACAAATGTTCCATCTATCTCTAAAAGGATATAGCCACAAAATCTACCTTGACTGATACGAAACATATCCAAAGCATCAAAACCAGAGGTCTACACAGCATGTTCAGAGCTCTTCAGTACCTTTTGCACCATGAATCATTAAACATTTATAAAATCACAGGTTAAACCCACACTCCTTGTGACAACAGTGACTTAAGATCATGAGTGTTGAACATTCAAATGCAACCATGCCATGACTATGCCATGAATTCACTTTTATTCCCCAGGGAAGGGGATTCCCAATGCAGACAGTCAACTCCAGCTGTTTATAACCAGCCAGAAAAACTCAATTTTAAATAACATAAGCCATGAGATTCCACTGACACACACACAGTGGCATGTGACACTCTACATTGTGCTGCATGTCCTGAGGAAAGTTCAGGCCTGAAATGCACTTTTGCTCTTATCTTTGTGCTCACAGTTCCCACCATCCATGGCCACAGTGGGCTTGGATAAATAACAGAGCTGCAGGTGTTTGAAGAGGAATGTCCTGACTGGACTCGACACCCTCCCTGGGCAGCTGCTCCAGAGCTCTGCCACCCCCAGTGTGAGAAATTTCTTCCCCATGTTGAGGTGGAAGTTCTGGTGTTTTATTTTATGGCCCTGCTCCTCGTGCCGTTGCTGAGCATACTGAAAAGAGTGACAGCATCCTCTGGCACTCCTTGGAGATATTTAAATGTATGGATCCCCTCAGTTTTCTCCTCTCTAGACTGAACTGCAGCACCCCTGGAGCCACAATGCAGAGCCTCTCATGGCACACCTGGCACAGGTTCCTACCTTCCCACACACGGGGCACCCCGAGGGCTCCTTCTTGTAGCGAACCATGTTCTCCGTGCTGTGCTCAAAGTCTTCTCTCTTCACACGCCTCACCCCTTAACACAACAGTCCCCATCAAAAAAACAAAACAAGAAATAAACCATGGCTTTCCACTCCAGCCTGCAGGCCTTTTCAGGAGACTGGGAAGAAGAGTGAAACACTGGGAAGGGCCTCAATGCAGGGTTTAATTGCTAACAAAAGAGGGATTATTAAATTAAAAGTGTGTTTTAAGAATATAGAAGCAGACTACCTAAGTGATGTGTTATGGCTTATTGGCTATTAAATCAACTGTAAAATGTCAAAACACTTTTGTCAAAAACATTTTTGTCAACACCAGGAAACAGGCAGACCTAGAAGGCCTTGGCACCTCAATCTGGTATCTGGCCCAGAATTTACCCTCACTAAGAAAGAGAGGAGAGGAAGTCTCTAAGGAGAGATGCAACCATCCAGCATCAGCTGTAATGCTGAGAGAGGATTTCAGACCTCCTTCTCTGCTCCTTTCAGGGGGGCAGAGGGCTCCTGCTCTCCTGTGACAGCTAAAAATGAGACACTGCCAGTGTCATATAGCCCCTTGTCCTCTGGTTCATGACACAAAATAGACAATCTGGATGCTTTTTAAAAAAAAATCACTTTTGGTTTTATCATCTAAGTCACCAACCACATTCGAATACATGTTGAGCAATGCACCAACTTTTTCCAGCCTTTGAGTACCTGTAATATCATTAGATGCTTGAGATTTTGAATAGTAAACTCTCACAATCTCATTTTCATATATCCTCAAGTGATTCAAAGACAACATGCCACTGACACTATATTTATATAGTAGTCACTCTCAGCTGTATGTGCTAAGTTAACTCTCTGCCTTCAGATTTTTAAGTTACCACATGAATTTTCAAGAAGGAATAGGATGCAAAGAAAGAAAAATGCATCATTAAAAGTCAGCCTGTCTAAACTGCTGCACAATAAGCCATGCAGGTTCCACATGACTGTCAATAGTCCTGGACCCACCACTGTTATTTTTCGTAAATGTCACATTTTGCTCTAACTTGAAACTTTGGATCAGGTAACTGATACTTTAAAAAAAATGACAGCCACCATCCAGAAGAATCTAATGCACACTGTCATTTCCTTAACCTGCCCACCTCCACTGCTGTCTCAAGAGAAACAAATAGGTTGATCGGCAGTAAATTTACCTTCCAAGTGCCGCCTTTGATGGTCCAGCATGACATCCTTCCTGTAGAACATCTTATTGCAGATCTCACACGCAAACTTTTTATCCCCATGCTTTTTCTTATGTTTTGAAAGGTTGCTGTTTGTAGAGAAGAATCTGAAACACATCTCACACTGGAATGTCTTGTCATCTGTAAGCAAGAGAAACCATGCAACTCTTTACAGCTGAAAACAGGTTTTGTGTGTTTGTGAGACAGGTGGTTCTTCTGTTGGATCTGGGTTTTAAACATGTAAACCATCACTGTGCTCTAAGGGCAATTATCTGGGTGATCCTGGACTGAACATTATTGTGGGGCCATAAAAGTAAGCAGGATGTCATTTTTGGAACATAAGATCACAGCATAAAGGAGTAACCACAAGGGATGGCTATGGGAGAAAAGGACAGTTTGGAGTGATATTAAGGAAAAAAACATGTAGAGACTACTGCAAGTATAAAGCTGAAGAAAACTGCAATCCCAGAAAACTGCAAATTGCCACTAATACTGGTCCTGTTTCCAATTCCTCTGTTTCAGAGGAGTGAGATGGAACTTAGTTTCAGGGAAAAAAGTTAAAGAGAGATGATGACAGATTATCTGTGAACAAAGGAAATACCAGTGAGGATATTACACAGGTGAGCAGAAGATACTAGAAAAGCCCAATTCCTAAATGCATGTGTTGGTCTACAGATTATTGGTTACAGTTTTCTTATCAAAAAACCAGGTTGCTTCTTGTGATGATGACAAAAAACTAAATCCCTACTCCCCTTCCGTAGTTTCTCTGCTGAGATGGATTTGGGGACATCTTCCAGAATGGAGCAGAGATGGAGCAGATCAATTATCCATTCTCACCTGTCCTGCAGTTGTGGAATTCCAGTGCACTCTCTATCCGAAAGGCCTTTTCACACGTGGTGCACTTGTATCTGTACTCACTGTCCACCTGAGGATCACAAACAGGAGAAGCCAAGTCACATCCGACAGAAAAATTCTAAACCTCAAACACCTCTTCTGGTTTCTGTCCTTTTCTGTTTTTATTCCTTCAAGAGGGCATTTAACTACACAGTGGTGCAAAATTCTGATGCTGCATCATCCTGCCATCTGAGCTATAAAAAAACCCCAAAGTCTATGCTCCTGAGTGGATGTAGCAGTCTCCCTGATATTCTCCTGGCCCAACACACACACAGAATGTTTGAGAAACAAGATGTGATCTGACTCATCTTCCAGAAGAGGTGGCAGAAATCTGAGAGTTCAGGATCCTGGTGCCAAGCAACAAAGGAAATTTTCACTAATAAGGTGCCACTACAGGTGTGTTTAATATTTCTATGGCAGTAGCATCAAAAGGCAGAGTTCCCACATTAAAGGAGTGATAAGTGGGGAGAAATGAAACAGGACAAGCAAACAAGAATGGAACAATCCTATTTAGCAGCATAACTCAAGTCAGATCTCATTTCTGTCTCATGCAGGTCCAGCTAATTCCAGCTTGCTGGAAGTGATGTCTGAAAGTAATTTTCTATAGGAAAAGAGCTTGCACATGTTCAAAAGCACTTTTCAAATTCATCAGTTATTCCAAGATAAGATGTTAGCACCCCCTCTCTGTCCTTTCTCACTCACATGGGATATCTGCTTATATGGAGCTGCCCTGGAATCTCACTGTGCCTTTCCACATAAACCCTGCAAGAGCCTGAGAACCCCTTCCACTCACTTCATTCCTGCTGTGCTTGTATGACACGTGCTGCTTCAAGCTCTCCTTCCTGCTGAACAGCTTTGCACACTCCTCACACTTAAAGAGTTTGTCACCTGAGGGGATCAATCAAGATGAAAGGGAAGTAGTCAGTGATTGATAATAACCAACTCCAGGCAAGACAGGGGAAACCAAAGCACATACAACTGCAAACAAACAGGCTAGTGAGGAAAAATTTAGTAATTTGGGAAATTCAACCAGTGGACTTTAACCATTTTCAACAATTTTGGTTTAGTCCCCCTACCCTTTTTCAGTGATTGTTTTTTCATGGAACCATTGGAATAGGACACAGACCCCTGGAACTGCAGATCACAGGTGGAATAACACTCACCTGACATTTACACAGCTATGTCACCCATGTGCCTGTGAAGGCGAGGGTGATATTGATGTATATATTTAAAGGCAATAAGAGCTTTGGAAACAAACATCACATCCTTGCCTTCATTTAAAAGATGTACCTAATTCAAATTTTAAATACTTTTAACTTCAATTTTGCACTATTATCTTCTCATGCTTTGGTCTGAAAAATCAAATAGTTTTCCTAGAGAGAGTTAAAAGAAAGAAAAAAGCAAAAGCAGCTCTCTTATAATACATATCCCAATCCCTCAAACAGGCCCTGCTGTTTCATTCAAAGACACAAAATCAATGCCCAGGCAAGGGAAGAGCCAACCCACCGTGAGAACGGATGTGCCTGCTGAGGTTGCTGCTGTTCTGGAAGATCTTACTGCAGATGCTGCACTGATAGACCCTCTTGTGCTCCCCCAGCTGCTTTATCAGCTTCCTCCGAATCCCGTGTCTACTGGAGAGAATTAAACTTCTTTTGAGGGACATGGTGTTTTGGTGATGAGCAAACCTACTGGATTAGAGAGAAAGGCAGGGACTGAAAGCTATTCCACAGGTTGCAACAGAGTTCTACCAGCTGGCAAAAGCTAGAGGAGGGTTAAACTCAGCTCCTGGCAGGAGGGAGGGGGCCTGGATGGAGCTTCTCCCTGGCCACCTCCTGGAAGCTGCAGATGTCACTCACTCCGAATTTTCTTCACCCAGAACCAACGAGGCAAAAAGCAGCAGCAGAGATTCTCTTTGCAGGCCCCTCAGAGGAACAGAAAGGATCTGTTCTGCTCTGAAAACATCAGCACTATCTCAGCTTAGGAAGCCTGGCAACCTCCATGGAAAAAGTGTATTTGGGCAGAGGGCAGCATGGTGCCAAGCAGCACTGTGCCATTTCCCAGCACAACCACCTGCTGAAATGCCTTTTTCATGGCCCTGTGTCTGCTAAGGACTTCAATATAGTCCATTACTAGATAATTCATAAAAATTGAGTGCTCTATTATACAAAAAAAAATAATTCAAAAGGCCAATTTTACCAAGACAAAAAGACATAAAAGAATCTGAATTAATCATATGATACTTAAGAGTCTCCCTGAGGTTCTGTTATACTGAAGTTTTCCCCTCCTACTGCTCCAAATCTGGAGTATCATATGTAAAATCAACATGAAGTCATTCATGAGCTAAGATGACAAGAAAGACTGAATAATAATAATAATGATTAACATATTCTGAAAGAAAAAATCTCTTTGCCTGTCTTATCACTACATTCAATGGGAGTAAATTTCACCTTGCAGCTGCAGGAGGTTTTGGAAACATACTGAATA
Source organism: Luscinia megarhynchos (assembly GCA_034336665.1). NCBI lineage: Eukaryota > Metazoa > Chordata > Aves > Passeriformes > Muscicapidae > Luscinia > Luscinia megarhynchos. The sequence continues at coordinate 4,741,089 of JAPFBE010000003.1, forward strand.
AAAGCAGTAACATGATGAAAAAAGAAATTTTCATTTATGTTATGTTCCAAAATTCTACCAGTGTACAAGTGGCACTCAAAATCAACTCTTGGAGCAGCAGCAGCATCACACAATTTCATGCTGATAAAAAAGAGCATCTGTGGGCCCAGAAGTTGAGCAGAAGTGTTGCATGCTACATTATCTTAGCTACAACCAAGAGGAAATTCTGCATCCCAGAACACTTACTTTGTCACTGAGCTGATGCTGTTTGTGGTGCTGGGCATCTTTCCTAAAACCAGATCCATAATCCTCTCCTCTGGAGCTGAAGGCAGGGCCACCTCCTCTGGAGGGACCTCAGTGACATTGTCAGCCACACGTTCCACTGCACACAGAACAAAGAAATAAATACAGCAATAACGTGGACAGCTGGAAGTAAAACCTCAAATGCAGAATTTGTAATAAGATGTGGCACTGGACAAATTAATTGTCCACAAACACATTAAAAACACCATAGAACAGTGTGGGTTGGAAGAGGCTCTAAAAATTTTAATTCAAACCCCTTTACCCCATGGGCAGGGACATCTCCACTTTTTCTAACTTCTTACCTTTCCAAGCTATTACTGAAGGGTCAGTTGACCAAGCACCATGAAATTTCCTATTAGAACCTCCCTTCAAGGAAGGTAAAGCCCTTTCTAAACTAAACTTGAGGTAGAGAAAGATTTGTCCTCTTGAGAGGAAGGATGCTTCCTCTCCTGTTCCTTCTTGCAGTTCTCATAACCACTACTTTGAGTTTCTCTGGGGCTCTCTACAAACCATCACAGAAGAATGCAGGTGACTGAGTGCAGGGGCTGCCTTCAAGGCCCTCAGAAATAATTAACAAAACTTGTAAACTGGCAGCTTTAGTGATCTAACTAAAAACCTCTATCTTGTCCCTCTGCTGCTTTCTAAGCCTTTCTGCACAGGCTTTGTCACAGATGTATAAACAAATACATTCCTTAGCATGTTCCAGATTTCTGTTTTACCTGCAGAATCTTTCTCTTCATCAATGACAAGAGGTGTTTCTACTTTTGCTGTTTTGGCTTTTCTTCCCCTCCTGGCCTTTCTCCTGGAGTCTGTGCTGGCACTGGCTGCATCACTTGCCACTGGCTGATCTGCTGGCACAGCCTCTGCTGCTTTCTCTCCTTTCTCAGCATCATTTTGGCTGCTTGGGGGGGCACCTTTGGTTTGTTCCAGGTGACTCAGCAAGTGCTCTGGGTGGATAGGGAAGAACAGGAGAGTGAGGAAGAAATTATCCTTATAATGCTCAAATGGAACTAGCTGAAGCCCATCTATCAGGTCCATTTCACTTTGCAGAGACTTAATTCAAATTATTCCAAAAAAAGTCACGATACCTTCATAAATCAAAGCCTACAGTTTGTTCAACAGTCACAAGAACTGAATTTTTAAGGGGACTTGTTGATATCACAGTAAAAAGTTTGTGTTTCTAATAATGAGTATGTTTTTCCAAATGCCCATGTTATTTACTGACCTAAGCCGCCTTTCAAAAATGATCCATCAAATGGCCAAAGCTTCTAAATAGTTTTAAGTTTTTCTGAAAAGTGCATAAAATAGCTGCAAATGAAATGCAGAAAAACAATGTACCTCATTGCCCTTATTAAATCTGTGCCATAATACCAGATGGACAATATCACAAAGTATAACCTGGCATCACTGACCTTTACACTGCTCATGCAGCTCCCTATCCTTGATTTTCCTGACAGTCACATCATCTTCTAGATCACAGTTTTATTTCTCTCTAGAGTTGTTTCTCCAGAGACTGGACACTGCCATGATCAAAACATCTAAAATATACTTGTTCTACCCTCCCTACTACTGCTTTCCTTAAAAGAACACAGAATTTAGAACTTTCATCTTACTGCACCATGGATGGTGCACAGCTTCACAGCCATGGAAGAGCAGAATTCTGCTGATGGTTCTCAGTGCTCTCCCATGAATTTCTAGCACTTCCTACCTGTCAGCAGCTGGGGCTCTTGGAAAGCAGATGAACACACTTTACACGTCCACTGGTTGGGCTTTGCTTCTGCTGTTCCACTGCCTTCTGGAGTGTTCACTAAATCACAACAAGAAATACTGAAAGGCTTTGAAATGGGAAAGTGGTAACCCCCTGTGGCTTTGTTTATCTTGCAGTAACTCCCCGAGTACCACAAGGGACAATTCAGGCAGCAAGAGGCCTCTGGGGGAAGCCAGGACCTTTTCAGGATTCTCCAAACATGAGGAGTTTAACTATCAGAAGATAAAAATGATGCCAGGAGAGAGAGTAACAGTGTCCTTGTAAAATCCTGAGGGCTCCTTCATCACTTTCTAAAGAATTGTATTCATAAAAGGTGTGGCATAAAACAATTTTTAGCAACTTTAAAACCAGAGTTACCAGTCTTCTTCTAGGTCAGCTGAGGACAGAGGCAGGAGAAACCTCCTTGCTCTCTGTGAAGGGCATTGCAGAGTAAGAACATTTGGATTAATGGAAGTAAGGGTGAGGACAATGAAAACCTGGGTTTGAGCAGTGTCATTAATCAGACATATGAAATCACCAGGCTAATACTTTAATTAACACATCAGCTGAAGAGAGGTAAAGTAAATGAACAAATTAGGGCAAAAATGAAACTGGAATAACAAAATAAAATAGAAAGAGTTACTCTGTTCACAGCCCTTTGTATTTCAGTCCTTAGATGACACATTGAATTTGTCAAGAGGATCTGATAAATCTGGACCAATTCAGAGATTTTCTTGGCACACAAAAAGCTGAATATCCCACAGTGTGCAAGACTCCTGCTGCAGAGGAGGAGGATGACACTGAAGTCAGGGTAAGTGAATGGCAGCACAGGGAATTTGAATTGTGCCTCAGTTTCTGCTACAGATTTCCTGGATGGTCACTACATGTCAGCTCATCTCTCTGCCTGAGGACCCCATCTGTAAAGGGACAGTAAAGTTCTTCCTTCTTTTCAGTGTTGGCTCTCAAACCAAAATAAAGGATTCTCTGAGGCAGAGGCAGTTCCCTGCTACAAGATATATTCAACACTCTGCACTAGAGAGGTGTGATCTCATCCATGCTGCAATAAATAAATAAGAAATGACTTGGCAATACAGCAACAAAAACTCCTTCTTCACAGGCTACATAAAGAACTTGTTGAGGGCTCTGTCCAGGAGGACAAAAGCAGCAAACCAAGATTCTGTGTAAGTTAATTGTGCCTGACTCTGCACTTCCCCTGCTCCTTAGTTGCTCTTTGCACTGGTTTGTCAGGACGAGTCAGGTCCTCTTTAAGTTCCCACTTCCTCAGCCTTCCAGGGCAGCTGCAGGGCAACCTGGCTGACTTGGAACCACAGATTTGACAGCTGGCAACTGCTTGGTATGGCTTGAGACAAATAGAATCAAAAGAAGAAAATTTTGTTTTGGAAGCACCAAAACACTACGTCAGTGGGAACACCTCAGAGTTGCCAAAATCTACTAGGCAGCATTTTGTTTCTGCTGAGGTTGGACTTTCAGGCAGTAGGGTGAAGAATTAGAAGGGGCTGTTCCAATTCTTTATTTTATCTCTGGAAAAATCAATAATGCCAAACTGAAAGACAACTCCTCAGTCAACTTCAGTTTAGCTGTGACAGAACCCAAGCTGACAAACAGATCCTCTGATCAACTGCTCTCAACAACTCCCCTCCTTTCCCCCTGGCTATTTTTACTATTAACAAGCAAAGTTAAGGAAAAGAACCTCTCAAAGAGCAGACCTAGAATGGTTTTCTTTTGATCTTGTGTACTGTCAATGTACTTTCTGCAATTTGTGTTAAGTGGGCTCTTAATTTTCCACTTAGCAGAGACTGGGTGGGGGGAGCACTGCTTCATAATGAATCCTTGGGACAGAGTTCCTGTGACACTACCAGATATTTCCTCAGCCATATGTTCTTTGCCAAGAGGATATGTATTGATTGTAAGTTTATTTAAATTTGAATTTTTGTAATTGAGAACAGTCTGAACTCTAACAGTGGCATATTCTGTGGTACTATTGCAATTTGGGGATGGCCAGTGTTCTTGTCATTTCCAAACATTTAAATGCTTTCTTATAGAACTTGGCCTGATCATTTCAATTACTACACTTTGCACAGACAGAATGAAGATTTTCTTGGGGACTGCCCCCACCCCAACACCAACCACCTCCAAAGTCAGGAGCACTTGTGGTTTGCATGACAATAATCTGCCTAAAAGTTTATTGGCCCCTTTGTCACTTTTTAATCTGTGTATGTACTTCAAGCACCATGCCCATGAAAATGAAAAGAAAAATCAGGCTTTCAAATTCTCTCTAAATTAGTATTTGCCAGAAGTTACATATCCATAGTACATGTGTAGGAGTGTTACACCTAAGAGCTCTGCAGACCTGTATCTGTCCTCTATCTCCCTTAAGAGCACTGTGATTTTGCATACCTGCTGGACCAGCTGCTAGTAAGCTGGATTTCTTGCTTTTTTTATGGGGTAAGACAGCAGATGATGGTTTTGAAGAGACCTTATTATTCCCCTCTTTATCAGATTCCATTGCTGCCAAGGACGTATCTGTGAAGAGGAAAAAGAGTTCAACTTCTTTACTGTCCAGACCCTTTGACTCTTGCTCTGTGATGAGGGCAGCAGCCACAGTCAGAAAGTTTTATTCTGTAACAGGCCTGCAAATAACATTCTCATGTAAAATTTTAACCAGGGCATTCTTAAACCTGAATCTCACCCACTGTGCCTAAAATATTCTAGAGTGTACTGTGAAATGCTGAACAGAGAGAGCAGGGCATAATTCAACAGTATTTTTAAGTACCCCTAACCCCACAAAAATACATGAACAGGTTAAAATAAAGTGGGAAAAGATGAAACCTCTCAGTTAACACCAACTGGAAACATATCAAGTGCATTGATTCAGCTGCAGCACTTGAGACTCTGCTTAGGATCAAGGGCAGCCATAAAGCTGACACTGGTGCCAATGGCCTCTCCCCAAATCTGTCACCCCAAATTATACCCAGCAGAGCAGTAATAACATCCAGGGAGTACTCCCAGCTCAAGAGCAGGAAGAAAACGACCATGCAATGCTAAAGGATCTTGCCTTTCAGCTGTAGAAATGGAAAAGTAGGAGAAAACAAAGGGGAAAACAGTGGAACTTGAGGCAATTCTAATTCAGATTCTAAACTATCTGCTGCATTTCTTTCCAAAGCACAGCCACATGGATCTTACACTAGTGGGTCCCATGTGAGGCTGCATAAGACAAATCTAGTTTATTAGAACTGTGTAACAGTTCTGTGTAAAACCAAACCATTTTCACTGCAAGTGAAGAACAGCTTCTTTAGCAAATCTGCATACAGATTTCTTTGATAATTGAGCTCCTTTGCTGCTCTACCCAGAAATGCTTTTGATACAACCACCAAATCTTTAGTTAAGGACTACTCATCCAGTTTGTCTACTCTGAAGAGGTTGTGCCATTACCTAGACCACCTGTTTTAAAAAACCTGGTTGTATCATGGTGAAGAATCTACAGTTTCCTCTTGCAGGGCACCCACGTGTGCAGGCTGGCCTGACTCTGCAGGATAAGAGCCTAGTGGATAAACAGCACTGTCAACTCCAACAGCCAGGGACTATCAGTCCCTGCCAGCACTGGGCCCTTAGGAAGGAAGAAAGGCCCCCACACATACCATTGGCAACACTAGTGACCTGCTTCAGCACTGGCTTTTCCATTTTTTTGGCGTAAAAAGCTGCATACCACACTCGCAGCTCAGTCCCCGGGGGGATGTCCTGGCAGGTGGTGAAGTAAATGTCATTGTCATGCTGGAAGGCAGTTAAGTTTTGATGCTCATACTCGGTGGCTGGGCGCACCATCATCATCCAGTTGCAATCATCTTCGTTTGTGGTGTCAAAATACACCAGGGGCCCTTCCTTCTGGAACACCTGCCAGGCAAAATGGGCACAGAATAAACACCCTGAGAAGTGATACAAAGTTAAGGGGAAAAAATAAATTATTTTCTGTTTTTGCAGTGGTTTCTTTTCAATGGACGTCAGGGATGAAGCAAACCTCAAGTCTTGCATCAGGCATCTTTCAGTTGGTCACAGACAACCAGGAGCAAGATGGGAAGACAGTGAACAAAATCACTCCCAAGAATTCTTGCTATAGACACCAGGTTCCCAAGAAATTACTGCATACATGAGTGGAAGAATATCCAAACAGCCATCAGCCCAAGGCACATTTCTAAGTCTTTACTTCTGAGTTAGGTTACTCTGCATGTTCCATAAACCTAATGCATATGTGGCTCATTAGACAAATTCAATCAAATTGAATAGACTCATTAAAAGAACTGAGATCCTAGTTTGATTCTTCTGTTCCTTGCCCAGAGAATGTTTAGCTCATCTCTTACAGGGCACAGCTATAAGATGTTCCAAATAATCCCCCTTCACATATCTTTGTTTCCAGAGTATCAGACAACATTAATTCATCACTCCTTGCTATTTACTGCTTTACAAATTCTGTGTCTTACCTTCAGGGGAAAAACTGATTCTTCCTCCAGCTTGAGAACTCTCTTGGATTCAAAGGGGCCAAACTGGGTACGTTTCACCAGCTGAGTCAGAGCAAACACTCCCTCAGTCCCATCCTCCAGCTGTCTTATCTCCAAATTAGAAGGCAGAGATGATCTAAAAATTTAAGAGAGAATTGAGAAAAAAAAATAAATCACTGAACTGATTAAGTTGGAAAAGACTTCTGAGATCATTAAGTTCAACCTTTGGCTGAACACCACCTCATCCAGTAACAGTTATGCACTGCAGGAACCCATGGAAGGAAGAAGTCAGCATTAAACACAAGTGTTTTTGTGCTCTCAGCCTCTCTCTTTTCCCAAACAAGCTTCTGAGAAGAACTACATGTAGTAAATACTGTTACTATATATAATACACAGAGAGTATCTTCCCAAAAATTCATGACTGGCCCCACTGTATTGGTTTTACAGACCAAATGCAATTCTGTTTCTTCAGGTCTGTGCTAACAGATGAAAAGCTAAAAATAATCAGGCAGGCTACTGACTGCCCTGCAGAGGTTAACACTGGCAGAACTGCTTTACTGCCTAGATAAAGAGAAACACAAAAAGACTGCAATCACAGTGATAAGCAAATGAATTGAAAAAAACTCCCAAACTTTTAGTCTGAAACATACAATAAGCAGTATTAGAGAAGTTCAGGAGATGTTTCTCAACACTTCTTTTCTAACCATAAAGCATCCATTTTATCTTTTCAGTTAGAGGGAACAACAAAACATGGTTAAGCAAGCAGACTGTTTTTAAAAGATTCATATCCAGTTTGTGGTTAAACTTGCCCTCAACCTCAGATAACTCACTTTCAGCTACTGTTCCCCAGACATAGAGGCTGCAATTAAATTTCTTCCTTCCTTTTCTTATCTAAACTGATTTTAGCTGAAAACTCTTCAGGAAAATAAATACATTTACTTGTAAAAAAGTCAATTTTAAATTCTACTTTCAAGTCTATGGTCCAGCAGCCCACACTTCCACTAGGGAAAACTTAGCATTTGCACATCAAAATGAGATTGAAAACCAGTGCATGCACCGTATTTGCAAACCTTCCCAGTTGGAACACCTGAACATTAAAGTGCAAGTTAAAAAATCAGAAAAAAGGTAGGAAACAGTTAGTCATTGAATGTGTGTACTACAGGCTAGAGACTTAACTGCACTGTCTATTTTTTGTACATAATAAAAGCACCTCCCTCACCAGCTTCTATTATTCCAAAGGATATTTTTACATTACCCTCAAGCACCTGTAGTGTCAGGGCTGTTAACCATTAACAGCTGCTGGAGGGAATCATCCAGGGCAGGTTTCCAGGTACAGGAATGCAGTGCCTGGCAGGAAGAGCAGGGAAATTCCTCTTCTGGGAAAGCCCAGAAAAGCAGGGCCAGCTCCTGCACAGGTGCAGCCACTGTACTCAGTGGGACACCAAGAGCATCCTGCCCTGGCCAAGGGGTGGTGGCACCCACATTGCAGATCCAGCACATCAGTATTTGTTACAAAATGATGCTGGGAATACACAGCACGGCCTACACAGGCAGGATGTGCCAGACTTGCTGCCCACGGGGCTGTTTTCTGCCTGTGACTTCCCAAGAAGAAATATGGAAGCCCTGCACACATTATATAAACATATGAAGCCATCTGAACACTTCCCTTTTTGGATCTGTACTGCACCTTCACAATGGTTGGTTCCTTTCCTTAGCTTTACATTCTACACCCTGATATGAATTTTGCTGACAGTGCCTGATTGTCTTTCCCTGTAAAAATCACTACTCGAAGTGTTGTTTTCTCCCAACTAGATTGAGTCTATTTGTTTCTTTTGGCAAACACGAGTGTTTCTGCTGTGCTGTCACAGATTTGCTGACAGAACTATTACCCCTAATCGTTTGCAAAGACCCACAATAATGAGAACAACTTGTTTTGCTTCTGAGTGGGGGAACTACAGAATTCATACACATGAATGAGAAATGCTCACACACTTCTCTGAAATGAACCCAGTGTATCTAAGGGGGATAAGAGTGGCAGGTACTCAAGCACAACAGAAGTCATCACCCCATCTGGCACCACCTGACTTTTTGCCAGAAACCTCAGCAAAGAAACCGAGTCCTGATGAGCAGCAAGTTATTTTTTTTGGCTTCAATTCAGTGCAGCACTTAAGTGTGTGCATTAATTTTTCTATTTAATCAAGGCCATGTGCTTTCCATAGATTTCTATCATCCTCTGGCACTTCAGTTTCCAGCTGTCAGCATGACATCCACTGAACAGCAAATATGCTTTAAAGGACTAACATGGGCGTTGGGTCAGTCAGGAGCAACACAAACATTTCTTACCTTGCCCTGCTCAATACAAAGGAGTCTTTGACTGTCACCACTGGGCCCAGCTCAGGACACTCTGAATCATGGTACTGCCCACAGTCTTCACACCCTGCAAGGAACCAGACAGAAAAGACTGGTGGAAAACACTTTTGTAAGACAGTTTCCTCCCTCTTTCAAGAAAATACATATGTAGAGAGGCAGATGTTTATTTATGTTGCTTAAAAGAACATAAATAATTGAACACCAAGTTGATAGCTGGCAGCTGTGTAGGTGAGATAATACACACTGTGTTACTGTGATCAGTACTATCAGAAGACAATTGTTTAAATTCTCTCTCAAAGGAAAACAAATGCCTTTAACCACAGTAAATATTCTGCTTAAAGATGGCATTATTCTTCAGATAAAGTGCTGCAACACGTAGCAGCCAAAGAAAACCACATCACTGCCTTGCCCAGGAGCTGGGCTGCTGTGAACAGCTTGGGTAGCACAGTTTCCAGTGACAGGAGGCACAAACCCAGAACCAGCAGAGAACTGGCACAGGGCTCAGCAGGGCACCAGCATGTCCTGGGAGCCCAGCTCTGCCTGGCACACACACTTCTCACCCACAGGGCAGGACAGACACCTCCAAGGTACCTCCTGGTGCCTTTCCAGACAAGTCAGCTGGCTGCACAACACTCTCTGGCCACCTAATTCACTGTCAGCTTAGCTAAATTAACTTTCAGTTTGAATGGCTGTAAATTACCCAGAACTGAGTGGTTCCTAAGAAACAATTTCCAGACCAGGATAATTTGAGGCTTTCTAAAATAAGCTAACTTAACAGGATTCCAAATGCTTATACACTGCTTCACTGTGAAAAAAATAGCTGTCAAACTGCCCTGCCTGGTCAGCTGCTGACACAGCTTCAGGAGAGATCATCACACAGGAGTTATATTGCTGTGGTGCCTTTTGCATCTGAGCTCCAGGCCTACAAGGGCAAGTCAGGAAACCCCAGAAAAGGTGTAAAGTAGAGGGTCATTACATTGGTTTTTTGGGAAGACATGACAAAAGCCAACTCATTCCAAGGTATATCCCCTCTGGCAAAGCTACTCTGTGCTCCTAACTGCAAGCTTCTGCCCCCCCCAGGTATTAGTCCCAGTGAACAAAAGGATTTTTAAAACAAAGGGATTCCAAACTGCTTCACATTTCTCCTGGCAACAATACCAGCTTAGCAGTGAAAAAATACATACATTTGACAAACAGCATTTCTGGTGGTGCAATCCCCAAGCCTGGTCACTGCCTCCAGTCGAGCTGTTTGTGCTGCCTCCTGGTGAGCCAAGGAATGAAACAACCAGCTCTTCACAGTATTTTTCAGCAGAAGGAATTTCCCAGCCTGGCTTGCTGTACAGCACCACAGAGTTACTGTACCATAGGCAAGTGCTACTCACAGAACACCAGCACCAAAGCTCAGCCTACAGCTACTAAAGCTCAGCCTACAGCTGTCCTGTTTACTGTTCCACCATTCTCCTGCTCCAGGTGTGCCTGCATCCCAGGCAGCTCCTACTGAAATAATCTGAGCTAAAAGGAGATTTCCCAAACCAGAGGGGTGGAGGAGCCACAGAGGAATGTGTAAACCAGACTGCTGAAAAGAAGTGGACTGTCATCCACAAAGGGCTGTCATAACCAAGGGGACAGGAAGGAATAGCCTGAGTAACAGCTTCTCCAGCAGGGTTTGCTGTCCAAAGAAAAAAGCACTTTGTCATTTTCCTTATCTCCTGACTGCATCAGGGCACTCCTCACTTCTGCAAAGACAAACCTCTGAAAGGTGCAGACAGCACTGCCCACAACTACAGGCAGGAATAAGCAACACATTCCTCTCACTCCTTTGCAGAGGAATGACCAAAGCCAGGGGAATACAACAACGACATTGTGTGGCACAGCTCAGCATCCAAGGCATGCCCTACAGCAGCCATTCCCCAAAGCTGTTACACTTGCCATACGTGACACTTTCAAGAGACTACAGCCCCAGGAGAAACCCAAAAACAACCATGGGAATGATCATTAAATACCCCAAGGAGACTATATTCACACAGTAAAAAAAAAAATCCAAAATTCTCTTGTCTGTGAAATACATATTCAAGGATGTTTATTAATGGGAGTACACAGTGTCATTTATAGCAGCTCACTTTTTCAGAACATAAGCAGTCCTCATGTCCCATGGGAAAAACTAATTGCAGAGAGCACAAGAAAAAGCTCAAGATATTCAATGACCACAACTCCCACCAGAAGGGAGAAAATCATGCAGCATGACACCTTCTATCTAATTAGGAGTGGCATCATATCTCCCCCATTCTTTCTGCTGTCCACCAGAATCTTTTCATGAAGGGGAAGATAAGGTAACCACTATTGGTACCTGCATTTCAGTAAAAATGCAAACAGTCAACACTATTTTTGAAGGAATCTGGTGGAGGGAGAAAATTGAACTTTCTGACAGTTGCAATAAACGCAGTTATGGAACCATCACAGTAAAATGCTGTGGATCCAAAAACCAGGGATGTGCTCCATTCTGCTCAGCCTTGACTGGATCCACAATATCTGTGCCCTCTCTGCTCACAGAAGGGCTCTACACCCCTTAACTCTTTTCCACCTGACACCAGGTCCTGCATGTCCAGGCTGGTGATGAAGGAGAGGATTGATGTGGGACCCCAGCCTGCCAGCCAAGCTCCAGCAAGTGTGGGACACTGCCCAGCCTGGGCACAGCACTGCTGCAGCTTTTCCTCACCACCACTACCACCCCAGGAGCCCAGATCCCAGTGACAGAGCCCAGCCTGGCACTCAGGATTACACAGAGGGCACAGCAAGAAGCACAGGCAGTGAATGCCACGAGTGACACCAGCCAGGGCAGCTGGTGCATCTCAAACTGGGCTTGTTCTGAAAGAACTACGAGTCTGCCTGCCCCTGCTGGGGAAGTGCAGATCCCCAAGTCAGGCCAGAGGTCAGAGCTATCCCCAGACACCCCTGGCTGCTAGAGCTGGTTGTATAAACAAAGGGCTTACATGAGTGTTAGACCTTCAATCTCACTCACTTCAGCCATGAAAAAGCTGTGCTGCTAACTCACATTCAGAGGTTTCATTGTGTGTTTGCCAACAGAGTCAGAATGTGTATGCTTAAATTACACAATCTCCTCTCTATTCATACATTAGCTGTTTGAGCCTCCTTTTACATAAAGCAATTTTTCTAAATAAAATCTTAACTGTGGTTTAGCCTTTAATTTCAAGCATCCTGAGTAGACAAGTCACACACTGTGAGAGTTACATCCTTTTTCCAATACTTACAAATAAATATAATCTCCTCACTGCCATCTTCAGCCATTTTTTAAAACCTGCCAAAATACAAAAGATGTAGTTAGTTCTGAATTGATTTTCACTTTCCATATCATATAAATATCCCATTGTGAAGTAATGATGCTGCCTGACCCAGAGCCCACCCAAACACACTAATGTCCCTGCAGAAGTATCAATGGAAAATTTTAAAAAATTAAAGCTGTTAAAAAGCTCCACAGACTGCTATATCATGACATGTGCTGCAGACATCACTACCAAGGAAGTCTTAATGTCTGTGGATTCTCAGGTATTTCTTTGTGAGAAGTGCTGTCTCCTGCTGTTCCCCATCTCTGACAAACTTCCAGCCACTCCTGTGTCCCCTGCTAAAAAGCTCCTGTGGAGCCTCAGAACATGCAGGGCCAGAAGATAATCCAAGTCAGCAGCAATCACTGCAGGAACAAGGCCCAGTGCAACATTTTATTGAACTGTAGCTTAAAAAAAAGTCTCTGAAAGGGAGATTACTTATTTAATAATCACAATAATCTTAAATTATGGTGGGCAAAAGGTCTGATTACTATGGCTAAGACCACAACACAAGCAGGACCTAGAAGAGCGTTTTTCCCTTTTCTACCCAAAATAAGCTCTCCTCCTCAAATAAGCAATTTTCCCAATGCCCCAGAAGAGAGGCAAAGCAACACAAAGATCATGACCTAAGTGTGAGAGAGGTGAGGCTGTAAAACACCAAGTGTATTGGCCAAGAAGAGGACAGGAAGGAGTGAGAGCCTGAATCTGAGAGGGAGAGGAAACATGACACACCAAACTCACAGAGCCCTGTTTGAAAATAGATAAAGCATTTGCTACTACAGCAACAAAAGCCAAGGCAGAAATGTGGGAGCACAGCCACTACTCAGGGTCAGGACTCTCCAAGCACTGCCTCCCCAACTCCACCTGTCAGCAGCAGGATCCCTCCCTAACACTCACAACACTCCCCACCAGTGGCACAAGCTGGGCCTTTCCTGGCTGAGCTTTTGGGGATTAAGCTCAAATAACAGAACAAGCTTTTATATAAAAGCCCAATGCTGAGTACAGATAGCAGTTCAGGAAATTTCCCCAAAAGCTCTTATCCTGAAAGCATGCAACAAGTATTTAGGGGAGTCTAAGCACAACGCTGCTAAACAAACAGTGTAAGTTGATGTCAAAAATGGTGTGGTTTGCTTTTTAACCAACACTTTTTGGACTATTTCAAGAGGGGTATACCCAGCTGTTTTTAGGGAGTTTTGTGTCTTGACAAGACTTTAATCCCAAATATGGCTGAATTAACAAATAATGGCCCTGGACAATGGCTCAGAGGCGCAGTGCAGCCACACCACCAAAGGTGTCACATCCTCGGCAAGGAGCAGACTGGGGACAAGTGACATTACAGGAGCAGCAGCCCCGTCTTGTTCCAGGGGCCGTCAGATGAGAACAGCAAGGAAGGGGCGGAGAAACCACCAGCGCTGCCGCAGGTGATGGGGAGGCAGCGAAGGGCGCTCGCAGGTGCCTCAGGCAGCGTCCGCGATCCGCATTAGCGCGTTCCCCTCCCTGCAGCGAGGGCTGTGCGCATCACAGCTCCTGCTCCATCGCCACCCCCCGCTGCCAAACAAACACCGCTACCGGCTTTACAACTCTGGTGTGCACACTCCTCCTCCCTGATCTCTGGATTCCCCAGGAGTTTCTGAAACGAACCACACGACGCCACCCGCTCCAGCTGGTAAACAGAGTCACGATGTGCCACTCACATGATGGCACTGAAGACAGGCCTCAGAACTGTTCTTGCCCTCGTCTGCTGTTGCTATGGGCCACGTCTGATTTTTTTTTTTTTTTTTTCCTTTTCAAACATTTGTAACAGAAAAATACTCCATGGAGTCGCTCATCCCACTGCTCCTAATTCTGTTCTTGTCTTGCACGGATAATGAAAGCTTCTGGGAGTTTCAGGTAATTTTTACAGAGCAGTCATTAGCAGTCAATAATCAGGAGAAAAAGCCACACAGAGGAAATCAGACCAGGTACAAAGCCTAATTCTGATGGCAATGAAAGAGCAGAAAACCACATTTTTTGGTTTGTATAATTAGATGTGTGATTTTATGCCCGAAAGCAGAGCCACACAACTATGCACAAAAATTCCAGCTGCAACACAGGCCTCTGAGCACATCTGGAATTTGAGGGAACCCAAATGAAGACACTGAGGGGCTGCAGCACCACAGGTACTGTCAGGGAACCACCTAAGCTGTAAAAATTCAAGAACAGATGTAAAATCACACTTTCCCCTTATGCTGAAGAAAGAAATCAGGATCAAATGCTAAGTTGAGCCATTTTGATCCTGTTAATGGATTTTTTTTTTTTGGAAAAAAAAGTAGGTCAGGAAAATGTAATAAAATCTGTTTTAACTTAATGATCAACAAGGTAGAATTAAAGTTACTCTTTCTTCAATCTGAGATTGGGCTTCTACGAGTGTGAATAACTTGAGAACACAAGCAGATGGGTGCTGCACTTGGGTATGTGGAAGGATGCACTTAAAAACGCAGTTTTTCTTATGATGTAGTAGAACTTGTTCATGCTACCACTCAAAGGAATTGCAGAACATCTGGTAAACTACAGTGAGGCCTTCTGTTTCTTAAAAAAAAAATAATTAGGCCATTCTATTAATTATTGTTGAGGAGAGAGACGATTTCTAGGCCAGTCAGGGGGATACGGAGTAACACAGCAGCAGCCGGCGGGGTCTGTGCCACCTGCCCTTCCCGCGATCGCGTGAATAAACTACATGCAAAGTTTAATGGCCCCGAGCAGAAAACCAGCGTACTGCAGAAAATTTCACGTGTGCGAAGCCCCGCAGACCGCGGCTCTCCTCCTTTTGTCTCCTCAATCCCACCGCACCCTCTCCCAGGGCACAGGCCGGGGCAGGGCAGCATCCCCACACCTCCCTCCTCCTGCTCCCTCACGGATCCCGCCCTCGCACCTGGGAGCTCCCCCTCCATCCCCAGCCCCCCGCGGCCAAGCCGAGGCGCTCCCCGCTCCCGGCCCCGCATCCCCGCGGCTCCGAGCCCAGCGCGGCCGAGCCCGCGGGGATCATCGCCCCGCGCCCGCCCCTCAGGGACCGCGCCGCCGCCGCCGCCCGCAGCCCGCCGGGGCCCGGGATCCGGGAGCGGCTCCGCCGGGTTTTGCCTCGGACCCGCCTCGCCCCCTTCGCTACCGCCCTCCCGGCCGCTGTAACAAAGAACAGGCGGCCTGGAGGAGGCGGCGGCGGCGGAGGAGGAGGCGGTGGGGCCGCAGCCGCCGCCGCCGCCCCGGGAGCGCTCGGAGCGGCCGCCGCGCCCGCCCCGGCCCCGCCGCGCGTCGCGGGGAGCGGCGGGAGGAGGCGCGGCGGGGCGGGCGCGAGGGGTCCCGGCGGGGGAGCGGGGAGGGCGCGGGGTGCGGCGGGAGGAGCGCGGGGAGCCGGCGTTACCTGCCCCGGGAATGGCCAGACCCGGATCGGATCCGCGCTCCGGGTTCCGATCCGCTCCGGAAACCACGCGCCAGCGGAAGCCGGCGCGGGCGGGCGCGGAGCAGGGCGGGAAGTGTAGTGCGGCGGGGCGGCGCGGGCCTGGCCCCGAGCGCGGCCCCGGCCGTGGCCCTGCAGCGCCCGGGCCGCCCACACGGCGGGTCCCACGCCGCGGCCTCCGCAGCCCTTGGCCGGGCTCCCCCGGCCGCGCTGGAGCCGGCGGACCGAGCTCTCGCCGGATCTCCCCTCTACTGCCGGGCAGTGCCGGCCGCGGGTGAGGCGGCCCAGAGCGGGCTGGTGGAAGGCCTGTTAGAAACGGAATCACAGGATCGATAAGGTTGGGAAAGACCTCCAGGATCATCCAGTCCAAGCTGCGACCCAACAGCACCTTGTCCATCACACCACGGCACTAAGGTCCAGTGTTTCCCATACACACATCCCGGCATGGGGATTCCACCACGTCCCTGAACAGTTCCAATGTTTAAACACATCGGTGAAGAAATTCGTCCTGATGTCCGACCTGACCCTCCCTCTCGCCCTGTTTCCTGGGAACAGAGCCCGATTCCCACCTGGCTGCACCCTCCTGCCAGGGAGTTGTAGGGAGCAGTAACATCACCCTGAGCCTCCTGTTGTGCAGGCTCAGCACCCCCAACTCCCTCGGCTCTTGGAACCCTGGTCACTGAGAATTTTAGATTTCTGTGCTGACAGGCACTGACCCCCAGGAGAACACTGCATTTGACCTGAGGCTGTGGAGAAGCTTCCAAAATGGAATGATAGAACTGGGATGATGGGTGTGTAGTTTGGATAAAACTGTGTAATACCACCTGGTGGAAAACTTAGAGTTTAAGGTTTTAGAATACATATATATAGAAATCAAGATGGAGGTTTTAGGGCAGAGGCTTGTCCTTCACCTTCATGGGTTTGGGTTACATTGTATGATTGGGTAGAAAAGTCCGCAAAATAAAAATAATTTAGGTGGCATTTCTTAATTGGACAGTTTACCCTTAAAAGGCCTTGTAGAGAAAGAAATAGAACTCCATTTTTAGTTTGTTAGCTTGAAATGCTGTAGAACTCACAGTTTGTGAAGCTGTAATATAGATAAGAACTAATAAACATCTGGGTCTGAAAAAAGAAATGCCATACCATTTAATCCCAACCCTGGCAAAAAGAAGATAAGATGTGACACTTGGCCACTCTTCAGCTTTGTTGCCTTTCTCTGGACAAAAGCCACATCGGGCACTCCCTGGGCTGTTGGCCAAGCCCTGGCCATGGACACGAGTGCCTGTGCCTCCTTATCCAAGCCTCACTGAGGTTCAACACTCCAGGATGAGAGGACATCGTCTCAAGTTGCACCATGGGGAGGTTCAGGTTGGACATTGGGAGGAATTTCTTCCCACAATTAGACATTGGTAGGGGCAGCCCAGGGAGGTTTGGAGTGCCCATCCCTGGAGGTGTCCAAGCAATGCCTGGACGTGGCACTCAGTGCTCTGGGCTGGGGACAAGGTGGGAATGGGTCACAGGTTGGACTCAATCACCTTGGAGGTCTTTCCCAACCTAAATGATTCTGTGATTCCTAAATCTCACATTCTGCCATTACCAGGATCTATCAGCACCCAGCCCTGCTGTTCCTGCCAGCACAAATCATTTAGGGGGGTTTAAACCCTCAGGTGTTGCCACCACTCCAGGCAGTGGCCAGAGCCAGAAGCACTCAGGCTTTTTGTATTCAAGCAAGATGCCTCAATTTTTTGCTCTGCTGAGAAGTGTTGCCTGCAGTGGAGTGCCCCCAAAGCCTGATGCAATGCTCCCTGCTACCATGGTGTGACTGGTCAGCCTTCACTGTCAGAACACCACTGGAGACCAAAAGGTGGTGGGAAGCTGGCACCAGCTCTGCTTTCTCCAGGGAATGTGCTCTTCTCACATCTGGCTGTGTTGTTAACAGCTGGCAATGGCCAGGGCCTTTCTCAATCACCATCCACCCCACAAACCCAAGTACCAGTTTCACAAGAAGTGTAGAGAGTATTCTGAGAATGGGTCAGGCATGAAGGGACCACAGTGGGTCACATCCATCCCAGATCACGTGGCACAGAGTTGTGTCCAGATGGTTCTGGAATGACTCCAGCGAGGGAGACTCTGCAGCCTCTCTGCACAATCTGCTCAGGGCTCGGTCACTGCACAGGGAAGGTCTGCCTCATGTTCAGGTGGAACTCCTGTGTATCAGTTCCTCTCATCCTGTGGCAGAGCCTGGATCCATCCTCTGGGCATCCCTCCTTTAGCTATTTATACATTAATGAGGTTCCCTCTCAGGTGTCTCTTCAACTCTCACAGCTTTTCCTCATAGCAGAGATGCTCCCCTTATTTTGTCACCTTCTGCCAGTCTCACTCCAGGAGCTCCTGTCCCTGCTGTGCTGAGGAGCCAGAGCTGGACACAGCAGCCCAGAGGTGCCCAGGGCTGAGCAGAGAGGCAGGATCACCCCTGAATTCTCTTCCTGATGTACCCTAGGGCACCATGGCCATACCGTGACTGTCTTGTCAGGTGCTTGGGGAACCTGAAACAAAGCAGCACTTGAATTTTCAAAATACTGTACTTGGCAAAACCGCATTAATTTCAGGATGGGAGACCATTTCTTTCAAAATTATTCCCCAGCAGTTTTAAATGACTACAGGAGTAGTAAGGGGAGTTTTTTAAAGGATCTAAGTGCATGTACAAATAATTTGCTTTTTCAAGGACTGAAGCTGGCTGGTAGTTTTTGTATAGTCTGCTTTTACTTATTTTCCCTGTATATCTCAGTGCATACTCACATGGACTTCTGCCTGGTTTTCTCCAGCATCCAGCACACCAGAGTGGCTTATTCTACTTACAGTGCATTCACTTTGTCAAAATAAATTAATTCAGTATAGTTATCTGTACATTTACAATGCATGTGAGTCTGGATTCCTGCTGCTCCAAAATTAGTTTTTTCAGCATTAACCTCAGACTGTGAAATTGCACCTTATGCCATGCTCACCTGAGTAGAGAGGTGAAAAATTGAAGATCCTTTATATTTACTGTTTAAGAATGAACAGGAGGGAAGAGTATGGTGCCACACTTGGAGCTACATCCATTCTTGTTCTCCCTCTGACAGATCTTGTCACTTTTGTTAATGTACAGGAATGGCATCATACTGGTAAAAAAAAAACTTACCACAGATTAGAGCAGGGAGGAAAAGGATGAAGGTATGTTAATAGAAGACTATCAGGAAATTTGAGCTAAGCACTTAAATAATATGAAATAAACAGGCATGTAAATGTGGGCAGCAACTCCCAGTAAGGGAATGTAATTTACAATTTCCTTGTAAAAGACGGTACAGCCCTCAGCTTTGGAAGGGAAATAAACATTATTGTGGCTATTTTCACATGAATGCCTTTTATTTGTTTCGTTGTGTTTTTTGTTGTGGTGGTTTTAAAGTTGGGGTTGTTTTTCTCTCTCAGTCTGGTAAGGCTTTGTGGCAGCACTGATTTATAACATAACTTTATCATCACAAGAGAACCTAATTCCCAGGCTGTGCTTCTTCTAGTATTGATGTCTTCCCCACAGGATCCAGCCTTTAACACTCCTCTCCCTTTGCCCCCTAATTCAAGATATTACAACACAACCAAGAGAAAAAAAATACTGAGTAACCACAATGAGCTCCACAATTCCTTCTGCCATTAGATTCCCTACCCAATCTGTGTTCCAGGTGATTTCTCAAGCAACAAGAGGCTGCCTGATAGGCTGGGGTTATCAGGAAAGAACTCTGCTCCTGAACAAACAGGTAAATGGTCTGTGTTAAGCAACAGGTCAAATTAGTGAAGGAGAGTAGAAAACCATCTGTTACACCTGGGTAAGTAGGACAGCACACCACACAGAGACAATTGGCTTTTATTGTATGTACAGCAGGAGTTACTTCTTTAAAAAAATCCTCTCAGGTTTTTGTAGTGATATAATAAATCTGTACATCATAGATTTCATAATTGCACCAACTTGAGTTTATGTATGCACAGAAAGAAAAACACACCACAGAAGTGACTATGACAGGTGATGCTAGAAGAAAAAAATGTTTTACCCCATGTGGAATAATACAGAGCATAATACATCGTTGGGAAATACAGAGTTGTAGTACTGGAAAGACCTCAGATCATCCTCCCCAGCTATTTTCACACCATGCCAGCACCTTGCATAGTGGCAGTTTGGATATCCTGAGTGAAGTGCTATTTTTCACCCTTAACATAAAGTAATCACCCTTGTTATATAATTAATCTGGAGTTGTTTGTCACCAAGGCTGAGGCTTAGCAATGTGCAGAAGCATATCCTGACTTTAAACACATGAATAAATCCACTTAGGTCCTGTGGAGGTCAGAGCATGAGGTCAGCTGTTCCCACTCACAACAGGAATGTCTTAGCCTGGAGCTATGGCACAGTTAATTCTATAAGCACTTGTCTCAAACCTCAGCTCTCCAAATCAAAGCCTGCAATAAACTCAGCTGAAAAATCCAGGCAGTTCTCACTCTGTGTAACATCCAGAGTTCCCAGACCTAAAAAACATGTTAAAACAAGAGCAAGATTCTTATTTTTCTCCCCCATCCATACTGGCAGCATTTTATGCTTTCAGCTTTGTTTTTCCTATGATGTTTTGCACATCAAGAACACCAGAGCTCTGCAAGAAGTACACAGCAGAAAGTTTTCACTTGAAAAACACCTAGAACCAGCAAGGACATGCAGTAGCAGGAAATGCTGTAAAATTCCAACTGATCCCCAAAACTGGGGTAATTGCCAACCAATTTCATCAAAAAAGCAGCACTATAAATCCAGTCCTCTCAAGAGCAAGACAGTACAAGGACTGTATGGCCTGCGAGCCCCAACCTGTCTCCCAAAGAAAGAGCAGGGACAAAGAAATCTGTCAGAAAGCATAAGAATAAAACCCAGTATTAATGCCTGCACAGTGTATGACCTGTCCATTAAGCTGAAGAAGTTTGGCAAAGGTATTTTGCTTTCAAAATGAATTTTTTTCTACCCTGGCACTCCTTCTGCCTCAGATTCCCAAGTTTCATATATTGTTAGGAGTGAAATGACTCTAATTTCTTCCTGGGGCAAGTAGGATATGAAATACCAATGACTTAGGGATAAAGTCTACCTCTCCTCTTTAAAGTGACTTTGAAAGGGATCTCAATCACTTTAAGAAACTTACTTAGCTTGTATTCCCATTGGAGATATTAGGTAGTTTTATTGCTTTCATCTAAAAAGAGCAATTTAATTCTTGTACTATTTACTCAGTCAAAATTCACACTAAAGATAAGACAAATCTTGGTGAGGATAGGGCTTAACTCCATCGAGGCAAATTTAAAGTTCAAACATCATAAAGCAAAACAAAATACAAACACAAATTAAGAAGTTGCAGGTATGAGCAGAAAAATTCTTTAGAAAAGAAAAGCAAGCCTTCATCTCTCACTCCTCATGAAATAAATACCATGCTTTCTTTGCTGTACAGAACACCCAGACACACAAAAGGGTGAGAAAAGCAACAAAAGGAATTAATATTTCAAAGGTTGTTTCCAATTTATTATTCTGAGGTCACTAAATTGCAAGGCAGTAAACAAGAAGTTTTCAGTGTAATAGTATAATGTAAATATTTTATCTACAGTTCAAGTGGATAGTTATTAAAATTCTTTGTAATTTTAATTACCAGACATTTGAACAATGGATCAAATGACAAAACACAGAAGGTGATTTCCTCTGGCATCCTTCACAAAAACTGCACAGGACACATTGCTGTGTTATTTGTGCCAGTTGACAAATCCACTCTTTCTGACCCAAAACTTCAGTGTGGATCCTACAGGTTGTGAGGATCCAGCTCCCACTGACCCAGATACACAAAAAAAGTACAGCTCTCCAATCTTAAATGACAACCTAAGGAGGGAATGGAATTAATTTTGGTGGTTCTTTGGGGTTGTCACAACTGAGCAACTCAATTGTCCCCTTGTGTTTAGTGCCTTAGCTTGTTTTCACAGCAGGACATAAATGATTTGCAGAGGAATAAGAGATGAGGAACACACTCACCAGATACAGAGATCCAACATCAAACCAAATGATGTTTATTTTCCTGAGGAGTGAAGGCAAATAAAAATCAGATTCCCTTTTTACACCAAATGCCTTGCTCTCCTCATCTGAAGGATTCATTCTCTCTTAACACGTGAGCCCAAACCTTCACAGTTTGCAGTAAAGGATGTTCTTCATTCCCATCAAGACAAGCATTCAAGTGATCATCAAGACCTTAAGATAACCATTTTTTCATGTGTATCCATTCTCTGAGGTAAGGTACAAGCAAATCCCAGTCCTGTATCCTGCAAGTTGCTCAGTGTTATTTCACCCTGTTCTACAGTATGTGCAAAAGCTTCTGTAAATTAAAATGCCAGCTCAGTAATTTAAGAAGACTTCAAGTAATGTTATGTGCTGCCTCTTCCCAATTCCACAGCTCTTTAAGTGCATGGATGTGCTAACCATGGAGCTCAGATTCATTTGGATTTCTTGAATTTAGGGATCAATTGTGGTTTTATCCTTCAGCAACAAAGAGCATTTAAAAATGGCATGGACTTGAGTCCCACCCTGCCCTGTAACACAGAGAATTCTTGGTAAAATCAAGAGAAAAAGTGTCTGTTGAGGGAACATGACATCAGAGTTTTAATGCTCACATCATGAACCACTCTAGAACAAATGAAGAAACAAAACATCTACTTTGTATTAAATTAGAAATAAACAAAACCCTGTATTACTGAACTGGGATTTCTAAGCACAATACAGCTCCAGAAGATTCATCTGTACCCAATTTTCAAAATATAGAACATTAAAATGCCTTCAAGTGTTCTCATAACAAGGAACATGCTTAAATGTACAACTATTTAATAGTCTGGTCTATTGTATTACCACAGTGATCTTAGGAGGTTACACATGAACAGTATTTTTAAACAGTTAAAAGATTTTGACAGTTCAGTTCTAATATTTTCTTGGTAAAAAAGAAACCAAAAACTCCCTCTACTTTGGTATTGACTTATCAGGGAACCTTGAATCTGTCAGAAATTTGAAATGTGTTTTTATTCTTCAGTAACTATATTTTTGATGAATGCTTTAAGTTGAAAGCCCAAATATCTGCTCAAGTGTTGGACAGCTTAAAGGGGAGAAAGGGGCCAGGGGAAAAAATCACTGTTGGCAAAGTAGGCACAAGGTCTATCATCCATTCACATCAGTAATTTAGCTGGAATGAATGGATGTTTTTCTTGGCTGAAGAGAACAGGCTTGGTCCTTTGTCCTCAGCAGGAATGTAGATGATGGAAAAGTACAGGTAAAGCATGAAAGATGGTACCTGTGAAATACTGACATTTTATTCTTTTTCATAGCCAAAATGAGAACTGTGCCTTTACTCTCAGCAGTTTTCTATTTTAGACTAAAGGAGCCAGCTGCAAAATTTAGCAAGGAAATATGGTTAAAAACTCATCTGACCAACCACTCAGCATATGACAACACTGGTAGATCTAGAAACTGAACTAAGGGAGTTAATATTTTTTCAAAAGCTTTCTTCACAACTGTGTATTTTAAGATCTCAGTAAGAGTTTGGCAAGTAGGACAAGCTTTCCAATGAAAAGAACTGTAGGGTTAACTATGCTCTATTCACCATTTACTGCTCCTAGCTTTGCATTTGATATGATGGTTCATGTACTTGTCTAACAAGCACTTGGGAATGCCCCCTAGATGAGTTTTTTGCATCAGCAATACAGCTGCTCACACAGGGAAAAAAAGCTACATGTAAGATTTTGCAAATACTTAGTGAGTAGATTCAAGTAGATTTAAAAAAAAACAACCCAAGTTTTGTCTTTTTAAGCATAACTTTTTTTAAAGCAGAACATTAAACAATATGCTAGTATTGGTATTTGCATAATTTATTGATTTATGGCTAATGTTAAAGGCATCTCTCCACCTACATGGGCTGAGCAGTGATTATAGCAGGCTGCAGTTATTACAGTGGGATATCTGAGTCAGCGTTTTCCTCCTGCTTCTGAACACTCACCCGCTTCCAAATTACAACACAAACTGGATCTGGGCCTCTTTTTTTCCCCCCTTTCAGTCTGACTAGAAAAATCAGTTGCTCCTGTTGCAGGCTGCAGTGAGGGAGCACAGTGGTGTCTTCTCTTTCTGTAGAGGTTCTGTCACATGGACTGGGTGTGATGTTTCAGTTCTGAGCTCCCCATTGATGTAAATCCGGGTGATCACGTTCGGTTCCTCCCTACAGGATCCAGTGAGGCTGGAAGTCACTGTGGGGTCACCTGGTGCTACCTCCTGCTCCAGCAGGGCCATCCCAGAGCACAGGACACAGGGTTGTGTCCAAACAGTTCTGGAGTATCTCCAGGGAAGGAGAATCCACAGCCTCTCTGGGCAGTCTGTCCCAGCGCGTGGTCTGTGCACAATAAAGAAGTTGTGCCTCCTGTGCAGGGGAATTGCTGGGCTCAGCCCCTGCCCGTGGCTCTGGGGCCATTGCTGGGCCCTGGAGCAGAGCCTGGGACTGCTCTGCCCTCCCTGCACACAGGGACAGACAGACAGACAGGGACAGACAGACAGGCACACCAGGCTGAGCCCCTCTCCCTGGCTCCTCCCCAGGCTGAGCAGCCCCAGCTCCCTCAGCCTTTCCTGGGCACGGAGATGCTCCAGGCCCTGCTCAGCCCCAGGAGCTCCTGTCCCTGCTGTGCTGAGCAGCCAGAGCTGGGCTCGGCAGCCAGAGGAGCCTCCAGGGCTGGGCACAGAGGCATTACCTGCTGGAAATGCTCTTCCCAGTGCACCCCAGGACATCAGGTGCCTTCTTGGTCCCCACGTGCACCAGTCCCCATCCTCCCTCCTGTTCCACACAAACCACACGCTCCTCCAAAAGCCGTCAGGACACATTCAGCACTGCTTGTGTTTGGAGGAGCGACTTCATCATCAGAGAGAAAAAGCATTTTGGAAAAATAAACCAAAAAGACCACTGTTAATAGTGAACACCCTTTTATACAAGTCATCAGCCATATTTGTATTCTCTAGTACTGCTCTGTAAACAAGTGCTCAGCTGGTGAGCAGCTTTCCCACCGGAGCAGGTTTGGGTTTATAGGTGCGGCTCTCCCGAAGCACCGTTCAGTTTGCTCCTGCTCTTGTTCCTGGAAAGGAGCTTCTTGCTCAGAATCCGTGAGAGTGTCCCCCCCTTCCTGCGGCTCTCCTCTGCCAGGGGCTGCTGCAGGAACACCAGGTCGTTGTGGGACTGGCTCATTCCCGGGTCCTTCTGGTGATGCTGCCGGCGGAAAAACAGCTTGGCGCTTTTCTTCAAAATCCCACCTGGGGAAGGAAAGAGGTGCAGGAGGCTTTAGACAGAACAGGCTGCTGTCCTCTTGAAACTCAGCTTTAACTGCAGCACGAGGGAGAAAAGCTGACCCCCTGATTTTAGTCTCCTTCCCTACACTTAGTTCCAAATGCTCTTCTGTGGTCATACACATGCACAGCGCCTGGTGTGGGTTGTACCCTGGGCTCTCACATCCAATATTTCCAACCAGTAAAGTAGAAAGGATTTTATAAAGAGAGGAAATAACGTTACTCTTTGTTGTTTCAGAGATCAAAGGAGTTGAAGATCAGCCTGTGAGGCACCACCTGAAGTGAATTTTAATTTGAGGTGCAGGACAACAGTACCTGGCAGCAAACGTGTGTGCAGTGGTTCAGTACAAGCCAGGCAGCAGGTGTTCTATACAAATTCAGCAGCATCACCCAGAGTAACACTCACAAAGCATTTGCTATTCTAAAACCCTGTTAGGAATAGCAATGCACTTCAAGCAGATTAAAAATAATATTACATCTGCTTCCAACAGGTTCAGAAGTCTGCCCAAATCCCTCCCACGGTAAATTAAGTTGCTTTATTTTGCCGTGTTCCTTCCCTTGACCCCATGTCAAACCCAGCATGCAGCCAAGGCAATTGCAGCTGTCATCTCACCAGGGACTCATGCTGCCAACAGCAGCTATCACTACTCCTCTCTTTGCAAGCTTGAGTTGTTTTTGCAGCCATTCTGCCAAATTCCACCCTCCCTCTCCATGTGTGCCTGTGTGCCTGGTGTGCAGCTGGCAGGGACACTGCTCCAGGCTACCAGCAACACTCAGCCTGGCTGGGACATCAGCTCTGTGTGAAAATAGCATCAGTTTTCTATGCAATTGGTAGGGCTGTTGTCCCAGGTGGCAGGAGCCAGTTTGAACAGAAGAAGACCCAGGTGACAAGCCAGCAGAGCTTCTGGCAGTCAGACTTGGATGTGGGGACAGTCAGCTCCCTGGCAAAGCTTCCACACCCCCTCCCTGCACCACTATCAGGTTTCCTGATCCTTTCTCAGTTCAGCTATTAATTGTCACGGCATGGTCTTGAGTCTGCTTTTCCTCCCACTGCAAATGGACACAAAAAGCAAGACACAGCGCAGTTCTTTCATGGGACACTGCCACAGCTAGAATTAAATGTTTGTCCCCTGAGGACCTGACAAGGCCTGTGTGTCACTCTGCACACAGTGACAGCTGCAGAGCAGGTATTTCATGGCAGCCAGATGCTGCTTTGTACACACCAAAGCAGTCACAAACATGCACTTGGGTTTATTACTGTGTACTTTAAGGGCTAAGCACTCAGCACCTGGGAGGATATTCAAGCATGTTTTTTCTGGCAGCTGTCAAGACTCTCCTCACAGGGCAGAATGGGATGGGAAGCAGAAATCAGCTGCAAACAACCAGCACTTGTGGATTTGAATCTTGACTGCTCTCCCATCAGCCTCTGATTGATCTTTCTGGCAAGGCAGTACCACTTCAAGCTGCTGTCAGCAGCACAAAAGCAGCAGTGTTCCACCCCAGGACGCTGGCAGTGTTGATGTGCAGAGGCTGGGGGGCTGCAGAGGCTCCTCTGCTGTGCAGCTCCTGTTTGAGCAGGCAGCTGTTCTGCCCAGCAGTCCTGGCAGCTGCAGCTGAAGCTGTGCCAGCAGCACTGGGACACCAGGGTTTATCCCTAAGCAGATTTTTACTCCCATCCATTCTGTCGTTCGAGACTGATTTTCTACACCAGGAAACAGCACCTGGCTAAGAATGCTCCAAAAATGGTGCCACTGGCCTGGGACAACTCCCTGCAGCTGAAAAACCACGGGCAGCACTCCCCTGAGAGCAGCACAAGCAGCAGCCCCCAGCACAGGAGCTCCCTGGTGCCCAGTCTCTGGAAGCTTGCACAGCCAGTCTGGAGTGCTCTGCCTGCTGCAGAGACATGCAGCCCTGGGAGGAGGCAGGGCAGGGCAGGGCAGGGCAGGGCTCAGGATGGTTTATGTGCTGGTTCATGTGCTGTTTGCATGCTTATGCCTTCAGTTCATCAGGATCCATGTGCAGCCCTGCCCCCAGCAGCAGGAGATGAGCAGAGAGCACTGTACAAATACAAACTCACTGCACTAATGTAGGGTGGTCTGAAAATGCTTGGGGGGGTGGGATCATTTCTGAATCTCATTTGTGCTAAAGGAGGAAGATTTCCTTCCACATCTACAATTGCTTTCCATTCCTTCCCAGCTTCCAAAACAGTTTTCATACAGGTGGTTTTGTAAAAAGCTGCTGATTTTGTAAATGCCTGCTGAGGTTGTGGCAGCTCTGTAAGTTAGGCTAGAAAAGCTTTATCTAAAAATCTATAAGCAGCAGTGTTTAACTGAGTTTTGTTTGTATGTATATCCAGTTATGGGGTCACACATGGTTTGCACGAGCAGGTTTTGGTTGATTACCAGGTACTACAGCAAAGGGCATGATGGGAGAGATCAGGAATGCAGAGCATCCCTCTTTCCTTGCTGCCCTCTCTTTGTCACCCTCCTGGACAGCACCAAGCACCAGAAGGATGATTTGCCACAGCAGACTGCTCTGCTAAGACACCTGAGCACAGGAAGGTAATTTTGGAAGGAGAAAAGGAATGGATGAGGGAAGAAGAAAATGGGTGTCAAACTAATTTTTGCTTCATTTTTTACAATGAGTGTCTCATTGTAAAGCTACATTTTCTTAGGGATAAAAAAAAAGAGACAAGAATAACTTACTGTGTAGGTAATTAATTCTGGCTGGCATAGTAGTCATCTTAAGTTTATAAAAGGGAATGGGTAAGAAAGAGGAAGTCAGAAAGGTAAAAAAACAAACAAAAATATGCAAGAATAAAAAAAAGTGCTAACTTTAAGACATTAACATACACAAAAGGCTTTTCTAAGCAGAAGGGGTTTTATTTGGGTTTTTTGCTGTGTTTGGGTTTTCTTGTTGCATTTGCAGTTTTATTTGTGGTGGGTTTTTTTGTTTGTTATTTTTTTAAGGGAAAGCATTTGACAAACAGAAGCCTTCAACTATTCACAGCTCACTGAAGGCAGAGGGGTTGAAATGTTTTCCTATCTTACTCCATAAAAGCTGCTCAGCTGTGACAAAGCAGAGATTCAAGACTTCCACAAAGACATCTGTGTATAATGAAAGGGATTTGAGCCAGTTTTTTTCAAGTATTTTTTCAAGATGATACAACTCTGGTCAGAGATATTTTGCAGTCTCAGAGAAAAGTTTTTAGCAGTCTTATATTGAATTGTGTGAAAAGGATCTCTAGAAGCCTCATCTCTTGGCACAGGGAAACCCAACTCACACATAAACTTCCACTTGCTTGTTTTGGAATAACATGCTGAGGAAAAGTCCAGAGGTTTTGCAGTTTCTCACACAGCTTCCTAAACTTTTCCAGGCTCCAAAATGAGCCAAATCCCTTGACAATTAACTCACTCCCCTCACCCCAAACACACCCAGGACTTTCCAGTGCCTGAGCATGTGTGTGACAGGGATTGTTGCTGCAGCCTCCTGATCTCTGAGGTGGAGCAGTCCAGCTGTGGGAAGCTCAGAGAACTCCAGGCTCTAAGGGAGGGTCCTGACAAAGAGCTCCAGTGTCTGCCCTGTAGGGTGAGGGGGGTGATAATCCAGGTAAATTAGGGAGGTTTTGTAGGGAGCCATTTCCCAGGATCTCAGGGTGAGGAAAGGATAGGAAATAATAAAGCAGAGAGGGATGGATAGGAGTGACAAGCACAGTATTTTCTGCAACTTTAAGGTGGAACCTGTGTGCCTGTTTGGGGCACAGCACTGGCCCTTTTGTAAGACTTCCTAATAGCCCCACTGAACTGTTTACCACAAACCAGTGCTCAGAGGTTACTGGATTTACCAAGGAAACACAAAGAACACTAAGATTTTCAAACTGCAGCTATTCAGGTGTGCAACTACCTAAGGAAAATGATGTGATGCCTTATTTTTACTTATTAAAATAACTTTTATTCCGTTTTCTTTAGCAAATTATGCATGAATGAAATGAGTGAAAAGGGGGAATCTGTTCACCAGGCAGCTCCTGCTACAGCTGTGGTGCTTCCCTGAACACACACTTTAGTGAGGGCAGAGGAGCCTTGTGCTCAGAGATGTGAAGGAGGAAGAGGAATCTATTGGGAAGTAACTGTGGATCCCTGCCATCTTCACCTTGATAATGGGGCTGCCAATATGGGCAAGTCCTGGGTTACAAGAACACAGTTTTCCTTGAGGAACTGATAATGTGGTTAGTGATTTCTCTCCCAAAATTACTGAGTTGGGCATAATAAGCTGCCAGCTTCTAAGGGTGAGCTGTTTCCTCATGGAGGGGAGGGTAAGAAAGCCTGAGCTGGCTCAGAGAGCTGCAAGTAAAACAGCTTCAACCAACACCACAGTCACAAAGAGTTTGAAGGACAAAAAAAACCAGTAAGAAAGGGGGAACTACTGCAGCCAATTACATAGAGAAAGGAGTTGCTGAAGTGGAAGTGAGGATCACATACCTTTAGATTTTTTAATGCTCCCAGTTTCTGAAACACTTAATGAGCTCCCAGATATTTCTTCAGAGTTCTGGTCTAAGAGTGTGCTGGTGTCCCACTGCTGGCTGCCATTCTCCAAACCCCAGGCCTTGTGGGTGCTTTGCTGTGGGTCAGTACCAGGGGCTGCTTCTGAAGCACTCAATGGCTGCTTTTCATCAGAGGTGGTTTTTGCAACAGCTTCCTCCACAGTAGGGTGGATCTGCCTCCCTGCAGGAGCTGTCCATGGCTGCAGCATAGTCCATCATCAGTGAAGCTTCACTGTCCTGAGATAAAGAGGTCTGCCCAGTGGAAATAAGAGACAACACTGACACAAGTCATCCTGCTGGAGAAAAACAAACCTCCCTGCAAGAGTTAAAATACTTGTATTGCTCAGGACCACCAGGAAGCCACCTGAAGCTTCCTGAGCTCTACTAAAGGAGAGGAGCATTTAGCAAAGTTTTAATCATGTTGCAAAGGCCAAATGAGTGTAAAAAGTAATTAAGTAAATGCCTTCCACCCATCTCTAGCCCCACTACAAATAACAGGACTCCCCTACATTACAGCAGCACATGAAGTGTCACCATACACAGAGAATCTTTTGATACTTTCAAGAAAATTAACATCAAAGCATTTCACCTTGTCTCATTGTTTCTCTGCAACAGAGACCAGAGAACCAGAGGTTTTTTTCAGAGGGTTTTAGCAGCTTTGGAAAAAAGTAGAACAATCTTTCATACTTTTTTCAGGGCATCTTCCCTACATGGGTGAAACACAGAAGGATTACCCTCTCTTCTCACCTAAACTCATTTTCCAAAATCCCTAACAACAAGAACAGTGCATTTTTAGTCAGGCTGTCAAATCTAACAATCAGAACCCGACACTCTGATTTGGCTTAACTTGAAACAGTCACAGAAAAAACCTGGCACACAAAATTGGATTCTGCAGGGACAGCAGAAACAGAAAAGTCAGTGCAGACAAGGCTTTACAGAACTAAGCATTAACTCTAAGTGCTGTTTTCTGCTCTACCTTGGACACCCCTGATATGATAATGGTGCTTTTCTTCCGAGGAGACTTCAGCTTCTGCTTTGCAGACTCACTCAGCTGCCTGATGGCTGCTTCTGCCACAGGGTCAGTGCCATTCAGTACCAGCAGCTCTGGAAAGAAAGGATCATTTCAGAGGGCAGAAGGAAAAACAGAGCAGAGACAGGCAGAGTTTGTCCTTGACTTAAAATTCACAGAAATGGCATCAACACCATAGACTTGTCAATTCACCACCCAGGCATCAGGTCCTGTCTTTTTCTCCTGTCACCCATTTTTGGAGAAAAGGTACTAAAATGCCACTGACAAACCCTTTCCATGAGAACACAGGAGGTTCTGGAAGCCTGGACAAAACATCCCATTATTTCAATTCATTGCTACCCTGAGGTGACAGTGAGGACATCATGAGTTACCCAGTCATGAAGAAGCACAGTTTTAACATGATACAAGGCTGGCTACACAATGCTGCTTCCTCAGGCAGCTTTTTTGTTATTTTGCTCCTTTTCCAGACATCCCAGCTCAGCATTTCCAATTTTGTTATGGCACTCTGATACGGTGGGGAAGGCAAAGTACCTGCCTCCAAATCCTGTGAAGTCCACCCCCTTTTCCCCTCCAACCACTGCACAGGAATATAAAATCTTCTGTATAAAATGCTCTTTA
Source organism: Luscinia megarhynchos (assembly GCA_034336665.1). Lineage (NCBI taxonomy): Eukaryota > Metazoa > Chordata > Aves > Passeriformes > Muscicapidae > Luscinia > Luscinia megarhynchos. Next base: position 4,772,364 of record JAPFBE010000003.1, read on the forward strand.
GTGACAAACACAAGTTTATTTTTAAGCATGGCCCTTTCTGGCATCTAGGACACAAACAGGCATTAATCAAATTCATCAAGCTCAGGAACAAACAAGGCTAAGGAAGTCAACAAAAAAAAATCCCCATGTTTAATTGCCTGAGGTGGACTTTTCTGGCAAGGGTTTGAACAACAATAAAAAGAAGAGAGGCAGGAATAGCACCAGAGTTAACTAAATTGAGCAATGCCTTTTGTTACTGGAATAGTAATATCATAAAAGATAAGGCCTAGAATTAAGTATATGTGTGCATGTCTGCACAGTCATCTCAAACCTTGACTTCTTCCATCTCCCCAGCCCCTGCATTTATTTATTGTTGTCATCACTCAGAACTATGACACAGACACAGCATCTTTTCCAGAGTGCTTCCTGCTATTTTGCCACGATGTTTGTAATAACTTTTACCTAAGTTACTGCCATACCAAAAGCTCCTTTGTATTTCTTTCCTTTGGCTTTTGTTCTAATGAGTAATTCTTCCTGCAGGACTGTATAAACACTCCACAGAAATCCCCTGCACTTCCAATAAAACATTGTCCACAGCAATATGGAATAAGCAGTCTCCAGGTGAGTTTTCCAGTAAGTGTTTTGTGTCTTTAATACCATGAACACTTCAGAGAGTCAGCTCAGAAGTCTTGAACTGTCTTAACATTTCCCAAATTGATGTAGTGATACCACACTGCTTCATGGTACCAGAGTATTTCTTATCCTGGAGACAGGAAAAGATCCAAGTGCTGTTACAGCTATTCATGGTTAGTGCTTCTTGCCCTTCCCCATATTTGTTGTCCAATATATTTCTGTCTCTCAGAAACCTCCAGGAGCAGCTCAGATCATCTCCAGGTTGTCCATTCCCCACTCAGACCTGTACAAAGCCAACTGAACTCCACACCAGCCACACTGAGTCACATCTGTCACCACTCTTGCCCCCAGAGTCACTGAAAGGTTCAGTGGTGACCACACACAGGACTGAAAAAGGTGCTGAAGATTTAGAGCTTCAACTTGAAAATGTAAATTCCCCAGAGATAAAATCAGGTTTCCATACAATTCAAAGTGAATTTATAATTATTGCCAATGTCACCTGACTTCTGAAGGAATTCAGCTGTATTCAGTTGACTTAGGAAGGTGGACAAATGAGCACAGCAAGCCCAAAAAGCCCAGTGGCAGGGCTAGGAAGAGAATTGAGTCCTCCTTACATCAGTCCAGCCTCTGCCTTTTTTTCAGACACAGAGGACTTAGAGGTACATGTCACAGGGTTTTAATTTAGTGCACCTTTAAGAAAGGAGGCATTCTTTCATTCAAAAGTAAGACAAAAAACTTACTTTTGGCTTTTCTGCAGTCTCCTCCCCTTTTCCAAACCACATCTCGTTGTTATTTATTCAAAACCAGTAATTTAAATTGCCAATTAAAACCAGACTTTTACAGCAAGGCTGCCATACTCCAAACCACAGTGCTTTGTAACATAAGCACCCCAGCACTGCTGACAGGCAGCAGCCACATGGGCTGGCTGTCATTTTAACAGGGTCACATGAATCCTATGTGCAGAACAGAGAAATGTTCTCCTTAGCAGCTTCAAACGTTTTTATTACCTGTATCTGAAGATGACAACGTTTTGCTGACTGGAGCACCATGAGAATGGAGGGCTTCAACAGTGAAATCCTTTTCAGTCACCTTGACTTTAACTGGAGTTTTCACAGGAGAATCTGAGGACCAAGTTTTTTGGTTATTGGAACTGGTTAAGACATTTTTTATTATATTAATAAGACTTTAATATACCAGTCATGCCTGTCCAAATCATAAAAGTTTGAGTAAATTGTTTAACAGAAATTCTCAACACATGTTCTGGGTAAGCCTGACCCCCAAAACGCCAGTGAAGTGTGAGAATTTTTTTAAACATTTTAAAATGTTTAAAACATTAAAGAATTAAAACATTCTACTGTAATACATTAGACAACACCCACTTAAATAAAAGATCTGCTTCAACAACTTAAAAGATCTTTGTGATGCTTCACACCAAGACTGTTCACTGGTACATGCTTTTGTAATTTTCCAAGAAAAACTGGAAAATCTGCTCCTGAAGGACATGCTGAAAAGTATTTTGTTACCAGGTAACACCAGCCTTCATCAGAGATGATAATACAGATCAGGATTAGAGAGCAGCAAACCTCTGAGAGTATGATGTATTTGTCATGTGAAAAACCATCCACCAAAATCCAGCCCTTCTACATTATCACATCATGGTGAAGATTTGCAGCACATATTAAAAGAAACATTAACTGTTCTTCTTGTAAGAAACAAGTTTTCATGAAAATTAAAAACCTGATTCTGGAGAATACAAACAACAACCTCACTCCAGCTCATCAGAGAAGTCTGGAAAACGCTTTCCTGACAGCCCAGTCCCAGTGCCTCTGCTGGTGGCCAGGGAGGAAGGTCTGACCTGTGCTCAGGGGGGATGCTCTCCCTTCCAGCCGAGGTTTGGTTCTCACTGCAGTGACAGTGGTGACCACGGTCCCACAGGGCATCACAGTGCGGTCCTTCTCGATCTTGGTGGCCAGCACTGGAGAGGAGACCTGCCTGGCCTTCAGCTCACTGGGCTCTATAAAACAGAACTAAGGAGACAGAAAAGCACCACCTCAGAAGCACAGTCAGGTAAGAAGGACACTAATTCTAGCTGGTATTCCTTTAAGGCTTTTGCTGAGCCAAACTCAAGTGTTAATTCTTTCAGTAAGTCACAAATCCCCTGCCATCAGAACAGGCTGCTCTGACTCAGCCACAAGTCCAAGCATGAGATGAGCATTCCCAAGCACTTCCTGAAGCTAAAAGATGCACCCCAGACCCCCCCAGGGCCACAGTACCTCTGCACTGATGGATCCCAGCCCTGGCTCCGAGCTGCTCTCCCTGGCCCCGCTCAGTGCAAAGCTGTGCTGCCCAGAGGGCTGTTTCCTGAACAGGTCCAGAGGCACAGTCACCTTCCCAGATACAGGACCTGCAACAATAAAATCAGCAAGGTCAGCCCAGGATGTGTAAGGGAGAGAATACAGGAAGGGAGGAGAAAAATTCAGGCAAAAAATTGCAGTAGCTGGTTCTACACAAGGCAGAAAAGTGGCATTTTACAGCTTTTTTTCCTATTTTGTGACTGTTCCTCAGCCTGGCCTAACACTGTGCAACAGGAAAGAATGGAACTATGAAACATTACTTATTTACTGTTGTTTCTGGCCATTATTTTTCTCTTTATATGAAGAATGTCTAGGGGAAAAAAGAAACAACTATTATGTTCTTGGACAAGCTCCATAACCAGTTCCTGCATCTTTCATTTCAGAGGAAGATCTGGATTCCTGGTCAACTGGTGCATCACAACAATGATGGTTCTTAATCTGAACTTTAATAAAACTCTCTTGCTCCTCCCCTGACTTTATCAGCTCCACTAGACCAGGACAAATTATTAGCAAAGGTACTGCATGATTTAAGAAATGAAATCCTAGATTTCTGTGCAAAGCAGAATGTTTAAAAACAATAAATTCCTACACTTCAGTGGCCTTTTGGGGTCAGGTTACCACAGAGTATGTGCTGACAATTTGTGTTAAATCATTTTCTCAAATACTTCCAGTTTGAACTGCCATAACAGGTATAATAAACTCTTGTTTATACCTGTGTTATACAAGTAGGGATCTATATTACAGTCACGTATCTCAGCTCTCTGCTCATTAACATGATTCTATTTTTGAGTTTTCTATTAAAGTCTTTTGGAGAAGAACAACTCAGCAGGGATGGAGGGACAGAGGGGGAGGAAGAGAGATGTCAGTGCAATCCACTGGGAGCTTTTTCTTCAGGACACCAGGATGAAAGTTAGGATGTAGAATACTCCTGGTGTTGTTTGAAAGACTAAAGATGCTTAGGTACAGTCAAGACACATTTTGTCCAAGAAAAATGTAACTTTGCAGACTCCATATACATGTTTTTTTAAAAATAAAAATAGCATCCATATCAGAGAACTTTTTTAAAGCTTTTGATTTTCCAATCCCTCCAATAATTATGGATCATAAGCAAGGTATTGCACAACTTTTAATATATAGATTATTAAAAATAATTCTAAAATGACAGAATCGAGTTGTACAAACATTTGAGCCCCCATGTTTTATATTTTATCCATCATAATCAGAATTGGAGTGTTTTACACCTGATTGTGATTTTCATATCTGAATTGTCTGGGACTTACAAGGATTTACAATTAACCCCCATAACTCCCCTTCAGCCACAGAAAGAACTCAAAAGCTTAACTTGAAACCAAAAAGGTTCACAGTGGATTTGTTAGATGTTTAGAAGATGGAGAAATATAGGATAGCAGCAGCTGGAAGACTCAGTATCTTGACAATCTAGAAAGAAACCCAAAGGTTCTCTATAACCTTAACCCAGGCCATGAGGGAGGCACCTGGTCAGTGTATTCTCCTTCCACCCATGTTTACTGATGGATCTCACAGTTTCTGAGGCCATCCAGAAATAAAATGGGACTTCTGTCAACACCCAGCAAAGCTCACACATTGACCATGCAAAATAACTCAGTCTTAATACTTACTATCCAACTTCCCATCTTCTACTATTTGCAGTTGCAATGCTTTTGATTTGGCACTTAGTTCACTGTGAAGGAAACAAAACCATGTTAGATCTTTGCAGGCCAAGCAGATTTTCCTTCCCACATAGGTTTTCCCCTTTCCCCAGCTTTTCTCAGCCCTCTCCAAGCCAAACACTGCACCTTGCAGGTGGGTAAGAGTGACTGAAGGGATCACAGTCAGAAAACCATGGCCTGGGTCCCTCCCCCACTTTTGCACAGGTTCGATTTGTTGAATTTCAGAGGATTTTCTTTTCCCCAGGAGCTGACAAAACCTGCCCTCCAAGCTGAAGATGGTTCCTAACCTGACTGCTAGACCACAGCACCAAAAAGCTTTGTTTCTCCTGGCAGGATCAAATTTATAAGTCAAGATGCTGGAACAGGCTCAATCCACATTCCTGTCAAAGCAGGAAAGTGTCCTGCAAAAACAGGACAGATGCAAGAAAATGAAAGTAGTTACAGCTTTAAATGAGAAGAATCAGTATCACTTCTCCAAAATAAGAGTCAAGGATGCTGCAAGCCAACAAGAACAAGTTTCTAAGTGACCAAACCCAGGTGAACTACTCTCAGAATTACTCATGTGGTACTTCCTAAGATGGACTAGACAACAGATACAAAACTTTTCCTCTGAGACAGTGAAGCAAACTGGGTACCTACTGAGGAACCCTCAGGTAAAACTTCATTTTACACCCTTCTCAAGCAAGCATTCTGCCCAAACCCCAAGGGCATGCAAACATACATTTCATTTGCTATGTCTCAGTTTCAGGATGGTGTGATCCTGGCTGCAGACACCCCACCTCCACTAGATGCTGTGGCACATCATCTATGCAGCAGATTTTAAGTTTTGTCCCTGCCACTCCCACCCTTCCTGCACCCCAAAACTTGGAAAGGAGCACCTTGATGGCACTACTGCTGCTTTGCCATGAAGCTAAAGCAGAGGCTGACATGGTGGTCAGCACAGTGGTGTTCAGAGTTAAGGATATTTTTGGCTCTGAAGAAAGAAAAGGGCAGAGGTTTGTGCATAGAAACTTGACAGAAGTTCAAAACCCCTGCCAAAATCCTCATCAATTATCTGTAAAGGCCCCCGAGCTTACCTCATGCACTTCTGAAAAGCAGTGTGGAAACCCCAGCATTATTCCCTAGTGTCAAGGCCAAATTCCAGCCAAGCTAATCACATCCTGCCTGCCCTCTCTCAGCCCTTTCAGTTGGAAAAGGGTATTATTCTTACAAACTTCCTGTCCCAAACTGCTGGGAACTTGTCTGCTCTGCAACACTGAGCACGGTGCTGTTCCACCCACAGATGGCTGAAGGGGATCACAGACCCAGAGGCTGAAGCACTTTGTGATACTTAAGAAAAGCTCAGCAGTGACTCCTCCCTTTCCTAAACTCATGCACCTCAGAAGCCATTTTTGCTCTGCTGTTAGAAAGTGAAAATAAAAATAGTTTTACAACTGCTCACTTTTGTCCTTACTTACAGCAGCTGTGTGAATCACAGAATACTGTGCAGGCTGCCTGAAAGTCCCTTTTATTGTTCTACAGGAGAAAGAAAATCTAGTTAAGTTTTACACTCTCTTTTTAGTCATGGTCACCATTCTTTTAGATGGTCAATTGTTTTTGCACATTTGCTTTTTCCACTCAGGGGAGGGAATGGGGAGACATGAGATTCCCTCAAATACAGTTTTGACAGTAAAGTGACTTCAAAACCTTGCTAGCACTTCTTTTCTGGCAGTGCAGGAAAGCCTGACTGTGACTGCTATCATCTACTAGAATCATGTGTCTACCATGGAACCTAAAGACCTGTACCTCATACACATGCAGAGGGATAATTAGTTTATCCTGAAGTCCCTACCAGCTCCAGATTTCTCTGAGGCCACACAGAGAAGGGCCAAGAATGGACCTATTTCAAAATGCCATTCTTCTCTCACATAGCTCAATTAAAAAACAAAAAGAAAAAAAAAAAGGAAAAAAGTGTTTTAGTGTAAAATTATTCTCAGTAGGTAAATTACTTACAAGATAAACTCTTCCTTCCAAAAGGGATGTGCAGCATTTTTGGCTACAGAGCTGGAAAACTTCTGCATAGGGTCATTCAACTGAACTATACACACAAGGTCTGTGCTGCCTGTAAGGGCAAGAAAAATCAATAGAAGTTATTAATGCTCTGTCACCAAGAGGCCACTTGCTGAAAAGAAACCCCCTTCCTTGCACACTGCACTTTTGAGCAGACTTCTGCAGGCACTTTCTCACCCTCCCACGGAAATAAATGCCTTCCCTTGGTTTGCACACCGAGGACATTCATGGCAAAGGTCACTGTTGCATCACTGCCTTCTTATGAGCTACCCTACAGGCTGTGAAACATGACAGCCCGATTTCAATCCTCCCATGGAGCAATAAAGTGCAGGCATAAAACGATCCAAAAAGATGGGGAGACAAAGAGTGAGCAGGTGATGTTGTGGGTGTGAGGCAGGGAGGGAGTAAAGCTGCTTTCAGCTGCTTTAAAAAAAAAACAGAAATTTTCTAAGTTCCTCCTGGCCACAGTCACAGTGATTTATCTGGATGTGAAAATAAGCTTTTTCTGGCAAGTGACTGATGACAGCAGTGCTAATTCACAATGGTTTGTTCACCGTGGTTTTTAACAAGTTTTAAAGCACTGCTGCAGACTTATCTCTGCCTTGATCTTGAAATTCGATAGTGTTGCAAATTGGCATATTAAGAGTAGTTATACTGCTGCTCCAAGGGGAAATAGTTTGCCAGATGTGCTCCTCTTAAACCAGTTCCTTTAATATGCCTTTCACAGCACTAGAAATAATTTAAACCCAGGCTTCCAACACATCAAGGAGAGCAACAAAAAGCTCAGTAGTGACTGTGTGCAGAGCAAACAAAAGATGCTGCCCCCAGGTCTCCCGAAGAATCTGGGTTTGGATTTGCTCTGAGCAGCTCTCAGCTGCTCTCTGGGGATGCTTTGGGGCTGTGGATCAGCCCTGTCTGAGGCACAGAGGCAGCCTGGCCTGGCAAGGTGATTAGAGGAGACAAAGCACTGAGTACACACGGCTTATTTGGGATCCAAGCTGGCCCCAGAGTAAGCAGCTGAGCTGCTTTCAAGGGGCTGAGCCTGAGCTCATGGACCTGGGCTGGTTTCTGCTCCCCCAGCCGTGTGTGTCTGAGCCTGGTCCTGCTGCCACATCCCCAGCCCAGGGCAGGGACCCTGCACAGAACCACACACCAACTGCACCACAGGGCATTGCAGATTTCTGCCCTGGACACCCTGCTGCAAACAGTTAACTACTTTCTCCTCACCAGCAGAAATCACTTTTGCCCTCAATGATTCCCTGTAGAGCACGTAATACAAAATCTAGGGTGATCTCTGTTTACATACACAAAGGGAATAAAAACAGGCACAGCCCATAAGCAGAGACCAGTTCTGCTACTGGGGATTCACCAGCTGAACTAAGATATCTGCAGGAGAGCCAGAGCTCCTATAAACCCTGTCAGCATCCACCAATCATGGTTTCATCAGCACACACCAGCCCCCTGTGTACCTGAGCAGGTTAGCCTGAAATACTGCACAGTCCCATGGAGCCTGAGTTCCAACAGGATAATTCATTATTGCAAAGGAAGGCCAGGAAAAGGGAAGGGAATATTAATTAAAAGTCAGCAAGTTATGTCCAGAAGCCACTAGCTTTCCAGCTGTGCAGGATTCCTGCTGGATTTCAAGTGCACCAGTTAAACCCTATTAAAAAGCTTTATTTCTCATACTCAGTTCCAAATATTTACACTCCAGGAGCTCCTGGGGAACCAGTAAAATTCCCTCCATCTCCTGTTAGAACAGCAAATAGGGATTTTGCCTCCCAACGTCTGTATTCCCAGAGCAGAGCACACGAATTGTCTTTTTCCTCTCATTTTTAGGGAAGGTGCAGCAATTCTCACGAAGGGAATCTTCTGTGCAGCATATGCAAGCAGAGCTATCTCATCTCATGGCTTTTAAAGTGAGGCAAAATTACCCAATCTTTTGGAAAGTTTAGCTTGCACTACAAAATTGTAGAGTAATAAATCATAGAATGGTTTGGGTTGGAAGGGACCTTAGAGATAATTTCATTCCAAAACCCCTTGCTGGGCTGGGACACTTTCCCTTAGACTGGGTTGCAGTTGCCAGCATAGTTGTATTGATATAGGATATGTCACAGCCAAGAGTTCCAGAATTGCTTTAAAAATAATTACTTTATTTTTTTTAAAAAAACCAAACGTCTGCAAAGATTTCTAGGGGGATCACTTCCAACCAGGATGAGCAAAGCAGCATTATGCAAGACTCTAGGGCAGAAACACTATTACCTCCAGCTGAAAAAAAAGGAGAGCAGCAAGTAGGATACATTTATCTAAAACTACTGCCTTGCCCAAGTTAGCAGCTTTCATTAAAAATACTGTTAGGGAATTGTTTAGTGGCCATAAATAACAGAGCCTCCAAATCTGTATTTCTGCTGACAGAATCTGAGCTGTGCCTGCCCTTGGAGAAGTCTGAGTACTTGCATGACAGGCCTGGTGCTGCTTTCCAAACCCAACACTAACTCCACTAGGCAGTGACCTCTTTGTTGGCTTCATTCCCCACTTGCAAGAGGCACCTTCTTCCTTTACCTGCAGAGGTATCAGGGGAAAATGTCCCTGACAACAAAAAAAACACCTTTCACGAGTTTGTAATACAGGAGGAGAGTTTGAGATACATCTGCAAATCACTCTAAAGTCAAGAAAAATAAGGTAACATTGAATCAAACCAATGTCATTGCCAGCAGCTAATGGAGAGCTGGATTTGAGCCCCTCATCTTGAGTACAGCCAAAATGAGAACTTTTAGAAATTAAAACTAAAGGCCAGAAAATAATCAGCCAGCTTTATATATGTGGTCATTTAAATCTGTTTTCAGCAATGATGGATTTCTGTACAAGAAGAACAAGATGTTAAAATACTCAGATAAACTAAAATACACATTAAGTCAGCACTGGTACAGGTTGCCCAGAGAAGCTGTGGCTGGCCCATCCCTGGGAATGCTCAAGGCCAGGCTGGATGGGGCTGGGAGCAACCTGGGATATTGGAAGGTGTCCCTGGAATGGAATGGAATGGAATGGAATGGAATGGAATGGAATGGAATGGAATGGAATGGAATGGAATGGAATGGAATGGAATGGAATGGAATGGAATGGAATGGAATGGAATGGAATGGAATGGAATGGAATGGAATGGAATGGGCTTTAAGGTCAGCTCCAACCCAAACCACTCTCTCATTCTATGAAGCCTATTTCTCAGAATGCAGCAATTTCTTAAGTCTTCTTTTGAGAGCAGGCTGTAACCCAGAACTCCCACATTATCTCACCTGAAAGGAAAGAAAAAACCCCAACCCAGCATGGAGCAGCAGCACGGGCCTGTTACCTGCAGCACGGAGATCACTCAGCTTCACCTGGATGTTCCTCACCAGCAGCTTGAGCTCGTGAGCCCTCGGAGGTTTGGGAGGACTTGTGCCCTGAGGGAGAAGGCTTGTGTTCTGTACATTCTGCAAGAGGCAACCAGGACAAGGGGCACTGTGCACAGGCCAGCACCAAACCCTTGTGTCACACAAGGGAAGCAGAGCTGAGCTGGGCTGGAACACCAGCAAGGAGCCACCAGGGAGGTGTGACCACAAAGCCCCCACTGCCATGGGCTGTGCTGCTCTAAACGTGTGTCCCAGTTGGCTCCTGCCACTGGGCACTGGTAAACTCACTCCTCTGTGAGCCATGAATAGATAATAAAAGCACAAAGAGGGAGGACACTTCTCAAAGGTTTTGGAAGGAATGAGCCTTACCTGAATCTCCTTTGTATCTGCAGGCCTGACACTCAACACTACAGATGGAGAAGCTGAGCTGAAGAGGTTCTTCAAGACATCTCTGAGCGTTTCAGATATTGCACATGTCCCTGCTGTCTGTTCCTATGAGGAAACAAGCAGTCAGGCTTCTCAAAACTCAGAAGAAGGTGAGGAAAAAATTAATCTTGTATATGTCTAAACCACCAAAGCCATCAAACATTAGCTTTGTCAGAGAGACACCTGGGTTCTGTTGCCAACAACATAATTTAACAACATTATGCAAAGAATTACTTAAATTTCTCCATTATGCATTAAAGGAAAGCTAGAATTAAACACTGAAAAACTCACGCTGTTCTGAGAGGTAGGAAGGCACAGGTGTTATCCACAAAAGCAGAAGTTTCTGTGACAGTTTTTATCTCATGATGGTGTTTTAAAGATTCTGCACTGCTCTGTCCTCCCCTGAGAGAGCAGATCAGGTCAGCAGATAAGCAGATCCGCTCTGTTCCACTGATTTAATGGGAGCTCTGCCAGCCTGCAACAGCTGAGAAGAAACTAATCCTGGGCTGCACTGAAAAAAAATATTATAGCATCTCCTGGAGGTCTTGAACCTTGCTGGAAAGAGCAGTGTGTGGACACAGTCGTGCTGCTCTGGGGCACTGAGATGTAGTTTGCCCATAAAAAAACTCACAGCCATCTGTGCTTAGCACCACAACCTCAGAGGGCACCACAGATTTTGTGTGCACACGTTGTAGCTTCACATGACTAATTGTAAGGTGAATCAAGAGAGTGAACTGCCCTCCCTGTGCTCCTGGAGAATGCCTGCTACTCACAGCATGCTCCTCAGGAATTTTCTTCTGCTCAGTTACCTGCAGGGCACAGATTTTTAAATCAAGCTGTCCCAGAAAGGACAGGCTGAAACACAACAGCTCTGAAATCTCAGTGAGGTTTCTTTTCTAAAGGGAACACTCAAGTAGGAGACAAAGATCTGACCTAAAAACAGAGGACCCATCCATCTTTTCTCATCTGATACCACACCACTGACATGCACCTTGCACAACAGGTCAGACAGATTGATAGTTACAGCCCTTTCCCAGCTACCCAGGTGTTACGGAACATTTAGGGTGTTTCACAAAAAATCCTGGGAATGCTGTGAACAGAAATCCTGTTGTACTGCCTTCTTACCTAACTGGCCTTTGATGACATGCTCAAAACATACAACAGCATTGGCCAGTCCCACAAATTCTGCTGCACTTACAGCATGTGCCCTCAAACCACCACCAAGGAAACAGATAGTACTCATTCACTTCAATAAAGATCACAGTAAATTAGGCTTTTTAAAGCCTCAGTAACAGCAATTTCATTACTCAAGCTGCTTAAATAAGCAGATGAATTGTGGTTAGTCTTCATTGTTTTGGAGGCAATTTCCCTCCTCTGCTCTAACCTAAACTGTAAATCCCAGTTGCCTCTCGTGCTTTGCCATCAGCCTGACATGACATCTGCTATTTAACAGCAGCAACCTCAGCCACTGGAGTTCTGTTTGTAGGTATTTGCTGTTGCTTCCATAGTTATTTGGAAGGGACATTGATTAAAGAGCCTCCTGTCAGCTCTGCCTCATTTTTAGCCCTGCTTTTTTGGGAAAGTAACTCTCCACCACAACTCCCTCGACAAGACAAGCCACAATGGCTTAACTGCCACCCCAAAATGATAAAGACAACAGGTTTCACTTTGGGTTTGACTTGGGCTAGGGGTGTAGACCATAGCCAGCCTGGGGCACATCAGCACATGAAGTCACCTTGTGTAAATCCAAACCCTGCCAGGTTGCCCAACACAGCTCAGGTTCACCCAGCCATTAACCAAGAGAAAATGGGTTATTATACCCAGCTGGTGTGATGTCAAAACCACCGTGGAGATAATCACAAGTAATTAAAGGTATTTATTTGTACACACAGTATTGCTTCTGAAAGAGGAAAAAAACAAGACACAAAAGCTGACATTGAAGTTTAGGAGCTGAAGCAATTTCTAAGGTGTAGCTTGCTCACAGGTTTTACCCCCTTGTTTATTAGCTCTCCTCTTCCATAAGTGCTAATACAAACTTCAAAGTGAAAATAAAGCCCTCTAACAAATAAAGAACTTAACAGGCTCATTCTAAAAATGCAGGCAAAGCAGAACAGGTGCAACTCTGCAAAGCTGGACTTGGGCACCTCTCAAAAAGCTGATTGTGAAGCCCAGTGACTGCACCAGAGTCATCTGTGTTTGTCAGGAAGGATTTAATACTTAATGACTGTTCAAATGTGGATAATCAACATGCCACCCCAGCATGTGAAGGTCATTTACATGCTATGTGTGCATGGTAAAACCTACATTAAAACACACTTCAAAAGGCTGGTCTGCCTTTAGTTCTGAGTTTCACATTTTTATGGACAAAAGCTGTGCTAATAAATTATTATGATTGTAGCTCTCTCAGTATAGGTCTTTAGAAGCAGCTCTACAGTTAACTTAACTTTTAACAAGGCCTTCAGTCAAGAAAAGCAACTTCACAAAACACATATAAGTCTTCCCCCACAGTTGTAAGAAACCGTTAAATCACCACATTTGTGCCAAAAATAAAAAATTGTGAAGGGTCAAAGGCAGAAGAGAATTCCAGTCAAGATGAAACTCTTCAAGATGAATCAGTGCTCATATACAAAGATCAGATTCAAGTCCAAAAGCATCAAAATATTTTTAGATCATCCATCATTTCCTTAAAGTAATTGTATTTTTTACAGCTGTTTCTGATCTATTGTTGCCAGATTTCAAAATTGATTAAAATTAGGGAAGGAACAATGTTTTAATTGCTTTGATGAAAATATCATTACATCAGGGGCTTTTTTTTATTATTTTAGAAGTGTTCTGAGAGAAGGTATATTTTTCACAGCTTGAATTTGGGTGAAAGATGTTTGCAAACTCATGTGTCTGTCAATACAGACTTGTTTTAGTAATCTTGGAGGGGCTGCTGGATTTCAGAGGTGTTGGACCAAGGGGATGGAGACCCACCTGTTCTACCATTACAACAAATAAAACTTACTGACCTCCTGCACTGCTGGCTGGATTTCAAAGTTGATTTCATTGGTGTTAATGAGGAACCACTCAACTTTGACATCGTCTCCTTTGTCTTTCACATAGAGCTGAAGCTGTGGACAGGAAAAGAGTTATTGTAGAGTGTTGTGGTGTCCTGTAAGGAAATTGTAGGTCAACCTCCACACTAAAGTTCAGCACAGGAAGAACACCATTTTCTGAGTGGGTAACTTCAAAGTGACACTCTAAGGAGGCAGAAGTTGCTTAAGCCTTGAGGGTGCATGCCAGTTAAAAAAGGGAATTTAGATATCCAAGTAGTCTACCCAACATGTTATTTAACCCTGGAGAGGCAGCTTAATTTCTGTATTTACCACTTGCCCCAGAGGGGAAACAAAAGGAAGGGAAGAGAGAACAACACTTAAGACTTTACCTGCAGGTGGACTGGGGACAGCTTCACAAAATACGACTGAGGTTCAGCAGCTGAGGGCAGAGGGGCTGAGACAGCAACGAGGAATTTCACAGAATCTCCCACAACATTGCAGGAAACTACCTGCAGAAAGGAAGAGGATGAGGGGAAATGAAGGGAAAAACAAATTATTCTTCAGAAGGTCTGGTGAAGGCAAAGAAAATAAGAAAGGAATTTAGGCTAGCAGAATTGTGCTGCGTTGCACAGGTGGGAAATTGCTAAGCAATCTCATTCATGTTCCCACCTCCTTCTGCACATTCTTCTAAAAGCACATAGTTCAAGTGTTCAAATCTGGACATGAAATTTAACACCTGCAAATTATGGCATTTCCCAAAATTTCTTTAGTACTGTTACCTAAGGACAAGACTCCTTTCCATTTCACAGATCTATGTACTAAAAGCTCCAAGAGGGCAAAGATGTTTGTTCTTCCTCTTCTGCTCTGAGCTAAGTAGCCTACAACAGGACAGCTGATTTACCACACAATCTTTAGCTTACAGGCATCCTACAAATGTGAAACTTTGGTATAAACCTGCTGCTACAGCAGAGGATTCTGTCTAATTCCAGTTCTCAGTGGGACAGAAAGAAGCAGGAGCCTTTAAGAATTTATTCAAGCCTTTGACCAAACCCAAGAAAGGCCCTGAAATGTGGTGACAAAGCTAAATGTCTGGGAAAAATCTGAGTGCCACTTGACTGCAATACACTTTTAAGAGCAGTAATTTAACTTGTTATCACACTGGGTTTGTAAACAGTGGAGAGTTTTTGCTCCCTCCCCTCTGCAAACTGACTGAGCTGCTGGAGCTGCCATGCAGAATTCCTGGAGTGTGCAGAAATTCCTGGAGGGCTCCTGGCAGCACAGGAAAGCCCATGGGGTGGGACTCAGAAATTATTCATCACACCACAGAGGCATGTTTGCTTTGCAAACAGATGTGCAGGTTGAGGAGAGCTGCTTGTCAGCATCCCTCAGTGGTTACTGTCCCCACTGTGGCAAGGACAGCTGGGCTCTCCTGACACTGACTCAGGCAGAGGAACCAGGTCAATGCAATGCACAGACAAATAACTCCCTGCAAGCTTTGTCTGACAAAAACTCTGCACGCTGCTATTAAATTGTGTTTGTGCACTTACTGCTCCACTTCTGGGCACTGGAATTGAAGCTGAAAGCTTTGAAAGGAATCATGGACCTCCTGAAGATCCTTATCAGGCTCTCCTTAAATACATTTCATCTCCCTGGGCTCTCTGGGGTACATTTTAAGGAGGGCCAGGGCTTTATCAAGGGCCTGAGAACATCCATTAAAGCAGAGACTTAATTACAAAGGAGCAGGGGATGGGGAGGTGGACATGACAAATAAAAATCCCAACCACACCCACAAGCAGTAAAATTTGCCTTTTCAGGTTGTCTTTGCAAATTACAGTTTAGAAGTGGACAAATGAGTTTTCCTCACCTCTCCCCTTTCCCAAAGTCCAGATCCCTTCAGAAGTGATTTCTGACCTTAATTCCACATAAACAACACTAAGACCCAGCATTATGGTAAAATATAAAGGATTTTTAATGGCTAACAAGAACAAAGAGCCCAGCTGCTTCCAGCTGCTTGCTTTACTTGTAGCTGAAATTAAATACAAAAATCACTCCTTTCATTCAAAGTAATTAACACGATCTCTCTTTAAAGACACTGAAAAGGAAAAGGTTCTTCCCTCTTTTTTGAGGAAAGAGGAGAAAAAAGAACAGGTCTGATGCACAAACTGTCACTTCCAGATCCTAAATGCAGTGTTTTATCATCCACATGTGTTTTTTCCACACATCCACAGGAAGTTGAATGCATTCAGAACAAGTTGGACTTGCTGTACATGCAATGCAGAGCCATTCATCTGGAATTTCTGGATGTCCAAGAGCCAAGGTTGCCAGGTATGTGGTTGATTAATGTTTTTAAAAGAAATAAAAGTGTGGCCAGAGAGTTGGCAGATGAGTTCATGTGCCACTCGTTTCTTAATCATGTTTAATTCCAAGTAAAGGATGGAAACAGACACTGCAGGTGGTAGAACTTTAATTTTTCTTTCTGCATTTTGTCAAGAGATGTTAAATCAGTTTTTAAAATGTATTTTTACCTTTCATTTCAAAGCTCAGACCAGTGGAGATTGGACTTTTAGTCTCCTTGATTAATTTATTTTCTGCCAATGACATCTACTAAGCCCTACTCCCCTTCTGCCCTCACTTTTACTGATAAACTGTGGTATTCAGATACAGTCACCTGTCAATTTTTAATCCAATCATCAAAAGGAGTGGTTCCACATTTGTAAAGATGTATTTATGTCAGGTGAATTTGTTCTGGGAGCAGGATGGATGATGGAGTCAGAATACTGAGAGAAACAGAATTCTGGACTGGAATTTAGAGAGAAAGCAGCTTTGTTTTCATCTATGATGCTGCCACAAGTGGTGAAAGGGTGATTAAAGAGACTGCAATTGCTGCTTCCCTTGCTGAGTGACACACCTTTAGAAGTGTAGCAGGTGATTTTGACAGACCCAAGCAGAAATATGTAGGCCATTTCCCCCATGGCAGGCACACAAAGAAAAACACTGAAGCTTCCTTTCCCCCCTGCCTCACTCCAACCTGCTTCCTCAAATTCATTTTCTCTGCACAGGTGAAGAGCTGCAGAAGGCAGGGCAGGCAAAGCACCCATTTCTGGTTGGCAGGGGGAGAGAGAGCAAGGATGGGTGTCCACAAGAACACAGAGGAACCTGAATCATAGGAAGAGAATTCTCCTGCAATTTCATTTCTATTCCTGCCCTTACCAGAGACATCCCCAGTTAGCAACCTTTGTGTTTTAGACTCTAGAAAACCTGTCCCTTCTATAACAAACTGCTCCTCAAAAATCAAGCCCTGCACAGCAGCTGGGACCAGCTGGTTCTGAACCCCAGAGGGGTCACCCCCATCTCCCTCTTGTGATCCTAGGTCTGGACAAGACACATCTCCTAAATCAGCAGAAATAGGGGGAAGGTGAAGTAGCAGCACAAAGAAACCAAGCCCAAGGTATTTTCTCCCTTCCAGCAGCTCCCTTGGCACAAACACCCTTCTCTCCATGTACTTTGGGGATCTCCCATGGAAGGAGTTTCCCAGCCCCTCCTCAGGTACCTTTTTATGCTCTGCCATCCCTCCCCACACACAGCTGGTCATCATCCCCCCTGCCAGGGTTACTCCTGCTGTTTCCAGCCTCTCCTCTTCATCCCTGACCTGACATCCTCATGATGGGATGAGCTGCAGTGGCCACAACTCCCAGACCTGGCTGGGCTCAGCTCCCCACCTGGGAATGCTGGCACCCAGCTCCTCTGAGCTGCAGATGCTGTCACACAGCTTGTTCACACACATCTAAAACTCTGAGCACAATTATCCTAGAAACAATTCCCTTCCAGATAAACAACTGCAGGAACAAAGGAGACTGAAAGAGCACTGTGGTTTGAGCAAGACTGTTTTCCTGAGAAAGTCAAGTGTCCAAACTTGTGTACTCACAGCTATGAAACCCTTCCCCTGCTTTGCCCTCCCCCTCTATATCCAGACTTTTTCCCTTTGCAGTTCCTCTGGACAGGCTCCAAAATCTCAGTTTCTTCCCTCCTGAAGTAGCAGCAGAAGCTGGTTCATCTCAAGCAGCACCCTGCTGCCCCTGCTCCTCACACATGGTGTCCTCTTGCCTGGAGGTTTCAGTTTTGGCACTGGCATCCCATTAATTTGTGCATTTCACATTCCCTTTTCTTTACTCTTCCCTCCCCAAGTGCAGCAGCAGGTTCCCTCCCTGAGGGAAGGGCTGTGACTTCAGGGGAAGTTCTGATGGGGAACATTTATTTCCCTCACCTTCCCCAGGCCCGGACCAGACCACATGTGTTTGTAAAATCCCCAGCAGCAGGGGCCTTGATTGCCTTTTTTGTTTGTTTTCTAGAAGGAAATTAGTTTTACTGCACTTGGTATTTACTTCCAGAAAGAGCAGGTTACTTGAGGTTACTCAGTAGTATATAAGTAATACAAATATTTAACATTTTCACAAGAGAATCAGAATTAACCATGAGGCAGCCACAGAGTGAAAGTTGCCTTGCTCTCACTGTAAGATTTAGGACCCTCACAATTTCCCATATGTCTCACAGGGTACTATTATGAGCAGGCTCTTATTTTTGGCATGGAAAACTTATCTTGTCAATGCCACACAGACAGTTTGTGTGCTTGGCTGAAAATCTCACCACAAGAAAATTTTTCAAGTCAAAAACTTCTGCCTTTTGACAGTCATTAGCACTCAGCTGTTCAGAAGAATTACATGATATTCTTGGTTACCAGAGCCAATTTCTTAATTTCTTGAGGGGGTTTTCTCCAGCTTCTTCTCCACTCCTTCCTTACCCAAGCAACAGACCAAGTGACCAGAGCAAATGAAGGGGAGATGACAAATGCAATGTCTAACCCAGGCACAGGCAAGTGTGGATTTTTAGGAGCCAGTACCAAACTGAATTTGCCTGTAAATACAGTTAAAACCTCAGAGCACTTTCCCAAATGGTGGTAAACACCATGGTGAAGGCAGGGTGAGGGATGGACTCAGTGCAGGAGAGTGAGTTTCCATGTCAGCAACAAAACAAAGCAGAAGTTGATGGAACATGTGAATTTATCCACTCCTTTGAGACCAACACATTCAAATTCAAATAGGTGGAAAAAATGGGGAGTGAGAGAATAAAATAAACAAGCAGGGAGTACAAGAAGACAGGACAGGAAGAATTTTCAATCCACCTAGTAAGTTCAAATGAACATCAAACATTGCAAAGACAGGAAGCAGCACTTTTATTTCAGAAAGGGGAATACAAATCAATACCAGAACTAGAATTGCTAGTTTGGCCTCACTATCATGCAAGCCCTTCCAAACCATCTGAGACACAGAGATCAAGAGCAGACAGAAAAAACCCCGGGAGAGGTTTGTCAGTTTGTGCTGTGGTAGTTTGGAGAATAACTCACTTGCAGAGACAGTTCCCCTGTGTTGGGGTGCTAAGGCTTCCCTGACTCCTGTGCCAAGCTGCCAGACGTGGCACAAGCCACACACATCTGCAGGAGCAGCTGGAATACACAGTGCCAAACCCAGGATCACCTCCAGTGAAGCAAACAAACCCCCACCCTCTCCCTCTGACAAGGCACTCAGCTCTGAAGGTTAGATCATAATGTTGTCTTGTTCACTTCTGCAGCCTCACCCCACTAACAGTTAATCCTGTACTCCATCACTCCCCCATGAAGGTGGACTGGGATGTTTGAAAGGGAGAGGACAGTACAGTGAGCTGGAAACAGGTTACCAAGGATTCTTTCAGGCACCAAACCCATCACACAGTTAAAGTCCAAAACACCCCAGGAGAAACCTGAAAGAAAGTGTGATGCTCAGGAAAGCAAGCTGGGAAGCAGCAACATAAAGGAAGATTAGGTCATCACACAGGAAAGCTGCAAGACCTTGAAACGTAGGAGGGGAATGCAATACAAAATACACTCTGTGTGTGTGTGTGTAAGAATTAACAACTGCTGCTCACACAAAGGACAGCTTATCACCACAGAGCACCACAGGGAGAGAGACTTTGATGCAACAAGGCACTCACAGCATGAAGCAGCCACAGGAAAGGCAGACTGGAGCCCAAAACCCCTCAGGAAAGTACTTCCAGAGACTAAAAGAAGCTGCCTCCATGCATTGTGAGACCCTTACCTGTAGGGCAGTGTGGCCCTTCAGCCACCAGGTTCAAAAACATGGATTTAATTGGAGCTGCTGCTGAGAATGGGTGCACAGGAGAGAGTCAGGAGACAGGACAACATTGTAAAGGGAGATTTAAGGAGAAACTTATGTAGGCAAGCTAAACAAAGGCTGCAAGGAAATATAATCCCTTCATAATACATTTACTGACAGCAAGCACCATGGAAGACGAGTCAACATATTAAGAAGAAAGGATTATATTAGTGCAAAAACTATAAAAAGCCAAGGAAAAAAATCTCCACAGGTCATAATTCCACCTAGGCTTGTAAAAAAACCCAGCCATTAAAGAAACAAAGATATGGAATGGCTTTCAAAGCAAAATGAGGAGTTAAAAGACAACAGGAAGTGTTATGTACATCATGGTCAGGGTAGTTCACCCCACCAAAAAGAATCAGAAATAAACACACATAATCAGGAATAGTCCCAGTTAGGAGTGCAGCAGTGACATTAAAGGAATGGCACTGAAGGAATTTTACCCCTTTCCATTTGACTATGAAGCAGAAAAAGAAGGGAGACTTCTATCACAGCCTGCTCCATCCAAACTCTGTGTGCCAAGACCCCAGCAATAGAATCCTCTTTTTTGTTGCCTTTTTTGTTGCTGTTTGTGTTGTGAAGTTCAAGTCCTCTGGAAATAGACTGCACTAATGGAAAGGCTGGCAGAAAAAGCTAAGACTGAGAATATTTCTAATGTTTACTTTATTAAATCAAAACAACCAATACCACACAATAAAAAAACCCACTTCATTCTATATATTTAGGCTCTAGCCCAAAATTGGAGTGAAGGCAACACATAAATGGAGGCTTTATCAAGGGGCAGTGTGGTGTAACCTTCAGCCACAGAGCAGCTCTGTTCCTATCACCACAGCTTGGGCCAAGCTGAGAAGCAGCAGCATTCCAACCATGTCTGCAGCACTGCACTGTGCAGCACACACCAATTTCTGCCAGAACTCTGAGTTTGAGCAAGCTGCAGAGAGAGCTTTCAATTTCACATGCAAACATTGAGAGTTTGAAGAGGATGGAAAAAAAAGAAAACACCAAAAAAACCAAAAACAAACAAAAAAAACCCCAAAAAACCCCAAACAACCTTGGTATGACCTCAGGAAATACAAGACATAATTATCATGTAAGAGAACTCCTGGGGTGTTTAGAGAAAGGTATGCATTTAAAGAAGAAGGAAAAGTAGCTACCAGACTGCCATTCTAAGGTTATTATACCCTGTAATTCAAGTGAGTGCTCAGGTTGTACCTTAACTGAAGGAGTAGGAATGATTCAGGGAACTTTTTCCAGCAACTGTGCACAAGACTATTGAAATGGGTTTTGGCTCAGTTCAGAAGAACCCAGTGTACGAAATAAAACCAAGTTTTATTCCAATACATTTTAAAATGTGCTTCTATTGGTCTAAGCTGTTCTGAAACCAGATTTCTGTCTGCAGTGTAACACCTCCATTAAGATGCTGGAATGGCTCAACCCAGCTCTGCCTGTCCCTTCCAGCAACATTTTAGACACTGCACTGCAAGACACCAGTTTTTTTGTGCTGTTATTTGCAGCAGCTCTCCTTTGGGTCCTGACTTCACACATGACACAGCACATCACTTTCAGACCTAGCAGTGCCCTCTCCTTATAAATTCTCATTGTGGCATCTTCCAGTGGCACAGAGTAACAGTGCCAACCCCACAGCCCTACCAAGTCCACTATCTGCAGCCCACTGCTGGGGAAAGGGATCACTGGTACTGAAATAAATGCTTTAAAAAAGGGAGAAAATAAGTACACAAACAGCTTTACATGTTAATAATCCCCAGCTGCCACCAGTCAGGGTGTGCCTCTGAGTTGTGTATCAGGCAGATAAGCATGCATAGTTTTCAAAGGAATCATAGTAGAACTGCTTAGTATCTAAATCAGACGAGCAAAGCAAAATAAGAAAGCAAAACTAAAAGAAAAGTATTAGGCTAATTTGATGCAGGTGCCTAATGTAACCAGTACTTACAGCCACTAGGACAAAAATGCAGGAGCTATCATTGTTAATAAACATATATAGATTTTTTTTTTCCCTTTTTAATACATTTTTTCTGTTCCAAGAGCCACACAGTTCTGCCTTACTTTAATTTCACAGGCACTGAATCACCTCCCAGTATTTGCAGTGGGAGAGGAGGAAAGAAATCACTTGCTCCCCACTGAATACAGGGCCCAGCAGAGTCAAGACTTCACCCCCAGGACTCTGCACCTGTTCCACTGATCCTTACTCAGCTCCCACGCAGGCAGCAAACCTGTCATCAGCCACACAAACAGAGGCAGAGGAGATGTTTCCCTGTCCCAGGAGACAAATTTCTTTCTTCCCAATGCAGTTCCCAAGGCACACCTCAGCAACAGGATGGGGAACCATCATCAGGACTGTGGAGGTGGGGGAGAGGGCTGCTCCATGAGCTCATTGAGGGTGTAGCTATAAACTTGGCATAACCCTGGTTATTGTGCATCTGGTGGAAGCCCTGGAGCACATTCTGCTCACAACATGCAAAAGGAGTGAATCAATGCAGTTTGCATAGGTTCTTTAGAGAGGCAGCCTCCTACCTGCCACGACAAACACAGGTCAAGGGTACAGATCTATTGACAAATAAAACTTCCACTGACACTAATAAAACATTTCCTGACCCAAAGTACACTGAAAGGCAACAAATCCAAAGTTTACCTTCTCTCCAGCTGACTTTACAACACTGTTAACTTCTTTAACTGCTAGCTCAAGTGGTTCTGCTGGGTCATCTTCCTCAAATGTGAGCAACTGAGAATCCTAAAAAACAAGAAAAAGAAGAAGCATTGTTAGGTGACGAACCCATCAGTTGAAAAACAAGCGATAAAAATGCACTGCTAGTCAAGTTCCTGGAATTGCAAATATATGTCAAAACTTCCATGTATTAATTGCATGACACCTCACTACATAATACAGGGTAGAGCCTGACAACATATACTTAGGACATAACTATGGACCTAATCATCACTCATCTTTCCCTGTAGTCGAATATCAAGGTACACAGTGCAGAGCCAAGTCCATGAACAGCAGCAGGGTTCAGTGAAACTGCTGTTCTGCAGCAAAGATTTATCAGTGCTGTAGTTTGAAAAGACGTGTTTGGCTTGGCCCAGTAACACAACTGCAGCAGACTATGCCAAAACTAAGAAACCCCAAATATCATCTTGCAGAGGTGAGGAAAGAAGCCTTCCCCTGCCCAGCCCTGCTCATCAGTGAAGGCAGACAGTGATGACAGCCACTCAGCCTTCACACAGACAGGAGGTGAAGGCAGCCTTTGGGCACTGAGGTCATACCTTCAGAAGCACCAGCACTGCATTCTTCACCTGCTACCCTGCTCAGCCCCGCTTCCCTCATCACCCCAGGCTGTTTTGCACGCAGGAATTTCATTAGCTCCGTGCTGCTGACATTGTTTAGGGAGGCTGACAGTGGGAGAAACACCACACTGCAGTGCCAGGCGCTGAACTGCTGCTCCTGCTCACTGGGCAGGGAGGGTGTGCATGTCCCATCCAAGGGGCTGTGCCTCTGCTCAGGGATGGAAGATGCCACTTGTGTCTGCTTACTGTCAGCTCCCAGCACCTGTGCTCAGGCTGTCTGAACCCTTCTCTTCCAACAAACCAAGGTTTTCTCTCTTTTCTCAATTGCACCACGCAATTTAAAAGGGCAGACAAAATATTTTCTTTCTGCTGCCCAACTTACAATGATATTTGGAAAGTGTTAATTTTTATTCCTTATCTTTCACACACACATGCTGCCCCAGTCTTCCTTCTTCCCCAGCCTGCTCCCTGACACGTAAAGAAGGAACCTCTCGGTCTAAGACACACGCAAATTCAGAGACCTGGGGACATGCCACTTCCTAGAGTTTATCCTCAGCATTTTGCAGTGACGTGACAAGAGTTCAGTCCTGAGGACAAGGAAACCAGCTTGCCACAGGCTCACCTAACCTCCACCTCACCGGGCATGCCACTACACAACGCGCAGGATGCCACACGGCGCCTTCTCCAGGAAGGGCAGCTGGGCACGGGAAGAAACGCCAGGTTTAGTGCATCTTCCCTGCGCCGGGTCACAGACCAAACCCTCAGCATCCCATGCACCGCGCCAAGGGCTCGGAGGAGCCCTCGGAGCTCCACCGCACACACGGGCTCAGCAGGGCCTGAGGCTCGACGGGGGAAGCCCAGCTCTGGGAATTATTTGCCGAAGGACGGGCCGCAGGCCCAGGCCAGGAAGTTTCCATTGTTTCCTCCTCCCCACGCCCGAACAATGTTATCGGCGGGGCGAACCCCAGCCAGGGGCTGCGGGGGTCGGGGCTTTCCTTCCTCCGCATCCCTCCCTGCTCCCACTCCGTGCCTCTGGCCGGCTCCCTGCTGCGATCCCTGCCGAGCACACGTGTAGATACACCAGCACACACACGGAGGGTCAGCAGTACACACGGTACAGCCCTGCAGCGGGGAGCGCCCGGAGCGGTGCCGCACAGCCGGGAGGCGCCGGCCCCATCCCGCCGGGCGCGGGGGAGCCGCCGCCGGGCATCCCCCGTCCCTTCCCTTCCCTCCGTGACACCCGATAACCTCCCGCCGCCCATCCATCACCTGCATGCCGGCACTCACCTCCCGCTCCGCCGCCTGGGCTCGCAGCGCCGCCACCCAGGCCCTTCGCCACTGCCGCCTCCAGCTGCCCCGCGACAGCGCCCAGGCCAGCACCGAGCCACCCTCCTCCCGCAGCTCGTCCCGCTGCTCCGGCGGAGCCGCGGCCGGCGGCGGAGCGAGGCGAACCCTCCGCAGCGCCAGCAGCGCGTACTGCACCAGGTACACGGCCAGCGTGGCCAGCGCCGCCACGAAGAGGACGACCAGCGCGCCCCAGCGCAGCTCGGCCAGCCCGCCCGGCAGCCACGCCATGGCTGAGCATAATGCGGCCGCCACCGCGGAGCCGTGCGAGGCGCGCCCGGCGGCAGCGGCGGCCGCAGCCCCGCGCAGCGCCGCGCACGGAGCCGAGCCCAGCCCGCTGCCCCGGGCCGCGCCGCCCCGCCCCGGCCGCCCGGCAGTCCCCGCCCCGGGGCGGCCGAGAAGGGGCCCGGCCCCTCTGGCTCCTGCCAGCGCTGCCCGAGCGCGGTGGTTGCCCGGCGGGGAGCGGCGCTGGTGGTGTCGGTCAGGCCGCCGTGTCCTGCAGCGTGGCGGTGATGGGCGCCTGGTGGCCCCGGGGACAGATGGGGGTAGATGGGCCTTGGGGTGGGCACCTGGTGATCCCGGGAATATGATAAACTCATGATGTGTTCATGGTGGTACCCTGGAGTAAAAGGGATGGAGAGGCTCAGGGATGGGCACCTGGTACTTTGGGAGTAAAGGGGATGGAGAGGCTCATGATGTGCTACTGATACCCTGGAGTAAAGGGGATGGAGAGGCTCATGATATGCTGCTACTGATACCCTGGAGTAAAGGGGATGGAGAGGCTCATGATGTGCTGCTACTGATACTCTGGGGTAAAGGGGATGGAGAGGCTCAGGGATGGGCACCTGGTACTCCTGGGGTAAAGGGCCTGGGGTGAGCTCCCTGTGCCCTCAAAGGGAGAGGAATTCAAGGTGGGCCCCCAGTGCCCTTGGGGTACAAGGGCTTGGAGAGTGTGTCTGGTACCTCAGAGGGTAGAGGGGACACAGAGGGAGCACCCAGTTTCACAGCTCCCAGCCAAAGACCCTCACCTGATTATTTTTCCCAGTCTACAAGCTAGAACAATCCTTGATTAAGTTATGAAAGCTGATCATGCAATGTCATTGTAAGATCTTGCTCCACTTGGCTTTCAGCCCTTTCAGAGCTCTGCCTTAAAGGCCAGGAACATGATTTCCTTGCTGGAAACTGGAACTCCAGACCATTGCAGTGTGTGCCTGGACCACAGAGGGGAATTCCCAAGGCTCTTGGGGTGCTGGTTCAGCCATGCCTCTCAAGGGAGCTGTGCAGGTGCAGGTGACAAAGTCCCAAAGCCATGTGGGCTACCAGAACAGACAGCAAATGTTTGTTTGTTGGACATTTTCAAGCACATTCCCAGCTCGAAGCAGAGGCAAGAAGAAAAGGGCAGTGAGGAGCTGACAGAATCCCAGAATTGCAGCTGGAAGGACCTGCACAGGTGTAAGAGCCCATGAGGGAGAGATGCATCTGCCCCAATAAGGTGCAAAGGAGACCATGTGAGGACAACATGCAGATTTTATTTAACATGGATTTTATTTAACAAGAACGGGGAAGTAGAGTGGTAGAAAGAAATAGGAAAGATATCTCAGAGAGATCAGAAGATAACTAGTTAGACCTAGAGGACCTTAAGGTCCTTCCCTTCATTCTTTGGTACTAGATGTGTGGATGTTTATTTTAATTTAATAATCTTATTTACTTCTACAAATTATTATTGTTATTATTATTATTATTATTAGTTACTACTACTATTTATTTTGCTTCTTCTTCTTGTTCTTACTATTCTTGTTATTATTATTACTATGACTACTATTTCTCTTATCTTCTTCTCATAATTCTCATTCAACTTATTCCATTTCTTGATCTTGTTTACTACTATTATTTCTTCATCTTCTTATTCTTAGTCTTATCCTTATTCCTATTCTTATTTTTATTTTTTCAGTTTTTTGTGAGTGATGAGGTTGTGGTCTTATTTTCTTACTAGTACTGTTTCTTAAATTCAACCTTCACTGTTTTGAAAGACTCATTGGTGTCGCAATCCTGCAGTGACATCCCTGGAGAAACACCTCCCATGTGTGCCCATTCCTCATGGGCACAATCCCAAAGGACCAGCATGTAATCCTTTCAGGGATGATGTGTGCCCATTCCTTTGGGATAGGCACAGTCCCAAAGCATGTGATCCTTTCAGATTGAGAGAGGAGGTTCAGATGAAATATTAGAACAAGTTTCCCCTGACACAGTGGCCAGGTAGTGGAAGAAGATGCCCAGGGAGGTTCAGATTAAATCTTTGAACAAGTTTTCCCTGACACAGTGGTCAGGTACTGGAAGAAGTTGCACAGGGAAGTGATGGAGTCACTGTCTCTGGAAATGTTGAAGAGTCATCCAGATGTGGCACCTGGGGACATGGTTTTGGGGTGATGATGGCTGGGGTGCTGTGAGACTGTCTCTTCCCACCTTGATGATTCTCTGGGATTCACCCCTGAGCCACCTGGCACCAATTGTCCCCCACAGCTGCTGCTCTGGGGCCGGCCACAGCGGTAACTTCTGGCCTTGGGGAGATTCCCTTGGGAGAAGGCAAAGCAGCCGGGGATTGCTGAGCCTGAGGGGATTGCTGAGCCTGAGGGGATTGCTGAGCCTGAGGGCCGGGGCAGCTCTGAGACACGGGGCAGCTCTGGGATGGGCTCCTGCCTGGGAAAAGCACAAAGAGCAGCTGGGCAGGGCAGGCTCTGGGCTCTGTGTCCCTGCTCTGGCACCTGCTCCCCCAAGGCAGCAGAAGCTGTGGTGCTCTGAGGAGCCCTGGGCTGCCACTGGGGAGGCGAGGCCCAGAGCGGCCCTGGCTCAGCTGCCCGTGCCCAGCCCAGGCCTCCCGAGGGACAGGCCCTGGGAGCCCGTCTGCTGCAAAAACTCCCAGTCTGTGCTCCCTGCTTCACTCAGCTCAAAGCAGCTCGGTTTGTCCCATGTCCTGCTGCTGCAGCAAGGGCTTGACCCATTGCTGTGAACACCCACGTGTTCCCAATTGTCCTGAGCAAGCTCTCACTGTCAGTTTCCCAACTGGACTGCAGGGTGGCTGCCATTGCCTTGGGACGACTCCTGGCCAACGGAGTCTGCCTCTTCAGAAAGCTCTTGGCCAACAGAGTCCTCCCAGTCAGATGGTTCTGGGAGCTACTGACTGCTCCTTGGGACAGCCCGTGCTCCACACATTCCTCCCAGTCAGAAAACTCTTGGCAGCGAAGGGCTTCTCCCTGGGACAGCTCCTGCTCTCCTCATCCCAGCTGGAGAGTTCTCCACAGCTACTGACACCTCCTTGGGAGAGCTCTTGCTAAGAGACTCTTCCCAGAGAGAGACCTAACATCTCCCCACTAGGAAAGCTCATGATCCAAGTCAGATTCCTGCTCTTCCTCCTCAGTCTCTGACATGCCCATTGTCCCCACCAAGTGCTCACTCTTCTGCCCTCGGGCAGGGGCTGGGGATGAGGGTGTCCCTCAGGCTCTGCCTTGGCCCTGGGGCTCTTGCATGGCTTCCCCAGTGACACAGACAGCAGATCCAGCTCACCCTCAGCACATTTGCAGGGGATGGGAAGCTGAGCAGGGCAGGAGCACCACTGAAAGACTGGGCAATACACAGAGACCTGGTCAAGCTTCACAAGTGGGACCACGAGAACCTCACAAGGTCCCACAAGGCCAAGGCCCAGGTGCTGCACCTGGCCTGGGGCAATCCCTGAGTCCTGGGTTCATCGAGGTCAGAAGATCCCCTCAAATTAATGCTGCCTCCCCAGCCACTCCCAGCACTGGAAAGTGTTTGATCTGGGATGACCCCAAGTCCCTTGTTACAGAAATAAGCATCATAGCTTATAGTTATTCATAGTTAATTAATTTAATCATAGTTATTTTATAAATTTCACTTTAAAGCTGTGAAAACAACAATTTACAAAAAAGAAAGGAGTATGTTCAGTCACTGCAATTAAAATAACAAATACAAAAGCAAATGCATTGCAAGAAGATAAAGTCAATACAAACTTTTCCCACTGATTCTCTGCCTCTGTGCTCCAGAGTCTGTTTTCTACATATGAAAGGAAGAGAAGGTTCATAAGAGTCTAACATGGGGTTTGAAACAAGTGCTTTGTCAGGAGAGTGTAACAGTGTAAAATGTGCTTGGTTTGTCAAAACTACACTTTGGCCAGCAGAGCTTTTTGCAGCATTCCAGGACTCTGTGTGATGCCACCTTTACCTGTGAGGTGGCTATAACCATGTCTTTATTGAGATTTTATAGCCTCAGCCTGTGGTGGAACCACTGCACACTCCTCACTGACAGCTCTGCTGGCAGAAGCAGACCTGGAAATCCTCATTCCTGAAATGTGATCCCTCAGCATGTTACTCCTCATGGAAGAGGGGACCACTTCCCCTTTTATATGAGCATTTCAGCCTTTCTCCCAGAGACAGGTAACAGCTGGCAGGTTTGCCCAGGAGTTGTGGGGCCAGGAGAGGCACAAAGCCAAAGCCAGCACACTGGTCCCTCATGCTGTCCTGCCCTCATGTGTCCTCTCCAGTCTTTGCTGTAGCCCCTTTCTAGGTGAGACAGAGCACGTGTGGCCCATCCCATCCTGTCTGAGTCAACCTTGTGAGTCTTTGTGGCAGCTCTCTGAGGAGGAGGGTGATGGGTGTGGAGCAAGGGCCAGGTGGGATGCCCAGAAGTCTCTTTGGAAGGTGCTCAGCAGCCTGGCACCAGGGATGTGCCACCAAGCAAGCTCCCATAGCTTGGAGCTGGTGTGGAGATGGAGGCTAGCACACATCTGGCTCTTGATCTGGAATAACCCCCCAGACTTGTGTCTTCCAGAGAACATCCTCTTCTTAATGAAGGAGTCTTGCTGCATACAAAAAAAGCTCAGAGGTGATGACATCATTAGACCTCCAACTAACTGTTCTTGTTTTCAGTTCATTTGCAATATCAGGAGACATCTGATCTATCCAAACATCAATTTCTGTAGAAGAAAAAGTAATGTGTCCACCATGACCTCATAACAGAAAAACTGCAATTCCTTTAAGGTCATTTAGTTCTTTGCCCAAATGCCTACAATCTCTTAATTGCTTAAGAAGACACATTGCCAGGAGCTGAATGTTTCACTAGATCAGAAATTAGCTTTGTTATTAAAATACAGGCCTGGTCCTAAAAATGTCTCGAAAAGACAACATGCCCTATGAATGTAATTGTTGATAAATTGGCTAAGTTTCAGAGCAGATGGGTCACAATGTTTTATTTTGACCCATCATAATTTTGCATTATGTATTTAGATATAAAGCAAAGCTGCAGAGCCATGTTTCAATTCTATTTGAATTGACCCAAGTTGGTTCACTCTGGATACTTGTTGCTTTTGAAGCCCTTCATGCACCAATAATACAACAATACATGGGGTCAGGGTTTAACCCAAAACCAGAACACAAGAAAAAACAACAACAGACAAATAATGGCACCATGGTGCTGGTATTAACCACAGCCCATCTGTATACCACCCACTAATTTTATAAGTGGCATGATTAAAATATAATAATTTTGCTTTTCCCTGTAGAATTATATCTTTCCCTTTCTCCAAACCTGGCTTCAAACTGAAAGACAGCAGGTTTAGATTAGATTTTAGGAAGAAATTCTTCCCTCTGGGGATGGGGCAGGCCCTGGCACAGGGTGCCCAGAGCAGCTGTGGCTGCCCCTGGATCCCTGGCAGTGCCCAAGACAGGTTGGACATCAGGGCTGGGAGCAGCCTGGGGCAGTGGAAGGTGTCCCTGCCATGGCAGGGGTAGAACTGGATGGGCTTTAAGGTCCCTTCCAACCCAAACCATTCTGTGATTCCATATCTGGTAATTAATCTATTCCAAGTGGTCACAATTTTTCAAAAGCGACAAAGGCTAACAACAGACATTTTGCTTGGAATGTACTTGGCACTGCAATGGAAAAAAGAAAAATTATTTTTGGTACTATTTTTTTTCTATGATGATGACTCCTCAAAAATACATTGTCCAAAACTTCAGTGAAATATCCTGAGTTTTTAGAAATGAGAACACTCCAAGCTGCCTTTTTTTTTTTTTTTTCTTTCTCCTCCTTTATTTTCGCTGCTGGATCTGGTTCTTTTCTCTCCACCAGAGAGCGCCAGGATCCCCAGAGGTGCTGATGCTGGGACTTCCCAGGGATGTGCACTTCTCCCAGGCAATACAAACACCCGTGTGCCCCTCAGACAAATGCTTGAGGACACCCAGACTTTGGGAATGTGGGACATCAGAAAGAAGAAAGGACTTGGTGAGTAGCAAAAGACATCTTCACGTTTTAGGCCGAGAATAGCAGCACTTAAGGAATTTTGTAGGAAACCAACAGGCTTTGAAAAATACCTTCTTCCAGGGGAACAGTGAAAATCCTCCAGTTCAGCTGGATCCAAGGACCCGTGCACATATTATGGAGAGAGGGCTTCACCTTCAGTGTGATGCTTTCGAGTGCAGCTTCTGAGGTGGCTGTGATGGTGCAGTCTTTTATTCCTGTCTCCTCCTTGATGCCTGTACACAGCATTAGAGGCACACAATAGATTACAGGATCATCTCCATAAAACAGATTCTGTGTGCTTCTCCCTCTTCTAAGCTTTGTAGTAAATACTTGGTAAAATACATCCAATTTCAAATCTCATTTTAGTATCTGTGAATCTCCTCTGGACTTAGCATTTGGTATTTTTAGTTTTTTTTTCCTCATGCTTTTAAAAAAATGCACTTACATGCCTTAACAGACCTCTGTCAAATTTCTCCTGAAACAAATAGTCTGAATGTGAGCTAACAAGGCAAAGTTTTCTTCTCGTGGCATTTGGCTGCTGAGATGATTGATGAGTAAAGAAGCAGCAGCAACAAACATTGCACAGCTGTAGTTGTCACACCTGGGGAAGCCCACAGGATGTGCAGTCTTTAAAGTCTTTTCCAAGAGCACCAAAACTTCCCTGGTGCAAGACTGTAGAGGAAATATTATTAAATATCTTTTGGGTAGTTTTTTTTCCCCCCATAAACTGTTTCATAGACTTAATAGCATAAGAGTAATGGATGCAGTTTCTGTCAGCCAAAAAGGGTAGAGGTGTCACACCCCAGGAACACCTCATTCATTAGGGAAGAAAGGAGTAAGTGGGAACCATATTAATCACAAATGACACCTTAAAATAGAGGCTGTTTTTTTTCCTTGCTGTTCTTTTTGGCGGGGTCGCAGCATGCTGTCTTCTGTATCTTACATTCTCCTGCTGTTGTCATTGTACTTTCTCTGACCTCTTCTTCTGGCTCATTGCCCTTTGTTCCTTCAGCCACCTGCCTGCAGAGCCTGCAAACCCCAGCATGGGCTCTTCCTTCCAGCAGAAGCATCCCTGGATGTCAGTAATCCCAGCAGGTTTTTAACACCAGTGGACTTCACTGGAGAGATGCACGTGGCTGGGTGAGAGTCTGAGCCCTCAACTATCAGCTCAAGCTGATGACTACAACCAGGCTCCACGACACTGAAGAGCTGAATCCATCCCAGATCCTGGACTGACAAGACAATAATAAATTGTTAAGGGTTTATCAAAACTGCAGAGGCAATTTAAAGCAAATTCTTTGTCAGCAGAAACTGACTTTCAATGTACTCTTACAACATATGCAAAATGAAAGTGAAATAAAAGTTGTGTATGTTGCTTCATTGCACCTTGAAAAATTTTATTGCCAGAATATTTCAGGACTGGAAACAGAAATACTAACCCTGTTGGTCAAATAGTTATGATGCTCCTGTGTTTGTATATTGAATGATAGATGAAGATACCCTATGAATGGAAAAGTAAACATCACTGGATTTGTTTGCAGACAACTGTCTTAGAAGGGGACAGCTGGAATTAGAACAAAAATAACCAGAAAACCAGGTGCAATACTCAGGCTTTATCAGTAACTTTTAATAATTTTGATTTGTTTATTGAGTTTTATGTCAAACAGAGGCTTTTTTCTGTGAACCCTTCTAGCAGAGGTCAGTCTGGGCTGAAACAGTGACGGGCAGAGGACTGTGTGTCAATATTAACTGGATGCAGGAAGAGCTGGAGCAGTTCTGATCTGAGAGAGCTAAATCTTTGGGGATTTAAGACTTGAACTGGTCAGAGAGCAGCTCTCCACCCTCTCTTTGCCTTTTCCACAGCTCCCCTAACCTGTGAGGGGCAGGGATACCCCACAGAGGGACAGGCCACGAGCCCTTTGTCCTTGTTTTCTAGGAGAGGCCCAAATCCTCCTGAGCTCAGAGTGCCCTTTTAACCCTGATCCAACCATTTGTTCCACCTGAGCCACTGCCCTGCTCCCTGTGAGAGGTCAGTACACACACACAGTGACAAGTGATGGGGTAAGAAGTGCAGGTGGGTGCTCAGCACATCCTTTGTGCAAATCTTATCCTTCCCACTGGATATGTGGTGTCCCACTGACACCATTCCTTGACACCCAGGCAGGGATTTGCATGAAACTTGTGGGACATTAACTCTTGAGACCTTGTCTCCTCTGTTACATGTGAGTGAAACTGGTCACTGGGGCCAACCACACTGCACAAGGCAAAAATGATAAATGTGGAATCCAAGAAATTGAGAAAACTGGCCCAAGTGTTCTCAAAGACACCTAGTGTGAAGAGAGGAACTGAGTAAACCCCATTCCCAAAAGATAAAAGTATCATTCTCTGCTTTATGGGAATCCACACACTACATTCCCACACAGAGGGTTTTGAAGAGGGAAATTCATGCAGCAAAACTGCTTTGGATGAGAGTGCTGCAAAACACCAGGAACATTTCTGTGTCCTTTCAAACATCTGGCTCAGTCCAATTTTAGATGGAGACACTTCCTTCCACAAATCACTGATTGCACATGAAGCAGGATTTGGGCTGTGCTCAAGTTTTTAAGAGATTGTCTGGAGAGCAGTTGGTTTTCCTGTATTTTCCAGTAAAAGGTTCCACTAGTGAGGCATTTACTAAAACAAACAAACCCCCATTATTTTAGTGATGTACAAGTAGCACTTACATCCAACAAACAGAACAAAAGATGCTCTTTTACAAACTCACTTCCTACCCAGCAGACACAATGGTTTGTACAATAACACCACCCTCTGCCAAGAGATTCCAGTAGAAGACACAGTGACTCAAAAGAAACAAAGTGTAAGTTTATTGGACGTCAACATTTCTTAGTCAAGATCTAAGTAAAGAAAACACACAGTAGAAAAAGTTGTACAAAGCAGCAATGGATTTACATTACATTAAAGAAAAAGTTGCCTTAAGCTATTAAGTCTCAGTCCTAAAAAAAGTAAAAACCCATCCTGGTGTATTGAACAGATATAGAATGTATAAGGTATACAGGATTATAAACCCAGAGTTGCTTGTCTTACCTCTATAATCCTTTAAAATGACAAGTGATTTTGTGTGACTAACCGGAAAACTCTCTAGAAAATATATTGGATAATTCCAATTTCTAGTAGGAAACTATTCCCCTGTACCCAAGCACTTAAAGTGATCCCATTTTCCTGCTTTTTAAAAAGGGACACTGTCAAGAATAAGCCTTAAAAGATGCACTTTATGTGCATTTTGTACTTAACGCTGCAAAGAGGGTTTGTTCTGGTTTTCTGTATATATTTGAATTAAAGCTGCTGCTGCAATAGTGGGAAGTCTTTAAAAGGTACCACTGAGAGACTGGGAATGGAAAAAGAGGATGGAGTCCTTTATTCTGGAATAGTGAGAGGAAAAGCAACATGAAAAATCAGCTCAACCCACAGAATTCAGTTACACTTTTCAGACATCCTTGCAATAACTGAGGCTGCCCGTAATAGGATTTCCATGCCCAAGCAGGTCAAGTGTTATGACTCAATTTGTTTTTAAATTCTTCAAATTTATTTAATAATATAAAGTATTTCTAATATATGTCCATTTTTCCATATCCAGCCTTTCTCTTGATAGTGTCCCTTCTCGTAGAGCAGTTACAGTACAGTTTTTCACAAGTCATTTTAAATAAACAAGAATCAATAACATTAAAAATACTATCAGGCTGTGTTCAGCAACAACAGAAAAAAAAAAGATTTTAACACTGATTCAATAACAGCAACACTAAAAAAACCCCAACCAAAACAAACAAACAAAAAAACCTCCAACAAAAAACAACCCCCTAAGCTTGTTTTGATTTTTATCTAAATCTTCTGGTAGGAAAATGTAAACAATTTTATTGAACAGTATAGGCACATGCCAGATTACAGGCTCATGCCACATATTTGCACCCTCACTCTTAGAGCCAAAAAATTAGGCATAGTGTGTCCTTATCCCATGGGAGGAACTCATTTTAACACTGGAAGCTTGGAACAGCAACAGAGAACGTGCAGAGCTTTGGAGCAAACCCACACGTCCTGCTTGGGGGAAAACAAACATCAGGCAAAAAAACCTCCTGGATGTTCCTGCCTAAACAGGAAACACAGGCCAGGCCTCTTAGAGCTGCTTGGGGTCACAGATAACACAAAATCTCATTTTTGAAACAGCCCAGACAAACTCTGGGGTCACTCACTTCACCAGGTTATCTCCTCTATCACCTGCCACGGGGTGTTTCACTCTCCCTCACAAAATAACCCAAAACTGAGACAGCTCCGTTACTGGATCGTGTGTTTTGCTGCCATTGCTCACTTTCAAGGCTGGTCATGGTCCCAATTCAGCAAAGAACTTGCACAGAATAATAAAAAAAAAATAAGATAGGCTTAGAGGCTTTGCCAACACAGTGCCTGAAAGGAAAAAAAAAGTCCCAAACCAAAATACATTTCATGGCTCAACACTGCTCCCCTGAAATGCAACACTAGTCTCCACTCCCACTGAAGCAGGATAGTTCTCTGAGATTTATCTGATAGGTTATAAAAATAGCAAAAAAAGGACAGAATTATAGATTCTAATCTATATATTAAAACATCTGCACATTTCTGTCACAAATTTTAGAAAAAAAAGCAAAACACTTTTTTAATATTTAACAAGACCTCTAACTTTGTGTCACTTCAATACACAGCTATAAAATTAAACAAAATATGATGAAGACAGGCTTTTGTATCAATAAATTTGCCTTTTATTTTGGCTGTGGCCAAACTAGACACTCTTCAAAAGACCTTTATTTATAAACAAGCAACTAACATTTTTTTCTCATAATTTAAATTTTAAGACATATATTAAAGTTATATAAGTGGAAGCATATTTATTCCGTATCCTCCAAAATAAACACTTCTATCAAGGGCTTTTTAAGATACTGTATAAAAGCTAATAGAAAACCAGAACTGCTATATAAACATCTCATATTTAAATTTTAGAGATCCTGAATTCCTTTACTAAACAACAGGAACCAAATGTAAAAAACAAAAAAAAAAATCACACAGAACATGCTCAAAGTGGAAAACAAAATTTAAAAAACCCCCCAAAACCCAAAGCAACTGAAGAAAAACTTAGGAGGCTACTTAGACCAAAAATATTTTATGGATTCTTTATAATACCTAGTACACTAGGAAAAAGGTCAGGGTTTCTTCAAAGATGTTGCCCAAGGTTTTGATTTAAAGTGTGTAGAATTTATCATCATAGCACAGAGCAGAATCCCAGCTGGAAGTGAGAAGGCTGTGACCCAGATGAGCTGGTTGCCACCTTCCTTCAGAAAGCACACTGAATTTTAGAAGGCTATAGCTCAACTTTCAGGCTGTTGTGCAGACCAATCACTGGGGAAAACTCAGGAACCATTCTACAAAAACACATTTGTATTTTATACACACAGATTTCTTAAATATATATAAAGGGTACGTAGCAAGGCTTTATGTTTTTCTGATTTTTAAAACCAGGTTTAAGTGCAATAACCATTTTATTCTGAAATTGTTTCTGGTAAGAAAGAAATTTATAATCTTATTAGGTGGAATAAAAAAGCCAGTAACTGGAAATGTCACTATTAAGCAAGTACCATCTTTTAACTGCAATGCCACTGAAAGAGTTTAACTGATACTCAAGCAAATTAGCCTAAATCATACTCAGCCACAGTTTGCCTGAAAGAGGACAAAAAAGAACAATATGTTACTTTTAGAGGTGTCTAGTAGCAATTTTAGATTGTAGGAAAAACGAAGCAGAAGAGGCTTGAAACTAACATTGCAATTTTTTTGGTAGCTGAAAAAAATCAGGGGTCCATCCTGAGCTGATTATTTCAAACTTCATTTACAGGAAAAATAATTAAATATCTGTTGGAAAAAAAAATGGTGGCACACTTGGCTTTCACTGAGAAAAATCTCGTATGTGCCTAAGGGTGCCCATCCTCAGATTCTTAGGAGTTACATTTGTGCTTGATTTTGCTGAATCTCAGCATCAGCTTGCATTCTACCTTTTGAACTTAGGATACTGAAAAAACAGTTACATGGTTTCACAGGGAATTCAAGCCTCACTCCTGCTCCCCCTGAAACTGGTGACCAAACTCGTGCTGGTTTCAGTGGACACAGACTGGGCTCTGACTCAGCAGTGTGGAATTACATCCCCCTTCTCCCAACCCTGCAGGGGAAAGTTGGTCAGGATCATAAACACTGTTTACACCATTTATGTTCACTCTAACCCACCACCCCTCCACTAAGTTTAAATCCTAGCAGAATTTCTCTCTGTTGGTTCACCTCCTACTTTTGGGTAAATATTTCCTTGACTTAAAGAAAAAATTGGACCCTTACTACAGCTCCTGGTAAATATGTGTGATCCTACTTACACTAAATGCTCCAGTTGCCATTTGAGGTAAAATAATGGAACCAGACAGAATATCTGCAGCCCATTATTACCACAATTTTCACTGAATTGGAAAATTGCAACACAGTCACATATGATAGAAAGCGGCAGAAAGAACTACTCTAGATGCATTGTATCCATAAAACGCAGTGATTGTAGTGTGATTTTCTCCTCTGCTTTGAGCTGGATATGTACGCTTAATACAAATCTCAAATACATACTTCCTCATTTATACAGGTGCCTATATAAATATTTACATTTTTAGGTTTTGTTAAAACATAACTTTGTACTCATGGCTGAGCTTATTACTTGTGTTTAGAAACACAACTCATCTTCTGTCCCTTAACGAGCTCTCTCTTGATTTAGTAGTTATACATTCCTTTGTAGTTAAAATTACAAACAGTTGTACAAATAGTGGAAACAAAACTGTGAAACTTGTCTGACATCCATTCAACCTCAGTTCATGTTATAAACAGTACCATTTGCATTATGATGGCTGTTACACAATGACTTCAGCTACCCAAGTATCCATAGGAAATTAGTCTTTGGGACATTATATAAAGCAAAGTACCCCCTCTCTCAATTTTCCTTAGAAAGTTATAATTAAATGGCTGAAAGCAGGCTTGCTGCTACTTCTTATATAAAATCTTAGTAATAATATTGCTGACTTTAGATTCTATTTTAATTTGCACAAGTTCCATACAACAACAAAACAATTCTATGTTCCCTTAAAATAGCAAACATTCGTATCCAATAACATCAGGATTACTCAAACTTGAGGTTTATTTGTTATTGCTAAAGGTTTCTAAGACCTAAGTCAATACAGCAAGACACTCCATCCACTTCCTCCCAAACTGCCAGTGCATGGCAACCACTTACATGGAGCTTGTGTGTATTGGTTTCTTTTTGAAAAACAATTTATGACATTGGTTGCAGTTATTTCACCACTATAAGCTCACAGTTAGAATCCAAATTGTTGTTTCTTGTTCGTTTAATATATAACTTTATATATAATACACACGCACACACCAACATCACGGGATGAAGATCCATGCATACAATCCAGATGAAATTGTATTTCAGTGTCAAATGAAATAAAATAAAATTTATTCTGTTACTATTAGATCCCAGACCACAGTATTTTAAATTACTCTGCTTTCTACCTACTAACCAAGTTATAGCTTTCCCTAATCTTCAAATCAGAGCAGCATCACAAACTCCAGATTTTCCACCATCCTCGTTTCGACCCTCCTAAACTTGTAGTCTATGTGGCAGGCCTCTGAGATCCTGAACACAGCCCCCCCAAACCAGCCCTGCAAGGGTTCTCTTAAAGCTAATTGTGTGTCTGTTCATGGCTCCAGAGACTGAAAGCCGTCTTGAAAGTCCTGTGGCAGAGTTTGCACATGTACTGTCTCTTGAAGGTGATTGCCGAGAGCGGCGGCGCGTGGTAGAAGAGCGTGTCCGACTCCTGCGGCACGAACAGCTTCTCAGTAGTGCTGGAGCTTTCCGGCAAGCCCGTGGGGCTGTCGGGCTCCAGAGGCTGGATTTTGGGGAGTGGAGGGGGCGGGGGCAAGGGTGGGGGCGATGGGGAATTAGCTGGTGGACATATCTCAGGCTCCTTATTTGTGGACTCCTCGGCAGCCTGGGACATGTGAGACTGGAAGTGGCTCCAGAGCCGGAAATTCGTTCGGAAGGCCTTGTTGCACACGTGGCAAATGAACGGCTTCACCGAGCACAGCAGCTCCTGGTGGCGCTCCAGCTGCTTGCGCAGGGTGAAAATCTTCCCACACTTCTCACAGGGCCACAAACTGGGATCTTTCTTGGAGACTACATCCTTAGGTTCCCTGCTCATTTCGGTGACCTCGTCCTCTATATCATCTGCAGGCTCTTCTTTGATCTGGATTTTAAACTGCTTGGAAACACTTAAGTCTTCAGGCAGGCATGAAGAGTCTTCAGAATCAAAATTGATTTGTTCTGACGAATCGCTGAACACACCATCCTCCTTTGCAGCAACAAAATTGTTCATTTTATTGGATTCCGACTGCGGAGGCAGCCGTGACGAACTGGTGATTTCTCCATTGTGATCCATGAGAGGCAAAGAAAAGTTCTCTGATGGAGCCATTGTGTTCTGATTGTGAACCTCAACCTGATGACGCCAGATACTGAAGGATGATTTGAAGGTGCGCATACACTCGAGGCAAGTCAGCTTCTTGTACTCACACTTGCTTTCATGCTCGTGCTTCAGCTCCGGAGAAGAAAACCTAAGGCTGCAGTAAGGACAGACAGTGGCGTTTCTACAGAGTCTCTCATGGTTCCCCTGTTCGATGAGTGAGGAGAGCTTGGCATTGCACAGACGGCACTGATAAACCTCCTTGTTTTCCACTGGGTTTTCAAGATGTATGTGATCTTTCTGCTTAGGAGCCTTATTCCCCCCAATGGGTTTCTCCCCAGGGTGCATTTTTATGTGCTGTTTGAACTGGGAGAGGAAACGATAAGCTTTCCCACAGTAGCTACAAATATAGGCTCCTTTGGTTCTCGACCTCAAATTCCTTTTGATGACTTGTTGTGCTTGTGAAGCAGACTGGCCCTGAAAGCTCTGCTTGCCACGTCTTAGTTTCACAATCAGAGCTTTTTTGATTTCTCTCTCCCTCACTATATCGATCAGTTTTCTTTGGAATTTTTCATCCAAAAGGGCATGTGAACTGGAAGCTGGTGAGGGATTCTTCACGATTCCATGTTGTGTCTGGCAGTGCGTCCACACTTTAAAATTGGTGTGGAATCTCTTGTGGCATATGTCACAAGCATAGGGCTTCTCTGGATTGTGATACA
This sequence comes from Luscinia megarhynchos, assembly GCA_034336665.1. NCBI lineage: Eukaryota > Metazoa > Chordata > Aves > Passeriformes > Muscicapidae > Luscinia > Luscinia megarhynchos. The sequence goes on from JAPFBE010000003.1 coordinate 4,812,362, forward strand.
TGTTAACATGGCGATGAAGACCTGCTGTTGATCTGAAAATTTTAAGGCAGTGTTTACATTTAAATTTTTTATTTGGTCTTGCTTCTTCCATCTCGCTGTACTCATCTTTACTGACATCAGAGTCAGGGAAATCGGCATCAAGGTGCGTGGGGCTCAAGCCTTCCTCAAAGTTCTCTTCTGAGCCAGGAGAACCCTGCTCATCCGCCTTCAGCTTCTTGAACGGCAGCCTCCTGTCGTCCTGGAACCTCCTTTTGGCTGGAAGCCTGCTCGGTTCCTTACGGCCATCCTCAGTCTTAAAAGCAAAGTCTTTGTTTGCCAGTGCTGAAGCATCACCCACTGTAACCCGTATGATTTCAGCAGGATCTGAGAGGGGGCTGCTGGGCTCAGTTTTGATCCGCACCTCGGCGAGAGGGGAAGCGACCTCCCGCTCCGTAGACTGAGAGGCACTGAAAGACCTAAGGCGATGTGGGTGCACGACCTGCGGCTTCTCATCCGAGGCGGACTTCTCCGACGACTCCTTCGAGGATGACTTTTGGGATGCAACGTTAAATGTCTTCTGGGAATCGTTGGTTCCCGGTGAGGAGCACAAGGATACCTGTGCAGGTTTTAGGTCAACAGAAGGTGAGTAAATAGGAACCTGGCTATCCATGGACAGTGACCTTCGAAGGAGGCTTTTTACAAGGGGCCCACTTCTGTCAATACTTTGGTTTTCTGGACCAGACCCACTAGATGGGATTACCAGCCCCAACTTGGAGTAGTAGAGCAAATTCCTGTCTTCCCCTTGACCATTTCCTTTTCCTGCCTCTCGCGACCAAAAATCGTGGATTCTGCACGCAGAGACAAGACTGGTGGACGTGGCCTTTTCAACGACATCTCTGCAACTTTTCCTCTCAGAAGCTGAGCACTGCTTCCTGGATCACCACCTGCCATTTCTTTCTCTACTAAAGACATCTGAGGCAGCACCATGTTCCTTTTCACTAAAGCACCTCTGCTCTGATCCTCCACAGCTGCACAAGTTTCATGAACCTTTGTATAGCTCACTGGGCTTTCTTTCAGCCACCTCCTTTCAGTAAGTGATAAATTGTGAAGGGTTTCAGTTGGTTTTGTTACCTGTGGTCTGCTGCTAGCTTTGACAGCCACAGAGGGTGAAGGTTTAGGAGTATGGCTTAAGTCATGCTGTGTCTGATTTACGCTTTTCGCTTGTGCTTCAATTCTGTTCTGACAGACGATGACGCTTCTCTTCTGAGAACTACTTTCATCTTCATCTTGATAGAGTATTTTTTTCATAGGACAAGAAGGAAAAGGAGCTTGAGGACTCTTGGAAACAATGTTTGTAAGAAAAGATATTCCAAGACTGTAGCCTAGTTCTTGCACAGCTGCGAGGCTGCCTTTCTCAATGAACAAGGATGAAGAATAAATGTAGTTCAACACATTATCAAAAGCATCTGGCTCACAAAAGTCGAGCTGAAACACTGACTGAGACTCATTCTCCTTATTTGTGAACAGAGTCTGGAAGTATTCACTGCTGGCTGCCAGAACATTCTTATGAGCTCGGAATTTCTGGTCTCCTACAATCAGCACAACGTCACACAGCTGTCCCTTGAGACGCTCCTCGTTCAGGGTGCTCAGGAGGGAAATTGCATGTGCTGGATTTATGTAATGCAAGAGCCCCTCCATGATTCTGACGTCCCTGAAAAAGAACAACAACAAAGCTGTAGGTTGCCTTATATGAACTGTTAGAGACAAAGTAAACATCTCCTGCACTTTGTAAACTGGCTAAACCACCATCACACAGGGATTAAAGGAACAGCTTGTGTGGAGGAAAGGTTTGGGAATGAAAATACCACTGGGAGCTCCAAAAAAGCACAGGCATAGAAAGTACCAGCTCATATGTCCACTTTCAAATATCATTTTAATTGCTAATCTTACATCAAGAATATTACACCTAACTAACTGGGGGATGGATGGATGGATGGGCTGTGTTCACTTCCTGTAATACTCCTCTCCACAGGGAGGAGCAGTTCAATCATTTCACTCTTGATCATCTCCTTTTCTGCTTCAGCTTTATGAACATCTATCTTGACAAGTGGATTGATAAACCCTTGGATCAGGTATCTAAAGCTTAGTTATAGCAACTCACCTTTCTGAGGCTAAGCAACCCTGACAGTCTCCTGCTGACTAGCTAAATTAAGGGGGTTTTGTTGTCACTTTTAATAGGATGATGGAAAGGGCATTAATACTGAGAAGGGAGAAGGAAACAGGATTATTGTCTGTAATCTAAATGCATCATATTTACTTATGCTTAATAAGTGCTGTTAATACCTCCTTCTAACTGTATGTGCCACTTAAAACTGCACTGGCAGGATCTGGCTTCTGGGAAATGTCAGTTTTCACTGAAGTGTCCCTGCATTGCTTTGCTCAGGATAAAAAGCAATCAGAGAACTGAAATCCCTGTTTCAGTCATTAGCATCAGAGCACTTTATGCCCACAACCCATATATCTGAGGAACAGTTAACCTTGGCTGCATCCAAGAGTACAATAAGTACAAACTAAGCTGCAGTGCAGAAATCTCCATGATCCATATGCTTCAAAACACAGTCAACTCCATACTGCAGGTTGTCTCGATAACTCAATATACTGCTCCTGATGAGAGCTTAACAAAAGAAGATAACCAGGTTTTAAATTAAAGAACTCCTGTAGCAGGAGTTGCAATTTATATATCTGTGCACAAGAACACACACAAGACAAATCAATTATATTAAGTTCTCTTATTTTTTTCATGGACATACTCCACACTAGCTCCATGCAAAACAAGTCAATGATGTGTCTGTTAAAAGCAATTATCTTATTTTTCCAGCTTATTTGAGGAACCACTTTTCAGTTTCTTTTTTACATGATGTATGCAACTACAACAGAAAGGTTTCACTGTTCATCAGCTTACAAGCAAAACTGTAAAGTCTGTTAAAATAAAAAAAAAAACCAATACTGAGAAGCTATAACCCCCATGGTTAATAAATGAGGATGGTACATCTTAAAACTAATGGGCATAAATAAGTGATCAAAGTGTAAATTGGTATTATTGAGAAATGACTTAAAGGATACTGCATGCAGTGTCTCAGGGCACTGATCATATCAAGGACTCAGCTACCACTTCTACACCTAAAAATACCAAATGAGTTCATAGTGACATAGCAACAGCAGAACCAGAAAGCTGTTTGCTCACCAGATCAGTCTTTACTGAGTCTTTCAGTATTTCATAAACACTAATTTATCCTTAATTCACCTTAGATAGCTATAATACATCATTCCCTCACACCTCCATCTATAAAAAGCAGTGTAGTCAATGTTAATTTGAGAAAGCAATCTGGTTTGTTTTGTTTTCCATGTTTTACTTAAGAACACTGGGAGGATGGAGGTGGTGGTGTGAGAATGGTGGTTCATTATCCTCCTCCTTTGTGGATGCCACTGCAATTTGAAGTGGCAGAGAGTGACTGGCCCTAATCCAGTTTCATGGTCTGAGCACCCATTAACACCTACAGAGTTATAAGTGCTCCAGGAGGGCATCTTTCCCTTTCCCTCCACCTGGAAGAAAGTGAGTTTGCAAACTCAAGCGACTCCTCTGGGATGCAAGCTGCAGAAGGCAAATGGAGGTAGCAGATCAACAGAGCTTAGGAAACTTTAACTGTAGAGATACCCAATAGAAGCTGCTGCATAACCCACACTTCAATGACACAATGGAAATAGAGTGTATTAGTCAAATGTTTTGAAATACTTTAAGATCTTTCATTTTAATCTGCTTGGCTCTTGTGTTTTTAAAACTAGCAGCATAAACAGCATGTAATTACTGTGTTCCTCTGCCCACACAACACAGCAATGCAGTGTAACCAGTAGCAAGTGGTGTAAAATCTGCAGGACTAAAGCAGAATCCAACAGTCACCCATCCTTCTGGCCAGTTTCCTTCTTCATTCCTACAACACCTTCAGTTCATCACATTAAACACTGCAGACATAAACATCCCTCCCTGTCAGGCTCAGAACACAGGGAAGGAGGCTCCAGTGCAATGTAACTCTGTCACTTTAACAGTAACCAAGGCAGCGATGTACACAAATGGCAAAGGACTAAAACAATCCTCCAAAGGCAGCTTTAATCCTGGTATTTCCTAATTCAAGCACTTGACTTTCAGTTTAACAGCTTTTAAACACAACAGGCAGAAATTAAACAAACAGTAGCGAGAAACACACCAGAACTGTTTTGCAGAACCATTTAAAGACATTTATTCAAATCATTTGAAAGCCTGAAATACTTAGAAGAAAAAATCAACCCAAAGAATACCTGAGTCAGAGTACAACATGTTAAAATTTCACTACATGAACACTTTTCAGTAATAAATTTGATCCAAGTCATCCCTGCTCTCTTGTGTTCATCTTACCTGCACACTGCAGGTCACTCCTCCTTCAGCTGTGCCAGTACAAATATTTGCAGGCCTGTATGACGTAGCAGAACAGACAATAAATAAACCTTCAACAACATTTATTTTCAAGTGCTGGTCAATTTTTATAGTAAACCACATCAGGAACTATTGCATTGGCATAACTGAAGAGGCAGCAGTAGGAACAGCCACAGGAGGACAAGAACTGACTCCCAAAAGCCAGGGCTTGGCTGCCTGGGGTTAACCCCCCCACAAGTTTTCCTGGCACTATGTATAGGTACACAATACCAAATTTGGTTCCAGGTGTTTGGGTACTCCTACTTCTCAGCTGTAGATTGTTTTGTGATTAGCTGCCTAAGATCTTTCCTCCAGATAATCTGCTTTTATTCTCTCTCTAACCGTTTTTATTTTCCAGCCACCTTCACTACTGACTGGAAACAAAGTTTTCTTCTTTTCTTCCATGATGTTCAGGTGACATCATGGAAACAGCAGGAGCACATCAGAAAATCTCCCACTGTTGCAGGCAGGTGTCTCATGCCACAGCAGCTTCTGGTCCTCAGGTGGAACAGTGACTAAATTTTGGCTGCAGACCCAGGCAGGGCCAGTGCAGCAGGAACCTTTGGGAGGCCAAGAAGAGATTTAGCGTCAGGCTTCACAGAATCACAGCACGGGTCAGGCTGGAAGGGACCACAGTGGCTCATCTGCTCCCATCTCCCTGCTGAAGCAGGGTCACCCCAGAGCACACAGGATTGTGTCCAGATGGTTCTGGAATACTTCTAGTGAGGGAGACTCCACACCCTCTCTGGACAATCTGTCCAAGTTCTCAGTCACTACACAGGGAAGAAGTTCTTCCTCATGTTCAGGTGGAATTCCTGGGCACCATGGAGCAGAGCCTGGTCCATCCTCCTGACACCCCCCCTTTAGATACTTATACACATTAATGAGTCCCCCCTCAGTAATCCCTTCTCCAGGCTGAACAGGCCCAGCTCCCTGAGCCTTCCCTTGTAAGAGAGATGTTCCAGTCCTCTAATTCCCTCCTTCAACAGCCCTCCACTGATCTCAGAAAACAAGATTTCAAAAGCCTAAGTACCATATTGCTATAAGATTTGGTTTATTTTATATTTTTAACAAGGACAGAAAAAGATGCCTCTACTACTTTAAAATAACTTTTGTAAAATAAAAGAAATCTCAGGAAAGCTCTTCACAAGGGAAGAGTGAAAAAGTTTAATCTTAAGGCCAAACAGTCTCTTGATCTTCAACAGCAACCTCTCTGAAGTGGTAGTTCCCCTTCCTTTCCTCTGCTCCTTATTCTCACATCTCCCCCTCCCAACCCTGTGCCCCTTCCTTTCACCAGATCTGCTGCTCATTTGATGTCCCAGTGAGATGATTCAACTCCTTAAAATTAAGCAGGAAACAAACAAATAAACAAAATAATTCCAGATTTTTAGATCTGTTTGCTATTTTCTAGGATAGGGACCTTAATCAGCTCACTGAGAGGTCAAATGAGCATCAGGGTGCCAGCAAGAGAAGCCATGCACCTGCTCATTCTTTGTTAGGAAATTGTTCCATCAGCTTCCTCCATCTGAAATTTCACTTTTAGAAACAACAGAGCCACCGACTTTACAGACAGAATCAGGCAGATTCTATTATGTGTGGTTTCACTGTAACAGCTACACCCCTAAATACATGAGGAACTAAGAGATGTTGATGTTGCCTTCTGATTTCCATGATAAGGAAATCAATGTCAGCTAAAGCTCCATTAACAGCATGCTGGGGGGCAGTGGAAAGATGATGTTCTGAAACCCTCACTGAGATGCAGTACTGCAGCAAGGAGGTGCCAGGGATGTGAGAAAGTGCAGGTGGGAAGCAGAGAACATGAGCATGGAGGAGGAAACACAGAGGAGACAGAGACTGAACAGGGCTTTAAACAGGGAAAACACACAAGAAGCATGGCATGGACAAACCCTCTGAAGAAAGCAAAGAAATGTGGATTATAAGACTCAGCAAAAAATATAAGTGACCTCCTGGAGCATCCTCTGAAAAATGCAGGAATGTTGCATTTGAGTGCTTTCCTGAGGATCTGATGGCTCTGACAATTCAGGTGCTTTTTCAGACACCAGAAGAGTACAAACTTCCCTTACTTGTCACACATCCAGATGAAAAAGGAACCTACACTGCTTCAGCTTCTACTCAAGGACCCTATGCTGGATTTTATGATTGAGTTTGACTACAGTTTATAAAATGTCACTTCTCCCATCACAGCCTTTGCAACACAGATACTCTCCCACAGCACATACAGATTTACAAATCCCCCTACATACCCTCAAAACCTGTAAGAAAAAGCTATAAACCCACACAGGAATATTGTTTCTATAATCTTTTTCTATCTAAATACTTAAATAATCTTTAGCTGCAAATTTGGGGATTTTATCTTCCTGGGTTTAAGGAAATGAGATCTCACTACTATTGCTATTTTCCACTGCAGACAGCACTGTGAACATTCTCCATGAAGACAAACCTTTCTCATTTCCAAAAGGTCAGCAGCACAGAGAGACTCACTGGTATGAAGACAGGCATAAAATCAGATAAATAACATGCTTGCTAGTGTGTGAAATTGATGGACTAATTTCTACCTAATTTCTACCTCCACACATATAAAAGCAGAAATTTAAGGAGAGAAAAAGAAGAAATTTTATAATCATAGAATCACAGAATGATTTGGGAAGGGACCTTAAGGATCATCCAGTTCTAACCCCCTGCCATGGGCAGGGACACCTCCCACTATCCCAGGCTGCTCAGAGCCCCATCCAACCTGGCCTTGAACCCCTCCAGAGATGGGTAACCTGTGCCAGTGCCTCACCACCCTCACAGTAAAGAATTTTTTCCTAAAATGTGATCTAAGCCTACTCACAGTTTGAATATTCTGCCATCTATTTTGCCCTATGCTATAGACAAATAATTAGCAGTTTACCCTGCCACAGACATGAAGTTAACTTAGAAATCAGAGGCTACTATTCACATTCACATCATACCCTCAGTTTCACGTTCTGACACTTAAAATAGCTCCCCCTGACGTGCAGCTAACTACAGAATGTCAGAGCACAAAGCTCCTCTTGTCATTCCCATTCTTGTTTACAGCCCAGCAGCAGCTCAGGGTGCAATTTCATCTTACTCAGAGTAGCCCAAGGAGGGATTGCTCCTGCAAGGAGCAGCCCGTGTCTCCTCCCCCTCCGAGGAAAGCTGCCAGAGCAGGGAGCGGATCCAGCTACAGGATGGAAGGGACAGGGCAGGGACATGCTGGCTGGGAGCTCTCAGAGCTCTTCCTGAAACACTCAGTGAAGATTAAACCACATTAAACATAATTTGGTATTTGTCCTGGTCTCCCTGCTTCGACTGAAAGGTGTGTAACTCAGCCTCCAAATTGCTGTAAACTAAACCAAAATATAAAAAAGTTTAAAAACACCTTTGTCTAGGAGATCTTCATCTTTCATTCCCTTGAAATGTTTGTTTTGTAATGCAAAATACAAATCAACATTTGTTTTGTAATGTTGCAAATAAACTCTGATGGGACAAGTCTGAAAGGCTTGACAGCCATCAAATTTAAACACCTACAGAAATCTCATCCCCAGAAATACTTGTCATTTTTTTGGTAAGAAATGTATGAAATGTGAAGAATTGCAGATCAAATGTGTATACTTGGACTATTTCTACAGGTTGACTTTATTGTTTTATTGGCAATTCAGAGATACACTTATCAAATGAAATGTTATCTGTTTTACTAGATGAGACACATTAATTGGCCTAATTCAAAATAGAAACTCCTGTACACATAGCTTTTAATTTTGTTGGTGCAGTAAAAATGACAAACCATAATTGTGGTTGTATTTGTGTTAATATAGTGGTGCTTTTTACAGGCATGGTGTATTTTGGATGGTTAGAGAAGCCACATACCCATGTAAAGTACTTTTCTATCAACAGAATAGTGTTTACACTAAGGTTTCTTTAAGAAAATGAGACATGAGGGGGAAAGGTCACAAATTTAATCTGGAAAATGTAGAATATAAAAGCTGAGCCTAAAAACTTGCCGAGTGAGAAAGTTATGATTTGGGGAATCCAGGTATCTTCCTCCCACGGAAGGGATCCAAAGAAAATGTCATTCAGCCATCACTGACACTGGGAAGATGATACAGGAAACAGGAAAGACAACAGCAACTTTACCTGAGTTTTACCTTAAGAGATTTACAAGCTCATGAATAGCATGTGGGAGATGTTCAGTTTACTCCAAGTCCACAAGCAGCTGAAGGTAGGCTATGTTTCACACAGTTAAAAAAATAAACAAAAATTTAAAAATCCAGCTCCATGAACAAGAGCACTGTATTTTTTTTACTCCTCAAAAGTATTTATGGGAATGGAGATGGTCATATTTTTACTGGAATTTCAGGAAATTTGGCCCTTAACCTCAACAGCTGAGTGCTCGGTACAGAAAAAACAAATACCTTTAGGTTATGACAGACTGTGTCAGTAATTGGAATTCACTGTAATTCTGCTGCTTTTCCTTCCATGGCTCTTAATTTACATTAAAAGGAGCTTTGTGAGGCATATTTACTGTCCCAAGTACACTGTTCTGCAGAAGTGTTCTGAAGAGACTCACAAATGTGTCCAGAGCAGACTGTCAGGGGATGGACACACACTGTGCCCTGTGCCAGAACTGTCCCTGCAGTAACCACAGCTTGTCAGGGGTTGATGAGAATGAGCTGCAGCCCAAATGTTACTCACACTGAGGTAGGATAAACCTTGGATAAAGAGATTAATGCTCCCAGACAAAACATGGAAAAATATTTCTTCCTTTCCCAAAGAAGGCAATTTAATTGTATACAAATTACTGTCAAAGTAGAAGTTTTGTCGCATTTTTAAAAAATGTATTTGGCCAAAGGATTTTTCACATCTTTTTATCACAGACTGCATGGAAAGAATTTGCACAAAAAAGATGTCTCAGACAATCAGGACCAGGGGATTTTTAAACTTATGATGGACAGCAAGACTGATGAACTGATGGGGGTGGAGATGGAAGGAGCTTAGGAAGATTGAAGACTTGTTCAATACTTTCCTTCCTTGTTCATAAAATATGCCTAAACTGTTCCAGAACAGCAAAATACATAAAGCAGTCAACAAGGAAAGACAACAGATTTATTTTTATTTCACTGCTGATTGAAAGAAAATACAAGAGGACTGATGTCTTTAATATTATCAGTAGAGGAAAAAATGGAAATGCTACAGTACAAAGGCTAATATTAAACTACAACAAATATTTGGGAAGGAATCCCCCCTGCACAGACACCTATTTTAAAGCAGTGCATATTGCAGTCTTTCCACTTGCAGCAAATTACTTTGCTGCAAATTACTTTGCTGCATCATTACGTGAGACAGATTTCAAAATGAAGGCTCTCAGTTGCTCAAAAGTTTAATGAGAGCTGAAATTGTTGCAACTGCAGCATGTGACTCAGAGCACAGCTCCTCCCAGTGCAGAACAAACCTTGCGCTGATTACAGCCCAACTTCCTCTCCCCTGAGTCCACACTTGGTCACACACTGAAGTTATCACCATTTTGCAGATAAAGTGAATTTCAAAACCCTGAAAGCTACAGAGGGTTGGTTTTTAACAGCAACTGCTTCACACATCCTGATGTTCAAAACAATTTCAATACAGTAAAAAGGCTCAAGGCTTTCTGTGAGGTTGTCCTTTCAACTACAAATGCTGACCTGCCCCTAACTAATTACGAGGAAAGTGTGATCAGCCATCACTACAAAGATGACCAGAGTACTTAATTCTGTGTGTGCAAGTATTCTCTAGCATCACACACAAGGAAACACCCCATTAGCTCAGAAAACCGTATTTCTTAGCAATACTCAGCTTCTACTGATCCAGAGGGCTCTCAGTGTGAGATGGATGAGGCAGAGTATCACTCTGGCACTTGGAACCTACACAGGAGCAGAAGGCACGAAAGTTCGTGTTTATCACTCAATGTACACCACAAAAGGACTTTGGGAACTTCTTAAAAGCTGCTGCCTGTTTTATATTCAGTAAGAACACTAGTATGTGCCAAAAGATAAAGTTATATTGAACATTAAAGCACAACCAAGAGAGCTCACAAGTGGTGAAATCCCTAAGGAATCCTGATCTGGCTCTGCAGCTGAAAACTCCAGAGGTTCTAATTTGTGACACCTCCCTGCAAGCTCCTATCGAGAACATGTAAATGACAGTTCTTGAAATGGTCACCATCCAGTCAGCCTTTGCACAGGTAAACAAAATATTCCTAAGAATAACTCTACACATCTGAGAGAAAGGGATGTTGGATGCCCTTTCACCCAAGATATGGCCACATAATTTGGGGTTTTTTTGATAAAGGTTTATAAAAAGTCGCTTAAATTTGCTCCGAACTTCCCCTCAAGAGGATCAGCATAACGCTCGTGGAAAATTTTAGTCAGAACACTTTTGTCAGTTTGAGCAAAGTCAGAACAGAACACTAAACCTACACATAAAACAGTACTAGATATACCTGCAGTGTGTGCATTTACTACTCCTGATTTAATATCAAAAGACTTCTTGTAAAAAAACACATTTTAAAAAATCTAGTTTCACATTAAGTTCTCTAAAAATATTTATCTAAAATATTAATTTTAATTTTAAGTACAAGATATTCAGTGTATTCACAAAAAGCTTTGTGATTGTGTAATTCATCATCACAATCTCTTCTTGTATGTACACCCTACCTACCTCTTATTTCCACTGGGAGTCCAACTACCAAAACAAAGGAAGAGCTACTAAAGCAATTACTATTTAATTATTAAGATTAGCTTACTCAGCACACACATTCCACAATTATTTCCTGTCTAATAGTAATTCCTTTAAGTTTTTCTCCTGTTTATTTACATGATCCTCATCCAATCTGAGCACATCATCAGCTTGGACTTTACAAAGGATTATAGTGAAGTTCTCTCTGACAGCTGTGACCAGGTAAAATACCCTCCACAAATTTCTGCACAGGCACAGCCCAGCACTGAGGATTTCCCCACCTGGCTGTGAAATGTGCTTTATCCTGCTGATGAATGATCCAGCCCAGGAATGCTTGGACCAGCAAAGCCACACTTTGTTTCCAGAACCACAGAATGGGTCAGGCTGGAACGGACCACAGTGGCTCATCTGCTCCCACCTCCCTGCTGAAGCAGGGTCACCCCAGAGCACACAGGATTGTGTCCAGATGGTTCTGGATTATCTCCAGCGAGGGAGACTCCCACAGCCTCTCTGCACAATCTGCCCAGTGCTCGGTCACTGCACAGGAAAGTTCTTATGTTCAGGCGGAATTTCTGTGCGTAGGTTCTGCCCATTGCGGGGCAGCGCGGAGCAGAGCCCGCTCCGTGCTCTGACACCTCCCCTTCTGTAGTGACAGACATTGATGAGGTTTGGTACCTGCCTGCACTTACACGCGGAGACCTCGCTGGGGGGAGAAGAAACGCGCTCTCCCTTCCAGACACAGCGGGGAGGAGCCGTGTCACCGAGTCACGGCCCTCCCGGCGCCTCTCTCGCGTTTTACAGCTCGGATCGGAGCCGGGGGAAGAGCCCGGAGCCGCCGGCAGAGGGGGAAGCGCCGGACCGCCGGTGCCTCACAGCCCTCGGGCGGCCGGTCCTTCTCACCGCCGCTGCCTGGCGTCCCTCACAGCACCGGTCCCCAGTGCCCCTCACAGCACCGGTCCCTCACGCCCTGAGGCGGCCGGGCCCTCGCGGTCCTCACGCCCGTTGCAGCGGGTAACGGGCTCCTGAGGCGCCGCAGCCCAGCGAACCGGAGGCCGGCACGCCGCTTCTCGCTGCCCCCCTTCCTTCCTTCCATCCATCCTTCCTTCCTTCCTTCCATCCTTCCTTCCACCGCCGCCGGCCGCGCTCATGCGCCCTGCGCGCTTCCCCCGCGCCTCCCCCTCGGGGCCCGGGCGCAGGCGGGGCGGGCGATGTGGCGGCGGCCGCGGGCGCCTCCCGCCCGCTCCGTGCGCCTGCGCCGCGCCCCGCCAGGGCGGGGGGGGGAAGAGTTTCGTAACCGGCGCATGCGCGCGGGAGCCGCATCCCCGCTCGCTGGAGGGAGGGGGGGGAGGAGGAAAGAGAAAAAAAAAAGGAGAAAAAAAAAAACCACCTCAGAGTTACGTCAGGAAAAGACGGATTTGTGCGCGGGGAGACCCGCACGGCGCGGGCAACCCCCGGGACGGGCGCGACACGCGGGCGCTACTCACCCTGTCCGCAGCCCCCCCCTGCTCGCCCCCCTCGGCGCCTCCGCTCAGGGCTCAGCCCGCGCTGCCGCCGCCGCCGCCGTGATTCCATCCATCTTGAATTTGACGTCATCCCACAACCGAGGGATGAGGTCATCGCGGGGAGCGCTCGTCACGTGCGCGGCGCCGCGATTGGCCGGGCCGGGGGGGAGCGGGGGGCGAGGGGGCGGCGCGGCGGGGGGGGCACGGCGGGGGGGACGGACGGGGAAATGGAACCGGGGACGGGAACGGGGATCCCCCGACCGCCCGACCGACCGACGGACAGACCGCCTTCCACCGCGGGCAGCAGCGCCCCGGCCGCCGCCCTCAGCCCGCCCCGCCGCGGGGAAACTGAGGCAGCGGCCGCGCGTGTGAGGGGGACACACAGGGAAGGACCGGTCAAACAAACAATGGTGGGGGTTCGGGAGGTGCCGCTGTGGTGACCCGCACCCACCGCCCCCCGGCCGCTGTGCCGCCGGTGTGGGGGGGACACATTGTCATTGTTTCGTGGCGAGTTTTTATTGCGGTGGTTATTATTATTTTCATGTAGTGTTCTTTTTTTTTTTATTAAGTGCAAGGCCTGGTGTGGTGTGTGAAGAAGCACCGTGCCTAGTGCTGCCCACTGTATCCCTCACAAGCCGCCCCCCCCACCCCTCACATTTCTGTCCCCCTCAGAAGATGCTACTGTCCCCATCAAAAGTCACCCACTCCCCCAAGCCACCCACTGGCCCCCTCAAAAACACCCGCTGTCCCTCAAAACCCCCCATTCCCCCTCAAATACCACCCGCTGTCCCTCAAAAACCCCCCCATTCCCCTCAAATACCACCCGCTGTCCCTCAGAAATCCCCCCATTCCCCTCAAATACCACCCGCTGTCCCTCAAAAATCCCCCCATTCCCCTCACAAGCCACCCAGTGGCCCTCACAAGCCACCCAGTGTCCCTCACAAGCCACCCACCACGCTCCGTTGCCATCAGGACACACATGCCCAGACCCCGGTGGCTTTTGGCTCAGGTTTTGAAAAAATCGTAATGGCCATTATCATTGCTTTAGGCTGGCTTCTCGCCGTGATTATCCGCTTTGAATTAAATACCTGAATAGGGCTTTATGTGTCAAAATGCAAGTATTAAAATAGAAATCAAGAATTACAAGATTTCTCTTGTTTTTGTCAAAAGCTAATCTGGCGCCTTGTCTTTTCATTAGGGACAGCTCTAGAGATTAGCATCTAATCCCATACATGTTTTCAGTGTGCCTTCAGATATCCCACCTAAGTCACAAGTACTCCGAGGCAGCTGTAGAATCCCTGGAATGTGTTTAGGGATGCGTTCAAACCTTTTTTTGACAAGGTTTTGTTGGAAGTGGGCTAAAACCCACATAAGGGAAGGCGATGTAGCTTACTGGGTCTGGCTCCTTTTTTCCCTCTCCACATCTTGTGGGTTTCTTTTTTTGTCATTGCTTTGGAATGGTAGCTTTGGAAACTTGGGAAGCTTCTTGTGAAAGAGTGGGGGTTTTTTCACTCAGGGCCCTGACACGAGTGTGGCTTTGTGAGCCAGCACAAAACCCCAGCAAAGTCTTTGGTGTTGTGTGGAAGAGTTCCCTGGTCTGGTTTGCTGTGTTTGTTGGGTGTGCAGACAGCTGCTCTGGCACAGGGCTGCTGTGGTGATGGGAACAAACAACTGGGAAAGCAGTTGCATCTGTTCCCATGAACCAGTGATCCTGGCTGTGCTGCTGAGGAAGGATTTGGGGAGCTAACCTGAGCTTGGAAATCAAAGCCCTGATAATTTTTTTTTCAATTTTTTTTTCTCTTTTTTTTTTTTTTCTCAGCCAAGCAGAAACTGGTTCTTGCATAATTCCTTCTCCAAAAGGGCCTGTGGCACAGATGGAGGATCTCTGTCCCAGAATTACCCTGCTGAAAGGTGTTCTTTGCACATGTGTGTGTCTTGCTGTGCAGGTATTTATTACCAGTATTTTTAATTTGTCAGGTTGCCTAGTAAAAGTGCAGCCAGTAGAACAGAGCCCATGCAGTGGCTTGTATAATTCTGTTGGAGCGAGTCCAGAAGAGGCCACAAAGTTGATAAGAGGATTGGGGCACCTCCCCTGCAGAGATAGGCGGGGAAAGTTGGGGTGTTCAGCCTGGAGAAGAGAATGTTGTGTGGAGACCTCAAAACACCTTTCAGAATCTGAAACAACCGGCAAGGAAGCTGGAGAGGAGCTCTTTATCAGGAACTGGCGTGACCCAAGAACAAGGGGGAATGGGTACAGACTGGAAAAGGGGAAATTTATTTTAGATATTAGGAAGGAATTGTTCCCTGGGAGGGTGGGCAGGCCCTGGCACAGGGTGCCCAGAGCAGCTGTGGCTGCCCCTGGATCCCTGGCAGTGCCCAAGGCCAGGTTGGACACTGGGGCTGGGAGCACCCTGGCACAGTGGATGGTGTCCCTGCCATGGCAGGAGTGAGATGAGATGATCTTCCAACCCATTAAGCTTCTACAATTCTACAGTTTTGTTGTTCATTTCAGAAAATTTTGAACGCAATCCTCCAGGATTCAGTGATTCAAAAGACATAATCTGGCTGTATTTCATGATCCAGTCCGACTGACTTGATGTTATTAAAGTTTATGGACGCCTTATATCTCTGTAAATCAGATTTTTCTTGATTCTAATGAAATCTAGGGAAGGAATTAATTCTGTAGAATTATTGGGGGATTTAAGTTGTCT
Source organism: Luscinia megarhynchos (assembly GCA_034336665.1). Taxonomy (NCBI): domain Eukaryota; kingdom Metazoa; phylum Chordata; class Aves; order Passeriformes; family Muscicapidae; genus Luscinia; species Luscinia megarhynchos. The sequence continues at coordinate 4,827,796 of JAPFBE010000003.1, forward strand.
CCAAGTAGGTTAATTTTGTCAAATATACCATTCCCAATTATTTGAATGTATTCCGGTTCTTCAAGATTAGCTTGTTTATGAATATATTTTCCAACATTTCTAATTTTAGATGCTTTGATGGGGGGCTTAGTTTGATATATTTTTCATCTGTATGTGTGCTTGCAGCTGTTATTACCAGGTGCATGTTTGTTAAAGTCTAAGGTTTGTTCTCCATTTGGAGTATCCAATAACTGCTCAGATTAACTTTGGGTCATACTTGCCAACAAGCTTTGTCACTGGAATTTTGTTAAAAACTGAGGCCCTGCAAAATGTAGAATGTAAAGAAACTTTAAAGAAAATAAAGGATGATTATACATGGACATTGTGAGCAAATTAACATGAAAAATCTAAAATACTTGCATTGGTTCAAAGTATGAGAATTACTCGTTTTTGTAGTGTAAATATTGCACTAAAGAGCAAAGTTGTGTACTCTGAATAGTTCAGTGTTTTTAACACTAACATTTTTAATATAAAAATAGTTGGAATAAAGTAATATCCTGGAGCTAATCTGTCATTTTTTAGTTCTGTAATTTCAGCTCTTTTACATGGAGACACCCTAAAACTTTCTTTAATGAAGATTTGGACTTTGTGTGATTAATTTAAATCTAATGACATCAGGTTCTCTTCCTGCAGAGAGCCTTAGAAGTAGCTCAGATACCCTGAGGCACTCTTCTATTAGCAGCTGAGAAAGAGTTTTTCAGAGAGGAGTTTGGTTTTGAAGAGGGAGGGAGGATAAGGACAGAAAAGCTGCTTCATTTCAGTGAGGGAACCTTGACTAGACATTTTTCATCTTGGTAAATTTTCTTTGATTCTTCTGCCCATGTAGAGAGATTTGTTCTGTACTCTGGTAGTGGGGCTTTTCCAGCTCCAGGCTTCTGTAATCGCTGTAAAAGCGGAAATGCAAAACCCCAGGCACAGGGCTTTGTCTCTTGTTCCTCACCAAATCCTCTGGAACTGATTATTGCCAAGGACATATTGCAGAGGGAGATGATTAATCTCTGAGAAACTGCCTTCTGTCTTTTTGGCCCTGAAATTCTTATCAGTGGAGCAAATGTTGTGGCTGTTACCCCATTCCTTCAGGTACCAGCTTCCATCCCAGAACTTCTGGGATGTGGAGCAGAGTTACTTGGGATCACAGAACACACTTGAATGAAGCCATTCCTCTGAATGCAGCAGATGTTCCTGGGAACTCCAGAGGTCTTGCTTTATTGATTCCAAATATTCTGCCAAAACTTAACGGCTTGCCAAAATGCAAACACAGAATTTTCCACCAGTTTCTCATTGCTGACAGCTGTGCATGGAAAATGCTGCCTGGATTTTTATTTATTTCTTCTCGTGTGTTCAGATCACACTTCCTATAACAAATACTAGCAGGTAAGTAAGGAATCTTACTTTTTCTAGTTAAAACCTGTCACTTGTAATGAAAGTAGAGACACTTCCCAGTATTCAGAGAGAAAAGCAGACAATGAAATGCACAATGAGAACATTAAAAAAATTGCAGTATTTCCATTAGTGGTGTGATGCAAGGCACACAGACAAGACTCTTCCTGAAGATGTAAATTTTTTACCAGGAAAATTAGTATAATACAGAATAATGTAAAACTGCCTTCATTCCTGGTATTGCTTCTGAATGCCAAGTCTTGAGCTTTTTTAGCTGTCAGCCTCATTCTTCTGCAAATAGCACAATCTAGTTAATATTTTCCACTTGGAGCCTACATGCAGCAGCTCGGACAGGTTCAAATAAATGGTGCCAGACAGTGACTAGCTGGGTGGCAATATTAACCTAGAAAGCTGTTAAAAAGCAAGAAACATGTTCTTATTTGAAAAGGTGATTGTTCCACAGGTTGGACAATGATTCAGAGACAAATAAGCCACAGATACTGGTGCATGTTTTCTCTAAGTGGGCAGACAGTCATGGTTACTGTGCTTAAAGCATAAAAAAAATCTCATTTGCAGCTAGTAAGGGGTTGCAAATTCGTGGGTATTTCTAAAAAACACGTTGATGAAAAGCTGCAGGAGCAACTGAAATAGAAAATCTGTCATAGCACAGCAGATACTGTGCAATTTTGTGTTAGCAGCTCTCCCAGCTCTGTGCAACTTCAGCTGGAGTTTGGTGTCTGAGCCTTCTAAAATTAAAATCCTGAGTATTCTGATTACAGTCGAAGTGTGTTAGAATATTAAAAAGTAGCTTTGGTTTCCTAGTTACAATGTGTTCATGCCAGCTCTTTGTGTATGTAAAGAAATTCAGGAAAATCCAGATGGAAAGATGGATGATATGGCAAGCATTTTCTGTAATTCTATCCAGACAATAAGTTCAAGCAAGGAAAAGCAAGAAAAAAAAATTTTCTGATGCTTATTATTAAAAAAAAAAAAAAAGAAAAAAGGAAGGCTTATGTTTTGGTTCATGTTTAACAAAGGTAATTTCCAGGAAGAACAAAGGGAATGATGGTGCAAAATTTTGCTTTAGTACAGTAATGCTGTTAATGTTCTGCTTTCCTGTAAATGTGGCTTTAGGGATTGAGTTTCTTGGCAGAAAGCAGCGTGGCTGTAGCCTCAGTTCTTGAGAAGGTTCATGTAAGTGAATCAGAGAGAGCACCAAGGAGCTGTTAGGGCTATGGTACACTGGAAAAGTGAGCTTGATGCTTTCATTCCTCAGTATCAGTCAGTTTGGCCTCAAGTGACAAACTGGGGTAAGAGATTCCACAGAGATGGACAGCAATTTACAGAATTTCAGCAAGTCCATTCAGGTTTGTGCACTGCTGAGATGCTGGAGAAGTGTGGTGTGTGTTGAGTAGATTATTTTTCTTTTCAGCAATTGTTTCCAAGTGTTAGAGGTGATTTGTGGTAAGTTTTTGTCTAGTAAAAAATGCAAAAGTTAGGAAGTAAAGGTATTGGCTTCTTGAAAAAATATGTTACCATTTCTTTGTTTCATCAGAGAGTGCCAGGGTGCTGTTGTATCACTAATTTAATTTCTGATGCTAATATTCTGGTTCTTAGACAACAAAATATGTATTTCAAGGAGAATTTGCAATTTATAACAACTTCATACTTATTCTTGTGCCTTTCTGTGCACTATAAAGATATGCCCATGGTGTGAGATGAGGAAATAACGCTTGCTTTCAGGTCATGAGCAGAAGTTCTGCCCTGTGACAGCTGAGGGTCAGCTTTGCATTTCCATGGCCTGGGGTCTCTGACTGATGTCATCTCCACATGGATTCATTCATTACTGAGGGGAAAGCTCAAGTGGCATAGTAAAAATAGCCAAGATACAGAATTAGTGATGTCTTTATGTTCAGGCTACTGACTGAGTTTATTGTCAATTCTGGACTGTGAAAGTACATTCTATGCACGATGAATTCAGCCCCCAAAACAGAGTGGGGATTTATTTAGTAAATGTTGCTTTACAGTTCTGAAGGATAGAAGCAGTGCACTGGAAGAGGCCTTTCACCTGACCTGCTTTTCTGTGAATTTAACACTCTTTCCCCCAGTTCCCTGTGACAGTTCATTACACAGGAGCCAGTGATACATGGGCAAGAGAGAAGCTGATTGCTTCTCCAGAACCAGCATCCTGCTGGGGACCAAACTGGCTGTAATTTGTTTTATTCCAGGGATTTGGGAGCTACATGTGCTTACACAGCCCTGTGTGTACATACAATTTTGAATGCTGAATGTGAAGAGACAAAATTTGTCTGTGCCATTACACAGTTGCCCTCTCAATTACACCAATGACATCTCTCCAGTGTCTTTCTCTTAGTTATGTTCACAGAGGTCATAGCTCTGGGTCACCTGTGACCACTACAGAAGAAGAATATGTCCTGGAGAGCCACAGCACAAGTGTTTCTGTTTGAAAACAAGCCTGGTGGTAAAATCCCACACATGAGCTGCACTGTTTTGGTTGTCAGAACCTTGATGACTTCTTACAGCGTCTTCCTGGGTGTTGTCATGGACCTTCTTGAGGGGGGAATTCCCACAAACTTTAAAAAACAAAGGTTTTAATGGGCAGAACTATCCAGATCCACCGAAAGCTAATCAGAGTAATTGCACAAAAAATAAACATATGCAGACAAATCTGGCTTTAAGCTTTTTTATTTTTGTACTTTGTGATGTTTGTGTGTCTGAAGCATTATTGACTGTACTGCACATTTCACTAGCTGTGAGAGCTGATTACTCAGGACTAGGACAAACTTGTGTTGACATTGGGCCTTGGGTTGAAATTGCCTTCAAGTTTATGCAGGTGTATTTTGGTGCTGGGCTAAAAGATTATGGTGCTTATCTTGCCAATTAATGGCTAATCAGAGCACAGAAAATACTGAGACTCTCAAAGTGGCATAGAAGGCCTCAGCTGTGGCATTTCAGTGTATGTGGCTCTTCTTTCTCCACTTAAGGTCTCCTCCTATTTCCAGAGTAGCACAAAATATTAGTACAGTTGTCTTTAAATACGAAAGGGAAGTTGCCTGTTTGAGAGGACATGGTGAAAATACGAATTTCCCTTTGCATGTGGGCGATGAAGTGGGAAAAGTCAGAGGGTGTCATGCTGCAAGGGTGGCATAGGGGGAATGCAGCTGGAACCTGACACACTCACAGGAGAGATTTGCATTTTCCAGGCTAATCTAGAGTATCTGAGGAATCTGACCCTGCAGTCTTGTCAATGGACTCTCCAGTTACTGAAGGGACATATTTTTCCCAGGAATCTGCAGAAATGTGTGATGTGCAACAGAAATTCTCTCCTCTCCCCTCTGTCAGGCTGCTCAGCTGCCTGGATATGGGATTTTCCCCCCTTAAGCTAGAGATTTTTTTCATTTAAATTAGGGCTGTAAAAGTTCAATGAATATGTAGAGTCTCTAGAGTCTCTTCATTGGGAACTTTTGCCCCATTGCTTCCCAACTGCTGCAGACCTGAGAGCTGCTCTGGTCTCATTTTATTTATTAGGACTACACTGGAAGAGAGAAAGTGAGAGTGGGACCTGGTAATTCATGGTGTATTTGACATCCTATTTTAAAAAAGATGATAAACAGATTTTTTTATTTATTTTATATCTTCAGCTGGCAGTCACTCTTGGAGATGGGCTGGCATGTGTGGTACTTTGGGTGTTGCCTGGCCTTTGTGTCTGAGACCTGCAGAAGGGCAGACCTGTCCATGTTAGCTTTTAAAAGATAAATTCTCCACTGTACCTGCATAGAGCTGCAGCAACCAACACTGTCTTACAGTTTCTGTTGGCCAAATATTTTTGAGAGATTCTGTCTGGAATTGTTTTGCTGTAAAAGCTAAAATGACACACTTTGTTCCCTCGTGTGTTTCATCATTCCCTCTATTTTAGGTCAGATGATTCATCTCTGCATTACTGGTTCTGCATTTCCATTGCCTTAATTGGGTCTTTCAGAGTCATTACAGTCTGTATAGGATTGTCAATGCTATTTCTAACAACATACAGATTTCTTCCTTCCCTTCATTCCTCCCTTCCATGGCAGGGGGATGTTGGAATTAGATGACCTTTAGGGAACCTTCCAATCCAAACCATTCTGTGATTCTTCTCTCCTTCCTCTCTCTCCTCTGCTTTCCCTGCTGCCCCCTCCTCACCTTCCTCAGTCCCAGGTGGTTTCTTTCCTCCTGTCTTTTCTGCACCCCAGCTTTTCAGGGATGGTTTCAGAGCTGGGTTTCACTCACTCTCCTGCTGAAAAGTGACTCGTTTTCTTTAACCACAAGTGACTCTAGATGCTGTTTTAAGGTACAGCCAGGTCTGCACAAAAATCCTTGCAGGTAAAGGCTGTCAGGAGATGCCCTGGACCAGCACATTTGCTGGTTATTTCAGATGCTACATCAGCAGTCATTCTCATTTTCAGCAGCAGGACCCAGCACACAGAGGAGTGTCATGGTTGCTTTTCTTCCCACCTTTTCCCACCCAGGTGCCTGCAGACACCAAGAACAGCCCCCACCTGAGTGTGTGCCAGCACTTGCTTCTGTGCACAGTGATTAAGAGCTGGGCTTAACCTAATTGCACCTCCATATGTCAGCAGGGTGCAGCTGCTGGGTGTGGAGACACCATGGCAAGTGCTGGAGTTAACCAGAGCTTAACACATTGTCACTGGCCACCTAAACTGAAAAATCTGGCTGGAAACATGATTTTAGCAAGTGGTGAACAAAAGAAGATACTAAGAAGAGCGTTTAATATTTAAAACTGCCATCCATGAGGCTTAATTGTTCTTAGATTTGTGTTCAAAGGTGCTGTGTGCATTCACAGCATTTGAAAAGGAAGAAATTTGTCATTGTTCTTCACAGAGAAACTTTCTGTTTGGGATTTTTAAATCCTGAAGTTAAAGAGGACAATTAATTACAATCATGTAATACACCTCTGCATGTAAATAATCCTCATTAACCCTGCACTAAATGTCTAGGTCCTGGTACAGCTGTGCCTTTTCTGCTTGCTTGAAAGACTTGAACCTTTCAGAGTCCTCTTCTCTCCAATTAAACTTAGGAAAGAATGAGCATTTGCTCTCAAAATATTTTAAGCAAAGAAAGGTAATTAAAGCTAAAGTTTCCAGGACTGGGAGCTATAAATTCAAGAAAGAAGGGAAAGGAGGGTAATTTTAACAGTGAGGATTATTAAGCACTGGAAAAATTTGCTGAGGGATGTGGTGACTTCCCTGTCACCAAGGCTGGATTCCCGTGGAGGTTGTGCCCAGCGTGTTCCCCAGGTGTGGTGGAGTGTCCAGAGCCTGTGGGAAAATTTCAGCAGGGAATTTTTCCCCCACAGATCCCCTTGATGCTCCAAATGGGGCAGCCCTTCCTGCTCAGGTAACATTTCCAGGTAATGCTGAGTGGGCACGGCCAAACCCTTAACTCCTGCTAAGCTGCCTCCTGATGGTTGTCACTCAGTAGCTGCAGAGTTTGGTGAACTAAGGAGATTGGACTTTCCTAAACTGCTGGAATTCCTGCACATCTGTTTAGCTTCAAGATTGGGCTCACTGGAACAAAACCTGGGCGAATCTTTGAGTTGTGTCACTAACGGATGACCTAAAAATAATAAATTCAGGGCATTTTCTCAAGATAGAGCAATAATTTTCTGTTGCCTGGCAATGTCTCTGGCACCAAATACAGAGCTGGGAGTTTATTTTATGATGCTGTGCAGAAAAATTTGTTTACAGTTTTCCACTGTGATTCCCCCAAGAGGAAGAACCCATGGCTCATACAGAGAGAGCAAACATTAATGACACCTTCTATTCATCTTGGCAAATTTATGACCAAGTTTCCATTCCTCCTTCTGTATTTCCAGAAATATTTATGCAGAGACTTGTGTTGTCTCAATTCATCCCACTTATTTTCAGTGGGAATTAGTTTGAAACTACTCTGAACAGCTTATTATAGCACAATTTACATTTTAGTTGATTTTTATGTACTCCTTTTTTAATAAAACTGTCTTCACATGGCAAGCAAAAATATTTTCCCATTTTTTTCATGGAGGAATAAGGAATTTTCTAATGTATTTCTAGATGACATTTTATTAACCATACAGTATATTTGGTATGATTTAAAGGGAATGTTATTCACCCATGATGTCCTATGCACGATAGAAGAATCTGAAGACCCAAATTTCATAACATCCTTCAGGCAAGTAAGCTGCTGTATTCCCCCCAAACAGGAGTATTTACTATCACTTGTAGAACTGAGATATTTTTGTGACTGAATTAAACCCCAGCAACAAAAAAGATAAATTGAGTGTTTGGGTGTTTGTTTTTTTTTCCTACCAGAGTATACTGCTAAGAGGGAGGACAGAAACCTCCATTGATTTCCTAGGCTGGAATATTTTTTTCCTATGACCTGGGATGGGCCCAGCCTGCATTTTTGGGGGAATACATTAACACTGGACAGAGGCTTGTATGGACTGACTCCACAAAGATTGTGAAATAAATCATCCAGAGCTGTTCTGATGACAGTCACCTATTGCACATTTAGAAAGCAAATGCCTGCTAAAATCAACAGTTAAAACACTCTAGATTTCTTGTCTCCATTGTTATTTTAACATTTGGTCAATCCCTGTGATAACTGTAACCCCCAAATCTCCTTTTACGGTCAATTCCATCAGAGAGGATCCTGCTGATGGAGGGAGAGCTGATCAAAATTAGGCTTGGCTGGTGATGAGCTCAACAGAGCCAGTGAGATTTTGTTCTTGTTTTCCTTTTGTTTACATGGCAACTGTCTCTTTCCCTCCTGCCACACAGATGAATGTCATGTAGCACAGCAGAGATGTGCTGCCCTTTGCTTGCCAGCAGAAATTGCTAATAATTGAATCACTGGAACGCTGAAATTTAGAGGCAAGACTTTTCAAAGGAAAAAAATATCAGTATGCAACCAGTTGAACTCAGTGGCATGAACTCAGTTGAACTCAGGCATGTCAAGACCACCCTGTCACTCCTTCATCTTAAAAAATAATTAATTCTTTTCTTCTTGTGGGAAAGGTAATGAAGTTATCTAAGTCATCAAAACTCACTGTTCGAGTCACAAGAATCTTTTGCAGCATTTTGATTGTTTTAAGCATAGCCTCAGCAGCAGCTTCTTTTCAGGAAAATAAAAGAAAAAATAATTCAGGTACAGGAAAAAATAATTCAAACATCAAACTGATCTTAACTCAGTCTGCTAAATACTTTTTGAAGAGGACAGATTTTGAACTGCTCCTTCAACACGGGAAAACAGAATAAGTTTCATTTGTTTTCATAGCAGCTAATTGCATAATGTGATTTAGCTTGAATGCAGAGGGCTGGAAAGAATAAACAACTTAATAAGGTGCTGTGGGACTTGCCTTTATGATGCACATGTAAAGACTTGTTAAGGATAGAGGCTTAAAGTAAACTGATAAAAGCTTCTGCAGGGTGTTTACAGCCTCTAGCTCAAGCACCCAACGAGCAGGGAGCAGGGATTGCACACAGTTACAACCCACGGTTTCCATTTCTTTTTTATTTCATCCTTATCACATTTACTTTCAGTAAAAAAATGTGATGCCTAAAGAATGTAATAATAGTGGTTGAAAAGTGGAGTTTGCAAGATCAAGTTTCAACAGGTTGATGCAGTTCCATCATATTAAATTTAGATATTAACAGTGTTGAATCAAACACAGTTCCCCTTGCAAGAGCTGTATCTTTGCCTGGATGTGTTTATCCACTTATATATGCTTTTTTGTGCCTATATGTATTTGTTTAAATATACAAAGCAAATATATTTGTGTGTATGTATATACACATAAAGACATGCCTGTGTATAAAAAAAAATGTGTATTATGGCAGAGGCATGTAAAGGAACAAACCTAAGCAAAACATTATTCTGCATTTAATATTCAGACTGATAGAAATGTAAAAAGGTGGAAGACAGAAGTGGGACTAAAAGTAAATGAGATGAAAAAGACCTTTCTGTTTAGATAATCATTAGTGCTGCTCATGGGAATGCGGAAGAGATTTTCCAAGTGGACACTGAGTTATGTGCTTAACCCTTGCCCTTTTGGGAAAACAGTCCTTCAAATTTATTTTTAGACAAGTCTAGATAGAAAACCAGCCCATTTTGTTAGGGACAAGGTAGTTGCATAATGTAGGCATATGATTCTTCAAAACGTGGATGTTTGCTTTCAAAAAAATGAAGCTGGGCTTCCCATTTTTGTTGGTGGTGCAGCAGAAGGAAAGGGAATACAAGTATTAGTGGAATTTGACTTTGCCTACTCTTGATCATGTCTGCCTTGGAGTGTGTTTCAGCAGCATCTGACAAGCAAAAATGTTCTGACTAATCCTTCTTTTCTCTGCCTCAAGGAGCAGAGAATTACACACATTTTTCCAGGTGTTCATCATCCTTTGTTGTGCATTAAACTCCAGGTAATTTGCTGAGTTTTTGGCTGCTTCCTGGCACTTCCTGCAGCTCTTCAGAGTGCAAGTCTGCCTCAGCCATCCCAGGTCTGACATGGAAATGTTGTTTTAGTTGTGGATCATATGAGAAATCCTGTCTTACTGGACTCTTGTTATCCATAAAAACTCCTTGTTACCATGAGGATACTTTTCTGTGTCCTTCCACAGCGTGAGGTTTCCACCTTGCTGGTAAGGAAACACCTTCACCACATCCTGAGGAAGCATCAAATACCAGCACTGACATCAGGATGATTTTCTCAGACTGATGATTAAGGTTTTACCCATCTGCTGCTGTTTATAAGCCCTCAGGGCTCATCCTGTGAACTTTTCCAGTGCCTAAAATTGTCTGAAGTATTTTTGTCCCTTTTGCTTCTCTAAGGACAAGGTCTATCAAAACCAGAACTTTTGCAAGCAGGGAATGATGTTGCCCCTCAATGTTTTTCCTTGTGGTTAGAAACAGGAGTATTTAGGCAAAGTGTTCATTTATTCTCATCATCAGCCAAGCTTTTGCATTCTTATTTAAGAAATAAATTGCAGCAAAGTCGTGGAAGTTTCCTGGACTGTCCTAAAGCCTTTTGTGACTTTGCCAGTGGGTCCCGAGTCCATCCATCCCTTCAGATCTCTGAGAAGAGCAGTGAACCAAATCAAAAATGTGGTAGATGCAAACTTATTTCATTTGCCTCCCACTTTTCAAGACATGCACATCTCTTATCTCTCATTAAGCTGATTTCATGGATTCAGGTAATTAAATCAGCAGTGTTGCCTTTTGGAAGAGGCTGGCACACCCTTGGTTTCCACCTTTCCATGAGAATTTGAGGCCTTAGATCAGTTTGTGAGCTCTGTCCCTCACATTGGACAATAGTGAGCAGTTTTCAGAATATGATAGAAACTAATTGCAAAGATGGAGAGCGATGAAATATGTGTGCTGATATTTATACTTGGCATTTTAGTGATAAATGAATGTTAATCACAGCAACAGTCATGCTCTCATCATCTTTCAGTGGCAGCATTAGCATTATTGTATCCATAAACTGAAATTCCTGTCATTTTCAGCAGCAAGAAACAAAGAAAATCCTCCCTGCCTCAGAGCTCTTGCAGTCCAAATATCACAAAGGACAGGGTTGTGTGCCTCCTTAACCAAAGGCAGATGTTTGATTTCAAGGAGGGAATTAAAATCTATTTTCACTCGGGATTTTTTCTCATGCAGAAGGTCAGCATGGGAGAAAGCATGCAGGAAGTTCCCCTACTGGCATTTGTGCTAATTAAGGGTGCAGAACAGATTCAGTAAATAACCCACTGCTTTCCCAAGCCAATAAACATTTTGAAAATCATCTCCTTGAGAGCTTTAAATATCAGCTCTCAATATCTGACAAAATAAGTTTTGTTGTGGATTTTTTTTCCTTATAGTTAAACAGAGTGAAATAATTTTAGTTGGTGTTTTTGTGGGAAGAAAAATCACGAAAATTATTTTCCTCCTATTTTACAGTGCATGACCACATATTTCTCTTCACCTGAGAATGCCAGAACCTGGTGTGAAGTCTCTTGGCACTCCAAATGTGGAACTTCCTTGCCAGGCATCTCTCCTTTTTCCTGATTAGGTTTGCAAAAAGAGGTGATCAATGGTTTCTTTTATGGATTACCAAACCAGTGATGCAATATATAATCTTTATTCTTGTTTTGGTTTAGTTTGTTACCTTCTAAAAAGCCAAAAATTTAAAAAAAAGGTTTTTTCCCAAAGTTTGCTTACTTCAAAATATAAATCACAAATCAAACTAATTTCTCCAATTAATTTCTCAAGCTGTCAACAACCAAACCAGCCTTTAATTAATCGTATCAATTCACAAAAAAAATTCTCATAAAAAAACCCTGTAAGTGTGCCCTCCTCCTAAATGCCTTCAATACATAACCAGCACAATTCTGAAGCATTTACATCTCTGCTTCTCCTTTAGCAGTCTGGTATCATAAAGAAACTGCCAAAGTTTGTGATGCCATTAGGAGGTAGGAATGATTTTCTTTTCCTGAGTACCTGGAAAATCCAAGAGTGCTGTCTGACTGAGGCACTTTGGAGAGGGTGTGGAGAGAGCAGGAGATTTCTTTGGCATCAGAAGTGGAAATATCAGTGCTGAGAAGAAACTCCGGGAGACAAAGCTCTTCCCCAGCGTGGTGTGGAACTGCTGCTCCGAGGATGGAGCTGCCCACCCTGGAGTGCCCAGGTGGGCTGGGACTGGGCTTCTTCCACTCTTCTGCTGAGGTGCTGATGGAGCAAGACCCTGCTGGGAGCCCTGGGCAAGCTGGAGCTCTGCCCTCCTCTCTTCCTGCTCAGCAGATGCTTCAGAGCGACTGGGTGGGTGAAACCATGGCAAATGCCCACATTTCCCCAAGAAATGTGTCAAAATGCAGAGTGAGAGCAGCAGCAGGAGCCTCCTGCTGCCCAGCCATCCCCAGGGTGGATTAGCCCAGCACTGCCTTCTGGGCAAGGCTGGATTTCTGTGCAGGCTTGGCTTGTTCCTGGCAGACACCTGGTGCAGGGGTTCTTACAAGGAGTTTGCAGTCTTCATCTGGGGGAAAGGGTATGAGCCAGGCCATGGAAAACACAGAGATGCTTTGATTTTAATTGCATGGATGATTTAGTATCAATCTTAAAAAAAAAAAAAAAATTTCAAAGCAACATTAACGCTTGACAGCCAGCCAGGATTTTCTTTTAAAAAGAGAGAAGAAAAAAGGAAAGCATTTCCTCACTGTGTACAGTGAGATCTGTGAAGCCACCAGTGAATTTTCTGTTTGTTCAGAATTCCCTCAGAGACACGGATTTGGGTTCATAATTTGCCTGGCCATTACATTTTTGGCAGAAATATTAAAACATGTATTCTTCTCCTTGCAGCCCAAGTTTCCCTGTACCTCAAGCTTTCATTTCATATTGGTTTTAATCATTTGTTGTTTTAGTCATCTGGTGCCTTTCTGCCCACTTTAAAAGCTCCTCACTTCCTTTGTACTGAGTAATCCAGTATTTGTTCTGGGTTAGTCACAATTACAGGTATGAACAGGGAGGAAAAGAGAAACAATACACCTCCTCCAAACGACTGACTTTGTTCCTTCTTCTAAACAAATATATTTAAATGTTATTATCTTCAAACCAAGTTAAAATGTGCTGGTTTTTTTGTAAAGCTGACTGAATTTCTTCCTCAGTATTCACACAGTAGGAGCAGGATGTTGTCCCATACCTTGTCTGTATCTTAGGATCCCTAAATCCAGCATTTCTGCCTTGAAGGGCTCCTCCTCCTGCTCTGCTTTTAGTTCAGCTGGCTCAGGAGCACACACAACTATAGGTCCTTCAAAATGAGAAGCTTCCTATAAACTTTTAAATTTAATGCATCAATAGAAGCTCTAATTTGCACAAATTGTGAAGCAAGTTCTGGGGTTTGGACTATAGATTCACCTCTGAAAGAATTTAGGGAAATCTCTCATCAGAAGCGTGTGCTTGGGTCTGTGTCTATGTGTCTGTAACTCTTAGCTGGCAGTGAGGGTTAGAGCTTATGTTGACCAACAGCAAAAAGCAAATTGTGTGTTCTGGTTGGTTTATTCTGCTGAACAGAGGCAGGTTTTGCATCTGTGTGCAGGAGATGCATTCACAAGTGGAGTTTCCAGTTGTGTGCACAGTCCTCTGTCCTTCCCATGTGCATCTCAGCTGTATGTCAGACAGCACTGGAGGGATAAAAAAGGTGAACTCATCCTTTTTCCAGAGGAGCAGCAGGTGCCTTCAGTCAAAAACAGGTTCCAGGCAGCAGCAGGGCACAAGCAGTGAAGCTGGGCCCAAACCTTTGGGCTGGTCCCTGGGGTTTGCTGTGAGCCCTGTGGATGGGGGAGCAGGATGTGGGACTGGTGTCAGGGCCCATTCCCTGACCTCTGCTGCAGGGATCTGACGGCTCAGCCAGCGAGGCAGAGCGAGCAGGGGCTCAGTCCCAGCAGCTGCTGACACAGAGCCCCACCTGAACCACCCACCTCCAGGTGGACTGGCCCTTGCAAGCCCTGGGGGATGCTGAGCAGGACACCCTCGGGCTCTTCTCCCAGTAAACCTCCCTAGCAAAGGGCAGTCCCCCCTCCCAGGCTGCCTTCCCTCAGAAACTCCTGGGTTTAGAGCTAAAAACAAGAAGCAGTAACGTCTGGGATGGGATTTACTCCCCTGCAGCATCACTAAGTCATGGATGAGGTGTGATCACATCTCATCTCCTGCCCAGCTCCTGTTGGGGATGGGATCCTGCCCTGGAAGTGCTGGAGGGAACAAGAGCTTCCCTGTGCTGGGATTGCACAGCCTCCCCTGTCAGAGCAGCGGGGCCAGGCAGAGGTTCAGTGTGACCTCTGCCTGACTCATGTTTTTGCCTCCTGTTACCAATAAGAACTTTTTCCTCATGAGTCACTTTGAAACAGTTTGTGTGTGTTCAGGGAAAAAATAAAAAGCAACAAAACCCAAAGATTTTCCTGAGGAACAGTTTGTTGGTGAGACAGAACAAATCACTGGGTACTGTCAGGGACTGTTCTGCCTGCACAGTTCAGTTAATGAGCTCCTAGGGCTGTCAGAGATTATTTTTTTTACTGTCATTTGTGTATGTTCCTTCATTTTAATGTTTTCTTCTCTGAAATGCAACAGTGAAAAACACAAGTGCTACTCTTCCACTCTTTGGATGCCTGAAGCTCAGGGAAACCCCTTCAAAAACTTGCCAGTTTAGCTGTGCCCATCCTAACATAGACCTAAAATATGGCAAAACTGTACTTGTTCTCTTCCACTTTCTTCTCATGGAACACAAACAAAAGCAAATTTATAGTATTGTAGCTGTGTCTCTTAAAAAATCTGAAATACTGGGATTTCTGCCCCCTCCCATCCCCATGGCTTCCTTGCAGTGGCAAATTTGACCTGTGTGACTCAGAGCCCAAGAGCTCTGTGGCAGTGGCAGGGAATTCAAGTCCCTGGAATCACAAAATATTTTAACTCTGAGAGCTGACTAGCTCCTGAGAAATTTTTTTCTTTGCAGGGAGTAGACACTAAGGTGTTGATTGTACGGATTCATTTTCAGGAGCAGGAATAAGTTTGTACTCTGATGGCAGGAATTATTTGAGGGTTTTTTTTTTTTGTATTTGGCTGCAAATAGGTTATTTCTGGCTAAGTCAGCCTGTTCCTCTCTTCTAAGACCCATTGGTCTTGCTGATAGATTTAAGCCAGTTTTGACAGATCAGCTGCAGGCTCAAAGACAATTAAGTTTCTGTGGTTTTTGTGAAGTTTAGGAATGTAGAAAAGGGAAGAAACCTTGGCACTGCCCCATTAAGGGAAAGACTTGAGCTCAACTCTTGCTAAACATTTGAAATGCCATAGCAGGAGCAGTTTTAAGACTGCCCTGGATGGTGAGACAAAATTCACTGGGCACCAGAAAATGCAGTCATGGTGCAGAAATCAGATGGAAATCAGGTCTCATCTGAACTGCTTGTCACTTCATTGGAAACCTGGTTTTGCCTTTGCCTTCCTGTCCTGGATTTATTCATTTCCTCAGTGAGATCTTCAGGACTGGGGCATGCACTCCATCCATCCCCACAGTCTGCTGTGGCCTGGACTTTCTCAGACTGACAGGCTGGAATCAGGCTGAAGCTGTGTGAGCCTGGTGAGGTCTCTGAGTATTTACTGACAGCTGATTTTGAGAGATTTTTGAGTGGCCAGAAGGTGGAGGGAGGTGGTTCTGCCCCTCTTCTCTGCCCCACCTGGAATTCTGCACTCAGCTCTGGGATCCACCACATTGATAGTGGTGCTACATATTAGTAGCTGGCTTTTTTTTTTTTTTTTTTTTTTGCTTTCACTCAGAGTCAGGATTGAAACTCAATAGATGGATTTTTTGGTTCAGACTTAGTTGTTTATTAAATGATATTTATAGTGCAGAGAGTTCTGCAGCACTTCTAGCTTACAAGCTAAGAGTGAGAAAGTGGAGGTGAATCTAGCCAGTTACAATGTCTTTTAAAGGCTACCTATTTAATTAAAAACTAACATTTATATTATTTATGCTTTTGACCCAATAACCAAACACCTGTGACCCACAGTGCAGCACTGACTGTCCAACCTAAAAACTACTGCCTGAAACCATGAAGAAGAAGGAACAGAAGGAAGGAGACAATGCCTAAGAAACTCCATCTTGTCCCATACCTACTAGTATATTCTAAAACCCCAAATTCCAAACCCTTCACCATGTGAAATCACACACTTCTAACTACACACTTGTGATTCTAACTTTATTACTCAATTTTGGAAGCCTTCTCCAAGGCCCCAAGTCAAAAGCAGTGTTCTTTTGGGGGTCAGTGTCAGAAAGCACAGAAAGTTTAAAACTCCCAGGCTTCAAGATTCCAACACCAAAAAGAAGGATGTGGACCTTTCAGGGTGTAGCCAGAGGAGGCCACAGAGATGATCAGAAGGCTGGAACACCTCTGCTGTGCAGGCAGTCTGAGAGAGCTGGGGTGTTCATCTGGAGGAAGGAGGGCTTTGGGGAGAACTTAGAGCACTTTTCAGTGGCAAAAGGGGGATTGTGAAAAGGAAGGAGATGTATTATTTTATATGGTCAAATAGTGAGGGGAAAAAAAGGAAATGTTTTTAAACTGAAGGAGGACAGGTTTAAATTAGATATATGGAAGAAATTCTATACTGTGAGGGTGAGCAGGCCCTGGCACAGGCTGCCCAGAGAAGCTGTGGATGCCCCTGGATCCCTGGAGTGTCCAAGGCCAGGCTGGATGAGGCTTGGAGCAACCTGGGAGAGTGGAAAGTGTCCCTGCCCAAGGCAGGGGTTTGGAATAGGATGAGCTTTAAGGTTCCTTCAGCCCAAGCCATTCTGTGATTCCATGATTCTAGATTAAATGATTTAATAGTTCTCAAGCTTTAGATCCTATTCATCCACAGGAAGATGTGCTGGCTTCTGAAGCACAGAGCAGTTTTTGTTATATTCCCACTGATCTATTCCTCAAATATAAATTCCCAATGAGCCCACAGTCCTGTTCCCCTCATGAATATCAATCTGTCTTGAAATGTCATGACCATTTTCTACATCTGAAATAATGATTGCTTTATAGACAAAATAATACAAAGCAAGAAAGAAATGTTCCAGCAATGACCTTTCTGTGTCAAACCCCTTGCCTAGAGAGGATCAGGATCTTCTAAGTGGCTAATTAAATCAGAAGTGAATCTGTCTGAAGCAATAAATGCTGAAAAAGTATGATGAGAAAGCCTGCTGTCAGCCACAATATTTCAATTACTGATGGTACAGTCTAGGAGAGTCAAATCCCATCTCCAAAAATCTGCTTCTTGATCCTGTAACATTATCCACAAATGGATTTTGATGTGGCTTTTAGCCCTTCCTTGTATAAATGGCAAACTTTAGATCAGTTTAGACATTAGAAATGTAACTGCAGAAAGTATAAACAACAGAGCTGGGAGAACTGATCAGCTCCAGATGACTGTGCCAGGAGGACTGGGATGAGCTTCCAGGCTGGAGTGCAGCTCACTTCCAGCACCATACAGCCAGGGCTTTTCTTCTGAACATCTCTTTTTCCCTCTCTGTTCCTCTCTCCACTTCCTCACCACCAAAGAGAGAGAGGGCAGATCTTCTGCTGGAGTCCTAAGATAGAATCACAGAATTATTGAGGCTGGAAAAGACCTCCAAGATCATTGAGTCCAACTTTGACTGATGCCCACCTTGTCCCCAGCCCAGAGCACTGAGTGCCACGTCCAGGTGACACCTCCAGGGATGGGAACTCCAAACCTCCCTGGGCAGCCCCTTCCAATGTTGACAACTCTTTCAGTGAAGAAATTCCTCCCGATGTCCAACTTGAACATCCCCTGGAGCAGCTTGAGGCTGTTTCTTCTTGCTCTGTCACTTCTTCCCTGGGACAAAGACAACTCTTTAAAGGGATAAGGGAGAAAAGACCAACAATTTGTCTGTGAAATACAATGATGGAAAATAAAAATGTAGCAATATGCACTTATCCATGCATGTACAGATGTTCAGTTATCCAAAATATTGAGGAATCTGTAGTTTCCCTGCAGGAGACTGTGTTGCCTTGTGCTGAGCAAGAGCCACTCATCACACAGAGCATGTGCTGCTGCAGGGGATGCAGGACATAATCTTCAGATTGCTGCAATTAATAAAGGACAAGGATGTGGCTGGAAGATGTGAAAAGGGCTGGACAGGACACAGGATGCATCCTTAATTGCCTGAGTGGTCTTTTCCAGTGCAGAAAGAAAGTAAATTGCTGTGAGCCTAACTGATGGTAACTGAAGAAATAATGCTGATATAAATCAGAAATCTCAAAGAATTTACAAATTGCAGGGTAAATCCTGAAATACACATGATTTCTGTGTCCATTTCTTGTTTGGATTAACTGTCCACTGACTCTTCTCAAATTTTTATTTGGAAAGGAGGTTCTGCACATTCTACATTTAGGAACTATTTAATTCACTACTGCAATGGAGTTCCAACTCAGATGCAATCCATTCACATGTCAGTCTGGCATTACCTATATTTGAAATTGGACCAGACATATACTTCTTTATAGGAGTGACCAAGTAATTTCTAAGGGCTGAAGATCTGTTTTTGGTAAATGCTAGCAAAAAAATTTCAACCAAGATATTTTTCCTGAAAATTTTGATAGTTAAAAAAAATACAGATCATGAAGAGAAATATTTATATTTGAACATTGAATTTCACAGACTTCAGGCCTCTTTCATATGATTATTTATTTATTTATTTATTTATTAGAGTGGTTTTTTAAGTCAGATGGAATCCAATGCCCAGCCTACAGCCAAGGGCTTCTTGTTGCCTTCCTGACAGGAAATATAAGTGGTGCATCTGTGGATACAACCTGGCCAGACATCCTGGTGCTGAGGTGCACATTCTCCTTAGAGCAGAAATGTTTCCACATCAATTCTTTTTTTTTCTTTTTTAAAAAAAAGTTTTATTGAAGCTTTCTGCAAAATTGATTTTTTTTTCCCCCCCGGGGCAAGCTTTAATTTTCTTTTGTTTTTCTTCCTTTCAATTTTCTTTTCCCCTTGCTGAGCTTGATATTTGGTCTTACAAGCCAGAAGAACAGCTCACAAATGCCTCAATGCTACACAAGGACCCAGCTCTGTTACCTGAACAGACCCAAAGGAGAGTGGTTCCAGATCCCTTTCACCCACACGAAATTGTCTGCAGCACTGGGACATGTATTTAAGTGCTTCTCTGAACACATTGCCTCAGCTCCAAGAGCTTACCTGTGATTTTCCATCCTTTAGTGTCAGTTCATAAAATATCATCCTGTGCTCGCTCCTTGTCTTTGCCTGAGCCAAGTGACATTGCACTGAAGTTTTGTCATGTGTTGTAAAGCTGCAGGCACATCTATCTTGGGAATATGCTTGATTGTTTAGACAATGAAAAAAAAAAAGATTTTTGATTTCTCAGACCTGATTCATGCCCTTCTTAACAAGGTTCTTGATTGCCTGGCATTGCTGTGTCTTAGGGGATGCTGGAGTTGAAATGAGGAGCACAGTGGCAGCAACTGGGCAGACTAAACTCAGGAATAAACATTCACATAGATATTTGCTTTTTCTCTGAGTTTGCTTTCAAGGTACAGAATTAAAGACCTTCAAAGCAGCACCACCTGATGTGTGGACAGGAACTGAATTCAAGATTTCTGTACCTGGTATTTGAGGTGTGTAAGTCTGGCTCCCAGATGTTGAATGTTTAAGGTGTGAGAGGGAATAAGTGCTCTGAAGGATAAACAGGGACTTAAACCAGCAGTTGTAAAATGCCTTTTTCTCAGAGTCAGGCCAGGGGAGCCAAGCAGAACAGGCAGAAGAGGCAGATTCTCCAGAGAGAACACGAAGGAGAGAGAGAACCAGCAAAATTCCCAGTGGAGCATCTTTGTTTCTGTTGCCAGCTGTCATCACCTCCCTGCAAAAGGTAAAAAACCCAGAGCACCTCTTCTCCTAATCCAAAAGCCTCTGTAAGGACAGCCAAGCTCTGCCACCTTGGAGACAAAGGGATAAGAAAGGTTTTTCCAGGATGGGCCCTACAATGGCCAGCATCACTCTCATTTCTGTTCTCATCCTCTGGGCAGTCATGCAGCAGGGAAGGGGAGATGAAATTACAGGTGAGTGATGCAAACCTGGCCAGGGGACAGCTTAGTTGGGGTGTTGGGTAGATATTTCTTTGAAATAAACCAGCCAAGGTGGCCACTGTCTGGAGAACTGTCCCAGTGAGCATTTGTTGATAATTGAACAGAGAAAAATCTAACCAAGTGAAAACAAAACCTTTGTCCCCAACCTTTCATCCCCAGGCAAAATCCTTGTCATTTCCTTTGTGCCAGGAATGAACAAGGAGAATTTCTGCTTTGTCTTTGCTATTATACAAACTTTTATGAAAATGGTCTTTAAAATAAGCTTTAGCAGGAAATGATGTAGTAATGTGCCTGGCAAATTCCTAGGGGTGCATAAGAAGCTGTAGGAGACATGCTTAAATTTCATCTGTGGTATGGGCTGTAATTTTGAAAACCCCTAACCCAGCTGTAACTGCTAAATGAAGCCCCTAATTTACTCTTTATTTCTGATTTGATTCATTTAGATGAGAAAATGTCATGATTTTTGACTACTCTTCATTGCTTTTTTTTACTTGAGTGGTTTTGTGAGTCTCAATTAAATAGAAACCATATTTCTTAGAACCTTACAGACTTTTCTGTTATTCTGTCAAAGCCACAGCTGAAAAGAAGTTTGCAGAGATTAGGGGCAATAGAACCCCCATCCTAGTGCCATTTAAAGTAAATGGTGTTGACGTTAAAATTTGGAATTTGTAGAAAAATCAAGTCTGTAATAATTTTTTTTTTTTTTTCATGTTTTGGAGCATTTGCATTTCAAAACTGAGCTTGAATCTGCCCTCCATGAAGCTGTTCCAGCAGTTTATTTTTAAGATTATGTCAAGACAAGAAAGGGGCTTATCTTGCAGTGTTACTGCTCTCCAGTGAGAAAAGATTTTGCAGATCTGAGGTCACAGTGGCTCCTGTGGCACCTGAGTGGTGAAGTTTCCAGAACTGCAGCTCTGTCTGTGGCATAAATGCTATAAAGCATTTTTATTGCTGTTTTTTGGTCATGCTCTCAGTTCTGATCTAGGTTTAACCTTGAGTTCCAAGGAGTCTGTTCCTGTGCAGCCTTTGCTCCCAGGCTTTTCCTCTCAGGGTTAATAAAGGGTTTACTTTAGCTGTTTATGCTCTTGCTTGACATAAAAAAATAAAATAAAAAAATTGATATTTTCCCTGATGGTGCTGAAAGCTGGTGGTTTCTGAGACAAAATTCTCAAATTCAGAAATGATAGGTGTAACATATCCATTGTAATGGCAGGTGACTGCCTTCTGCTGTGCCATTGACTTCAGCTTTGAGTCTCTGAGAGCAACAGCCAGTGCATTTTAATTCCATTTGATTGTGCCATAATCCCATGGATGGGAGTAATGAGAACAGAAAGCCAATTTGCTAAAGAGCCCAGATTGATCCAAGCCACATTGCTCAGCAGCAAACTGCTGTCAGCAAAACAATTGAACTCTGTGAGTGTCAAAGCTTGTTTTGGACACTATGGAAGTGATGGATGGGGCAAAGGTTGGTGCTGCTGCAGCTTTCCCTGACACTTTCAGCCCAACTTCTTTCACTGAGGGCATCTTTTTGTACCACCACAGCCTTATCTCAGAGCTTCTCTTTGGCAGCCTCATTCTATACCTAGTGTGTATATATATATATATATATATGTACGTAGTATCAATATTTAAGTATGAAATATGACTTCATATCTGCTCTGACAGCTGTAGCTTCCAATTATAAACTGTGTCTAATTCTACACCATCTTATTCTCAGTTTCATACCTGTATTTATGTTGCACATTGCTGTAGAGACTGAGCCAGCTCAGCTGACACTGGAATTTTTAGCTTTCCAGTGCTACGTCCTCCTGCAGCCTCAGCTCTGCACGGACAACACGAATCCTCAGTGCTCTCCTTACTCAGATTTTCCCTTCCAGTCCCTGCTTGGCTCTTGCCAGGCTTTATGTGAATTCTGGAGAAAAGGACGGATCACAGGGATGAGGAACAAGGCTGAGCTTTTGCTTCTTACCTGCCCTACTCCCCTCTAACCTGATTTTATACTGTAACTCCTTAATACAGGAGTTTCCCTTCCTTGTTTTTGTAGGACAATATTTGTCCTGCTCCTGCCTCCTTCCCTGATCACAGGAGGTGTTTGTGCACTTTCTCCAGGGAAAGGCTATAACCAAAATTATTTAGGTATTGATTCTGTTCCACTCTGGTTATTTAGCCATTCAGGTTACAAACTAATTAAAATAAACACCTCAAAACAACAAATAAAAAAGCAGAAGCAAGATTATTGCCCCCCCCCTACACCTACATGCCTAGAAGCATTTGCAGAGAAAGGTATTCTTGGAGCAGTCTTAACACATGGCAAGGGAATGCTTTCCAAAATGCAATGACAGCTGCCTGCTTCTCATCAGGCACTTGTGCCTCATGTGAGGTGTTAGTGGATCAAACCCACTGAATAAAAAGCAGCCCTTGATCTCTGATTCCTGCTCCAGAGCCCACGTTGGTTTTCTTTCCCAGAGTTACCCTTAAATTAGCCAGAGGGAGAGGTCACCTCGCTCTCCCTGGCTCACCTCTCCTTCCCTTTCCTCCTGCACAGCCATGTCCTGGTCAGAGCTCCATCCCTGCCTTTGGGATCCTCTCCTGGCTCAGGCAGGGAGCAGCCCTGTGCCTGGCAGGGATGGGGAGACCTCCCAGCCCCTGTCCCAGAGCTGACAGAGGTGCCTGCTGGAGGAAGGAGCAGGGCTGGGGTTTCCAGCAGTGCCCTCACTCTCCATCTTTTCCAGCACGGATTCCCTGCTGGCAGCCCTGTGGCTCTCACACTGCCCTCCCTGGAGCACAGCCCAGCACCAGCTCTGCCTTTTGCTGCAGGAGGGAGGCACAGATGAGTGAGGCAGAGCAGGGCTGGGCTTCCAGAGGCCGTTTCTAGACACCAAGTCTATTCCAGGTTTTCTTCTGGACTGTCCCTGCACTACAGATGGATCCTCCTCTCCAGAGCTCTTTTCCCAGTCCTGCTCAAATTGCACAAATGTCTTTTGTTTAGCTGAGAAGCTAAATGTGATAAAAGCACAGGATTCCTGAAAGCCTGACAATTTTTTTTTTCTTTCTTCTTGAATTGTTTTAACATGTTTCATGTTTTCAGGCAGGAGATAAGTTGTACAAATAAGATAAGCTGTAAATGTTTTAATTCTGTGCCTGTTGTGTATATTGTGTTAGCTTCAGTCTGTCTGTTGGCTGGCCCTGGTGCCCTCAGAGTTCTCAGAAAAAAAAAAAAAACAGTCCTGCTATATTTGAATCTCTGCAGCTAATTCATATTTATCCTTATTAAAGTTTGTTCTGCTTTGGCTAGAGGATGATACAGGCATTTTAATTCCATCCGATCTGCTTCCCAAATGGGACACAGGGTGACTCAGCCCCTCTGGCTTCTAGAACATCTCATTAGGAGCCAGCCTGATGTCTGTGGCATGACTCTGGGTTGCTTACTGCTAATTCTTAAACTCCATCTGCTTTTGTTGCTGTTGTTGGGGTTTCTTTCTGTTGTTTGATGTTGGGTTTTTCCCCCTATCCCTGATGAAGTTTAAAGTAAAGCACGTAACAAGTTCACTCCTCATCAGAAATGGTTTCAGAACTCTGGAAGCTGAGTGATGTTGGAACCCTGGTCACTGAGAATTCCAGACTTTCTGTGCTATCAGACACTGACGCCCAGGAGAACACTGCTTTTGACCTGAGGCCGTGGAGAAGCTTCCAAAATGGAATGATAGAACTGGGATCATGGGTGTGTAGTTTGAATAGAAGTGTGTAATACCAGATTGTGGAAAACTTAGAGCTTAAGGTTTCAGAATATAGTAATAAATATAAAGCAAAATGAAGGTTTTAGGGTGGAGGTTTGTCCTTCTTCTTCACCTTCTCCATGGGTTTGGGTGATATTTTGTAATTAGGGTAGAAAAGTCTGCACTGCGGGCCATGGGTGGTTGGTTACTGGATTAAAAGTAAAAATAATCTAGGTGGCTTTTCTTAATTGGGCAGTTGACCCTTAAAAGGCCTTGAAGAGAGAGAGACAGAGCTCCATCCCCAGACCTGTGTGAAATGATGCAGTTAATGACCTTATCACTGACTTTGTTTATGGAGTGATCAACAAGGTCTGCTACAAATTGGGAGAGGCAGCACAGGATCTCAGGAATACCTTCTGTGTCAGATACCTGCAGTGCTTCCCAGTGATGTATGAGTACCCAGTTTTAGCCTGGGGTGATGTCTGCAGGATGTCTTATTCCAGACATCTACTGTGACTCATCTGCCCATGGGTTCCTCACCCTCTGTCCCCTTTGTAGTCAGTGGAGAGTGATGAAGGCTTTGGCAGCAGGAGGCTGGAGTGGGCTTTGGATGACTCTGCCCTGCAAGTGCCTATTGTGCTCTACTGTTAATTTATATTAACATATGAAAATTTCCTTAATAGCAACTTGAGTTAAATTGCCCTTTTTCCACCTCACACCTGAAGGCACCAAGAACTCTGAATTTTCTGCCAGTCTTCCTCCTTTCATGACCAAAGTGATGCCTATGACAAGCACTCACTACCAATTCTTTCTCGTGTCTGTTTTTTGAAGTGATGTTCTTCCCAACATCAGCCTTCCTGGCAATCATTCATCCGTGTTGGTTCTGTCACTGCTTTCTTATAACACTGTTTTTCACTGGATATGCAGGGAACTTCTGCTCTGGGGTGACAAGTTAATGCTGATCCCTTTCTTTCCTGTTTCTATTTCCTAGAAAAAGGCCTCTCTTTGCTAGGGTACCATCTGTGCAACTACACCCTGACCAAAAGTGTGTTTAAAAATGGTTGCCTACCAAAAGTCCTTTGAGAAGAACACATCCTGTGGAGGGTGGATCCCGTGGATGGTGTGTCCCCAGACACACTACAGAACAGAGTTTCACAGCATTGAGGTCCCTGAAACCATCACTCTCACAGATTGCTGTGAAGGATATGAACAAGTTGGACTCTACTGCTCTTTAGGTAAGTTTTAACCAGATTAAGAGAGGAAATAAATGCTTTCTTATGGAAGAAAGATTCACCTCAGCTGGGATGTGTAAAGGTTTAATTCAGTTCTGGGCCATAGGTTTATACTCACTGAAATAAATGAGTTTAAAATAGTGTACAGTAAACTTTGTCCAACATGGCAAGGAGTAGACATAGCAGATTAAAGCTCCTTATTTTTGCTCTTTGCCAGCTCTAGTCACAAATTACCAAACTTCCAGGGGAGCCTGAGGAAGGCACCTGCCTGTTAGTCCTCAAGGGCTCATTACCTGGCCAGGTTCAGGCCAATATCCCTGGCCAAGAGCAATAATTCACTGTCTGGTGCAGTGTCTGCTCTGAGCCTGCCTGCATTTACACCAGGAGATTTCCCCTCAAAAGTAATTCAGGATGCACTTGGGATAACATCTCCTCTGATGTGGAGCAGGGTCTGTTCCCAGAATGCAAACCCAATTTTGGTTCACATTTAAAACAACCTGTGACCTCAGGGCAACTTGATGCCAGATGCTTTCCAACCAAAACTACACTAAGACCCATTTCCTTGGTTACCTATGACTGTGTGGGAGGTCTGAGGAACTTTTTGGTGGATCTGATCTAACATCTGAGTGTTAATAAAACTCTACTCAGGAAGAATTAATCACCATTGTCTCAAGATGGAAGCTTTTCCCCTTCCCACATCAGGGTTACCAGTTGTCAATTAGAAATTCCCAGTTTTGTCAGAGTTTGAGACATAGATGGGGAGGATTCATTGGGGAAAATGAACTTTCTTTTTCCAATGGATAAATTTATATGCTTTTAAGCTGAACAGGCATCTTGAATTATCTAAATCAGCATTGAACTGTTCTGCCATCCAGAAAAGTTCTGCAGGACATAGTTTTGTCTCTGATTTTCAGTATGACATTGCATTTTCTCTATTTCCACTTTTCAGTATGTACATAATCACACACAGGAACAGCAGCTTGAGAGGAAAGGTTCTGTTGCAGCCCTGGCCCTTGTTTTGGGTCATAAGACTTGGGTGACTCAGATCTGTGGGAATGTCCCCAAACCTGCTCCTGGATCATGTAACGTGGCATGAGGGGGATGAGCCATATGTCCTGTCATGGGATCTGTCAAGAACAATGTGCTCATCCCACATTTAAGTTGCTTCAGAGCACTGGAAAAAGAACTTCCAAACTTTTTTTTCCCACCAGGAGTTTTCTCCACAGTCACAGGTAGAATATGGTGTCTAGGAGGACTTTTAACACAAGGATGGGAACACAAAAATGATTGATGTGTTCTACTTGTTCCTAAAATGATTTGCTAGAGAAGAGAAATTAAAGCATAATTCCCTAATTTACTGTGTCCTGCTATTGTTTGGCTCCATGGCTGTTGGGGAGTCCCAGCAAAGCAGAATTTGAGCTGCAGGTTACTGTGTGCCCAAGCAGATTTGTCAGACAGGCAAAGGGATCTGCTGCTGATCATCTCCATTTTCCAAGCATCAGTTCCACGCTGGGGAATATCTCCAGTACATATAATTGTGCTTGAAAAGCAACTTCAGTGAAGTCTTTTGGACATACAGACATGTGCATACATGTGTGCTGTGAGTATCAAGTGGCAATCAGAGAAAATGGCTTCTTAAATTCTGTAGTACAAGGGAAGAGTTGTACCAGCTAAATGTGCAAAAGTCACCATGGCTGTCACTGTTTGCATGAGAAATTCAGGTGTTTCTGAACCTCTGAAAATCAAGACAATCTTCTTGTGTGGAAAAAAGAAGCATCCTGGTAACACTTGAAATATATTTTTTCCCAGTATAATTCTGTCTCTTAAAAGCCTCTCTAGGGATATTTAAGGCTTGAGAGCTGTTGATGATTCTGTGTCATCTAACATGGATAAATCTGTAAATCTCTTGTAAAGCTTAGGTGCAGAATTTCCACCCTGCCCTTGCCATGTTGCTGATGGGCATTCTGGGCAAGTTTGTCCAAGAAATACTGTGGCCACCCTAACACTTCTTTCCTGTCAAAGTTAATTTGGGAATATTTTAAACCTTTTAAGGATTTGTATGGCTTCTAGGTGATTTCCATGTTTACATTATTCTGGTATCTTTGCTTTTCAGGGCATTAGTCATAAATTCTGTGAATGGTAATGCACTGTCTAGACACAGTCTTAAATAAATGATGAGACGAGAAACTGGAACTGCAGAAATTACTGCACAGCACACTGTTGAACTACTGTTATTTTCTTCTTGACGTTATCCACGCTGGCATGCTCCCCATCCTGCCAGGAGTGGAAAGGTCTCCATGACCTTTCACAGCAGCCTGTTCCTGGCCACTCCTCACCTTCTCTTCCTAGAAGGAAACAATTTCCCCTGCCTGGGATATGGCAGGCCCTGCTTTTATTATTTCTCAACTGCTGGGAAAAAATGTCTAGATCACTGGTCAAGGTGCTCTGGTAGTTCTCACTACTTGTGTGTCTGTCCATTGGGATAATGTTACAGTGCACACACTGTAATATTTTAAAATAGCAGCTGAAAAGTTAAATATCTAAAAGTTAGGAAGTGCTGGAATTAATTCTTATGGCAGAATTAAATAAACCAACCTTTGTTT
This sequence comes from Luscinia megarhynchos, assembly GCA_034336665.1. Classification (NCBI taxonomy): domain Eukaryota; kingdom Metazoa; phylum Chordata; class Aves; order Passeriformes; family Muscicapidae; genus Luscinia; species Luscinia megarhynchos. The sequence continues at coordinate 4,855,446 of JAPFBE010000003.1, forward strand.
TCTCTCTTTTGCCCACGCATGCTGATCAGTGAACTCTCTTAATTACCTGATCCAGCTTCTCCCAGTGCCCAGGGATGATGGAGCCCCTAGAGTGTGCCATCCTGACCTGCAGATTCAATGCTCTGCCCAGCCTCTCACTGAATAGAGAATTATTTATCACCTCTTAAGGTGAATCTTGGGGGATTCACAGGCAGCAATTTGTCTTCACAGAGGCTGTGGGAAGTGAAGGAACTTCTGTGTCTTTCACAGATGGGCAACTGAGCTGCAGAGAAACTGAGATCAAACCATTCTGTGCTGGTTTCAGACCTGCTTTTCAGTTTTCATTTTTTCATAAATTTATTCTGATTTTCATGGTGCTTAGTGCTGCATTTTAACAACTTGTTTGGTTGGGGCACAGGGCTGCAGGTCAAGCTTGTGGACCTGTGAAACCCATGGCCCTGAAAGGTTGTTTCACTACACAAAACTTCTCCCAGCATCTTGTCTTTTATATAGAGAGAGGGTCCAGTTCTCCAGGCTTGTTTCCAGCTGCCTGAATGGATTGGTATGGTTATTTCTCCTGGTCGCTGGCTTGCTGCCCACTTTCCAGCATAAGATGAAACCAGAGAGCTCCTTGTCTGCCATCTAACCCTGCCTGATCCCCAGCTAGGGAGGGAAAGAGTCCATCAGCACATGATGAAAGCTGGCTTTCAAGCACTCATGTACAAAAATACTTTGAAATAAGAAGGCCCAAGACAACTTTAATTGTGGAGTTTCTTGAGAGCACTTGATTTGCAATGTTAAAGTCGTGCTTTCATCAGTGTGCCTCGTGCACAACTTCTGAAGGTGTTCAGAAAAACAACGACAAAGTAAAAAAATGTTCATTGTAGGTGTCCAGGCAGCTCTGAGCATGGCTGGGACCTTTCAGAGCTGGCATGCAGATGTTCCCATGCTGAACCAGAGCACAGGAGCTGGGGCACAGCTGTGCCTGTGCCTGGCTGTCACAGGAAAGCCAGGGCACAGTGCTGTCACACATGGGCAGCCCTGCAGCATCAGCCTGGGGTGGGAAGGTGCCAGAATGTCCTGTGGGACTTCACCCAGCAGCAGGTGGGTCTGCCTGTCCTGCAGTTTGTGTCCCCTGTGTGCCCCCAGCAGCTGCAGAAATGGGATTATTGCCATCCCTGCCTGTTCCCTGCAGTGTCTGCTGATGGGAGTCCTGTCTGGGAATTGCTTTGTCCCTTTTTGAGCCCACTGAAGCTGTCTGCCTCCACACCCCCTGTGCTGACAGGCTGCAGAAGTTCCCTCCTGTTTGGGTAAAGAAGTGAGTTCTTTCACTCATTCTATTACTGTGGGCTCTGGTGAAAACCAGTTCCACCTTCACCTTGCCCCCTGCCTTTGGGATTTTTTAAACCTCCATCACATCCCCCTCAGCCTTCTCCCCTCCAAGGCAAAGACAACACCCAGGAAGGGTGTTAAATATTTGTCAGATGCTGCAAATCAGCACAAATCCCAATTAAACCCCTGGAGAAGCAATCAGGATGGAAAATGTCCACCTGAGCAAGTAAAGCCTCCCAATGCCCAAAGACCCCAAACCCAGGGTTGTGTGATGAAAGCTGCCAGCTGCCTTTGGAACAGACTTTCCCAGGAGCTTTCTCTGTAATTTCATAGAATTGTCTCCACCTTCTGATACCTGAGACAAATGCAGGGTGCTGGTCCCTGGCTCTGCCACACCCTCTGGAAGAAGGAAGGAGGCAGAGGAAGGGGGTCATGGCTGAGCTAATGCTGTCCCTCAGCATCAATCTCCTGGGAGATGCCCCATCCTGCAGTCACAGCAGGTCCAGCAGCTGTCCAGAGGCAGATTGGCAAAGTGACCTTTGGTTGCTAAGCTGCAGTTCTGCTTCCATACATTTATGCAAATAACAGAGGAGAAAAGCCTGTACCTCATCCAAATGACAGAGGAGTTGGCTGGCTTGCTCCTCACTGCTTGCTTGGTAGGTGACTGTCCCCAAGCATGATTGAAGAGGAGGGCATAAATTGAATTTCCAAAGTGCATCTGGTACAATTAGGCAGAAATGTGAAGTGAATCCATCTCTGTTTCCGTTGATCTGAAAACGATGACCTTTTGATTTCAGATAAATGGCTGCTGTGGCACCCAGCCAGGATTCAATAGTGTTTTCTGAGATTGCATGTGACTCATTAAACCATTTACACTGCAGTTAAACACACCAAAAAAAAAGACCCAGGTGGGATCTCTTTTTTTTTTTTTTTTTTACTTTGAACCTCAAACCTTCTTGAACTGCACCTGAATCTCAGAGCTGGAGGAATTTCCATGCCTGGGTCCAGCTGGCCATGATCCACTTGGTTTGAACAGTAAGGAACACTGGTGAATAGGGAATTTTCTAACACAGGGAGATCCCTTGGTGCTTGTGCAAAATCCAGTGTGAGAGGCTGCTTGGCTCCCTGCACAGGAGGCTGGGAATGTGTGTGAGACTCAGCTAAGGGCAACAGAGGCTGTATCCCACCTTAATGTGGCTTTGAACATCAAGAGGGATATTTCTAGGAAAAGGACCTGTGTGAGGGAACCACCTGTAGTGGCATGCCCCAGAGAGAGGAGGACCTGGAACGTGCATGTGGCAGCAGGTTACATAGATTGAGTTTAAATCTTGCTTAATCAAGATCATTTCCCTGGCTAAGAAAGTTACTTTGCTGAGGCCAAAAGTACTAGATTCAATATCCCCTCCTGCTTCTCAGAAACCTCACATTTAATCTCATCCAGAGCCTTTGGATAACAGAAATTGTAAACCCACAGAAAAAATGACTGTTCACAATAGATTTATAATTTGCTGTGGACCTTCCACTTGCTATGGGCTTTATTACATCAAACGTGGTTTTCCTGCACCACAACTGTTTCTATTGCAACAATCAGGTTCATTTTTCTCCTGGCTGACTTGAATTGCCCAGTAAAGGATCAAAAACCTGGAGGTGCAAAACGAATGGAAAAGAGAGTTCTTTTTGGGTTGCTTAGAAAGACCAGAGCTGAGCATTGCCTGGAGCTGTGTTTGAGAGTGTGGGTAAAGTGAGTGTGTAGGGCTTGGTAGTATTTCCTCTTTTCCTCCATAGAAGAGATTTTGAGCTGGCACTGGCCCAGAACCACTGCCCTTGGCTTGGGAAGCAGCAAGCTCCTGCCTCAGGTGCCCTCTCTGCAGGGCTCTCTGGTGTGGGCTACCAACCTCCTGGAGTGGCCAGCTGGAACAGAATTACTGCAACTGAGGTTGCACTTGTGCCACAAAATGTTAAATTAAAGTTCTCAATTTCTGTCTTACACAGTACCTGCTTTCTTTGATCATTGTGTATCATTTGGATTAGTCACAGCTGACACCAGGCACATTTTCTGTTTCTCAGTGCTTCAGTGTCTCCATGTTTAGATACTTAACTATGAGCCCAACCATCCGTAATTATTAATGGAAAGTTGGAAACTCAAAATTTCTGTGACAGAAATGTCATGGACAAGAGAAAGATCTGAGAATATTTACACCCTTGAAATGAAATAATGATATTTTAGGCTGCTGTTTTCTTCCCATTAAAAACTCAGAACAGACACGCTTCTAAAATGAGGAGGAGGTGTTTGGTATAAATTAAATATCACCATTTAATGGAAACGACTGTCTGTATATTTTGTTCTCAGAAATGTTTTTGTTACTTAGCACTCAACAGATCCAGTGTATTTGCCTCAAGACCTGGTATTTGTCCAGTGAAGGATATGGAAACATTTGATTATCCTTGCACGTTCGATACTGAATGTCCAGGGCTGAAAAAATGCTGCAGCTCATCCAAAGGAGCAGGCTGTGTGGATCCTATGCCAGAGGGTATGTTACTGATAAATTCAACACTGCTTCTAATAGAAACATCCTTAATTTTCCCTCCTGAGGGTGGGAGTGGGCAGGAAAACTGTTACCATAGCTCTTCCTAAAACAAATATGGGAATCTGCCTTGGGTGGATTCCAGGATATTCAGCTTCAGTGCTTGAGCACTGAGTGCAGTGTGGGTGCTGTGGGTCCAGCAAACCTTCCTTGGCTCCTTCTCCTTGGCTGCCTCCTCTGCCTGTGCCATATGGCAAACAGGGCCCTAGCCCCTCACATTTGCCAGGTTGAATCTTGCTTTGTTTCCTCAGAGCCTCCCTGAAGCTCTGCTGCCTTCTGTAGCACCAGAGCTCAGATGACTTGGCTGTTTTATTTCCTATGCTGCAGGGAGGATGTTCTGGTATAACGTGACAGTGCTTGTGAAAATGGATTTTAATGAATTAATCCGGGTGGATTCCCACCTTCTGAATCATTCCCGCCTTTTGCACTCCATGGTATGTACAAAAACGAGCTCTTCCCTCGTTGTGCCCATGATTCTCTTACTCAAAGGCCACTCTTTGCTCCCCCTGTGTTCTGCCAGATTGATTTTTTCAGCCCTATATCTGATTATTTCTGTATTTCTGATTACTGAATGTCAGCTGCATCCTTAAGCAATTCAAGTAACATTGATTTATCAGCTTCTTCAGCAAATTTTTCAGGTCTCTTCCAAGGGCAATTTAAAGACATACTGAAATAAAAGGGGGTTTTCCTGCTTGAGTAGTGCTTGCTCCAGCTCTGTCTCAGTTCAGTTTTGGACCTATGACAGACTGGGACCAGACTTCAAGACCTTCAAAGCCTGATGCTTTCTGATATGGAATTTTAAGTTAAGCCTTCCCAAGACAAACCTATCTGCCATAATCTGCTGGCACTGATGGACAGGAGAATAGAAATGATAACAACAGCATGGGTGTAATTCTTCCTCCTATCAGATTTCCCCTTCTCATATCCTGAAAAAAGCAAGAAACCCTGGTCCTGTTGCTGTGTAGTTGGGAGTAGGGGCAGGGATCCACCAATGTTTTTATGTCTTGGTGTAAAACAAGCTGTGTGAAAATCAGACACTCAAGAAATGGGCAGTTGAGGTGAAGCTGTTCAATGAGCTGCTACTGAGTGTCCTGCTGTCTGTTCCACTGACTCTTAATGCTCAGCCCAGCAGCAGATCCCTTCTCCCATTCCTGACTCTCAGCTGGGATGGCTTGGTGTCTCTGGGGTCTCTCTGTGGCTCTTAATCCCACCCCTCATCCTGAGTATATTGCTTTTCTCTTTTCCTTCCCATTCCCTTGGCCAGCAGTCCATTTAGCTGGTCAGAGTAAGAAGTGCTGGACAGCTTTATTGCAGCTGAATTGTCATGGCCAGTGTAATGCACTGTAATCCACTGAGACTTTGCAAAGCAGGACTTTTCTCACCTCTTCCTGGGTTATTCCTTTCTGCCAAAGCATTTTGAGATCAGCTCCACACCCCCCTTAGTTTGGCATTTCTGTAACATAAATCTGTTGTGAAATGAGAAAATAAGAACTCATCTTGCATAAATACAGGTCTAAATGTTACCACTTTGCCATGCTTTCTGAATTTCTGAATTTCTAATTTCTGAATTTCTGAATTTCTGAATTCTGCACTCAGATGATGATAATAACCATTGCATAATTGACATGCTGGGAAATGCCCAAGGTGCTCCAGTGTTTGCTGCCCTGTTTTCCAGATCTCTGGAGCACTGCAGCCCCTGAATGTCTCTGTGCACCACATCCAGAGCAGCCGTGGGGACATCTTCACAGGGACAGTGGCCTCCCAGCTTCTCCTGGGATTGCAGCACCCAGCTGCCCTGGCAGAGGTCTCCTCCTCCCTGGAGGCCATGGTGAAGCGTGTGTATGGAGTCATTGACACACAAGTGCAAGGTTTGCAATCCACATTTTAGGGGGTTTCACCCTTCTTCACGTGGGATCTCATTGATATAACCATTGGTTTGCTTTCAAACACAGCACAGAGGATCTTGCAAACTGCAAAAGCAGCCCTGACCTTTCTGTAAGAGGATGGAGAGTTAATGGTTATTTTGGAGTGAATATTTGGAAGGGAATGCTTCTGAACCCTCAAATTTATTTTCTCCCAATAATGTAGTTTTTCAGATGAAAAAGCAAATATGTGCCTATTTGTACCACAATCATTAGCTGTATTAAACAAACTGTTAAAAAACCTGTTTTCTTGGGAAGCAGATATATTCTGTTGCCATGTTACTTCCAGTAGCTTGTATGAAACAAGTAATATTTATAGTGTTGATTATTATAGCATATTACTATATACTTTCTAAATGCTACATAAACATTTTATTATATTAATTTTAAATGATGCCAATCTACTTATTGCTCTGCAGTTATACAGAAATGAATCATAAGCAGCATTTTCAATGCTCCTTATTTTGTGTTTACTCAGTCCAGCTTTCAGTGAAATCACTGGGTAGTCCTCCTTCCTCCTGTGCTGACATCTCAGGTTTGGATGGCATCCTGCAGGTGTAAGCCAGAGCTGCCCCTAATTGTCCCTTAAATCCAAAGAATTGGGGTAAAAAGTGATAGGATGATTACTGTGTTTTAATTTTTTTTTTTTGTTAGGGTTGGGATTAAATGTATGAAACAGCATTTTTTGTTTGGATGTTTATTAATTCTTATTTATATTACAGTCTCACAAACTGTGAGTTCTACTGCACTTCAAGCTAACAAATTAAAAATGGAGATGTATCTTTCTTTCTACAAGGCTTTTTAAGGGCCAATTGTCTAATTAAGAAATGACACCTAAATTATTTTTACTTTTAACCTAATAACTAATTACTTGTGGCCTTCAATGTGGACTTTTCTATTCAATTAAACAAGATCACTCAAACCTATGAAGAAGAAGGTGAAGAAGAATGACAAATCTCCACCCTAAAACTTCTATTTTGCTTTATATATATATTACTAAATTCTAAAACCTTGTGGTTTTACACAATTTTATTCAAAACTACACACCTATAATCCTGGTTCTATAATTTAATTTTGGAAGCCTTCTCTACAGCCTTAGGTCAAAATCAGTGTTTTCTTGGGGGTCATTGCCTGTCAGCATAGAAAAGTTTAAAATTATCAGTTTTCAGGGTTCCAACAGGTGATAACATCCAGAATGGTTTTAACAGCATTACTGCAGATTTACACTGAATCTATCACAGCTAGAACCTGGTCTACACACAGTGCAGATCAATCTTGATGCTGCTCCCAATATCTGTGCAAGGTGTGTTGTTTTTCCTAGATGTCAATGAGTGCTCCTATGCTGAGCTCAATGCTTGCCCTGAGAAAAGCAGCTGTGTAAACCTGGAGGGTTCTTACAGCTGCCACCCTCAGCATGGACATGCCACTGTCATCCCTCCCGGGCTGAGCCCAAGGAAGGAAGGTAAGGAATGCAGGGCTCACCTTGGGAAGTGCTGAGGATGTTCCTGCAGGGCTTTGTGCTCCTCTGCAGGAGTCACCTGCAGGAATTTCTGGAGCATGAGTGCCCCTTTCTCCTCCTGTTGGGAGAAAATGCCACATAAACCTGTTACCTATTTCTGATGGAAGTGCAGAGTATTTATTTCACAGTCCCTTGCTCTTTCCTCTATTTCACCCTCAGCTGTCCTCACTCACCTGCCAAAACCTAAAACTTCTGACCCTACAGCTTCTCAGAGTACATCACTTGCTGTCAGTGCATCTCCTCAGCCTCTTGAGAAACAATTGCATTATTTCTACAATTTTCTTTTTTCCTCTTTTGCCTGGACTCAGTGGTTGTGTGATCCCACCCTGAGCTGCTGCACTGCTGCTGAGCCCTCTGCTGCAAGCAGCTGGAGTTTGGCACTGGCTGAAATAATTCCTTGTGGTACCAGTTCAGCAAAATATACTTACAGCCCACAGACATCAATGGGCCTGCTAATAGGCTTTAAGATAATTAGATGAATAACTGCTTGCAGATTCAATGCTTTAGTTAGAAAACAATTTTACAATCCCTTAATCCCAAAAATTAGGACAATGTATTACTTTATGCTTTTGTGATATGATAATACTTTTATTTTCTATTTATACTACGTCTATTGCTGCTTTTCATGTGGAAAACATGAGTGGTATTATTTTGGATTTGCTTCCTTAGAAATACTTTAATTATTTGATAACATGATTTTTCCCTAGGCATTGTAGCATCTACTCCAAGTTCAATAAATGCTGTTAACACTGGCAGTAGCTCTCCTTCTATAAGGAAATCAAGTCTCTTGTCCATAACCAACCAATCTACAGATGCTGGGTGCTGTGAGTAACCTTGGATTTTAATAAATGTTTTCTTGATTTGTGATGTGAACAAACCTCAGTAAATTTGTGTTTATATGGGGGATCCAGCCCTTTCAGGCAAGTGTTATTACAATCCTTTTAACAGCACCCTATTCTTCTGTGGGAGGAAGTAGATTTAAGATGTCTTTGAGAGTTCAGAGAGACAGGCAAGATATTCTTGATTTTCATCCACAGCCTGATTGAAGCTGAAGCCAGAGGAATTAAACTGAGGCCCCTCTAGTGCAGGAGGGAGTGGTTTGGGGGTGTTTGGCAGCCACCTGGCTCAGAGTGCTGGAAACACAATTGTGTTCTATTGAAGAAATTTCTGAACCTTTTTTTCTTAGTCTAACCATTAGCATGGAAGATTTGAAGCTTTGGCAGCAGCATGCCATGGTCTCTGAGCTAGCAGGGGGTGTGATGCTCATCTCACCTGGCCCCAGTTCTCCCAGCAGAGGTGTCTTGTCTGGGCTCTGTCTCTCTCTCTTGCCAGACAGACTGGCTCTGCTGCAGGGCAACTCATCCTACCCAATTTAAACAGCTCCTCCTCCCAGCAGAGGAATCACCCCTAAGGGCCCTGGCTTTTCCCATTGACATGACAATGATTGCACTGGGCTGGAGTGGAATAACAGGTGAAGTGCTGCACACAACTCTTCCCCAGCCTCTGTTAGCTGGGCTCTGGGGGGGTTTCCAGGATAAACCCAGGCAACCTTTGCCTGAACAGGTACATTTTGGTGATTAAAGTGACAGGTGAAGCTTGTGTCAACACATGCAGAGTACCCAGAGTTATTTTTCCAAACCTATTTGTGTTGCTTGCATCTGTAGCTTACTAGCTGATTATTTATGTGACTGGAGATTAGGTTGTCCAGAGGAACTGTGGCAGCCTCATTCCTGGAAGTGTTCAGGGCCAGGTTGGATGGGGCTCTGAGCAGCCTGGTCTAGTGGAAGGTGTCCCTGCCCATGGCAAGGGGGGAACTGGATCATCTTTAAGGTTCTTTCCAGCCCAAAGCATTTTGTGATTCTATGTTTCAACAGAAATGCATATAGTAAAAGGAAATAAAAAGGTTAAACATGAAATCAGTGACTCTAGTGGGATGGTTCATGGATGAGGGCAGATTCTCTCCTGGTGTAGAGAGAACTTTATCCTACTGCCTGTCAAAGTGCTTGTCCATAGTGGATTTAGAACAGCACAAGGCTTTAAAAGTGAAATGTTGCTTTTTCTGTCCTGACTCTTCCTGGGACTGCCTCAGACCCCTCTGCAGTTAGAAACCATCGAATCCTGAGCGTTACCAGCAGCAGCTTTGAAATGTCCTGGGCTGTCAGCTCCACTCTGAAGCACACTTTCCAAGTCCGGGTGTCCAAGGGCAATGAAACTGTGCAAAACCTGAAGACAGAGGAAATGCAAATGGATGTGTCTCACCTGGAAGCAGGTGTGATGTATTCAGTAGAGATCAGCTATGAAACTTGTGGAAAAACCATCACCTCCAGTCAGAATGTGAAAACAGGTAAAGAAACACTGAAATACATATATATAATACAGTATATCTCTATCTCCTCCCTTCTCCTCCTTCCATCCCCACTCACTTGCAGTTCAGCAATGATCCTTTGGTCCCCACTGAACAACATTTCCCACCTGCTGCAGCACTTTTTATCTCATCTACTCCAGTATTTATCTAACCCAGACTATCAGGCAGCACACTGATATAACTTTGGCCTTAGTTGATAAAGCAGTGCTGGAGCTGATTAGACTATTACAGATATCAGGTTAAGCTGTAATTATTTTTTAAAATTTTGTTTATTTGGTGCCTGGCACTGCTTTCTGCTACCCATCTCCCAGCAGGCCTCGTTTTTTCTTGGTTGATGGCTGTGGCCAGTGGGAAATGCAGGCAACTGGTTTGTCAAAGGCTCATCTGAGCAAACAAGAGTGCCCAGAGGAAGGGCAGATTCTGCTGAAGAAAGGATTAAAGGGAATTACAAGGACTGAGTAATAAAGCTGCAGACTACCTGCCCAGTTCTGTTCAATTAACTGGTGGTAGGAGCTTCCTGAGGCCCTAGTGTGTTGATCAAACATAATTTTGCTTTTTCTCCAGTCTTAAATTATTTCCTAAGCCTCTATGCAAATAAAGAAATAAATCTCTCTCCCTTTTTTCAAAGAGCAGGCAGTGAACTATTTATTGCTGACCACAGTGGGAATGCTGCTGTTCATGTTTATCCCTAAGAGCCTTCCCTTTCATGAGATGAGGGATGACTCCAGTTTGGGTCAGGAGGAAATTACTCCCTTTGTGGAGGGAAAGTAGGAGGTCTAGTGGTTATGAAAACAGAGGGCTGAACTTCAGAGTATGAAGTTGGAGCCCTTGAGAAAAAAGAAGTTTTCCAAGGATCAGTCCAAGGAGTAACAGCCTCAGAGTGTTTATACAGGACAAAGCATTTAGAGATTCCTTGGCTCTTGGTTTTGGCTCCTGTGCTCTGTACAGTATCTATCAGGGCTCACCACACACACATGCACAGCTTTTTCTTGTATTTTCAGTTGAAGAATATATTTACTATCCCCACCACCAAGATCAGGAAAATAAATAAATAAAAACTCTGACTTGTGGGCCAGAGATGAGCCCACAGGCAATTCAACCCTGGGTGTAACTTTGAGGCAGGAGTTATGCAGGACCAGGCTCAGGTATGTTTAAACCCACACATAAAGTATGTGCACACCCAGCTCTCATGCAGTTGCAATTAGGCACCAAAATATCTCTTTAGCCCTGATATAAGTGCATCTTCTCAATGTATGAGAAACTTGTAGGAGCCTACTGGCTTTATTTTTTTGATTTAATACCAAACTCTCTCAATCTTGTCCTCCTTTCTTCCATCAGCTGAAATTTTGGTCCAGATACATCTTTTTTTACTACTGATACATCTTTTCCTACTTTGTCAATGTGTTTTAATGTTGTGTCCTACAGAGGCCAAGATATTTGATATTACTATGAGGATTCTCAACTACAACTTCACTGATGATTTCCATAATTCCAGCAGCTCAGCATATGAGGAATTTTCAAGACTGTTGCTTACAGAGGTAAAATGACTATATCTCTGAGTAATTTATATATATCTTTTTCAATGTAAAATTTATTTAATCTAATAGAGGATTTTAAGCCTGGATGAAATATTCCTTCCAAATAAGCATACTAGTTACTGTGACCTTTCTTTATAATTACAACAAAATTCAACTGCCTAGAAGATCAAACCCTTGGCCTGGTAAGAAATGAAGCCAGTGAGAATTTTCTACAGAAAGAGTGAAGGAATTATAAATGCAGGCATGCAACAGGGGCTCCTTTCCTTGGATGTTTAATTTGGCAATAAACTCACAGTAAATTAACTTGAGGCTGTTTAATGGATTATTGAAATGGCATTCCTGGCATTCATTTCAGCACAGTCTGCTCAATAAATGTCTTACTCCTCTCAAAGCTCTTTCTTCTTTCAGGAAAAGTAGCTGGATCAGGCTTTCTTCTTCAGCCCCATTCCTTGCCTGCACACGTGGCCACTGTTCACAGTCAGGTGTCATCAGCCAGAAACAAAACTTGAGTCTCAAGGGCTGGTGTCAGCTCTCAGCTTTCCAAAAAATGGGGGAGGTTTCAGGAGCAATCTCCTACAGTTTTGCTGCACAGAACAGGGACCATAGAGAAGAATTGGGATCTCCATCCAAAACAAGGATTCCCCAAAACAAAGGGTGACTCATAATCACATGTGAATTTAAATGCAAGAGAAAAACCCAAAACAATAATAGAGCTATATGTTCAAGGGCAGCAGAGAAGAGAAGAGGCATTTCCCCAACAGAAATTGCTAGTTGAACCTCCTCACCTCATAGTTTTATTTCCCACAGTTGCAAATGGCTCACTTTTGTTGTGCAGGAAGATTTTGGTGAGTGAGTCTTCTCTGAGATTAGTGCAGATCTGATTGGCTTCAATTGGGAAGAAAAAGGAGCATTGCCCATCTGTGTTGCTTCTGCCTCCTTGTTTGTGATCACAACATCCCCCTCTCATTTCTTCTCTCCTCATTTTCTTGCCTCTCTACCCTGGTGTGAGCTTAGACCAGCTAAATTGCTTGTTTGTAGGAATCTTTTCCAGCAAGCTCTGCCTGAATGGAACAAAGCTGTGCTGATTTATGGCTCTGCTATTTGTGCTCAAAGGCACACTTTGAGGTGTATGCAGGAACAAAAGGTTCAAGCAAGGAGCTGCCTTCTAGACATGTAAGGTAAATGTGCCAGCTCCTGCTCAGCTCAAATATTGACAGCAGCATGCCAGCTTCAATGTTCACAGTAATGCCATTTGTTCAGCTGAAGTGACTGCTCACTGGTTTGGTAATTAACCATGATGTAATTGTGATACTGCCTTGAAGCTTGGCTGTCTCAAACACGTTTTTTGAAGCTATTCACTCCCATTTTTCTTGTCTCTCATCCTGAGGTTTGTTTGTTATTTGACTCGGCTGCAGGCTGAACTTGAACTGAGTTTCAAATGCTCCCTGGGAAATAAAGCCATGCCCACACTTGTAGGTGAAACAAAATGCATATGTGACATACAGGGCTCTGCTGCATGCACGTACCAGGACAGTTCAGCTCTGCAAGGCAAACAGAGCCAGGGGCAATTCTGCTCCCTTGAGCCAAAATTTGGAACTTGGTCTGTGAGAACAGTGGTCAGATGGATGCATTTTTAAAGGTATCATAGAATTATAATCACAGAATGGTTTGGATCAAAGAGGCCTTGAAGATCCTCCAGTTCCAACCCCCTACCATGGGGAGGGACACCTTCCACCAGACCAAGCTGCTCAGAACCCTGTCCAGCCTGGCCTTGGACACTTCCAGGGATGGGACATTCACAGCTTGTCTGAGCAACCTGTGCCAGGGCTTCACCACACTCACAGTAAAGAAGTTTTTCCTAATATCTAATCTAACCCTACTCTCTGTCAGTTTGAAGTTATTCTCCCTCGTCCTGTCCCTCCAGGCCCATGTAAATACTCTTGCCTCATCTTTCCAGTAAGTTCCCTTCAGGTACTGGAAGGTCACAATTAAGTCTCCCCAGAGCCTTCTGCTTTCCAGGCTGAACAATTCCAATTCTCTCAGCCTTTCCTGACAGCAGAGCTGCTCTGATCTTGCCTCCTCTGGACTGGCTCCAGCAGCTCCACATCCTTCCTGTGCTGGGCCCCAGGGCTGGAGGCAGCTCTCACCTCCAGAATTGCCCCTCTCCTGCTGCCCATGCTGATTTTGGTGAATCCCAGCATACAGATCGGCTTTCTGGGCCCAGTGCACACAGCCAGGGCGTGTCCAGCCTCTCATCCACCAGCACCCCCAAGTCCTTCTCAGCAGGGCTGCACCAGCCTACACCCATCACATTACGTTTGTGCCACAATAACCTCTGAAAAATAAGATTTCTGAAACACTTTTGGAACTTTTTTTTTTACACTTGTGCTAATATAAATATTTAAAGAGGTACCTGTTTTGCTATCTAATTGTCTTCTCTCCCTTTGCTCAGCTTGAAAATTCATTTCCACCCAACATTTCTGCCTTGTACAAATCTGGGAAGCTGAAAGTGCAGATTGAATCCCTGGCAGCAGGAAGCATCGTTGTGAGGCTCAGAATCACCGTGCAGGATGCTGAGTTTCCAGTGGATGCCTCCACATTTGCCCCAGTGCTTTCCTACCTGCACAATGGCTCTGTGCTTGAGGTGGATCAGCAAAACACTGCAGTAGAAGGTAATTTTTGTTATTTTTTTTTTCAAAGAAGAAAGCAGCATTTGTGTTTTGATCACCAATATTCTTCACAAAATAGAGAAACCAAGGATGTGGTTTGTTGAAGAGAAAACCATGATGTGAGAATTCTTCCATAGGTTTTATCCATAAACCCAGAAGGGTCAGACAAAGGAGCACAGCTGTCCCCAGGTACCTGCAGGCACTGCTTCTCCTCACAGTGTTTAACCCAAGTGGAGCCTTTGGTTTCCCTATTCATTTTCCTCCCTTTTCCTCTCTGTCCCCAGCTGGAAGTTTGCCATGTCTTTCTCGAGCTGAGTGGCAGACAGGATTACTGTGGAGTATCTGTAGCCTCTACATACACATGGCCTCTAGACAGTTTTGTGCTCCAAGACTGGGGGACTGTACTAGGGCTAAGGTTTAAGAAATGTAACATCTTTATTCTAAGAAATCCAACCAGAGGAATTCCCCAATCTCCTTGTTGTGAATAGGACTCAAGAAACACGCATGGAATTTATGTTAAATCAGGCCTTTGTTTGATCTTCAGTAATCACCACTTTTATCTTCAAAGGACTGAGTTCTGTCCTCAGGTTTCCCAGCTGGCAGAGACACCAGAGTTCAGAAAGTTGCCAAAGCCAACAGAATGGGTTATTCTTCTCTCTTGGTGTATTGAGCCTTTCTGAGCAGGAAAAACTCCATTTGGAGTTGCAGAGCATATGGAGGTTAAGGAGAAAAGGACAGGAAAAATACAGGAGACATATCATAGTGGCAGCTGAGACTGAATTGCAAGATGCTGATGTGTGCCAAAATACTTTGTAAATGTTAGTGATCCTGGGACAAAAAGGGTGAGGAAGAAGAAGGTGATAGCTCTGGTCTGTCACTTCAGCTGCAGAAAGACTTCCAGTAGCACCACACTTATTCAGGGGCACAGCCAACACCTCCAGTCCTCCTTAGGGGCTGAGAAAAGGGGTTTATTCCTTAGCTCTACCCTAAGAAGAGTTTCTTTGACTTGAGTTTCCTAAGTGGAAAACAAGGAGTGAAACACATGAAGGAAGGATTTGTATAATGGGGTGTTTTTCTTCCTGACCCCGGAGAGCCCCAGGACATGACTTTTGGCAATAAGCCCGGCCAGGTTCTGCCCCTGGATCTTCCCCACAGCCTGGCCACCATCAGGCTTTGTGCTTGGTTTAGTGACAATCCATTCAGCTGTGAAAAGCAGGGATGACAAGTCAGAAGGGACAGCACAACTGAAGGGAGCAGACCAGATCTCTTTGAAGATCCATAAATTATTAAGTTTATTGCCAGGATGAAAAGAGATAATAAAATCTGTTATGTGGAGGAGAGGAGAGGAGAGGAGAGGAGAGAGAGGAGAGGAGAGGAGAGGGAGAGGAGAGGAGAGGAGAGGAGAGGGAGAGGAGAGGAGAGGAGAGGAGAGGAGAGGAGAGGAGAGGAGAGGAGAGGAGAGGAGAGGAGAGGAGAGGAGAGGAGAGGAGAGGGAGAGGAGAGGAGAGGAGAGGAGAGGAGAGGAGAGGAGAGGAGAGGAGAGGAGAGGAGAGGAGAGGAGAGGGAGAGGAGAGGAGAGGAGAGGAGAGATGTGCTGAGTCAGGCCCAAGATCCTTCTAGCACAATGCCATTGCCCAGGAGCCAATTCCTGGAGAAGGCATCACCTCCCACTAATAATCCCTTAGCCAAAAAACTGTTTTCAGCTCCAGGACTCCCTGAATCCAGAGAGATTTCTTAGGGTTTGTTTATCCCCATGAATCTCCCCCATCAAATCAGATAAATCTCAAGCATCTGCAACATCATTTGGCAAGGAATTTCACAGATTTTGGACCCTTTGCATGTACCCCTTACAGGTGCATAACAGGTAATCAGAGTGAACACAAAGGTGGCTTTTTAATAATTTTGGGACTAGGACTGTTGGTTGAGGTGTGTGTAGGGAAGTGCCAAAAGTGAAGGGCCAGAGAGGTGCCAAGAGTGCAGAAAGAGAGCTCAGAGCAGACCTTGGCTGAGATGTGATGGTTTAGAGAGGAAAGAAGTGCAGTGTGTGGACGTGCACAAGTGATGCACCAGCCAGTGCCAGTGTTTTGACCCGATGCATGATTGAATGTGGCCATCAGAGGTGAAGGAATTTGCTTAAAAAGCCTTGCTAAGTGAGGAGAAAGGAAACCCTCAGAGACAATGGAAGCAGTGAATGTAAGTGATTTGGCAATTAGCATCTCTCAGACGGTGTTGGAAGCCACCAAGGGTCACAATTATTTCATAGCACAGTTAGGAATTAACGAGATTTCATCTCTGGTGTTCAGTCAATCCTGCACACTTCTGCATTCCCTCTAAGTGGCTTAGGCTGGAACATAATAGCAACTGCTGGCCACAAGCACAGGAAATTGTCTAATGGAGACTGTCATGGACACAGCAATTACCCAATGACAAAAAAAAGTAAAAAGAATTCAAATATTAGCTAGAAGGAAGGAAAAGCAAGTGGAAAGATGAGTGCTTGTATGTGCATGCACATGGAATGGGACATTCCATTGTTTCAGAGAAATAATCACCATCATTAATCTGCAGGTTTGCAGAACAAGCACTTAGGTTGATTTGTTATTCAAACCAATTTTCCAGCCTCTGATCAGAATTATTTGTCACAGGACACAGTTTTCAGCCTCATTTGCTGCTCTTCCCTGTCTCAGGGCCGAGGCAGCAAAGGTGAGTGCACGAGGCAGTCACACAGGGAGGGCTCACCTGGGATTCACTGGAGTTATTCCTGCCCAAAGGACTAACTCAGCCCTTGCAGATTTGCTGGAACAGGGTGGGAATGGCAACACAAGACTCCAGATACAAATGCCTCAAAAGAGAAGAGACTCAGCAATAAAATAGGTCGATAAGTGCATGAAAAGGCATCTCTAACTGATTGAGAGCAGCTGAAATCAGACATAAGGAACACCCTTAGAGCCTCTTCATGCATTGATGAATCAGGATGTTCTTTCTGATGCTACCACAAAGAGGGTCACAGTTTTACAGCATTACTTTTGAGAAGAAAAATTGTATAAATAGAGATTTGAGATTTTGCCCTTAGCACTTCCTCTGTTAAGAACAGAATAGTGCTTCCCCTGGGAGTTACTAGCATTTACTTTTTATTTGAAGCAGAAGATTATTTGGATTAAGTCTCCATTTAATGCTGTAACTACTGGTAGCTAATGGTAACAGATCTATTAATTACCTGATATATCTGGGAGGTGCTGTACACAGAACTTGGTATAGTGAGTGATTTTGATATAATTGTAGTACAAACTTACAGCAGTTTTTCACTTTAAATGTGTTTACCTCTAAAAGCAATTATTTAAAAAGCCTTTACTCAGAGAAAATACTTTTCAGAGTACAAGAACAAGAGAATAACAAAACAGAGAGTGTTCTGCATCACTCAGAGCTTGGCTGACAGATAAGTGATGAAAAAGGAAGATCACATAAGTAAATTAAAAAAGGACTACTTAATGATTACTTCTATCTTAATGCAGCCAGCAGAGAGGCTCTCTGACCCTTGTTCTTGTTTTGGTTCCACAGACTTGGATGAATGTGCTTCCCAAGCTGAGAATGACTGCTCTGTGTTTGCAGAGTGTGTCAATCTGATGGGCTCCTACATGTGCAGGTGCAAGACCACCATGGATACCAATCCATCCCGACCTGGAAGGAACTGTGAGGGTGAGAAAAAGGCTGGCATGTAGTTTGAGGGGTTTTTTTTTTTTGCCATGAAACATTGGAATAAGTTGTGGGGTTTTACATCTGCTTTTGTAGCATTTGTTTGTGTAATTGCACCTTTGCCATCTCTGGCTGAAGGGATATATATGACCTGTCTCTCTCTCTCTCCATATATACATATATATTTTATATTTTATAAATAGTAATTAATTGCTTAATTCACGTGAAATCTCTCTGAGATCCTCCTTGATAAGCCTGATAACTGCAAGGAGTACTTTTCCCTCTTTTGCCATGCCTGAGGCTAATTTCCTCCCACCAAGTTGATCCATGGCCTTGCCAAACAGACCCAGGAATCAAATCTGCTTCTTTGCTTCTGTGCTTTGGCACAAACCACATCCAACCCCATAAAAATCACATTCTACTATGTGTTCATGATCTTTCTGTAACGCTGCTGTGGTGGTTGAGTGGCCTCACTGCTATTTTCAGGCCAGGCCCTGGTGCCTCCCCATTGTCAGGAAAATTAATCCACAAACACCAGAGGATTATGTCCAAAAAGGAGACAGAGGAGTCCTTTTTGCTTTATTCGGAATAAAGGGAGAGCCCATGGGGCATTCCCCTGGGATCTCTCAAATTTTTGGAGGACACAGCCTCCTTTTTATCCCAATTTCCTGGCCTCATTTCCCTCTCTCTTTCCCACTGGCTGAGGTACTTGAGAGGCACAGACTTCCCAGAACACCTGACACCTGAGATTCCCCTCCCTTTTAATTTTTAATTCTTATAGAATTCATAGTTTTTCCCCGTTGCTTCTTTCATCTTCCAATATCCAATTTCATTTATCAGCAAACCTACAGTTTGTTTGTAAAGGCAAATATCTTTTCCCATTCACCATCAGTGGAACCCATCCCATTGTTTCTTTTATCTCTCACTGCTAACCTTATCTACCAGCAGACCTACAGCTTGTTTGTAAAGACAAATATGACATTCCTCTCCCCATCCAGTTTCAGGCCCCGTTTCAGGGTGTGTTTGCTGTGTTGCAGGTGAGGTTGTGGATCCTCTCGCTGCCACCACGGCTCCTGGAATAAGAAGCAGCAGAGACTTTGCTCTGGAAGAAGGAAGGCCTGCAGGCCCTGTCACCAGCCAGACAGGCCCCGGGCCAGGCCCTGTCACACTGCTCGCTGCTGCGCTCGGCCCTGGGTGACAAACAGGCCTCCCACAGTCCCACCAGCACTCCTCCAAGCCCTTGGGAAAAAAGTCTGGCCCCACAGATGGGTTTCAGCAGCCCCATGGCCACGGGGGTCACGCCCAGCAGGGCACTGGCCATGGGCACGGAGGCCACAGGTCCATGGCAGCCAAGCCCTGCAGCCAAGGCAGCTCTTCCCAGCACAGCCCTGGGCACAGCCAGGCAGCAGCAGCTCGGCTCAGCGATTCCAAATCAAACAGCCCCAGCTGCCACCAGCGCTCACACAGCCAGTGCTGTGCCCCAAGCCAGCTCTGACACAGCTGTGCTGGCCACAGGGCACGCTGCCGTTCCTGCCGCTCTCGGGGCATGGGGAGAGGTGGCGAGGGGGACGAGGGAGAGCAGCTCTGTCCCCAGCCCAGCCCGCAGTGAGTACATCCCACCTGGGAGAAGCAAAGCCTCACTCAGAGTTTGGAAAAAGGCACCTAAAACTTTTTTTTTTATTATTTTTTTTTTTGTGGAGAGCTAGGCTGAAATTATAATGCAGGAGGGAATCTTCCCCAATGACTTGCAGCTATACTGATCACCAAGGAGTAGAAACATCTATGCCAAATGAGTTTGGGGGATATAAAAGAGTTTTAGCTGGCTGTTAGAGACAGGCACTTGCACCTTGAGGTTCAGAGTCTGCTGGCTGTGAGGAGCTAGGAGACATGTAGTTGTGTAAAGGACAGATATGGTGAGATGATGTTTGAGGGACAGCCAGGAAAGGGGCAGCTTGAGTTTAGTCAGACTTGCAGAATGAAAGAAGGAATCAGTACTGTGTGAAGCTCCCTATAAGAAAAGGAGTCAGAATTACCTGAGAGAGGTCTATGAAAGAAGGAGTGAGAGTTAAAGAAGTTCATTAAGAGAAGATAGCTTTACATGCTTTCCAGCTAAAGGATTGGTGGGGATGCCAGTTAAAGGGCTGGTGGTGATACTAGCTGTGTCCATCTTGACATAACTGCATTTTTTCGATGCCAAAATGATTTTCTTGGTGCCTGCAATTTTTTCTACGTCAATAATATTTTCTGCAGCAATTGGCACTTTCTCTTTGCTAAATCAGCTTGTGAAAGCAATTCCTCTTCCTGGCAATTTAGCAGTTGCTTTTATTGATATTACATTTCTTCAGCTCCAAGAGGAGGCAGCAGATAAAAGAGTGCACTGAGCATGGCTCATGGCAACATTTGCTGCTTGTCTTTTTTGCACATCCTGGTTTTTCCTGCAGCCTCTGGCACCAGGACAGGGCAGCAGCAGCTGTCTATGGAGTTAATTTAGGGAGGAAAAGGACCTGCCTGCCATTCCTCCCAGCAGAGGATGATTAGTCAGAGTCCTCCACAAATCCCCTGTGAGGCAGGAGCTGCCTGGAAACCTGGGAGACACTGCTTCAAGAGCTGTAATTGAGAACAACAAGGCTGCTGAAGGTTTAATCTGTTTGGGTTTGGGCAGATGTGTTGCAGCTAATTAGGGGATTTTTCTGTTGGTTGGAGCTGAATCATATTTCAGAGAGACAGAGTTGGTCTTAAAATTGCAATTTTGTTTGGGATAGGAGTGCTGCTGTCTCTGCCCATCACTAAATGTATTTTTTTTCTTTCTGTAGTGTGTCACTATTCAGTTTGGCTACTTTAGTTTTGTTTTTACTTGTCTTTATTCTGTCTCTCATACCCTCCACATCTCTCTGATCCCAAGTCACACTTTCCTCTGCTCTTTTATCTCCCCCTCCCTTGTGATCTCATGTTCCTGGTGGTCTCCACTCACCCAGCCCCACTTCTGATGCTCCCTCATTCATTTCTCCCTGGAAAATGCCTTTTTCAACCGTGTAAGGTTGGTTCTGCTGCTTCTCCAGCCTCTCTTGTTCCCCCAGCTCTGCTCACCACATATCCCCTCCTGTCTGGCTTTGGGCAGCTGTGCCAATGCCCTGTTCAGCTGCTGTCTTCTCTCCTTAGAAAGATGATTGCGATTTTAAAAATTTTTTCAAATTTTTTTAAATGAAAACAAAGATTTTTTTTTTTTTACAGTATAAAATTAGCTATTTTTAACTGACAAAAAGCCCCATAAATGCTGTTACCAGCTGGAAAAACAAAAGCAAAACCAAAACTGAAGGATTCTAGACAAAAAAAGTTCTGTTTATAAAAACTTGTTTTATATTCCTGATGAATCAAATATTTAGCAAAGTGCTTTTGCTGGGAAAGAAGCTTGTAAACGGCTTATGCCTGAGGAATAAGAGCAGGAGCCACCAGAGTGGCATCTCACCAGCTCAGGGCAATTAATTCAGAGGGCAGAAGCCCATGTTTGGTGAAGTTTCATATGCAGCTCCTCCTTGTGGTATCTTCTCTGACCTGGAGGCTCAACCTCAGCCAACTCTTCATAGTCTGGTCTTTTAAATACCTGTGGGCTTTTTTATTATTATTTGGGAATTGTTCAGAACATTTTCCCCTCTTACCTGTGACAACTGAATGTGTTTTATCCCCTAAATATCTGTGTTCACATGACAGGACAAGCAATGGCAAAGAGCAAGAACAAATCCTTTGATCTGGTGGTGAAGATTCCTTTGGGATCAGAATTATGCTGGATAAAGAAACCCTCCTTCACTGGCCTGCTACAAGCAGGCATTTCTCCCCTCCCCTGTAAAGCTTTACCTGATTACTATTTCTTTTTCTTCCAGTACCTGTCCTGGTTCAAGTGATTATTTTCCCAGCTTGGATGTAAAGTGGTCCACAGAGTTTATGCAGAGCTTTATAATTCCTTCTGTTTCAAAGAAAGCAGCTAAAATGACAGATTAAAACTGAGTATAGGAGTCTGACAGTCTCAGAGCTGGAACCTGGTGCCTGATATCCTGTGGAGGTGCAGTTGGGTGTGTGCAGGGAGGAAAGCTGGTTGCTACACCACAAAGTAAGATTGGTAACTTGATTCAGGATTTTAAACTGAATCCTTAGCCAGATGACAAAGTTATTAAAGTTTTTGGTGAAGACTACCCTGTGTTTGTAAAACCCATTGAAACACTAGATTTTGCTGTGCCAGGAATGATGGTTTGTTAGAATAAAGACAATTTGTTGGCAATGGTCCCAGCATTGGATGATTGCAATCATCACTAAATGGATGCCAGGGGCACAAACCATGCCTTGAGAAATCCTTTCTCTGATCACTTCAGTGTCTGTAGTAGCAGTGCCAAACCCAGAGATACTGGGAAGCACAGAGAAATCAGGAAATAAACTCAAATGTTTGAGTCTGCCTTAATGTCATTCAGCAGATGTGAGCTAGGGGGGAACTGCATACCCTCTTGGGATTCATCTCCTGCCACCACAGCTGCCCAAAGTGTAAATGTCTGAGCTCAGGCAGCTGCCCAGCCTTCCTCTGAGGCTGCAGGGAGGATTAAGTGCTGCAGTGGTTTCTCTCTGGAGGGACTGGTGGGACAAACAGCTGAGCCTGGGAGAGCAATTCCAGTGCCTGAATAGAGCAACATTCCAGACATCCCCCATCACCCAAAGCAGAGCTGGCAGATATGAGACCCACAGGAGGTCAGTGCCTTTCCTGAGAGTCATCTGGGGCTCAGGCAGGGCAGACTAAGATGCTGGATGACTTATTTTTAGACTTTTGGGGTTTGGGCCATATTTCAGAGAGCTGGCCTTCTGCTGCTATGAGCTGTTGCATTGTGGCCAGGAATGCTGGACACTGTGGCACACCTGTCCATAAAATGTATATAGAAATTGTCTTTTTTCTTACCTTGCAGCCTTCCAGAACCTTAGTGGCACAGTTCAGATAACAAACATGGAATACTCTCCAGGCTTCAGCAATGCAAGCAGTGAGGAATATCAAACCTTTGCACAGCTCTTTGTTGATGAAGTAAGTGGTAAAGAAGGATGTGACCTGTTATCTGTCTCAATAAAACCCTGTGTATGGTCTTTTCCCCCAAAGCCTGTATAGCTCATGTGTGTCCCTTGACACACCTGTAAGGGTTTGGCTTCCCCTGACTGCCTGAGGCTGCAGGATAAGTGTGTAGCTGTGCTTTACAGGAACATTCTAGAGGATTTTGGGATTCTCTGGTACCTCCATGGCCTCTCCTTATCATACTTGGATATACTGAATTATTGATCTCCTCAAGGGGTGTGGTGGAAAGTTAATGGAAGTAGCAAAGTGCTCTGATACCCTTGCCCTGGACAGCACTATCCTAATTAGCTGTATGATTGTTATTATCCTTTGTAGCAGTACCTCAAGGCTGACAGTTCTTGTAATCATCCTGGGTTTTGTGGCTCCATATCTGGAAAGGGAGTGGTTTCTTGAAAAGTCACCTCTGCCCTCACTTCTAATTAGAGTGCAGGATATCAAAGCACAACATTGATATCTGCTGTGCCTTTAACCCTCTCAGGATTCTGGGGCATTGCCTTTGGCAGTATCTGATATTGTAGTGAATTTGCCAGGAGTTTGTTCTTTCTGGTGCTCAGTCAAACATACCCATGCCTGGAAAATCACTGGTGATGCTGGGCTGCTTTATTGCCTCTCTTATCTCTCCTTTGCTGTCTGTGTTTTCAGAGGCCTTGATAAATGTGGTGATAAATCCATCACTGGCAATTTGATGGGTTTTCAAATCCTGCAGAGGCCTCCCAAGACTTTCTGGGGGCAGAATCACAACGTGCCACTGGAACACAGCTGGCACAGGGCACAGACAGCTGCAGGGAGGGAAGGGGTGATCCATTTATCCTTCTTGGACACCAGATCAGCTTCCCACTGGTGTCACGACTGGCTGCACCTTTCTGGGTGTGTTAGCAGAGCACAGCTTTCCTTGGAGCTGTTTTGGCCCCAAGCTGTCACATCAGAAAAACTGTGACAAAACGAGAGTGATGTGATTAGCAAAGTGAAAAGGGAGCAATTCTCCACTGACCCTCTCTCTCATTCAGCACCACACTCTGCCCGAGGCTGTTTCAGAACAGCACAGTATTGAAATGGACTGAAATTAATGTATTTTCTTCTTTCAGTCAGATGCCTTAGTCCAGAAAATCATAGGTACTAATATATTTAGGAAAAATTGTAAAATGGTTGCATCAAGGAACAAAATGAAGTTTTGTGTCAGTTTTATCTGGGTCTCAGATTTTCAGGCAGAAATCTATCACTTGTGATTATAAGAAACCTTTTCCCAGCACTCTGGTTTTGTGGATCAGCTGGAGAGATGTTAATGTTGATTCCTTCCACCTCTGAGCCACTGTAAATGGGCTATAATTGCATAGCTACTGTAAATAATATTACAAATATTGTATTTCTAAATGCCAGAGAAAATTTAGGAGACCAGAAAGATCTGTATATTTTCTTTTCAGGTTATGAGGAACAGAAATGGATCTTTTAAAGTAAATGAGGAAAGTTTTATGAGCTTTAAAAGCACTCTCAGGTTCTAGTTAAATACAGTTTGCCAGAGATTTTTTTTAAACCTGTCTGGATTCACAATCTACAATTCAGAGGATTTATAAATCCTAATGTGTATAATGTTCCTTAGCCCCAGCACTTAAGTGCCATGTGGCTAAATTGGCAGCACAGCAAATGGAAATATCATCCTTTAAATAATGAGAAGGAGGTAAAAATTTGATGTGACAAGCTGCACTGTCATTGTCCAGGTCAGTTCCACCACCTTTCTTGTAATGCCACTTAAAAACAACATAGCAGAAGGTAAAAAAGTATTGAAGTCTTGGGGTTTGTTCAGCTTGTGTTTTACAGCACCCCAAGAAGGATATCATGGCTTGTCCTCAAGAAAATCAGTTGGGAAAGCAAAAGGTTTGAGGTGAAAATAACATTCACTGAGGTGCAATAAATTCCCAAGTGGAAAGCTTGTTTTGAACTTGGGTATCTTAAATTTAGCAGAGTGACAAAAGGTGTGAAAGTAATAAATGACAATGCCTTATGAAGGTGAACCCCCTCATTTGAAAGGCACATAGCCTGTGTTTGTGTAGCTGAATTTACCCAAAATGATTGTAGTTGAAGTTCTATGAATGTGGTATGAGTGTAGGAACAGGGATTAAGGAATTTTCACTATTCCAGTGTAATTTCACCATTTTGTTTATTTGAGTTTATCCACCTTCACATCCTGGAAGCTGCTGGTGGTGGTGGCTGGGCAGATGTGTGCTCTGGTACTTTCTTCTTGATGGTGCAGCCAAACCACAGACAGTAGGGAAGGGTTTATTTTTAATCTGAATGAGAAAACAGTCTTCAAACAATATTGTTCAGATTACTGTACCTTTCACTTACTTATTCCCAGTTCCCAGACTGTCAGTGCATTCCCTACTTAGGTTTCCTTTGTGTGCTATGAAAATTGCAGCTGCAATGACAGACCTGAAGATAATTTTTCTTGTAAGAAATCCCCATACTCAAAAATATTATATATTGAATATTTCTTTTCGAAAAGTTCCATCTTCCCCCTACTTTTTTCCTCTCCTTGCTTCATTGTTTTGATAACCCAGGGTGTGGTACCTGTTGGGAAATCCTGGTGTCTCTTGGATAAAGGGTTTTGTAGTGTCACCTAGTGGCTAAATACAAATATTGTGAATGTGCCCTGGTGTTATTCGAGCTCTGGGTCCTGGCTTTGGGAGGAAAAAATAGGAATAAGGATAGAATCAAAGCAAAAAAAAAAAAAAAAACCCAAAAACCAAAAAAAAACCCCACAACACACAAAACAAAAAAAAACCACTGCAGCCAGGTGGAGGGTTCAGGCTCTGATCACAGGGAGCAAGTGACAGGACAAGAGCAGATGGCCTCAAGGCCAGGTTCAGGTTGGACACCAGGAGGAATTTCCCCATGGAAAGAGTGGCCAGGCTTTGGAAGGGGCTGCCCAGGGAGGTTTGGAGTGCCCATCCCTGGAGGTGTTCATGAAATGACTGGATGTGGCACTCAGTGCTCTGGGCTGGGGACAAGGTGGGGATTGGTCACAGGTTGGACTTGATGATCTTGGAGGTCTTTTCCAACCTCAGTGATTTTGTGGTTCTGTGAAAAAGAACAACAAATAAAATTTTCAGATGGGGAAAGAGGATGAAATCAGGGTGGGCTAAGAGGATGTCACAGGTGTCTGTGTTTAATGTTGAAGTTCAGACAAAAATTATGAAATTAGGTCTGACCTCCAACTTTCAGTAGCTGCTTGTGAAACAGCAGAAAGAGAGACTAGAAGGAGCTCAAGAGGCCCTGTCTTGAAATGAGAGCTTTGGGGTCTGACAAGGACAGTTTATGTTCTGCCCAGGTTTTTAGAGGGCAGCCAGCTGTCTCCATCCTCCCAGCTCTGCCTGTGCTCCATGGGGCACTCCAAGGTTTGCTGTGTGGGACTTGCAGGCACATGGGAGCTGTTTCCAGGAGCACACAGGGAGTTTGCTCTGTGCCATGTTGCCTTGGCACCCAGCACAAGAAGCACATCAGCTCTGGTGACTCAGGAAAGGGCTGCAGGACACCTGCAAATCCTGGAACCATCTGCAGGGCTGGATGACAGTCAGGGCTGGGTAGTGCACAGCAGGCTGGGCACAAAAGCTGTGAGCATCCAGCAGTAAATGCTCCAGCTCTGTGCAGGGGTGAAAGGCAAACAAGGCTGCTTCTCCTGGTGGCTCCCAGCACTTGCCTCTTCCCTGGGCTCTTCCTGGTGGGGATCACTGCTGGCATCCCTGAGCATTGCACACTGAAATAAACTGTGCCTTAAACTCATGGCTGAAATCCAGCCCTGCTGCTCCAGATATTTCCTGCAGAAATCAGGGAGAGGAAGATGCAGTTGGAGGTGGCCACAGTGTAGCCCCTTCCTGGTCCCTTATTACCCTGGTCTGGGCATTTAGAAAGGGGTTTTTCTTGGCTGTGGTGAGAAATCAGCTGTAAAGCAAAGCTTAAAGTCACCTGCTCTAAGTTGCAATGTTCCTGGGCTGAGAGAGCCCTCTGAGTGTCAGGAGCACCATCACTTCCACCTGCAATTCCTTGTATTAGTTTGCTCCTCTCCCCAGAGGCATTTTGAGAGGTAGAACATGGGAGCTTCCCTGCAGTCTCCTCCCTCCCTTTCTGTTACCAGAGGCAAGGGCTTGTGCCAAATGACAGATAACCTAATCACTTGGCTTGTTTAATATTCATGGTTAAACATGCACCACATCCTTCAGCTGCTCTGGAATGAAAATGTTACAAAGCAAAAGGTCAATTTTCTGCTGCTTCCCTCCAGAGCAGGAAGGACAACATTCATTTCTGAGCAGTGCACACAGCCTGAAATGTAATTGCTCCATCTGCCCATCCCCATGTACGTTTTGTTTTTATTCCAGGTGCATAAATCTCTGCCCCTTGAGGTGCTCCAGCAGATGGATGCTGGTCTGATTAAAGTGCTGGTCACGGGTGTTACTAATGGGAGCACAGTGGTAAGTTTCAATTTGCTGCTTGCAGAAGAAGTGGATGTCCACCATGTCATCACCAGTTTTTGTGAGGCCTTGGAACATAGCTCCTACTTCACCATCAACAGGAGCAGCCTCTCCATACACGGTGAGGAGCAGCTTGTGCCCCAATAATGCTTCAGAGCCAGACAGATGATAAAAGCTATCATTAATCTGTGTCTTCTGTGGTGAAAGTATCTGTAAAACACATGGATGAAAAGCCTTCTTCTCTCCTTATATTGCTCCTGCTTCTCCATCCAGTAAGTTTTTCAGAGAATACCCACAGATGACATAGGAAGTGAGGTACCACTGATCCAAAAGAACAAAACCAATATCTAGAATCAGTTTTACAAGAAAAAAGTAAGGAGATGTTAGAGGTCATGGATTGAAGAATTTCTACCAGTGGAAATGAGTCCCTGAACACAGCCATAACTTGCACTGTTTAAAATACTTTAAGAACACATTACCCTCTGCTTTGCACTGATACTTTTCCCATGAAATAGAAATCCCAATAAATAAATAAACATGTGAGTTCTTCTTCACTGGGAGTAGTTGTTTTCCTCACACATCTGTGGGGCTGGAGCTGAGGTGGAAACCCACACTTTGCCAAGCTCAGCATGATGACTGATTGTACAACTTCTTTTCTTTTATATGTAATTGAAGGAAGTAACAAAAAACATTAACCTCCTGACTAAGAGCAGATGAATTCTGTTTCACAACTCACCTCTGACTGAAATAAAATATCAAATATTGTGTCCCTGACATGATCCATTTGTCCAAAGAAGGTTGTTACAAGCTGTCAGTTAGAGTCTCATGCAAAATTATTTCAGAAGCACTTATGCTCTGCTCTAGATTAGTATTTTTTGCCTGTTACACTCACAGTTGTAAATCTAGAAAGTTACATATCCTGCTAATTAGTAGGATCACAGCTATCTTGTGGTAATGTTTTGTAGAGTGCCTGCCCCCCTCAAACCTGGGCTAAAAGGGTTTGTTTCAGGGACAGGTCCCCACAGAGAGCAGGTGGTTGGTGCTGCTTTCTGAGTCCCACTGATGGTCTGGTTTGCTCCACTTTTTAGACTTTGGAAAGAGAAATAAAAGCATAGTATTTTCTCTCAAAAATGAAAATTTTGGCCAGGTAAAAATTAAGACAGTGACAAGACTGCAGTCTGGACCTGTCACATGAGCCTGCTGCATCTCAGCATCTCAGAATTGTGAAATGGGGGAAAAACTGAGGAGACCCCTGGGGTTAGTTGATCACTTTAGGACTGGGAATGTACTGTATTAATATTTAATGCTGTAAGGTTCTTTTAACAGTTCTATCTCTCATATTTGCCACAAAATTTAGACAGGATTAACAAGGTCCTCAGTGACTTTTTCACTAGCAGTAACAGAGGGGACAGAAGAGGTAATAGAGAAAATAACAGAAAGTACTTGATAGGTGGCTTCGACCTCTGTATGGCAGCAGGGAGGAAATGCTGGCATTACAAACTACATTTTTGTATGAGCTCATTCATCTGGCTTCTCTCTTTCCTCAGGTCATTTGTTAGCTGGTGTGTGATGGGTCTTTAACTTCCTAAATTCTCTTAGGCTTCTTCTTCTGTAATTTATTTTTGATTTTGTAACCACAATGATAAGGTACATTTTTTACTGAAATCACAATGATTTGTCAATTGATACCAACATTTGTTTCAGTTTTAACTGAAATATTAATGTGATAATAAGCTTTTGGGAAATCCAGTTCTGGAAGAGCTCCAACTTTTATTTTCCTTCCTTTATTGTGCAAATCAGTGACTTTTTCATTTGAGGCATTTCTGGAAACTGAGCAGTTCCATAAAGATTTATATATGTGTACAGATTTTATATCTTGCTCAGGAAATAGGTGGTATCTTTTATGTTTAAGGCACAAAAATGATTTAAGAGAAATTTTGTGTGATGAGACACATTGTTTGTGCTTCCCTGCAAATGGAATTTATTGTCTCAATTCTCTTTCAGCCAGTGGTGGGGTGAATAGTCAGGGTGTAACCTCAGACCTGTGCTGGATGTTGGGTGTTTAACACACATTGATCTGAACCTTTTCTTTCCTTTTCCCCACTTTTTTGTTCCTGGAACCATTACAGATTGCTTTGCATTTGTTCATCTCTCTCAGGGCACACGTGCAATATGGGGCTGCCACGTGAGGTTTGTCCCATGCATCCCCAAAACTGAGTTTTCCAGAACACTCAAGGTCCCATCTTTTGGGTGGTAACTGGTCACAAATGTGGTTTTTTTTTAAATCAAACTCCTGTTTATGTGCCTAGCCAGAACTGGGGAGTCTCCTACAGCTCCAGGCAAAAACATACAAGCACTTGTTGGGCAACTTCCAGTTGCAAGCACTGATCTTCCAAAAGCTGTATGTACATGTGTTACACACTAATTATTGCAGCTGCCAGGAAATAAAGCACTTGAGCTTTACTGATGGGCACTTCATGTGTCTCATGGGCTCCTTTCTAAAAAACACCCCAGCTTTGGCAGTAAGTAGAGCAGGTTAGAAGAACAAAAGAAGTAACTGTGAGTTTCCCCCTAAGAGTTTGCTTTTGCCTGATGAGACCAATCTGAACATGTAAATTACATTCAGTACTTTATTTTTACTTCAGCATTTCCCTTCAGCCAGAAGGCAGCAGTGATGGATAAGAAACCTGTGCACAGCACAGTTTCACCTGTGACATCTTTGCAAACTTCAGCTCGTGTTTCCTCCCCTGCTTCACTGGACTTTTCTCCTGCTGAGCACAAAGCTCTGGAGGACACCAAGCTCTCCAGCAGGGTGCTGACTCCTCTCCCCACGGATCCCATGGCAACTCCTGATGTTTCTCCTCGAGCCTCTCCAGCCCCTCTTGTCAAACCTGCCCAAGAGGTTTCCATTAAAGAGGCAGTGAGCGTGTTTTGTGAAATGGAGAGGATCGTCCTTGCCATCCAGAAGAGGTTCTTGCAGCAGGAGTCTATCCCAGAGAGTTCCCTGTTCCTGGGGCAGCCTGGCTGCAATGTGAGCACCAGCAATGGCACCCACGTTGTGCTGCAGGCGGGCTGGAGCGACTGTGGCACCCAGGTTGAGACTGTAAGTCCTCTGATCAAGGGAATGCAAAAAGCTCTGGAGCACTTTATTTCTCCTTCAGGAGGGGAGGGGAAGAGGCAGATCCTTAGCTAGGTGTACAGTGTATTAGTTGCTGAACTTCTTTTGGAGAAAGAAATTCCCTTCCTGTGATGAAAAGTTACCTCTCAGTGTGTGATGAGAAGCACCAAAGAGAATTGGAATCGTTGAGGTTAGGCAGCAAAATTCAAGGGCCTCTCCAAACTGAGTGTCACTTCCCATGCCTCTTCTGGGTTCCCTTTGTAGCTGTCTTTTCTTAAAAATAATTTTACCATCTCATGCTGACAAATACTTCAATAGCTACCAGTAGTGAGGACAAAGAGTGAGAGCACTCTTTGGATCCCAAACTGATGGCTATGTTCAGACCATGCCAAAGAACAGAAACTCCCTTCTGGAGAAATGACCACTGCTAAGGAATGATCATTGCCCCATCTCTGGAAGTGTTCAAGACCAGGCTGGTTGGGGCTCTGGGGAACCTGGTCTAGTGGAAGATGTCCTTGCCCATGACAAGGGATTTAGAATTTAATGATTATAAAGATCCCTTCCAGCCAAAGCTATTCTGTGATTCCATGATACTATGCTATGACAAAAAGGAAAAGGAGGAAGACTGGTGTATTTTCTTTGCTTTCCTGTAAATCACCAAAGATACTGAGGTTTAATCTGTTTGAGTTTTGCTGTCAGGAGAAAACCCAAGCACCTGAAGCTGGAAAGCTCTGGTACAACCCTGGAAATAGTGATGTGTTTTCTCCTTTCTGTGCTGCAGAACACAACTACTACCGTGGTGAAAACCATCCCTTTGGAACGATGCTCCTGCTCAGGGAGTGATCCACCACTTGAATGTTGCCAGTCTCATCCACTGTGTGTTTCAAAATGATGTCCTGACTTCCTCTGGGCACACTGAAGAAGGGTGAGGAACAACTCTCTGCTTTGAACTCTGCTGAGTGGCTGAATGCTGCTGCACTGGGAAAACCCCCAGGGTACAGTGACAGCATTGGCAGCAGACTGCCATGCTGGGAGTCCTGTGCTCAGAGTGATGCCTTAAGTTTTAATTTTCTATTTTTCTGATCCTGAACTGCATTAGTGTATAACTCTGAACTCCATATGGAGTGTTAGTGAGCTCTCTTCACAGTTTGGTCAGACAAAACAATCCTTCCAGGCCTGGGAGCCAGGGTCACCATCACAGCCTCAGGCCTGAAAAGTATAAACAAAAGTAAGTTATGGGGAAGCAAACCAGGGGAATGTGACTTCATTACCTGAAGCTGTAATTGGACAATTAACTTCTGGTATGAAAACAGATCATATTTATATCTGCCCAAAAAACTTGTGACCATCTTGGGTGCAGCCTCTGCCAGGCTGCTGCACTGTCCCAAGGTCTATCTGTTAAAGGCCTTTAATAAATATCTACTCTATTCTCTAGCTCTGTCCAGCCTCTGTTCTAGGTAGCCAGTCCAAGGCATCAAGGAGATCCCTGCTATGTGCTTCTCTCCTACTCCAACTAATCTGCCTGTAGATCCAACCTGCTTGGCTTTTACCTGGCTAAACCACAGGTGAAAATAAACCTTTGGGAACTGCTGGTTCAGGAGTCAGAATTCCTGCCTCCTCATTGCCTTCCTGGGCAATCCCTTGTAGCAATAACAGCATTTTCCTGCTTTTGGGACATATCAGTTGTGTATCTTTCCAGCTGATGTGGACCTGCAGATTGCTATGTATCAGGTTGCTGTTTGGCTTCTGAGATTGGCAGTTTTTATCCCCTCACAAATCCTTTTTTGATCAACTTGACAAACAGAAGATACATAATGCAAATACTTTTTATGTTGTGGAAGGCCTCACCTTCAAGAAATATGGAATCAGAGCCACAATTCACAGAAAATCAAGGCTGTGCTGACAGAAGATGTGACAGCACAAGCCTTTCTCCCATGGGGAGTGTCCAAGTGCACCTCCTCTCTTTCCTATCATCGTGCTTAAACTATTGGCACCAAATCCAGTTTCTGTTTCCTAGCTCTGTCTAGAGATTGTGTTTTCCTTTCTATTCCCCAGCAAAGTCTTGTCAGGCCTCTTTTGTTTGAGCTCTATAATTTTCTCATGCCTTTTACTTTCTGTTCAGATTTTTCCTGTCTCATTTTTTTGGCTCTTGTCATTTGCACTAAGCTTTTACTGTCCTTATTTTGAGCTTTCAGAGAGCTTGTTCCCTTTCTGCTCCACTCAGGTATTCTCTCTGCCCTATTTGAATTGCTGAGACCACTCTTTGCATTTTCCCACTTGTGTTTCCATGCTCTATGCCTTGCCAGATGAAAACTCAATGCATTTTCACCTTTCCTTTTGAACAGTGCCCTGCCATCCTGGACTGCAGATAACCCTTCACTGTTTAAATATGTGAAAAAAGGCACTGATTTAGGGCTTGCAGAACCTTACAGTCAAATTTGTGGTCTTTAAAAAAGAATAATTGATTTTTCAGACTTTACACCATCTTTGAGGATTTGCATGGATCTGGACATTTCAGAACAGAAATGCAGCTGTTCGTTGGAAACTCCCCAGTCCCCAAAAATTTCAGCATCTCTGCCAGTGAGGATGTGCTGATCGAAGTGGGGATGCAGAGGGCAGAAAACAAGCTCAAGGTGGTTCTCACTGACTGCTGGGCCACTCCAACCAATAATTCAGTGGATCCCCTGTCATTTGTTTTTATCAGCAACAGGTACAGCAATGCCATTTGCAAATACAATGAGCCATACCTTAGGTTTTACAGTGGTACTGACTAATAATATGTCATATTTTAAATGCCTTTTATGTGTGTTCTCATCATTGACATGCATGGTCCCTTTCTATTTGGCCTGGCTACACCTTCTTTGAACAAGAAAGGTAGCTATGAAAAGGGATTTCAAAGGGCTATGTGGAAGTTTTTTTGAGTTTGGTTGTCTTCCTTACAGTTTTGTGAGGGAATTTTGCTTTTAACCTGAAGAAATCACTTGAAGTTGATTTTGGCAGTCAGTAGTGAAAGAGCATTTGAGAAGTGGTGCTTTATCTCCTTCTCTATGGTTCAGAGTTTTCTCTGTGGTTTCAGCTTTATCAAGAGTTTATGTGCCTCTTGTCAGCAAAGAAATATGTTATTTAATTCCTCACATATTAAAGCAGCTTCTGGTGAAGGAGGAGGTTTGTTCATATCTGGATCCCTGATCTCACCCCAATGTCATTTTTCTTAGGCTCTGCTGCCACCTTAAAATAGAGGATAATATTTTTGCTTGGTAACAAAATCTAGTCCTTTAAATTTGATGGGTTTTTTTCAATTTGTGTTTGGTGAAGCCAAGTTTAAATCCTTCCTTCTGTTAGTCTTTCCCTTCTCTTCCAACTTTCCAACCACTTCTCAATCTCCTGTTTTACTTGGTTACTGTGAGAATAAAGCAGCAAACAGCCCCTTATCACCACTGCACTGCCAGAGCTGCTTCATGAAGGGTCTGGCTGTGGCTTCATAAAGAAAAAAAGCCTTAAAACCCAAGTTCTGTGCTGTAACCAAAACCTGCCTTCTCTAGCCTTAGCTGCTCTGTATGGCTTTTGTCTCCCTTTTCAGCTGTCCCATCCCAAATACTTACACCATGCTGCTGGAAAATGGGAATTCAAGCAAAGCTCAGTTTAAGATGAAAGTTTTTTCCTTGGTCAACAACTCTGTGGTTTACTTACACTGCAGAATTCGTATTTGTTTGGAGTCACCAGGAAGCACCTGCAGGACTGTAAGTGTTTTGCTCTGATATGCTGTTTCCCCCTCCCCAAAAATATATTTTTTCTCAGTGCCATATGGAGTCCTGCAGTGGAATGGAAGGAGTAATATTTCCAAACAAGGTTTAAAAAAACTCCTGAGGTTTTCTTTGTTCTCTGCTGAGAACAGAGAGGAGTGGGGAAACACTACAACGATATGGAAGTGTTACCTTTTCTTCCTGTTGCTCATCCTCCTAGAAAAAAGCATGGAGCTTTCACTCATTTTAAGGATGACTAAAAAGCAATGAAGTTAGGCTGGGTAGAAAAGTATCAGCTCAGATGGATGTGTCACAAAATAGGAACTCCCAGGGTGGCAGTGTCAGAAGAATGCCTGAGTAAATTTATATATTTTTCTGTCCTTTTTTTTCTTATCCCCTACAGATTTGCTTCGTCAACTGAGAGTTTAGGTGCCAGGAAAGGAAGCTCAGTGTCAGGGCTGTGATTTTAATAGAGTTTATTATGGCTGTTTAAAGCAATAAACCAAGCCATGTTCTGATAAGAACTCAAGTTTTTAATTGTCTATGCTACAAAGCATTGCATTGTCTTTTTACTTGCAAGTGATACACAGTTTATCTAAAAATGCATTGCTACCACAGAAATAAGCCACCAGTTAAACATATTTTTTCTTTTTTTTCTTACTAGCCGACTCTTGGGAATTCTCCTCTTCCTTTGCCAACCTTCCTGGCTCTTTTTCTATTAAGGATGTTTTCATTAGCAGTTTGGTGTTCCCCCATTGTTTAACACTTTCCTCTAGCTCTAAATAACACAGTTTAAACCCATTATAAAGCAAATGATCTCTTCCTAAAGGATTTAAAAAGGCTACCAGAAGATGCTTGTTTCCTTTCTCAAAGTATAAGACTTCCTCCAGATTAAAAAAAAAAAAAAAACCCAAAAAAAAAAAAAGTAGGGACAGGAAACATGACTGACAATGGTAAGATGGCTCCAGTTTTTGCAGCAGAATATGAGCATAAATATATATAGGATGCATTGTTCTTTCTCCTGTGTAAAATTTACCCTTATGAGAAGTCATGAATTCAGTGTCTTTGAGGCTAAATTGTGATGTGGGAAGGACAAGTACCAGGCACATCTACACAGGGTGAGCAATGGTTTTTACAAAGAAGGGAGGAGGAGCTGCAGAAGGTGCAAAGATCAAGGAAGATGAGCAATGTGTATTTTAAATATATTTGCAAATATATTTGTATATTTGTAAATAATGTAAGATGGCTGGGAAAGTGCTCTGGGTCTGGGATCTGACCCCTGATCTGTTACTCTGGGCAAGAGTGACTCTCTTCAGGGCAGGTTTAGCTCAGCTTTTCACCCACACACTCGATATTTACATCTTGTTTTATTTCTTCTTACTCAGTTTATTTATTCCTTGTTTTCTCTGTGGAAAAGAGTAAGGTGCTCTAAAGTTAAGAGTTGAAAGAAATGGACTGGCTGAGGAGAAAAGTAGTGAGAAATGAGTAAGAAAAATTACTTTGAATGGGAAGAGGAGTGATGTGCCACCACCATGCAGATGTTTGGTGGAATGTGGCTGCTCCATGGCCATGTGGAACCAAAAATTCATTGCCATCAGTGAGCAACTACATAAATGTTGTTCTTTAATGGCTTCACCTATCTGGGAAAGCTATTTGAGAGCAGACCAAACTCATAAATCACTACGTGGTGTGTTTTTCTGGGGACTGGCCCAGCTGAAGACACTGTTGCTGGCAGTGGATTGTAGAGGTTTTCCAGTGCAGCCAGAACTGGTAACACTGGTGAGACATTCTGGTGTAAACAAGCTGGTGAGACACCCTGCTGATTTTGCTGATCGTGGTATGATGCTTCCATTTCTCTGGGGTTTTTTGTGCCCTCCCAGGACAGCCACAGTACCCTTTGAATAATGCCAGTAGCTTTTGGTTCCTATCAGGGACTTTAGGCTGTGACTTAAAACAAAAAGGCAGCAAACAAAAAAAGGGAAATGCTCAGAAAATGTCTGTGCAAGTGCTGCTCACACAGAGCTGAAGCATCTGATCCCCAGCATCCCACAGGATAGGGATTCCACCCTTGTAGCTCCCAGATTAGTGGTTCACATGTCACTGAGGTTGTGGGCAGCTTCAGAATGACACACAGCTCAGCAGGGTCTGAAAGCTGCTGCTGCTTTTGCTGGTGCTGGTTGCAGTATCTGCCCTGCCTGCCATGGGCAGCAGAAACATCCAAACAAAAGTGCTTGCAAAACCCTGGCATTAGTGATAAATTTATTCTCTCATAAGGTTTCTCTAAAATAAGCAGAAAGTTAATGAAAAGGTTGTCTGTGTGAAACGTCTGTTCACAGCAGTGTGTTCCAGTGTGACTAATTCCAGATTTTATACTGATTTTTCCCTGATGCCATTTCTTTTGGACTTCTTTTTTGGTGCTAATTTCAGTTTAATAGAGCATAACATTAAGAAACAAAAGCCCAATGGTGAGAGCAGCACTGGGCATCCACAGGCTCATCAGAAGGCTTTGTACTTTGAGTTAGTAATGCACCTAACTTACTGGAGTTTGAATTGATCATTGCAGAGGTGCCATGCAAGGGCTCGGCTCCTGAAGGCTGGAGAAACCATTGCCCTGCACAGAGCATCCTGGGGACCTCTGTGGAAATCAGCTGGTGAGTTGTGAAGAATTATCATGCCAAGGTTATTTTGTGCTGGCAAAGGAACCTGAAGGCCTGTGACACACAGGGATTTTGTGCCCCTCTCTATTCCTGGGGAGCAGGTGTTCCTGCTGGAGCCACGTGGAGAAGCAGGTGCCCTCCTCAGAGCAGGGACTGTGTCAGTTGTCAAGGAAATGTAGAAAGGAAGATAAACTGCTTTCTGTGTGGCTGTTTGCACAGGGTAACAAGTGCAACAACCACAAAATCAAACAATTATTTCAATTGTAAAGTGTGAAAGTGGAATCGATCTTTTGGATTGCAATCAGTTTTCCAAGTGTTTACACTGCTGTTGGTCTGCAATTATTTTGGGCTCTGAAGTCCCAAATTAAAGGATGTAAGAGATTTTATTGTGTTTCCTTTGGCTTCCTGGTACTGACTTCATTACCATGGTGAGGGGAAGTGGCAGAGCACAGCTGATGCACAGCACCCTTGGTTAATTTGGTGCAGCACAGGTTAATTGAGGGCAAACACCAGCACTAGGGACAAGCAAGGTCTGATTTGTTA
The DNA here is from genome assembly GCA_034336665.1 of Luscinia megarhynchos. Taxonomy (NCBI): domain Eukaryota; kingdom Metazoa; phylum Chordata; class Aves; order Passeriformes; family Muscicapidae; genus Luscinia; species Luscinia megarhynchos. The sequence goes on from JAPFBE010000003.1 coordinate 4,892,670, forward strand.
TGCACCTGCTTTTCCTGGATTGAACCTGAGTGATGCTTTCAAGGGCACCTGTGGTCTCTCATGTTTTCAGTCATTTGTCCCCCTCCAGCTTCACATTTATAACTTCTTAACATAAAACACCCATTGAGAGTGTTTTGGCTCACCAATATCAGAGTCTTAAATCGTGGCTACCATGGATAGACAGTCCATAATGTTCTTTTGGACCTAAGAACTGACTCTGACTTAGAAGAATAAGGATGTATGCTTCTTCCATTAAATGGTCAGTTCAAATAGTGCTCATTTCTGAATTAGTTCTTAAAAAAAAAACGAAGCAATTAATGCAGCTTTCTTTGTTTAGCTCTTACAAGAAGTAGCTCCCACTCCCATTTTTGCTGGAGATCCTGATTCATTTCTAATTTTGAAAAATTGCCATTTCCCAAAAGAGTGTCTGGTGAGGGAATCTTTCTTTGAGTTGTACTTAATTGATTTCTAGGCAGCATTTTGGATGCTGTCCCTTATTTCTAGTTTGGATAATCACACCACATTATAAGTGATTTACATCTCTGTGTTGAAGGGGATAACATTATGATGTCAGGTAATAAGAGGTGTAAGTGCTGCAGTGAAACATGAAAAACTTTACCTGCTCTGCCAACACTTGGTCACATGTTTTGGCAAAGGCCACTGTTCCATGTCCTCAGGAGGGCCTGCTCTTGTCTGGCTACAGGCTGCAATTTCCACTGTGCATGTTCCACTTTATTCCTTTGTTTTATGCTGAAATTCAAAAATGAGACTGAATACATTACACAGCACTGCTTTGGCCTGCCTTGGAATGATGCCCTGGGTGTTCTATAGCTTGAGCACTGCTCTTACTGACCTCTGTGGCTGCCAGCAGTGCCCTTTGGCCAAAAATCTTGTCTCTAATTGCAGGCAAGTGTGCAGTGGTATTTATCTTCTGTGTGCCTCAGGTACCACACAATGCCTGACAAAACAAGTGCTGTGCTGAAAATGTAAGCAAACAAATGCATGTTTTTGTAGGGGCATGGAGCCTTTGCAGGAAGGAATTATAGGAACTTGTACAAACATGAAGAGAGGCATCAAAATAAAGGGGCAGGGGCTTCTGCTTGCAGATTTGGGCAAATATATGGAAGTGGTAAAAAGGGAACCAGGAGAATTCTGTCTGTGATCTGTGGTGCATTGGGAGGCAGTTGGCAATGTGGGACTTGACTCTTGCCCACACTGGGGCATTTGGTTTGTTCTTTCCTTCCCCTCTGAGTCTGGGTGCTCTCCCAGCAGAGCACAGAAGTGCTGCAGGTCCTGTGCCCTGTCTGCCAGATTTGTGCAGACACTGCAGACAGCCTCAGGCTGCTCAGCTGGCTCTGAGTGACTGCTCAGGTGCAGCACTGAGCCCGTGGTGACCAAGCCAGTGTCACTCCACTGGCCACCCCAGCCTCATCTCTGCTGGCTCAGCTGGCAGCTTAGAGACCCAGCACACACAGAGAATCCTTCCCCACATACTCTGTGTTTGAAGAACAGTTACATATGTGATAAAAGCAAATCAAGTAGTGTTTATAATCATAGATGAATAGAGGCAGGATGAAGATAGGGGAATGCTTCACCTATAAAGTACTTCTGAAAGTAAGGCAGCATTAAGTCACCAGTATTAATTCTTTAATTCTTACTTTAGCTGAAAATCACACTCTTGTCTGCAGGGACTCTACACTGGTATGTAAAAGGAGAACATGGTCTGTCCTCACACCCTTTCCATGACCATCACCCTCCCAGAAGGCTGATACACTTATGAGCACAGTTCTGTACTGGCATGTTGGCTAATTGATATGCAGGGCTTGTTTCACTCCTCAGTAAAAGATTTAGGAATTTCAAATTTTTTTCTTTTACTCCTTGATTTTATTTTATTTTTTTAAGCATCTGATTCGAAGAGAGAGAAGAAAGCTGGAATGGGAATTGGACACATCATCCTCATAGCCCTTGCTGTGTTTGGTTTTGTGCTGGGAGTTGTGACCCTTCTCATCTTCCAGTACCAGCGAAAGACAGGAAGATACAACCTCAGGATCAAGTCTGACAACTTCAGCTACCAAGTGTTCTATGATTAGTGATTCACAGATTACCACATGTAAGTACTGAATTATGATCAGTAATAATTATTATGAATTATTGCATTTTTAGCTACTTATCTCTTCCTGAAAGGGTGAAATACTTGTAGATGACCATCTTTTACATGAGATTATTTGAACCTGCTGTCCTTTTTGCTGCGGGTAAAGACCATATAAGTAAGAAAGAAATTCTTAGTGTCCTTCCCTCTTTTCATATTATGCAAACTACAAGAGGAGGAAGACAGCTTTGTGTCCTTCATCTTCCTTCATGGCTTTGATCTCAGAGTAAATGGCACATCACTTTAGAAAACACCAATAAGCATTTCCACAAAAAAAGCCATATAATTTTTAGGTTTGAACCAGTGACTAGTGTAATACTGGAGAGAAACTGTACCACTCTCCTTATAAATTTTCCTCAGAAGTTATCCCTTTCTGCAAAAGCTTGGGCTTAGTTATTATTTTTTGAGAAAGTAGTGGGAGGTTAAACATAAAGAGCTTGAAATATTGAAATGCATAAGCAGTGCTCACATGTGCCTGCAGAGAGGCTGAAAACACAGCTCTGAGGAGAATTAACCACTGCCAGGTGGTCTGCCTCTGGAATTGGGAGGATACCACAGGATTCAGCACTTTTTCTGTGAAATTAGACTGTTCTAGCAGCTCAGTATCATTTGCATGCTTGTCTTTTTAAGAGGAGGAGAGAGAAGTGAGAAAGCTGGCAGGCAGAGAAACAACACCTAACACCACTTCACAGCTCAAGGATGTTTGCTGTGGATCAAATTCTGTTCCTGGAAACAGGTTTATTTGCAATTATTGCCAGAGTCAGTCAGTAACCCTTCCCTGGTGCAGGGATCCTCCCACAGGACAATGCCATGGCCTCAGTAAGTGGCATTTGCAGATAATTAATTTCAATTCACTGAGCACAGTAATGTTCAATATACACCTCAGGCAAAGGCAGGCAACACTATCCCTGCTTTGTCTTGAGTGACCACATTTAGCTATATTTCCCTGTCTTTCATTCCACCTTCTTATCCATCTCTGGGCAGCTCCTGGGAGATGGCTGCAGGTGAGGGAGATGCTCTGGTGGCTTCCCAAGGGCTGGATGTGTCAGGAGTCCCAAGGGAAGGTACCCAGGACTCCTTGGTACAACTCCAGCAGCTGTAGTTTCATCAGGGATACAAATCCCACCAGCCAGCATAAAGGGCATATTGAGGTTCATTGAATTAAAACCTACACATGAAATCTCTGAGTGTCTCCACAGAGCAAGGAAAGGCTTCTCTTGCATTCATCATTCTGCTTGCATGAGCAATACCTCGTTGTAATGGGAATTCTGGAGTTGTGCAAAGAGGTTGTAGCATAAAGGATACTGTCAGGCTCAGAACACTTCTACATCATGGTGGAGTCTCAGTTAATGGCTGCTTTTTGGAGCTGGAACTACTCAGTTCTCCTTTCCAATGTATTTACTGCCTTTGGAAGGGAGTTGATTACCTGGCTCAATCCTGATTAATTTGGTTTATATTTTTTTTCCTAGTGGGATCATATCACATGGAGAACTGAAGTTTGTCTTCACTCAACATTTGGCTTTCCTTGCTTTACACAACACTGACTCTTTAAATTAATGTAATATATAAAAGGCTTCTATACCCCTTTCTCCCTTCCACCTCTTTTTTCCGTAGCAATCTGGTTCTTCCCTGGTATCCTAAGAACTCTTTGTGACAACAGCTCCAGGTTGAAGTGAATTTTGGCAGTTTTTCCATTGATAAAATAGAAGAGAAGAAAACAAAGACATCTGGCTCCCTCTTCAAGTTCCAAGATCTGTTTTTCTCACTCTGACATATCACTATGTGCTCATATTAGCATCACTTGTGCCATTAATATTGACAAGCTGCATGTTTCTATTTAAGGAAGTAAATCAGCAAACCCTCAGAGAGATCTCTTTTTCAGTTTGTAATTTGCTATTTACTCAGGGTGAGGTTGAAACTTTGAACTGCAATGGCGTTGAAGACCTAATTGTGCAATGTCTTAAGTATACAGAAACTGGGGAACAAGCATTGGATTTGCCACCAAGTAAGGAAAAGCCACTGTGGATCTGGGGTTTAACCTACTCAGGGTGTTCTTCAGCATGAGTTTTTAAATTTGATTCATTCTGTAATAGACAAGGATTCAGTGGAAAAGAAAGAAAGAAAAAAAAAATAAACTATTTATGTTGCTGGCAGCCCATGTTTTTCCAGATATATCAATTGGTGCCTATGTATTCTGCTTAATTAGATCCTAATGATTGTGCAGCCAAGCACACAGTGCTGCCCACCTAAGTGAGAGCTCTCCAATTGCAAATGAAGAGTTGTAAATTTGACCTGAATTTTGCCTGGCTGCAAGACCATCAGTGCAGCAGTTTACATGGTCCATTGGGTACAACAATAGTCTGTTCAGCTGGATAAACTGGAGCAAAAATTTCTTCCACTCAGTCAGCATCTCCAGCAGGGCTCTTTCCTGGGCTGCTCTTCTCTGCTGCCCCAAATCTCCACCTCAGTGAGTGTTTTGGGAGGTGAAGAGGTGTCAATAACTTGTCCCACCAGCCCCTGGTTCTGTTTGCTGCAGTCACTCCTCCTACACAGTGATAATCTGCTGTGCCTGGGTCACATCTAATCTGGTAATTTATAAAAAACAATTTCCTCCTTAAGATCAATGGACACCATTATAAATAACACTTAGTGGAAATTGGTCCTTAGCTTGAAGTCATGTTTCTAGCAGTTCTGGATGGCACTGAGGTGGTGATATTTGGGTACAGAATAGCATAGGAAAGTGGCTTTTCTATCCTCCTAGTCCAATTTCTATTAGGTAGTAAGACTACTGGGTAAAAGACTTCCACATTTTGCAAAAGGTTGTACTGATTGATTTTAGAGCTTTTATATATACCTGTTAAATATATCAATAAATTTCAGAGTAATCCTTTGCATTCTGCTTTAGATTCAAGGGACTCTGTAAGGAGTAAGACACTTTGACTCATCTTTTCCTTATGGAAATAAGAGCGACCAGATCCTGATCTTATTAAAAAAATAAAAAATCCATTTAGTTGTAAGTGGTGAAACTATAAATTATCTTCACAGTCTTAGTATGATGAACATGGAGTCATAGAATGGTTTGGGTTGGAGGGGATCTTAAAGACCAATTAGCTCCAAGTCCCTGCCATGGACAGGGACACCTTCCACTATCCCAGGTTGCTCAGAGCCCCATCCAGCCTGGTCTTAGACACTTCCAGGGATGAGGAGTCCACAACTTCTTGGGACAGCAATATAACCATTAGTTCTTTTTATGCAGGAGTCTCTTAAATTTTGCTCAATTTGCTGTCAAATGTGAAATGTGTTTGCCTTCTGCACTCAGTGACAGGATCAGCTATTTTACTATAAATACTTTTCTAGTTTTTAGTACTTACAATCCTGAACTTCTTGGAGGGGACAGGATTAGAGATCTGCCTGTTGATTTTGGTGGAGCTATGCCATTTTCAAAAGCTGAGCACTACTTCTCAGCATGAAATGTGAATCAGTAGCTTGTACTTGATACCTTGCAGGTTTGGCAGAAGCTGTTATTTGTGACTGAGTCTGTTTATAAAAATTTTGGTATCTTAATAAAAGTATCTTAATAAACTTACTGTTGACTTCTGTACTGTTAGGTTTTCCTGTGTGATTTAGTCACAGGTATTAAAGATGTACACTTGGTGGATGTGGCAGCTTCTGACCTGTTCTAGTATCAGTATAAGGTTCAGAAATCACTGAAAACATGATAGAGGACCTTATCCAAGCCCCAGTGAACTGCAGTTACCACCAACTATATACCTGTACCTCCTCAGGGTCTCTTTCATCATCTTTGCTTTGGTTTCATCCTTTTCAGCAGAGACAACCAAAAGAGCATTCAGCATCCCCAGTCCAATTTATTGCAACAGTGTGTTGATTCAATCTGAAACTACTGTCACACCATCCTCCCCAGGTGTTTAATTTGCACAGTTCTGGCAGCTGCTCCAAAAGAATTGAGTGCTCTTTGCTTGAATAAATAGTTTCTTAAAGAGTGGCCAGCTTTTCACAGCTCCTTTATCCCTGAAGGAAGTTGTCCAGGGGGTCCCATCCACTGATTCCTTAAACAATTGAAAGTTTGGTCTTCTAAAATTCAGTGCTCTGACTCTTTGCCTGACCTATATCCCTCAGGCTTGTGAAACCCACCAGGGCATGATCACTGCAGCCCAGGCTGCTGCCAATATTGACATTTCTGCCATTTAAAAACATAAATGTAAATAGATAAACATATAAATAAATAACAACAAAGCTCCCAACATTTATTTTATCTCTGCTGGTAAGCAAGAGGGGTAGTAATGCTTCCTCTCTTTTTGTCCTATCACCTGGATTAAGAAATTAGGCTCATTGTGTCCAAGAGCCTCATAAATTGCTTTCATATCCCTGTGCTGTTCTTTTCCTTTTGTCAAAGACAAAAATTTAGCTTTGCCCATATTTTATTCTTTCAACTAAGCACTGCCTCTAAATAATTATTTAAAGCAATGGATGAAAAATACATAGAAATGAAGATTTAGTTTTGACTTCTCACACTTTCCTAAGAACCACTTTAAGCCAGAGCTGTGCATGTCTAATGCCCCCATTGTTCACTGCTGACACCTGATGCAAAACACTCATCACTATTCCTTTCCCCCATATTATAATGCTGCCAAATTCTGGTCCCAGTGGGGTTGGTAAAAATCTGAGATACTGGAAAATTTCCTCATCCATTAAATTATAAACAAGACAGGTTTTTAATGCCTGTTTGGAAAGGTTTCTTGCAGGCTGAGGAAGGAAGCAAAGGAACTGAAAAAGTTTGGCTGCAATTGATGTAAAACCATGATGTTGACTGTGATTTAGTCCTAAGCTTAGATCAGAGAGCCTCCTAATGGCTTCCCTGATCCACAGGCAGAAATTTCCCTGCCTCTCCTGCCTTCCTTTCCCCAATGACTTTTCCTCTGAAATCCACAGAAGGAAAAGCTTCAGAGACCTGACACAAATATTTACACACTCAATCATAGTGTAAGTGTAAAAGGAGAATTGAGAAAAAGCCAGAATATTTGGAGATGGCAAGGAAAAGATCAGAGTAATGAAGTTCAAATTCTGTATGGAAGTTTCACTAATCAGACATTGGTGTAGTGCTTGCAATGGATCTCAAAACATCCACTCACAATATTTTGTTCAAATCAGCTGGTGTTCAATCCTCTCCATGATAAAGGCTAAAAGAATTAGGATGGTCAGGGTAAATGAGTGTTTCTGCCTAGAAACTAGATTTGGTGAAATCATAACTGTAAGGAATGAAAAATATTAATTTTATCCAACTATCTTTTTGTATATTTAGGTATGTGTTAGAGAAAGCTAAGCACATTTAGGAATACTGCAATTTTATGGTGCAGAGAGATTAATTTGAGCTCATCTTTTTCCCTTTTTCTGTCCCTGTCCTTACAGAGGAAATATTAGTAAAAGTGATTTTTTTCTAGGTAATTTTCTCACATATAAAATACTTAATACCTTCTGGAAAATTACAAGTATTTGTAGGAACAGGTGAAGTAATAAACTTTTATTTAAACAGTGGTTTTCTCCTTTTCCTGCTTTACTACAGAAGTAATCAATTTCAAAAGAAAAGTGGCATTTTTCTTCCATGGTATTTCTGTTTAAATTCATAAAGAACAGAATCATTTGGCAGCTGCTTTTCTTTGAGTTGTTGAGTGTCTGGTTTTGTAACTCTGAGGAGGACCAGAACCTAAGGAAAATGAGAAGGGAAAACAAGCTTTAGTTACTTTATTGCTGATGCAAGGGAATATTTGGCAAATTGCTGCATGGACTTTTACTCTTTCCTCACCTAGATCAAGCCTTGGGGAAAATCCAAGGAAAAAACTGATATAAGCATTGAGGAGTGCTTGGGGCCTCCAGGTAGGGAGTTGCTTTCCCTGGTATTTGGAGGCAGATCAGACATGGTTCAGTAGGATATGAGGAGCTGCATTCTCAGCAGGCTGACACAAATCCACCCCAAAAACCTTGCTGCCTTCAGGACTGTGGAGTGACTCTGAATTCCAAGAAGAGTCTGCCTTCTTGTCAGAGACATTTGGGTAGAATTTTCATTTAGGTATAATTATTCCAGCAAGCAATATCACTGCATCCTTGGGAATGTGCTGGCAGCTAATAACACTACTGACAGTGAATTCTTCATGGCTTATGCTTAGTAATACTGAAACTGCAAATCCACTCAGGAAATGTCTGGCTTTGCCTCTCAGAGTGTCTGCAGCTTTGATAAGGAATGTTGGCCACAAACAGTGCTCTCATTTATTAGCTGCCTTTGGCATCTGGCAATTTGAAAAGATGAAGGAAGGGATTCACAGCAATATTTTGAACAAATGCAGCTATTATGGGTACATGGAGACAGAAGAGTCATGTGTTTGTTCTCATGCCAACCTTGAGAGGCTGATTACTGAGTGTTACATATGAATAGTGCTCACAGGATTATTCCAGCACATTTAATTGTGCTCTGTATCATACCTGCCCAGTGAGCAAATTGTCCACTGGGTTATTGAGCCAAAAATGTGAAAATGTGGAGGAACTAGAATTCAGAATGTCATGTTTACTTAATCCAACTTTCATTTTTACAGAGCAGCTCTGAGGCCCCACCTTTGTGTGTGTCTGTAAGGAATACATCAGGAGTTACAGCTGAACAAGATGCTGTTTGCTTCTGGGCATGCTTTTATTGTCCCAGAAAGATTTCCAGCTGATAAATTGTTTGAGACTACATTTTGTAGCCCATATAAAAATCAGCTGGCTTAGTCACAGGAGATGGTAGATTACTGCTGCAAATTTCCTGAGTTTCTTGGCATTTGACTACCTGTTAGCATTTGTTTGACTAGCTCTTCATCTCCTTTTCATTTGAATTGCTACAGTCGTGACATTGAATTCTCTGTTTCCTGAAAATCTGTGAAAAGCATGATCTTGTGAAGTTTAGTCTCTTCCCTGAAAGGACATCTAACTCTCACCTGAGTTCTAGGCAAGCCAAAGCCAGTATGCCAGAAGTCCATCCTGTGTCTTTGTCCTATATCTTGGATGTCCTGTATCCTGCACTTCTCTTGTGAGACAGTGCTCCCAAAGATTTCACACTTCTTATGCTCTTAAGTATCTCTTCTGGTACTCCCTATACAGACTGGAGGCTGTGTGGCCTCTCTGAGAAAATACATACTTGGCATCTTCCAGGTTTTTTATTTCTAGCACTTCCCCCAGAATTCCATTTCTTAAACTGATACTGGGATTTTCATGGGATAAAACCATACACACCAGAGAAAGGAGCACCTGGGTGCCTATGCTATTGACTCACTGCCTTCCTTTGCTGTAACCACAGACAGAAGTGTCTTCCCATCCCATGTAACTGATATTCGTGCCATGTCTTAGTGTGCTGCATCTTTGCTCCTCCTGCTTTGAATTCCCCAGTGCCACTCAAATCCACTCAGCTGCTGTGACTGCCTCTGGCATTTGTCCCTGAGAGCAAGAGGTGACACACATTTATCTCACAGCAGCCTTCATTCAGGCCTGTGCAGGCATCTGCTCAACTTTTTCAAGGAAATTCAAAATTAAGAGATGCAGTTTGAAGTTAATGTGATGGTGCCTGGGCTTTTTGAAAGTGGGGTTTTGAGTGAAAATACAACCTCCCTTTGTGCAAGTTGCTGAAGTTAGAGGTAAATCTTCATGGCAGCTTCTTGCTGGAATTCCTGCTGCATTTGGCAGATGATGGATGAAGCAGGAGATAGAATAAAGGATAAAACAAGGCCTTAAATTGTTTCTGTGATTGTACAGCTTTTGTTTGTTTAGGAACAGTGACTGTCAGCTGAACAAACTGTATCAGTTTTCTAAAGACACCTGCTTGAAGTTTGTTTTCTTTCTCCACAAAGATGCAAACAGATTTGTCTCTATTTCAGCACTCCCTCGGGGAGTCAGAGGGACCCTGCTAACCTACATCTGACAGAATCCCTTAGGCATGCTCTGCACATTTACTGACACAGGTTTACTCAGGTTTTCTGTCTAGCTGCACACAAAATCTGCAATTACAGCTGCTGCAGTTAATAAGTGCTTTGTGGTGCCCTTGCAAACCAGCCTTACATTATTAACATGCCCAAGTAAAATCTCGTGGAAAGTTTTCCTGCATTTTCTCTGCCAACACAGCCTTGAGTAGTTCACTCAGCACAGCCATGTGAGTTGATGTTCTGTACCTGTTCCCCAGTTTTCTGAGCTCTCTTCTGGGAGCTCACAGTGGTGCCTTTGGCCTCTGCTCTTGGCTAGGAGAGGATCTGCAGTCACCAGCAGCAGCCCCTCACAGCTGTACACTTGTAAGCAGCTGTTTTGAATAGATTCACAGTGGGATTTGAACTGGCAGAGACCAGGAATCTGGCAGCTGATAAAACATCATTGTCTGAGATTACACCTGACCAAACACACCTTTCTTCCTGGAGATGCCCTGGTTGAGCATCAGCCACCCAGTCCCTGATCCCCTGGGCTGGCAGCAGTGGCTCCTCCTGCTGAAGGGAGGGCAGCCCTTCCTCTACCTTTTCACAGAGAAACTGTTTTCCCTCTTGCCAGCAGGGTTTGGGTTTGATTTTTTGCTAATCCTGCCATTGCTTTGCCATGTGGTATGGGAGCACCCAAGGCAGGCAGAGGATGCTGTGATGGTTCTCAGCCCTGGCACAGGTTGCTCAGACAAGCTGTGGATTCCCCATCTCTGGAAGTGTCCAAGGCCAGGCTGAATGGGGCTCTCAGAAACCTCCTCTAGTGGAAGGTGTCCCTGCCCATGGCAGAGGGTTGGAAACAGATGATCTTTACCCTTCCAACCCAAACCATTCAATCAATCTATGATTCTAAGTCCTAAAACTGATATCCTATGTTTAATTCCTGCCCTGTTGTGTGACACTGCAAAGAGAATTTCCTCCTTTTTTTTCACAGATTTCATAATCACAAAACCAGGGGGTGGCAGCTGTACTACACATGTCAAGGTGAGCCAGCACTGAGTTACCTGTGGACAAAGTGTTTCGTCACATTACTTCTTTGTCACATGATTTGACACTGATGCATTTTCCTTCCCAGCAGAAGGTGGAAGTTGTTCAGGATCTGAAACAAAAGTGTTGTTTCATTCTCAGTGCAGTGTTTCATTCTGCAATGAGAACTCTTCAGCAACCTGGCAAATTATTATGTTTATCAACCAAGCAGAAGAAGACACATAAATAACTGTTCAAAGTAGTTTGTAACCATGTCCCAAAAATAGCACAGGTTCTCACATTCTTTCCTGACAAACAATAAATGGTTTGGGGCTTTGGTAGTTTGTTTGTTGTTGTTGTTGTTGTTTTCCTGTTGTGACTATATTTATATGTCAAGTTTAAACTTCCTAAAGTATTTTATAATTTCTGCCATATTTTACAGCTTAATGACTTGCCATGTCCTGTCAGGGTACATTTACTACTGCACACTATATATCATATTCTTTTGTACCACAGACATATGTAAATTCTCAATGTTTGCCTTTAGTTGACAAAGGGATTTGCAGAGCCATGCAGAAGAAATTTATGTGTGATAAAGAAATCACACAAAACATACAAAGAGCATTTTTCCTAGGTGCCTGACCTGTAACTACCTCTTAAGGCTATGCAGAATTTTTTTACTCATTTCTCCACACCTTTTTCAAGCTCTTCCTTTAAAACAGCAACAGATACAACAATTCAATTGTTCAGTTTGTTGCTACTCACTGTGTGCTTTTATCTGATAAATACATGTTGCCTGTGGATTTCTCTGTTCTTTGCCCTGTGGCAAATACATTCCCACAGAAATCAAAGGACATGTCACTTTCTTTACAAAACTGGAAACTCAGTTATTTCTAAGCTTCTTCAAGTGGAAGTGGCTTCTGTAATATAGATCCTGTTCTGTGGCTTGAATCACTCAACTGAATAATACCATAATGAATAATGATCTGAATAATGCTCTTTGTATAAGAGCATGCAGTGATAGGATAAGGGGGAAGGGAAATCTTAACCTACTGTCCTTTAAAGGGAAGGACAATAGGTTTAGGTCGGATATTAGGAAGAAATTCTTCCCTGTGAGGGTGGTGAGGCACTGGAGCAGGTTGCCCAGAAAAGCTGTGGATACCCCTGGATCCCTGGAAGTGTTCAAGGTGAGGCTGGAGGGGGCTCTGAGCAGCCTGGGACTGTGGAAGGTGTCCCTGCCCTGGCAGGGTTTCAGAACTTAAGGCCCTTTCCAACCCAAACCATCCTATGATTCTGTGAAATAACTCATCTCTTATTGCAGCCAGTGGCACAATTTAAAAATTCACGGTCAGATGGGTTGAAGTCAAAGAGGAAAGGCAGCCCTCTATAGCTCACAGGATAACCTCTGGTAGAAGTGAAGGTACAAAGACTGGAGAAGGGGGTAGTGCAAGTCTTCATGCAGCTTTTCCTCTGCTGTGCACCTGAATCTACTCTCAGGAATACACCTGAATACACTCTCAGGAGACATTCCAGCCCATCTGTCCATGATCTCTCTGGAAGCCATCCCATGGACTGAAGAGGATTTGAGACCTGGTGCATGTGGGCAATATTTAGCTCTTCCAACTACTGCATTCACAGAGGTGGATGAGCTGGCATTTTGTACGTTCCCATATTTGTATGCAATGACAAATTTATTTACAACTGATCCTTAGAGATGACATAATTACTCTTTTTATAGTCCCAGCCTTTGTTGATAACCATCTGGTGAAGCTGTTGACTCTCTACTCACGTTGCTGCAGGGAATTTCCCAGGCTAGGGGGACAAGTCAAGGACAGACCTTAGTAGGTGTGTCATTATTTCTGTCCTTCCCTTCCTCATGTTTTCCCACTTTTAACCAGCTAGAAGGTGAACAGAAACATTCTTAACTAAAAGTGCACAATAGGTGTGCCTTTTTGAGGTATCTTGCTGTGTGATTACATCACTACTGAAAACTGCTTTTTCATTTCTGCTCATTCAAAACTCCTCTTCTCCTCCTCTTTCACAGACTCCTCTCCCTCTTCAGCCAACAATAGTTTGTTGGCTGAAAATACGTTGAAAATACTTTGAAAAACTGTAGAACTGAATTCTTGCAAGGCTGGAGTGTATCTGGTAAATTCACTACACCAGCAAGGTTAACCTACTCATGGTGTCAAGAAACCAGAGTTTGGGTGGTAAATCTCAACAAAACCAGAACCTGCTTGGTTTTATTCTTTTATACACAGAAAAGCAAAGATATTGATTACTTGGAGAAAGGAGGGAAAGCTTTGGGATATCAAGGGAGTTTGGAGAGCCAACCACAATGAGTCAGATCTCAGGCTTCATGTGATACCAGTGGATCCCTTCTGGAATCCTGCAAGAATATCTTTGGACTTAGTGGAGATAAGACCAGCCTAGGATAGAAAATATGTTTTTCCAGTCAGATAATGAACCTCTAAGTGCTCCTCCCTCCACCTCCTCTATTTCTGTACCAGCAGCAATAACAATAACTATAAATTTCAAGTGGCATGAGTTTGGGCAAGTGTTGCTTTCCAATACTATTATGCAGGAAATAAACAAAACCACAAACCTGTCTATAGATAAAGACAGATAATGAGACTCTTTTCCAGCCTGACCTCATGGAGACCTGCTGTGCTGTGAACTTTAGCCTGGAGATTGTTTTGTCCTGTGTACTCCTGGGAGCTGCTCTGCTTACCTGCCCCCAGGTGACCCAAAGCTCATGTGCAGCAGTGAGGGCAGGGGTTTTACAAAACCACTTTTGGGACAGGAGAAAGATGCTTTTAAGCATCTGCACATCACAGTGCAAACCGAAGTGTTTATAATGTGACTAGAGCTAAGACAAATGTTAGCACATCACCTGAACACGCCAGTGGGATGAGCTCTGTTTCTAGTTGGGATCTGCCTTTTTGTTTTTGGAGAAGCTGGGCTGTGGCCAAGCCATAGTTTCTTCCCAAACCTCCTCTTAGGTAGAGTAATGGACAGTGGGAAAAGCCCTTAACAATCCTGCTCTCAGGCTGGGGAACTTAAAACCAGGAACAAGGAGAAAAAAAATGTGCTGCAGGAAAAGCAAACACGTATCTGCAGTGATAAGATCAGAAACGGCACCGGCGTGTTTTGTTCTCGTCAATTCTGACCTTTGCAGCTTAATTTTAGAGACTTGGCTTCAACTTTCAGCTAGTGCTGCTTGTTTGAACAGCACCTGTAGTGTAAATTGGAGTCAGATTTATGAAAATACTTTCACCAGCCAACAGTTAAATAGGAAATCTATAGGAAAATATACTTCAAGAGTACTTGAATTATTGCATTTCTTTAAATATCCGGGGTGTGTGTGCATTTTACACTTGCATGTAAATCTTTCCCCATAAATTTTATTCACCTGCTGTTTGAGTCATTCAGGTTAGAAGGCAGTTTTCACCTGACCATTAACATTGCAAAGTGATGTGTTGGTTCAGGATTGCTCAATAAAGGAGGAGCTTCTTCCTTGGCTTCCTTCCCTTTCACATCCACCAGTGTAATTTCCCTCTTACGTAGCAGAGCTGAGCAGAAAAGTTGTCACAGAATTCTAGAATCACTGAATCGTTTGGTTTGGAAGGGACCTTAAAGATCATCCAGTTCCAACCCCTGCCATGGGCAGGGACATCTTCCACTATTCCAGGTTGCTCAGAGCCCCATCCAACCTGGCCTTGAACACTTCCAGGAATGGGGCAGCCCCATCTTCTCTGGGCACCCTGTGCTAAGGCCTCACCACCCTCAAAATTAAGAATTTATTTTAAATATCTAATCTAAGTTTACCCTCTCTAATTTGAAGCTATTCCTGCTTGCCCTGCCACTACCTGCCCTCATAAATGGTCTCCCTCTGTATTTCTTGTAAGCTGAATTCTCAGCAGCTTCTTACAAGACTAATTCAGAATTTATAGCCAGTTGTCACTTCTTGGGACTGAGTTCACGGCTCCTTTTGTGTCTTCAGCAGTAACTGAAGGACAAAGGCAGCAGAAATGCCAAGCAAGTGGGTTTAATAATTTGTGTCACAGTAGAGCAGAGGGGACAGATTGGCAGTGGAGCCACTGTGCTTTGTGCTGGCCCTTTGTAGGACATGACTGTCCCTTTCCCCAGGAGATCACAGTGCAGTGACAGTGGAAAAAATAAGCTGTGTGCAAAATACCCAGCCACTGATCTAAGAAATGTTTATAGGGGTTTTTTAATGTCATGCAGTAACACATCTCCCATGCAGTAATATATCACATCACAGAAAAGGACATTACTTACCAACAGCCTTTGTGATTTATATTTCACATGTGCATACATTTATATATTTTCTCTATGCTGTAGGGACACATATGTCATGAGGACCTCAGCACTGAGGCTTTTCCATTTCAGTGACTTCTGGACCCACCTCCCCTTATGTTCCACACAAAGGGGCACTTACCACCCTCCACACCCATTCTAGTTTTTCACACTGGTTTCCATTCACCCTCAGAAACCTGTTGATCAGTGACACATGGTGGAGAAAGAGCAATAAATATGCAAATGGACAATGTATCTCCAAGTACTCCAGTCAGCAATAAGTAGCCATTTCTTCCTTTCTTGAGGAAGTGCATTTACAATCCTAAAGCACCTCTATTCCACCTACATCTCTCCACAACTTATATTGTTTTCATAAGAGTAAATAAATAGAATGCATATCCTCCTGTTGTTCAATCATTTGCATTTATTTAGGTTTTAAGCTTTCTCCAGGGAAATAGAAAGTTTTCCAAGTGCTTGAAATTTCCACTCACCAGTTCTTCACCTTTTGTGGCACCAATTGATTTGCTGCACTAATTCACATGAAAGCTTTCTGTGCCAGATGTGGGCAGATTTTTAGTCTCTAAGGAGTGGCATCTGTAGTCTTCAGGAAATCTTTGTGGAAGTACTTCAGCCAGATATCTAACCACTGAATTTCACTGTTAATAAAACAAGGGAAATCCATCTCAATGAAATCCTTGGGGCAATGAATTGTGAAATGTAGCCAAATCATGTTTCCAGAATGTTCTGAAAATCTCAAATGGCAGCTGCTGTACAGATGCAAACTTTAAGGTTGTTTCATAATCAAATGACTGCCAATCTCAACACAAGCTTGGAGGACTTGAATGGATATTTTAAATTATTTTGATATTGTTTTATTTGCTAGTGATCCTAGATCCTTTTGTTATCATATTCACTCTACACTTGAAATAAGGAATCACAGAATATCCTGATTTGAAAGGGATCCACAAGGATCAAAGTCCAGCCCCGGTCCTGCACAGACACCCTAACAATCTCACCCTGTGCCTGAGAATGTCATCCAAATTCCTGGAGCTCTGGCAGCCTTGGGGCCATGCCCATACTCTGGGCAGCCTGTTCAGTGCCCAACCACGCTCTGGAGGAAGAACCTTTTCCTAAAATCCAACCTAAACCTCTCCTGATCCCACTTCATGCCATTGCTCAAGCCCTGTCTGTTCAGAGAGCAGAGATTGATGCTGCCCCTCCACTGCTCCAGTTGGCACTTTCTCACACACATTTCCTTTGCAGGGCTCATACAGCAATTTGAAGGTTTGTTTTGTGATGATTCATTTAAAAAATTGGTGCTTAGAGAAGGATCATTAGCTTAATTGCTTGTGATAAGATCCCTTTGTTTCTGGCCATATTCTTGCTAGATAAATGTGCCAGCTTATCATATGTTTGTTTTGAAAGCAGGGACAGATCAGGCTGGTAGAGGAGAAAGTCTCCAAAGCCAGAATCTAGGCTAGAAAATTATTGAATTAATTCCCCTCTGGAGAGCAAACCAGTCCAAATTAAAGTGAGGAAAGAAAAGAGCATTCTAAGGGACTGAGACAGAAAGAAATAACAGCAGAGGACAAGTTTTAGTCATTGATCTCCCTCTGGAGCCCTCTAAGGAAGACAGTAACAGGGAAACAGCCTTCCATTATATTCAGCCCTGAAATCAAACAAAACAAGAATATGGGTCCCATTCTCCTCCCATTAATGCTGGCAGCCCCCAGAAGAATAATTTGCATTCCAGCTAAGCCCTTGTTGTTTTCATATCTGACTTGCAAAACAGTTTCTCAGAAATAAGCTGGAGCAGGCACAGAGAGCTGAGCCCACCTGGCAGTCATATTAACCCAGAAAGGAGCTTGATGGCTTTGAGCTGCCCCAGAGCAACATCACAGGGGAATTCAAAATCATCTTAATCTGAGCCATCTTTCACAAACTTGTGGCGTGGTTGCAAACTGGGCTGTTCAAACTCTCTGTACCCTATTCACAAATGTCACCAAATTCTTGCTACCACACCTGTGTTGTGCAGGGACATTTTTTGTGAGGCTTTGGAGCACAAAAAGGGATTGTGATGCCATGCCTGGTATACTGAGCACTCATTTCAGGTAATTAAGTCTTTTTCTTTCAAAGTGCACAAAGGTTGAGACTGTTTTTCAATATGAGTAAAAAGCAGCCAGAAACATTCAATAATCCACATACTGATGGAATTAACTTTGTCACTAATTGTAGTAATTGGCAGTGATATTCTGTTGTGGTGCTGAGGATAGGCAGAGAGTGGGAGAGTCAGGCTGTGTATTTTTAGGGACAGAAATTTCTGTAACTCTATATCCAGGCTGGATGGGGTTCTGAGCAGCCTGTTGTAGTGGAAGGTGTCCCTGCCCATGGTAGGGGGTTGGAATGACATGATCTTTAAGGTCTCTCCCAAAACAAATCATTTCATGACTCTGTTGTACACACCTTCAGGTTAACGTGTGTTACAATGCACACAATATTCATATCTGTATAATTACATGAGTCACCTATTATCTCATTTTTATATTTGCTCACTAGTTTGAAGATGTTAATTATATTGTAATTTACCTGATTCATGCCTTCATTTACTTACTGTTTTTAATGATAAATGCCAGGGTTTAAGGCTATTTAAGTGTTTGAGGATAAGTCCCAGATTTTCACTGGGAAGATTCTATAGAAGGCATATCTGTCTAGAAAAACAGGTTGTAACTGTCTTGCTGCTAGTAAACAAAAATCTTAATTCTTTGTGAAAGAAAAATTGAACTGGAGGAAGGAAATTTGAACTAACTGCCTGTGTGTTCCTCTGCAGGCTGAGCTAGTCAGAAATCCAGTGTCAGTCCCTCTGCCTGAATGTTTAGCAGGGAGCAGCTCCATTGCCCTTGTGCTGTTTGTGCAGAGGGACCCAGCCCAGACTGGATTCCAGGGCTGTCCAAACATGGGATATCTGGCTGCTGCACACAGTTGGTTAATTCAAATATAAACTCTTATTTAGCACAGCAACCAAGTAATGATCAGCCTTCAGTCCTCAGCCAGAAGAGATCCCCACAAACCCTTAGCACAAGTACATTTTCTTCATGATGGTCTCTTCTTTGAGTTCTGGTTCTGAATCTTTTAGATCTTGCACCTGTCATTGAGACAATGGAAAATATATGATTGGAGCCTTTTCTTGAAAACAAAACCAGAGAAAAGCTTCCACAAATGCCTCCTCTGAATAAAAAGAGGTAACACATTCTCCCCATGACATCTCTGCTTCTAAAAAAGTGTGGGCCAGGGAGAGAGTTGATGAACTGAACCCCTGATCTCTCACAGTGCTTAACTCTTCACTTACTCCCTGGATCTTCCCAAGACAAGCCTGCTTTAGAGGGATGAGCTCTGATCAGTGTAACTTTAGCCAATTTGAGTCTCTGACTGGGACCCTGGAGCAGTTCATAGTCTCTATTTAGTGATATTTGTGTTGAGGATGATATTTTGGCACCTCCTTTTCTTTTTCACTTCCCATTTATAGAAAAAAACAGGGTTAGTTTGATTTATTTTAGTTTGTTTTTGTGTGGGTTGTTTTGTTTTGTTTTGTTGGGTTTGGTTTTTTTGTGAAACTTCAACATACTGAAGGTGGTAGAAGTCTGGAATCCTGATCCTGGCTGTGGTGGAATTTTACACATGGTGTTGAAGCAAAAGTAATGATTTACAATGAAAAGGGTGTAGGTATGAAATAGGGCAGCCTAAGGTGGAGCAAAGTTTTCTTGCACAGTCATTGCCTAAAGCATATCAAAGAAAATGATCAACATAGAGGAGTCACTGGCAAAAAAATTGCTCCAATGAAAGGTCTTTAACTACATTTTTTTCCCCTGAGTAAAGAGACTATTGTAAAACAAAACCTGTTCACATGAAAAGAAAATCTCCGTGAGAAGTAGACTGTTTTCACTGGAATTATCATGGAAAACTTATCACAACACTTTCTTCCCCAAATACTGTCAACTAAGTTTTACTTTGTCTTTATAATTATGTATTTTGGATAACATTGCCATTTCACAGAGGTGGGAAATCAAAGTGTTTAAATTCAGATAAGAGTCAAACACCAGACTGTTCAGCCTTAATGCAACCAAAACTTTCCTTCAGACTGATTTTTTTTTCCCCAGCACCTTGTAGCTCTTTGGAGAGTGGTGACATTTTGAGTCTTGAGGTTAAGGTTTAGAGTCTTGAAATAACACAGTGATTCCTGTGGCTCTCACACCTACTTTTGTTAATGCTGAGCCCAAATAATTTTCAAAATTTTGTAGCTCACTTCTGTGGACTAAGGTTGGGAAGCAGAAAAAGTGATTTATAAAATACCCTTCTTAAAAACATCCTGAAACACCTGTGAAAAAAGGTGCTTATTAAATTAATTATTTGTTCCAACATCTATAGGTGAAACAAAATAATTGATCACAAGGTGATTTTTTGATATCAATTGATACAGAGCACCAGAGTTGTGGTTATTGAAGTTATACTGTTACTGTTGCCAACAATCCCTGGTTCAGTGCTCTTGAATTCTAACCTGGGATCCCACAGGTAACTTCTTTATTTTCACCTGTGGTCTATGATCAAGGTGGGTATTTGTTCTCTGACAGTGGAGTATTTGGGTATTTTGGTGTGTTCCTGCAGCAGATGTTGTGTCAGTGATGCTGTTTCATGGAAAGATGGAATTTCTTCTCTGGAGTAATCTTCTCTTCATTTTTCTGTCCAGAATTATTGGGACTACACAGCTTTATTCCCTGGTAGAGCAAACTAATGCAAATGCATAGCACAGAAGAAAGAAGAAATTAAGTCACAAAAACAGCACGGTGCCAAGAGTGTAGATCAAGATTATCAGAGTTTTTCTAATTCTGCTCCTAGGGCCACCTTGGCTGCTCTTATCTGAGCTATCTCTCTGTGCAGTGCTGCTGGGTGAGGCAGCAACATCCTCTGATGTTGTGCTTTTGGTTTTGTGCCCTGCCCAAATGCAGAACACACCCCCCTCCCTCTTCCAAGCTCCTCTCCTGCACAGAAAGCTTCTCCCTATTTTTGCCACACTTATTTCCAGAGCACTTGGACAAATCCATGTTTTGGAAGCCCCAGGGACTCCAAGCTATATTGTGACCTGTGGGCATTGATTCGTTTCAGCTGCATCTCTGATTCTTTATCTGTTCTGTTTGTCCTGGTATTTTGTACTTGATTCCTCTTCCATTTGCTCTTTCCAGGATAATCCAATGCAAGCCTGGGAAGGAAAATGTGGGTTTCATTTAGTCAGAGCTAGTTGGAGCCCACTCATCAGCTTTGTGGCTCAGCACCCTGCCTTGTCAGTCCTCCACAAAAGGAACTCTGCTTTGCCAACTGTAAACAGCAATAGTTTATAATGCATTAAAAAGTACCTCAACATGAACTTCAATTCTCTAAATCTAGGAGGCAAATAGAGATACCTTTGTCTCTTGTTTCTTTCCTTCCCATTTCTCTATTTTTTTTTCCCAAGGAAAAATCATGACTTTTCTTAGCTTGGTTGGGCTGAGCTTTGGATCTTGTTTTAAGGTCTTCAGTGTGGTTGATGTGGGAGAAGGGACACTACTGGAACATGATGTGTTGTTCAGGCCAAGACAATTTATACTTTTTGAATACCCAGTGCTAATACCATCTAATTTCCTTATATCTGATTAAATTTTAATGTTTCTCAGAAATATTTCATATACCCTGTAACATTTTAAACCCTCATGACCTGTAAGTTTTGAGTGCACATTTAAAGTCAAACACTTCAAATGTTTTGGGGCTTTTGGGATTTATCATATCTGTGTTGTTTGAAATCACAGCAAGTTAGAAATGCACAAATCAGTTCAAAATAAGAGAGTTGTTGCAAAGAAAACCAAAAAAACCTTACAGTCTCTCTGGCACTCAAATTAGAAAAGGTAGCTTTTCTGGAAGCTGTTTTAGACATGGGAGAATCTTATGATTTATGATTAATGAAAGAGTAAACATAAAATAAAAACCTACAGGTATGGGTTAATACGTAATAGGCTGATACAGAAACAAACCCAGTGGTTTTCCTCTGAATAATGCATTGTTCAGGGGGCTGAGCCCTCTGAAATCACGATCACACACTAAGGAATTGAAGAGAAAATTCAGTGGCAGGGCACTTCTTGCACAAGGGTGGTTGTGCAGAATGGCATTATTGACCACAGCTAGTATTAAAATTATACCATCAGTATTAATATTAATATTAATACTAATAATAATGAAAATAAAGGAAATTACAACAACAGCAATAACAGTAACTATCTTGAGTGATTGTAGAAGGCAGAAGGGTGTAACTGTCTGAAATCCATATTGTGACCACACTTTGTGACAGTGCAGGTACCTCCTGCTTCTGAGGCTGTTTCATTCACCAGCATTTCCTTTTGGGAACAGGTTGGTTACAGAGCCCCATTTGTGTTATTCTACAATGAGGAAACACAATTTGATTTTTACCAATGACAGTAATGTGAACTTACAGACATTTTTACACACATGGGAAGTTTTTCCTCCATTCCCAACACCCACAGACCAATGCACATCCTCACCGACACATTTTTGGGAGTTCTTGGATATGTAAGTTTGGTACAACAGAGAATAAAATAAGTTAAAACCAGCATTATCCTCTCCCCCCAAATTGTGATTTCCACAATAAATTCCATCTCTGACTTACAAAATAACAAGTGAATATCTGGTAGTGTTTGGGGATGGCTGTCAGGAGGGGAAATTAGAAACTGAGTGCCTCAGAATGGATTGTTTTTCAGCTGTCACTAGCATTTCTCTCCAACATTTGCTGCTTCCAATTCAAGCTGGCTGAGGGGCTTAGAAGCCCACAAGAATTTGGTTTTTCTCCACATTATATTCTTTGATTTAATAAAAGATACTGCCTTCACCAATTCAGCTGCCCTCTGTATTTCTTTTAGCTTCATCTCTCTCTTTTTGTTTGAGAAGTCAAACCCTTGGTAAACACAGACTTTTAACTGTTTAACTGTTTAACTGTTTAAACTGTTTTAAAGCAGATTTTAATTAGTATCTGAAGAGAGGTATTTTTTCTAAGTCTTGAGTCTTTGATCACCCCAAAGGAATGAAAAAGTTTTTTGCAAGTGAACTATTTGTCATTTGATCTTGTTATTTCCTTGTGTATCTTCACCTTCTATCTCTAGGTGAAACCTGCATTTCTTTAGCATCTCTCAAAAATAAATGTAAGAATTAAGTGATCATTTAAATCTTGAGTTTATGGGTTCGTGAGATGAGTCACAAGGAGCTTAAAATATTTGAGAAGGGTCACCAGTTTCATACTGGCAAGTCTCTTACCTATAAAGCATGTGGAAAAACTTGTTCTGTGTTTACCAGAAAGCAACTGTTACTGTAAAGTACATGACAAGCTGAGTTAAAAGTTGGTTTGGTTTTGGGGCATTGTCAAGGTGAAAAAGAAAAACTGTGGAATTGAGGCTGCCTCAGGGGAGTTTACCTGAATCTCAGCCCTGGTGACAGGTTCTAATGCAACATCCAGCCCTTCTGCTGTATCTATTTCCTGGAAAAAAAGAGAATTTTGGGGTTTTTTTTAATGCTATACGTCATTTGCTGTATGTTAATAAAAATGGGCTTATGCTGCCAAATCTGAATTTGGTTTCTTCTTTTGGTTCATAAGAGACTTCTCCTTTCATATAAATTAAGTGTCACTAAAAACCAGTGATGCTTCTAAGATATTAAGAATTTGACTTAACAGACTTTGCAGCCAAGTTTCCACGGCTGTCATTTCATAGCAAATCGTGGTTAAGAAAGTTGGGAGTGGCATTTCCCACCCTGTCCTCCATAGTTTGCAAGGTCGTTAAAAGTTGTTTGTACTCAAGTAGGACCTGCAGATTCAGGGAAGGGGTTTAGGGTCAAAAACTACCCTGGTGTATGGAATTATATCACCAGAGCTCCCAGATGAGCAGGAATTAGAGCCTGGGTTTGGTCTTATGGAAGTCCAAGAGAGAGAAGTCTGAAATGTTGATCTCCTAAGTAGAAGGAAAACATGATTTCCAATTATTTATGCAAGAGGAAACAATTCTTTAAGAATTCCTGTTAGATCTGTAAACAAGTAATTGCTAAAAAAAGATCTGACTGAGTCAGGAGTTTCTACCTCAAACAAGGCACAAAGCTGAAATTGCTGCCTCACACCAGAGAACAATGCCCTTAAGCTCATTTCAAGGAATATTTTTCTTTGTCTTACTTCCCTGTTAGGGTAAAACGGAGATGAAACCAATTTTAGAAAACAGCTGCTGAAGCAAAATCTGGAATTTATGCAGTTATGGATGTGCCAAGTCTTGCAGGTCTATAAAACACTTGAAAAAGAATTAGGTAAATAATGATCTTCCTTCTTCAGGCTTTACTCTGCCCCACTCCTTCCTGCCCTACTCAAGACAGCATTCCTCTCTCATGGTGTGATTGGAAAAAAAAAAAAAATCTCATTGCAAATGATTTAACGAAGATTTTTACCAGTATAAACCTCAGGCAGGGAAGGGTATTAAAAATGTGACAAAATGTAAATGTTGAAGTCATTGATGGCACACAGAGGCAGGTCTGACATCACTGACCCAGATTTGGTGACCAGCAGGGACTGTCCATGGCAGCCTATAGTTAGGAGGAGTTTACCTGCTAAAGAAAATGGGGATAAACTCAGCTAAGAATGATAAGCCTGGTCATCCAGTTTTTCCCCCTGCTCCAAGGAAGTGAAATAATGGAGATTTACAATCACTCCAGTCTCTTTACAGCATTGAACAACCAATGGCTGGCATCTGTTTGGTGCATTTCTAGCAATTTGTTGTTCTAATACAATCAACATGCAAGCTAGAACTGAATATTTAAATATCTGCTCCTAAATAATTAATAATACAAGAAAATATGGAGGAAAAAAGGTGCATCTATGGATTAGGGCAAGACTTTTGGACCCAAGGCTCCTCAGTTCTGGGTCTTAGTCATGCATTTCCCAGACCCAAGGTTGTTAAAATGTTTTCCTTATTGAACACCTTAAACAAAAGGGTGTTCAGATGTATTGCACTGCTCAGTAATTCTTCCTTTGACTCACCTTTAGATCACCCTCAGACCTTGCTCCATTGAGGAAAAGCAAGCATGCTTCAAGAGCAAACGTTGGAATTTATTACAGAGCAGGTCAGGTGTGAGATTTTCACGGCGTTGGCCGCGATCCCGATGTGCGTGAGGCACTCGCAGAGGCTGGGACGTAACACTTGCAGCCTCGCCCCTGTTTAAATTACCAAAGTGTTCCATTCAAAATGCCACTCTCACACACAGGACAAGGGCTGCAAGGAGGGGAGGGCTCAACATGGGCACTCGGAATTACCTCTGGCATTTCATCCTCCCTGCTCTCCTCTGTAAGTAAAAATTGATTTCATTATTTGTCCTCGCTATTCATTTAGAGTATGTCCTCGAGAAACATTAAAATTATAATCAGGGAGGGGGGGTCTGCTAAAAATAAATTTAAATTTAATAACATGCAATATTTACAGAGTTTTGGGGGTTTTTTGTTTATTTGTTTAGCTTGAATGCATTGAATTTCAGCAGATATTTTAGTAGGGATATAAAACTGTAAGTAGGTAAAAGAATGAGAGCAAAGGATTCAGAAAACTCATCTAAAAGATCAAACATGCAGTGTCTGATCAGATTTTATGATTTTTTTACCCCTCAGTTTAGTTGTGAATGATGTATTTTGCCAACTTCTCTCCTCTGAAAGACTTAGGAATAGACACATAAAAAAGCATGGATTAAGTTGTATTAGCTGTGCTGCACTGCACTGCAAGAGATTAAAAAAATCTAGAAATTCAGAGGTCTGCATTATTTTATTCTTAATGTCCGGTTTCATGCCATTCAATGCAGATGAGCACAAGTTTCTTGACTGATCAATACCTGCTGTTAAAAATCTGAGAGATACAAGCACAGGATCTTACAATTCAAACTATATTTGGGTGTAAAAAAGATATCAATCTGTAGGGAAAATTTGGAAAAATGTGTATTTTTACATTACAAGTTGCTATGTAGACATCAAACAATATGAAAATGCCAGCTTCATTTTACAGGTGAATAGAGTCAAAAGCTGTTAATTAATGTGGTTCTTAAGAATTTGGCTGCTCCAGTAAACTCTGTCTGAGAATCCTCTAAGTTTCATTCAGCCAAACCCAAAGATCCAGAGTTACAGTTAAAGGTTGCTAAGAAGTAAAATTGACATAAGGCAGTAGGATATGTAGGATATGGGTTTTTGACAGCAACAAAGCCACTCCTCAAAATCAAAGTTGAATTACCAGATAGAGTAAATTAAATAAGCCCAAAGTAACCTGACTATTTAATCACAACGGAAAAAGGGTTTGATTTTCTTTTTAAAGAAACTTTGGGAGTGTTACAAATGTTGTCACCTTCATATTTGCAAACTACAGGAATAACAATTTATTTGTAGTTAGAAATAGAGGCAAACACAGCAAGGCAATGAATTTTCATCCAGAATTAATGATTTAGAACATCAACAGAAAGATATCCTCAGAAAAATTGTTCTCTCCTGCCTGACAGAAAGTAATTAGGAAAAGAATAAATGCCTTGAAAAAAAAAAGAAATTGAAGCAATAACATATACAGAAAATTATGCTGAAAAATGCATTCTGCTAATTTTTAATTTTCCTGTTAATTCTCTAGGAATTTTATTTCAGAGCAGTCATAGAATCATAGCATCATTCAGGATGGAAAAGACCTTTAGGACTGAGTCCAACCTTAAACCTACACTGATGAGTCCATCGCTAAACCCTTTCTTTACTGTAAATGAAATAATACTTACAAGAAGTACATAGAAAATTAAAAAAATATGTAGACTAAGAATAGAAAGGTAATAAAAATCTCTACATTTATACAGAAAAAAAGTATTAGCAGGAAATTGGCAAGATCTCAAATTTATTCAAATGAAAAAGGAAGTAACAGAAATTTCATGGTCGTTGAGGAATAGCAAAGAGTATGAAGCTGGAAATGAGGAAGGAAAAGGAATAACAATGAAGACAAGAATGTTAAGTGAATTTTTCACACAAGAACAAAGTTACACTTGGTAACTATTAAAGTACTTCACAGAATTGCAGGGCAACAATCCATAATCCTCATTTCTGCAATTCTGACAGGCACCATAATGGCATTAGAGGGAAGAGAGGCAATGACAGCCCCCACTGAGAGCCACGTAAACGTCTCGAGGAGCACAAACAACAACAACGGAACCGGCCCAGCTGCACCGGGCTCAAATGGGGCAGAGCTCAAAACAACCCATTCCCCCCTGGGCACAACCTCGCTGTCCCCCTCCACCATGGTGATGGTGGGTGGGGAAGGGATGATGGGCACTGCACCCACAGCAATGGTGTGGGAAAGGAGCTCATCGGGGATGTCTGCCAAGAGCACTGCAGTGAGCCCAGCAAGAGGAGCTGGCAGCACCACTGCCCCCAGCACGGGCATGGAGAGTGGCACTGCTTTCCTCCCTACCGCTCAGCTCAGCCACAACGAGCCACTCCTCCTCCTCATCTTCCTCCTCTCCTGCAGGCTCCTCAGTCGTGACTCCCAGCCCACAGCACAGCAGCACCAGCAGCATCCCTGGAACACCCTTGGGCACCACATCCCACCCATCCACAGCACCTGTGTTCTCCTCTCCATCCTCCCCTGCTGGCGTTACAGACATTGAGTCGGAGCCCATTGTGAACAGCCCAGCACCCATCACACCCAGCACCAGCCCAGCACCTTCCACCTCTGGCACCTCTTCCATGGGCTCCTCAGCCATGACTCCCAGCCCTGAGCACAACAGCGCCAGCAGCACTGCTGGAACACCCTTGGGCACCACATCCCACCCATCCACAGCACCTGTGTTCTCCTCTCCATCCTCCCCCTGCTGGCGTTACAGACATTGAGTCGGAGCCCATTGTGAACAGCCCAGCACCCATCACACCCAGCACCAGCCCAGCACCTTCCACCTCTGGCACCTCTTCCATGGGCTCCTCAGCCATGACTCCCAGCCCTGAGCACAGCAGCGCCAGCAGCATCCCTGGAACACCCTTGGGCACCACATCCCACCCATCCACAGCACTCCTGTTCTCCTCTCCATCCTCCCCTGCTGGCGTTACAGACATTGAGTCGGAGCCCATTGTGAAGAGCCCAGCTGCCATCACACCCAGCACCAGCCCAGCACCTTCCACCTCTGGCACCTCTTCCATGGGCTCCTCAGCCATGACTCCCAGCCCTGAGCACAGCAGCGCCAGCAGCATCCCTGGAACACCCTTGGGCACCACATCCCACCCACCCACAGCTCTTCTGCTCTCCTCCCCATCCTCCCCTGCTGGTGTTACAGCTGGGCCAGCACAGGCCGTGACACAGGGCCCGGGCACCCCCAGGCCTGTGGCTTCCAGCCCTGGCATCTCTCCTGCCCCGGGCAGCACCGAGGCCAGGCTGTCACCCGCTCTGGGCAGCAGCACGGAGACACTGACCCCGGAGCTCAGCCCCACAGCCCCCACACAGGGACAAGCCACGCTGGAGGGGACGGCCACCTCATCCCCCACGGGGAGCCCCTTGCCTCCTGCGGGCACGGCCTCTGCAGGCAGCAGAGCCACGAGTCCTCCCTGGAGAAGGGCAGAGTTCCACCATGAACCAGGGGATCAGAACAGCCGAGCCCACTGCCGAGACCTCCCATTCCTTCCCTTCCACATCCTCGGCAACCCCATCCACGACGAGCCTTAGCACATCAACATCTGTTAATCCTTCTTCCACTGGAACTTGCAGTAAGTATTTTAGCACAAGACACTAAATTTATTTTGCTCTATTTTTGGAAGAATTGAGTGTAATTTTCTTTCATTATTGTTATTTTTGGTTGGAATTTGACCTTTTAACAGTGTCTTTTTTTTAAAGATGGGAATTTAATCCAGGAATATGAATCCCTGCATCTATTTTCTGAAAAGCTGCAGTCTGGAGTTGTTTTTGAAATGACCCACCTTGTGTTAGGCAGTGCCACAGGGGTAAAATGCTATGTAGCTATGCTGCATAGGCCAAGTTATGTCAATGGGAAGTTTCATTGGTTTTTATTGGTTTTTGTTGGTTTTGTTGATTTTGGTCTTGAAATTTCCTTTTATGCAATACTAGAGTTCCTTCATTGGCAGAATCCAGTTTAATTATTTTTTGCTAACTTGATTCTTATTGGTTTCAATACAAATTCTTTTCTAATGTAGCTTCCATTTTTTTTGCCAAAAGGCTATCTGCCCATATTCAAAGAATATACAGTAATGAACCTTCCATCACTTTTGAATGGATAAAAAAGATGGAAAAGAGGAGAACACAGCCCTTTTTGTGCTCTGTACCCAAAGGCAGCATGACTTCCATCTTTAGCACATAGTAATATTCTTTAGGGGTTAATCCTTCCCTGCTCTGGAGTCACAGTGTTGATGGAATGCAGTAGGAGATGTGCACACACACAATAAGGTACAACTAGGATTTGACAATGGCTCAGTGGCCAAGGACAGCCCAGTGTGAGTGGCTCCTCAGGGGTCACTCCTGGGACTGGCGCTGTTTTGTGTCTTTGTGGGTGACATTGACAGCAGGATCGAGGGCACCCTCAGCAAATCTGCTGATGACACCACCCTGTGTGGTGCAGTGGACACTGTGGAGGGAAGGGATGGCATCCAGAGGGACCTGGTCAGGCTTCAGAGGTGTCCCCTGTGAACCTCCTGGAGTCCAATGAGGGCAAGTGTAAGGTCCTGCACATGGGTCAGGGCAGTGCCAAGCACAAACAGAGGCTGGGCATGAACAGGCTGAAAGCAGCTCTGAGGAGAAAGACTTGGGAGTGTTGGTGGTGCCCCCACAGCCTAAAAAGACAAAAGTGTCCTTTGGTGCATCCAAAGCAGCGTGGGCAGCAGGGGAGGGGAGGATTCTGCCCCTCTGCCCTGCTCAGGTGAGACCCCACCTGCAGAGCTGCCTCCAGCCCTGGGGTCCCCAGCATGAGAAAGAGGAGCTGCTGGAGGAGTCCAGAGGAGTCACAAAGATGCTCAGAGGGCTGGGACAGCTCTGCAGTGGAGACAGGTTGAAAGAGTTGGTGGTGTTCAGCCTGGAGCAAGCTCTGGGGAGACCTTAGAACCCTTTCCAGTACCTAGAGAGGACCTACAAGAGGGACTTTGTGTAGGAGCATGTAGTGACAGGACAAACAGCTTTTAACTGAAATAGGGTAGGGCTAGAGTAAATACCAGGAAGAAATCCTTCCCTGTGAGGGTGGTGAGGCCCTGGCATAGCTTGCCCAGAGAAGTTGTGGATGCCCAATCCCTGGAAGTGTTCAAGGCCAGGTTGGACAGTGCTTGGAGCAACCTGGAGTAGTGGAAGGTATCCCTGGGGTCAGAACCAGATGATTTTTAAGGTGCTTTCCAATCAATTCTGTCATTTTGTGATATGATTCTATATTTCATATCTTTATAAAAACGTTGCAGAGACTTCAGTATTTCCCAAGGCTGTCAGTTTCTCATTAATACTTTGTTCCTTAGAGACACACAGACTATAACTATGTGTTTCACAAGAACTTCCTTTTTGCTTTTCAGCTCCTACCACTTTGTCCATCCAGCTGCAGAACGTGACCAGTACAATGATACAGTTCAGCTGGGAGCCTCAAGGTGGCACAGCAGACAGTCCTTACACAGTGAGGCTGCTGTGGAAATCAGGAAAGATGGAGAAAATCCTAAATGAAACAAGCACTGCATTTGAAGATCTGCTTTCTGGTTGTCAGTACCAAATATCCGTGGATGTTTCAACGTGCTCTAAGAACGTCAGCACCTCCTTGACAGTTCAGACAGGTATTTCCTCTGGATTTTTTTCTTTTTCTGTTAGCAAACTAACACATTCATGGCCTGAACATGAGGCCCTTTTACACTGAGCACCCACCTGGACATGAATAAGCTACATATTGAAATGAATAGGCAAAAGGAGGCCAAACTTTCAGAAATTTTAAGTCAGACTGCAAATTTTTCTTGGGGCTGAGATCCAGAGCCTCACTTGTCCTCCTGCCAAATTCAAAACTTTACTGAGCTAGAACCACAGTGGTTCAATGTTCTAGTCTCTCCCAGCTCCATGCACTTTGAGTCCCAAGCCTTACTTAGCTGAGAAACCATTTTTAAACTATAACTTCATTTTGTCTGGTTTTTCTTTCATGTGTCCACAGCTGCTGAAGTCTACGATGCAACCACTAAGATTACCAGTGAAGACTTCAAGCCTCAATATAAGAACAAGTCAAGTGCAGAATTTAAGGAGTTTGAAAATAAGTTCATTATGGAGGTATTTTGCTTAGAAATTCTAAACTAAAATTTTATTTTCTGCTGAGCTTTTCCTGATGTAAATAACCATGAGGCTCTGGGTATGAATATCTTAAATGTGGGTGGGAAAGATTATGTGATGGTTAGAAATGAAGCAGAAGTAATTTTTCATTTATATTGTTGTCCTCTGAGGCCCTGATTTAAATAAAATTCTGTCTGGAAATTATACACATTCTCCTACTATGAGAGCTGTCTTTAATTGAATTGTGGCTAGCATATTGCTATATGTTAAAGAAGAAAAGTAGATACTAACTTAAACCTTTTACTTTGCAGATAACAAAGCATCTGCAAGAATCTCAAAATGGAACAAAAATACGTATTGTAATCAATAGCATCGAGAAAGGCAGTGTGGTTGTGCACTTAGACATTGTGTTGGATGTTGGACAAAATATAACAATACCAGAGATTTCAGATGCTTTTATAGAAGCCCTTAACAAGAGCACACTGTTTAAATTTGATATTCGAAATATTTCTATAGAAGGTATGAATTTTTTCATCACTGTGAGTCTAAGCAGTAGTGTGTATTTTTCACTGGTGCTAACATCTGGTGAATTGGGGTTTGGGTGGGAAAGATAAATGGCACTTGGTTTACCTCTTTTTTCAATACTGACTTAAATCTTGGTTGTTCTTCTGTTTTGTTTAACTCCACTGTAGCAAGGAATAGCTGTGAGCCAATTTTCAATGACTGTCACCAAAATGCTACCTGCATCCCTAAAGGAGCCACTTATTCCTGTCAATGCAACAAAGGATTCACTGATCAGAGTCCCCTGGTTCCAGGGAGGATTTGTCAGCAGGATCCACCTTCACGTAACTGCTTTTTATAAGTTATAAAACCCATCGCAAACCTTTAAAAAATGGCATATAAGGTCTTTTCCCTTCCCTGACCATCCTTAGGCAATATCCTACTATAATTATGCACACTGGCCTTGGAGGGATTTGATTTTATGTGGTACCTCAGTTAAATATTTAGGGAAGCAATGGAAGCATGCTTTCTGGGCTTGCTTTTTCAAAGTTGTTTATGAAAATAAGCATAAACGTGGTCAACTTTATGATAAATTCCACTCACTGCCTCCAAATTTCTGTTTCACAGAACATGCAACTCCAGCTCCTCCAAACACCAACACCACCAGTAGAAATGGAACATCACCAATAACTCCAGCCTCTCCAAACACCAACACCACCAGTACCAATGGAACATCACCAATAACTCCAGTCCCTCCAAACACCAACACCACCAGTACAAATGGAACAGCATCAACCACTCCAGCCCCTCCAAACACCAACACCACCAGTACCAATGGAACATCACCAATAACTCCAGCCTCTCCAAACACCAACACCACCAGTGCAAATGGAACAGCATCAACCACTCCAGCCCCTCCAAACACCAACACCACCAGTACCAATGGAACAGCATCAACCACTCCAGCCCCTCCAAACACCAACACCACCAGTAGAAATGGAACAGCATCAACAACTCCAGCCCCTCCAAACACCAACACCACCAGTACAAATGGAACAGCATCAACCACTCCAGCCCCTCCAAACACCAACACCACCAGTACCAAATGGAACAGCATCAACAACTCCAGGTCCCCTCCAAACACCAACACCACCAGTGCAAATGGAACAGCATCAACCACTCCAGCCTCTCCAAACACCAACACCACCAGTACCAATGGAACAGCATCAACAACTCCAGCCTCTCCAAACACCAACACCACCAGTACCAATGGAACAGCACCAACAACTCCAGCCCCTCCAAACACCAACACCACCAGTACCAATGGAACAGCATCAACAACTCCAGGTCCCCCAAACACCAACACCACCAGTGCAAATGGAACAGCATCAACAACTCCAGCCTCTCCAAATACCAACACCACCAGTACCAATGGAACAGCATCAACAACTCCAGCCTCTCCAAATACCAACACCACCAGTACCAATGGAACAGCATCAACCACTCCAGCCCCTCCAAACACCAACACCACCAGTACCAATGGAACAGCATCAACAACTCCAGGTCCCCCAAACACCAACACCACCAGTGCAAATGGAACAGCATCAACAACTCCAGCCTCTCCAAATACCAACACCACCAGTACCAATGGAACAGCATCAACCACTCCAGCCCCTCCAAACACCAACACCACCAGTGCAAATGGAACAGCATCAACAACTCCAGCCTCTCCAAATACCAACACCACCAGTACCAATGGAACAGCATCAACCACTCCAGCCCCTCCAAACACCAACACCACCAGTGCAAATGGAACAGCATCAACAACTCCAGCCTCTCCAAATACCAACACCACCAGTACCAATGGAACAGCATCAACCACTCCAGCCCCTCCAAACACCAACACCACCAGTACCAATGGAACAGCATCAACAACTCCAGTCCCTCCAAACACCAACACTAGCAGTACAAATGGAACAGCATCAACCACACCAGCCCCTCCAAATACCAACACAACTGGATTTACAGGATCTACATCTAATTCCATTTTCAATACCACTTTTACGTCAGCGCCTTGCAGTAAGTAAATATTTGATACTGAATAGTAGAATGAAATCTATCCAATTAGGCACAATATTCTTGTTCATTGGTCATAGCAGCTGTGAGGTAAAATCCCTGGATACAATTTCAGTAAGGGAAAATGCATTATTATGCAAATATCCATCAAGGCAGTTTCTACGTCTTGGTAAAGTTCTCTTGTACCCAGTAAATGTTCACTGGGTGCCTGCTTGCAGGCATAAA
This sequence comes from Luscinia megarhynchos, assembly GCA_034336665.1. NCBI lineage: Eukaryota > Metazoa > Chordata > Aves > Passeriformes > Muscicapidae > Luscinia > Luscinia megarhynchos. The sequence goes on from JAPFBE010000003.1 coordinate 4,926,257, forward strand.
CCACTGTGATCGGTGAGTTTTCTTAACCCTATTATGGAGCACGTTTAATAAATGTCTCTCTACTCCTCTGAACTTGGGTTTTCCTGGTGGTATTTTAAAAATCCATTTTCCTGAGGAGATCAGATGAGTCAAATATCAGTCCACTTCAGAATGCTCATATTTTTTCTCAACTGGCCTCATCAATTCTCTATTATCCTAAAGTAACATTGTACAATTCTGGTCATTTAACTCACTTTGCCTGCAGTTACAAAGACTAGAAGAAAGCAGAATGTCACCCATTTGTATTTTGAAGCACTCAAACAAAGTGCCTTAATGCATAATTTCTGTCTATAGACCAAATGGTTCACTTCTGCTCTTTCGGTAGAATGAGTTGGAAAACTGAAATCAGCTCCAAAAAACCACACAAGAGTTTATATCAGTTTCATTTGCATTTTTAGTTCATTAATAAATGTGTAGAATTGCAAATTGAAATGAACTGCTCTCAGCTGTATTAAACTTTCACATTTTGCAGTGACAGTGTCCATCGAAGTTCAGAACGTGACTAGAGAAGAAATACATCTCAGCTGGACCAGTAGTAGCAAAGGCAGCCTCTACCACATCTCTGTCATGGATGGAAAGGAGATAAATAAAACAACTACAAATAAGACAAAAACTGTGTTTAAAAACCTGCTTCCTGGCCATTTGTACACCATTTCTGTGGCAGTGTCATCTTGTGCTGAGAATCAAAAAACTTCAGTCTCTGTCCGAACAGGTACCTCCTCCATCACCCTGGCATTTCTTTTCAATTAATATAAACTCACAGTATCTTGTTGCAATAGGATCTGGATTTGATCTCTCAGGCTCTTATTCCTGCAAGTAATTTTTATTTATTTGACTCATCCCCTTATTTGGATAGGACTGCTTGAATTAAACAGTTTGCAAGGGAAAGAACTTGCTCTGTAAAATTTCTGACTATATTGTATTATTGAGCCAGATAATTCTATACAGAAGTCAAGATATTTTGGTTGTAAATTTGCCAGAAAATATTCTGGTAGTGTGAAGTTTAGATTCTACATGCTCTTGTGAATGCAGGCAGTCCCTAATTGTCATTGTTACCTTTTAAATTTCACCCTAGGTTATAGACATTAGGGCAAACAGTTTAATTGTGTCTTTGTACTAAAACTGATTCTTAATGAACATGACACATAATATCACTCTAAATCAAGGTTTTTCCTTTTAAAACTCCCCATTGCCGTCTCCTCCTTAATCAATTCTTTTAGACAAAACTTTTTCCACTAAAAAAGTTACCACTTGATACTGTATACTATAGCTTTTCCATCACTGGAAGAGATCTAAAAGTCAGCCTGTCAAAGGAAGCCACTGGGTTATTTTGGCATGATCCACATTTGATAAAACTGTGCTGCACTTTATCATTCTGTCCTAGTGGCTGAGAAAGTGCTTACAATTTCTTTTTCTATAACTTGAAAGAACTAATTTGACTTTTGGCATTTGTTACTTTCTCCCAGCATTTCTGGACCTCTAAAACATAAATGTCCTTGTTGCAATCCCTTTTTTGAGTTCTCTAGAAGATTGTCTGATTATTCTCAAAACCCTTCTAAAGCAATTATTTTGGCAGTTGACTGTGGGGGTTCCTTCTGATGGACTTACCATCACTCTTAGTCTTTAGGGCCACAAAGCCAAGGAATTCTCATCATTATTTCCATAGAAATCTTTCAATTTTTCAGTCCACTGCCTTTCATTTATTAGTTTCTCTATTCAAGAAAAATTAAATGGTTTCCTTTTGTAATCTGGAGCCACCTGCCCTACCAGAAAATTGTTTGTAGGCTAATTAAAAAGAGCAATAAAGATCAAGTCATCCATATTTCATGTGAAATTAAAGATTATGTTCAATTCTATGAGAACTGGAGATATAATCCAATGAGCTAACCACATAAAATCTGCTGTACCAGCCTTTAATGGGTTTTGACCCTTCATAAATAATTCAGATTAGCAAGTCCAGACAAGCATGCAGAGGTTTTGAGACTACATGATGCATTTTTTTTCCAAAAGAGATTGCAGGTGACTTTTTCTTCTGAAAACTCCATCTAGCTTACCTGAGTTGTACAAGCACGTAATGGCACAACCTGTATCTTTAGCTCTCATAGGAAATCAGAGTTCTCAATGCTATTTCAGTGAGTTCTCAAATACCACCTACCCACCCACCACCTGCCTCTCTTTTGATATGCTCCAACTTTATAATTTGAAATTCTAAGTTCTCACTGGGCCAAAGGAACTGCTGCTTAGGTGACTCCTTGTCCATAATTAAAGACTTTCACCTATTCCATAATTTTCTTATTAGCACTAATAATGTATGCACAGAGGTGATTATCTTGATTTTTACATTTATTTTGCAGATTCTGATTCCTGTTTCAAAAGAACTGAGTTTTGTTCAGCACAAAGTACTGGCTGTTCTGACTTGAAAGGCATTGTATGCTCCAGTAAGTTTACAGAGCCTTACCATTTGTTTATCCATAACTACAGGGTATTATTTCACAATATAGTATCTCCCATGAGTACTTTGCCATCTGCTTTATTATATCAGTTCACACAACATCTGAAGTTCACACTTCTTTGGTGAAGAAGCTGCCTCCATCAAACTTCAGTGTCAGCTTCCAGCTCTATTTTTGTCTGGACTTTTCTATGTAAAGCTTTCTTCTTTTGGCTCAGGGCTCATCCACCTACTCAGGAGGATTTAAACTCACTCAGAGCCTTGCAGAGTCTAACAGACTGGTATTGCTTCTCCTGGAATCAATGGAAGAGTGGCTGTTGAGTTAGGGAGTGGGAGGCACCCTAAATAATACAGGAATGGTGAACAAGACATGAGGATTGTGTTGAGGATGGACAAACTTGGAGAGATTCAGTTCTGAAGGTTCAAAAGCCACTGCATTAGACACACATAATCCACATTATTATTATTATTATTGGGTTTTATAAATTAATATTATAAATACATAAATATAATAAAAATATAATATAAATAAATAGATAGTAAAGTTCAAAGACTTTTTTTGTGGAGGTAATCTTGGGATTCACCGAATTGTTTCTTCTTCTTTTTATTTTTTCCAGATAACCAAGCATTTGCCTGCAAAGTTTTGTTAAAAAACGAGACATTTAATAATGCACTTTATAACTCTCATAGTGAAGGCTATGCAGCAATGTCTGAAAGGATCAAAAGAGATGTAAGTTGTTGCACTCTTCTTTGTCAGCATGAATGAACAGCAGAAAAGCTTGTGATTAGCAACTTCAGTCTCCTACATTCATTGTTAAATCAATACTCTGACAGGTGAAAAAGAAAAAACAGTATAGGAAGCACAAAATCTGGCAAGGACAGACAGCTTGCTGTCCAATAAGGAGGGCTATATTCCCTAAGCCATCCTCAAATATAAGTTATTTAGTGAAAGGCACTTTACAATTCTATTTTTGTAAGGAACATCCTGTTCTGTTTATTTTTCTCCCACTTTAATAAACTGATGCCTGTGGAGGAAAAAAAAATAAAATAGGATGTTACTCAAAACCAGCATTTCAGCACAGACTGGGAAACATGAAAACTTTGCTAGTGTGTACTGGGAGTCCAGATCATTGGCAATTCACTTCATGGAAGTGGCTGCAGGACTGGACAAAGTATCAAGGGGTCCATCTCCGAGGGAAAATGAGGAGGGGAAGTGGAAGCTTTGAGTTAGTAATGCTGACAGGCAGAAGCATCAGTCTGCCACTCAACTGTCTTTAGCAGCATGTTTAAAAAACCCTAATAACTTCAACACCTCTCAGGAATCCTGATGTATAGAAGTCTGCTGGAAAGGTAAATCTACTGTGAGAGTGGGGTAGACTGCTTTAAATAACTATCACAGCTATTTTTGGTGTGATGATCATACCCTTTAGCTAAGAAACTCCACAGATTTCAAAAGCAGTAATTAATTTGTTCTCACCACGCCAACTCGGAGGTAACCTTGTCTTATGACTGCTAACATCTCCACTTCATGGAGAGAAAATTTATTTTAGTGGATGTAAAAGATTTCCTCCAACCTGACTGAATGCAACAGGAATCCCTTTACTGGCTTTTAATAAGCTTTTACCTCATGCAAAGTGCCAGCTTTTCCTCAAAAAATGGCAAAATCAAAGAGAGGCAAAATCAATAAATTGATTGAAAATATGGACAATTTCTGTATTGGATTTTTTTCCCCAATTTGAATGTTGAACTCTTTCTTTTATATTCCACAGTAGTACCACTCTGTAGTTGTAGCTTTGAAATTTTATAGTTTTGCCTGCAGAAGTCAGGTTTCCTATCTAGACTGCTCATCAAGGTGAGGGAAAAAAAAATGGCTTTGGAGCCTCTGGCCAAAGAATTTAAAGGGATGTAAGGTCTGGGGTGGGGGTATAACCCACAGAGAAAATGGAGGCAGAAAATGGAGCAGTGACTCAGAACAAGGTTTGTTACCATCTATGAAAAATAGTAATCTTTCAAACTTTTCAGGTAAAATACCATATTTATCTACAGGGAGAAGATAACTTCTCTTAGTGGGTTGAATCAAACACCTAATTTTCTGAAAAGATCAGTCCTGACAAAAACATTTCAACCAGTCTTTACTTAAAAAAGGGGACTGCTTGTTCTTGCTTTATATACAGATGAAAGCACTAAGCAAGACTCTACTTTTGGAGATATCATTGTAATTTATTTGATTTAGATTGGTGTCATGGGAATACACTTGGTTTATGGCAGAATGATTGAGAGGCAAATCACATCCTTGTCTCTCTTTGCAAAGGTATTCTGTAACATCATGAGTTTGAAAATCTGGTGACAAAAGTAAATTTAAAACCTTTCACATCAAGTTCTGTGCTGGTAGTGTGTGCAGGACCACGCTTGAAGTTTAGTTGCACATTTAAAAAAGTTAGGGGGCACTGAATGTAACTTTAGAAATATTGGGCACTCTTTGTAGATTCCAAATTTTGTACAGTTGGGGTCCCATATGGGTTTGTGGAGGAGGACAATTTGTTTTAATGCATTATTCATTGGTAACTAGCTAAACAGATTGGAGCTTTGGAAGTCAAACTCAGATTTCACATTTTCAATCACAGACAATGCATGGCTCCAGAATCCTTTTTCAATAAGTGTTTTTTATTTGCTATCCCAAAACAATTACCTTGAAAGACTAGTAAGTGAAGAAAATTTAATATCCTGATGTAGGCAGGATGTGTGCTCTGCATCTGCTGACTGACAAGTGGAATAAATACCAATTTCACCTTGCACAGGTTGTTGGAGCAATGAATGCTGAACTGGGGAATGACCACTCTGATATTGTTGTGCTGGGGTTCAGACCTGGCAGTGTGATTGCTGATTTCCTCTTTCTGCTGCCAAAAGAAGATGCCATGGATGTGGATGATATACAGGCCCAACTGAGTAGAGTATTAAGGAGCAAGTTTGGGAACCAAACTGAAGTGCAATGTAAGTGATGCTGAAACAGCTTCTCAGTACTGGTGTGGGGATTGAAGGTTAAATTAAGATGTGAAGATGCTGTTAAATTAAGATGATAAATTAACTTCTTTCTTTTAAGAGATTCAAATAATTCAAGTAACCTATTCAAACATTCACCAAACATATAGTGATTTCATACAGATTATGGACCTATGTAAAGAGTCATTACACATACCCAGTTCCAGACTCTCCAGGGTGGGTTCTCTTCACACTAAAGGATCTAAAGACTCTCAAGTTACACCATTCCATCCAGCACATCCTCAGAGCAGCTGTTATGGGTGCCACCAAGAGATCACAAGGACCTTCAGAAAAGATTTCTAGTGAACAAATTTTCACCACATCCAAAAATATTTTCAATATTATTCAAAAGTTTCAAAGCTGCCAAGCAGTAAAACACAACTGTCACTTAGGGCTCCAGGATTTCTTACACCCACTTTTTTACTGTTTCTAGCTAACATTCCTGAAATGTGTTTTAAATTTCCAGCTCTGTCTGTTCAGTCATCAACTGACAACAGTTCCTCCTGGAGAGTAGCAGTGATTGTCCTTGGAGTTTTACTTGGAGTTGCATTAGTGCTGATTCTCCTGGCAATACTGTTTTACATCTATGTGAGGAGAAGATCAGGTAAATACTTGGTTGAACCCTCAGGACTCATTGGAAAGTTTGTCTACAAGCACTTATAAGATAAACCATTAGTTCCATTTATATATTTTGGGCAAGGCAGAAAATTAATATATTTATGTTATAGTCCAATGTTATTTGTGCATATTAAGTTAGGATAATTCCACCCTTTCCTTCCCAATGTCCATTGCCAAATTCCTGAGCTTCTAACAGCACCTCATGAATCTTCCTTTAAACAGGTATGGAATTTTCCACATTGTACACGTGGTAGAGTGAGGAACAGAGACACTTCTCTTCATCCCATCCCCTATAGGTACTGCAATGACTCTAACACTGGCAATCTAGAGAGACAGGATCCAAAGTACTCAATACTGTGTTTAGGTGACACCTGAAAACAGGGTGACTGAGCCTGGTAGCTGTGGCAGGTCACCTGAATGCTCAGCTGAGCCCAGAGTCATCCTGTTGGGTTTTGTGCCCTTGGCCAAGGGTGATTCACCTCCCCTGAGACTTTTACCATGGTACAAAGATGCCTTTTTCTCTCCTGTGACTGCAGAATGAGCCCAGGATAATTAATGTTCTAGCATATGCAGCTTGATTAGGAGAAAAATGGGATACATCTCAGTTATGTGGACTTTCTATAGAAGTCTGGAGGAGCAGAAACTTGATTTGGAGGCTTCTGGATTCAAGGTTTCTTTAATTGCTTGGCTATGAAGAAATAACTGCTTATATCTGTCAAATGTATAGCATGCTAAATACAGGTGTGTTTTCACAGCATAGTCTCAATGTATTACTAGATGGGGGAGAAAAACATGTTAATTTGAGCCAAAAGTATTTTACTCACCTATTTTTGCCAGTCAAAAATGGTTGGCTGAGCAAGGACGGCCATGCGGGGCAGTTTTGTCTTGCTCTTGATAATCCTAAAGTAAAATCCAATGAAAGTAACTTCTGTGGCATTGGAGCAGAGCTTGCTTTAGATTTGTTCTAATTGCTCTGAAGCAATGACCTTCACCTTTTCCCACCACTCTTCACTGCAGTCTTGGTGAAGTTACAATCTGTCTCTACTATGGTGAAGCTTTTCCTGCTTGGAATGTGCTGAACAGAAGATAAAGGGTCAGTTTACTGCTGCACATATTTCCAGCAGGATTTATGTGTTTCATTTCAAACAGCTCTCTCTGTATCTGTATATTTTGTCAGTCTGCCTAGGCTCAGAATTCCTGTTGAGGCACTGAGCATCCCGTGATGTTGAGGCCCTGGCTCACACTCCCTGAACACCCCTGGTTTTTGGGGATTAGGTTATGGGGTTTTGGCACAGGTTAGAGTAAATTGGTGCCAGAAGGGCAGCACAAGGTGGGAGCACAGCAGAGTGGTGGTGCACAAGCAGCTCTGCCCTGCTCTGTGTGCAGCCAGCATTCATTCTTTTCATCCCTCCTTCCCTGGGCTCTAACACAGCTCCTGGGACAGCCCTGCTGAGGACCCTGCCTGGAATACTAGTTTTGGTAGCAGGGACCTATGAAACAGGGTCTTGCATGCCTTGCTCTCCCTTTCCCATGCAGGGTCAGCTTGTCTAACCTGAGTAGGTCTGGGGTGTCACAGACACCTCACTGATGGAAAGAGAGTGATTAGTATTTGTTAAACTTATATTATGTGGCTTTTAGATATAGCTAGCTCTGGTGTTCTACTCACTGAGCAGTCACTCAACAATGTATTCTGTCAGTAAATACAAGTTCTCCAGAGAGCTCTGTTGAAAACACAAATGAGTGCTCTCACTTATGTAATACTCTTTTATTTCTTTTTTGAGGGATCTACATTGAATAGCAAATCCTCATTGTCAGTAAACCTTTCTGATGTCCTTGTAAATAGTGTTAAATAGAGACCATGTACAGCAGGCTTGAACAATCCTGGGATTGTTCATGCAAAATGTATTTAATGTCTTCGGGGAAAAAAAAGTGGTATTTTAAACAATTTTCTCAAAGATACTTTACAAATAAAATCTTTATTTTTACAATTGTGCATTCTGAAGGAATCTGCTGTTCTTGTTTTGTTGTGTAATTTGGAGACTCTTCTACCTGCAAGGGGGGAGGGTGGCCAACAACAGAGCTAACCTTGGTATGATTACACAGAAGGATGATCTTTTTGAGCTAAATCAAACAAGAGAGCAGATCTACTGAATCTATCCTTTTTTACCTTCTACTTCAATCAAAACCTCCTGCCACCACAGTGTGCAGTCTAGACTCTGAGAACTCTCTGAAAATGAGAGCAAGAGAAGCCAGACCTTCCCTTTCCATAGAGGAACATTTCTTCCCTCCCAAAGAGCATTCACATGGGCTCCTCACACATATTCCCTTCTCAGAGAGAGGCAGCAAGCGGGACAAAGAAATAAATGGTTGAGGAAAAGGCACTCAAAATATAGAAGCAGCTGGTTCCTGTTGATATCAGTGAGATTTAAGCAATTTCTCCATTTTTGTGTGTCAGGATGTCTGTGGCTGAGAAAGGGCATTTTGCCTGTTTCAGACTTGTTTTTTTCCCCTCTGGAACTGACACTATGATCCAGAAGAACCTGAGCTCCCTACCCATCCCTTCATGCCTGCTGTGATCAAGGCCAGAGTCTTAGGAAATACTGTGTTCTGTTCCTATTGGAACTGATGAGATGACACACAAGCCTTCAGCTGACTTTTCTTAATAGTTTCACTTTTCCACAATTTATTATTCCAGCTGCTGCCAATAACCAAAAGCTTTTGCAGCATGAGTATGAGAAAACCATGGTGCACTGGAAGCAGGACCATACCCAGTTTTTGCAGTGCATTCCCAAGGGCACAGGCAGTTTGGGACTGGATAAAACCAAGCCTTGGAAGAGCATGTTGTGTGCTTGCAATCTTCTATCTAATTGAGATTATTTAGACTGTGCTAGGAATTTCCATTAGTGCTTTTGTCATTGTAGATTCATGATGGAACAACACCTTGAAAGGGAGGAGAAAGCAACAGGACAAGCTCTCAGATTTAACCAAACAGGCCACTGGGAATGCCATGTCTGCCCTGCTGTCCCCCAGCCTGTGACCAGCCAGGTGCCAGAGGAGCAGAAGGAACTGGGGATTTACACAGGGAAGCCACAGGGCCAGAAGTTCCCTCTGCAGGGAGCTGGATCTGCCAAGTGCTGGAAGAAAGACTGGAATGAGACACTAAAGGGTCTAAAGATGCTCAAGTTACACAAATCAGCAACAAGAGGGGTCAAAGTCACAAATAGAATAGCAATGTGCCTTCCCCAGACTTAGCTGCTTGCTTTCCTCTTCTCAAACAGCAAGAAAGTGCTGTAGGGCTTGAGGCCATCCCATATTGACCTATAGCCCAGGGAGTGCATGTGTGCCCTCAGCATGGCCTGGAAAAAGGAACTGGGAGATTTGGGTCTGGCAGCTGGTGCCAGGAAACAGGCAGGACCTGCTGAGACAGATCTGCTCAGCCAGCCCACATTCTCTGCAGGGATATTGCAGGGCTTCACCACTGGCTGTGCTCGGTCCTCATAGCTGACTCTGGAATAAAAACCCTGCTGACATCAGCTTACAAGTGTACCAGTGGAGGAAAAAATCCAGGAGCAGGAATATTACTGCTGGTAATCCAAGCAGACCTGTGTCATTTTAGTCACTTTTATGGGAGCTGGGCTGTCCAAGGACATTGCATTCTGGGGACCTAAATCAATAACATCCCTGTTTAGCTGCCATTAAATGGATCAAGCTGGTGTATCTGCCTGCTGGAAACCCAGTTTTCCCTTCTGAGCAGATCCAGACTGTCCTGCTGCTGAAAAGGAGTTGGATTTAAACATTTTTTTGGTGTATAAACACACTGATCTGCCAATTGTTTTCAGTGTTAACTGGTTCTTATAAAGATTCAATTTCTGAACAGTCAAAAAATTTAGGGCAGTGCTCAACTTCTGGTTAAAAAGCTTGCAGTGGAAAACTGGGATTTGTCCAGCTCACATCCACTTTGCCGTCCCATGGCCCCACTTAAATATTTGTCCTGAGAAACTGAAGGTCTTTTCAGCTGTAGGTCAAATCTGTCTCCATTCCTCTTTGCTGTGGGGGACACCTGATCTTTAGCAGGCTTGAATATTTGTGAAATTGGGCTAGAAACTGCAGCAATAATTGATGTTCTAATTCAGGGATATAGAAGCTGTTATTGCTGGTGTTAGAACGTGCCCTGTTCTAATCCCACTGTGATCCTGTGCTGGCAGCAACACAACATGGGTTAGGCAGGATTAGAAACAACTCAAAGTGATTTTAGGATGGCTTGGTCCTGCCAGGTGTTCGAGGCATTTCCTACACCAACACTTGACTCACAGAAGACAAGTTCAGCTTCGTTTTCTGCACTTCTGTGCTCTCCCAGTTTGGCTGAGCTGCTGCAGTGAGTCAGTGCAGCTGTGGGATCCCACAGCAGATGTGCACAGTCGACCAAAAAATATTTAATGGATTAACTAGATATGTGTGAGTGGGCTGACTTCAAAGCTGTTTCACTGCCAATTATTCCTTCAACTTCCAGCTTCATAAAGAGACATTTTATTTTTTATTTTTTTTTTAAATGTGAGGCTGAACGAGTATAACACCACATCTGAGCCTCCATAAATCTTGTCAACACCTTGATGAGACGTGAAAAACTCTCCGTGCAGGAAGGTGTGGGATCAGAAAGTGCTGCACTGTGCAGCAGGAGCCACCAGATAGCGCTCCCTCTTCCAGCACCAGCCACTCCAAGACCCGTTTGCAGCAAAATTTCAGTAATTCACGAGGTTTTGGCCCAACACAGGGCAGCCTGGTAACTCACTTCCTTCCAATGGCTTTTGCAATGCTTCAGTTCTCTTTTTGAGCCGTGCCTTCCTCCCCAGCACGTGAGAGATGGAAATTGCTGAGTTTTATTGCTCTGGAGAGGTGACACAGAACACGGAGAGGCTGGGCACACCGGGGAGCTGGACATGCTGCAGTCACCCTGTGCCCTGGCAGCAGCCCTGGGGCACTGCTGTCCCAGGCATGAGAGCTGGGCAGCTCTCTGCTTACACATGCACTTAAGCTCCTGGGGGAATTACAGCCAAAAAAGGAAGGGATAAAGGCGTCTGTGGGAATCTCAGCGTCATCCTACCTGTCTCTCTGAGCACCTAAATACCAGCTTAAAGCACAGCCCTGGACCCTCAGAAAATACTTGAAGAAAAAGGGGTTTTTTTGCTCCAGAAATTCTTCTTTCATTTGTTTTTTTACATTCTGTGTTGGTGCAAGGTGGAGTGAGGACATCACTGACAGGAGCAGTCGCCTGCCTCCCCCTGAGCCAGATGTGTTTGCTGGTCACCACCAAAGCCACCTCCTTGTCACTGTGGTCAGATATTGACAGCAGCTCCTAAACTTTTATTTGTCTCATTGCAACAATAAACGATTCAACCCATTAAAATGTTAATTGTCTATGAAATAAATTTGAAATCTTTATTTGATTTCTCTTCTCATGATCAGAAAGCTTAAGCTGCCTCTGGGCTCTTAATTTTTTCAGTTGTTCCTTGTGGAGATTTTCACATTGGATTCAGGGAATCAGCAATTTAAGTAAATTAATATTTTTAAAAAAGATACAATTTCATGAGCATGACCAAATTATCTGTGAACAAAACACCCCATGAATCAAAAATGTAATTAAATATTAGCTTTTGGCTGATTAAAAAATGAGATATTCCAACTGTCACTTTTCTTCACTGTCAATAAGGTCATTTCCTGTGTCTAATCATTCCCCTTGTCTAAGGACAGGGATAGCTGCAGAGAGCAGCTATCAGTGAGCTTCCTCTTGAGTATGACATACAGGAGACTGAATATTGTGTCATTAGTTATTGAACTCTAATTAGTGCTTAAGGAAAAGCTCGTTTTTTTCTTCCCTTCTTCTGGACAGTGCCTGAATCTGTGCCTGGTACTTGCTGAATTCACGCCTGGAACAAGGAAATAAGAAATAAGAAGTAGGAAATAGGAATAAGAGTAAGAATAAGAATAAGAATAAGAATAAGAATAAGAATAAGAATAAGAATAAGGTTGGCAATAGATGGCACCAGGAGGCCACCAGGGGGTCACTGCTGTGGTGCTCAGCTCCCAGGGCATGTGATAACCCATGAGCTGGAGAACAGCCCTAAAGTGCCAAAGGGATGAGCAGAACCATCTCTCCTCTCTCCTTTCTGTCTTTCCAGAAGAAATGGACTTGGGAAGAGCAGCTCATCCTTGGCCTGGGAGCTGCCACCCAGCAGGGCTGCAAGATCTCCTTGCAGGGATCCCAGCTGTGTCTCCCCCCAGGGATGCAGCTGAGTTTGCTCTGTGATGCTGTGGCAGGGATGAGGCATCTGTCTGGCCTCTGCTGTCAACAGAGAAAAATGAGCACCTCCAGGACATGATTCATGTGCCCTGTGTTGTGTGTCTGCTTCAGATGAGATGAAACCTCCCAGAAATGGAGATCCAGAAGTGGATCTCTCCCAGAAATTGCTGTTTCTCTCCCCTGTATCTGAAGGCAGCATACAGAACACCACCTCACAGACACCTCCATTATAACACAGGTGCAGGGGCTCAGAAAAAGATTCCATTCCCAACTTCCATGACTTGGAAGACAGCTTTGTCTATCATGCCAATACCTGTCATGTCATACCAATGTCAGCAGGTTTGCAGCATTACAGGCCTGGGCAGAGCATTATTTTGGGTCCTGAAGAAAGAGCAGGAGATTTTGCAAGCAGCAGCAATCTGGGAGGCTGTGGCTCTGCAGGCACACAGATGGCACTAGACTTTTCTCTGTTTACCAGGATTTAGCCAAAAGGGTCTATTTACCACATCTCCTTTCATGATTGGTGTTTTCTTCCTTTGCTTTGAGTATCACAGAATAATTCAGATTGGAAAAGACCTCTAAGGTGGTTGAGTCCAACCTGTGCCCAAATCCCACCTTGTCAACAAGCCCAGAGCACTGAGTGCCACGTCTAGCTGTTCCTTAAGCACTTCAGGGATGGTGACTTTACCACCTCCCTGGGCAGCCCTTTCAAATGCTAAAAAACCCTTTCCACGAAGAAATTCCTCCTGGTGAGCAGCCTGAACCTCCCCTGGTGCAGCTTGAGGCCACTTCCTCTAGTTCTAAGTAACTGCATAAATGGATGGCTCTCACTACCAAGATTTTGGTCCTGTGTGGCATAGGACATAGATCCCTCTTGTCTTTCCATCCCATATCCGTGTTGAATACATCTTGACCTCAACATTACAGAAAATGCACTATTGCATGTGCCCTCCTGCACCTAGAGCTGCTGCCTGATATGTGTTTTGGCAAAGACTGGGCAACTCAGGAGGAGAGGGAAGAAAGAAAAAAAAAGAATTAAAGCCAGGACAAGCTGAAAAATTCTTTAATGCCAAGTTAGTGTGTGCTGGTTGAGCTAAGAAAACTGAGGGTTGTGACTGCTTCTCTCTTCATGGCAGGTCAGTCCTGCCCAGAGCCCTGGGAGCAGTGAGGAAACAGGGATTGTTCTGGCTGTGAGAGCCTGACAGGGGCCACCTGCTCTGATTGTGACTGCCAGCAACCTGCCTGCCCCAGACAAGCAGCTGGCAGCAGCAGGTGCCTCAGCTGATGCCGAGATGGAAACCAGATAAACCCCTCCTCCTCCTTTTTTTTTAAATATGTTTTGTCTAGGCACAAAGGTTTGTGGTTGGCTGTTGCTGATAATGAGTGTGCTCATGCTGCTCTGAGAAAAATTTCTTTACATCTAGCAAAAAAGTGCTGAAAAACCTAATTAGAAAAGAGAATGGATCTGCAGTTTTATGCCATGCTTGAGAATGCCCTTTTCTTTGAGTTGTTCAGCCTCATGCCAGGAACTGGTTCCTGCTCTGCTGTAACAACTCTGTACTTGGATTGTCCTTATTGCCTTTTGCAACATGAGGGTGCAAAAGCACGTGAGGTATTTACAGTTCTCTCACAGGAAAATATGCTCTAGGCTGCCACTGCCAAAAAAAAACAAAACAACAAAAAACCAAAAAAAAACCAACCTAGCAAAGGAAGCTCTTGGGTCACTGTAAAGAGGAATCTGATTTTGTTCAGCTTGTGAGCTTGTGCAATGGTCAGAAGTGACTGATATCCTAAACATGAGGAAACAGAGTTTTCTGCCTTGTCCTGCAGCTTGTATTGCAACTGTCTCTGTTTTATTCTCTTTTGTTAAATGATCTGTCCAAGGGTGGCCAGGAACAGTCTCCCTTTTCATTCTCTGCATTGAACAATGCAGTCTGTCATTATTTCACTATGACTTTAATTAGCCTTTCTTACATTAAGGTTACAATTGCCACATATGGTGATTTATTTATTTGTTTAGTTGACTACTCAGCTCTTAAAAGAGCTGAGGGAGTTGAGGGGCTTTAAAGAGAGTGAAATGGCTATCCAGTTTTGGAATTAACTGTGACACAGACTCAAGAGTACAAAACTAGCTATCCTTTTTTTCCAGGCCAAAAATATTACATTGGAAAACGGCCAAATTCAAATGGTTTTGTAGGATCCTGCTTGATTTCCTGTCAGCTCAGACTGGCCAGGGAGGCTGCAGGTGCCAGCCTTCAATCTGCTTCAAGCAGGATGGTGGAAAGGGTGCTCCTTCCTTCCTTAACCATCTTCTCCTCTTCCCTTTACTTTCCCAACAAAAAGCTCTACAAAACTGGAAGAATATCTTGAATAAAATAGTGCTGGAGATGTTTCCATCAGTCTGGGGAGGGTTGTCATAATCATCTGGCCTGTCCTCTTCTACTTAAAAAAGTTATCTGAGCAAAGTCTGAGGAACTGCTGTGATAATTTGGGATGCCCAGGGTGTGCTCCTGCCCTTAACAACACACCCTGCTGCCATGGAACATTTGTTACACCATGAACATGTACATGACTGGCTGCAAGGAGCTTCTCACCACAGGTGCTACATCTGGAAACTCCAGATGTCCACAGAGCGTGCACAGGTGAGGTGGAAAGTCGATCTAAATTGTTCAAAACAGAAAAAGGAAACAGAGATGCTTGCTGTCCATGAGCTATGAAGAGTGCACCTTGGTGGAAATAAAAGGAGAAAGGTTTTAGCTCTATTCTTCAGCTGTCAGTGCTGAACCAATGCTGGAATCTCTAAAAAATATTGATTTGGTAACTTTTAAAAACATTGTGTTCAACATAGGGTAGCTGTGTATTTTCTGTCTCACTGGATCAGATGCCAGTGGCTGTAGAGACACCACTGATGCCAGTCCTGTTCAGAGAAGGATTAGAATAGAATAGAATAGAATAGAATAGAATAGAATAGAATAGAATAGAATAGAATAGAATAGAATAGAATAGAATAGAATAGAATAGAATAGAATAGAATAGAATAGAATAGAATAGAATAGAATAGAATAGAATAGAATAGAATAGATAATAAAGTTTGGGTTGAAAGGGACCTTAAAGGTCATTCAGTTCCAACTCCCTGCCATGGGCAGGGCCACCTTCCTCTAGACCAGGTTGCTCAGATACCCCATCCAACCTGGCCTTGAACACTTCCAGGGATGGAGCTTGCACAACTTGACATGTGATTCAGCAACATTCTTGTGAGGTTTGACTTAGTATCCTATCCTAATCTGCCCAACACTGTACAGTATCATAAAATAACAGAAATAGTTTAGCAACAGGTAAGCTAAAATCCCACAAGGCATTTATCACTGGGAAAGCTTCTGATGGGCATGTTTTGATTAAGATTGCACTGGAGGCAGTGTTAGGCCTGAAGAGATTAAATATTTGAATCAGTGATTTGGAAGTAAATATAACTCCTCTGCTGATGAAGGTGTGTGACTTATGCAGAATGGTAAACAAAGAGGCAAGAACGGCTGCAATGCAACGATCTTGACTTCTTGATAAGCTTGAGTCACTTAAGTGAAAAGTATTTAAGCAGCTGACTGCCCAAATGCACTTTTAGGAATCAGGAATGAAGGCCACATCTCCAGAACAGGAGGCTGTATCTCCCAGCAGCAAAGGATTCAGCAAAGGATTTGGCAGTGGAAGGATAACCAGGTCAGCCTGAGCTCCCACAGTGGCCAAAAAAGGTTAATGGGATGCTTGGATTAACAGTGCACAAGCAGGGCAGGAGCAGGGTGATGTTACCTCTGAACATGGCATTAGTGGGATCAACACTGAATTGCTACATCAGGTTTTGGCATCCACTGCTCTAAAGAAAAGCTGGGAAGGAAAAAAAAGGAGCCACAAAGGATTGGATGGCAGGAGAAACTGCCACAAAGGGAGCCCTTGAGGGTTCAGCACATTTGGTTTATTAAAAAAAAAAAAACAAAAAAAAAAAGAAGAAAAAAGGAAAAAGATTAGACACAACTTTATTATGTCTTTGCTGTTATTATGAGGTATTTACCTTCTTGGGACTAGGAGAGGGAAAAGTACCAACCTGTAAATTTAAACCTGTTTAAATACAAATGTAAACACATATTTGAAAATTGGGGTAGATATGTAGTCACTCTACAAACTATTTTACAGCAAATGACAAACTGGTGGAAAAAAACCTGTCAAAGGTAACCTTGCTCTCCTTTGATTTGATACCTTCACATTAAGCCAGGACAGAGAAGAGAGCTGAACATTGCTGACTCCCACGGAGTAACTGCATGGCTGTAGGACTGGTGGGGTTCCAGGGAGCAGATCAGCAGATATGACAGGTATGACATGTTAGTGACATGTGCCAGTGGCCAAATGTGCAGGAATTAGGAACAGCTCACTGTGAAAGGCTCTCATGTCACGCCTGGGGACTGACCAAGGAAGTCAGACACTGACTGAACTCTGGCTGTGACGTTTGTGATGGTGCCAAATAATTTGCAGGATTCCAAGCTCACCACTCTCAATCCTTTTTCACCTGTGCCAGGGCCTCCAAGGAGCTCATCTCTCCAAACTGACAGACTGTCACTCTAATAACCACGACAAATCTGAGTGCAGTGCAGGGCCTGCAGTCTGGGTCCCTCCTGCCTAGTGACACCTCTGCCTCCTTGGGAACCTCCCTGGTGACCAGGCACACCTTGTGCAGAGTGCATCACACTCTAAAATCCCAAATCTTCTGTGCTTCTGCTGCCAGTCATGTCCAAAAACACCTGAGGCAGACAGGCTGGGAAAAGGACTCTTTTTTCTCCTGGTGTGGATGGTCAGAGTGCCCAATCTGCCAGGCACAGTCACTGCTCCACCCAACCTGCAGCAGTGGGGCTATCCAGGGTCTCCTGCCCTTTGTAGAAGAGCTGCATACCCTGAGCTGAAACTGTGGATTTCATGAAGCTGTTCCACTTCACACAGGAAAAAAGAGGAAGGTGATACTCACATCCTTTCCCCAGCTGGTATTTAGTTGCATTTTCAAAGCAGAACAACTGGGAGGGGAAAGACACACAAAACTTTCCACACAGAATATTTAACAGCAGTGACTCAGGCTTTGTCCTGTCCCATCAGGCATGTTCTTGCAACAGAGCAGTGATTTTTAAATTTTTTAAATTTAATTTTTTCATCTCCAGGATGAGTGTTGAGGGGCAGGGTTGTTGGGTGTTGCTTGCAGCTTTCAGTTAGAAAAATGTAAGTTTGGGTCATGGCTGAGAATTCCCTTTGGGAACAGCTTTCAGGTACTAAGTCCGAGTCAAATCCTTCAAACATTAATATTTCCCTGGCATTTCCTTCTGCCTAACTTCTCCTGGTGATGTCTGTGTGTCCCCTTTTCCCAGGTGCTTGACTCTATCCCTTGGCACTGCACAGGGAGGCTGAGCTAAAGGATTTCAGGAGATTGATGCCATGGCTTATTTCCATGCTGCCCTGTGAATTGAGGCTGCAGCCTTTTCATCAGACTGTGAGAATATTTTCTTCACCTAATCTGCTCACAACAGGTTTGCTGGAGGTTTTCCCCTTGGCTATCACTTGCTCCCCTGTGCCCAGACCCTGAGGCTACAGTCTGGGAAGGTGCAGCCTAGGGAGGAATGATGCCTAAAACCCAGCTGTGATTTCCAGTCATTACTCTGAGCAATGTGTGCACATTTCTGCTTATAACCAGGGCAGCATTATTCGAGGGGGACTGCATGGGAGGAATGCAGAAATATGTCCAAAAAAGCCTCTGTGCTGGGCATCTTTTCCCTAGAGCCCATGTCTTCTTCCAGCATGAACAAAAATCTGCTTCTTCCTTCATAATAACTGAAGGAAAGTAAATTTGCTGCGAGCATGCTCTGTTTACATCACTGAAAGCAGTGAGTTCATATAAATTGTGCCAAATCTCTGACAAAACAACTCTATTTGTTCAAGCAGGAAGCCTGACTGTATTTTCTTGCTCACTCCTAGCACGTCTTGGGATCAGGTGGCAACTGAGGGCTACTTATATACAGACCAATGAACTACCAGCTCTTGCAGAGCTGAGCTAAGCCTCTATGATTTCTTCTACCCCCCTTCAAGTTTGTTTGATCCTCTCCCCCCCAGAAAAATAAAAATAAGTCCCTTGCATCACAGGGAAGGCTGTTCACCTACTGATTGCCATGAGTACCACAGGGAGCAGCCACAGGAATGAACAGCAGCTAAGCTGGTCAGACACAGGTCAGTGTTTTGCGCTTGAATTTCTTGCCTGTGCATCTCTGGAAGGGGATGCTTCAGTACCCAGATGTAAAAATACAGATAAAATCTGGTGTGAAATGAACATGTGAAACCTCTTGTGTTATTCCTGGAACTGTCAGCTGAAGACAAATGTAGTGTGAGACCCAGCTCAGGTGGCATCCATCTCTGTAACACTGGCCATGGCTGTTCCAGGTGACAGGGAAGCCAAGATGGAATCAGAATCCATCCCAAATCAAGGTCAATATTGAAGAAGGAAAGCCTGAATTTTCTTTCGGGAATGCCCATTTCTTTCCAATCTCTCTAAGATTCTCACTCTTTTGAAAGAGAATCTACATGACTGGCTCACATAGCAATTTTCCAGGCAGCTAAAATTAGAGATGAATCCCACCCATTACACAGAGTATACCTAACCTGAAAGAAATGACTGATTATGTTCTTCAATATTAAATAGATCTGAAGGCAGATCTGTTTAAACTGACTGATCACATTCTTCTCAAATGGCATTATGTGAATATTTCCAGTATGGATATGGAAGTATTAATGTCATGTACAGAAAGACATGACAAAATTCAGAGGGGCTGTTCCAACAAATAGGGAAGGGAAACAACAAGATCTGTGAAATCAGATCTTCTGGGGAGGGTAACTTTGAAGTCAGAACCAAGGCATACTCAGGATATTCAGTATCTTTTAAGCATTACAAAACTTTATTAAAAATATGTGAATTGATACCTTCCCCTCCGTGTTTTTTTTTGATTTTTTTTTAACCCTAAAATTTCTAATTTGGCCAAACTGCCTTAGGTTTAGCAAGAGTCACAAGAGCCATATCCCAAATTATGCCATAGACTGTTACTCAAATGATGGGTATGAAATACTGAGAGAAAAAATTATGCCTCTCCTTAAATTTTGGTCTCCAATATGATTTTTGCCCTGTTTGCAGATTCTTTCCCCACAAAACCCAAGATAATTTCAGGTCTAGTGGCTGAAGTCAAACAGGATCCAGGGGACTCTGATCAGATACAACACAGGCCCTGCCCTTCTGTGGGGTCACCTGCTGTGATGACCCTGTCTGGATGCCAAGCACCCACCAAAGCCACCCTGTGACTCTCACCCTGCCCATGAGTTAAGGACAGAGAGAGAACACCCATTAAACACAATTATGGGTAAAAGACTCAGCTTGGGGATATTAATTGAATTTATTGCCAACAAAATCAGAGCAGGGAAAGGAGAAATAAAAACAGATCTTAAAAACCCCATCCTCCCAGCTCTGCCTCCTCCCCCAGTGCTGCTGGGAGAAGGGAATGGGGATTTTGGTCAGTCTATCCCATGCTGCTCCTGCCCCTGCTACAGCAAAGTGGGAATCAGGACACTGGGGAGCATCCCAGCAAAGTGGGAATCAGGGCACAGACAGGATACTGGAGAACATCCCAGCAAAGTGGGAATCATGGTACAGACAGGACACTGGGGAACATCCCAGCAAAGTGGGAATCATGGCACAGATAGGATACTGGGGAACATGCCAGCAAAGTGGGAATCATGGTACAGACAGGACACTGGGGAACATGCCAGCAAAGTGGGAATCATGGTACAGACAGGACACTGGGGAACATGCCAGCAAAGTGGGAATCATGGCACAGACAGGACACTGGGAAACATCCCAGCAAAGTGGGAATCATGGTACAGACAGGACACTGGGAAGCATCCCAGCAAAGTGGGAATCATGGTACAGACAGGACACTGGGGAACATGCCAGCAAAGTGGGAATCATGGTACAGACAGGACACTGGGGAACATGCCAGCAAAGTGGGAATCACAGAGAGACAGGATGCTGGGGAACATCCCGGCAAAGTGGGAATCATGGAGTGACAGGATACTGGGAAACATCCCAGCAAAGTGGGAGTCCCAGCAGAGCCAGGACACTGGGTTATATCCCAGCAAAGCGGCAGTCCCGGCAGAGCCGAGGGGAGCGGCTGGCACGCTGGGAAGCACCCGAGGCAGGCGGGGGCCGGGCAGAGGCGGGAGCGCAGCCAGCACCAGCCCGGCGCCGGCAGGAGGAGCGCAGCTGAGAGTTGGTGCAGAGCGTTGGGGGCGCCCCGCGGGAAGCCCCGCACGTGGCGTGTTCGAGTCCCGGGTGCGACTGCTGCTCGGCATGGCAGTGGCTGCCCGCGGGATACCCGCCGGGCTCCGGCATCGCTTGGAGCGCTTCATGGAGCCGGCGTGATAAAAGGGCCCTTCCGCTCGGCAGGGTGATGTGGGAACTTCCCGCCGCGCCTAGGCGCTCTATCTACCTTCTACATCAAAGTTACACAGTAGTCAGCCAGCTACTGAGATGTATGGACAGACGCCTG
Source organism: Luscinia megarhynchos (assembly GCA_034336665.1). Lineage (NCBI taxonomy): Eukaryota > Metazoa > Chordata > Aves > Passeriformes > Muscicapidae > Luscinia > Luscinia megarhynchos. The sequence goes on from JAPFBE010000003.1 coordinate 4,947,315, forward strand.
TAATATGCGACCTTGGGGGAAAAAATCTCCCTTTTCCATAAAATTATTGTTCCCCATTCTTTCCTTTTCTCCCTTTTTCTCCAGTGCAGACTCAGAGCTGCCAGCTGCCACAAACCTAGCAGCTCACAACCAAACCATAGGTTTTCTTTCTCAACTTCATCTTCCAGCTGTTCAGATGTGGGGCATCCCAACAAATATCCCACCAAAGCCGGGATCATGGCACACACAGGACACTGGGGAACATCCCACCAAACTGGAAATCACAGCACACACAGGACACTGGGGAACATCCCACCAAAGCCAGGATCACGGCTGGGGAACATCCTACCAAACTGGGAATCACAGCACACACAGGACACTGGGAAACATCCCACCAAAGCCAGGATCACGGCTAGGAAACATCCCAGCGAAATGGGAATCAGGGCACGCACAGGACACTGGGGAACATCTCAGCAAACTGGGAATCATGGCACACACAGGACACTGGGAAACATCCCACCAAAGCCAGGATCACGGCACAGGCAGGACACTGGGGGACATCCCAGCAAAATGGGGATCTGGGCATAGACAGGACACTGGGGGACATCCAGCAAAGTGGGAATCAGGGCACAGCCACTTCCCACAGACGTTGAGAAACACCCCCGCAAGGCAGGGCGAGGCGGGACCGCGGCAATCCCCAGCCCGGCGCAGGGGGGTGGAGCGGCCCCAACACTTGGTTCAGCGTGTTGGGTGCTGCGCTCCCAGCCCCGAGTCCCGAGTTCGAGTCTTGGCTCCCGTCAGGTCACCGATAACACCATGCTGGCTGCCCCGGAGCTCCGATCCCCTCCGGCCGCGGGGCAGAGCCCGTCCCCGCACCGCCCCCGGCTCCGGCACCGCCTGGGGCGCGGCGTCCTGCGCATCGTGGGGGCGGCAGCGGCGATCCTCGGTGCCTGCTACGGTATGATCCAGCAGCCCCAGCAGAGCGGCCCATGGGCCACGGGTTATTCCAACACCTTCACCCTGAACATCGCCTGCTGCGGGGGGACCGCTACATCAGCTGGCCACAACGAACCCACAACTTGCATCGCGGGGCGCAGCACGTACAGAGTGAAGAGCTGACGATTCCGTAGAATGTCAGCATCGCAGGCCTGCGCGGAATCTGACTGGTTGTGTCCGAGCGCAAGCAGAAGACATGCAACGCGAGTCAGGCAGTTCCTGCACCTTTCACTGGCGCCTCCGACCAGTAATTCCAGTTTATAATCCGGACAAGTAATTCCTGAAGCACTTCTGATCAGTAATTTGGACTCGGGGGAACAAATTTCCCTTTTTGTTAAAGTTAATTATTCCCTTTCACTAAGTTACTGATTTTTTTCCCCCCGTCCCTGTCCTTTCCTTTCCTCTTGCCGCTTTTTCCCCAGTGCAGACTCACAGCTATGAGCTGCCAGAAACTCAGAAGCTGAGAATCAAACCATAATTTTTTTCTCTACCTCATTCTTCAGCTGTTCAGACCTGTGTTTTGTCCACTTTTATTTCCCTAGAACAATAAAAGGCAAGAGCTGTGAGTGGCCTTGCTATTTTTTTTTTATTTTTTTTCTTCTTGCCACTTTTATTTCCCTATTTGATAAATAAACCTACAGGAATAACTGGAGTAGGGCATAAGAAGACAGGAAACATACTCCAAAAGCAATCCAAACAAGTTTGTGTTTTCAAATGGCAAAATGATCCTCTGTCCACAAAAAACTGTTTTGTTGGGGTTTTGTTCCAGCAAAATATTGCATGAGTGTTTCACAGTGGACAGTTCCTTTTTGGTCTCAGCTTGACTCCTTAGGAAAATTTATCCTCAAATATTTTCCAGAGAACTCCTTAAACTCTGCCCAGAGCAGCTTAAATTAACAGCAAGTTGCAAATTGGTAAAGCTCAGGCACATTTTTATTGAAAATTCATTGAAAATATTTTGCGTTTTACAGTTCTAACTTTCTTTTTCTCATCTGCCTCCTGCACACTTCTTGCTGGACTTTTCCCACATGTCGTATCCCAGCACTGAAGTCCAGAGTGGCCTTTGCATTTTCTCAGGGTGTAGCACTTTTGAACATGAACTAGTTCTTGCAGGGACACCAGAGCTATCAGTGCTGCTCTCAAACGCCCGCCGTGGTTCTGCTGCACATCTGCCCTCTCTTGCCATCACTGCATTTCCACTTTTCCCTCATTCCAGTGCATTTCTACTTGCAATGTTCTTTTTCTTTCCTGTGAGCTGCACCAGTCTAGTGTCTGTAATGTCTGTAATGCTTATCTTGCTGTAAGCCTGGAAGCTATTACTATTTCCTCATCTATTTTAGGAGTCAGGCTTTTGTCCCTGCCTGCCTGTCCTCACCTTCATTTGTAACTTCCTTTTTTTTTTCTTTTTTCTTTTTGTCCTGGATTTTCTTAAAACATACTTTTATATCTCTCTTTTTTTCTTTTTTTTCCCTTTTTTTTCCCCCCTTCACACAAAGTTGTGCTCTTGATCTTTTTTTGCCTGCAGGGACCAGGGGATCACCTGTGAAGTTAATGGAAGAGTTAATGAGGGAATGTAGGAATGCAGGAGACTGCTATTTTTAGCACGCTTCATCTTATGTAATATTTTTTTTTCTCACTGTGTGGTATCAAAATAGATACCAAAATACCAAGTAGAACTTGGTTTCTGATAAACCTGTTTTATGTCTCAGTGTTTTACAAGAAGCCCCTGTAGATACTGATACTGCAGCCACCATGATAAAAATAAATCCTGGGGATCTGGTCATGTACACCTGCTCAGGAAAAACTCTTGTGGAAGGCAGCACCTTGGTACCACAAACTTTTTCTGGGCAGAGCTGAAACTTGGTTTGTGCAGCAGATTTCAGGACTGTACATTTCAGTTCTGCTACAGCTTTTTTGTTGCTTTCCTTGCTTCTCTCTCAGCCTTTAGGAAGTTAAAAGAAAATAGCAAACATCATGGTGGGTCTGTGTCACACACTAGGATCAGGGTACGGCTTCCTCTCTCTACTTCTGCCTCACAGTTAAAATAATGATGTTTTTAAGTATTTTATTTTTTACATTTTAAATGCCTTAAACATTCACATCAGTATTTCACAGCCCTTTTCAGCTCCTGTATGGAAATAATGCAGCTTTTGCAATGTTCTAGGGGAAAATACAAGAGACGAGGTTGTGGGTGCTACAGACACATGTTCCAATCAAGTTAACTAAAACCCTGAAATCCTCACTGGAAGAATGCATCAGAAATTCTGTTTATTCTTAATATCAGGTGATAATTATCTTTAAAATATCTACTCAAACACAGTTTAGACCTTCAGTGAGGACTTCTGAATGGGCCTATGCATGTTTGAGTGGTATTCCACAGCAGGTAGATATTTCTTCCCCAATAAATGAGTTATAAGTAACTTTCTGCAGTGTCTAAGGACAGAACCCAAGGCTGAGCTTAGAGAGTCTCCACACTATTCCCTGCCAATGGGTTGCAGTGGAAGGTAAATTTTGCATGTTTCCAAGGGGGAGTGTTCCCTCATGGAGGAGATTCCCACTGAGGGTTATTAGCACAATCTGGAGAGACAATCACATCAGGAAATCCTTGAGCCAAGAACAGCTGTGGGCTGGGAGAGCACCAGGGAGACATTAGACAGAAGCCAAGCCTGTGCTGAAGCGCTTGTTTGTGCATCCATCTCGCAGGCAGTGTCGGGAGGGAGGATCCTGCAGGGCAGGGACCCCGTCTGACCTGGCACAGATGTTGTGGGCAGCAGTTCCCTCCCTGCAGCGCCCTGGGAAACACCCATCCCAGCTCTGCAGGGATCAAATACTTACCTGCCTCCCAGGGGCTTTGTGAGGCTTATCCCGTGTCTGCACAATGCTACACCAGTTCCAACCACTCTGGGAAGCTCCCTGATTAGAAGATTCCTCTCAGATTATGAACTCCTGTGTGTCGTGCTTGGTAGTTGCTTTAAAACCAGTTCTCAGTCCTCTGCTGTATTTTATCCCCACTTTCTGCTGCTTCCAAAGGAATTGAGAGGGAGCCTCAGCACCCACCTAAAACAGTTCCAGCAGGAATGGGAACACTCAAATATTTTTCAGGTGGGTTTTTCAGCATCTGGCTTCTTGGCAAACTGGTTGGGCAGAGCCAGGCAGCACAGCCAGTGAATCCAGCTCCAAGCCTAGCCACGGATCCAGATCCAAGCCAGCAGTGCCAACACAGCTCTAATGCCAGTGAACACCAGTGCCCTCCTTGTGCAGGACCTCAGGGTCTGAAGGGAGGTGTCAGAGGATGAACCACACCCTGCTCCGTGATGCCCAGCAATGGACAAGAGGAATAGGCAGAAATGATGCCCAGGATGTTCCACCTGAACATGAAGAAGAACTTCTTTCCTCAGCAGCGACTGAGAACTGACCAGGTTGTCCAGAGAGGCTGTGGAGTGCTCCTCACTGGAGGTATTCAGAACCATCTGACACAATCCTGTGCCGTGTGCTCTGGGATGACCCCGCTGGAGCAGGGGGGTTGGACCTGGTGACCCTTCCAGCCTGACCATCCTGTGATTTAGTGATTGTGTGACCTCGCTGAAGTGCAGGTCTTTGATGTGAGGAGTAAATGAAAGGAGAATGTAACTCAGTGACAACTTTCCTTCCCCTCCATTCCTGAACTACAATGGCTTGCTCATAAATCAGTGGGTAGGAGTCCCAGGGCCAGAAGAACTGTCTCGTCCTCATGAGGACGGGATTCCACAAGGCGATGTTGGATGGTGCTTCCACTCCCCGTTTCCTCAGGGAATGCCTCCGGGAGCCCATCAGGAAGCCTGTGCCTGCCCAGAGCCTGGGGACAAAACTGGCTGCTCTCCTCATTTTGTCCCTCCCTCATTTTGGCGAGCGACCTTGGGCGCCCCAGTGCCCGGGACAAGCTTCTGCAGCGTGTTTGGGCAGAGCGACAGCCACCAGCGGGTTGGGGACTGGCTGCCCACCTTCCCCAGTGCTCCGGGGCGCTCCGACCCCATCCCCGTCCCCATCCCCATCCCCGGCGGGGCGGGCCGGGGCGGGGCAGCCCCAGCTCCATCCCTGCCCGCCCGCCTCCCGCAGCCGCTCGGGGCGGAGAGGCGGCTCTGGAGGCTCCTCCGGCAGCGGCCGGGCGGGCAGCGGTGCCCATGGCATGTCTGATGGCGGCTTTCTCCCTGGGCAGCGCTTTGGTAAGGCGCGCCCTGCCTTCCCTCCGCGGGGCCGGGGCGGGGGGCGAGGTGCGCGGCTGGGGGATGGAGATGCTCCGCGGGGAGCTCCAGAAACGCTTCCCCAAGGAAAAAAACAGGATGGGAGGGTGCGGGTGCAGGATGGGGGCTGAGGGATGCGAGCTGCGGGATGCAGGATGAGGGATGCAGGATGCGGGATGAAGGATGCGAGTGCGCGAGCGGCCGGCGGCGCACGGCGGGACTTGACCGCTGGTTACCTCTGCCTGTAGCCGAGGCGGGGGGATTATCGCCGAGCATGCTCCCTGCGCCGCTGCGCCCCGCCGGCTTCCCAGAGGATTTGCGGAGGGACCGTAACCTTTGCATAACAGCGGGGCCGGCGGGGCTCGGAGCGGGCAGAGCCCCCGGGACCGTCCTGCCGCCGCCACCGGGCGGGCGCTGCCTCCCCGCCGGGCTCCGGGAGCGGCCCGGCTCCTCTCCGGCTCCTCCCCGGCTCCAGCAAACTGCATGGGAAATAGCCCAAAGTGTCCAAAAGCGGCTGAGAGGTGAGCGCGGTGCTGCGCGCAGGGCGGGATGCGGGGCTGGGGCATCGCCGGGGTGACAGCGGAGAAGAGAGAGGTGTTGGAGGTACAGAGGGGCTTCAGGTGTGTCTGTGCCTTACACGCGGCTTGGCTCAGTCTGTGCCTGTCCCAGCCGCGGGATTGCCCAGATTTTTCCAAGGTGATGCCAAGACCGGGAGGCGTTTGGACCATCCCCGTTGCTCGGGGGATGCTCACCCATGGCAGGTGGTCCCTGGAGGAGGCAGGTGTGTGAACAGGCAGTTCACTCCAAGAGTGCATGAAACTGTATAATGTCCAGTAACAAAAGTCTTTGGCTTCATACCCTTGGATGGTTGAGCAGTCAGAGGTCTTGTCCAAAGGATATTTCTTTTTGAATCGATCTAAACTGGAGGAGCTGTGACTGTCACCTGAATAACCAGGGTGACCTGCTCATTGAGACTTTGTTTTTTTATGATATTCCCTCTGATTGTGTGAAGGTGCTCAGTGATCCTCGGAACAAAACAGATTTCGAGTGCCAAAGTCAGCCTTGAAAACAATCAGGGAAGGATATTGTGAACTCGCCTTCTCTTAGTTTTTAGGGAAGTTCCCTTGCTTTGATTGTTGAGCTCTAAGATGTTTCACATTACTCTTGTTATGTTCAAATTACATACCATGGCAGTCAACTGTTTAAGAATTTGACAGTAAGTGTTACTGGACACCTGACCTCTAAGTAAGTTGAGAGCACGATTAAAATCTCTTTCTTGAGAAAATGTGGTGAGCAGTGCTGATTTTTTTCATCTAGAACTTGGGGCTTGTGCGTGCAGAATATGAAGACTCCAGCTATGGGGTGGTTATGCAGGAATACTTTTTTTCCACCTGTGATTATGTAGGACTGGAGGTTTTTTAATGTTTTTGTCAGCATTCATGACAAGTGACTGATCTGAGCTGGGCTGCTGTTACAGCAAAGATGGGAAGACCACGAACCTTGAGAGGGAAACAGAAGTGGCACAGGGGAGAGGAGGCAATGTCACTCCTTAGTTGAATTAGACAAATAGAGGGAAACAGTGGCAGGACCTGCAGCTGTGTTTGTGTTCGTGCATTGAAAAGTAGTGCAGCACATCTGCTTTCCAGGAGATAACTTTGTAGATCTTTGGGCAGATGTGTCAGCATGGAAAGCCTGGCACATAAGCCATCTGCAGAAGTCCTTTCCAATTCAAATCTGCATTAAAAACACTAAATTTCCTAATAGACAACTGTGCAGATGTTTGGCTCTGCTTATGACAGCCACCAAACAACAGATGACAGCAAACAGACTCTGAACTGTTCAAAATTCTGTTTAGCTGAAGAAAATTCATGACTGTTTTTCTTTTGAGCTTACAGACATCCTGCTCATATTGGTGCGAGATGCCTGTGCTGGTAAAAGGAATGAGAAAAAAATCCAGATTTTGTATACATAATTAAAAAAAAAGAAGAGGAAGGTGGGTGGAAGGCCATTGTCTTGGTCAGGAGAGGAGGGGAAGGAGATTTAATCCAAAAAGTGCCAAGTGGAATTGCACTGAGTGCTGTGGCTGCAAAGTGCAGCAAGAGGGATGGCTGTGAGCTCAGGACATTGACCTTACAGTGTCAGTGGTGCAAGAACTGGAGCAGGGTTTGTGTGTTTATGTGGCTGATAAAATTTCCATTAGTTACCACTATCAAGCATGGGAAAGCACTCAAGGATTTTGGGTGCAAAGCTTTGTGCTTTCCTAAAAGACCTCCAGAAAAGAACTTGTGCTGTCATCTCAGGTGCAGGAGAAAATAAGGCATGAAATAGTACATTTGAAAATGCTCAGAAATATAATTTCACCTTTACAGAAGCATAGGCTGGTCCAGAGGAACAAGAGCTCTTAGACAATTTGAGTGGTTGTCTTTTGAAATGTCTGCAAAAATAATTGTTTAGGCAGGCTCCTTCCCCCTCCAGCTCTGTCCCAAGCCCTGGAATCAGTAACTAAAACCAAATTCCTTGAGTGCATGAGAAACCTAAATACAATGGGGACTGAACTTATAAATGTATTAATCTGGTGCAAGATCTGAAAGAAAAACTAGTGCTGAAGGAACTGTGTGTGCTTCAAGGGTTCTTTTACCTCTTCTGTCAAGGCTCAGGCAAAAGAACAAACAAAAGATTTCTTTATTTTACTCCTCTTTCACCTTTCAGCACATTACACTGCCGGACTTTTTGTGCTATTTCAAGAATAATTCCTCTGATGCAGAAGGTTTTGAAACGTGCTCCTAAACAAAAGGCTGTGAACTTTCTCCTCTTCCCTCTGCAGGGTGGCAGCAGCTCTGGTTGCACCATGGCCGAGCCAAAGTCTGTGTGTGTTTCTGTGGACGAGGTGGTCTCCAATGGCACGGACCCCCAGGACATCCGACTCATGAATGGACACTTAAAAAAAGTGGACAATACTCTGACAGAAGCTCACAGGTTCTCCTACCTGCCCCGCAGGCCAGCTGTCAACATTGAGTTCAAAGAACTGTCCTACTCTATCCAGGAGGGGCCGTGGTGGAGAAAGAAAGGTGAGGAAAATGAGGTTTCACCCACAAAAGCTGTAGTGCAGCAGTTCGTACAGCTGCTTATTTCTGCCTCCCAGTTCTTAAGTATCTGAAGTAAATATAGTATTGCTGTGCTGCCAAATATCTGTCCTGTGATCTTGCCTGTCTACAATTTATTGTTGAGGGTGGGTAGAGCATGCAGGAGTTTAGAGATGGGGGTGGGGGAAGTGAGGAGGCTTTGTTTTTGACTCCTGCAATTGGCTGCTTTGTGAAATGGTTGTTTTTCCTCTACTCTTTCAGAGTAGCTCAGAATTTCAGAAGGCATTAGACACCTGGATAAAAACTGTTTTCTTTAAAGGCTGTGTTTGGAAGAAAATGCTGTTAGCTGTAGGTCTGTACAGCTAAGATGGGTCTCTCTAGGCTTATGATTTCATTGATGAAATCACTGGCTCTTGCTGGGACTGAATCCTGAGCTCCAGCCAAGGACCAGGATGCTCTTTGGGCAGCTCCTTTGCTGATACACACTGCAAAGAGTTCACAGCCTTCAACACAGGACATACCAAAAGGAAGAGAAGTGCTGGGAGCAAAAAGGGATTGTTCAGCTCTCTTCTTGATAGGTTCTTGCTTGATTCCAGTTCTAAAAGGTGATTCTGTCCTTTCTCCTCTGCTTGGCATCAATTCCTTTCATACTTTCATTTGTTTTGTGTAACCGTGTGTTTCCTAGAGAGTTTTTTGTTTTGGGTTTTTTTTTTTGGATGTGTGTGACTAGTCCTCTGTGAAAGGAAAACTAGGTCGTGCAGTAAATTCCTGCCAGCGAAAAGAAGGATGCCCAAGAGAAAATATTGAAATCTTCAGGAGAATTTTGTGTACTAAATGACATAATTCTCCTTCCTTGAGGAATTCTCCCAGTAATGCAAAGTGGTATGGTTGTGTGTTTTAGTTCTTTCAAGAGATAAGGTCCTGCCAGTGCAGCCCTCACCTGAGCCATACTTGATACCTGCACTGGCCCTGAAACTATAAATACACTGGCTTAAAAGTTCCACTTGAAATTGTTTCACAAAGTACTTGGCTGCTGTCTGTAAATTGTGTCATTATCACAACACCAAGGCTTCAATAGTCTAAAAATGTGTGGTATGAAAAGCACTGGAGCTGTTGCCATGAAAGTGCTACTGTATGCGGACAGGCTGTGCATACAATTATTCATTTGTTGGAAGATCTGCAGACTTCATGCTTTAATGGGTTTTTCAACATCAAAATTGTATGTAGACCCACAGGCCTTCTTTTAATTATTTGCTAAAATTACATGGAGCCACATTGTCCATAGGATAACAACTTGGTTTGGCAGCAACTTTGGTACATTCAGAATTATTCTTTATCTTATCAGAACGAGCACAAAACATTGGAGGTTTTTTGTCCTCCAAAAAATGGAGCTATGCCAAAATGTCTCATTTAAGATTTAAAAGCTTGAGATTTCTAACTGATTCTCTTTCTCACTGGCCAGAAGTGATTGAGGGGTTCTATAACCAAAACCTCTGTTCAGATTTTCTGACACGCCTGGGTGACTTGGCTTGAACAAAACAATGTCCTGGCCAAACATCCTGCAGCTGAACATGACCTGGGGAGGTATTTAGCTCTGGGGTATGGCTGTGCCACCACATTTGGATTTGAAAGAGGAGACTGGACTTTCCTGGCTGCCTGTGGGGAGGGGTTCAGATCCTCCTCACCTGGTCTCACACCTTGTGTCATTGCTGGGCCACCAAGGGCAGCCTCAGAGAGGCTGAGCTGCTCTGCCAGCAGGGCTTGGCTCTCTCTGCTTGCCAAGGACCTGGAACAGATCTGGGAGGTCTGCACCCAGTGCCAAAGAGTGCTCTCACAGCCAGGAAGGTGAATCACATCGTGTGGCTGAGGCCATGCCCAGCTGCAGGCAAGTCCTTGTCCTTCTCCTCCTCAGTGAGAGCACAGCTGGAATAGTTTATCAGTTCTGGGTGCTTCATATCAACACAGACACTGTGAAGTGGAAAGGGTCTGTCAAAGAGGTAAAAAATGGTTCAGGGGACCCACAAGAGCAGCTGAGGAGTCTGGGCTGGTCCAGCCAACAGTGCCAGGTGATAAATCACAAGAGCCCATGGCCACACATTGCACCAGGAAATAATAAAACCTGTTCCCCAGATGGTGGGACGTGCCACCAGGGACAGTGGGCCTTTCTCCATCCCAGGGCAGTGTGGCACACATGGCTGAGCAGCTGATCTGACCTGGAGCTGTGGTTGTCTTGCTTTAAGTAGAAGGCTGGGCCAGGTGACCTCCAGAAGTCACTTCAGTATTTCAGTGAGTTGCTGATCATAGAAACCTTCTGGAACCAAACTTTCCTCCCAGACATGTTCCCTCCTCCAGGGACTGGCTCAATATATTGGTTTTAACAGAAAAGATTTTCAATTAGAGAAACAGAAAACCAAATTGCCTAAATAGTCTCCAATGAAGGTAGAACCAAACAGTTCAGATTATCTGAATTGTTTTAGTGGTTCTGCAGGTAGAAGTTTTTATATGTGTAATTTGGGATATCTCTGTTCTAACCTGATGGATTTGTAGCTGAGTGCATTACAAATAAAACTATTCTGAATACCTTACACTGGTTTCTGTTCAGTGGGGATCTGGGACTTTGCAGTGCCCAAGAGACAGGCAATATTGTGCCTCCAAACACCAGTGGTTGCTGCAGTTCAGCACTCCTTGTGGATTCCCTGTGCTAAAAGTTTCACTCATTGCTGGAATGTGAAATATTTGAATTCACTTTTTATGAGAAGAGTAGCAGAAAACATGCTGGGGGAAAAAAAAAGAAAGGAGATGTCTCAGTTCACATTGTTCTTGGGTGCTGGTTGTGGTTAGAGGCGATAAGGGATGCTGTTTCAAAAACGTGCCTTTTAAATTAATGGTGTTTCTATTCTGAAATAGAGCTTGAAAAAGAAAATCTACTATTTCTACGTCACTCTCTATAACTGTAATGAATTAGTTAAAACCTTTCAAGAGTGTTGGATCACAAAGGCAGAAGTACAGTTTCCTTGAAAAGGCAATTTGTGCCAGCATGTTGGACAGGAATTCAACTGAAGAGTAGTTCCTTTCAGTAAAAATGGCATTGCAAAGTAATGTTAAGGTTAGGCTCTAAATTAGCTGAAGGAGGAATAATTAGAGTGCTGCCATTGTGTTCTGTACTTAGCTTGATTGTTCAGACAATGCAACTCATGGTATGTCATGTCTTTTACTTCTCATTAAAAGCCCTAAGAAAGATGAATTTGCATTGCTTGTCAACAACAAAGAAGCTACATAAGCCACAGTAGACTTCAAGTTGGAATTTTTCATTGATTTTTGTCTCAGCCTTAAACTGTTTAATTAAACTATTAAATATCATTTTCTCTTTAAATATAAGGAGGGGCATTTTGATTCTAAGGTTTATATGATAAATGCTGCTCTCCTTATGAGGTTTTATAGCAGAGATTGGTGTGACTCTGGAGCTGATTAATTCCTGGTGTGATTTCCCCTGAGGTCAGTGGGATTAACAGGGAAGGAGTATGGCAGGTCAGTCCTTGATCAAAGCATCTGTATCTGACCCAGTCCATTCAGGAGGAGCTGTTGCCAATATGGGAATTTGGAAGAGGTTAAAGAGATAAAAGTTTCAGAAGATCTCAGTTGACTTTGACATTTTCCCTATAAAGCTTTTAGGGTATTGGTCAACAGGTAGAAACAACTATTCCTTCAGTTTTGAAAGGAAGAGATTTTTGAGTGACTTGTGAGGTTAAGGATCTTCTAGAACTGAAAATGTCTCTCAGTCTTTGAATCCAGGCTACGTTCAAGCATGTCCTGGGGCTTTCCTGTGGGTCAGTGAGTTTCATGATTTCAGAAAGCCCCAGGACTCCTGGAGGAACTGTTGTGAGGTTAAGATGTACTGGCAAAGCCAGAAAAAGGGAACTTCAGCACATTCTATTAGCAATAATAGGGCTGCTTACTCCCAGGATATTTCTTTCTTTTAGGAAGAGCCACCCAGCTGGCTTGGAGAGGAAAAGAAAGAGTCCTGTGTCAGATCCAGTGTGGATCCTTAAATGTGAAAAGCAAGATCTGCAGAGCTTTGGAGCAAAACATGGCTGAAGTTTCACTGTCTCATCACAAAGTCATTTATCTAAGGGATGAGAAAGAGATTAAAGTGGGTCTTGGCTTTTGAGCTGCATGTTTAAACTTCAGCTTGAAATGTAAATCACAGGAACACAGAGATTGGTTTTACCAGTTCATAGAAAAATTATAGATGAGTAGGTTTTCATACTAGGACTGCCTGAAAACTGTTTGCAAGAGGATTTGGTAGAAAAGTCAGTGCCTCAGGTTTCTGTTATTTTTGTTAAAAGCACCGTGAAATAATCTGAATTGTGGTTTGGGGATGAATTATGTATAGTCCTCTATACAAAGAGGGCATGAAAAGTACTTTGGAGCTTTCTGTCTAGGTCAAAGTCGTCCAGCCTTGCTTTAAAAAGATACATACACTCTATATAACCATGAAAGGACATTCATTCTATTGTTTCTAGGTGGGCTTGCTATAATATAGGATGGAAATGAAAATATCCTGCTTATATAATTGAGTGCATCCAGGAAGAAAGTAGCAATAAATTTGCTTGCAAAACACAAAACACCACAGCAACTCAGGGATTGTTTTTTTTTTTTTCCCTTCCCTCTCACACTTCTCAGTATTCATATTCATGGTTAATTAGGTAACGTTTAGTTGGAAATTTCTCCGCGGTTATTTTTAGGACTGTAATGAGTCATTTGTGCTGCGTTCGAGTGCAAGTTCTGGTAGGATTTGGTCGCGAGTAACCTCGGAGGGAGCGGGTCCGGCCGGGCGGAATGCAGCCGGGGATTTTCTGGAGAGCCTTAGGAGCAGCACAGAAGTTCCTGCTCAGCAGAAAACGCGGCGTTTCTTGTTGGTTTGGGTTTGTTCTGAGGAGCACGGAGCCCGTGGAACAAAGCGGAGAGGTGCTGCTGTCCTTGCTGTTCGCAGCTTGGGATGCAGGACCGGGATGAAGGACCGGGATGAAGGACCGGGCTCATCCCGGATGCTCCGAGGTGTCCGGTGGGGGAACACGGAGCTTTGGCAGCTTGTTAGGAATTCAGGGAAGGCGAAAAGTGGCCGTCCCAGCCCGAGGCAGTGCATCAGAACAGCGCGATCCCTCCCAGCTCCGAGCGCTGTGCATTATGTTAATACCGCTCCATAATACGGAAACTTAGCCGCTGTCAAACCATCAGCCGAGATTTACACAGGCTGGGCTTTGCCGATTTGCTTCGGTGCTGTTTTAGGAATTAATTCTGCTACACACACTCGGACAGACCCCTATCTTTATTTAGCTGTGCGCTTTTTTTTTCTTTGCAGCATCCTCTGTTATGACTTCATTTAAAAGATTTCACATCCCCCATCCCCTCCGGAGATACCCAAACGGAACAGAGGCGAGGAGGGGGGGCCGAGGGGAGGATTTGTCCTAAATGAGGTGCTAATCCGCGCTGGGGGAGCCGGCGTGGCCGGGGCAGGTGCGGCGGAGGTGCCGCATCCCCGGCGCGGTTACTGCCGGGCGATGCACTGCAGTAACCCCGCGCTGCGCTCCCGCCTGGTTGGCTGCTCCAGCCTCTGTTGCTAAGATGGGAAGGAGGGAGGGAAAGATGCACAACGGGAGCGAGCAAAACCCACTTTCCGAGAGAGGTTTTTCTTATTTTTCTTATTTTTTTTTTTCGCCTCTCTCTGGCAGATGGGTTGTATTGTTCTTGATTTTGCCTGCATTTTTTGCCGGCTTTGTCTGAGACCCTGTTTTCATCTCTGATGTGTGCAAATTAAGATCCATATGTTAGGAAGAATAAACAAGTTAGGCCGGTTGAAACCAACTGTGATACTGGTAAAAGGCTCTTTTCAGGCAAATATTGTGTAGATGCCTTTTCAGTGTTGGCAAAATTAATTAGAATGGGGCATGATTTTGTAGCAGAGGGTTTCTAAGCACATGTTTTAACCTTGATAAAATCCATGCAGCTTTTCTTTTAACACTTAAGCTGTGTCAAGATGGTAAAAATATACTTAATAGTCGCTGTTACTGGAATAGTTCACAGTTTTATTAAGTGATAAATAACTCTTCCCAGTGTCCTCTTGCATGTGTTCTGTAAAACAGGATCATTGGGAACAAGTCTTGGTCAGCCCCTTTGTCTGATCCTTCTACTGTTTCCCAGCTGTGTACAACCTTACTTCAGCATTACTTGTTTTCCTTCAAGCAGAATCTATTGTTATTGTGGGTTTGATTTTTGTTGGGGTTTGGGGTTTTTTTTGTTTGTTTGGAGGTTGGTTTTTTTGGACCAGGATCTTTTTAAGAAATGTGCCTTGAGTTTGACTCAGTGAGTTTTGGTCGCTGAATCCTAAAGCAGAACATCTTTCTCTTTGCTGTATTGTTTATTAAACCTAAACATTACAATGACCTCACTGGTTTTCACTCTAGCTAATGTTTTGATACAATAAATTTTATTAACTGCTGCTGTGAAAACTTGTGGCTGAGGAAGGAGGTTCTAGAGAAATACCAGTTAAAGCATTCTGGAATTTGTAAGCCAGGAAGTGGTCACAGTTGGGAGTCTGGGCTCTGCTCTTTGCTGTTTCCATCTCTCAGAAAATGTGTTGGGAGCTGGCTGTAATTCACCCTGACACCCTTCCACTACAACTTTGTGTATGGTAAGTGGGATTTGATGAAATGATTTATCCTCTGCCCATAGGTGGTCATGCCCTGGTCGAGGTGTTGAGGAGGTAGAGACAGCATGCACCAAAATGTGGGTGTACTTTTGTCACATTTCAAAGTATACTTTGGTTTCTGTAGTCTGGAGATCCATCTGAAGGCTGAGGAAAGATGAAGCAAGAGGCATTTTGCAATTGGAGACTTCAGACATCACATGGTTGTTCAGGGTTTTCCACAACCTCACTAAAAGGAAAGAGAAATCACAAGAGCAGACAAAAGTAGAAGCTAACTCGAGTAAAAATGCTGTTCAAGTTCATTTTTTGTTGTGCATTTCTTTGTCATTTTGGAAAGTGCCTTCTGGAAGTCCTTGGGTCTGAGCTTACCAGCTCTCTAGGGCAGATTTTTGTTCTATGGGGATTTAATATGAGTTCAGCTCTGTACCCTCTGAGAAATTGTTTGCTTCACACTTCCCTGTAGCATTGTTCTTGTAGGTAAGCTGTGGAGACAGACAGAACATGACACTACTCAGAATGTGGCAGGCCCTCACTCAACTCAACTGCTTTATGATTCACATCTGCACCCTTTAAAGGTTGGATGGGTAATTTTGTCTTCTATTAGAAAACAGTGTTTCATCTCACTATTTAAACAACAAGTCAAGACTTACAGGAAACCACATGCAAGGAGAACCCCAGCAAAATTTACATGGTAGCTTAGCACGTGGGAATGAACTGATTTGGATTTATAATTAAAGCATTGCAAGCTGAAAGGTGGGTGTTCATTCTCAAAATTAAAATCCTTGAGGCAAAACCTAAATCAACTGGCAATGCTTTAACCCCAGGACCTCTGTGACTTGCATCTGGTGAGGTGCAGAAGGAAATGTGTCGTATATAAGACTGAGTTTTTGTCAGAAATAAATTGGGAGTTTGGGTCATGATGCCCAGAGTCCCTTCCTTTGCTGCAGGCATCTGAGAGAACTGGCCATGTACCTTCTTGTGGGATTATTTCATTTAATAAATTCACTAAAAATCCCTGTTGAAACATGACATCCATGTAAGATGAAAAAATGCCCCTCTTTTTTTTTTTTTAAAGTATTCCTACCAAAGGAAATCACATGCAATTAATATTGCCAAATCTTGTATCAGAAACTTCTGCACAAGGCCTTTTATCTTTTATCAAAAGCCTTGGGACAGTGAGATGGTGTTGGTGGTTCAGATTGCCTGCCCACTGTGCCAGCTTTGAACCCAGCAGTCAGCAATTTTTGGTTAACACCACTGGTACAGAGGACAACAAATCCACCAGCCCTTACTTAGACTGTACTATGTGGAAAAATTTAGTTTTCTACTGTGAAAATAATTTTCAAGCAGAGCTCTAGTCCCTGGGACTGGCAGAGTGCTCCTTATCAAGCCCAGGACCAAGTTTTAATAGACATCTTGATATCAAAGTCTGTTAGAAAATGGAAAAACTGAGGGTCTCCCAAATTGTCCAAATGTAGTCACTTTTTCACCAGCTTCATGAGAATACATAATACATTATGTATGGAAGAATTGCTGCCCTTTGCAACCAGTTCTTTAAGTTGTTCATCCCCAAGTATGATGGAGAAGGATAACAGCACAAACAGCTTTTTTTTTTTTTTTTTTCAGTAACTCTGAACCTCGGTAATTTCCTATAAGTAACTGTAAGGAGGCCTGCTGAAATACCCCTTTAATGATTATTGTGAAAGTGGCTCCCCTGTGGATTCTGTTCTTTAGTGCAGATGTTTGATTTTAATTTGGTCTTTGCACGCTTTGTCGCTTAGAAAAGAAGATTTCAGGGGGAATATTTGATCTGAATGTGAGTGGTGGCATAAAATACAGCAGGACTAGTCCTGTGTAAGTGTCTCTGGAATGGGGACAGAGCAATTCTGTCTAGGAAATGGTGTGGCTGGAGGTGTGTGCTGCAATGTGGCTCCAGCCACGCTGAGGGTCCTTATTGGAGCTTCTTGTCACTGCTGGGCTTCTGTTCCCATTTACAGCTCATTTAGACTTTGCTGATTTGTGGGGGAAACAGATGCACTCTGCAGACTTAATTTTCTTCAGAAGGTACAGGGATAAAGCCATCCACATTCTTACCAGGCAGAACTACATGGAATTACATAATAGCCAAAGAGATAACCACTCCTCATTCAGCTCTTTTTTTGGTATGTATCTGTTCCAAATAAAAATAAATGGCAGAGACCTTGGCATTACAAGCTAATTTACCATCTGCCTCTCATCCAGTATGTACAGCTTGCATCTTTTGTGTAAGAATCATATTTCTTCCGGCTTCACATGTTTAGAGTAATGACAAATGTT
The DNA here is from genome assembly GCA_034336665.1 of Luscinia megarhynchos. Lineage (NCBI taxonomy): Eukaryota > Metazoa > Chordata > Aves > Passeriformes > Muscicapidae > Luscinia > Luscinia megarhynchos. Next base: position 4,964,615 of record JAPFBE010000003.1, read on the forward strand.
GTTTATAATTGCAGCGCATCTGCTGCAAAAGAGAGGAGAAGATAGAATATGCAGTGGTCAGGTTCCTGGGTAAATGAGAATGGACCTGTGCTCTGTCTCTTGCTGAGCTTCAGAGGGCAGGCTTTTATGCCAGACAGAAGAAAGAAGTTTCAAATGAAGTGATGCATCCGGTTAATATGAAATTTAAAGGAAAAAACCCCACCACAAACTGAAGCTTTTAATACTCTTGTTAAGCAATGAAGTTAAATTCTGCCCTGTTGCATCAGTTTTGTGCTTTTGAAGCAGTCAAGTGGATGGGGCTGCACCAGCAGAGCCTGGCCAGTATAATTTGTTTTTAGTCATGATGCAGTTATTACCTCGAGTGCTTTGAAAATTAAGCACTCTAATAACACCATGGCAGGGCTAGAATGGGTAAATGAGTACCCAATTAAAAGAAAGGGAATTGAAGCTAAATATTTGCTATTAGAGGAAGAGCATTTTCTTTTTCTGGGTCAAAAAGCCACAAACTGCAGCCAGCTTATTGCATATGAATATCAAGGCCTGGCTGTCTAAAATGCTATTTGAGGCTCATAAAGCTGAAGCCTGTGTGTGGCTGCCTGGGATGGAGTTCCATTTCCTTCTCCACTTGGAGAGGTGAAGGCCTTATGCTGCCACCAGAGAAATGTGAGTCAGAAAGCCAAGGACAGTGCAGAGGGGCACATCTGTGCACAGCTGGCAGGGGAAAGTGACTCCCCTGGGTTTTCATTTTGACCCTGAGTCTACTTGAAGAAGAATTTGCCCCAGAGGAGCAAATTGACAGTGCATAAATACAAAGATGATCGATGGGAGACCTTTTGGGAAGTGAGTTGGGTCAGTCAGAAGTGCTGAGTTCTTCACCAGGAGTGTCCAGTGATAATGACAGTGAAAATTCGACTGAGTAGCTGGTGCTGGTGGGGCTTTGAGACATGAGGGGATTCCTCCTGCCCTGGGGTTTGGCAGCCTTGGTTCTGTAATTCCAGGTTGGTGGTGAGGAGGGCACCCTGTAGTGGCAGCAGGAGGACAGAGAGCTTTTCCTCCCTCCTAAACACAGGTGACATTGGGCAAACCTGAGCAGCCCCAGTGTCTCCCTGACTGACATTCCTCCTCTGGGTGACTGGGGGTTGCACACACAGACCCACACAAAAGGTCTCTCCACCACTGAGTTTTGGACACGCTGCCCATCCAGTCAGACTGGTCTCCTTCAGCTGTTGGCACCTGGACCTACAGTGACCCCTCAGATCTGCAACCTCTTGCTCCAGCAACTGGTGTGCAGAAATTTCTTCTGCTGCCCCCTGAGTGCATGGTGGTGTCTCCTGCATGTGAACCCCCAGTGGTGAGGGCATTCCCAGGGGAGAAAGCTGGGAACAGAGTTTAGCAGGAGTGCAGGTTGGGCTGCAGTGATGAGGAGCTCTGTCAGACAGGTGTAGCTGCCTCCTTATGTGCTTCTGGCCCCTTTAATCCTCATTTCCATCTATTTTCTCAGACCTGTTCCTCCCCAGTCCTTGATCCATTGCTTTCCCTGCCTTTGGCAAGTCCCCTAAGTGTCTTTGTGATGGAAATTTCTCACTCTGTAATTCCCATAGCCACCCCATGGCTGGTTTTACACCATCCCAGACTTCTGTTCCCCCTGCATGGCATGGTAAAGGACAATACTCCAGGGAGAGAATTTCCCTGTGGACACATCTTGGTGGGTTTTCCTCCAGGAACATTAGTCCTGTCCTTTCCATTTTAGCATCTTCAGAGGGGGCAATTCAGAGCTGTATCTCTGAGCCTCAACTCTATGCTCACTCTGACTGGCCTTTTATCACAGAACTGAGCAAAGACCATTTTTAGACCTTCTTGGCTGATTGGATTTTTCCAAGCTTTGAATTTAAAAACAAGTGAAATAATATGGCTGGCCAGTCGTTTGTTTAAGCCCATGGAAAGTTTCCCTGTGGTGTAGATCATCACTGAAGTGGAACTCACATTGGGCACATTTTTACCCTCTCATGTGAAAGTTCCAGGAAAGTTGTGAGTGACTGCAAATAAGGAATGGAGCTGCTGCTCTTGTGATTATAATAAATCAGGTTCTGCTGTCTTACAGGCTGAGTTATGACAATATGTGTGAGCTGCTGTATCACAAACAGAGGAGCTTGACAGACATCCCTGAAGGAGGCTGAGTATTTGATTTCTTGCCTAGGAGAATTATGATGTAAACCTGAAGGAAAAATACATAACCTGAAGTATTCACCAGTCCCTGAACCCTGGAGTCACTGTAAGGTGTTCATGGAGAAATGAGTGTGTCTTGTGCAGTGGTCTGACATCTGGGGACACCAAAAGAAGGACAAAACTTCTGAATATACAGAATACTTAACAGATTTACTCTTTAGTCTCCAAGCAGAAGTATGAGCATCAGTCTCCTGAATCCCATACATTCTATTCACATTATAAAATCAACCAAACAAATAAAAATAAAGCAGGCCTTCCCATATAGGGCATGGCTGTGACATTTTAGCACTCATCTTTTGATTCTTATTGACAGGCAGTAAAAATAAGCAAAGTGAATTGGGACAAAAGGTGGCACATGTTTTACAGTAAATAAAAATAACTTCAAAGCCAACCTACAATTCTTCTTGGACGTTCATAGTGTGCTGCTCTAAAAGTACAGGCCCAAATGAATGTTGGAATCACTGCAATGACACATTGAACAGAGTTTAGCCAAGGAACAGGCATCAGCATTCTGCCAGGGCTGTTGTCTTATAATAGAACATTTTGGACCAAATTAACAGAAATTAATAAAGTTTGATGAAGGAAGGGTATGGCCTAATACCAAGAAGGAGCTTTTTCACTTATTTGTATTTGTTTCACTGCTAAAACTACATTCTAAGAAATACAGAAGGCAATGAAATTAATTTTAAATGTCAGTGTTGAATGTCACCAACATGCAAGGCACGTTTACATGGTGATGGAATGTGTCAGCAAACACCATCCCATATAGATGTGTCTGAAAGCATCAGAGGACTCCCTGTCAGAGTACTAAAAGTAATTTATTACAAGTGTATTGTATGTGCATTGTGTTTCTAGAGATAAATATGTTCAATATATGTACATTTAATTTACCTATATAGATCCTGTAAATATGAGTGAGTGTATATATACAGACAGATCATATAGCTATCTATATATAGATTATATAGAGATATTTTTGGTTATCTCTGTTTTCATATTTGGATGTGTATATGCACATACACTCAGGTACATTTATTTATGTACAAAAACTGGCTGCATATCACTGCAACAAATACTTTGAAGATAACATTTTAATCGAGGTGTATATTCCTCCTCCTCCTTTGTAGTGACAAGATGATATAATTATGGCAAAGCAGCAGCAACCTGATTTTTTTTTTTTAATGAAAATTAAGAGAGTATCGGTTGTTTAGAAGTGGTTCAGGTCTGTTGCTACTGGATTAACAGCATAACAGGCTAAAATAGCAGGCAAAATGAATGTAAAATGGAAGCTGTTTTATCTGAGTGTGAGTGGTGAAAGGAATGGCATGAAGAAATGGCAGTATTTCACAGATGCTTTTCAATAGGGACTTATTACATTACATAAGTTGAGTAATTTTCTGCTCCCAGTCATTTCTCTCCTAATCAGATTTTTTGTGCTTTGTTCTTGTTTCCTTTAGAAGTTGTAAGAATTGGTTGGGGCTCTCTTATAGCAGTGGTGGGTCCAATTCAGACCTGTTTGGGCAATTTTGCCTGTTTATAGCTGCCAACATCATTGTCTGTATTTCCTCATTAGCTGAGCATTTTTGGAGCTTGTTTTCCTGCTGGGTGTAAAGGAGAGTATGTTTATGTGCCAGGTAAATGGCTGCTACTTCTGTTTGTTTGAACAGTGGTTTGCTGGTGAAAACTGGGGGGAGTTGTGTATCTTGGAGTGCAGGAGGAAAATACTGAGGTTTTAAGCAGAATAATGTGCAAGAGCCACCAAGAGAGTGGTGCAGAGAACAGAGATATGGTAGTAATGTTCTGACTGATTTTTCTGGGGACTAGAAACATCCCTTAACTGCACCAGGAAGGCAGATAGCAGCACTGCAGATCTGCAGCTGGAGGGCACTTCCCTGGAAGAGCTCTCTGCACATGGTGGGTGCCCACATTCCCCTGTGGCTGCATTTGCCTTCCCTGAGCACCTCTGATGGGGGAAAGGGAATGGGCTGGGGAGGATTTTGCCTGCTTGTGGTCAGCCTGGAGAGGATTCACTCTGTGTGCCCCTCAACATCTCAGAGCTGCGAGCAGGACTGCTCTGTGGTCACTGGGGTGAGGAGAGTTGGATGGGGGTGACAAGAGCTGTATTGGCGTTTTTGCTGGCCACACTGGCACTGCCACACCTCGGGATTTGTGTGAATTGCCCAGTGGCTTTTAGAAGATGGTCCCACCTATCCCTCCTCCAGCTGCCCCATCCACAGCAGCACCATTCTGTGCAAGCGCTGACACCAACACCACACACAAAGAGGTGGCTCCAGCTGCTTGCAGGGTGTTTACAACTGTACACAAGGAAAGGAGATTGGGGAGATAGTCGAGATTAACCTCCCCTTTTGTATGGCAGTATCATTATCTAATGAGATCAGAAGCAAAGCCCAGCAGCTTAGTCAGTATTAGAGCGTAGGCACCCATTTCAGGAGGAAGCCTTTGAGAAGAGCAATCCTGAGCCGTCCACCTACACCATTTTCTTTGCAGCTTTGCAAGATGGAAAAAGTGACAGCTGTACACCTCCCCAAAGGCAGTTGCATGTTCTCCTCATGTGCATTCCCTGCAGACACTTCTGCCCCGCTGCACCACCGACCCATGGGTGATCTCTGGGGGTGACTCCCAGCCTCTGCTCTCCCTGGTCTGCTGGGACAGAACACGACAGCTCTGCTGGAATTCGTGAGGACAAGGTCTGGTTCTGAGCTATCCATGCTATTTCCACCAGACCATGTCCCATTCTTGAGGTTTATGTACTTTGGGACTCGTGCTCTGTTCTCTGCATCAGTTCTGAAACTTTCTAGTTTAAGTTCAGCAAACACCCCTCCACAAGAGCATGCCTTGTGCAGTTTCCCCTAAGCATTATTCCAACATAACAGATGGTGGGATTTTTGTGGCCAAAGCCAGATTTTAATTTTTATTATGTTTTGGACAAACCACTCTTTGTGACCTTCACCTTACTGACATATGAGGGTCCTAAGAGCAGTGCTGTGAGAACTGCAGCAAACTCTTCAGTTGTATAAGGACAATTTACAGCAAATAAATGGAGAGTGTGGGAGACAGAATTGAGTAGGTAAGATCCTGTCCCTGCTCCAAGATCTTGACTTAATATTTGATGTCAGTAGACTAAGAACGTGGGACCAGGGCATGTGGAGGCTGCTGTGCTAGAAGTACTATCAGCTGCAAATACACAAGGACTATTACAAATATTACAAGTAAAGAAGTAGAAGCTCATCCATTGGGAGCAGATAGCAGAGCTTAAAAGCCACGTGTTGGGTTCCACTCAGGTCTTCATTGGAAGTAGAGCAGTGACTCAGTTTTAACACATACACACAGGAATTTAAAAACATGGCAATATTTTGAAAATGTTGTGATCTGGTAGCAGAGCAATGTTCTGTACTTGTGCCATTACCCAGATTGCTGCAGCCCCTGTCAGAATAAGGAAATATCACCTGTTGGCACAAGGACAAAAAAAGACACAGGTGGTACATTCATCACTTGCACATAATGGTCAAGAGCATTTAGCCAGCACTGAAAAAGCAACCATATTAGAAGTGCTTATTTTTCCATTTGCACACAGGCTACAGCTGCTATTACTGTGCCTTGTCCTGTCACATACACTTAGAATAAAATTGTTTTGGAACTGTGAACTTGTGCATTGCCCATATGGCACTGAACATGCTGCCCTGAGAACTGTCTGTAGCCTGGCAGATCACAACTGCTTTATCACTGTGTGTAATTCATGTGACAATGAGAATTTAAATTATTTTAAGGTATTGTTTATTTTTAAGGTATTTTTTAAAATGTGGATTGCATGAGCTGTTGTACCTAAGGCAGTAGAGCAAATTTTTCCTCAGGTGTCTCACAGCAGGAAGAAACAGGGCTGGACACATTCCTAGAATCATAGCATGGTTTGGGTTGGAAGGGAACTGAGAGATCATCTTGTTCCAATCCCCTTCCACCAGACCAGGCTGCTCAGAGCTCCATCCAGCCTGGCCTTGAGCACTTCCAGGGATGGAGCAGCCACAACTTCTCTGGGAAACCTGTGCCAGGGCCTCACCACCCTCACAGGGAACAATTTCTTCCTAATATCTAATCTAAATCGACTCTGATTTTAATTTGAAGCCAATTTCCCCCTTGTCCTGTCACCCCATTCCTTTTAAATAGACCCTCTCCATCTTTCTTGTCAGCTCCCTTCAGGCACTGGAAGGCCACAATGAGGTGGCTGAAAGCTTCTCCTTTCCTGGCTGAATAAGCCCAGTTCTCCAAACCTTTCCTCAGAGCAGAGGTGCAACTCCTTTGAATCCATGTATATTCCTACATGCAAGAGCATCTGTAAAATTAGACAGCAACCTAGGCTCCTTTTATTGACAAAAGGTTTCATTGATGGTCATTGGTGTAAGCTACTATGGATTTCATCCAAAAGATGCCAGACAAGTGAATCTCCACATTTCCTAGGGCAAATTGCTGTGGTGGGGCTGAGCATCCCTCAGTGTCTCCTCCATACCCCAGAACAGGGGAAAACAAAAGCTGAAAATAAATGCATGAAGATCAGAGCAGTTTAATTAGTGAAGCCAAGCTGCCTGTGTCCCCTCCCAGTCTCTGGCACACACCAGGCTACCCTGAAAAAAGAAAGCCTTGACTTTTTGCAAGCCCTGCCCAGCAATAGCCAGAACACAGCTTGTTATCAATGCTGCTCCATGGGGGCTGCTCTGCAGGAAATTCAGTCTGTCCCAGCCAGACCCAGAAGAAGAGCTCACATTTAGTGCTCACATCACAGATGTTTGCATCTGGTTAAAACAAACCCCACACTGATATTCTGAGATCCTGAAACATTGGTGTTACTACGTGGAAGGTTTCCATCTTCCACTCTTTTGGGTGGTGCAGTATTGCCTTGTCTCTAGGTGGTCATGAATCCCTGCTTTTGATCTCTGAGCCTGTGGCAGCTCCTGAACCAACACAAGCCTGTGCCACTCTATTGATTTTAGTGGTGCTGTGTTTTTTGGCAGGAGCTGGGTGTGCAGAGTACCTGTGATTTTTAGATTTTTAGGATCAAAGCATATTTTATGGTGACGTGGATATTCTACCTGTGCCTCTTCATTATTTCATTTAAAATGACAGTATATGTGGGGGAAACTGTGTGAGCACACCCTGGACTCTTTATCTCTTCTTTATTTCCTGTGTGTACTGATGTGTTGATAAGTAGCAGTGATAAATGACTTACAGAAGGAGTAAAGTATAGGTAGACCAGTGATACAAAGTCATATAATAAGGGGATAAACAAACCTCGAGTGACAAGCCAAGTTGAATTTTCTGGTAGTGCATCCAACCAACACTTTTTTGAAATGTCTTTGTCAGTTTAGTTGGTGGTCAGGAAGAAATGGAAACATTGCCTTGACTTTGGGAGAAAAGCTGTGTGTTGGAATATGGTTTACAGAGACATCTAATTAGAAGGATATGAGAAGACCAGCAATTTTATGTGTGTCTCTCTTACTAATGATATACATGAGTCTTCAGGCCATTAAAACAGCCATTTCTTTTGATGGACTTCCAGTTTGTGGAGGAAGCAGCTGCTTTTACTACCAAATTTCTCCTGCCTAATTAGACCAGTTGAATCAGCCAGCTTAAATCAGCCCATAGCTTACCCTTTGCCTCTTCACTGAAGAGCTGAATAACCTAATTGTAAAGAAGGACAGAAAATGTCAAAAGAAGTTACAGTTGTTACTGGGAAATGAACCAACACAGAGTAAAAAATACAAGGGAAAAAAGGCTGTTAACACAGAGGGCCTCCTGATGAGCCTATAATGAAAATCCCTCTGGAAATTCTCAATATCCTCTCTTTGTTGGAAAATGACAGTGCATCAGAGTAGCAACTTGTTGCTTGTTCACTGTATTTTCTTCTGGCTACATTTTCATGCAGGAGATTTGTTAGGTTGGGGATTTTATAGTTAGGAGGAGAGAAAACCCAGCTGAGTGGATGACCAGGGCTCTTGAAACTCTACCAAAGTTGAAGTTCTTGACCCAACTCAAGGACTTAGGCCTGGATCATCCTCACCTCAGTGAGTTCCACTGGCCTCTGGAGTGATTTGTTGCTGGTTTGCCAAGAATATAACTAAGCAAAAAAAATCCACCTACAAAACTCAAAATTGAATTTTTTCTCTGCCTCAGAATAAGGTGGAAAACCTGTAGTGGAAGTCATGGTGGTATGAGTTACTGCTTCCCACCTTGCTTCAATAATAATTTGTAGATAATTCCTAAAAGGTAGGATTCCCAAAATGCTGAATGACTCTGATGCCTTGCTTTAATATGTCATAATAATGTGAATTGAAACCCATCCTTTTTTTTTAAACTTCAAATCATTTTAATGTGTACATTTGATTTTTTTTTTAGCCTGCGAAATCAAAATTAATCAAATGGATGGCATTTATACTATGATTAAAGTGCTTATATCAAATTATTTTTTCCTGTTTTATGTGTGAAGAGTTTTTCCTCTTAAAAACTCTTGATTTTTCCATGGGACATATTATTGATGAAACATTTAATTGCTTAGGATATGTGGTTAGCAGCAAGACTCCTGCTTTGCTCATGCTACTCTATAAGCTTCAACTAATCCATAACATAAAATGTAGGTCAGCTGGAGCTTTTAAAAACAGATGGATATTCAGAAGTTTATGGTAGTACAATGGATGTATGTCCCTGTGAGGCTGCCAGATTCTCCAAAAGCAAACAAAAAGCAGAAATCAGAGTGCTGAAAGGTGCTCATTGGACCTCATTTCCATTGCAGAACCAACAATGCCCTGAGCAGTGGCTTTTGTTTGTAACATATTCAGCACTGACATGCTACAGAAGATGATAATTACTTCTGAGGTGTTTAAAGGATTTTATGTTTGGTTTGGTGACAATGAAAAGTATTTTAATTTGGGCAACTTCATTAGTGTAAATATTCCAGAAGAGAGAGGTAAAAACACAGTTGTTCTAAGCAAAATGTGAGAAGTGGAGGCAACCCAGTGTTTATTTCTGCACACACTGCAGGCTTTCATTAGTTTTTGCATTCAGGATCATAGGTTGTATCTTTTACTAGATCAGTGCTGAAATAAAGTAAATACATTACCCTGTGTTCCTGTGCCATTAAAGACTTGAGTGTTTGGAGAAGTGATCAGAACCAGTGTGGCTATTTCTGGAAATAGAAGGCTCCCAGGCCACGTGCTCTGGCTGTCCATGTGGCAGGGAGCAGGGATGTCCTGCAGCCTCAGAGCTCTCCCAAGCACATTCCTGCCCCCTCTGACAGAGCTTTTTCAGCCTTGAAGGCCCATCAGGAAGTTCCTATCCACGTCTCTGCTCCTGGGTGTGAATAGTAGGGTTAAAGACTCGGTGCACAAGCTTAAAATTTACTTTTTAAAACACCTCTGATCTTCTCCCCCAAGGGTATTTTGAAGAGTCTTCCTGGCTTCAAAGCATTCCTCACCTTCTGGTGGGAGGGAATGGGACAGGAGCAGTGGGAATGGGAGGGGATGGAAGTGTATCTTGGAGTTTGCAGTGCAGAATTGGTTTGAGAGCGTGGGGAGAGGCAGGGCAGGGATGTGCAGGAGTTGTTCAGGGGGTTGGATGGCCGAGGTTGCCTGTTCTTCACAGAAAGTTCCTGTCATCACTAGTACAGCTGAGTTAGACTGATGTGAAAAAATGGAATTTGGTTGGAGTCAAATGTGGCATTTTGAGTTTCCAAAGCTGACTAATGAACTGTGATTTTTTTTCTTGATATCAGACTCTCTGGCTGCTCTTAAATTGCAGTGACTGCAGCTGAAAACATTTTTCAAGATCCAAGAAATGTCTCTTCTCATGTCTGTAAGGGCTGGAGACAAAGCATTGTCTTATGAGCATGTGAGCCATGGCAGAAATCTATTTTAGACAAAACTCTGTTTCAAGTCTGAGAAAAGGGGTGTTTTCCTCTGCAGTTTACAGGAGACATCATATTTGTAACGGTTTTGAAATCAAAACCAGTGAAATACTCCAAGTCAGAAATACAATTTAATAAGGAAAAAAAAAGGGAAAAATAAAATACATGCAATAGTACAAAAGATAAGTACTGACAGAATCAGAATACAACCTGACACCCTGCTAGCTAGGGTGGTGGTGGTGGTGGTAACAGCCCAGATGAAGTGGTTTTCTTGAAGCAGTAATCCTGTAGAAAGGTCTGGTAGCTCTTGTCCTCTGGAAACCAGTGGGTAAGGGCTGCTTTGGTGTTCCAAATCTCAGTTCTTATCTAGGTAGGAAATGTTTGGCTCCTCCCCCTGGGTGGAGCATCTCCCAATGGGATGATGTAATTTTATCAGTCACACACTGGGACTCAATGGCCCATTAACAGGAGATATCTCCTGGAGGAAGGGTGGGTCATGGCAAAGATAAAGATGATTTCCCCGTCTGGTTTTTAACAGCTGGCCCATTAGCAGAGGATATCGCCCACAGAGATAAGAATCACTGCCCCACCTGATTTCAGCAGATGGTGATAGAATACACACTTTTGGGCACATCTTTACATTGTAACCTAGGACAACATTCCAGTTTAACCTAGAGTTTATGATGAAGATCAGAGAAGACTTTCCTTTGTGCACCAAGCTCTTTGGACCAGGTATTGCCATGAGGCCCAGTGTGGAGGAAAGAGATGCTAAATAATTTCTGCTGTAATTCTAGAAAGCTCCAGGGCTCCCCTCTAACCTTCTCACAGGTGGATAGGAGGAAAGAGCCAAGGTTTTACTTTTGCTTTTTCCCCTTCCCTTCTTCTTGCTCTGGGTACACAAAGGTGGGGAGGATGGGAGGAGGAAGGGAGAGGTTCACAGTGAAAGGAGACTCAACATCAGCACAGGAGAGTCAGAGCAGTGCTTTCTGAGGGAGGAAGGCTTTCTGTCTGCAGAGTGACCCAGCTGCCTCCACGCTTGGCAGGGAAGGCAGATGGGGTAGTTCAGTTCAGAACAGCTGCTGGGATATTTCAGAATATCTCCCACTTCAAGATTTTTTTTTTTCCCATAAAGAAGGGACTGTTGTGAAGGATTTTATTTATTTGCAAGACTGTGAATAACACTATTTGTACCTTGATGTATGAAGGTACTGCAATTATGAAAAATTGCTTTCTGCCTGATTGTCACACATAAACAGCTTTCATCTCACAGTGTATCAGGCTCGTGACTCCAGTTTGTCATTTCAGGGAATGTGTCAGCCTTTCATTTCAAACTGGGTTGGCTTTTCTTTTGTTGGGGAAGACCTTTCCTGTGTGCTGAAGTAATAGAAACAAAGGCAATTAGAAAAAAAAAAGGCAGGAAAAGAAAAAGCAATTATCAAACAAAGATTAGACTATGGATATTGCTTGGAAAAGACAATTCTGCTAGATTCAGAAAAAAGATGAAGCTATGCATCATTTTTTTTCCTCCTTTCATATTTCCTAAGGGTTGAAGATAAATTAGGGTAGCTATTTTCTGTGCAGACAAAGTACAAGTATGCCCCAGATCTCCAAAATGCTTCAACATGTAAATACTGCTTCTGGAGCCATCAGGTCCTGCTGCAAGTAGAGATTTATTTGCATTCATGTTTGAAGGTTACTTTAGTTCGTTGACCTATTTAATTGTCATTCTGTATCCCCTGCTGCAGGCATATGGCTCCATGTGCCTGTGGAGGGAAGAGGAGCAGCTTTAACTCTCTCAGGCAGAAACACTCAACAGAAAAAACCCCAAGAATTGAATCTTAACATGGATGTAACATGGTAATGTTAATAGCAATAATAACAATAATAACAAAAAAAAATAAGAATAAGAATAAGAATAAGAATAAGAATAAGAATAAGAATAAGAATAAGAATAAGAGTAAGACCCCTGGACCCATATGTAACTGTAATCATCCTGTGAACCTCAGAGAAGGCTGCAGGACCAAATAAAAGGGAGACAGAAGAGGTGAATGCAAGGAAACACAGGTTACTTAGATGCTTCTGTTCTGATCATAACCATAAACAACATAGAATTAAAAGGGGGCTGGCACAAACCCATCCATCTCCCTGCACAGTGGGGAGGTGTAACCAGTAGTAACAGGAGCAAGGAGGTTTGTCACAATATTGGTGACACTTGCTCTTTTCCTCTCTTCTGTGGTGGAACCTTTCTTAAGAAAACCTGAATTTTGTGTCCAGCTGCACACCACTTCAGTTTTTTGTGCTTTGGAGGTGTGGGTTCTCCAAACAAGGGGAGAGAGGTTGTATAGTCTATTAAACCTTCAGACTCAAAATTAGGGGGCTGCAGAGCTTGCAAGCCTAACAGAGTGTCATATCTAATTAGTTATTCTGAGGAAGAGCAGCATTCAGATACTAAAATAATGTGATGAGCAGCCAGGATAGCACAGAAAGAGCATAACTCTTATTTCAGAGTTTCAAAGGAGTGCAATCTTGACTTAGTCAGGGCTTTTTTTGTTTGACTGCACAATGTGAACTGTCACATCCAGTGTCTTGCATAAGTTTAATATCTAGTCCATGGATCTGAGAGAACAATGAAGTTAAAGGACTTTTCAGATTCTTTGTAATCTACAGCTTGGTTTAAGATTCTCCGTGTGCTAGAACTCGGTTTCTTGCCTGGTTTGCCATCTTCTCATCATTCTTTTTTAATTATATGACATGACCTACAGTTACTGGGGATTTTGTGTCGTAAATCTTGGCTTGGGGGCTCACAATCACTCTTTAGGCTCCAATTCATTGTGTATTTTTCTGACTTGCCACAGAAGTAAGTTAGTGTTCAGCACAGAGGAAGTGCACTGGTGTCAAACATTAGGCATTCATACAAACAAAATTAAAAATTTGCTTTTAAGTTTGCCCTCAAACATTTAGCTTTTGAATAACATCTTCCAAAGCCCATTTGGGTTTTCAGGCTCTGAGATGTTCTGGTTAATTCTGAACCCAGTGCTACCAGCACTGTGTGCTCGAGCTACTGGATAGCTTGAAGAAAAAAATGTGTGAACTGTCCCCATTTATCAGAGTGCAAAGTAAGTGCCAGGTATTAAAGACAGAATGAAAACAGTGTTTAATACCTTTGTATATCCTGAACGTGGCCAGGCTGCTCTTCTTGATGAGTTCCTGTAACAGTGGTGGAGTTTTGCACCACTTGATTAGTGGTTTGTGTGGAGTCTCTTCTGTCTTCACTCAGAGCCAGGATTGAAAAAATACATGAAGGAAACTGGATTTTCTCATATTCAGGCTTGGTTGCTTATTAAACCTTATCTAAAGTACAGAAAGTTCAGCAACACTTCTAGCTACCTGCTCGAAGAGAGCAAAATGGAGCTGAATCCAGTTGCTACAAGGTCTCATAAAGCTAAACAGTTCAATAGAGAATTAACACCTATATTATTTATACTTTTAACCCAATAACTAAATTCCCATGACCCTCAGTGGGACATTAACTGTCAAACTAGAAATTACTCCTGAAACCATGAAGAAGAAGGAAGATGAGCACTGAAAAGGACACCACCCAAATTTCTCCATCTTGTCCCCTATTACTACTGTATTATAGAAACCTCAAATTTAAAACCCTTCACCATGTGAAAGCACACACTTCTGTTTAACTACACAGCTGTGATTTTAACTCCATCACTCAAATTTGGAAGCTTCTCCAAGTCTCAGGTCAAAATCAGTGTTCTCCAGGGGGGCAGTGTCAGAAAGCACAGAAAGCCCAAAAACCCCCAGGGTTATGGGATCCAGCAAGTTTCCAGGGAGCATCCAAAGGTGTGGAGTCCCAGTCCAGCCTCAGATTGGGAGTGTGCAATTGCTGGGCTAAATTGCTGTGATTGTGCAAGCAAATGAGGGACCATGATCAAACTGACATTTAAACTCACAAAAAAGATCCTAAAGTCAACCATCATTTTCTTGGCAGTGGATGGGATTTCTCACAGCATCGAGAGGCTGGGTGTCTCACCTAAGCTAATTGTCCTAAACTCCCACTGCAGTGAAGAGAGAGGCACTTCCATGAGGTTATTTATCCCTCTCCCAGAGCAGGAAAGCAAAATAAATAGAATCAATCACCAGTGTGGTGTGCCAGTTCCTACCCACTGATAATTTGTGGGCCCTAGAAATGAATCCAGGTTAAGCATCCAACATTTTGATGTGTCAAATTGGGTAGATTGAACACTCCAAGCCTGGCTGAGCACGGGCTAAGCCCTGCATCTGAGTTGAGACTAATCCACCTCATGACCACTAAGTGGGAAATCAGCTGTGGATCAAGAGCAATATGTGTGAGCAGGCCTGGCTCTGGGCTATATTAAGAAATGCAGTTTAGTCCACTACAAAGAAAGAGCTTTGCTGCCCACAGGGGGATTTCTTTTCTTTTTTTAAAGCTTGAAAGACTTATTATTTTAGGTTGCAAGGAATAAATTCCTCATTTCTGAGCTGGAATGAGCTGTGAGGCAGAGGAACTTGATTTGGTTACTTCAAGCACTCACTTGGCTTCTCTGCCCTTTCTGTCCTGATGTTTTGGTGCCTGGCATGCTGTTTTCTAGACATTTACATAACGAAGGTCGTTTCTCTGAGGCAAGGTACAAGAATACATTACAATTGCAAATTCCCTTAATTGTCCTAAAGCAGGGCTCAGAGCTTAGACAATGGAAAATCCTATTGTTCAGTATCCCTGAGAGACTGTGTGAACACAACAGAAATATGTGGATGTGTTGATTCTGAAACTAGAATGAGAAAATGATTGGTGAGGAAAAGGTTTATTCACTTTTGATACACAATGGATGGCAGAAATTATGAACCAATGACATATGAGTTCACATATAGGTTTTATTTGGTAGGCTTAAACATGTTTATTATTTCTAGTGTGACTTTGCCCTCCAGGCTTTGTAGAGGTACAGTTCAAACAAGTATAAAATTAGGAAGTTGCCTGTTATTAAAGCAATATATTTTTTCACTCTGTTTGTCAGGAAAGCTGTTTCTGTCGCCCAGATTTTCTTGGAATTAAAAGATGTTTGTTTTTTTTTCCCCAGTATCTGTACCTCTAATTCACTTTAAGTTAAGCTTGTTTGAACTCAGTGTGGAGCTTGGGAAAGAAACCTCCATTTAAATAATCCCCATCAAGAGGGTTTTTAAAATCCAAATTATTCAAATAATCATCAAATGATACTGATAATCCCTTTCAACTGAGAATTTACAAACTGAAACATTTACAAACCCTGTTGATAGCAGGGAGAGGAAAGTGTTCTGTACTCAAGTAGTGGGTGGGGAACACTGTGCCCTGGCTGGTTAAAGCAGAATTAGAAATATATGGCAAACACCTCCCTGACCATATTCCAGTTTAGGGAAACACCCTGCCTTTGATCTAATGCTGGTTTAGGTGAAAAGCCCCAGGTTACTCCATCTTATCACTGGATGAAGCAGATTGATGTAGTCCCTTCTAGTGAACACAAATATATTTTACTCTGAGAGTGGCTTCTCTGGAGTGAGAAAAGGGCTGAGATGCAGAAAGTGAGTTATAGATTGAGAAGGAGCAGGCAAGAGAATTTCTTTCTGGCATATTCTCACCTGAGTGTATGGAAAAGGATGATGTAAAAATGAAAAGGAAAATTGTTTCTTAGCTAATGTTTAATTATATCTCCAAATGTAAATCTGGCTTTGAGCTGTTACCTGTGTGTGTGTTTCTTGTTTCTCACCTTGTGCTTCTCCGTGGAGCTTCTGCCAGTATTTCCCAGCTGCTCAGTTTTCTGATATAAATCTAAAGAGTCTACAAATGAAATCCCTGAGAGGTCACCTGAGGATGTTTCCAGCATCTGGGTGGACCCTGCAAGGTCCCTCTCTCAGCCACAAGTCACTAACTCCCCTCACTATGACATAGGACCAAGTTATCCCATTTTTCCCTTACTTGTGCAGTTGTTGTCCAGTTCATAATCCAGGGAGAGGCCTTTGGCCATTGATCTGGTGGATCTCAGGGGCAGCAGCAAAGTCATGAATTTTCCAGGATAATTTTTTCCTTAATAGGAAGATTCCTTACTCCTGCCTCAAGGGGAAAGATCTGTCAGCTTGGTTCCATGTCCCCTTATTTCAGTTTTGTGCTGGAGAATTCCCTAGACTTGTGCAGAAATTTGGGGATTTTTTAATTTATATCAGAGGAGGTGAGGTGAGGGCTGAGCCTATAAACTTAAGAATAGGAAAATACAATGGGGATTATTAAATGGGTCAATATACAGTGCCAAGAAATCTCTGTGTCATGATTTAAGAAACAATTTGGCTGATAGTACAGTAAGAGAACAAATTTGTGGATTGAAATTTAAACTGCTGTTTAAAAAGTATGTTTCTTGTTGAAAGCATTAAAGTAAGGCAGGTAAGTAATACAGCAGATGCCAGAAATGTCTTCTGCATTTCCAGCTGGATATTTCTCAGCAGGAATACATCCTAGCTAAAAAAAGCACCACAAAACGATGCAGAAATATAGTGCTTGTATAATTATTTAATTTTTAATAAAGGAATTCTTCATTTCTGCCTGGCAGGGAGTGCAGAAAGAGCAGGTTATGATGTCTCTGGTTTTGATTTTTAAGTGCCAAATGCTGATTTCTTTGTGGCTCAGTTTCCAGTTGTTCATAGCTTTACCAAACTCACGCTGCTTGAGTTGAAATTTCCTGTGTTACCTTTTACTTCAGTAAATTTTCTGAGAAACCTTTGAGCAGTTTCAGGCCAGTGGCACTTGCAGGGCATCAGCAGCAATTTCCTGCCTCCAGAAGAGATGGTGATGGAAGAGAAGAAATTCAAATACATTGGGAAGGGCAAATCCTGCTCTAATTGCAGTGAGCAGGGAAAGCCTGCTGTGCTCACCTGGGACCTGAGACGGGATCTGGGTGCCTCCTGATGGAGGCAGAAATAGGTTACAACACCTAGAAACTTCCACAAGTCTGTGTGACATTTCTCTGAGTAACAAATGGGGATTACTGATGATGGAAATGCAAATGAATGAAGCATTTCAGTCAAAAACTTAGAGGTGGTATTTACCTGAGGAAATTCATTGTGAGGTAGGAGTGGGTTTTGGTTATGTTTTAATTGGTGCTGATTCAGACACATCCTGAAGCATTGCTCCTACCCTGAGGATGAGGAGGGGATTGCTTGCTTCTTTCCAGATTAATCATAATTCCTGTGGGATGGTAAAACCAGATCTCCCCACGGAAGGAAGCAGATAAAGTGATCAGCATGTTTCTCCCTTGCTGATTCCAATAGTAAAAGTTTTGTTGACTTGAGCAAGGAGAGCTCCCTTAGCATCTTCATCAGAGACATGAGGTCACCTCTGTCCTTTCATTGAAAAAAGGGGCTTCTGTGGGCTCTGTGCTGCTGCCAGGCAGGGAGGGAATTCCACCTCTGGAATGGGATCTGGCCAGGCCAGGCAGGTGGTTCAGCTGTGAATTTGGTCAAATACCACAGTGCCTCACGTTTGGTTTCATGGGAAATCCTAACATGGGAGAACAAAACCCATTCTGCTTCTCAGGAGAAGCATTTGAACTCTGGAATGTAATGTGAGGTGTGAAATTCAGACCAAAAAGTTTTGTATCACTAGAACTTTCTGTTTCAGTTTTGATTACTTCTGCTGTGCTCTATTTTTAGGGGGTTGGGCTGAGAAATTTGCTGAGGGGTTGTTCTGGTTCGTGATGGTGTGTTAATGTCAAATCCGTATTTTAAGTAGTTCTTGAAAACTGGTATTAAAATTCCCACGGGTGTCATAAATATATAAGTTTTATATATAAATATATATGTTTAAAGGTTGTGTCACAGTAACTTCAGCAGGGGACATAGGAAAACTGAAAGATCCACGCTGATTTCCATTGGAAATTGAAACAGTTTTAGGAGAAGCGAGAAATGAGGAAGTCACAATGCTCTACTTGTTCTTGATGTAAGTTGAGTCCAAAGGGAGAGAACTGCTGTGGTGTTGGAACTGAATGTGCATCCACCCTGGCCTGAGTTGGCTTTGAACCTTCCATTAAACTCTGCCATATCCAAACTCCTTGTGATGCCTTAAGTTTTAGCTTTCGTATTTTCCAGATTCTGCACTGCATTGGTGTGTAATTCTGAACTTCATACAGAGTGTTACAAGTTCTCCTCCCAGCTCAGTCACACAAAACAATCCTTGTTCAGCCCCAGAACCAAGGACACGCTGCAGCTTCAGCCCCAAAAAGTGCAAACAGCAGCGAACTGGGGAGAGAATCTGGGAGGGTGGGACTGCAGAGCCTGGAGCTGGAATTGGACAAATAACCCCAACTTGGAAATGAACCAAAACTTATAAAAGTGTGAAAACTCGTTGGCCATCATCCATCTTGGGTAGAGCCCTAGCCAGGCTCTTGTACTGCCCAAGGTGAATTCTTTGAAGGCCTTTTAATAAAAATCTACTTTATTCCTTTAACACTGTCTAACCTCTGTTCCAGGCAGCCCCTTCAGGCATCAGCTGCTGCAGGGGCTGAGGAAAACGAGGCAAAGGGGTTGAAATTCCTGATATATGTCAGGTATGGATGTGAAACAGGCCCTGTACTGTGAGAATACAATCCCTCCAAATGCATAATCTGTTTCTCGTGAAAGACATGTGGCCTGGTATAGAAGTTTTAGGTCAACAGATTCGGTTGAAGATTAGCCTCGATATTCTGAAAGGGAAGACTGT
This sequence comes from Luscinia megarhynchos, assembly GCA_034336665.1. Taxonomy (NCBI): domain Eukaryota; kingdom Metazoa; phylum Chordata; class Aves; order Passeriformes; family Muscicapidae; genus Luscinia; species Luscinia megarhynchos. The sequence continues at coordinate 4,983,499 of JAPFBE010000003.1, forward strand.
GGTTACTCGGGGGACTTTAATTCCTCATAAAGGATTATACTGGGGCACCACACTACTGCCACAGTGTCAAATCTTTTTGTGGGTTTGCTAAATTAACCTTTGTAATGGAAAAGCTTATTATGGGCTTCCAGTCAAAGGAAGAGATGGGTTTGAGTTTGTAGCGACTTAAAATGCCAGTGATTAGGATCCTAATCTAATATTCACAGTTTTGGGGCTTTTCTTTTATTTCTTCTTAAAGCATATTTCTCTACTGTATTGCAAATGACTTGCTGAGAATTTCAGGAAGAATTTCTTCATGGAAAAAGGTGGTGAAGCATTGGCAGGGGCTGCCAGGGAGGTTTGGAGCCCCCATTCCTGGAGGTGTCCAGGGAACGACTGGATGTGGCACTCAGTGCTCTGTGCTGGTTGACAGGGTGGTGACCAGTCAAAGCTTGGACTTGATAATCTTGGAGGTCTTTTTCAAGTCGATTCTGTGTCTCTGTGATGAGTCCTGCTCTGATTTAATGTTGTGTGCAGAATATTTAAAAAGGAAAACTCCATCAGAGGGACAGAAACACATGCAGGTCACAAGGGGCAAGACACTGCAGTTAAAGGTAAACCAATCATTTGTGAAACTCTGAAAGAGTGACTTTAATGTGTGTGATGTTAAATCTCACAGTCACACATAGGGAAAGGTTTCCATTTTAGGTAATGATATCTGTATTACTATACAATTGCAGCTGCTGAATCTGTATTTTAGGTTATGTGTCCCTCATTGATGGCATTTTTTATCGTCCCTCATCATTTGTGCAGTATTTACTGCCTGGTATATAATGCAAATAATTGGTGGTACTTTGAGTCCCTTACAGGTTTAACAGGACTGGGAGGGAGCTGGTTCTCATTACACTGAAGAGGTAGAATGAAGGACTTTGTCCCTACAGATCCTGTTTATTAAATATTGCCATGTCTGAAAGGCCTGATTGTTCCTTGCACTCTCCCTTCAGATGCTGCTGTGGGTGGTGGCATTGGTGTGAAGGACAAGCTGGTCGACCTTGGGGATTTCTCTCTTCAAAGTCTCTGCTCCTTTGAGAGATTCTTCTTGCTTTCCTTTCCAGGACTTGTGCCATAAGCAGCCAGTATGGATACTCTGCTATTTCCATACCCATGTGCCTCATGGCTTCCAAAAAAGTTGTTTACTTTAGGTCCAGGGCAAGATTTATAGTGAAAAATCACTGGCCTGTTTAAAAAAAAACAAACCCAACAAAAAAGGCACTCAAGAAAATGGTTATTTTGATCCATTTAGTCAGTTACATTTTCTAGGACATCTGCCATGAAAACAGTGTGATCAGATATTTCGAGAGAGGTTTTGCATTGCCCCTGGGCTGGGATGTGCTCAGGGAAGAGAATTTGCTGTGGATTTTGGAGACCCTACAGCAGCATGACAATATTTTTGGTGCAAAGTTTGCTCTCTTGTGGCATAGGAGGAGTGTGAATCCAGAATGGTGACAAGAAGAAAATTTAAAGAGAATAAGTGGAGATGAAAACAAATAATGAAGTTAGGAAGAAAGGGAAATCCGAAGATAACCCACAATGCTTTTTTTTTCTGAGAGCTTGCAGACAATGTGATTTTTTTTACAGCATTTTCATCTTCCAGCTACAGCTTGTGCTGATGATCAGAGGTCTGGGGTAGTTTACATATGGAACTTACATTCCGCCTGAGTATCCACCAGTGTGGCAAAATGGATTGCCAAATCCTGACTCTGCGTGTAAATGGATTTTCCACCCTTCTGTTGTGGTTTTAATTGAACCACATCAACATTTTCAACATATGAGATTGGTTTCTGACACCTTACTTAGCATTTTTTTATTATTAAAAGCTTTAACTAGAAGCACTGCTAATTAAAAGAAAGCAAGCAGCCAAAAAAACCTCAAACAAACAAAAAAACCAAACCAAACCAACCAACCAAACAAACAAAAACAAACAAAAAACCTAAAAACCAAAAGGAAAAGAGATCCTGAAAAATTTAAATGCTGGTCAGGGCTTTCACCACCTTCCTTACACAGTTTTTATGCCTTTACATGGAACTCCTGCAGGGCAAGGTGGATGCAACTGGTCCAAATCTGGAATTCTCATTGGAGCATGGTTTGCTTACACTTAGAATGACATGGAGTTAAGGCTTTTAATAAAGGTTTATTGGCAAAGATAATTAAATAAGTTGAAATGCTTGAAGGAGGTGGTGTTGTCACTCTAGAACATCCTTGCCTGAGGATGTAATTATAGTGGCATGAAGTTTTGAAATGGATTAATCTAAATGAGAAAAAAAAACCCTGCATGTTCTTAATCCAGAACAAGTATTTTCCTAGAAATTGTTTTTACAGTCATTGTGGTCAATCTCCCTGTCTATGAAAGCCTTTAGAATTCCTCAGGTAGGAGAGTTCTTGTGGTAAGGGAATGAAGAAGTTTGTGTATCTTCTTTTGCTGGATTTCTTTTCATACAAGACATTTTTTCCACTTATTTTATGGAAAAATGCAAAGGTCTTTGAGATCCTGGTTATTGCTCTCTAAGAAGTTGATGTTTTGGTGAGAGGGCAGAATTTTGGCACTGAAGCTGCAGTGATTGGAGGGCAGCCTGCTCCAAGACTGTTAGCTGTGGAGTACTGGATATTTGAACAGCATCCTGGTAAAATACTCTGAGAGGACACTCAGAGAATGGTAGCAAGGCCTCATAGCACTGTTTAAAAATCGTCCTGCAGTGAGCCAAGAGTGTGAGACCCTGTAATCCCATTTGTGTCACGGCAGGAAGCTGCTGCTCCCACTCACAATTTGGATTTTAATAGTTATTTTTGATAGTTATTGCAGCATGCTGATATTGACATCAGCCTCTCAGGATGTGGCTGTTAACGCCTGTTTGTCATCAATAATCCGTGGAAATGAACTTTCATTTCTCCCCAGATGTGATTAAGGGTTCAGTGAACTTTTTCTTACTTTTTCTTCCAGGTTATAAGACCCTTTTGAAAGGAATTTCAGGGAAGTTCAGCAGTGGAGAACTCGTTGCAATTATGGGACCTTCAGGAGCTGGGAAGTCAACTCTTATGAATATTCTGGCAGGGTACAGGTCAGTACCAATGAAAATCCCAAGTTAAGATAAGATCACTGAGCCTGAGGGCTCCTTAGAGACAACAGCAGAACAAATTTTAGCCTAGGGTTTGTTGAAAACAGGCACTTCAAAGATTTTGAATTAGATTCTTATTTCTTATCTTTTTTTCTCTGTGTCCTGTTTTGGTCACTTGGGATTTATCTTTTAACAGATCTGATCCAAAAATAAGAAGCAATTTAAAATCAAAAAACACACATATAAAGAAAATCTCCTTTTTTGGCTGTGTAACAAATCTGACTCAGTGTCTTATGTTTGTGGTGTTTTTCAAATCACATAAACACTTGAAAAATCTACTCTTTTTAGTCACTACTTCATAATGTTGATGTATTCTACACCAAAATTCAGTGACTGGGCTTCATATTTCTAATTCCCCTCTTGTGTGGCCATACAAGCTGTCTCTGTCTTGTTGCCATTTGGGGCATAAGGAACAGGATAAACGAACCTAAAAAAACCTTTAATTTCTTGATTTTTTTCAGATATTTATATATGATAGCATGCATTTTGAATAAAATTTCCAGCAACAGGGTGTGAAGCTTTATATGAAAGAAAGCATAATCAGGAAATAATTTAATTTCTATCCAGTCTATCCAATTTATTTCATGGGGGCAAAACCAATAATACCTACGACTTCCACGTGCTCTGTCATCATGTGGAGGCAGGATTCACCCTGGTTGTTCTGTTTGGTTTCAGAGAGACGGGGATGAAAGGAGAAATCCTCATCAACGGGCAGCCCCGCGACCTGCGCTCCTTCCGCAAAGTCTCCTGCTACATCATGCAGGATGACATGCTCCTCCCTCACCTCACTGTCCAGGAAGCTATGATGGTGAGCTCTGCTTCTTGCTCTCATTTATCTGAGCAGGAGAAAAGGGAAAAATGGTTTTACTCCTGGCAGCGCTGTGGGATGTTTTCCCTGTCTGATCCCACTCAATGAAAAGTTCTTGGAATTTGTTGATGTCTTTGTCTTGGGTTGCAATACAATATGTGGCCAGAAATGTGTATTCTATCACCATCTGTTGAAGCTGGGTAGGGTAGAGACCCTTATCTCCGTGACACATATTATCTGCTAATGGGCCATCTTTAAAACCAGGTGGGGCAATCATCTTTATCTTTTCCACAACCCATCCTCCCTCCAGGAAGATATCATCTGCTGATGGGCCATTGAGTCCCAGTGCATGACTGATAAAATTACATCATCCCATTAAAAAATGCTCCAGCCAAGGAAAAGAGTCAAGCCTTTTCTATCTAAATAAAAAACTGAGATTTTAGACAGCAAGTTACTGTCTTTCCACTAGATTACAGAAGAAAACCAAACCTTTTCCAGATCATCCCTAAACCTTCAGAAGAAAACTGCACCTTCTACAGAGCCACTGTTTCAACTAAACCACATCTGCCACTGCAAGAAGACTGTAGCCACCATTTAATTAGACTGCTACCAACAGCCTGACTGACAGGGTGTCAGGTTGGATTCTGACTCTTTCAAAGCTGAGATTGTTCTTTGTAATACTGCATTTTCTATTTTAATTTTCCTAATTAAAAACTGTTATTCCTAATTACCATATCTTTGCCTGAAAGCCCCTTAATTTCAAAATTATAATAATAATTTGGAGGAAGGGGGTTTACATTCTCCATTTCAAAAAAAAGCTTCTGCCTTTATTGGCAGACACCTGTCCTTCAAACCTAAAATAGCCTTTAGTTTTCCATTTCAGGCTCATCCTTCTAGGGATTCTTTGGCTTTATAATTTCCAGTTTGTGCCCAGCATTATGATTTGGAAGGAGACCTAAGTGTCTGTTCCTTAGATCTCCTAGAGAATAGAACCTGAAATTCTTCACAGATGAGCCTTTGTAGGGACCATCTGTTTGCTTGGGTGGTGGATGAGTAACCTCATCTCTCTCTCTTTCTCCCCATCTTTCATGTTCTGACTGAAAATTGTTATTTACGCTTCAGTGTGATCTTTCTGCCACTTCTACTGTTGTGTTCCTTTTTAAAAATAAAGGCATTTTATGAAATCTTTCATTTTTCTTCATGGGAAAAGAAACAGGAACAGAATAAGTCCAAGACCTACAGGCAATGTAAATTCTTCTCATTGTTTTGCATCGCATCAGGAAGTTTATGAATTGTCACTTGACCAGTTTGCAAGTGTCTGTACCTCAGCTTGAGAAATGTGCCAGTTTTTCTCAGAAATTGTTTTAGGTTACTCACACTGTGCTAGCTCAATTCACAAATTTTAAGGCCAGAGGAAATCACTCCAGTTTTTATGTGGCTAATTTTCTGCAAAGGCTGTTTTCTGTGGAGAAGTTTTCCTTCTCTTTTGTTTACTTGAGTGTTTTCATCAGAATCCCACGGGACCACTTTTGCAGAATTGGGCCCAGATTATAGTTGCTGTCTAAAATTAATCAATCAAGGCTGTGACAAAAAATAATTACTTAACAGATTAATTGCTTTTAATAAAGGTTAATCATGATGTTTTGTGGAGCTGCCTTTCAAGATAGCAGATGACATCTTTCACAAGATTATTTATTTCTGTGCCCACTTGTTTGCATCCTGGAGAGTGGCAGAGCTCAGTTATCCTTACAGTGTGAATGAAGCACAAATAAACTGTGTTTCTAGCATTGCCTGGGAAGTTTTTGGATGTGCAAAATATGTCACTCTCCCATCTTCCTGTAAAGCTCAGAATGGCCTTTTTTTCTAATGCACTTTTTGTCAGGTGCTTTTCCTAAGTCAAATCAGACTCAGTTATTTACTGCACAGAAAAATAAATGCTTGATGATGGAACAAGTGATGCTTGTGACTGGAAGACTGTAGTTCAAGTTCAGATTTTCTGACTGGGCTAAAATAAGTTCTTTAAGTGGTACCTTGGAGTGTTGTGCTTGGGACATCTGCTCTAAGTAGTGGCTGTGCTTTGGACCAGCTCAAAATCAAATTCCATTGTTTTGCATTCCAGGTATCTGCTCATCTGAAACTTCAAGAGAAAGATGAAGGGAGGAGAGAAATGGTATGTACACTGCCAATCAAACTAGAATTTGGGGCATGCAAAGAAGTGAGCTCTGAAAAGCAGACATTTTTTATCTAATACTGAGCTGCACTGGACTTGTAATGACAGAATAAATCATAACCTCTAGGCTGACATGTGTCTTTGGGAGGGAATGTTCACTGCAGTCTCCATGAAAGCTACTTCTAGTATGGGACTGGAAAACTGTAAAAGAGTTCCTGAAACAAATCCACAGGTTTTGCAGGATTCCTGTCAATGCACCTTAACACCTTGGATTCTCTTATGTGCATGTCTGGGGGCTCATGTGGGGTGAGATAAATCACCCAGCTGGACCTGCACTAGGAACTCTAACCCATCCTTGGGGAAAAGCACAGCTTGTCCTGAAATGTGAAAACTGAAATATGAAAACTTCCTGAATATGGCAACTTCCTAGGCAGAGCAGCTGTTTTTGTGACTGTCCCTTGTGTGTGTTCATTTCCAAAGTGGAGCAATTGGCATTTCTTCAGACTCAAAAGAATCCTTGAAAATCAGAAAGAAGAATTTACAGCTTATGTTTGGTAAACACTGGTTGTTTTTTTATTGGAAAATAAATTTATATAGAAACAGCTGTTAACTTAGTTATACTTTTGGAAGCCTTAGTTCATCTACACTTTAGTGAAGTTAGGACAAGCAAGTTAATTCACTTGTTCACACTGTCACTGTAATTACAAGCAGCTCTTCGAGTTAAAAACTGTGCTGTGTTTATTCACCACGTTAGAAGAATTTTCTGGTTAGTGTTACTGGCCTGTGCAGGAGAAGATAATTCATTTTATTGTTGTAAATTGGAGTGTAAATGTTTATCACAGATAAATGTTATGAATTTAAACACTTGTGCTAGCAGGATTGCAGACTCTTGTTTAAAGCAGGGACAAGTGAAAACCCTCCAGTGAACCACAGTTTATGTTTCTAATTGTCCTTGCTTGTGCTGAGTCCTGTTTACCCTTCCTAGAGATAAAATGAATGAGGTAGTTGGGCTTTTTGCCTCTGATAAACAATGCTTAGTGAGTTTTGTTATTTTTTTACTCCCTCTTAGTGGGAGAGGGAACTCCTGGAAATAAAAATCAGGACAACCAAAGGATCAGGCCCTGGTTGATCTCACCAATTTTCACCAGGTCAGGCACTCTTTATGGAAAACTCTTTCCATCCAAGCAGTTGATGCTTTGAAAAATGATGGGCTCTGTTTTCTAAACTTCAGTGAAGTAGGAATTTACATTAAATCTCTGGGCTGCTTTCTACCTTTGAAGTGGTGAAGTTTCTTAATTACATGGGCAATATAGCTCATGGATTCACTCATTTTTCTGTCCATGCTTTTGCTGAGGCCAAAGAGCTATTTCCCTAATGTAGGGCCACCAGACCAGATCTATAGTCACAGAAACAGAAAAAATCACAGTGCCTGGAATTGCTCTCCTTTTGCTCCAAAAACCCTGGGACGAGCTGTGCCCTTCCTGAGGCTGTGCCTTGAGGAAATCCCAAAATCTGAGAGCACCTGTGACAACTGAATTGACTCTGAGTGGAATGAAAACACTTGAAATCAATGGCTGCACTTGAAAGAGGAGACTGTGAAGAACAGATGAGATAAAGCAGGTCACTGCTCTACAGAAACCACTGGTTTTTGTTAGAGACTCCCTTGGAGAGACATTCCCATTCTGTTGAAAGAAGCTTTTGGTTTCACCCTGTAAGAACCCCTCACATGCTGCATCTTTTGATGTCAGTGCCATATCCATAAATACACAGCTACAGAAGAACTGACTTCCACTCCTTTTTCACCTCTTTACTGAGTGAGGTCATGTAGGACAAACAAGCAGAATTCGGGTCTAAACAGTAAATGGCAGATTGTTAACTCTGATCTAATAAATGCCACCTTAGATGGAAAAGGGCTTTAAGTGGGTGATAAACCAGAGTCGTGAGCTGGTTCACAGCCTCCATGGAAATCACTGAGAGGCTGCAGGTTTTTTTATGTGCTGTGGAATGTTCTGTTCCCTCCAGGTGAAGGAAATCCTGACAGCCCTGGGCTTGCTGACGTGTGCCAACACCAGGACTGGGAGTCTTTCTGGGGGCCAGAGGAAGCGCCTTGCCATTGCTCTGGAGCTGGTGAACAACCCTCCTGTCATGTTCTTCGATGAACCAACCAGGTATGCTTCAAGGCCAGAAATTAAAGATAGACAAATATCATTTTGCAGAGTAGAACAAAGCTTCAGGAAAGTTACTCACCTCTAAATCCTTGGAAAAGGCTCATTTTGTGTTGCCTGCAAGCACTGAGTAAGGCCAAGAAATAATTTGGTGCCTTGGGCCACTGCTGCAACTGCTGGGCTGTGGGGCTGTAGATAATATTTAAAGCAGACACAAACTGCAGGAGGAAGGGAAAGAGAGAGGAAAATATTGTGGCATGGATTTTATTTTTCAAGCAAAGACAGCTTGAGTATAAACATTTTAAAATGTGACTTTTGGTAATGAGTGTGATCAGTCTGGGAAAGCTATGAATATGTATCTATTCATTAAAGTAGGGAGCATTCAAATCTGCAGCCCTAAAATGAAGATGTCCCTCAAGGCAGCTTTGAGAATATTCTTTTTCATTCTCAGGCATGTTTCCAACTTATTTAAAAGCCTGATGGAGAAATACAAGCATAAGGTTGGCATATGATAAAATGAAACTGCTACAGAGAAAATTTGTAAAAGAATAATAATAATGGGAGACCAAGTAGCAAATGCATGTGCTAGTTTGGAGTGGTGCCTGTGGATAACAAACTTGTTTGGTTTTTCCCAGTGGCTTGGATAGTGCATCCTGCTTCCAGGTGGTCTCTCTGATGAAGGCTTTGGCCCAGGGTGGCAGGTCCATCATCTGCACCATTCACCAGCCCAGTGCAAAACTCTTTGAGCTCTTTGACCAGGTATTGCTCTCAGACTTTCTCTTCATGTGAGTAGTTCAGGGTGGTTGTGCTTTCAAGCTACACTCCTTAATCAAAAACCACAATTGAGCCATCTAGTTGATGGCTACAAATCATATAAAGAAATTAAGTAAATAACAGCAAAATATACTTTCTGATTATGTGTTTTTTTCCTTCTTCTCTGCCTGTTTCCTTTATTTATGTGTAATGTTTGTGAAGAATCTTGCTGTTAGGTTTGTGAAACCAGGATTGTTGCACTGGTGATTATCATGCCTTCACCCAGCACTGCTCCTGTGCACAGGGCTGTCAGTGAAGTAAATCAGAGCAATATAAAAGCAGGAGATCTGCAGTGTCAATGTTTGCAATGTTTCAAGCATATATTCTCATCCTGGATACACAGGTGTAGATTGAGAAGGGTTAATTCACATGAAATGACAATAATCTAATTTAGTATTGAAAATTAATTGGAATTAAGTCCGTTGGAGAACTTTTCTCCAAGCTAACAATGGCATGTGGACCATGTGTGTTTAGATTAGATAAAAATGTATTTTAGTCTTGTTGGAGGGTTTAGATTAGTCCTGTGAGAGCTGAGAGAAACCCTCCACCACCTCAGGTGAACAAACTCTTGCAGATTGCCAGTCTGGCAGGGAGGTTTATTTAAAGTAATATCGTGCTAAAAATGAGAGTGATTGAGCTGTTTGCTGTTGCTGTGCTGTCCCAGCTCTCCTTCCATTCCTGCATCACCAGCCCAAAATATCCATAATGTGTGGAAATTAGATGGCTTGGCTCCCCAGCTCCTTGCCTATTTTCAGCATGTGCCCAAGGCTGGAATTAGTGTGTTTCTGTGTTAATGTGTTTGAAGTCCCGCAGGCAATGTGTGCAGAATTCAAACTCCAGGCACTGAATTTTCCATTAGTTGCAATTCCAGGGCAAAGTTAATTTCAAGTGGTGACAGACCTTCCCAAGGTGTTCTTCCCACAGGGACAAGGAGATGCTATTAGGCAACAGGTTCAAATATTTTGATACTATTTCACTTTTTTCTCATATATTTTTCTTCTATTTTATTTTTTTTCCTCTTCTTGTTTTCCAGCTCTATGTTCTAAGTCAAGGTCAGTGCATTTACCGTGGGAAGGTAACAAACCTTGTCCCTTACTTGAGGGATTTGGGGTTGAATTGTCCAACCTACCACAACCCAGCAGATTTTGGTAAGGGCAGCTTGAATAGTTTATTTCATTTATTTTGTATTTTAGCATCACCTTCACGGTGAGGGAAGCCATGGTGTGATTTATACTTCTGTACACATATTTTTATGTGCTTTGTCCATATATGAACCAAAATTCAAAATAAAACTAATCAGGTTTTTTTTCCTGAGTAATTTGAATGCCATCTAGTGGTGCAATTTAGTGAATATTTCTCTCTGTTAGAAGTCCAGGTTCAGGAAATGAAAAGATAAAAGTATATTCTTTAGTGTTTCCATAGTAATTAATATTAGTAGCTCTTTTAAATAAATCCTGTGTTCTGGTTGTTTTATTTTTATCTTGAGCAGTACCACTGTGGTATTGTACAGGTTGGAGCATTGAGAGTTTTTCCAGTGTTGTTTCTTAATTTAAAAAAAATAGGAAGTGCCACAAAAATAGACTTTTGTCATTTTTTGTTACCTGTATTCACTGCCTTTCCTCTGAACTGGTTCATTTAACTTCTAGGATAAAGAGATCTCTCTGAAGATTTATGGAAAGGTGCATTTAAATTAAAAAAGATAAATTTGCACGTGGCATTTTAAAGCCTGTACTAAAAAAAAAAAAAAATTAATAATCTGTTTTTATCAGTGCTGCAGCATCAAGTGGATTTGATAACAAGGCTTGGTCAGCAGTACAAAGCAGTAATTGGCACCTGCTGGTTTTGCAGTTATGGAGGTGGCCTCTGGAGAGTACGGGGACCAGAGCAGCCGCCTGGTCAGGGCGGTGCGGGAGCGGATTTGTGACACGGACTACAAGAGAGACGTGCCTGGGGAGAACGAGCTGAACCCCTTCCTGTGGCACCGGCCCTCTGAGGAGGTACTGAGTGCATCTCAACCCACATGTTGAATTTTTTTTTTTTTTTTTTTTTTTTTTTTTTTTTTTTTTTTTTGGTTGGGTCAGGATTAAATGCACGACACGGAATTTTTTTGCTCAGACTTAAAAGTTTATTGATTCTTATCTGTATTATAGCCTCACAAACTGTGAGTTCTACAGCACTTGAACCTAAGATTGGAACCATATTTTTAATTTTTATAACATGAAAATTATTTTTATTTTTAATATAATAAGTAATTACTTGCGGTTTGCAGTATGCATTTTTTAATTTAATTATACAATGTTACTTAAACTTATGAAGAAGAAGGACTAGTTTTTAAAACTTTTATTTTGTTTTATGTATATTTTATTGTTGTTGGATACTGCTGAGAGCCAGGGAAGAAGCAGCCTTGAAGCCTTGGGTTTCTCAGGCTGCTTCTTCCCTGGTTCCCAGCAGTATCCAATGACATATTATAGTTTAAAACTATAAACTTCAGGTTTTTTACTATATGATTTATTTAAATTACATACTTATAATTTTAGTTTTATTATTTAATTTTGGAAACTTTTTTCATGAGTACAGAAAGTCTAAAATTCTCAGTGGCCAGGGTTCCAACAGGAGGGAATTTAAATCCTCAGCCAGTGGAGGAGTCTCTGGGCACACTCAGCTGATGTGAATGGGCTTTTGTGAATGAAAAGCCCATTTTTGTTTATTCTTTTTGTTTATTCTGTGGTGTGTTTCTGCAGGACTCCTCCTCCACAGAAGGCTGCCACAGCTTCTCTGCCAGCTGCCTAACCCAGTTCTGCATCCTCTTCAAAAGAACTTTCCTCACCATCATGAGGGACTCGGTAAGAAAGGCTTTATAAAAACCTTTACAGCCAAAAGGTCTGTTCAGCTGGGTGTGAGGCAGTGCACTACACCTCAAAGGTGCCCAGCAGCCCATGAATTATCACAGAATTTCAAAGGGAAGAGGCTGATCTTGCAGTCTTGCTGTTACCTCTCCCATCTTCCTTGTGAGCAGCAGCTTTCTGCACAGCACTCAGAAGCACCTGGCCTAAAAACCCAAAGTTTAAATCCCCTCTGTGCTGGCAGCTCCCTCATACAGATATTAATCCTAAAAGTGAGTGGGAGGTTTAATGCTGTATCACAAAATCAGGTTTTACAGAAAATTCAGGATGGCAGAGATAATAATTTCAGTGTGATATAAAGTTGCTACCTAAGGTCTTCACTTTTGGAAATAGAAAATGGGTAGATAAAAAGTTTACTTCCTTGCCATAACTTGTTCTCCCTTCCTGCTTTTTATAAGTTCATTTGTCAACAAGGATTAATTAATGAATTAACAGCAGGAGAAACTGTAACTAATTTGCTGATGCATAGATTGAAGGACAATGTTGTTTTTAATATATTTTTTTTCCTGCTAGGTGTGCAGTTGTTCCCAATGTTACTATTTCTTTTGTTCTTCCAAGCTTGTTGTGGAAATACTGTGCTTCAGAGAAGGCACAGAAAGCTAATTTATTCCTCATGAAGTTACTTTGGTCTGTGCAAGCCTGAAATGCCTTTTCTGCTTCTTTTCTGCTCTGGGGAAATTTATCTTTTAGTCAGAAAGTCTCTTTCCCCTGATGAATAAGAGCTGGTGGCTCCATGATATTGTCAGACAGTGAGATTTCAGGCTGCAGCATTTGCAGTTCCTGCCTGTATTACCTGGGGGAAACTCATAATTTTTCTTACCCAGTAGGAAATGAGCATTTCTCATGGCAGGGCATTGGAAGTAGATGATCTTTAAGGCCCCTCCCAATCCAAACCATTCAATGATTTATACATAAGATTTTTCTGGACACAAGTGCTCCTTTCCTGCAATCCATCTGATTTCACTGATCAGTCACTGATTTTGAGCCCAGACTTTCTGATAAACGCCACTCTGTGCTTATCACAGGTCCTGACACACTTGAGAATCACCTCTCACATTGGCATTGGGCTGCTCATTGGATTGCTCTACTTGGGCATTGGCAATGAAGCCAAGAAAGTCCTCAGCAACTCGGGATTCCTCTTTTTCTCCATGCTGTTCCTCATGTTTGCTGCGCTCATGCCGACTGTCCTCACCTGTGAGTGCCTGGCCAGGGCAGGGGGTTGCAGGAGGGGTGGAGGGTGTTGGGATGTGTCTGGTTTTGTGTAGGATAGCATTTGACTTGTGGATCTGCTTCTAGGACAGGTGGGGGGATAGATCTTGCACCCACAGCAGCACTCCTGTGCAAGCAGAACTGGTTTGGCCAGTGGCACTTCTCCCTCCCCAGTTTTCCCAGTTCAGTAACACACAGTTCAGTGTTACAGTCCTGGACTGGAACTTCTCCTTATCCCACTGAACCTCAGCCGTGCCCTGAGCTTGTGGTTGGACTTAGGGAAGATGGAATAATTTCTCTGGGGCTTCCAAGTTATGACTCCTGCATAAAATCAGCCTATTCATGTGGTGTCAGAAGCAAACCTCTGCAGAATGGAGTGTTTCATACTTTGAGAGTGCTGTTCCTTTGGATTCCCTGTTGGACCAAAAGGAATAACCAAGTTCTTTAAATTTTGACAACACTTTTAATTGAAAAATCCTCTTGAAGGGAAGTTCAGCTCATCTGAGTAGAGGGTCCATAGTCTCAACAGTGAGCAGCTCTAGGGGCTGAGCCTTTACATTTCATTACAAATCACTGAAACTTTTGCTGCTCTGTCCCAGTCCCACCCTGGGACTGCAGCAGTGCAGGATTAGATGTGGATGAACTGTGTTGTTTTTATGTGAAGCACTATTGCACCCTGCCAATAACTGAATAATCTGTGCTCTCTGCAGTCCCCCTTGAGATGGGAGTGTTTCTCAGAGAGCATCTGAACTACTGGTACAGCCTGAAAGCCTATTACCTCGCCAAAACCATGGCTGATGTTCCTTTTCAGGTACATGCTCTACTCTTCTATAAAATAAAGCCATTGAAGTTCATGAATGGCAACCCCACTTGCCAAGATTAGTGCTGGTATTTTATCCATTGGAATAATGGGGAAAATGTCCATATGGGTTGGTGATGAATCAGAAGCACCCTGAGAGTGCAGGACTTCACAAAACTGAGACTTAACCCAACATTATTTTAATAAACACGTGACCAGCTTTGCTTATTTGCAGGAGGGGATTGTGAAGGGATGGGAGTGGAATCTGTTCCCAAAGACATCCCAGGATGTCAGGAATCACACGCCTGTCATGTCATGGAAAGGATTAATTAGAGCCCCCCCAGGTTTCTGTCTTGCTCAGAGCAGCAGTGAGTGTGTGGCTGCCAGGGGCTGACTCCCAGTGCATGTCCCTGCAGATCATGTTCCCTGTGGCTTACTGCAGCATCGTGTACTGGATGACCTCCCAGCCCTCGGACGCGCTGCGCTTCGTCCTCTTCGCAGCCCTGGGGACCATGACATCCCTGGTGGCTCAGTCCCTGGGCCTGCTCATTGGGGCAGCCTCCACATCCCTCCAGGTACTGATGGATTAGTGGTTTTTTTGGTTGGTTTTGTTTTTGGGGTGGTTTTTGTTGTTTTTTTTCCTTTTAGTTAGTCGAGGTTAAAGTCCGAGAGACAAAGTTTCATGTTTGGACTCAGTCGTTTATAAATTTTTATTTATAGTGTGTGCTACAGCACTTCTAGTTAAGTTAAAAGAGAGAAAATGGAGTTGTATTTCCCTCATTACAAGGTCTTTTAAAGCTAAACAGTCCAAATAAAAAGCCAACACTTATATTATTTGTACTTTTGACCTAAGGATTAAATGTCTGTGACTCGCAGTGTGGCACTTTTTATCTAATTAAAAAAGTACCACCTAAAACCAAGGAGAAGAAGAAGAAGGAACAAGAAGGAAGAAAAAACTTCCACCCCAAAACCTCCATCTTGTCCCATACCTATTACTATATTTTAAAACCCCAAATTCCAAACCCTTCACCATGTGACATTACACACTTCTATTCTAAATACACACCAGTGATTCCAACTCCATCACTCTAATTTGGAAGCTTCTCCAAGGCAGTGATCCCCTGAGGATCAGTGCCTGACAGCACAGAAAGGTCAAAATTGCCAGACTTCAGGGCTCCAACACTGATGGGTTTTTGTGGTCTCACAGGAGCTCTGCTGTGTCCTCACTCTGCTCCCTGTCACAGCTGCTGAGTCCCCAGGATGTTTGCTGAGAGGTGACAGGCAGAAAGTTCCTTGCTCTAGCAGAGCTCTTGATGCTCCCCTCTCACACCAGAGCACAGAAATTTCCTGGATGTGAGGCTCTGAATTTCCTGCCCCACCTGAAGGGGCTGTGCTTCCCCTGCCTGGGTGGATTGGCACTTGCTGTTCATCCCAAACCGCAGGACTGATGTGTTTCTGCATCCCCACAAAACAGACATTTTCCACAGTAGCTCAGGAGAAGGTTCTTCCCTGCATGTCCAAAAAAGCTGTAGAAAGAAGGGTAGGAAAAGGCTTGCCCAAACCCCCAAATTTCTGGAAAGGGAGGGAGAGTGGCAGCTGTTGGCATGACAGGAAGGTGGCAGGAGATGTGCTGAGGTGACCACTCCACAGCACAGCTGCTTGTGCTGCTGGTGATAACAGATGATTCTCAACCTCAATATGCATTGATGCTGGCAAGATTTCTGCAGCAGAACACTTCATTCCCTCTCTGTGCCACCCTGTGGAGACCAACATAACCTTACTGCATCATCCCTGTGCTTCTGCTCTTCCCCTCACTAGGAATCTCAAAGAAAAAGAAAAATCAGCAATTTTCTAGTATTTCACACAGTGATAATTCGGGGGAGAAGAATTATTCCCAAGAGTAATAGAAGGGCAAGTTAATTTTTACTTATTCTCTGTCTTTCTGACAAGAGAAACTCTGTTCCTTCTCTTCACAGGTGGCAACTTTTGTGGGCCCAGTTACTGCCATCCCAGTCCTTCTGTTCTCTGGGTTTTTTGTCAGCTTTGATACCATCCCAACATACCTCCAGTGGATGTCCTACATTTCCTATGTCAGGTACTGCTGGGGAGCCTTCACCCTCCCACCTAGAAATGCTGTTTGTTTGCCTTTGCTTGGTTATTTTGGGTGCCAGAGACTGTTCACAGCATGTTCTTTTAGAGTATAAACATACTCATACATATGATGTAAACCACATTATCTCACTGCATTTTAAGTTGGATGTGTTGTGAAATAAATAGGAACAGGTTACTGCCCACAAGTCCCTGTCAGTGGGATTTGAATTTTGTATTCAGTGGGATTGCACAGCATGAAAATCTTCCTGGATTTTGCAATAGTGGATTTATGAAATAATAAGGACATCACCAACTAAGAAATTGATGCCAGCACCTCATTTTGGAAAAAAATGTTGTATAATTCACTGCTGTATCCTAGATAGTTTTTTTTTTTTTTATAAAGGCTTGTTTTTAAGTTTTGCAGTAGCACTGCCACAAAAGGCACAGGATTTGTGCCACCTCTAATTTAAACTGCTGCTTTAAGATCCATAGGCACCTCATATGCTGTCTGTGTCTGACACAGCTGTCTTAGGATGGGACAATTCCCACCAGGAAGCCTATGGAGGGATAGTTTAGACTAGAAACTGAAATGTTTATAGCTGAAATTAGGAGAGGGCAATTTTCCCATGCCCTATTTCCCCAACCCTGCCCAAGCTGCACTATTACTGAGAAATCCCAGGAAAAAAAAATCCCCTTAGTTGCCAAGTGAGGTCCTACACAGATTCCTATCAAAGATAATGAGACTGCACCCACCCTAATTAATACTTAGAATTCAAGGTGAAGCCTTAAACCATTGCCTGGCTCATGTGGGGTCTCCTGAAGCCAGAGGGAGCTTTCATATTTATGAGATCCATGATGGTTTATCTCCTTGCAGAAGCAAATACTGGGAATATTATCAGTGAACCCATTAGTGCACAGAGGGAAGGAGAAGGGACATTCTAGATTGATGCTGGTTTTAACATATTTCTGACTTCAAGCTGTAATTGTATCCCTGTCGCTTGTTTTAAAAAAAAAAAAAAAAAAGCAAAATAATGATGTCACTTTTAAATGGAGGATTTCTGAATGTGTGCTGAAGTTATGCTGCTTTCTGAGCTAACATTTTTTCTTTTGGAGAAATTGCACTGTGCACTAACTGGAAGCAGTTAAAGGCAAAACTCCTGCCCTTGTTCCCTCTTATGTAAAATGCCCGTGACATGTGATGTGCCTGATTGCAGCAGGGATGGAACTGTGCCCCAAGACAGATGTGTCAGAGCAATATTGACCCCCTCAGCATTCCAGCTGAGCTCTCACAGGGATTGTGTTGCACTTCTAACCAGATCCCCAGGATTTTCCTTGTAATCCCTCCTTCTTTCCAGGTACGGGTTCGAAGGAGTCATCCTCTCCATCTACGGGCTGGACCGGGAAGATCTGCATTGTGACAAAGATGACACCTGCCACTTCCAAAAATCAGAGGCCATCCTGAAAGAACTGGATGTAGAAAATGCCAAACTTTACCTGGACTTCATTGTCCTTGGGATTTTCTTCTTCTCTCTGCGCCTGATTGCCTATTTTGTCCTCAGATACAAAATCCGAGCGGAGAGGTAAAGGAAAAGCAGCTGAACCCATGCAGTAGGAGAACTTTAGACATGCAATAGAGGGCACTTGACATTGTCTCACTGTGGCAGGCTGGCCCCCAGTCCCAGCCAGATGCTGTCCTGGCCGAGCCCATGGAGAGCCACAATGGGATAGTGGACATACAGTGTTAAACCAATCAGTCCAGTTGCGTTGGGTCATGTTTTCATTACACTTTCTAGCTTTAACTAGGAAGAAGAACTAGAAGGGAATTTTTCATCACAGATTATCAATACCGAGGCAGTGTAACTGTAACAAGAAACCTGGCTGCAGGAGCTTTCCTTATGAAAACCAATTTTGGGATAAGGTCACCAGGATGCCGGTCCTGGTGGCCAGAGCAGTGTAATGTCATCTCTAGTTGACAAGGTAGTGAGCTGCAAAATGAAGAGTGCAAAGAAAATAGGATTCTCTCATCTTTTTAAATTTCATCTTTGCAGTTTTCTATGTATTATTTTGCAGTTCTTTTCCACAGAATTACCCCTTCTGGCTAAAAGTCTGTAAATGTATTAATAAGGTAAAGATATCTTTTTAATATGGATACTTTTTTAAAAGAAACCTAAAGTGATTCAAGTAATTATTTTTGTTTCTGTCTGAATTTAGAATTCTGGTGCTTTACTTGTCGAGCTGGTCTCATATCTGAAAACTGTAATGACAGGAGGAAAAGGCAGATTCTGAATCTGCACTAAACCTGTGGTCCCATTTGGAAGCAGCACTGGATAGCACATGCAGTTAGACATGGTCAAGCTGTCACTGAATGGTTGAAAAAAATATTATTTTGCAGTGTCTTTAAATTCTTAGTATTTGTGATATTTTGGGATACTAGCTGTGTTCATTATCTGTTTGATCTACCTCCTGCAACTGAAAATAATCAAAGCGCTCCAAGGCTCATTTTTAATTAAATTGTGAAAGCAGGATCTGTCCCTAAAGTGATTGTTAAAGGAGTGCAAGAGCTGTCCACAGATCAAAGCTTGGGCTACTGTGTTAAAACACCTGTGACTGCCTCATCCAGAGGTGTTCATAATATCTGCAGCACACTCTGGTAGGGCTCTCCAAAAAATACACAAATGACCTTGTAACACTGCAGGTCTAGTCATGCCAGGCAGTTTTGTTCTCTTCCCTAAGTCTACATGCACAACATGGGATTCAGTTGATCTGAACATCAATGAAACTGTTATTTTGGGATTCTCACCTCTGTAAATTTGGCAGGGGGGATTCTGGTTCCAAGCTGATGGGAATTTTGTCACTGATTTTCATGGGTTTGGATTTTCAACCCAAAATGAATCCACCACACTCATGCTGGACACCTTGGTGAGCTTTGGTGCAAACTGCACAGCTTTCTGCCATGACTGTGAATTTCTCTTGGTGTCCCAGACCCCTGAGTGAGGTCTGCACATTCTGTAAATGCATTATTCCCATCAGGATGCTGAAGCCTTGCAGATTGGAGGCAGCTCAACGTCAGCAAACCCTTGAGGAGCCCAACAGCTCATGGCAGCAGGGTAGAAAAGAGGGACCTGGTGCATCTTCTGGCTCCCAGCAGTCAAAAATTCACAGACTTTTCCAAGACTCCATGGCTGTGTCTATCCTAGTGAAATAAGTAGTGCCAGGGCCAGCTCTGTTAGTCCTCAGACAGCTGGGGCTGATAGGAATGGTCCCTGCACTGACTTTTACACGACCCAAGCACTGTCTGGAAAAGCTCTTGCTGTGCTGGGCTGCAGCTCTGCCATTTAGCAGGGAAGAAAATTGTTTCCCAGTTTTCCTGGCCCGTGCCCAGGCTCTGTTTGATTTACCAATACAGACACAGACTGTGTGCATCTGTTAAACTCAGGACATCTGAACTAAGCCTGTGCTCTAGGAGGCTTTGAGTCAAGTCACTTAATTTAGAAAGGCTAGCTGAATTTTCCCTGAAAGTAAGGTTTACCTGTGAAAGCAAAATCAATCTTTACTTTAGAAGGAAAACCAAATTCCTTGCACAGCCTGTTTGCATAATTTTTGTTGCTGTTTTTTCTCAAAAAGCTTTTGTACAGTTCTGCAGAATTTCCAGGCATAATCACGAGCAGGTATGAACCTATATGGCTGTCAGATTTGAGAAATTAAGAATTTGAGCTATTCTAAATAGTATTTGTAGCTGTGAACAGTTTTTAAACAAGGCACAAGATGAAATCCCTTTAGCAGAATGTGCCTTGGTTATTTCAAGACTCTCCAAGTATTTGTGAATATTACAGGCAGTTCAAACATTTTTGCAAGCAGACAAAGGACTACATTTGCCAAATTACTCTTGGGTTGCAGACTTCTGGTCCAAGCTGAGGTCAGAGAGTGTGACATCCCTGGCATTAAATACCTTCAGGGTTCATGCTTTGTGTTTACCAACACCATTTACCAAGTACCACCCTGGCAATCCTTTGGAGTGTTCCAAATGAGGTAACTTTGCTGGCATTTCCACACTGGTGTCTGGCAGGATGCTGTTCTCTCCCATCTAGGCCAGTTTAGCTGCATGAATTCCTTGGATTTCTTGTTATCTCTGCCTGTTCCTCTGCTTTTACACTGTCTCATTTTATGTTTTTAGCCTCCAGCATGTCCTCCTGTACTGTAACTTTGTGTTGTGTTATGGTAGCCAAAAATCTGCTCCTCCACGGGTGTTCCTGAGAAAATTCCTGCTCTGGGAATGTTTTTGTCACTCCTTTTTTTGTTAGATACAGTCCTTTTTCCAGCCTTCTGCTGGCAGCATTTAGCTGGAAGTTACTATTCTAAGGAATGCTTTCACCCTGTAGTATCCCAGTAAAGAATTAATTCTCTGGAAACTCTGTGATACACATAGATGAGATAATAATTTTTCCCTCCCTAGCTCACAAATTAACTAATGATCTCTCTTTTGTCACTGCTGTGGGACAGAAGCATTTAAAATCCATCCCAGTTATGTTTCCATCTACTGCAAAGGTTTTTAATGTAGTCTCAGGTTGGCTTTTTTTCTCTTTACATGGAGATAAATTCTAACAGGCTGGTACAAAACTCATTCCCAGGTTAATGTGCATGCAGGTGCTGTTGTGTTAAGCAGCACTTTGTGAAGCTCTGGAATTTCACTTTGAAGAATAATAAGGCCAGCAAGATTCTGAAGGCTTCAAATCCTCAATTTTCAAATCCTCAGTTTTATAGCCATGGATAAAGAGCCATAAATTCTTTGAAATCAATGCCACTATTACCATTTGAACCAGTTACAGCCTGGCTAAAAGTGTAGGAGGCTAAAGGTTTCTAAAGATCACTTGAAAACTGAATGTATGATTTTTGTTAGGATTGCAGGAAGACTTCAGTGTCCTGTTGGCCTCCTTGTTCTATTTTGACTTGTTTTGAGATGTTGCTTTGGTTACTGAGTGCATTAGTTAAGACTTTAGGTCCTTCATACTTCTTTTGTTGTTTTTCTTTGTGGAAACTTGCATATAATCTGAAAAACCCTGAAGGTTTTTAGAAATAACTTGAAGCATTATTATTTACAATTAAATAAAAGATTTGGAAAGCAGATTCTGCTCTTAAGAAATTGAGAAGATGCCATTGTTGCAGGTAAAAGGGAGAGGAAGAAGACTGGTGCTGAAATCCTCTTCAGGTCTTAGAATTTAGAGCACAAAGCACCTGTTTTCATTAAAAGAGAGGAATATGGGCACATGTAACAGGGACAGCTGGTTATGTAAGTGAGATAATGAACTGGAGCCCAAGAACTGGATGTGTCAGGTGATTGACAGCTCCATCCACACTTTTGTGTCAAACTCTGTGTTCTCAGCAGAAAGGAATGTTTTATTAAACACTGTTCCTGCAAGGAAGTGTGGTACACCCTGACCTGTGCCACCCCAGTGATCCTCACAGAGGAGATCCTGCCTGGCCTCTTTACACAGTGCTGGGTGGATTTTGGGATTCTAAGAATCAGGGAGAGGGCCAACAAAGCAGATATCCTGGTGGGAGTCTGTTACAGACCCCCCAGCCAGGATGAAATATTCCATGGGAAGTCTTGTGATCAATGCCCCTTGTTCCTGTGGGAGACTTCAACGTGCCAGGTGTCTGCTGGAAATGCAACAGAGCAGAGAGGAAAAGTCCAAGGGGTTCCTGGGGTGTGTGGGAGGTAATTCCTGACAGAGCTGGTGAGGGAGCCAAGCAGTGGTGATGCCCCACTGGATCTGTGAACAGAGAAGGGCTGGTGGGTGATGTGGTAGCTGGAGATCCTCTTGGGCACAGTGAACATGAAATTAGAGGGTTTGGTTCTTGGGGAGATGCAGGGGTGCCAGCAGAATTCCACCCTGGACTTGTGGAGGGCAAACTGTGCTTGGGAGCTGGATGGGCAGAGTCCCTTGGGAGCAGCCCTGAAGGGCTGAGGAGCTCAGGAAGGCACAGAGATTCCTAAGGACATCCTAAAGGCACAGCAGGAGCAGGACATGCATCCCCATGTGCCAAAGGATGAGCCAGAGGGGCAGAAGGAGTGGCCTGGCTGGGCAGGGAGCTTTGGCTGGAACACAGGGAACAAAACAGGGTGTAGGAAAAAACCCTTTGGAAGAAGGTGCAGGCAAACCAGCAGGACTACAAGGATGCTGTGAGGTTATGCAAGGAGAAATCAGAAGGGCCAAAGCCCAGCTAGAACTTAATCTGGCTGTAAAAGACATTTAAAAATATTCCTGCAAATACAGCACTAAGGACAGTCTCCATCCTTCACTGGATACCATCCTTTATTTCCTGCCTGAACAGGGTGCAATTGCTCAGGAATTTCTGTGTGGAGACCCATTTCTAAAGTATGATCTTGTGAAAAGCTGTTGGGAACTAGAAGTAGGCAGAAAATGGCACCGTGTCATGTCCTCTGTGGCAGCTGGTGACAGGCTGCTCTCTGCAGTGCCACACAGCCCTGGTGAGTGCAGAAATTAAGTGCTGAGTGCCACTGGGGTTAATCAGGAGCTCTGCCATGAGTGAGCAGGGGCATTTTCAGGGATCAGCTCCTACTGCCCTCTCTAAATACCTGTTCCCATAACAGAGGGGTTGTTGTGGTGTCCCACGGAGTGATTTTTATCAGCCCACATACCACCCTTCATATTACATGTCTGAAAGTTTCAGGCTGAGCCTGCAAACATAGCAAGTTTCACTTTAATTCTGTTCAATGCTTTATTTCTGTTTCTGTACATATTTCAAGTAGAGTTTCTGAAGGAGTAATTGTAGGGCACAAAACTGAGCTTCAGTCTTTTTGTTATTTTGAAATCTCATGACAGATGATAATTTTATGCAGTTGTCAGCTGTAGAACTTTTCTTTAAGAGATTCAGATTTCTGTTGGGACCTGTTGCCAGCAGTGTAGAGCAAAGGGTGGCCAGTCAGGATGTGTCTCCTGTGGCACAAAACATGGCCATGGCTCAGCCTGCATCCTCTGCACTGGTTGAACCTTCAAGACACGTCCACCTTTTGCTGGTTCTTTTTTATTTTGTTGTGGAGGCTTCCATGCAGCTCAGCCCATGCCTACCAATTGCTTGTGTCCCTTTTTTTCTGGATGTTCATGGCTGCTGTTCATGTGGGATGTGAAAATGAGCTGCTTGGGAAGAATGCAGGATGGTCAAAGGTGGAGGGAGGGATGACTTTGAGACTTCCTCAAGCTACCAAAACCCCAATGTGCTGGATCTCTGGGAGTGCTTTACTCTTTCAAGAAGAAAAAAAAAAATTCAAAAATGTCTTTTTAAGCAGATTGCAAGGCAACATGGAAGTTTCTACTTTTAAAGTTTGATGGGGTTTTCTACTTCAGTGGCATCTGTGATGTCTTTTTTTCTGACCCCATTGTAGCATATTTTAGTGGCCCATTTAGGGTAATTATGCAAACTCCTTTCTGTCACTTCCAGAAACCAGCTTTCTTGGCCTCAATGATAATTATACCAACCCTTACAAATGTGAATTATTTGATCAATTTAAAAAAAAAAAAAAAAGGAAAAATTATCTTAAATTATGGCAAAAGAAAATTAAATTTGAGATGATTACACTGATATATCTTAAAAGAAGATAACAAGTCCTGCAGTGGAGCCAAGCCTTTACCTGTGTCAGTAAAGATTTATCAAATACCTTATCTGAGTCAGTTGACCTTATTGTGAGATTCTGCCCTTGAACCTGTTACTGAATTATTTAACATTTGGTTTTTTTGTTTTTCAAAGCAAGAGTCAATGCAAGGTGTGATTTTAAATCAGCGTGCTGAAGTGTGCATATTCTGAATATCTAATATGTCATTGTTGTCTCTTGTTCCTGTAATGCATTTGCATTACTATGAATCAATTTTATTCTGCTTCTCTAGAGACTATTGCTGCCTGCACGCTGTGATATATTTGCACTGTTGTAGATATATATATATACATATAATGTAATTATATTATACAAACCATGTCTTTTTCAGGTTGCTTGTTACCTTTGTAGTTGATGCTTCCTGGTACAGTGGACCTGAGTAAAAATGTGGGATGTGGGGCATTCTGATGATATATTACAGTAATAGAGAAATCTTTGTATATTTCTGTATACTTAATACCTGTAAGAAGAGATTTGTATGTGCATTATTTTCCAAACTTAGGGCTTTGTTTTCTGAGACTAGAGAACATTTATGATAATGTAACACACACACACACATAAAAAAAAATCAAATAAAGTGTTATTATTTTCAGACAGATGCCTTTGTTCTTGTTCTCACTCTGAGGGAAGTGGAAGATGTGTTGGTAGTGATGCATTTTCACTGCCTGCTCCTTGATCCTGGCAGCCAGCAAGCACATGGAATTGCCAGTTCCCTGTTGTGGTGGTTTCAGGTGACTCCCAGTACAGGTGGGTTACAGAAACATCCAGTAAGAAATCCTTAAAAGCAGAACTGCAGTCACACTGGGGGCTGGAACCAGATGGGATTTAAGGTCCCTTCCAACCCAAACAGGACAAGCATCAGGGGATGCTTCTCTGAGAAACCCTACACAATTGAAGGACTTTCTGATCCAGTGGAATTAACTACCTTTGTATTTTCATCCGATTTTAGTTGATTTTTCTTCCATGGACTAATC
The DNA here is from genome assembly GCA_034336665.1 of Luscinia megarhynchos. Taxonomy (NCBI): domain Eukaryota; kingdom Metazoa; phylum Chordata; class Aves; order Passeriformes; family Muscicapidae; genus Luscinia; species Luscinia megarhynchos. The sequence goes on from JAPFBE010000003.1 coordinate 5,008,255, forward strand.
TTCTGTTCATCTTGTTCTTGCTGCCTGTGAGTGGCAGAAGTCCCTGTGCTGTTCCACTACAAGAAGCAGGAAAGGATCATTCCCTGTTTGCCTTCTGCTTGGCACTCTGGAATGGGTGGGTTTCTTCCTCCCTTCTCCCCATATGAAGAAAAACTCTATTTTACCCTGCCAGTCCCACCTGTCCATTTCCCATTTTAACAAACACCCTTCTCCCTCATTCTGCTACAGCACCTGTGCCATGCTCTGCAGCCCTCTGGGCATTTCTGTCACCAGGAAAGTCTTCAGCTGCTTTAGGCAGGCAGCATTTTCATTTCTTGTGTTTCTCATTGGCCAAGGAGTGACATGCTTGCTATTTCTGCTGCTTCCTAGTGCACTGGCAGGGAAACTCTTGGGCAGAAATCCTGACCTGTGCAAGGCCCCATGAACGATGTCAGTGCCAGGAGGAGGGTTCAGGCTTGGTGTCCTGTGCTTTGGCAAACACTCACTTTGCCTGGGTGGTTTTTCATGCATTTTCAAGGCTGTTTCATGGTGTTTGTGTGTTGGGCTTAAGGCCAAGCTTAGACAACATCACTGTCTTTGTGCCACCCATCCAGGTCAGCACAGCCTTGCTCACCACAGTTCAAAAAAAACTGCCCTAACTTTTACAAGTTAAGTACCCACCCATAAATAACATGAGCAGTGATGCTTAGAGCATGGATTGCCCTAAGGATGCAATAGGATTTCATTTTCAAGACAGTTTTCACATGATGACAGAGATCGTGCTTTATGTTAAGTTTTATAGTCCTGGAAATAATACTTGATTGAAGAAATTATGTTCCCAAAAACTAAATGCCTCCCAGTGCCAGCTGTTGTCCACAGATCAGGAATGGAAGAGGAGGAATGGGAGTTATTCACAGCCTGAGTGGCAACAAAAATTACTTTAAGCATTTTATATGGCAGTTAATGCTATTAAAAAACCCAACCATAAACTTCTCATTAGCAACACTGCAAAAATTAATATACCTCACATGCAATTCCCATCCAGTGTGGACTCCAAATGGATTCATAAAATAAAGAGCATTTGAAAATAAAGGAAACTTTTTCTAACAGCTATCCACTTAAATCCTGCTTTGGAATGCAGGCTGGAGGCACCAAGAGGTGTCTGGAGTGAGAGATGGGCTCGTTGGGCATGGGAGGGACCTGCCCAGGTGAGCAGTGAGCAGGTGCTGTGCTGTCAGCACTGACATCTTCCCATGGGACAGCCTTCAACAAGGGCTTGGTGGGAAGTGTTGCCACCTTCATTTAGGAGCAGAAAAGCTGTCAAGGGCTGGATTAGTCAAACTGACACTAATTGCATCCATTTCTGTTGTTTAGTGTGTTTTAAATTTCACAGCCTCGTTTGGCTCTGTGTCTTTTTTTTTTTTCCTGTGACTTGTAGATTTTTTTAATATCTGTGAATTTTATTATGCACTGTTAACTCTGTGTGATGGCTTTTCTGGATTCTTGACATTCCTGTTCCAAGCCTGTGCCTGCACATGGGAAGGCTGAGAAAAAATTCAATATTGTCTCTTCCACAGACAGAAAACATAATCAAAACATGAAGCTGATCCACTGTCAGCCTCTGACAGCAAAAACACCCCTCAGAGTTGCATTGTTTCCCCCAGTTCTTTCTGGCAGAGTAATTTTCTTGTTCCACTGCCTGTTTTGCTCTGCTGGACAGGCAGAATAAAACTCCACCTGTTCCTAGGACCTTTTTTCTTACCCCCATGGCATCTGTAGAGTCAAATATGAAGTAGATTTTGTGGCTTCATCAAGAGTCTTAGAGATGCTTTTTGTCTTTCTGAGTAAGAATCAGTAACCCCAAAGTACTGAAAGAAGAAACAAAAGTGACAGTAAACCTTTTGATTTTGCTCCTTCTGTTCATTGAAACTCATATTCTGTGTCTTGGTGAAGCATTCCTTGGATGGGGCACAATGCCAAGTCTCAGTAACAAGCAGGGCAAATCTCATTTTGTGGCAGGAAGGAGATGGATTTTACTTCCCAAATTTACTTCTCATGAAGCTTTCTGAAAACACCACAGATTGGAGTGTCAGTCCACACTGGTGGCAAATCAGATCCCTGGGAATTTCCAGTTTCTGTAACGAGTTCAGCAATTAAGACATTTGGCTGAAATATTTTAATTCAAGGCTTCCAGATTCTCATTTAAGTTGTGGTGTTCTAGTACTGAATCCCTCAAAACTGATGGTTACCAAAACATCCTGCTGCTATGCTGAGACAGAAATACATGGTGAAGGAAATCTGGGAGATTTAACTCAGAGACAGACCCTACAAGGTCCTGTCTTTGTCTGGTGGCTTCTCCAAGGGGGATTTCTGGGTGCCACAGTGGGTGTGCAAAGAGAGATCACAAAGCACAAGAAGTTATCACACCTGGGTGAATAAAAACACTGGTCTCCAGCAGAAAAATACTTTAGTTTTCTTACCCTGCTCACCTCTGGTACATGGAAATTTTATGAAAGGAAATTTTATGAAGTGAAAAATGGAAAATTTACCATTCACTGACAGGGGAAGGAGCACCCAAGGATGGCAAAAAGGAAAAAGGAGCATCCTTTTCTACAGCACCTGAGTGCTGCCCAGCTGGTTCTAGAACTTGAATGCATTCTGTGTGCCAGCACAAATATTTTACAGCAAAGTCTGCTTGTCTGGCTGGTTTTTTCTAGTGCTGAGGACACATTTGTAGTCCACTGTGTACCTGGTGAGGTGTGCTGGGACAGGGACCATCCATGCTCTCTAAGGGATTTGGGCAGCTCATGTTCATGCACCAACACTGGCAGCTTTCAAATGCTTTAGAAGAAGGCTCAGATGAGGGGAAAAAGCTGCTGAGTGATAATGGACTCTTTGCCCAAAGAGGATTATTGTTTCTGACAGAGTGCAGCTTGGAAAACTCACCTGAGAGCTTCTGGAAAACTCACCTGAACTTTGCTCCTGAGGAAGTTTAGCAGCCATCACCACAGAGCAGTGAATTTTCCTTTTTGGACTCAGTCTTGCAGTGAGGGAAACTGAATCTGGGTCTGGAGATCATGATTCTGCCTGTGTTTAACAGGCAGCTAGGTTTGGTTTTTGTGTTTTTTTCTGTTCTCCGAGCTGCTAATGGGATCATGGTTGAGTTTTTAAGCTTTAATAAAGTCTGTAACTCATAGACCTGTGGCAGCACTGTGGGACTTGGCTGCTCTCAACACTGGAAATTTCAGTTTCCATATTCTTTTTCACTTCAGCTTAGCACCTTGTCTGAAATCTTTCTTGTGAACATGAGCTCTGCCAGAGGAGGTGTGTGACACTGTAGCAGGATCCACACCCTACCTGGAGTCATTTGGGAGTGGCACCTGATGGAAGTGGCACATTGAAAAAAAAAAAAAACAACCACTTTTTTTGGAGGTGTTTGCAGTTAAATCCCTTGTTCACATGGCTACAGGTTTGCTCTTTGTTGCTAGCACCCATCTGCTCTGAGCTCCTTGCCTGTCCTAGTTTTCTCCCGTTAGCTCTCCCTGTCAGACAAACACAGTTTTCCTGATTACTTCAAAATGAACCATTTCTGAGAACTTTCCCTTGGCGACAATTGCTTTAAAAGCCAGTAGAACATCTTCACTCACTGAAGCACCCCTGCAATCAATCTGCAGTGTCAAACACGCTCTGTTCAGCCTTTATTGGCAGCTGGAGCTTTGGTGGCACTCAGCTGCCATGGCTGCACTTTAGGACTGTTGGCTATTTGGGATTTTAAACGTCATCCACTGTGTAATGGCCCCATCAGCACAAAGCCTTTGTGTCACAAATTGACACAAATGGGCTCCTGTAGCACCTCTGCTGACGAAAATCACAACGCTGACCTACTTTTTTTTTTTGTCTCCAGAAAAATATTCAGTGTTGGAACCCTGAAGCCTGGGAGTTTTGAGCTTTCTGTGCTTTCTGGCACTGACCCCCAGGAGAACACTGCTTTGGACCTGAGGCCTTGGAGAAGCTTCCAAATTTGAGTGATGGAGTTAAAATCACAGGTGTGCAGTTAAATAGAAGTGTGTGATTTCACATGGTGAGGAGTTTTGAATTTGGGGTTTTAGAATATAGTAATAGGTATGGGACAAGATGGAGGTTCTTGGGTGTTGTCTCTTTCTTCCTTTTTGTTCCTTCTTCTTCATGGTTTCAGGCAGTAGTTTTTGGTTGGACAGTCAGTGCTGCACTGTGGGTCACAGGAGTTTGGTTATTGGGTTAAAAGTATAAATAATATAGATATTAGCTCTTAATTGGATTGTTAGCCTTTAAAAGACCTTGCAACTAGCTAAATCCACCTCAATTTTCTCACTTTTGGCTTGATAGCTAGAAGTGCTGAAGAGCTCCCTGTGCTTTAAATAAGATTAATAAACAACCAAGTCCGAAGGAGAAATCCATCTCTTGAGCATTCAATCCTGACTCTGAGTGAAGGCAGAAGAAAAAACCAAACCACTGGCAACTCAGAACTTTGTTTACTTATTTAGCACTGGCTGCAGTGTGTGCAGAGCTGCAGACACAGAGGGTGAACCTTCATTCGAGGCTTTTTCTCCTTGGGGCTGTAAATGAGGCCCGTGGACACTGACTCAGGTGAGGGGAGCCCTCAGAGTGACCCCGAAGGGGAGGAGAGGCAGGTCCCTCCTTTTGTAGCCACATCTCTGCAGTCCTGCACACTTCTCTTTGGTGTGCACTCCAGTTTTGGGGTCTCCCTTTGCTCTGCCTTGGCTCTGCTGTCATCTTCAAATCCTCAGTGGCTGTGGCTTCCATTCTGTTCTGCCAGCTTTATTTTCTCACTAAAAATATTGGTTTTTAGAATTCTAGGCAATTTTTTGAGCTTCATTTGTGTGGGTATTGATAATAGTCTACCTAGAAAGACCTCAAGCACTTCCCAAATGTAAATTCCCAGAATAGACATCATCCCTTGAGACTTAGTGATGATGGCATATCCTTAGGTAATAATTATTAGTGCTGTGAGCAACTAACTCTGATTTATAACTCTGAATGTCTGGAGCAGCTGCATGACCCAGTGGTGGCTCAGCTCTTGGGAATTTGTGGTTAGTTTAGCTTGGGAATTTGTGGTTAGCAGTTTGTGGTTTTTGCAGGTGACATCATGCACAGGGAGGATGCTGAGGGCACTGGTCTGTGCAGCCTGGAGAAGAGGAGACTGAGGGGAGACCTCAGAGCAGTCACAGTGAGGGGCAGGCACTGATCTCTGCTCCTGTGTGACAGTGAGGACTGAGGGAATGGCCTGAAGCTGTGTCAGGGCAGGTTTAGGTTGGGCATTAGGAAAAGGTTCTTCCCCCAGAGGGTGGCTGGGCACTGAACAGGCTCCCCAGGACAGGGGTCACAGCACCAGCCTGGCAGAGCTCAAGGAGTGTTTGAACAACACTCTCAGGCACAGGGATTCTTGGGGCTTGGGCTCCAGTTCAAGCTGGGCTTGATTTTTGTGGGTCCCTCCCAGCTCAGCATTTTCTGGGATTCTTGGAAACACCTCCAAAGACCTTCAGCACACTGCTCAGTTTATTGCTCCTCTTGCAGCTGGTATCTGACCATATTCAAATCATATTATTAAGCCTGTTGCAAGTGGTTTATGAATAACTAATTTTTTATCTGGATAAACTTACTCATCACTAAAGTGCACAGGGATAAATCAAACCTCCAAGGTGGCATGTCAAGGAGGAAAATTTTTACAGTGGGAGTGATGAAAGGCTGCAACAGGCTGCTCAGAGAAGTGAAAAATCCCTGGAAAAGTTCAAGAACACATTGGACAGGGCTAGGAGCAATGTGATCAATGTCCTTGCTCACTGCAGGGGGGCTGGATCAGATAGTGTTAAGGTCCCTCCAAACAAACCATTCTATAATTCGGTGATTCTGTGTCTCCATCTTTCTCTCTCCTTGCAGCACAGCCCTGTACAGCTGCTCTCCCTGCTGAGCCCTGAGCACAGTTTGCTGCTGCAGCAGCCTCAGGTTCCCCTATTTTATTCCCAGCACAGCTCTTAGAGGCTCTTTATTCCCTGGGCTCTTCCCAGGGCTCTCCCTCAGCTGAAGCAGGGAAGCACTCGAGCTGTGCTGAGCATTAAAGACTCCCAGGAAAAAGCAGCCACAGGACACCAGGAGCTTCTCCTGTGCCTGCTGAGACACAGCAGCTCCATCTCAGGTTTAGGCCAGGGCTGGGAGAGCCTGTGTGCTGCTTTTAGTGTTGCAGCTTCATTTCCTGAGCGTGACCCATGGGACCTGCTTGTGGTGAGCACCAGGGACAGGAGGGGCAGAGAGCAGGAGGTGTTTTAGTAAAACCAGCTCCACAATCAGCTATCAAAGGTACCCTTCCCTATGTCTCAAAGAGAAAAAAAAAAGCCCAAACACTCAGCTAAATCTATATAAAGGCAAAGTCTGAGTATTTCCAGCATTCAGAAGGATAGGTGGCCCGTGTGATGCCAGCTAAGAAATTCAAGCAGAACTTGCAAATGTGAAGTGTAACCAACACAAAAAGCTGAGTGCTGTGTTCCTTTTGGGAGCACTGGTGCCTGCTCCCTCAACAGCATGTTGCTGACATGCCAAATTTCCTGGGAAATGGAGAAATACACAGATTTAAAATAAAGACAGCAAAAAAAAACCACCTCTCACAAGTTGTGTAGTACTTCTTTTATTACAGTGAAAACCTGTGTGGTGCTAGCCTACTGAGAGAATAAAAGCTACCAGTAACTTTTCATCAGAAAGGAGTCAATCCCAGATAAAAAAAACCAGCCTAGAAATCCTGGCTGTTGCAAAATACAAAGTCTGAGTTGGAACCTCTGTCGTTGTTCCATTGGAGTAGATCCAAAGATTGCAAAGTTCTCGGTGGAAGTTTCTCCTTTAACAAGCTGGGGAGGTAAAGAGGAAAAGCAGATTAAAGGGCATGTTTTCTCCATAAATCACACAAGATGCCAGGAAATGTTTTGCCTCAGTGCAGGACATCCAAAAGGCAATTTTTTAGCCATCTCCACCAACCCACATAAGTAGATGTGTTTCCCATCTATGACCCAGATCAGTAAAACCAAATGATGGTGAAATGTAGGTAGGACAGAACACAGTGTGGCTGAGGCTATTGGTGGTTAAATATATTGAAAAGTAATCCTAACTAAAACAAAGTTAGCTGAAATTACAGAAATTTCTGTGGGTTTCATTCCACGTTTCCAAAGCAAATCTTTTTATCTCTCATGCTGGTAAGGTGGATGTGAGCTGGGTGGCTGCACCTCTGCTGTGGGATTAGCTGGGATCTTGAGCCCACATCTGAGCCCAGACTACGACACTGCCCACAAATCCCTGGCTCAGATGCATCAGCCACACCCCACTCTCTGTACAATAAGCATTGTTTTAGGGTTTAGCCACCTTTTTCTGCTCACACCTTTAGGATTCTCTGGCTGGCACAGCACACCAAGGAGCAGGGGCAGTGCCAGGAGCTGTGGGGCACCCCAGGGACACGGGGGACACCTCCTGGGGGACATTACCTTCCTCCACATTGCGGTGGTAGAAGCACCAGGGGACCCCAGCAGGGTGTGCCCTGAAGCAGCAGCCCTTCCTTGTGCACTCCCAGGGCTTGATGCCAGGGTGGCCACAGTTTATCCTGTGGTAGGGATCGCTGGGACACACTTTCTTCACTGTGTAGAGCAAAAAAAAAAACAAAGGAAGGGCAATGTGTTACTTCGTGCTCCGTCTGCCTGGTGATGTATTTCACAAATAAAAGGCAGGAGGCAAAGGTGAGGTCACTGGGCAGATGTGATGGCCATGGTGACCTTCTCTGAACCAATTTCAGCCAGCAGATTTACCCAAATCCTCACCCAGCCTCCCAGGCAAAACTAAATTGAAAAAGGGTGATGAATTGCTGCTGCGCCCCAGAGATGAGAGGAGGCAAAATTCACCCCTGGAAGTGTCTGGCAGCAGCCCATCTTTACCTTTCCTGAATCCAGCAATGGGGTGGAAAGTCCTGTGTCTCCTGGGGTGGCAACACACACTGGGCTCAGACCAGGGTATGTGCATGAGCTGACCCCATGCCAGCCCCAGAGCAGCCTGGCTAACACAGGGAGCACCTCCCAGCCCTCTCTGCATGCCAGCTTAAGCTACAGAAAGGAAATAAATCTTTAGGAGGAAATCACAGCTCTTCCAGGCACTTAAAGCTAAAATCCCAAGTAAAGAGATGATACCACCTTGCTTGAATACTTCAGTTTTCCTCTAATGGAGCAGTTCTGCTCAGAAAAGCAATTCTATAAAAACGGAACCCCAAGTTGCTGCTGCTTGTTGTTCAAGATTTACAAGAATTGCAAGCAGTGCTCAAAAACAAAACTATTTTTTCTGACTGTAATTCTGGTTCCTGTTGACTAATCTCAATTTATATCAGGTTCTTCTGTTGGGTAGCATTGCCTTTGCACCCTCATTTTCTTTCATGTCACCTGTGCAGCTGCTGAGACTGCCCTGGAGTTCTCCTAAGGAGGAGTTGTGCTGTCAGCCCAGCAAATGTAGCTTACACTGAGTTAATTAATGCAGCTAATTACACTCCATTACTTAACACAGTTATGTAAAATATACAGCTAATCCTAGAAAGACCAGGAGAGAAGCTGTTATCCTCTCTGAGAAAATAATGGTAAAAAATAGAAGCAGGATGCTGACAGATGTCAAACAAGTATCCACACAGCAAACCCACCTAAATAAGTGCTGAGTATCCCTTGCTCTACCCATGGACAAGACCACAAATGACACTGGAATCTAAGTAATCAGCACAGGTTGTTTGATAACTAGAAGCTGAAGGAAGAGGAAATATATTGTGTGAAGAGGATGAGGAAGAGGTCTGATGGGTAAGCGAGGCTTGACTGCATTTTTCACCACTGGTCTAACAGAGTTTTGTGCCCACTTTTCTTGCCTAAGGAGAACAGCAGAACTACTTCCTGGTTGTACACATTTCTGGGTAATCAAACACGGGGAAAAGCAGTGTTTCTGGCAGAGATATTACCTTTCTTTGGTTTAGGATTGTAGCACCAGGGGACGCTGGGGACTGAAGCGTTGAAGCAGCATCCAATTTTCTTGCACTCTGCTGCTGAGATCCCCGGGTAGCCACAGTTTGTCCTCTCCCTGGGAACAACTTTACACTGGCATTTTGCTGTTCAGGACAGAAGGAGCAAGTCACAGGGTGTCAGTTGGCACACTTTATGGAGGGGTGTTCATCAAATGCTCACTGGGAACAATGCTCTTTCCCTAAATGCTTCCCATCTTTTTGGTTCCCTGCTAGGACCACAATCTGAGTGGTTTAAAAGTTGCTTTTAAACCTCTACCAGTTTTGATCAGGGCTGTGCATCCCACTTTGAGAGTCTGTGGTCTCACTTGCAGCCAAGCCAGCCCAGCACAGTGGGGTTTATGGGCTTCAAATTGACCACACCAAATGGGAAATCCCAAGAACTTCAAATATTATGCTATTAAATGCTTGCAGCTTTGCCCATCTCATGTGAAGAGAAAAAGACTTTAGGGTCCAGTGGATATTCAACAGGTGTAAAGACACAAAATCTTTTCATTCTTGACAGGTGAATATAACATACAGGATGATGTGCAAATAGCTGCAGCTTTTAACATTTTAAGTCATTTGCACAGTCAGCCACAACCAAGAAATTCTGGAGCTGTCCTCCAGCTGTCATTGAGTTACTTGCTTTCCACTTCTGGAGCTCTCTAAATGACTTGCCTTTAATTGAGGAGGCAGATAGACTCCTTTAAAAGTGTGTTCACGTGGCAAAGCAGCATAAACCAAATGTCAGAAGAAAATTTAGACAAAGCTGGCTCCTGTTCCAGCCCTGCTCCTGTTCTAGCGACCTCCTCTGCCTTTGCAGCGGGTTCCTGGTTATTCCACCAACACAAGAGTCCAGCTGCAGTCTTTCACGTTTTGCTATACATCTCTCTGATAAAAATTAAAAAGCAGGCTCCACTTGGGGAAGAAATAGCAGCACAGAGAGCCATTTTCTGCTAGAGCTGGCAGGATCTGGCTGCAGGCGGTGGGATGAGGGTCCCACACGTACCTGGAAGGCAACAGCACATGGATGTACTTACTTGGAGGTGCAACTCCCTCTGCCAGGGTGCTGAGGGCTATGATGAGGGTGATGGAGAGTGCACAGACCACCTTCAGATCCATGGCTCTGGCAAGAGGAGAGGTGCTGCTTTCCCTGGAACCCGCGGGTTTTATGCGCTGCTCGTGTTTGCCCAGCCAGGTCTGATAACATTGTTCCATCTGAAGCTTCACCCAGAAGGTTGGGTTTTCTTTTGTTTGGTTAGGAAGTGTTGCCATGCATATTTTGATATCCCAGAGATAAATTTCTGGGCTCCCTGAGCTATTGATCACATATCTATTACGTACCTACAGATACATGTCTATTACGTGATCCCATAATCTATCAAATGGATGCTGCTGGGTGCCTCGGGGTGCCAGAGGCTCTGCCTCTGAGTGCCAGACTTCATTGTGCTCTGATTTCATTGCCTTTAGAGTATTTTAGACAGCTAGTTTTATTTTCCATTCACTACTGAAAAATGCATACCTATATTTTTCTACCCAGTGTATCTTTTCTGCCTTGATTTTTTCCCTGGCCATAAGGTTTTGGTTTTGCTTACTCTGAAACAGGAAAGGGAGAAGGGCTGGAGCTGTGATACCTCCAAGCTTCAGGAGACCACTGTGCCCCTGAAAAAATACATAAACACAGAAAGTGGAAGGTGTGACTGAGAAATGCTGAGCACATAAGGCCACTGTTGGTTTCCACACAAGGGGAATTTAGGAAAAGAAGGTAAGATCAGGGTAAAAAAACAAACCCCAAGGGCATAAAGACAAGAGAAGAAATGAGAGTTTCTGTAAGGTCTCAGCCTGCCCCACAGGTGCTGTGCTCATCCAGGCATCAGTGTCCTGAGTGTCCAGTGTCCAGTCCTGACTGTCCCAGTTTTATTTTGGAGTTGCTGCCCTGTGCAAGGTCCTGTTCCAGGGCTGCCACAACAGGGGCTGTCCCCACCTCCTCTGCCTGATCCCCAAAGCAGAGCAGCACTTCCCAACCCGTCCAACAGCACCTGCATGTGTTTTGCCAAAACCAAACTTCTGAAGCACCATGTTTGACCTAATAATTTCCTGATTGCTTTTCCCCTGGTTTCTCCCAGGCAGCCTTTTGGGACAACAGGCCTTGGGACTTGGACTGCTGAAGGTTTAAATCTTCCTTTTGGACAATTTTCTACCATTTACTGTAACATTTCTTAACTTGTAGCTACTTGTGAACACCTAAAGACAGTCAGAGCAGTGCCAGGGAGGAGGGAGAAGCAGTGGGATGGTGGAACCACCTCTGCACCTGCAGGGCAGGCAGGGCAGGCTGCAGCCCCTTGGGTGCTCTGCAGCATCACCTTTCCTATGGGAAAACCACCAGGCAACCCTCCCTGTTCATCACCAAAATAAAGAGAGTCAATGCACTTTTTGGATCTCTGACAGAACTGTGTCCTTTTGCTTTTGAATATTGTACATTAATTTGTTTTGTGCATCTTTCCATCACAAAGCTTAAAGGGAGAACTTTTAGCTTCTATGGTTGTGTTTTGGAGGAAAAGTTGAAAAGTATTTCCAACAAAGTGGGAGGGATTTTGCTCTACAGGGGAAAAAATAATATTTTTTTTTACTAAAAGTTAACTTGTTCAACATTTATGGACTGTATTTATATCCTTCCCTATTTAAGGCATGGGTGGCATTTCTCATTGACAGTCACAATTCATAAATCAGATATTTTGTGATACTCATGGCACAAGACACCAGGCTGCAGGCAGAAGAGGGCTGTGCTCCATCACTCAGCAGCTATATCACACTTCCCACCTCCATCACATAGGGAAAACATCAGACTAAAAACTGTAAAATCCACTTTTCCCCTTATGTGCACAGTTCCACCATGATGCCTGTGCAGAGAATTCCTCGGTAGTTTTTCCAGCAGGGAGATGGGCAGTGAGTGTGGCTGCAATGAGCACCAGAGGAAAGCAGGTCCCAAGGGGGACCGCGCTGCTTTTGGACCTCCGTGGAACTCTCAGAAGATTATCAGCCCATCGTGTGAGTCAGCTGAAACTGCAGATAAGGTCTGTGCTCCTGCTCCTTTCTGGACATTAATTAAGCCCTTATCTGCTGGCTGTCACCTCTTGGGCCCGATCCCAGCTGCGGGCACAAAGGCAAATCTCCCCCTGAGCTCTCTCTGCGGAAAGAGAGTTTGATTGGCATCTCAGAGCAAACACAGAGCAAGAAATGAGCTGCCTGCTCCCTGCCAGGGGATTACTTAAAGATCTTTAATATGTTTATATAGCAAAGCCTTGAAAATTATCTGGGGTTTCCCTGTAAATGTGTTTCCTTCTGTGAGGCCGGCACCTGCCTGAAGCTTTTGGTAACTCTGGGATCTCGGGCTCTGCAAGTGCCCGTGGCCAGAAGGGGCTTGGAGGGCTCCTTGCTCCTCCCTAAGGTGCATTCATGCCTTTGGAAGCTCCCTGGAACAGAGTGAAAGGAATAAAATAGGCATTTATTAAATATTTTTATCCAAAGGATTCACCTTGGGCAGTGCAAGAGCCCTTGGCTGCACCCAAGTCAGATGACAGGTCACGAGTTTTTATGCTATTCTAAGTATAAACACTTTTATAAGTTTTGGTCCATTTCCATGTTGGGGTTATTTCGTCCAGTTCCATCCAGTTCCATTGTGCAGTCCCACCCTCCCAGATTCTCTCCCCAGTTCACTGCTGTTTGCACTTTTGGGGCTGAAGCTGCAGCGTGTCCTTGGCTCTGGGGCTGGACAAGGATTGTTTTGTGTGACTGAGCTGGGAGGAGAACTTGTAACACTCTGGATGAAGTTCAGAGTCACACACCAATGCAGTGCAGAATCTGGAAAATATAAAAGCTAAAACTGAAGGCATCACTGTGTCCTCCCCTGGTCCCTTTTAGCTACTCTCAAGGACAAGGAGAAATCACCACAGCTGGTATTGGATCTTGCTGTGGTTTGGTGGCAGCCTGCAACTCTTCATTCTCCTAACCCAGAACTTTCTGAAGGATAAGGGTATTTTTTAATATCTCTTTTCACTTAAAATAACCAGCAGACAGCACAACTTTGATTATCATCCTAAAGGGAGTGTTTTAGAAGGGAATTTCCTATTGTGGTAACTGTTAGCTTGAATGCTGACATGAAGAAATCTGTCACTGGGCAACATCACTGCTTATGAGCCCACAAAGTAAATCCCAAGTTTTAAGTGCTCTTTAAAATAAATCATCATAACAGAGAGAAAAAAATCAGTGGCAAATGAGAGAGGTTTCTGCAATTTGCTCCTTCCAGCTATGCAAAACACAGAAAAGTACAAGCTGAAATTCCTCAAACCAGGACAATATCTGTCTGTCTACCAGATAACACTGAGGGGTCAAAAACAAACAGATAAAATCTTGCATCTTAATTTTGAAAATGGACAATTCAAAATAACCCCTGGCTTTGATAATCCAAATAATCAAAATAATCCATGGCTTTGATAAAGATCCCTACCACAGATCTATTAATGCAGTTGTCAAAATCAACTTGAATTTTGTGAGTTCAAACTCCTTCAGGGGAATTTTATCAAAGAATATGTCATTTCTACAAAGCCCAGACAGTGCTGGAAGAGGACTTTTGTCACATTTCTGGGCAAACATCCTTGCCCAAGGTGAAAAGAAAGATTTAATTACTGAAGTTAATCAAATGTGTAACTCAGAGCTGAGTCAGATCTAAAAGCCTGAATTTCAGCATCCAATACACTACAAAAAGGTTTGGTTGTGACTGCACAGCCCAGTTTAGAAATACAGATCTGAGCCAGTAATTTTCCCTAATGCTTCTGGGATCTCCAAGCTGTCCATGATCTCAGCATTGCCATCATTTTTTGTGAGCACCAAAATAACCCCAGAAAATCCTTATTGTTCCTGAAATGAGGTGGGGACCAGCCTGTGGAGAGGAGGACACACTGGCTGGAGCCAGCAAAGCAGGGAAATATGCATTTTGTTTCTTTTCTGGACCTGATCAGATTTATAGTGACCCAGAGCAGGGAAGAAACTCCTGAGAAATGCAGATCTGACTCAAGATGTGGCCACTGAAAGGTCTTGCTGTGATAATGGTTGTGATGCATTCCAGTTTACCATGCCACAGGCAATGAGGGAGCCCAAATCCTGACCTATTACTGTCTAAAAAGGGACAAACAAATCAAGAAGACTTATGAAATTGAGCTTAAAGGAAAAGTAAAATGTGTGAAATGTTGGCAAACAGCAGGGTGCTATTGAAGGACACAATAGGAAAAACTCAATAAATATTTGCCATCAAACAAAAAATATGAAAAGGATGTCCTCAGGCACACATAGAGACCCAGAATAATTAAATGAGAGAGTAAAGGAAGCTACTAGAAGAAAAATGACCTTTTTTGTTTTCGAAGTAAAATAAATAAAATAAAAAAAATACTGCAGGAAAGTAAATTCACAAAGAGGTAAACAAATAATTTCTTTTCAGATAAGAGACAAAGGTCAGCAATCACAGGGGAGAGGAGAGGATTTTTGCTCAACATACTCCTGATCAGGAAAGCTTGGTGAATAATGAAGTGATGAATATGCTGATGATTCAGAATTATTTTTCATATTTTTTAAAAAGTGCAGCTAGCTGAACAGCTGTGGAAACATCTTACAAGATTGACTGGGTGATAAATGGTAAATGAAATAAAAAGTAAAGTGCACAGAGGAAGAGTAACCAAGTATATAATCACCAAGATGGGCTGCAAATTAGCTACTGTCACTCACACAGCTCCCCATCACTGTGCATGTGCCAGCTGAATATTTAAAGTGAAAAAAAAAAAAAAAAACCCGCAAAATACTTTCAGTAGTTATTAGGAAAGGAGTACAAAGGAGAAAACACAATTCTGGTATGGGCCCAGTCCCTTTGTGACGTTCTGGCTGCCCTGAGTTAAAAAGGAGACAGTGTAATTAGGAAAGATGCTGAGAAAAGCCCTCTGGCTCATGAGAGCAATGAGCTGTGGAAAAATGTTTTGAAGAGTGTAGGGATCTTAGAAACTTAGTTGTCACAGGACAGATGGGGAAATTTTCTCCTGGATAAAAGCAGGGCAACAAGCAGAGGGCAGGATGGTTCCTGAGAGGGCTCCTGAAGAGTTCTGCTGGGACCTTTGCAGCTTAGCAGGCTCACAAAGCACCTGAAAGAGGAGGTGAGAGGGTAAAATCTGCTGGTGACACAGAATTTCCTTGGCAGTAAAAATAGGAGGCAGTTGCTCTGATGGATTGTGCAAAAATGTAATGACTGCAGAGCTGGATGGCATGTGAGACACCATGTCTGGAAATATGAGTGATGCACACCTGGGAAAGGAGCAATCCCACCTTTCCAGTGACAATGAAGGACCCTGAGCTGATGGTGACCTCTCAGGTTATGGTGAGAGCAGTGTGAGGATGACAGGAGCAGATGGAGGGTAACAGACAGTTTGGTGAGAACACCAGCTCAGTGCTTAGCAACTGTGAGAACAGCAAATGACAGACTAACAGTTCTTAGGCAAGGAATAGAGAATCACAGACTTACAAAGTTTTTCCATTTTATGAACCCACTCTGTGACTACTTTTTCATGCTCTGTTCTCATCTCCAGCCTGTAAAAGTCCCATGGTGGGGATGGCAGTGTGGAGCAGCATCCACATCAGGACTATTTATGTATTTAAGTACACCAGGTCTCTCCAGATCCTTACAGATCACAGGAGGCACAGCTCATGGTCTCATCTAACATAAAAGTCTCAGTGGTAAGTTAGAAGCACATGAAGGAGGATGGTTCATCACCTAGCACAGGGATATGATGCAATTCAGCTGTGGATGCTAAAACTCCCCACAAGCCTGAAAATCAACTGGATGAACTCATTGAAGAAAAACTGCTTGGGGCTGTTAAATCCCCAAACTGCACATGTTCTCAGGAAATGTCTAAGCTGCAAATCCTTGGAGGCTGGAAGGGTATTTTTGTGAAAGTATCACTGCCTGTGGCTGGCTGGACTTGAACAAATGTTGCTCATCCTTTCTCAGAATAAAACAGCCAGAAAGCATTCAGTAAAATGATGGAGCAGGAGTGGGAAATGAGAATAATGTGGTGTATGACTGGATTATCTTCTTCTTGTTGAAGTTTTCCTGTGACCACCTGTAACTGGCTCAGGGAACTGGGCTAGGAAGGGATTAATTTAGTCTGGCCCATTCCATGATTTCATCATTGCATCTTTATTTTCAACATTTCTCAGGGACATCTTTTCAAATCATCTAGTGAAAGTCTCAAACTCAAAACCAAGATAATCTAGTTTGGGTTTAATACTGAATCTGGTAAAAGTGTCCCAGTTTGGAGAATGGAAAATGCTGTGATGGGTGGAGCTTTGCAGATCATTCCAAAACTCCCCAAAACCTGAAGCAAACCCACACCTGTGGATTAGCTGTGATTCCCAGAAGGAAAACTCAAATCCAGCACCACTCCTGACATGGAGAAGGTTTTTGAGTCTGTTCCCTTCCACAGTGACTGGTGGGAAGGAGGGATTCCTACATATTGGTGCCACCACATATTAGTGGTTATCTTCTTTTTTTCCTCTGCCTTCAGTCAGAGCCAGGATTGAAGCATGAGAGATGGATTTTTGTGTTCAGACTCGGTTGTTTATTAATTCTTATCTATAGTACAGGGAGCTCCACAGCACTGCTAGCTAGCAAGCCAAAAATGAGAAAATGGAGCTGTATCTTGCTTGTTACAAGGTCTTTTAAGACCTAACTATCCAATTAAAAGCTAAGATCTATATTATTTATACTTTTGACCCAATAACCAAACTCCTGTGACCTGCACTGTGGTACCTTCTATCCAACCAAAAACTATTACCTGAAAGAAGGAGAAGGAACAAGAAGGAAGAAGAGCCAATGTCCAAGAACCTGCATCTTGTCCCATACCTATCACTATATTCCAAAACCCCAAATTCCAAACTCTTCATCATGGGGAATCACACACTTCTACCCAAACCACACACCAGTGATTCCAACTCCATCACTCACATTTGGAAGCTTCTCCAGGGCCTCAGGTGAAAAGCAGTGTTCTTTTAGGGGGTCAGAGCCAGAAAGCACAGAAAGCTCAAAACTCCCAGGGTTATGGGTTCCAACACAGGTGCAGTGAAAGGGGCACGAGCCAACACCTCTCACCTGCACATGGGGACAGGAGGTCACTGAGAGCACCCAGCAGCCCCAGGCACTGATGTTCTGGGTGCAATGGCATGGAACAGCTGATATATATTGTCCATATTGCATCACTTCAGCATAATTCATTCATTAATGTCAGAGCAATTAGCAGTGTAACCAGGAGCAGGTCAGCAGCCATCCACCCTGCAAGCTAAAAGGAAATGTTACCCCTTTAATTTTCTGGCAGTTTCTTAGAGCGCATTGAGAGCTCTGGGTTTCACCTCACATGTCAAGGATTTAATATTATTTGGGACACATGAGATATTAAAAAAAAAGGATCCATAGCTCTAATTTGCTACTATGGGAACAGTGATCAAAACTTTGAAAACCAGGCAATGCAGGCAAAAGGGCTGCAAGGTTATTTCTGACACAAATAGCTAAAGAGATAAATACAAATGAGAAATGCCTGAAATAGGAGAAGGAGGAGACCTAGGAAATAATAAGTGAGTCTAAGACCCTGTGTGGGAGGAAAAGGTCATTTCAGAGAAGTTTTGCCCTAGTGGTTTCAAAATCAAAAAGACATTGCCTAAACTGCTGCCCCAGCTGATGGTGAGGGCTGGAAAGGCTGAGAAGGATGTGCAGTGTGACAAGGTCTGTAAAAGAACTGAGGTTAGAAAGTGACCTGGGACAGCTCAACTGAGCTGATGGCAAAAATTACCTACAGAGCTGGCAGAGTGGAATCAAGATTATTGCTGTTTTTAGCAAGTTTCACTTATTGCTCTTTTCATTGATGACTGTGAAGGGAGGAAATATTGGCCAGGAAGTGTTTCTTCTGCACCAATTAAATGTGGTTAAAAATAGAGGGAGAAATACAAAGCTCCAATGTTAGCAAGAGTTGATATATGATGATTACTGGCAGAGCTACTTCAGGGGAAAACTGTGTCTCTATTCAGTTCAATTCTTCAAGGGATTTAACAAAATAACGATAGAAAAAAATGTAGAAAGAAAGAAAGGAAGTAGAAATTTCAACAGGAAAAAAAAAAGGCTAGCCATGAAATTTCTTTGAAATCTTCACTTTAAAGATTTTAAAGAGACTGGGCATACAAAATGAACTGCAAAGTTCTGGCAAGAATCAGAAAAGAAAAAAATACTTTCTAGACAGAAAAATCTTAACAAGAATGTCTCATTTTACTGTGGGTTTTATAAAAAGTTACTGCTGGTGAGAGATTGCAGAAGCCAGAGCTCAGCCCAGAGGAGCACTGGAGGTTTCCAGCTGGGATGAAGGATGCCAGGACAGAGGAAATGGCACCTGAGGCTGCCCTTGCTGTGTCCTGCTTACCTGGAGTAACCCCAGGAAAAGTGATGCAAGCACTCCCTGATCCACAGATGAGGAGCAAGAACTGGATCAAATGCACCCAGCAGGATCAAAATACAGCTGTTAGAGCTGGCCGGGATCTCTCCAACATAAAGTTGTGTCAGGATGAGCAGAGTGAAGCAGAAACTTGATGCCTGCAAGGATTGCACTGGCAGAACTGCTCTGTGACAGCTCTTCCCAGCCTGAAGGTGTTTTGGGATAGGGCAGACAGCAAGCAAGAGGGGTCCTGGTCACCTCAACAAAAAGCCATTTGCAACAGTTCCTGGCAGGGAAAATCCATCTGGGCTTCTAAAACCACCAAAAATACCACACCTGGTTGATGACTGGCCAGTGGCTGGGAGGACACCTGCAGAGGACACTGGACCTCTTGTGGGCAAGTGTGTCCAGGGCCCAAGGCAGCACAGCTTTGCCCTTGCTCATTTGCCAAGGATCTGGCACTGGCTCAATCTTCCCCACTCTCTGATGCCAGAAAACCCCTTTGATAGTGAGAACATAAAGCTGGTTTGGTGCAAACAGCAGAGCAATCAAATTTTGATGATGCAAGATTTTGTTCACATTTTCTCTCTGTCACACAGGCAATGCAGAAGCCCAAGAGGGCTCTCACATTGGATCACTGCTTTAAATCTGTCATTTGTAGCACAATAAAGTGAATTGTCAAACATATTTCTGTCCACAGTAGCAAAACAGCAATTAATCCATGCCCATAAATACAGGGGGGGAAATGCTAATACTGCAGCAAACCAAGCAGCTTCCCTCTCTAACATATTTTGCTTTTCATAAATGAGACCTGAATTCTCAATGCCTCTCAGCTAATGGGAAAATTCTGAAAACCTAATTAAAAGGTCTCTATTCAGTGGGCTGTGGAGAATTTATAGCAGTGGCACTGCCTGTGCCAGACAGATATGCCACTGATGGTCCTGTGGGAGCTAATGATGAAGGGACTGCAAGTAAGGATGGAGAGGAAAAGGAACTGGGGGAGAAAAAGAACTGGGCTGCAGGCTGGGCATTGTTTCAGACACTGGTGACATGCAGGGAGGCTGGGGAAGGGACAGGGCTGGGGACCTGCTGGTGTCAGCCCTAAAAACGTGCTGCTGAGACCCAGTGACTGTGGCAAAGCCACTGAGGCTTCTGCAAGGGCAACAGCAGCAGCAGCTGTGAGCAAAAACATGCTGAGAGCAGGCTTTGGCACTGATGGACTTCATGCAAACCTGATTTCTCATTTCACCAGCCACAGAACAAACTCTGCTGTTCTCCCAAAGTAAAACCAGTTTGCCCAAAGCTGGAACAGGCTCTTGCCCAGCACTACAGGCATGTTCATGCCAGGCAGGTAAATAAAGGAGAGCAGCCCAGCTCTTTCACCAGCCCTGCCCCACTGAAAATGCTTAACTGGTGGCAAATGTTCCCCTCCTGCACCTTCAGAGAGCCACTGTGTTAAATTCTGAGCTGGCAGTGCAGAGCACAGGCACACAGCACTTGGCAGCCAAGGGTCTCTCCCTGGGGATATTCCAGAGCCAATCCTGTGCTCCCTTCCAGCCTGACCCACCCTGGGAAGGGCTTTGCAGTGGCAGCACCCACTGCTGACAGGAGGCCAGTGGGGTTTAATTGCTTATAAACTGAGCTCTGAATTTCTGGTAGTTGGAACCCAATGTTCCTCTGTTCTACAAATGCTCTTTCTGGGTTTTAGTCCCAGCCTGATTGGACTTTGGAGTGGTTTAAAACCTCTTTATTCACCTTCCTCGATAACAGAGGAGAGGTTTGGAAATGTGGAGAACATGAGGCCCCTGTAAAAAAGGGAGCTGGTTTATGAAGAATCCAGGCACCCCTCCCTGCCTGCCAAATGTCCTCCTCATTCGGCAGCAGCAGCCACTTTCACCTAATGCCCAATTAATTGTTTGCAGTGAGAAGGGCCACCTGCAAGGGGAGAAGCTGAGAGGGGAATTATGTGAGTCAGGAGGAAGCCTTGGAAGCTGGGAGCCCCAGCCAGCAGCTCTCACATGAAGGTTTCAGGACTGGGGCTTGTCCCCTCCTTCTCTCCTCTAACCAACGAGGTAAATCCCTGCTCAGTCCCTTTGCCCCTTTAAGATACTTTTACTCAATGAACATTAGCAGTAAGAAAAAAGTCCTGCCAATAATTTAAATTATATGTTGCCACCTCTAAAAGCTGTTTGTGCTGGGATCTATTCAGAGTAACTTATTTAGTAAATGCTTTGTTTGCCTATTCCTAAGAGTAGTTTTATACAAACTTTGATTAGAACGTTCCCTACCAGTTTTGGGAGTGAACACACTGGTCAGGAATTTTCAGTCAGAGGTTTTCTTCCCATGCTGGAACTAAACTTGGCCATTGTGACTGCATGATGTAACAAAGTGATTGCTACTGCAAGGCCTAATTTGGTGAATGTTTTGGTATCACAGTGGTCTCAGAGATTTGCAAAGTTAAAAGCAAGTGATCCCTGTTCCTGGCTTTTGGGAAACACAGACCTGCAGAGGGTGAGAAATGATGAGATTCCCTCAGCTGAAATGCTCCTGAAAAATGGTTCCCAGACAGGTTTTGGGTGAGAGGACAGCTTTGAAGGCCAACCTTGGCTATGAGGCATTCTCCTTTCTGAAGGAGCCTGTCCAGACATGGGAAGGTGAAATTGTGAAATTCATTTGCTTTGGATGTCACCAGGGTCAGGGCTTCAGCCTGTGTGAGCATTTGGTTCCTATTCACATCAGGTGGGTCACCCTGGTGCCAGCAGGACTTTCTGGGACTGTCCTGACCTCATTCACTTCACCTTTTAATAGAAAGAAAGAAAACAAGTTTACTTGTATCCTTGGAAAGACCAATTCCTGTGCCATGGTTGCAGCAAGAAGGGTGAATAGAGACAGGATGAGGACAAATGGCTTTGTGGGCTCCATCTGTCATCTTTATGTTCCTCTAGAATATAAAAATGTGAGTCATCTGTCTGTAGGACTGATAGAGAGAACATGAACCCTTAAATAATCTCTCTTCCTCTCCTTCTTCTTCTTTTTAGATTTTTAGATTTAGATTTTGTCCATAGAATCCTCTACAAAGCAGGTGTGCCTTAAATCCTGTGCTTCACTAAAGCCTGGGCCATTCCTGTCTTGGACTCATCCCTCTCTCATGACACAGCTCAAAGGAGGGTGAGATTCAGGAGAAGGAGGTATTTTTCTCTTAGCATCCTTTTACCTTTTTAGACATTTTTAAATTTAAAAAATGCTCATGCCATGGTGAATAGTTGCCTTAACAGCTCCAGGGTTCCTGCTTGCCCAGCAGGTTACTCCTCTGACTACAGATCACCTGAAGCTCAGTGTGGGCCACTGATGGCTTTGGATGGGACTGTTCATGGTCACCAGGGAAAACAGCCCAGCAAAAACATCCTGATGCTCCTGCTTGGGCTGCTGGATCTCAACCTGATTCCAGGAAAATGCAACAACCACCGCAGCCTGAGGTGGCCATTCCCTTTTCCACACCCCAGGAGGCAGCAGGGCTGTCTGGAGCCCTCCACTCGTGCTGGGTCAGTGTTTGCTCCTGCAGGAACAAGGCTGGGATTGCTGCACCAGCCTCTTTCCCTGGTTTTGGGAGCCAGCCTTTTGCTCCCTACCTCACTTTCCTCTCAGGAGAGAGTTGGCAATCCCTCTCCTCAGGAAAGCAGCAGGATGAAAGCAGATTTCAGCAGGTTCTCTGCTTCACCCCTTTGCCATCCAGATAAACTTAGATGGTGTCTTTCCTCTCCAGTCCTCCATAACAAGCATCCTGCACCTAAAAGTTAGCAAAACTGGTTTTGAAATCACAAATTGACTAGGTTGGAAAAGACCTCTGAGATCATGGAGTCCAAAAAATTCTCTTTCCACGTGCTGTGGGGTGTGGTTAATTATTCAGAGTTGAAGTCATGGGAGTAAAACCCATCTGAAATGCAAGATCCCTGCAGGAGGTGGGAGGGATGAAGTCACAGCCCAGCACGTTTTGCTCCACTTTCCCTGAAACCACAAGTGTCCAGGGATAGAGCAGCAGGAGTTCAGCTTTAACTGGGCCACAGGGAGGGCAGCTGGACCAGCCACAGCTGGACCCTGCCTGTCCCTGCATCTGGGGCCATCCCTGACCCGAGGGAGCTGCAGCTCTGGAGCCAGCCCTGAGGGCTGAAAATTGCAAACTCCATGTTTTCCTCCAGCCTTCCTCTTCTTCAGCAACATTGGCACAGGAAATACGACAGGAATAATTACTGGAGATAGAGGTCTTTATTTTTTCTTGAGAAATTGAGCATGTTTGGGTATCCCCAAGTCCCTGAGTGCTCTCCCTCAGGGCTCAGTTTGGTTTTCTGCCCCCTTAGCCCATGAAATCTGCAGCACTCCTGGGAGCTGGGCAGCACCACACAGGACCTGGGCAATTTGCTTTGGGGCACCCAGCACCCCATGTGAGCATCCCATCCATGCCTCAGCCTCTCTTCCCTGCCACGTTCCTGTGCACAGCTGGGCCAATGCTGCTTGTTTAAAACATTCCCATAGTCCTGGGGTTCTGAGGAATTGTGTTTCCCCCTTCCCCTTCCCTCCCTCCACCAGCATCTGAGCACAAGCCTGAGCTTGCTGCAGGAGAAAGGAATCGATTTTTTTCTGGTTAATTTGTGTACTTAATGACCTCGAGATAGAGTTGTTTCCCTTTGGCTCTGGGGCAGCACCAGGATTACCCTGAGCTCCTCTAGCCCTTGTTCTGCTCCCCAGTCATGCTCAGTTCTGCTCCCCAGTGTTCCCAAGTGCCTCCTGCCGTGCCACAGCCCTGGAAGAACAGGCACCACACCACAGGCTGTCCCCTGGCAGCAGCTGAAGGCTGCATGTCACACACTCACAGACTGGTTTGGGTTGGAAAAGACCTTAAAGTCATCTGGTTCCACCCCCCTGCCCTGCCACAGGGTCCTGGTGTCCTGCTTGGCCCCTCTGTTCATGTCAGGGCCACTGATGGGGAGCCAGCCCTGCACCTGGAATAGCCATGAGCTCAGGGCTGCCCTGCCCTCCACTATAAATAGGCCAGCACAGGTCAATCCTCTGAGCAAAGGGCTGCTTAGTGAAGCAGGTTATGGTCCTGGCCTGCTTTCAGAAGCAGAATATGTTAATCTTCACACTTTAAAGTGCTATTTTTTCTCCATTCATACCAGTCCCATTCTATGCCTGCAGCCAAAGCGTTGCTGTGCAGGCTGGTGTGGCCCTGAGCATCACCCTGAGGAGCCTCTGAGGGGCTGACACTGCCTTTCCCTGTGGAAACAGGCAGTGCTGGAAGCTGGAAACATCAGCTATTCAAAAGTGTCAGCGCAGGGGATGGGCTCAGTGTGGTATGAGAGTGATGCCATGAGACTGTGGGCAGTGCTGGGGACAGTCCGTGTGGCAAAGGACAGTCAGTGTGAGAAAGGATGGCCTGTGTGACAAAGGATGGCCTGTGTGAGAAAGGACAATCAGTGTGACAAAGGGTGGTCAATGTGACAAAGGATGGCCTGTGTGAAAAAGGACAATCAGTGTGACAAAGGATGGTCTGTGTGAGAAAGGATGATCAATGTGACAAAGGATGGCCTGTGTGAGAAAGGACAATCAGTGTGACAAAGGGTGGTCAATGTGACAAAGGATGGCCTGTGTGGAAAAGGACAATCAGTGTGACAAAGGGTGGTCAGTGTGACAAAGGGTGGTCAATGTGACAAAGGGTGGTCAGTGTGAGAAAGGATGATCAATGTGACAAAGGCCAATCAGTGTGACAAAGGGTGGTCTGTGTGAGAAAGGATGATCAATGTGACAAAGGCCAATCAGTGTGACAAAGGGTGGTCAGTGTAACAAAGGGTGGTCTGTGTGAAATAGGACAATCAGTGTGACAAAGGGTGGTCAGTGTGACAAAGGGTGGTCAATGTGACAAAGGGTGGTCAGTGTGAGAAAGGATGATCAATGTGACAAAGGCCAATCAGTGTGACAAAGGGTGGTCAGTGTGAGAAAGGATGATCAATGTGACAAAGGCCAATCAGTGTGACAAAGGATGGTCTGTGTGAGAAAGGATGATCAATGTGACAAAGGCCAATCAGTGTGACAAAGGGTGGTCAGTGTAACAAAGGGTGGTCTGTGTGAAATAGGACAATCAGTGTGACAAAGGGTGGTCAGTGTGACAAGTAAAAAAGGCTGGAGGAAAGCCCCTCAGCTGCAGGGTGGCAGTGAATGATGGTGGGTTTGCTCAGCAGGGTGCCTGACCAGCCCTTTCCCCTCCATCCCCTGGCAACACTCTGCACAAACACCATCCTTTCATCCCATGTCACAGGGTACTATCCAAACTCTTCTCCTACTCCTCTTTTCCAGAGCAGTGAAAGGCACCTCCACAAGGAGCCTTTCTGAGCTCTGAACAGCACAGATTATACAGGATGATGCCACAGAAACTTATTTAAATAAATCTTATGCTATTAGCAGATTAATTAAACATTTGGAAAATCTCTTTTCCCTTCTGAATATTGGCTTGTTTTTTGAGTTAATTTCTTTTAGAGAATTAAAATTGAGTCTATACTTTGTAGCATAGTCCTTGAGGTATGTTCTCAACACCACTTTATTTTTTGTGATGTCTCAGGCACAACAGAGTGAGAGAATACAGAATTTGAAAGCAGCAGCACAGCTTTACTGCCTGATTCTCTGCTGGTAGAATGGGGCTGCTCCCTTTGAGCTGCTGAATGGTTTCAGTCCAAAATTAAACCAGCTTTTCACCAACTCAAGAAAGAAAGAAGCTGCAATAATTCCTGATCTGATTCAGAAAAATGTTGGTTTTGATCTGCCCAAAAAGCAGCCCTGCTGGGAGAGCAGATCTGTGTGTGACTGTGCTACCACAGCTCAGAGAAACACAAATCATTGGTATCCCAACCTTTACCCTCCCTCCTTTTCTGAGGAACAATCAAACTGTCTTCATTTGCTGTGCCCATCATGATCCTGTTCTGAGCTGTTTTACCTCTGCACATAGCTGTACAGCTATAAGCCTAGTATTCACTTTATGCTTAGTATTTCTTGGTGTTATGAAGTGTTATGTAGATCTGGATTTTACAGGTCCTGGATGCTGATAAACTCCTGAGCTTTGTCTCTGGGTCCCTGCTGCCCCACAGCCAGGGAGGTGGGATTCAGGATAATCTGCAGGATGTTTATCCAAAGGAAAAAATCCCTTTTGAGGCCTTTATTTTACACTGGTTGTGTTTACTCAAACACACATATTTTAATTGTGGAGCTTTTTCACTGTTTTAAATTTTTAGTCACTTTTGATTAACATGCTTTTAGCACATTTAAAGCAGGCTAGTGGCTGATCCTGGGCAAAGGGAAGTTCAACCATCAAGCTGGGCATTCTCAGCAGCCTGGCTCTCATTTATCACTGGGTGTGTGTTCTGCCAGTTGCTAAGTAAGATATCTTCAATGCAGTGAATCACCAGATCAATGCTTTTATATGTGTGTGCAGCAATATTTTTTATTTGCTTCTTAAATTATGCAGGTGATGGGGAGCCTTCAAGCAGTGCTCAGTCAAAGGGTCAAAATGAACAGGGGCTGCAAGTGATGGGGAAAAAAAGGGAAAAAAAACCTGATTTTTTCTTTAGTGAGGCAAATATATGCAGACCCAAATGAGACAGGATTTGCAGAGGTGCTTGTTATTATTCCTCCTTTCTTTTACCACTGTTTGGTAAATTGGGTATCTGTGCTTTCAGCTAAAAGGCAGAGCAGTGGTACATCCTTCCCACTCCAGGCTCTCCCTGCCTTGCTGGATAATGTGCAGAGGTTGTAGCACTGGGGAAATTGGGATTGTGGGTCTGGTGAAGCTGCAGCTCTTCCTGCTGCTAAACCATCATTGGCAAAAAAATCTGGAAGAAGTCCCATCCTCTTGTGTGCCTGTGGTTTCTGTTGCTTCCCAGGAACTTCCACAGGGCCTAAGGAGAGGTCATTAAATGTTCCACTCATTTTGCAGTAATTGCCATCCATAGGGGCTGATTAGGGCTCAGTCAACATTGCAGAGCTGGTGACGTCAGTGGGTACAAAAGGTGACACTGCTGCCTGCCAAGCTTTGGGGTGGAGGGGTTACCCCAGGCAGGCAGCTGGGTGCAGGCAGCCCTTGGGAACAGGCAGCTTTTGGGAAAGGGCAGCTTTTGGGAACAGGCAGCTTTTGGGAAAAGGCAGCTTTTGGGAAAGGGCAGCCCTTGCAGGACTGCAGGAGCCCTTGCTGGGGGGAAGGATGCCCTGTGCACTGGGAGCTCTCCCCAATATTCCCCATTCCCTATTCCTGGGATGGCTCTGGCTCTGTCCCTGTGCTGCAGTCCACATTTGAGCTCTGTGGGATATTTAGTGTGATTCTCATGAGTGGCAAATCCCCTGTGTCAGGACAGGTCTCACAGTGACATCCCTGGTGTCTCACAAAGGGATGCTGGCAGCACTCAGGGCTGTCAGGAGCAGCAGTCATCACCCTCCTCTCCAGAAAAATCTGTATCTCAGGGTTTTCAGGTCCCAGAAGCAGCATTTGCAATGGGAAGGGAATTAATTAATCACCTGAAGCAGCATTTTTGAATTTCCTCAATCTGTCAGTCTCAATCTGTCAGTGACCACAGCTGTTGCTGGCCAGCACAGCAGCTGCCAAAAACAAAAAGGAAAGAACTTTATAAATATGAACACATGCCCATGCATGTACGTGGGTGAACAGGTAAAGGGAAGTCACATAAATAAAGAAACATCTCCACTTGTAAATAAAAAAATCATTTGGCTGCATGGTCCAGGATGGTCCTGGCTTTGTTTAAAATGACTGTGGCACTGGGGCTGAGCAAGCTGGGAAGGGCTGATGCACAGGTGCAGCACATCTGGCACTGCACTGCAGGCAGGGCTGCCAGAGGGAGAGACCTGGCATTTGTCAACACATGAACTGGGATGCTCCCAGTTTGCTCCATCTGCTGCTGGCAGGGAGGGCAGCAGCTCTGAGTGCTCACAGTGAGGTGTGCTCTGCCTCTGCAGCCACGGACCTGGGCTCGAGTTTCTCTCTGGAGCCCAATCCCCACCAAACTTCACCCTGGACTGTGAAAAGGGGGAGCAGAAGGTCCTGGATGTAAACCACAAAAAGCAAAATTCTTTAACTTTTCTAAAGCAATTTTTTCCATTTTTGGTTTGCTGGCTTTTGTTTATTTTCAAGCCTATCTGCCTTTGGAAGGGAATGAAGGCTTGAATTCATCTCACACCTTGGGGTTCTGTCTATTGTGTGCAAGCAGGGAGCACATCTGCCCTCCTCCCCCTGGGCTTCCCAGTCCCCCAGTCACTCCCTGCCCTGGTTTTGGCTGGGATAGAGTTAATTTTCTTCTCAGTAGCTGGTACAGTGCTGTGTTTGGGATTTAGCAGGAGAATGATGTTGATAACACTCATGTTTTGGTTGGATGTTTTGGTTGTTGCTAAGTAGTGATCACCTTAAACCAAGGACTCCTGAGTCTCCCGTGCTCTGCCAGTGAGGAGCTGCACAAGAAGCCACGAGGGACAGGACAGGTGATGTGAAGCAGCCAAAGGGATATTCAGCCTCATACTCATGTATAAACTGGGGAGAGTTGTCTGTGAAGGGCTGAGGGCTGGGCTGGGCATTGGTCAGTGGGTGGTGAGCACTGGGCATCAATTGTTTCTCTTGGGTTTGATTCCCTCCCTCTCTCCTTTTCATTATTGTTGTTGTTTTTATTAATATTATTATTTTCAATTATTAAGCTGTTCTTATCTGTTCACCTTTTCTTTCTGATTCTCCTCCTCACTGTGGCAGGGAAGGGAATGAGGCAGCTGCGTGGGACTGGAGTTAAACCTCAACACTCCCAAACCTGCTGGACAGAATTTGAGAGAGAAACTGCAGGAGAAACTACTGAAACGGTGATACCAACATCTGACAGGGTTTTTTTGTGCAAATCTGTGACTGTTCCCACTGAGGGAAAAGCAGGGATGTTGCAGGGTCTGGCTTGGCTGATGGGCTGGTGGCCAATGCCATGGGCAGGGCTCGTGGGGGACAGAGGGAAGGCTGGCATTTGGGGACACAAAATTAGTGGAGAAAGCAAAGGGCTTGTGAAGCAAGGAGGGCTCAGAGAGGCAGAGAGGATGTGGGGTACTGCAGAGCAGGAGCTATAAAAATCAGGGGTCACTGTGGGGTGGGTGGATGTGGGGATGCAGGGACACGGAGCTCCCCATCTGCCAGGGACAGGCTTTCTTGAAGAGATGTCACCTTTCCCTTCCCTCTTCATTGCAGCCATGGTTCATTGAAGTAGTTCTTCCACTTCCCTACCAGCTTTAAAGGGTTTTTTAAAATCCAGTTATCTGTACATGGCTGTAAGTGTTCAGCACTGGGTACCTGTGCAGAAATGCTTTTTATGTGATGGTCTGTAAGTTGCGATCCCAACCTAGTTCTAGTAAAAGTGTTAATAAAAAGGAAGGTTGCTAAACCTCTAAATAAACTTTTTTCTTTCTGTCATTGGTGAGTGACAAAATAATTTCTAAGGAGAAAGTTCTTTTTCACTGTTAATGCCCAGTTATAAATTCAGCCTCCAATGGGAATAGGCAGGTATTTGGAGATGTGGATAATAAACTGCTCAACAGATCTCTCTGGATCAAAGCCAGCTCTTCAGTCACATCTTACTGCTATTCCACAGTGATTTTTTAATGTTTGAAAATAACAAAAAATCAAAGGATGAGAAATCCTGAGGCTGTGATTTCCAGGGCATCCCACAGCATGAAAAGCCACCAGCACACAGCAGTCACATAATTTGGGGAGCTGGGGCCAGCACCCACCAGAGGAGAGCTGGGGAGGTCTGAGGATGCTCTGACCACACTCCCAGGTGTCTGAGACACCCCTCCTCTGCTGGGGGATCTGCATCTCCCCAGTAACCCCTCCTCAAACAGCCAAGAATGTGACAAGTGCTGTGACTGCATTTGCATTATCCACTGCTGGTGGCTGAGGCATGAACTGTTCAGTGTTTATTTATGTATTTTTTTTAAACAGGGGATGGAGGCAAAATTTTGCAGTATGCTGCCATCTGCTGTGGGCTTCATTTGGTTATGAGCATTTCAAATTTGTTTCTGACAGAGATAATGCTGCCTAGAGCAAAGGTGACCAAATAAATGACACGTGGAGTTGTATGGAAAGGATCTAAAGGATCTAAAATTCCCTTCCACTTGACCCCCTGTGCAAAATATCCTTCAAACAGTGGGAAACCTGCAGGAAGGAATGATGATTTACTGGTGATTTTAAGGACAAATTATTTCCTCTAAATGCTTCATGCTGTGGTGCTTCAAGGTCTCCTCCTCTCCTCTCCTCTCCTCTCCTCTCTCCTCCTCCTCTCCTCTCCTCTCCTCCTCCTCTCTCTCTCCCTCCTGCTCTCCTCTCCTCTCCTCTCTCCTCTCCTCTCCTCTCCTCTCTCCTCTCCTCTCCTCTCCTCTCCTCTCCTCTCTCTCCTCTCCTCTCCTCTCCTCTCCTCTCCTCTCCTCTCACTCTCCTCTCCTCTCCCTCTCCTCTCCTCTCCTCTCCTCTCCTCTCCTCTCTTCTCTCTTTTCTCATTTTTCCCTCCCTCCCTGCCTTCCCCCTCTCACCTGAGAGCTCCAGGAGGACCAATTTCTGGCTGGCAGAGCAGAGCTCTGACGTGGGTGCCCAAGGCAAGGCCAGGCTCTGCCTCAGCTGCCAGCCCTGTGCCTCCATTTACCTTGAGTAAACAGGCTCCAGCATCAGGAGGTGGGGAAATCAATAAATAATCTTTTTTTCCTCTTGCTCGTTACATTTTACAGTTGTGTTGCTCAGACTGGCAAGTATCAAAGCTCTCTTCAGAGAAATGAATTGGTGATGGAGTCAGTTTTCTTTTGATCAGAAAAAACTGGTCTGGGGGTATTCTGACAACCCATAAGATTGGTGCATTTTTTTACCTCTCCCTTGACAAGAATGATGCAAACTATTCAAAAACTTACTCATATACCTGATGTCAATGCAGGGGCCACAACCTGCTGTCTCCTACTGGGGCTGGAGCTCCACCAGCAAGAAAACGTGTGGCACAAGCAACAAAACAAACTTGGAAGCCTCTGCTCGTGTTAAACACATCAAAAGAGAGATTAGAGGCAATGATCGAGTGTGCTCTTGCAGCCCAGATAAGAAACATTTCCTTGCACCTTCCCTAAAGTCAAACACAGCAGCTAAGCTCCTTTCTTACTGTGCTTTATGTAATCTGGGGCTCTTGGTGCCCACAGCTCTGATACTGCTCCTCACAGGGCTTTTTGTTGGAAGAAATAAAATTGGCCTATGTTGGAACCCTGGAAACTGAGAATTTCAGACTTTCTGTGCTGGCAGGCACTGACCCCCAGGAGAACACTGCATTTGACCTGAGGCTGTGGAGAAGACTTCCAAAATTGAATGATAGAACTGGGATGATGGGTGTGTAGTTTGAATAGAAGTGTGGTGTCACATGATGGAAAACTTAGAATTTAGGGTTTTAGAGCATAGTAATAGGTATGAAGCAAGATGGAGGTTTTAGGGCAGAGGTTTTGTCCTTCTTCTTTATCTTCTTCTTCATGGGTCTGGGTGATTTTGTTTAATTGAACAGAAATTCCACATTGCAGGCCATGGGTGGTTGGTTATTGGGTTAAAAGGAAAAATAACTTAGATGTCTGTTCTTAATTGGACAGTTTATCCTTAAAAAACCTTGTAGAGAGTGAGATATGTCTCCATTTCTAGTTTGTTAGCTTGAAGTGCTGTAGAACTCACTGTAATATAGATAAGAACTAATAAACATCTGAGTCCAAACAAGAAATACCCTCTAGAGCTTTTAATCCCAACTCTGGCAGAAAAAGAAGATAAAACATGATAGACCTGCAGATCTTAAACCAGTGCTGGACTCACAGTGTGTGCACCTTTCAGGGATCCAACTGGAAGCAGAACCAGCAGGATGCACAGTGCAGCACTTAGAATGAAACCTTTCATCTTGCTTTGTTTGGATATTGGAGACACTCTGAAGAGTGAAGAGCCAGATCTAATTGTTTTTAAGCCTAATGTACAGTTCTTAAATTTGCATTTACAGACTTACTAGAATCTTGCCCTAAGAGCAGAGCTGTGCAGATCCCCACCTCTGTGCTGGGATGTACCTGGTGCAGGATGTGTTAAATGCATGTCACCTCTTGGAAGGCACTTTGGCTTCCTCAGACACCAATCTTAGGCTCTCATTTTTATGCTTATCTCTGCCTCATTACAGATATTTCCAGCTTATTTGTGCATCACAAGTGAAAAAAAAATTCAGATTGGCCAAAGGAGAGTGATATTCATCCTTATGATAATTCTCAGAATGTCTGGGAAAAATGCATATTGAATAAAAGTCACTTGTGGTTCATCCAAACCTACCAGCTTTGTCTCAGTTTCCTGACTGAGCTGTCATGGTGACAGGAACAGATGATGAATAGCAAAGGAATTTTTCTTCACGTGCTGGATGTTTCTCAC
Source organism: Luscinia megarhynchos (assembly GCA_034336665.1). NCBI lineage: Eukaryota > Metazoa > Chordata > Aves > Passeriformes > Muscicapidae > Luscinia > Luscinia megarhynchos. The sequence goes on from JAPFBE010000003.1 coordinate 5,040,296, forward strand.
AAAGTCCAGAATGTGAAGAAGATTGAATTAATCTCCTGACAGCCTCTGGCATGTTGCTGCAAGGCTGTGCCTACAAGCACAAGTGTTCCTAAGGGATACTGAGGTTGTAATTTAACCCTGTGTCACACCACTGATCTGAGTTCACAAACCAGAGGCTGTTTCATCAGCCTCTTTAATAACGTGGCAAATATACACTCCCCTAATATAAAGGTCTTAAACACTCCCAAGGTGTTTACCATGAAACCCCTAATCAGGATTAGTTAAACCAGAGCTGCCTTCAGCCCCACCTGCTCTGGCAGCCCTGTGTACCTGCACATGTGGTGTTGAAAATTATTTTTGTTGAATAAAGAGAAGAAATCCCAAGGAAAAGGGAGGGTTTGGTAACCTGCCTTAAAAATTCTCTTTGAAAAGTTACTCTTCTGTGCACCAGTTCCTTCCAGCTGTAATACTGATAACCTGTTCCTCAGTCCCACATCCCTGAATAAAACACAATGCCCATGTCTGTACAAAACACATCCCACAGCAAATGTCCTGAACTCCCAGGTATATTCACTTGGCTTAATATAAAGAAATAAGTTAATATTGTGATTATATTTATTTTAAAGCCTCTGGCATGAATGTTAGTGGCATATGGAGGGGAGGAAAATCCAGCTGTAGGGAGTGACTCTTCCATGTGGCAAGGGGGTTGGAGCTGGAGGATAGAAGGTCCCTTACAAACCAAACCATTCTGTGATTCTGGGATTCTACATCCTGCCTGTGCATTATTTAGGCAGCACAGCAAGGGGTCTAACAGAGATCTGAAGGAAGATTTGCAGGCTCACTGGGCTGGGTCCACCCAGATGTGACTGTCATTGGTCTGGGGGTCAATGTGGCTTCTGGCTGGGAAGATTGCAGTAGCTTTCCACATTTTACACTGGATTTCACTTTATTACAAAAGCAGACCACAATGGATACTTATCATACAGTCTTTTTATAGAAACAGAAGAGTTCAAAAGGAATTTTCAGGGGTCCTTTCAGAAGTATGAAATATCAACACTATCAGCTCCAAGAGCAGCACCCTCACCTCCATTCTGCTGATGATATTAAAATATCAGCCATGTTGGCTGTGAAAATGTGATCATAACAAGCAATGAACATTAAAACTCTTCTGAAAATGTCTCAGCTACACAAGGGTTCAACACACTTTGTTGTAGTTCTGTCATGTTCTGTCTGTTGTAATTAATTCCAGTTTGGGTGTCAGCTTTGCAATAATGATTCCCTCTTCTTTTTAACAGCATGCAGGCTTGGGAATTGCTCTTTCCATTGAGCTGCAGTTCCTTCAGGCAGGGTGAAAGGTTTTGGTGCAGTGTCCTGTGATATCAAGGTTTGTATCCACAGAACAAAGTGGAGGTTGACAGTTCATGTGGGTTTGCTGTTTTCTCTCAGATTTGACCTGATGCACTGCAGCAAAAGTTGAGTTCTGATTCTGCTGGCGCTTTCTTGCAGCAGTGGTGATGCAAATACTGATTTAGAAGAACACAGACTGCATCCAAAACCACATCTCAAGCAGATCACCAGCACCTGATCAGATGATAAGATCAATTTTGGCTGACATTGGAAAGCACTGACAATATTATCCATTATTCAGCCCACGCCATCCCCAGCAATCAATTCTAAAATTGACAACTTTCACCTGGGGAATCTTACAAAGAGCAAGTGTCAAACAATCAGACATTTTCCAGCCCAAAAATAGCTGAGACTGCTGTATTAAAATGGAAATCAGGAAACCACAGCAGCATTTCAGATATGTTGTCCTCTGTCTGGCTGGCATCAGACCATCCACACACTGATGTCACTAAGAGGCACTAAAGCGTGTGGGATCTGCACTGTCCCATTAGCAGAGAAAAGGAGGGAAAGCAGGCCTTAAAGAAGCTCCTCTTCCATTTAAGTTCAGTAATCTCTGGATTTTCCAGTCAAGTTACAACCTGTTGCTCATTTCAGAGCTATTTACTGCAGGAAAACACCTAAGAACTTGATTTTTAGGAACGTTGCTCCCAGGGACATGATAATATATTTGAATTCGGAGATTATTTGTTCTAAGAGTTGAACATACTTGACAAAAGTGCCAACCTTCTGCTTCCTGCTTGCTTTTGCATTCAAAGGAAGCTGCTGCTGCCTGTGCAACAGAGCATGGACCTCTTGTGGACCTATATGAATGCTTTCAGGAAAAAAGGTGTTTTTGTAGTCTGGTTCTTGGAAGGCAAGTACTAAAATAACAGTGAGCAACCTGATCTAAAGTTGTTCTAGTCTTTTTCTGCAAACTTTATCATGTCAGCATTCGGGTTCTCAGTCTTAGCTTTCTTTTCTCTGTGTAAAATTTGTAGCTGACAATAAACACACGTGCTGATCATCCATCACCCATCTGCTCCTTCCACCCAAAACAGGCTGGATGTGCATCAGTTTGCACCAAGTGCAGATGCCAGCAACAAAAATAAATGGTGAAAGGTGCTCTGTGAAGGTGCAGAGCCCAGAGCAGGTGACCAGAAGAACGGGCTGGGTCCTTCTGCAGGGCTGCAGTGTGATGTGGGTTTTCAGGAGCCCAGAGCACAGCCACTCCCCTCAGGTCTGCAGCTCTTCTCTCTGGGGGGAAAAAAAAACCAACAAAAAAAACCCACCCCCAAACATTTATGCATCTGTTGCAAATGCTGATGTTTTCACCCCTTGAACTCTGAAAGGTTTTTCCCATTGCACTCAGGTCACCAAGGGAACTGAGGGACTGCTAGATCCTGCTAGTGGGATCATAGAAACATGGAATGGCTTGGGTTGGGAGGGTCATTAAAGATGATCTCATTCCCACCCTGCCATGGCAGGGACACCTCCCACTGCCCCAGGCTGCTCCAGCCCCAGTGTCCAGCCTGGCCCTGGGCACTGCCAGGGATCCAGGAGCAGCCCCAGCTGCTCTGGGCACCCTGTGCCAGGGCCTCACTGCTCTCACAGGGAAGAATTTATTCCTAACATCTAATTTAAATCTCCTGTCTGTTGGTTTGAAGCCATTCCCTGTGTCCTGTCACCCCAGGCCCTTGTCAATAGTCTCTGTCCATCTTTCCTGCAGGCTCCCTCAGCACTGGGAGGCTGCAATGAGGTCACCCCAAAGTTCCTCTGCTCCAGTTTGATCTGGGCTGTGCCCCAGCACAGCTCTGCCAGGTACCAGCCATTCCCTTGACCCCACTTCCAAAGGCACACTAATTCTATTTTCTTTAGGTTTGCTTCAGAGTACACAAAAAAGTGTCCACGTTCCCATGCTGCACCTGAAAATCCTTTCTAAGGGATAAACTGAGGAATTAATGTTTACATTTGAAGGATGTCCCTCTGAAAAATTCCAATATTTCAGCATTTGGTTCAACAAAGATTTTGCTGTACGTTTTTGCTCCCTTGATCACTTTGTAAGGGAGATTTCATGTGATATGAGCTCTTCATCTGAAATGTTTGTATATGCAAATAAATCACAATGATATAATCAGGGGAAAAATTAAGTAATATTACAGGTTGTGAAGACTCAGAAATATCCTGTTTTCCAGTTTTCTTTGAGTGACAGATATGCTTGTGATAGCATAAATCTTCATGTGCAATATAAGTTGTGAAAACAGTGTATGTAATACAGTGCTCAGACGTGGGCTGAGCTGGAATTGCACACATCACCCTATTTTGGGCATTTGCTTGTCTGTGAATGTTTGATATTTGCAGTTTGGTTTGAGGAAGGAGTCTGCTGGGCTGCTGCTGCTGGAGTGGCATCACTGCTGTCCTGCATTCCCTCAATCCAGCCAGCTGGGTGTTGGAACAGCAGCTCTGTCTGCAAGGCAAGGCTGGAGCAATGGGGAGGCAAGCTCTGGGGCTTGGGGTGGCTTTGCCACAAAGACAGGAAAATCACAATGACAAGCCTGTGCACAGCTCTCTACCTGCCCAGAATCCCCCAGGGCACTGGAGGAGGGTTCCCCTGCCTGGAATTTGTCTTGCCTAGTGCCACTAGAGGTGTCTTAGTGCCCTTGGCACCACCTGAGCCTCTGCAGGGATATCTGAGCCATCCCCATGGGGATGGATGGTGGATGCAACCAGGCTGAGCTGCAGATCCTCACCTTCTGCAGGAGCACCTGTGAGCCAGGCAGGACAGCCTGAGAGCTCTGAAACCACTCTGGATGAGCCTGCTGGAGTCCCACCTGGAGCACAGTGCTGACTGAGAGGTGCTGGCAGCAGCAGAGCTGGTCTCTGGTGACTGGGCCACCCTTGGGCCACTGAAGGTGGCTGCAGTGTCCCCTCACTTCCCTGTCTCTCCTCTCCTTCCAGCGAACACCATGTTCCCTCTGCTCAGCTCCCACTCCCCAGGCTCCTCTGTAGCAGCCCCAAATCAAGGCACACAATCACAGCAGTTAAGGGTTGGAAGGCACCTCTCAGATCAGCTCACCCCAACCTCTCCTGCCATGGCCAGGGACATCTCCCACTGTCCCAGGCTGCTCCAGCCCTTATCCAACCTCACTGCTCCATCCCTGGGGCATCCACAACCTCCCTGGGCAACCTCCCTGGGGCCCCCCACCCTCACAGTAAAGAATTTCTGCCTGTCTAACCTGAATTTCCCCTCTTTCAGTTTGTGCCCATCACTCCTTGTCCTGTCTGTGCAGTTCCTGACAGAGTCCTTCTCCTGCAGCCCCTTCAGACTCTGGAAGGTGCTCTGAGCTCCCCACACAACCTTCTCTTCTCCAGCTCAACAGCCACAACTTTCCCAGCCTGTCCTCTTTTGGAGGTGCTCCCTCCAAGTTCCTAATTCCTAAAGTCCTCTAGGAGCTTTGTGACCTGCTCTGGACTTGTCCCAACAATTCCCTGTCCTTCCTACCCTGGGGGCACCAGAACCATGCACAGTGTAATCCCCTGTGCTCTTTCCTTGACCCCATCTCCTGACTCAGCCCTTCCACACCTCCCTGTTCTGCTCCAGCCCCCCTCCCCTGTGATTCCCACCCCTGGGGATGTGCTGTCCTCTCCTCTCTGCCCCTGTGGGGTGTCCCCAAACCCCTCACTAAACCCCTGCACCCTGCTCTGCCCCAATCCCCAAACACCCCCTCGAATTCCACTGTCCACAGCACAGCCCAGCTCTGACAAACCCCATGTGCCTCAGGAGGACAAAGTGACAACCAGGGTGAAGCCAGACCTCCATCTGCTCGTGGATCCAGTCCAGGAAGGAGGTGGTTCTGCTGTAGACTCCTGGCTTGTTCTTCTCTGCACAGCCCACTCCAAAGCTGGTGGTCCCCACCAGCTTCCAGATACTCATATCTTCACAGGCTAAAGGCCCCCCACTATCTCCCTGAGAAAAAAACAATTTAAACAAATGTCAGTGTTCCTGAAAAGGAGGGCAAATGTCTGTTTGGGGAGGTAGGGGGAAGAGACATAGTCCAGCAATTCAAAATCTCCTGTCTGTGCTCTGTTCTGGACCCTGGGAAAAACACATTACAGCAGGAGATGTCTGAGACATATTTTTCTTTCCCTGGCTATTGAGCTGAGCTGAGGCCAAGGTTACAACACCAAGCTCACACCTCACCTCCTTCCCTGCCTGCTTTTCCAGCCCTTCCCAAACACTTTGCTGAGCAGATTCAGCTCAATGGACTCACATCTGAGTACTGAAAACTCTCCATTTCTTTTTTTGCTGGGGCAGTTTCCAGTCCTATGGGAATCAGAGCCAGCACAACAACTGGAAAAAAGGGAATTTGGAACAATGCTGTCCCACTGGTGAGCAGGGCTGCTCCTGTCACGTGGAGCTGTGTGCTGAGCATGCTGCCTTTGGGCAGGTCTCCCAGGCAAAGCTGGTGCCAAGAGCTTTTTTTGGGGGGTTATATACAAAAAGGGGATGAAAAGCAGATCTAGGCACCCACTTCCTTGGCTTTTTTTTGCTCCAGGTGTGATTGGGATGGAGAAAATCTGCAAACATGAAGTTCACAGAATCGTAGAGAGGTTTGGGTTGGAAGGGACACTGAAGTCTCCCTGCTTAGAACAGTGATATCTTCCACCAGGATTCCTCCCCAGCCCTATCTGGCAGCTTTTCACCATGGGCTTTCTGCACCTTGCAGGTCTCTGGAGCTGCTCACAGTGCAGGGAAGTGCATTTCAGTGCAGTGCAGAAGTCACAGCCAAGGCAGAGAAAGGATGGCACTGTGCTGCAGCACATGCAGCAAAATATGGCTTAAGCAAATTTGGCTTCAGAAGTATCAGATAAGAAGTATAAAAAGGAAATTGTAGTGTGTGAAGGCACATGGTCAGTGATTGATAATTGTGGTAAGCAGAATAAATGGCACAAACCCAAATGTTTGCCCAAGAAAAGCCTGGGAGTGCCTTCTGATAACTTATCACTCATGTTTTTCCATTTCCAATGAGCACAGTTGCAGTTTGGAAACTTCCATACCTGGCAGGTGTCCACCCCTCCCTTTAGGAAACCAGCACAAAGCATTGAAGAAGTTATGATCCCACCATAGACATCCCTGTGGTTGCAAATTGCATTGGAAATCAGAGGAACACCTGCATAATTCATGGTGTCTGACGTGTCACCTGTTAAAAAAACAGAGAAAAACATAAAAAACCTTCCTGTCCTTGGAAATAATCTCCATTTATAAACAGAGAATGTTTTGTGTACAAAGAATTGGCAAGGAAGGATGAAAAAAATATGGTTGAATGACAAGAGAAAAGTAAGGCAACTTGGTGTCTCATCACTTACAGAACACAGCAATTATCCTCTCTGTAGAGATGTGGATTATCACAGTGTATAACATAACAATAAAATCTGGACATTCTGTGTTTCCACTTCAAACCAGACAATTAATGACACTAATGAACTTAAAAACTTGCTGAGCATTGTGTTCAATACTAGTGCCAAAACCTGTTCTGAATTTATCACCTATTCTGTTAGTCAACAAGTCATCTGCAAACATCTGATCTACTTTATAAATATTTATTTTATTTCATTCAAAGCCTGAATGGGTCCTTTCTACAAATGGCAGTATTTGCACACTGCCTATTATCAATTTAGGGCTGTTTTTTTTTTAATGTGGCAAACCTTGCTTTCATTTTCTCCCCACCTTTGGCTGTTATCTGTGGGTCAGGTAACGTTCTGTTCTTGCTCTCTGAACAACAGGAACACGATCAGTGACATGAATGAAGGGTGATAAAAAACAATTACCTGACAATTCACCCATTTTCACGTGAAGGTGGTTCAGTTTATATTATTGATTAACATGACCCATGAGTCAGGGTAAAAAAAAAAAAAAATCCCATTTCTTTTTTGATGTTGTTTTATCCAATTTCTACATCGCCCAACCTGCCTTAAAATACACATTTGCTTTCTCTAAAAAAAAGGAATGGTTAATTCTTGCATTCATGCTGTGCTCCTGTGCTTGGAGTTCTAAAGGACCTGTTTGACTGAGGCTGAGTACAACACTGGGCACATTTTATATATGTAATTTTCAGCTGTTTCACAGGATACCCATCCATTCCTTGTGGTAAGAGTTTTCACAGCACTTCTGCAGTTCCATTTGTGCATAAAATTTAGTAATATGTCTTCTTTCCACCTCTAGATATTCCAGAAAATTTAGTGTTAAACAGTGCTCCAACCAAATCCTGCATTTATTATATGTAAGATGTGTGCATGAAGTGAAATCATCAGCAGACAATTTAAAATACCTCCTTCCACAGTTGCTCCCCATCCTGACACCCAACACATTTTCCCTGCTGGGAAATGTTCACCAAAATTGGGCAGACAGATTGGTTCAATGTGACCTATTTAAAAAAAACAGAAAAAAAAGAAAAAGAAAAAAAGAGAGAGCGGGAGAGAAAAGGGAATCAAAATTTAGCACAATAATTTTATATGTCTCAGAAAAAACTTGAGGATTTGGCTTGCAGTGAACTTGTGATGAACACCACCCACTCCCCACATAAAATAGCCTGGCAGTTTTCTGCAGGTTTTTTGTCTTGTGGGCAACACTGAGGGTTTGAGACAAAACCCACTGCAGCCCCATTTAGTTTGGGGTATGAAGCAATGCAAGGAGGTGTCAGCAGGTCAGTAAATTGAAGAATGGACAAACATTGAAGGAAAAATTGAAGAATGGGCAGCTGAAGGGCAGATCAATTCATACAATATTACTACATATTATTTCAACTCATTGTATCAACTGCAGGTAGCATCCTATCAAGAAAATTAAAGTATTTTTAGTTTAAATCATCATTATATCCAAATTGCCTTGTCTTTGAAATTCAAGCTTGATTTTCAGCTTTGGACACTTCTGGATCCCCCAGTACTCACAGAAGGGACATGATAAAAATCTCTGTGACCTCCAAGCAGAATGAGGCACTGTGTTTATTTTAGATAGGAAGAATATTTAGAAAGGATAAAGTTAATGTTTGCCTATTAATAAATGGCTGCAGTAAATCAATACCAGAGTGGACTGGGAACATTTTGCAGCACGTTGTTGCTGTCCATGCCTGGATATGGAGTACAGAGGTGCTCACATTGAGGCTGGGGGGTTTCTGCTGATGTGTGGACAGGGGATTTTAGCTGGGAAGGTGAGAGCCAAGTGAAAGCTCACAGAGATGACTTACCATTGAGAGCCAGAGGTGCTGCCAGTTTCATCAGTGCTATGTCATTGCCCATGGTCTTGGGTTTATAATTCCGATGGTAAATGATTTTTTCCACGGAATGTGGGTGAACCTGGGTGTCCTGCTGAGTCACAAAACCAACCTGAACACTCCATGAGCTCGGCAGGTACAGGCTGCAACAGAGAGAGGCAGGAGATATCAAACCTGCAGGAAAACCCTCAGGTTTTTCTAACTGTCCCCTGAGCTTATGGACCACATAAATCTCTACAGGCAAATAACTCCAGGCTACTGTACTGGCTTACCTCTCTATTAATAATGGCTAGTATTAGCTATAGCCATTAGTTATATATACAATATATACATATATACATATGCCATTATAAATACAATAGCCATTAGTTATATATATTATATTTTATCTATAATGTTATATAAATATTAGTTAATATTATTAATAATATATTAATAATATATATATTAGTCAAAATTAGTTTTGCATCTATTTTTTAAAAATGTAAAAGAGGTGACTAATCTTAGTAAGACACTGGGCCACTGGTACATTATCAGTGCAATTATACTTATCTTACTACAAATATGTGAGAGTTTTTCTTCAGCCCAGCTGTCTGTGCTCCTATGAGACCCCTCAGGCTGGCACACCTGCACTCAGCCAGAGCTCAGCAGCACTTGTGGCAAGGCATTTTCAAGGAGAATTTCCCTTTCTGGAAGGTGTTTCTGCCCCAGTTCATGAGCTGGCACATCCTTCAGCCTCCAGCACATGAGCAGCTCCTCTCCTTTTGGCCTCACTCCCCTGGGAAAAAGGCTCAGGGGATGTGGGCTGTGTTGCCAGCTCCCATCCCCTTCAAACACACCACAACCACCTGGGTTGGGGGAAAAAAGCCAAGGACAGAAATTCTAAAATGCTGAATTCCTAAGTAGTTATTTTTATGGCAACACAGAGCTCTAAATAGGAACTGGGAGTGGGGTTTGTCTGTCCCATCTCTTCTCTCTACTGGATATAAAAGCATCCTACAAGAACTTACTCAGGAGAAGGCATCCATATTGCAGGTGCATAAAAGTGGTCAGACAAATCCCATTTTAGCTGTCTAAATGCCTTTGGTGGAAGTGGCCTGGAGTTTGTAAGAGCAAGAAGTGCTCCTGCACTACTAGCATCAAACAAGACTGCAAAACCAGACAGCTCATTATAAATGTTTGTAATTACAGAAAGAAGAGTTTGAATAACTATTTAACATCTATTTACAGCTCAAAGACCTCTTCAACTGCAGGAAAAGGAGCAGTGAGTAAGTGGCAAAGGGCACAAAGCACAACTTGAAAAGAATCCTGTCATTTATTTTGGAGCTCCAGTGGATCAGAGAAGCCGAATACAAATTCTGTACACTGAATTTACAGAAATTGCAGGTTGGGATACCTAAAATCTAGCACTTAAATCTTGTTTTAAGATATTTTCTCAGGGAGATGGGAGTGGCCAGAACATCTGGAAACTGGGGCCCTGGGTTTGGACCACTTCTTGGGGAAGCTTTTTTTTTCAATAAAGATTCATACAAAAAGAGAGAGGAACACCTTAAATGTTACAATGCCTTTTGGGGAGTACCTAAGAACAGAGGCCAGACAAAGATTAAGGGAATAAAAAGAAGTTCTATTTATTGAAGGGCCTTCAGGTGCATTTAGGGCAGATGAAGCCCAAAAATGGATGATGAGTCACGAGTTTTCACACTATTATAAGTTTGGTCCATTTGCACATTGGGGGTTAATCTTCCAATTACAGCTTCAGGTAATGAAGCCATTTACCCCAAGTTTGCTCAGCCCCAACTCACTTTTGTTTAGATTTCTTGGGGCTCAAGACAGTGAGGTGTCCTTGATTCCCAGCCTGGAGAGGAATTGTGTTGTCTGACCAAAATGGGAACTCTTTATGAGTTTAAAATTATCCACTAAAGAATAGCAGGATTACAAACACATGAGAAACAAAGCTGAAAGGCCAAGGCATGGCTCATGGATGAAGCAGGGCATGCTCAGGCTGTTTTTGGGAGCCAGCAGAGCATCCCCCGGGCAGGGGGGGTTTGTCACTCACTCGTAGACGCAGTGGGCGGCCGTGAGGATCCAGAGGGGGGTGATGACCGAGCCCCCACACAGGTGGTGGCCCTGGAACTGCAGGCTCACCTGCCAGGGCCACTGCCGGGGGGACGAGGCATTGCCCCCCACGATCCGCGGCCCGTAGCTGGCCCGAGTGCCACACGCTGCCAGGAAGCAAAAGTCATGGTCCAGAGAGGAAACATAGCCCTGCCCTGGGTCCCTTCCAGCCCCATTCCCCCAGCCCTGCTGAGGGTAGGAGGTCTGTGCAGATGGAGCATCCCCACCCCATCCCCATGGGCACAGCCCCGAGGGTTCTGCTCCTCCCTCCCATCCCACCCATGGGCTGGGGGCTCTGGGGTCCGTGTCTCTCCCTGCCCTCTAAATCCCCCCTGCCCTGCCCTCCTTCATCCCCAGGGTCCCACACAGCCTGGCTCAAGCACCTCCTCTCCCTTTGTGGTGATTTTGCTGATGCATTTTGATTTTTTGTGCATCCCAGTCTGAAAACTAGGTGGCGTGGAGAGATGTGGGATGAAAACTCAATTAGGGCAGAATTTCCCTTTTCCTGCCAAGATGCCAAAGACTTGGATATACAGTGTGAGTCCATGGAATCTACAGTGTGAGTCCATGGAGTCTACACACAGCCATTAAATATACACTTCCTACTGGGATTCTCACTGAAATGCTCCTGCTATCTGATGCTCCCAATCTGCCCTCCCTAGCCTATTTTCACCCTCTGAAATTCTTTCAAATTTCACATAAAAAATACAATTTTTCTTTGATGTGATAAACTGATAGTATAACATGCCCTGAGTACACAGCTGCTCCCAACTCTTGCCATGCAGTGGATAAAGAAGGATAGTTTCTGCTTTCTTTTTCACTTTTTCTGATTCTTACCCAAGCACTTTAAGATGATCACGTTGCCAGAAATGCATTCCTCCCTGAGATGAGAAGACAGTGCAGCATTAGTCCCAGTTCACAAATACCTTGGGGGTTTCTCCAATATTATACAATTTTCCTGTGCACATAGATATAAGTAACTCATATATTGAAAGAGGTACAAAGGCATGAACTCATCCAGTCTAATCAGGGCTTTTAACTGAAATCCTGAATTTGGGAGCTTGGCCAGGAGGCTGCAGACCACATGCTGCCCTGCTGAAGAGGGACTCACTCTTCCTTCCACAAGGGAAGGCTCATCAGCAGGTCTGAAGTCTCCTTGGATCCATTGCTCCCTTCTCACTGGAAGGTAACTAAGAAATTCGTGAGGAGAAATAAATGGACCATAAAGGATTCATAAACCCACTGGGAAATGTGTAAGGATCTGCAAACTGGAACAAACTGCTTCATAATAGAAAAAGAGAAGTGCCTGGTGCCTACCCATTTGCAAAAATGGCATCATGGGACAAACAGCCATTTCAAACAGCTCATTTGAAAGCCTTTGTTGATTTTTATGGATCAGACTCAGTTGATAATCCAGCAAGGCTGGTGCTGAGCCTCAGCCTAGCATGTGCAACACCACCAAACACCTACAAAGTACTACATGCCTGAAAAACCAGCAACAATCAGAAACTACCAATAATTCCCCTTCTACTGATTGCTCTCCTCCTGGAGAGCTGAGGCATACCTGAGGCTGGTGGCATTGTGCAGGGATGTCACTTGGTCAGCTGAGAACCAGTGGCCGAGGGACACGAAATGTCTTTGGAACTGTTTTTCAACTGCAGCCACGGGCAGGTAACCTGAACTCACATAACTGCAAATAAATCATAAACACAGCTTCCCCAGACAGCACTGCAGCAATCTGCTTAAATAATTCACCAGCTCTGCTAATGAAAACCACAATAATCAGATTCTGGCATTCGATAAAAGCAGTCCTATCCTCCCCCTATGCTCCTTACCACGTGCATGTATTTTTGACATAATCATGTGTGGAAGCCACACATGCTGAGATGCATTTAACTGCCAGAGAAAGTAAAATTTAATTGTAGTATTACAATGAAGCTTTTCATTGTAAGTGGTTGGCACAGTTCCTGAGGCACTAAGAAGCTTATTGTCTCCTTTTTCTAGAGTTGTGTTTTGCAGCAGGGAGGAGGAATAATTTTTAATTTTTTCTTCTCTTCTTTGTTGAAAAATTGAGATGTATTTTATTCTAAAGGCAACGATAATTTATTTGAAGAAGGTTTATACTTCCAACTATAACAGAAATCAGAATGATGCCATGGTAAGAAATAATAGAGCATCATGCCAAATCACAGCTTCAAATCTTTCTCAATTATATGAAAGTTTGTGAAAGAAATGGTGCTTTTTCAGGAATGAGGTCAATCCAGCAAGAACTGCCTTGCCATGTTCTTCTCCAATTATGAGGCAGACCTTAAATCCTATCAGATGTCATGACATGAATTGTGTATACAATTTACCTAGAGGGGAAGTAAAAGAAGTGGAAAATGCTCATATGTTTTTAGTGCCTCTCTGATGGGCTACTAGAATGACAAATAGGATTTAGGCACCTGCAGCACATAGGGAAGATTTAGCCAAGCCATTATATTTAGCCATCATGAAGGATTTATAGCAATAATAAAAGGTATTTGCCACATACAAGTACTCAGAACTACTTCCCACATCATCTCAAATATCCTCAATTGTATCACTCACAGAAGTGGAATGTTAAGTCATTTTTAAGGCATAAACTAGGTTTCATTAGAAAGACTGAAAACCTCAGAGTTTGTTCCAAATGCCAAAGGAAGTTGCTGGCACTTGGTGCCCATACCTTGAGAAGCCCAGGTGTTTGCAGGTCGTGTTCCCATACTCTGCCCTCCAGTCGTCGGAGCAGACGGTTCTCCAGGACCCAAAGGTGAACACCTGCAGCACTGCCCTCTTCCCACTCAGCCTGACTTTGAGATTCAGGACAAGAAAAGCCTCAGTGAGCTGTGAGGATGAGCATCAGGCACACAAGAGTGACAAGGCACAGATGGAAACTGTTCTGCCTGCAGGTACAGGAGCCATGAGCAAGGAGCTAAAACCCAGTTATTCTGTTTATTAATGCTAGAGCCCTTTCCCTCCAGTGGCTGTGAGCACCACAGTCACCTTCCATAGCACAGGACAGGGAAGCACCATTTAAAACACCCCTGTGATTCCCAAAACCACCACAGAGAGAAATTCAGGAATAAGTTACACATTTCACATATGAAGCAGCAAACCCTGCAGCACTGAGTGCACTAAAGGCTCATTTCTCCCATTCCCACATCCTTTAAGATAATACCAGGCTTTTGCAATCTTCAAAACTAACAACACAACAGTGTGCCAGTGAATACACAGCTCTGTATTTACACTCCATAAGGCAGTGGGGTTATACCTTGCAGGCAGAGGAAATGTGAGCAGTCAAAAAACATCTGGACTTCTAACAGAGAAAATTATCAAAAATGGAAGTACCAATATTCAGCAATCACCACATTTATCTAAAAAGCAGTTTGATTTTTCATAATCTGTGAATCAGTACCTCAGAGAGATTGTTCCTCTGAAGTGGTGATTTAAATATTCCATTGGTCTCTTTTTGGTCTCACCCAAACTCATTACAACAAGCATTCCTTGATAACTAGCCAATTCTACAGGAGGAGGTAGGAGGGATTTATAATCAAAATTAAATTACCACATCTGTACTCATCCTCCCCTTCTTTACAGTTGAAGACACCATTGCACCTGGCTGATTTCTGGATACACTTGAAGGATGATCGACAGCGAAACTTCCCAATGCAGTTGTACTGGACTAAAAGGAGTGAAAGAACACAGGGCAATGAAAGCACTCTTGGATTTTAATTTAACATTATCTGTCCAGGTTTCAGTCTTGTAAAGAAAAGCCAGCTCCTGTACTCCAGGAACTTTTGAAATACAACCTGGAGCTTGCTACATGGTGCTGCTAAAACTCATTTATTAGTAATGACTCGTAGGAGGAGTCAGCCTTGCTCCCTCTACACAGTTTCAGTTTCACTCAAGGGTGAGTTCCTGCCTGGTGCCTCAGACCCTGAGCAGGAAATGAAGGAGACCCCTGGAACACACATCCAGTGCTTGCTCTGCCCAAGGGGATGTCCCAACCTCCCACAAGCTGATCCCTATTCCAGGTGTGGAGACACATCAACATATCTGACCCCTGGACCTGGGCAGGTCACACTTCCCAGCCACAACTAAATTCATTCTGCGTTTTATTTTCCTTTGTAGAAGCTGTTTTTGATAGGGGAAAGTTCTCTAATTCTATGAAAGCAAACTTAGAGAAATGAATTACAAATATGGTGTGGGCTACCCACAGGAGGTTTTTTTCACCCTCAGTTTCTAAACTCAGCTCATTGCCCAAGGAAAGCTGACAAAATTTTACTAGAGAAGGGTGTCCTGAAGCTGCAGGTTCCCCACTGTTGTAAATATTACACCAATCCCCTCAGGAGGGGCAGACCTATTTTGTCCCTATGTTTAAATAAAATTTAAAACCATCACATCAACAAGATTTCTTACTTCCGCAAACAAGCCACAGGAGCAGTTTAATTCCATTCTCAGTAAAAGGCTCATGAAAAATTAAGCATTTGAATGGTCAAGTGAGAACTTCATAAATAACCAATGGTACTCACCACCCAGGCCAATGGCCACTGCTAGGATTACTGCAAGGAATAAACCACAGATATATGGGAAGTATTTTAGAGAGACAAGAGCATGGCACATTGAAGGGGGTTCAATATCTCCTGGAAAACAAACAGACAGAAAGCTTCTGTGAGGTTAAACCAGCTGGGCTGGCAATCAAAAAATTGATCTAACATTAAACTAGATGTCATCAATAACCCCTGGATATACTTTTTGGAGCTGACCTCACCTGAAGAGATTTGGATTTGCTTTCTCAGGGAATGAGAAGGCTCCAAGTGCCTTTGGGGCTGCTGCTGCTCTCAGACATCCCTTGAGCATTTGCCTTGGGAGGGTTTGAACTGTGTCCCTGCAGAGCCCCTGGCCTGTCCTCAGTGCAATCAACAATGTGTGCTCCAAATTTCATTTTCATGGACTACATCACACTAGGGAGCTTTTCAAGCTTATGAGCACCTCTGCTGAAAACTTGAGTCCTGGGGTAAAAATGAAATCCAGACCTGTTCTGTCTGTGTAATCCAACCTGTGTGCAGCTCATAAATAGAAGTTCAAGACAAGAAAGAGGAAAGCCACTGGTCCCTTTGGACTTGGAAGCAAGATTAACTGAAAATAATTGAAAGCTAAATTTGAAAAAAAAGTAGGATCCTCTAACTAGTCTCAAAAACTCTGAAAAAGTGATCTGTTCAAAGTTTTAGTATAAAGGCAAGAAGAGAACTGAGTAATGGCTCGAGGCTGAGTCTTGAGTTTTCAAGTACAAAAAGATGCATCTAAAGTTAAAAATATACATTAGTAGTTATTGCAGAATACATTTCATGAGCTGGACCTGTTTACCAACCACTGACCTCCAGAGCTGGCCTCTGCTTAGTGGTATTGCCAGTCTGGAAAAAAACAAGAGATTCTGCTGAAAATAATGAGCAGCTCACTTGTCTCAAAGGTATTCTGATATACAAAGGGCAAACTGTGGGGAAATAGCAAACACAGCTGGGTCATGAGAGCACACAGGAACTGGCAGAACCTTGGCTTTAATTTTAGTTCATACAGCTCCTCAATTCCCTGATCCTCAGACTATAATTGAGATTGGCAGATACAATCAGTCAAGGATAAGGAGTGTCTCCAAGGGCTTACAGACTCTAGTAAATCCCAGCTTCCTCAGACTCTCAGCAGCAGCTGAATAACTGGTTTTGGCAATGGAGTTGGTGTCTGGCATGCCAAAAATCTTACACAGCTGTAGCAGCTAATGGACTAGAAAATGAAATTGCTCTATTTTCACTCTGGAAGCACAGCCTGCCTCTGTTGGAGCCCATGGCTATTTTGAAACCTATGGGAAGCAGGAAACAGCCATGCTAATCCTCCAAGGCTGCTGCATTGTATATTCAGGTTTTTTAATGGACCAATCTCCAGGTTGGCAAAATTTCAAACAAACCATTCAAAAATGTGTCTGAAAAGCATGGGGAAACGTTTGCTTCTGTGTGAATATTCTGGCTGTGAAAAATGCTTGAGTGTGCAAGTCGACACGAGATGTCATCACATCACTGACAAATCCTCACAGCTGGGGGAGGAAGGTCGTGCTTCCTCCTCCTCAGTGTGGCTGCTGGCTCTGGGTGGGCAAGCACAGCTTGGCACACAGTGGCCACTGGGATTGCAAAGGTCAAAGGGCTGTGGATTGTCCCTACCAGATCCATCTGCACTCGGGTCCACTCTTGCTTGTGGTACGAAGAAAAACCTTTTGAAGGTAAACTGGATTTGTGGTACTGGCGGTTCATCTTCTGTAACAGAGATGATTTCAAGACTTCCAGTAGTGGGATTTGTCTCTTGAACCTGACTCAACAGGAAAGGAAAAAAAAAAATCATTATAATGTTGTCATAGAGTCACAGAATGGTTTGGGTTGGAAGGGACCTTGCAGATCACCCAGTGCCACCCCAGCCATGGCAGGGACACCTCCCACTGTCCCAGGCTGCTCCAGCCTCAATGTCCAGCCTGGCCTTGGGCACTGCCAGGGATCCAGGGGCAGCCACAGCTGTTCTGGGCACCCTGTGCCAGGGCCTCACCACCCTGCCAGGGAAGAATTTCTTCCTAACATCTCATCTAAACCTTCCTGTTTACCCTTTGGGCACTGGAATTTTACACCAAAGTCTCTCTTGAGCCTTCTCTTCTCCAGGATGAACAATACCAACTCTCTCAGCCTTTCCTCATAGCAGAGGTACTCCAGCCCTCTGAGCATCTTCCTGAACCCACTCCAGTAAGGTCCATGACCTTCCTCTGAATCTCAGAGCTGGACACAATACATTGTTATGTACTTAATTTTCATGAGAGAAGCACTTATAATTAATCTACCAGCAAACTACTGAGGTTAATTTTTGTTCAGATTTGTCTAAACACTGGAGCTACTTTTGAATAATTCACACTGGAGGTGTGAATCCATCCCCTGCTCTACAATTGTAATAGGAAACAAGAGAAGGACTAAAATGCATAGGACAGCAGCACAGCACCTGACAGAATCCTCATTCAGGGGAATTTTACTCCAGTAAGCTTTTGATGACTTACTACACAGGGAAAAAAAAATTGAAGTTAACTACACTAGAATTTGGGGCAAATAGATTTGAAATGCTAATTTCTGACTCTGGCTCTGCACAGTGGCAAAAGGAATCAGACTTTTGAACTCAGAGTGGTGTGAAATAGGTCCAGGTTTGTTAAAGACAGTGGAGCTGTAAGCTGTAAAAGCAGCATGTTTGGAGACCCAGTGCCAGGAAATGCTTACAGTGACACATTTTAGGCAAAAACACATGCTTTATCTGTGACATTATATCTGTAATGGAATATAACCTGGAGTACCTTTTCACCTTTCAGCAACAAGGTTTATGCTCTTTCATTTGGTGAAATTTCACCTACATTTCAATGAACATAAATTAAACTTTGTAGAGAATCTGCCAGCACAATTGTTAAATATTAAAAGCAAAAAGCCTTCTAGCTGGTGCATAATTTGCCCTTCAGGAAACAAAACAGCATCGTGAACTGAATTACACGCAAGCCAAACACTGACATTTCGCTTATTCAGAAGCTATCACATGCTCCCAAAGCTTCACTCACCTCTTCCTGAGAAGTCATAGCTAAAAGCAAAATTGTTTTCCTTCTTCATTATCAAGAGCAGCCCAGAGGAAGCTCGGAGTTTGCTGAGCCCTGTGCCTGGGGAGGGTTCCCAGCCGGCCGTGCACCGCGGGCATGGCGCCTGTAACCCAACCTGGGCAGGGGATCGGGTGGCACGGCCACGGAAAGGGGGAGGTAAAAATTCACCACGCTGCTTAATTAGCCTGAGAACACCAGGCAGTGTGGTGGGACTGCAAACCTCCCCAGAAGTCCTTAGCAAAGAGCCCCAGGAACGCCACGAGTGCTCACGCAGTAATTACGTTGAGATGGATGGACTGGCATCACCACCAGTCCTTTATTAAAAACTTTTTATTCCTTCTTTCAGTGCACTTCTTTACAACAACCCTGACTCTTCCCTCATAGGCAGCTTCACACAATACTGACTCCTTTTCTTGCAGGCAGCTCCACACAGCTCTGACTCCTTCTCTCCTCTCTGCAAGTTTCCTTCTTCCTTTTGCACGACTGGCTAAACCCCAGCCTGTCCCTTTCCCAGCCTCCTAACCCTGTCTGTCCCTCACACAGCATCTCCTTACCTTGTCTGTCCTTTACCCTCCTCACAGCACAGCCAGCAGACTCCATCCCAAACTGCAGCAGGCTCCATCCCAAACTGCAGCAGGCTCCATCCCAAACTGCAGCAGACTCTTGGTCTCAAGCTCCAACTGCAAGTACAGTCTCTTGACCAGCTTGCCCACTCTGTTAACCCCCATCCTCATTGGGCAGGCAAGGCTGTTTCCCACTCCTCAGTGATCAGTACAGCTGTAATTCAATGGGAAATATTGCTTCTGCACTATCTTTACAAACTATCTTCCCACACTGCTTGCTCATCCTCTGTCAAAACCCTGAACACCAAGAGCTGTGGGTGGCAGAGAGCAGCAGCCTCTGGGCTTCATCTCTTCAGCACACAAAGCTCAGGGACTCACCTTGCTCCTCCTTGGCTTGGTTTAGCCTTTGCTGTGTGCCTTCATGGGGTTTTTGGAAAAGCAGCATCTCATGTTGCTGAAGGACCAACTCAGTTGTAGTCTGGGATTTAGAAAATGGAAATGTACGTTCAGCTGCAAGGAATCCTCAAGAGTAGGAATAGTTTGGCTGGGTTGCTTTCACTTAGAAGAGAGATTCTTCACAGAGGGGAGGGTGGAGGGAAGGAGGAGAAGGAAGGATGGTGCAAAAAGCCACAGGAGTGCAAGGGAAACAAGGCTTCTGAGAGACCAGGGAGGAAACGAGTTTTCCATGATAAAACCAATGTCTCTGGAACATGGCTGAGATGAGAGAAGCTCTTCAGTCTTCATTTCTGTGCACGATGGAGACTGGCACTTCCAAAGGAGAGGACACCACATCATGATCCTGTTAACTTAAGCCATGACATCAAGAATCCTTCATCATCTCCTGTGTCACTCTTTCAGCAGCTTTCCCTGGAAATGGGGCACTCTCCCCACCAGGCTGCAGATAGCTCTGAGAGGAACTTCAGCCATCGTGGGGAAAACAGGAGGGCTCATTTCAGGTGCCCAGCAGCTCAGGTGATCCTTTCAGTCCATGGGTGAGGTGTCCTGTCCTGCAGTGAGGACAGAATTATCTGTCTCCAACCAATTCACCCACTCTGGCCGTGCTGGGGACCAGCCAGGGCAGCTCTGCAAAGGCTCCCACAGTGGGACTGGCACCACTGGAAAGGACAAATTCTCCTCCCTGCTTCCTCCCTGAGCTGCTCCAAGCTCAGCCTCAGGGTGTGATGTCTAGATGGGACATTGGGTTTAATCTTCTACAGTTTGGTTGCTCATTGCCTTTGGTTGAGAAGACCAAAGCAGGAGCCACATATGACATGGGCAGGAGGACTTGAAAACTGAGCCTAAAAGGAAAGTTTTAATTAACTTCCTGCATGATGCAGGGCAGCCCCACTTGCTCTCCCCTGGTGCAGTTGCATCTCTGTAATGGGGTGATGCTTGCACCACTTAATTAATGGCTTGTCTGCAGTTTCTTCTGTCTTCACTCAGAGCCACGGGTTAAAAACATAAAGGAGACAAAATTTCTCATGTTTGAGCTTGGTTGTTTATTAAATCTTATCTAAAGTACAGAGAGTTCTGCAACACTTCTAGCCACCAGCTAAAAGTGAGCAAAATGGAGATGAATCGAGCTAGTTACAAGGTCTCTTAAACCTAAAGAGTCCAATAGAGAATTAACACATATATTATTTATACTTTTGACCCAATAACCAAACACCTGTGACCCACAGTGCAGAACTAACTGTCCAACCAGAAACTCCTACCAGTAACCATGAAGATGAAGGAAGAAGAAGGAAGATGAACACCAAAAGAGACACCACCCAAAATCCTCCATCTTGTCCCATACCTATTACTATACCTCAAATTTAAAACCCTTGCCCATGTGAAATCACACACTTCTATTTAACTACACACCCGTGATTTTAACTCCACCACCCAAATTTTGGAAGCTTATCCAAAGGCCTCAGGTCAAAAGCAGTGTTCTCCTGGGGGTCAGTGCCTGAAAGCACAGAAAGCTCAAAAAACTCAGGTTTCTGGGATCCAACAAGCTCAGGTGGATTTCTTGGCTTTCAGGAGACACTTTAAAGTGAAAAGCTAAAAGACTCCACCTGAGCAGGCCCACTCTGTGGCGGTTACCTATGGGCTCCTCATCTTGTTCTGCCAGGGCAAAGAGGAAAAGTTTTGCTTTTTCAGCCGCCCTACGACAAAAAATTCAGAGGAGCAGATTCTGTGAAAACAGGATGTCAGCTTTTGTCAGCAAAGATCACAAGGGCTGTGAGGTTTTGGTTTGGGGTTTGTTTTAAATTTTATCCGCCTCCTTCTCTCTGTGTGTTTCATTTTGTGACTCCTTCACGCCCTGCCCGGGTTTTGGCAGCGCAGGGAGGGCACGGAGGGATGGCAGAGGCACAGCTCTACGCAAAGGTGTCCAACAAGCAGCGGGGCAGGGGCACCTCTGCCCTCCTGGAGCCCCTCCTGGCCAGAGGATTCCCAGCTCATATCGCGTGAGTAGCACTTTGCACTGCAAGCTTTATTTAAGTTCAGGTGTTTGCCATAAAATCCCCACACAGCAGGGCTTTTTTGTGGACACCACTGAAGGCCCAGGCAGAGTTTGCCAGGCCTTTTTCAGGTTCTGAGCTCTTTTTCTCAGGCTAGGAGGCTTTTTCCCAGGCTGAGACAATTTCTGAACTCCGGCCTGAGCCTTTCCCAGGATGATAATTTTCTGCTAAACAGAAAGGAATTAATAAACAGAGATTAACACCTGGTGTAGACTGAGAAACAGTTTCACGTTGTACGTGACAGGAGATGTTTTCTCCTATTGTCCAATGAACTACTGTGCTGTTTGAGACTTGTGAACCACTCTATAAATATGGTTCAGTTTTTAATAAAGTGCTTATTTAGCTTCTCACACCTAAGAAGTCACTGTCGTTATTACACGCGACTCTCCGCGCATTGCGACATTTTTTTTGGTCAGGAGATTGTGATGTCCCCATGCAGGGATCAGATCTGTCTTGCTCTGAGTTCTATATAAAACTGTGTGTATTCCCCACACAGCAAAACCAACCTGCTCAATATCCAGTATTTTAAAATAATGTGTGAATCTAAAAATGCTCACCCTCCCATACCCTGAGTTTTGAGAGGCTTCTCAATGAGTTGAGAAGCTGACCATAGTTTGCTCTTGAAATACATCCTCTTTCATTTTTTTCTGCTTATTACTCTTATTATAAGGCAATAAAACATGGACGTAATTTCTAGCCAAAGGTTTTTTCAGGCATGGCAAAAATCTGCTAGATGGTGTCAGTGGAAACTGGGTTTTTTCCCTTAAGATGCCCCCTAAGTCTCTCAATTTTCCTTCCTGTCTTGAATCAGGATCTTGTTCCAAAAATAATGTCCTGCCTAGAAAATGTCATAGTAAAGAATGAGGCACTACTCTTGGCAGCTCCAATGGATGAGACAGTAACTGGTGGCAGACAAACAAGTTAATGCAAAAGAAAAGTGCCAGTCACTCCTCCCCCAAAAACCTCTCCTGTTGGACAGGCAACTTTTGGGGAGGATTTTCCAATTTCTGGATGGCAAGTAGGGACATTTTTGTTCAAACTGTTCAAAAAAATAAAGTCTATTATTTTAAATATCAAAGAACCCTTCATAAAAATATTTTAGAAAGAAGAGCAACATCTGTCTACCTTTTGATGGAAAATAAGAGAGTGGAAGAGGTTCCATTTGTAAGTGCTGTGCTGTTTTTTGGGAACAGCTGTGATAGCAATCAATGTCAGGCACAATGGGCACAGCTCATAAGGGAACTGTGTCCCTTCCTCCCAGTGATGCACAGTGGGATTTTAGCTCATCATGGCTCATCATTTCTCTGTTAATACTCTAACTTTGGTCAGCACAAAATAATGGCTACTTTTTAAATTTTTTTCTGCTTTATGTGATGCTTTTCCATTCCCCTTCAAAACAGTTGCTGCTGTTACTGAGATGACTTTGTGCTTCCCAGTTCAAAATCAAGAAGCAGCAGCAGAAATACTGCACAAATATATGTAAGATAACAAAATATCAAAAAGCAATTTTTAACAAAAATTATTTCCTTTTATTGATCTTAAGACCTTCAAAATTTTGATTGTGTTTTTAAAAAACCTTTTAGCTGTCTCTGTTGTCCCTCAATTAAACCATGAATGGCAATGAATGAAGGTACTGAAAAGTTTATTTTGAGACGTCCTGCCTGAGATATATGAGGTGGGTTGGAAGTATTACAAAATCTTTCAACAGGCCAAAGCAGCATTTCCCCAATGAATGAAACTCAAATATGCTTATTTGTAATATAGCCTAAGATCAAAAAATTTCCACAAGAAACTGTGCCAGCAGTTCCTGTTTTAGGGAAGAGCCATCTTGTTCTCACTGTAGTTTTATTTTTTAATCTACTTTCATTACAGATTCTCAATGGTTTATTCTTCTCTCTATCTGAGAGAAATTGGTACATGCAGAACTTACTCTTTGCATTATTTTTCAATTTTCACTTCTCATCTTGGAAGTGCAGGATTAGTCACAGCCAAATGCACCCCTAGTGCTTAGGGCTCTATAAACCTTGCTGGAAATAATCCTACAGCCAACACATGATGAGACAAAAGGTGGGGACAGGTCTGGAGGGGAGCACAAGAGAAGAAGGAGATGGGACTGAGCAGGATGGCAGTTCATGGCCTCAGCTCTCACTTGTCTCCTTGCATTTAATTTTGAAGGCTCCACGGTAAAGAAAAGCTGAAGCCAAGCTCTGTTTCAGCTTCAGAGCTGTTTGCACAGAGCTTGTCCCCAGGTGGGAGGAGCAGAAGTGGTAAAACACTCCCTGGAGGTGCCATGAGTGGTGATGAACCCTGGCATCAGAGCCACTGACCCTTCCAGCAGGACAGACTGTGAGGAGAGGGACAGAAACAGGGCTGTTTGTGTTTGGTGTGATGGAGAGGAGAGGAGAGGAGAGGAGAGGAGAGGAGAGGAGAGGAGAGGAGGGAGGAGAGGGAGGAGGGAGAGGAGGGAGAGAGGAGAGGAGAGGAGAGGGAGGAGGGAGAGGAGAGGAGAGGAGAGGAGAGGAGAGGAGAGGAGAGGAGAGGAGAGGAGAGGAGAGGAGAGGAGAGGAGAGAGGAGAGGAGAGGAGAGGAGAGGAGAGGAGAGGAGAGGAGAGGAGAGGAGTGTAAAGGCTCATGTTTGTCCTCATCCCTGCTGAGCCCCATTAAAGAGCCAGCACTGTTTGCATATAAATGTTATTAACAAGCCCAAGTGTAGTTTTCACACTGAAGAGAAGACAGAAGACTGGGAGGGAACATAAGGAGGAGCCTGAGTCCTGCAGCTCAATGCTGATGTGAGTCACAGGGATGGATGAAGAACAAAAACCGGGAGGAGGCAACACAACTCAGTGTCCTCAAGAGCCAGTGGCCAGAAAGGGTGGCCTCAAAACAGAAGGAAAGGCATCAGCACATGCCAAGAAATTGAGTAGATTTTTTTTCCAGTGTTCTTTGTCTCTACTTCCCCTTCATGCTTCTTCTGAGAAGTTTGTAGGTGCATTTCAAGGGTGGAAATGGGGTTCATGAGTGCAGCTGCTGCTTGAACACTGGAATCCTTCACCCATCTCCCAGTATTTAGGCACAAAGATTTGCTCACGAAACACATAGCTGGCTTTTTGAAAGCTCTAGTGAGAAAAGGAAATGTGAACCAGATCCTACCCCAGAGAATGTAAGCTGCATTAACACAGAGAAACAGAGAGGTTTTAGGACAGGTTTTGTCCCTCATCTTGGACTGAGGTTTGGATCTGGCTCTCTGCTGGCTGTGGGGGATCCTCAATCAGATTTCAAACCCCAGTATAAGCATGTTTGGCTTAGTTTTAATTGGTTTGGCCCTGTCATCTTGAATCAGAACCTTTTTGCTATGAACCAAGAAAACCCAGTTCTTACAGTGCTTGGATGGATGGTTTATCTAACCCAAGGAAATTCATATGGTCAGAAAGCCTGCTAAGGAAACACCCCCAGAACACAAAGGAAGGCATTTTATAGGGAGGACAGGTTACAAATCTTCAAGGAATTAAAGAATTGCAGTGAGGAAAAAAAAAAAAAAAAAAGCTATCTGGAAGGCTTCAAGAACAATAACATTTGCCAGGAAAAAACTTCCTGCTAAGGGTCCTGCCTGTGCTGGAAAATAGACTTGATGAGCATAGTCACTAAATGCCTTTACTTTATAAAAGTTTTCTTTCTGGTATTCTGAGGAACCAGTTTTGTGCTTTTTCTAGGCAAAAAGCCTTGGTTGCTACTGGACAAAAGACAACAGAAGATGCAGCAAAATGGTAAGTACCTGTGATTTCTAAGGTGTGTCTTCACATTAAACCTGCCTAAAAATCCTTGTTGATGTGCTCATCCTGTCATTGAATTTCAAGTTAGCTGCCATTAAAAAAAAACTGAATTAATTTTTTTTAAATTTGTGTCCAAATGAAAATATTTGTAACAGATTTTGAAATATTTGTAAATATTTCTCAGACAGAGAAAAATTTGTATTTGTACTTATTCTGGAACACAAAGGTAACTTGCAGAAGGTCCAGGCAAATTAAAAACAAGCAGATAATTCTACTTTTACTTTTACCAATGAGTCAGTTCACAGGACCAGCTGCTCTGTCAGAAAATCCTCCTCAGCTTTAAGCCTCCTGAGAGAAAGGAACAAGGAAACAGGGAAAATTTTTGTAAACCCATGGCTGCATTACAAACACGTGCAGAAACAACAGCTGAAGGGGAAGAGAAAGGCCCAGCACAGAGTAAGGTGAAAGGATGATGGTCAGAGAAAGGTATTATTACAATTAAAATATTTTCTCAGTTTTGAACACCACAGAGTTTTCTCCTCTCTACCAAGACTCTCACAGAGTATTTATATGTCATTCAGCTGCTGGTAACTGATTTTTTTGGTTGTTTTAATTCACCTTCACATTAAATACAGTCTTTCCTTGCACTTTCCTTTGGGTTTTTTTTGCTTTTTCATTCTTTTTTTTCCCTTAGTTCAGTTGTTTTTTTTTCTTTTTTCATCTTTTCTTTTGTGAAAAGCCAGAGGAAGCATTTGAGAATGGCATGTTCTTTGCAAATAATTTTTTTCAGGGATGCTGCCACATTTCCCACTAACCATTCCAATCCAACAGCTGCAAAGACAAACATACAGCACGTGAAAGACATGGTGAACGATATCATCACATGGCATATGAGTTTCTGACCTTTCCTTGTGCATTTCTCATTTGTCTTGGTCGCTTTTCTTAGGGCTGAATAAAAAGGCTCTTTTTGAGTGTTTTTTTAGTCTTTGGCTAGATTTAATTTTCATTGATCTTCATTATTTAATATGTTCCACTTACTGCCTTTTTCTTCTTTGAGTCCTTTATTTCCAGTTATGAAAAAGAGGAAAAAACCCCTAGAAAGGTATTTTTTGTTTTCTTTTATTTTCAGATACTGATAGAAGTAAAGGCACATGATAAAATGCAAAGTACTCAAAAAAATAAGCAGAAAAAAAAATTCTCCATTAATTAGTGCTGCAGAGAGAAAAATGAGCTTTTACTTCAGCTTTTCATTTGAAAGCAAACAATAAAATTGTGATCTCTGCTCTGGAGGCTTTCAGCCACAGGAAACAGGAGGTGCACGCACTCACTCTGGGTGTTATGCTCTGGATTTCAGGCTGCATTCCCACTGCAATGACCCCTCCCTGGAAGACCCAATCCCTCAGGAATATGCCCTGTATTTGTGCCCCACGGGCCGCCTGCACAGCCGCCTGCAGGAGTTCTGGAGGGAGAGCAAGCGCCAGTGCGGCACGAACAGAGCGCACGAGCTTTTCCCGCACGTCACCCTCTGCGACTTCTTCCCGGTGAGGAGGGAGAGGGCAAGGGCTGGCTTTCAGCGGGGTGATACCTGGGGAAACTGGGCCACCTGCTCTTGTCTGACACCTGAACTTGCTGGTGATCAAATGACATGACCCAGGTCCAGGCATGGTGCTCAATGTCTGAGTAATGCTCAATGTCTGAGTGATGCTCAATATCTGGGTGATGCTCAGTGTCTGAGTGATGGTCAATGTTTGAGTGATGCTCAATGTTTGAGTGATGCTCAGTGTCTGAGTGGTGCTCAATGTCTGAGTGATGCTCAATATCTGGGTGATGCTCAGTGTCTGAGTGATGCTCAATGTCTGAGTGATGCTCAGTGTCTGAGTGATGCTCAATGTCTGAGTGATGCTCAGTGTCTGAGTGGTGCTCAATGTCTGAGTGATTCTCAATATCTGAGTGATGCTCAATATCTGAGTGATGATCAATATCTGAGTGTTGCTCAGTGTCTGAGTGATGTTTAATGTCTGTGTGATGCTCAAAGTCTGAGTGATGCTCAATATCTGAGCAATGCTCAATGTCTGGGTGATGCTCAATGTTTGAGTGATGCTGAGTGTCTGAGTGATGCTCAGTGTCTGAAGGATGCTTAATGTCTGAGTGATGTTTAATATCTGAGTGATTCTCAATATCTGAGTGATGCTCAATGTCTGAGTGATGCTCAGTGTCTGAGTGATGTTTAATGTCTGTGATGCTCAGTGTCTGAGTGTTGATTAATGTCTGAGTGATGCTCAATGTCTGAGTGATGCTGAGTGTCTGAGTGATGTTCAGGGTCTGAGTGATGTTCAGGGTCTGAGTGATGCTCAATGTTTGAATGATGCTGAGTGTCTGAGTGATGCTCAGTGTCTGAAGGATGCTTAATGTCTGAGTGATGTTTAATGTCTGAGTGATTTTCAGTATCTGAGTGATGCTCAGTGTCTGAGTGATGCTCAATATCTGAGTGATGGTTAATGTTTGAATGATGCTCAATGCCTGAGTGATGCTCAGTGTTTGAGTAATGTTTAATGTCTGAGTGATGCTCAATGTCCGGGTGATGGTCAATGTCTGAGTGATGCTTAATGTTTGAGTGATGATTGTTTGAGTGATACTTAATATTTGACTGATGCTCAGTGTCTGAGTGATGCTCAGTGTCTGAGTGATTGTTGGAACCCTGGAAACTGAAAGTTCTGAACTTTCTGTGCTGTCAGGCACTGACTCCCAGGAAAACACTGCTTTTGACCTGAGGCCATGGACAAGGCTTCCAAAATTGAGTGATAGAACTAGAATCACTGGTGTGTAGTTTGAATAGAAATGTTTAGTGTCACATGGTGGAAAATTTGGAATTTGAGGTTTTAGAATATAGTAATATGTGGAAGGCAGGATGGAGGTTGCTTTCTTCCCACCTTTCTCTTCATGGGTCTAGGTGAGATCTTGTTTAATTGGATAGAAAATGCCACAC
Organism: Luscinia megarhynchos; assembly: GCA_034336665.1. Classification (NCBI taxonomy): domain Eukaryota; kingdom Metazoa; phylum Chordata; class Aves; order Passeriformes; family Muscicapidae; genus Luscinia; species Luscinia megarhynchos. The sequence continues at coordinate 5,068,548 of JAPFBE010000003.1, forward strand.
TGCAGGTCACAGGTGGTTGGTTACTGGATCAAAAGTAAAAATAATTTAGGTGTTAGTTCTTAATTTTAGTTAGTTTAGGTTTAAAAGACCTTGTAGAGAGAGAGATACATCACCATTTCACCATTTTTGGCTTGTTAGCCAGAAGTGTTGTAGCACTCACTGTAACATAGATAAGAGTTAATAAACATCTGACTCCAAACACGAAATTCCATCTCTCAAGCTTTTGATCCCGACTCTGGCAGGGAAGAAAAAAGGAGATAAAAGTGATATATAGTGGTGCCCTGGTGTGAGAATCAAACTCACAACCTTCAAATTATGAGACTAAGTGATCATTAGTGTCTGAGTGATGATTAATGTCTGAGTGATCTCAGAGTCTGAGTGACAGTCAATGTCTGAGTGGGTTTTTCAGGGTAGCTGATCCATCTAGAGCAGCTGCTGTCAGGCTCCACGTGCCCATTGTTGCCTGGATTTAGGATGATAAACCTTCCCAGGCAGGGCAGCAGTGGAGCAGGGACAGGGTTATCACAGGGTGCAGACAGCTTTGCTACAAGCCTGTTGGGAATCTCAGGAAAAGCTCTGCCTTCCCTAGAGAGCCCCATCAGCAGGTCACTGCTATGGTGGCCTGCCCCAGATTTTAGTCTTTTTACTGAATCTGAAGATTTTGTGAAATCTTTTGTGAAGTCCAGCACTGGACTGGTCTGGGAAAAACTCTGGAGCCTCCTGGAATCCAGTTTTAGCAACAGATGAACATCAGCTGTATCTGGGATGTGCTGAAACAGGTTTGGGCTAGAGCAGCTGGACAAAAATGACTTTGTTCATCATACTTTTATGTTAAACCATTAAGTGCTTGCTTCCCCCTAAGAGTGGGTCATTGCAACCATGCCAAAAAGTAGAGACAGTGAAAATAAGATTATTTTGTTTCAAAATATTGACTGGTGCTCTGTGACCATTAAACACAATTATACAGAAGAAAAATCATTCATTACTAATGAATGCCATGCTCTTGGGAGACATCAAGTTTAAAGGCCTGTCTGGGAGAGACATTGCAACCCTCACCTTGCACATCTCAGTAAAGGATGTAGGATAACAATAACACAAATTCCTACATAGAATTGAAGAGGGAAATCATGATCTCATTTCAGACTGGTTACTGCACACCTGACAGATAATATTTAAATATTTTGGCTTTTTCCTACCCAGGCTAGATACACCTTGGGTTGAAGCCTCCATCTCCTGTTATAGGGCCAGGACACTGTGCTGATCCAACTGCCAAATACTGCTGGGTTTAATGCCAGGGATTTCAGGCAAACTCCTAGGTATTTTGTGTTTCTCAGGAAGTTTGTAGCCCCACAGTTTTCTGGCAGTGCTGTATGACAGAACTGCTGGGTAAAGCCTGCTTCTCCTCTGTTTTCTTTCAGTGTGAAGACCAGAAAGTGGAATTATTGTATGACATCTTAAAGCGACTTGGTGACCGCTTTTCCCAAAGCTTTCCAGCTTCCATTTCCCTAACACTACATGCATCTCCCAGCTACCTTGGCTTCTTCATTGATGACAGCCAGGCAAACATCCTCAAAGAATTTGCTGTGGCATTCTCATCAGAGGCTTCAGCCCTTGGCAGGTAGGACCAGCACCAGAGGAAAACGGGTGTGTTGTAGCACAAATGAGTAGCCACAAACGTTCCCTGTGTCTCCAGGGGAGCTTAGCTGATGTTTTCCTGCCAGCAAACAGCCTCTTCTCCTACAGATTTGCAAGCAGAGTAGCCAGAGGAGCATATTTTAGTCTTTGAAGACACAGCACTTTTGCCTGGAAGCTGAAATGATGCTGTGTGCAACTTGGCAGGTGATTGCTCAGGATATCCAAGATCCCTTCATCTCCCCAGATCTCCACCCTCCTGGTGCTGTGGCCCAGCTGGATGGCCTGGCTGCTTCCCTAGGAATAGAGCCTAATACCTGTTCCAAGGGAAACTGCATCACCAGTGGAGATTGAAGGGGCACAGCCCCACCACAGCTTTGTCTGGGAGAAATGAGTTCAATACATCTCAAGCTGGGAGAGGAAATCAAACCATGATAATTTCTTTTCCTCACAGACGAAGCCAGGAAGCAAATCCAGCCCACATTTGTGGATGATTTTGGTGTGACTAAGACCATGGCACCCTCCAAAACCATTATTCAGTAGATCTACTCTACCATTAGTCATTATATTTCCTGCATCATGCAAATTGTGCAGGATAAAACAAGAGGAGCTTTAAACAACCTTTGTTTCTATGTTGTGATGTGACTGTTTCCTCCCTAGACTGCCATGTGAAGCCCTCCTTGAAGCAGTTCCACCTCACCTTGGCTCACAGGTTTTATCCTCACCATCAGAAGACTTTGGAGCAACTGGCCAAGTGCATTAACCCAGGGGAGCCCTGCCAGTGGGTGGCTGCTCTCTATTCACGGGACATGCGCTTTGTGCATTACCAGGTACTGCAACCAGACTTATTCCATCTCCTGAGCTTTCATTTTCTTTGCTGCAGTCGCTCTTGCCTTTTCCATCCTTAAGAAAAATCTCTGCCTGCTCAGCACAGGGCTTCAAAGAGCATGGTTATTTCCAGTGCCATTTTGGGGTGGAAAACTGCACTCCTGAAGCAGTAGATAATACCTTTATTTTGGTGGGTTGCTTGACCTGCATGTCTCAAGATCTATTTCCAAACCCAAGTGGAAAAAGACCTAATCTTACCATGACACAAGAAAATAAGAGACATGAAATCATGACCTTTTCATATTTTCTGGGGTTTGTCAGTTTGCAGTTTTGCAGCAAAATTCCCTTCAGCAAAATTAGTTTTCTTGATTGTTCCAGCCATGATGAAAACTGCATCAGTGAGCAGGGGTCAGATCTCACTGATGATTTTCTGCTTAGCAGACTCTGAGTTGAAACCAGTGGATATTCTTTGAGTTCTCATTTCCAAATTTAAATTACAGAATTTTCAACAGCTTTTTGTCAGATCAGTAAGTCACTCAAGTCTTATATTGGAATTTAGTCACACTCAGGAGAGCTGCAAGCAACCACAAAAATAGGTCAGATCTATGTTTGCTTTCAAGTAAGTCTGTACCAGTTACAGGGAGAAAAGAGTATTTTTGTGAAAACCAAGCGCCTGTTTTTACTCATGCTGTAAGTATGGTAGTGTCTTCCTTTTCCTGTGCCAAAGTGCCACTGAAGAGGAGGTTCAGAGTGCAAAGCAGAGCTGGCTCTGTGTCCAGGAGAGGCGAACAACCACGCATCCTGACCCTGCTGTGTCCCCACAGAGGCTCAGGGCCCTGTTCCAGTACAAACCCCAGAACATCGACGAGCTGCTGATCAACGCTGGGGACCTGATCTACGTGGACCCAAGGCAGCAGGGCGAGGTGAGCGAGGGCTGGGTGATCGGCACCTCGCACCGCACGGGCTGCAGGGGCTTCCTGCCCGAGAACTACACCGAGAGAGCCCACGAGGCAGACACCTGGGTCAGGCACAGGTAACTGTGGCCTCCAGTCTTTTCCTTCCCCTTCCCTTCCCTTCCCTTCCCTTCCCTTCCCTTCCCTTCCCTTCCCTTCCCTTCCCTTCCCTTCCCTTCCCTTCCCTTCCCTTCCCTTCCCCTTCCCTTCCCTTCCCTTCCCTTCCCTTCCCTTCCCTTCCCTTCCCTTCCCTTTCCTCTTTCCCTTCCCTTTCCCTTTCCCTTTCCCTTCCCTTCCCTTCCCCTTCCCTCCCCTTTCCCTTCCGGAGACTACACTGAACTCGGTGATTTTATGCAGAAAGAAAATCTGACCCAATTGCTTGTGAACTAAAAACTTTAATACTAGAAAACAACATTCAGCAAGCCAAACAGTTTGTGTGGATGATTCCAACACCACATTAGGGTTCCCTTGGAATTTTATCCCCTAGATAAGGAATCCTTCCTTAGGATGACTTATGTTAGAGAAATGTTCATCCCCCTGTAGACCCCTGTGTTATCTTTTAGATTTTTAATTGGTCTTTATCTCTTCTAAGTAATTGCTCAGTTCTTTACGTAAAACCTCAAGTAATTGGATAGTTTTCAACTTGTAAATTTATTGGTCACTTTTCAACTCATCTTAACCATGTAAAACCCCTTTGATATTCCATGTACTCTGATTTGCTGTCGGACCCCTTTGTAGAAATAAAACTGCCTACAGAATTTCTGTGCAGCATTCCCAGATTTCTTTCTCTTGCTGGCTAAGAGAGTGCTGCAAGCAGAATGAAATCACAAAAGAGCTGACAGCTAAGCCTAGGCCTTGCTTGCATTGAAGCACTCTGTAGCTGACTTCTGCCTTGAAGCAGCCAGGAGTTCTGTTCTATTTGAAACATTTCTCTGGGCTTGCTGTGGCAGCCTGGGGCAGCTACAAGTTTGTACTGAGTGAAGCAGGAAAGATGCTACAGGGAGGCTTGTTCCATGCACGACGGCAAAATGGCCAAAAGCAGTGTTAGAGCATGTCAGGGGTATTTATAAACTTGGAGGAGGGGCGGAATTAGGGTGGGGTTTAGGGAGGGTATCCAATAGGGAAGGGCGATTAGGAATATTGAAATTATTGCAGCAAAAGGAACCAATGATAACAAGGGAAGCAGAGAACTTTCTGGCAATGATCAACATAATTGAACTGGAGGATTCTGGGGGTGGTTTTTTACTCACTACTACTCAAAGGGTTTTCCCACAGCCTTAAGTCATGGTAATGTGGGGTTACGCTGGAATTAATCCCGAGTAGGTAACTTGGGTTTTCACTGGTGTGAAATATTCTGGTTCCTGCTGAGGAGCTGTGACAGCTCGTTTTTGTGGGGATTTGTGGGCAGAAGGGGAATGCTGAGGGTCTGGGTGGAATGCTGGGATGTCTCCTGAGGGAAAAAGAGACAGGCTACACACCTGCAGACACCCAGAGTTCATAAGTTCAGCTGCTCGAGGGATGACCCCTGTTCACTCTTGAAGAACCTGAACACCCTAATGAATTTTGAAAGAGCACATTCTACCAGGGCAGGCTCAGCCTTCAGCCTGGCTCTCTGCTCTCTTTCTTTTTTTCCTCATTTTGAGGGCTTGTAAAGTTAGCTTGAAATGAAACCACACCAAGGTTGCTTCACCACCTTGGCACCACCCTTAGCTCGTTGATGTGCCCTGCATCAGAAGGCACCTGTCTGGCTTCCTGCTCTTCATTCTGCAGCTGACATTCTGCAGCACAGCTGATGCTACTTGTAGATTAGAGCTGATTTTTCTAAGATGGGAAATTTTGGTGCATTTCTTGATGTTTCAGAGAAAGGGAGGAGGCCACCAGGTAGTATTTCCTGCTTGAAGCTCCCACTTTAGCAGGGTTACACCCAATGTACACCATCAGTTCCTAATATTTTAGCCTCATTTTCATGGGGCATATTCTAAATTGATGAGGTGGATTGCAAGTGTGCAAAAAGTATTGAATAGAACATGAATCCTGACTTGCTGATCCTTTAAACATCATGACTCAAAAGTCTCTTCTATTTGTGTGTGTAACTGTATGTTGTGTGTCTGTGTGCTGCTTCTGATTTTTCAGGGAATATGTTTTTGAGACAGCTTCAAGATCCTTCACCAAAACTGAAAAGGAGCCCAATGTAAAGCTGAATGGGGAAGCCCATAATCTCAGTGTGTCAAAGAGTGTAACCAATGTTCTTTCTCTTCAGGTAATTGTTTTTTTCATCTCTTACCTTTGCCACATGCTTTGTCAGATATGCTATTAAATAAATGAATAAATACTAAATAACAAATACTAAATAAATAAATACTAAATAAATAAATAATAAATAGTAAGTTTCGTAAATTTAGTAGTATCTTCTTTTCCCTCCCTCATATTTTCAGGTTTTGTTGTACATTTGTACACACTGTTTTATTTATGTTGTACATTTATATATACATACACAAACTGTATTTTGAAATATCTCATAGGGGTTTTTTTGTAATGTGCATGATGTATATCACACTTGTCTTTCATAATAGCACAACAAAGAGTTTTCTGCTCAGGTTTCTCTGAGCACAGCCTCAGTGGGTATGGAGACAGGTGAGACACAAGCACAGTCTCCCCTGACTTCCACATGGCTTCAGGCAGAGTAACTAAATCTGAATTAGTCTCACTGATCATGTCTGCTCTTATTTCCAGATTCCATGGATGTCATCTTGGAGGCTTCCATGGCCTCAGATCACATTTAAATTTTCCCGTTTCTTCTTTATTTTTAGAAATGTAGCTAGTGCAGGTAACTGCACAGAACAGCTAGCTGGAGTGGGTAACATCACTGGTAGCATCACATTTTTCACCCAGGTTCAAAATCAACAGGTATCAATTTTTCCCATGTCTACTGGTCTTCTGGTAGGAAGAGCAAAACAAATAAGGACTCTGATTTTTCCCTACAGCACTTTTGCACCTGCATTGCATTTTTGGCTCTGTCAGAGATGTCAAAATGAATTTTTAGCACATGCCTCAGAAACCCCTTTAGCTTGCTGGACCCACAGACTCTGCTCCTGCAATAACCCTGGGCTGGTTTGTGCTAACACCAGAGAAACTGAGGGCACCTGGAGGGAACTTCCACCCTGGGGCCTCCAGGACACCATGTAAGAACTTTCTGAACAAGTCACACATCCTTCCTCTGGCTCTTGGCCTCTCTTATCCAGGTCAGATCTGTGGCAGAGCCAAGGCTTGGCCTGAGAAATGTGTTTTGCAGGTGGGCACATCTCCAGTCTAGAGTTTCCCTGGCCCCTGAGTTCCTCTTGAGGAGAAGAGGAAGAGCACAAAACCTTGGGTTTCTACTCTGATCTTGTGGCAGTTGATGGGTGTTTCATGGCAGAAGTGCAAGTATTTAACAGAATGCATGAATATTAACCTCAAACCACTTCTTAAGAGTTCCCTTCTCTGCTGCTGAAGATGCAGAGCACTTAGCTCAGTGCAGCAGCAGTAACACTGTTTTAAAGTTTTAAAACCTTTGACTTGTTTCTCCTCATCTTCTTTTCATTTGTATTTAATGTGCATTGTATACTAACCTCAAATTGGTTCAAACTTATTTGTAATTCCATGCAATCTAAGTAAAAAAAGTGGCCTTGTAGGAGATTTGGGTACACTGTTGATTTGGTCACTCAGTTATGAAAATGTAGAAATGGTATTTTCACTAGGAAAAGAGAAGCTTTGTGTTAGTCCTGGCGTAGAGAAGGGCATTACCAGTCAGATCTTGGCCAATTTTCTGGGTTTTGTTTATCTCAACCACATGATGTAAATTAAAGTTATGATTCCTTCCCACACTGAGATTAAAAGATCTGTTGCCAGCACTGTCTTTCACGAGTGCTAACACAGAATTAGAACCTGCAAGCCATGAGAGTCAGGGATGTGACTTTTGACAGGACAAGGTGTCCTTAAACCACACTAGGGGAGGTTCAGGATGGATATCAGGGAGAATTTTTCCACTGAAAGGATGGCCAAGCATTGAACAGCCTTCCCAGGGAGCTGTTGAGTCACCAAAGTGTACAAGAAACAACTGGATGTGGCACTCAGGGCTATGGCTGAGTTGACAACATGCTGATCAGCCAAAGGCTGGACTCAATAACCCCAAAGGTCTTTCCAACATTAATGGTTTTTTGATTCTTTCATTGCCTTTAGTGGAGAACCAGTCAGGCTTATCACTGTCCCAGGCATCTATTATACTGTCTCCTCTGCAGGAATCCAGACTTTTCCTGCAGGTTATAGATAACATCCTTCTGAAACTCCCTTTTCCCAGAACACTGCTCTGCGGAGAGGGGTGCTGGTGATGTGCCACGGGGAAAGAGTGGATCAGGTCTTTGGCAAATCTTGGCTGCAGCAGTGCCTGACTGCAGATGGTGAGTAAGGAAATGGGAAGTGGGAGAGATTCAATCTGTGTGTAAATATCAACACTGGCACAAAGGAGAGATAACAGTGCAAGTCAGGCATTGCTTTGACCTGCACATAACCAGGCCACAATGCCCTAAAGTCCTTCATGCTCACTAAATTCTGCAGGTAAACAAAGCTCTTGTGCTGCTGATGGAAGTGTGTCTCACTGGTACATGAACAAATCACAGGAGCACACTCATCACCTCTTGTTATGCAAGGTGGTGATTGTCAGACCCCTCCACCTTTCTGAGTCAGAATCATTGTTTCTTGATCAGAGTCACACTATGTCACTAGTCCAAACTGGGGAATCTGTGGTGGAAATGAAATGTCAGCACTGACCTAAATTAAAATCTGAATTTCCCCTCTCCCTCTCTCTCTCAAAAACAAAACAAAACAAAAAAAAAAGTGTTTTCAGGCAAAGAAAACTGACCCAAAACAGGGAAATGTGTGACAGGAGGAAGAAGGGGAACAAGAAGGTGGGAGTTCACAAGTGAGAGCTTTATGCTGAAAGTCTGCCTTGCTATGCTGGAGATTCCCCATGTTTAGTGCATGCAATTCACACCAGATAAGGGGAGTGGTACCTTAGAGCTGCATAATTGATGCATTGGTTTCCTTTTGATTCAGTGGAGATGGTTTTTTCCGTCGCTTTGGCAACTGTAAACTGATATAGATAGGGAGTTGATTTTTGTTTCTTTTAGTCCTACAAAGCCAAATTCTCCTGATTTCCTGTTCTTTCCTCCTCCCCATTTTGCTCCTTCTGAGCTTGAAGAAGAGGGGCTATTCTGTTAGGACAGATGATTTCCCAAGGCAGTGTTGTGACCTTAAAACGTGACTCCTTTAAGGTAATAGCACTGGCTGTTTTTCGTCAGTGAGATGCTGGCTCTGTCTGTAAAACAAACATAACACAGCTGCTGCCTCCCTTGTGCCACAGCAAAATGTCCTGCCTTGTTTCAGGGAAATACTCCAGAGCAGATCTGAACTTCCCCTCCTCCCTGCCGAGGCGGAAAGACAGCATGAAGCAGTTTGAAAATGATCCTCCTTTATCTTGCTGTGGTATTTTCCAGTCAAGGCTTATAGGTAAGCTGGATATTATCTTCCTGCAAATGTAAGGGTTTGGGAAGCAGGCTGTCATTATCTGCCAAAGCTCATGCTGACTTTGCAGCAGAAAAATTTCCTACCAGCACTCACTGTGGCCACAGTTCTCTGTGGGCAACCACTGCAAGATCTTAAACAGTAAAATAGAGAACACAGCTGGTTACTTGTCTTTGAGACCCCCCCTCTGCCAGTTCCTGGCAGAGAAAGCCAAAAGGAAGAAGCCAGAACACTGCCTGTGCCCTGCTGCTTGTCTGCAAGGGGTGAATGTCTAATGCAGCTGTCCCTGAGTGGACAGTGAGGAGTGAAGGGGCTGGCCAGAGGAAGCAGCTCCATGGTCAGCAGAGTGGTCACCTCACTGCAGGAGGATGGGTGTGGGTTAGGCTGGCTCCATTCACTCACCAGATTAAGTTGTTTGTGCTCCCTGAGCAAGATCCATGACTGTGACTGTGCTGGTCTGCTGCAAATGCTTGTCTCTGATGGCTCAGATATATGGAGATGTTGGAGTCAGTGAGCCAGGAGTCTCTCTGAGTTCTTCAGAGAGAAATCAGAGTGCACAGATTGAATTAAAAGCCTGTGGGTGGATTGAAGTATATTAAGCCACTCACACATAAAGTAGAGGTGGAAGTTTAAGTTTTAGGATAAGTGAGTCAGTAAGTAAGTTTTAGAATGAGCTTTAGTGCTTTTAGTAAGTGAAAAGTTTCAGATGCCAGAGTAGAAGTGCGAGTTTGAGACTGATGTGCTTCTGCAATAAAAACTTTTAGCAACTATTAGCTGCTTTGGTCATTTAAGATAACCCAACAAAGTTGGTGCCCAGAGCACTGGAGGTCTAACCCCACATGGAGACAGACAAATGCCTAACTGCTGTTTGCAGATTTGGGATGAATCTTCTGTAATTATCTTTCCAACACTCATTTTAGAATTGATGTTTCCACCAGAATGAGCTTTCTAATGAGCTCAATCAGCAAATAGTGCGAAAAAAATGAATAGGAAGGAACTGTGAGTGTATCCCATGTTGGTGAAACTGCTAAGCTCTGAGCTGTTTCTTTTGCAGAAAGTGTTTGGCAGTCGTTTCTCATCTGTCACCCTTTCTGTTGCCACGCAGGGGAAGCTCTGCTGGACCAGGAGGTGACAGTCAGCCACGTGTACTCGTCCCCTGCCCTGCGCTGCGTGCAGACAGCTCAGCACGTCCTGCAGGGTAAGGACCAAACCTGCCAGGTGCTTCTGCCACGCTGGGAACAGCTGCACCAAACCTCTGTGAAGCCTCTGACATGAGCAATTAGGAAGATGCACGACTTTGTGGTTGTTTGTGGCTTTCTGTAGGCAGGGAAGGCAAGGTGGTTTTGACTGCTGGTAGTGCAGGCAGCACAAACCTGCTGGTGTGTGACAGTCTGTGGGGTATGAGCACACAAACACTAGTCCTTGGGAGCTAAAATGGAACCTAATGTTATGTGAAACAGAGGTGTTTCATGTCTGCTTGGATTCAACATTAGTAGCTGTTCATCAAATCACCACTGCCACCTCTTCCATAAAATATTTTGACCCAAACATCAAATGTTTCCAGAGCTCTGGAGGGTCTGGATGTGAATCAGGGAAGACTGCTTCCATGCTTCCTTTTGCAAGCCAAATTATTTTAATCCTTCATGTTGCAGAGCATCTTTCTGTTCCTTTCCTCTCCCTCTCTTCTTTTTCCATCTCCTGTCCCTTTCAGCAAGTTCACAGTTCAGTGCCATGTTTACATCAGAATGCACTCACTGCCACTCAGTAACCTCTCTTGAGAAAACTCAAAAAATACTTCTTTTGACAAAAGACTTCCATTTCTAATACTGGACAATTTGGACAATTTGCTGCCCCACTGAGGAACACTGAGCAAAATGCTATATAAAAATGCTAAAAACATTTCCTGTCCGAAGCTTATTCAGATTACAACATTGCAAAATTGAATTTTTTCCTTCTAGCAAAGCATCACAAGAGAGCTTAAAAATATGATTATGATAATGATGATAATAATTTGCAGTCTCTTTATGTTAGTCTAACAAGAATATACTAGTGGCTTCCTTGAATCAATTGGTTGTTAATAAGTAATTCATTTTCATTAATGAAAGTACAACAGCAAACAAAGGCAGAATGTATAGCCTGAATGTAGCATTTTTAGTGTACCTTTCTCCTAAGATCTATTTCTTGTTCTTGCAGGGCTTAAATTAAATCCAAAAGTCAGAATCAGGGTGGAACCAGGACTGTTTGAATGGACCAAGTGGGAAGCAAGCAGAGCAATCCCCAACTTCATGACTGTGGCAGAACTGGTGGAGGCATCCTATGACATAGATACAAGCTATAGGTGTGTCTGTGTCTAGCTGATAAAGCTGTGGGGTTTTTCTCTGAGATATCTTGTCCTTTTATGTGTCATGAATCATTACAAACACTGCAAAGATGTGGTGACTCAGATCAAAACATGATATAAAAATAAGATATGCTGTCACCAGCACATGGGTGCATTAGCACAAATGTCTTGTGCACGGGACCAGCCCTCCTCTGGTGTTGCCTTGGCATTATGGGCATTGGTGTCAGGTGCCAGGAGCTTTGCTTTTACCTTTGGTTCATGTGAAAAACACCTTAGAAATGTGAAGAATAACCTGATTTTCAGTGACAAAGAAATGTGGCATTGTATATATGGCTGAGAGTCTACAGGGCAGCACCATGAGGTTTTGGGGACAGGCAAGATAAGAGCATTTCACATTAATTGATGTTTCTGGCATTGTTTTAAGTTGCTCAAAAATGAATACTGTGCTCAGCAAGGACTTTTTGGAGCCTTCATAACTTGGTGGGGTGAGGGTCGATGCCTTTTCTGAGCACTTGCAAACCACAGCCTGGCAGGAAATGATAAACCTGCAATTCAATCTAGCTCCTCACCTTGTTCACAAACCAGGCTGCTCGGTGTTTGCAGTGCACAGCCAGATCCAGGAAGTTATTCAGTTATATCTGGGATTTTCCACCTATTCAAGAAAGGGGGAAAGGAAACATCTCATTCCTAATACATTCCTTACAGCCTAGGGTGTATCTTTGTTTGAGATTGCATAAAGTCTCCAAAATCCTTTTTTTGGAGCACAGGTCTCTGCTGTGTTTTTCACTAACAGACTGTAATCTCTAGGGGGTTTTTGGTACAAAATCACTTGTCTCAAAAGAAACTGTGCAAATGCACAGCAGTGGGAAGTTCAGAGGGGAATCTCTAAGGCAATGTTAACTACAGTGTTTAGGCACCTCACAGCTCAAAAATAGAGTGGATGAACTGTAAACTTGCACATAGAATGCCATTTTCTTCCCATCACTTGCAGGATTAAAAAAAAATCCTTGGGTGCCAGATGTTATGAATGAGTGTTTGAGATCACTTGAAGAATCACCAGCAAAGGGTATTGGTGAAAACCAGATATAATATCAAGCATCAGCACAACAAAATTCATTGGCAAGGTTCACTCTACTACTGAGCTGGTTGGACAGCAGGGTCTGGTTTTACCAAATGGAACCACTGCAAATTTTGTCCATCAGCCAAGCCCCACCAGAGCTCTGAGGTGTTCTCTGAGGATTCACAGCTGTGTGAAGGTCTGGCTCTTAGGTTTTTTTGGGTGCCTGAAAAGCCCTGGTGTATAAAACAAAGAACAATGCCTGGTCTCAGCAGAAGTGCTCAGATACTTTGTGAATAATTGTGATTACTATCCCTGAATAATTGTGATTACTATCCCTGGAAACATAATTTTTTAAAAAGATATTTCTAGCAGTGAAACTCTTTACTACCCATTTGACCAGCAATGCAGATAATTCTCATTCATTGCAGATTTTTGTTTACTTGGTTTATTGAGGAGATTAATGCTGAGGTACCAAATCTTGCAAGCATTTCAAATCTTGCAAGCATCATTAGTGCCTCTCCTTTGTTTGAACTCAGATTGGAAGACCCAGGCAGCTCTGCAGCTCATGTCTGGGCGTGGTCCTTGATGGTAGAATTGCTCAAAGCTTTTCTTGGGCATAAATCCTGCTTTAAATAATCACTGTAAACTACAAGTTTTATTGAATCCTGCTTTTCCCTGCATCTAGTGCTTTATGAGCTATGAGGCTTAGCCATGAGATTTAATGGAAATTACTCAGAGAGAAGCTAATGTTTCAGACAAGCAGTGTGTCAGCCAAATCAGTAGATAAACATTTTAACCAAGTGCCTTTTCTCTGGTGTAATCATTCAATGCTGCTAAGAGTGTATTCATCTAGATTTGTGATTTTATTGGCAGGGGTAACCTCCCACTCTCTTCCCTGGTGCCATCAGAAAGTTATGAAGACTATGTCAGCAGAAGTTCTGCGGTTGTAAAACAGATCATCAGTGCCTGCCCCAGCAAAGGTAGAGGTTTCAGGTCTTTGAATATTCTGTCAGACACTTGCAGTAACAGGAACTGGCAAAGATTTGCCAACAGAAGCACATTTACTGTGAGCTGTTGGCACTGCACAGAGCTTATGGTAGACTCAGTGCTTGTCATGGGCTACACTGGAGTATATACATGCAATTTATGGGATAGAAATGAAAAAAGTAAAATAAAACTGAGCCTGTAGAGTATTAAATTGATAAAGTACATGCTTTCCTTGGTCTTTCTACTTTGGGATGCAGCTCAGCAAAAAGTAACACACTTTCCTGGAAAGCTTGTTTCTCTTTCCCTCACAAATGCCTTCTCTCGGTAGCTGGCATACTCAACACTCCAGATATTTTGTGCCCATCACAACAGCTCTGCCACATTATCAGAAAGGTCTGCGAAGATGAAAAGCCCCAAAGCCACCTCATCCCCCTCTGCTGCTGGGGAAGGTGGCAGTGCTGCAGCCCTCTCACCACCCTTTGCTTTTCCTGGTGTGCCAGGTGTCATCCTCATCGTGGGACACGGCTCCTCCCTGGCACCTCTCACCCGAGCACTCACTGGGCTCCCCGACACACACAGCGCAGACTTTGCCCAGAGGGTGCAGAAGGTAAGAGCATTTTATTCCATCAGGAAGCCTTGGGGTTGTTTCACTGTATTTTTAATAAGGAGACTGCTTATGCAGCAAGATGTGTGTAACAGCATGGCAACACCAATGGCATCAGCTCTCTCGTTCCAAAGGGAATCTCACACAGTTTTAGCAAAGTACTGGAAGTAAGGAAAAGGATTTTATTCTGGGAGTTTTCTATGTGTGTCCTGGTTTGAAGGACAGGTCTGCCAATAAAAGCAGAAGCCTCTCTTTGAAACAGAGAATGTAAACCCCCTCCCTCTAAATTATTATAATTTTGAAATTAAGGGGCTCTCAGGCAAAGATATGAGAATTAGGAATAACAGTTCTTTACTAGGAAAAATAAAATAGAAATACAGTATTACAAAGAACAATCCCAAAACCACTGTTTTGAGTCAGAATACAACCTGACACCCCGTCAGTCAGGGTGTTGGCAGCAGTCCCATTAAATGGTGGCTGCATCCTCCTGCAGTGACAGATGTGGTTCAGTTGGAGCAGTGCTCCTGTAGAAGGTGCAATTTTCTTCCAATGGTCCAGGGATGATGTGGAAAGGTCTGGCTTTCCTCTGGAATCCAGTGGAAAGAAGGTACCTTGCTGTTCTGAAACTCAGTTTTTATCTGGGTGGGACAGGCTTGGCTCCTCCCCTGGCTGGAGCATCTCCCAGTGGGATGATGTAATTTTATCAGTCATGCACTGGGACTCAATGGCCCAGCAGCAGATGATACCTTCCTGGAGGGAGGATGGGTTGTGGAAAAGATAAAGATGATTGTCCCAGCTGGTTTAAAGATGGCCCATTAGCAGATAATATGTGCCAGGAGATAAGGGTCACTGCCTCACCCGGCTTCAACAGATGGTGACAGAATTCACATTTCTGGTCACATCAACCCAACACAATGTGACTGGCAGATAAGTCCTTGGAGAAGATTTTCATCTGGAAAGTCAATGCTATGTGACACCTACAGACAAGAGGCACATTTGGAAACTTCTCCACTTGGAGTTAGTCTCCTTCTTTTCCAAGTGGAGAAAAAAGGCTTTGGGGTGACCTAATTGCAGCCTTCCAATACCTGAAGGGAGCCTTCAAGAAAGATGGAGAGAAACTTTACAAGAGCCTGGAGTTACAGGACAAGGGGCAATGGCTCCAAACTGACAGAGAGCATGTTTAGATGGGATACTAGGAAGGAATTCTTTACTGTGGGGGAGGATGAGGTGCAGAAACAGGTTGCCCAGGTATGTATGTGGAGTGGTGGCACAAGTTCAGCTTTCACCCCATAGGCTTCCAGCCTGGTTTTATTTCATTTCAGCTGTGACAGAATATCAGGGGCTGCTCTTTTCTGGAACAAAGCCTCCCCTTCATGTCAAAGCAATGACCCTGCTGGTAACTTCCTTCCCAGATCCCTTCCCTGGGCATGTGTTTCTGTGAAGAACAGAAAGAGGAGAACAAATGGCAGATGGTCAACCCACCAGTGAAGACATTAACTCACGGAGCAAACGCAGCATTTAACTGGAGAAAAACTATCATGGAAGAGTGAAAGGTCATCTCTGCAGTTGTCAAAAAGGAGCCAAAGGCAGGTTATGGTTCATCACAGTCCAGTGATTCATCCAGAAGACACACAGAGGGTGGGAAATGCCCTCTCTGTCAAAGCACAGACAAACACTTCCGAGTTCAGTATCTGGATTTTGTTTTTATTTTGATGACTGAGAAGAATGAACTTATGAAGTGGTGTTAGAGTGAGAAATAACACTTCTGGTGATGGTGAGGAAAGTACCTTTTAACCTTTCCTGTGCGTACAAATGTTTAAAAAGTACGGATATAACTACCTGATTATAAATTCCACTCCAAGAAGTACTGAAGTAAACAGTGTTGTATTTTTAAGACAGAACTACATCCAGCAAGAATTCTTTTTTTTTCTGCAGTCACCTGGATATTTACAGACAACAGAAAAACTAGGGCTGAAGAAAACTCAACTCCTACCCAAAGAGGTGAAGAAGGGACCAGCTCTAGCTAAAGCCACTGTGTTTCCTGTTCACTCCATTTGCTCTGTGAGAGCAAATACCATACTGACTCTTTATTTACCTCTTCTACAGAGGGAGTCCATTTTCTATTACACCAGCTCCTCCTCCAGCAATTCTCAAGTGATGCACATTGCAAAAGGGTCTAAATTATTCCTTTTTGAAGGGGAATGAACTGATTGCTTTACTGTTTCTGGGACAAGGAAAGATGCCCTGTGTGACTGTACTGGTGACAAAACAGTGACATGAGCAACTTTAACTCCTGAGGTGACGCAGCACAACAGCTTTGCTTTGTGCTGATTTGGATTGAATTTATTAATGGTGACCCCCGTTTCCAGTGGGTCACCAGAAAGGTTTCTGCAGCTCTTCTCCAGGTGATGTGTTTAATTAAGGGCATGTAGCCCTGAAACTTTATGCACAAGCAGGAGCATGCTTTTCCACCGTCTGTTTTCCTCCTTTTCCTTTCTGATTATCATTCAACTGCCTCCAGGAATGTACAATGTTTCTTTCAATGAAAGGAAAAAATGAAAATGTTTCTCTCAGAGCATGACTAAAACTGTTTTCATTTTCACTCCTCACTGCCTGCTCCTGTGTGGCATCTCCGTGCATTTTGTTATCTCAGCTGTGCAGCTGCAATGATTCATTCTGACTTTCCAGCTCTGGTGGAGTCACTTGAGCTCTCAGTTTTCTGACAGTGCTGCAAAAGTCAAATATCCCAAGGCCAAGACAGGAGCTCTTTAACAAGCAAAGGCACAGGACTCGAGCTCAGGAGATGGGTGGCTACAGCTGCAGTTCCAGAAAAAGATAAAAACACCAAATGTCACCACAGCCTTTTTGTACAGCGGAAGCAGGATGCCACTGCAGTGCTGAGAGGACTGTGGCTTGGCTATTACTCCACATCTCATACCAGAACACACTTGATGTCAGCCAAGAGAGGCAGGTGTGGTGTGAGGGATGATTTTGCTCTGAGCTCTGAAGGTGGTGGCCAGGCTCCTCTGTGGTCAGCAGGGAGGGCAGTGACTCACAGGTCTGGCTGAGAAAGGGCTGTATGACATAAGAAAATCAGCAAAGCCACTTAAAAGACTGGTCATCCTTAATGTGTGTAGTGGGTTAACTGCACCACCTAACCAGTGGCTTGTTTTCATTTTCTTCTGCCTTCACTCAGAGTCAGGATTAAAACACAAAGGAGACAGATTTCTCATTTGGACTTGGTTGTTTATTAAATCTTATATAAAGAACAGAGAGTTCTGCAACACTTCTAGCTACCAGCTAAAAGTGAGCAAAATGGAGGTGAATCAAGCTAGTTACAAGGTCTTTTAAAGCTAAACAGTCCAATAAAGAACTAACACCTATATTATTTATACTTTTGGCCCAATAACCAAACACCTGTGACCCACAGTGCAGCACTAACTGTCCAATCAAAAACTACTGCCTGAAACCATGAAGAACAAGAAGAGACAATGCCCAAGAACCTCTATGTTGTCCCATACCTATTACTATATTCTAAAACCCCCAAATTTAAAACCCTTTACCATGTGAAATCACACACTTCTATTCCAACTATACACCCGTGATTCTAACTCCATCACTCAAATTTGGAAGCTTGTCCAAGGCCTCAGGTCAAAAGCAGTGTTCTCCTGGGGATCACTGCCATAAAGCACAGACAGTTCAAAACTCCCAGGCTTCTGGGTTCCAACATTAATGATATTAAATTTCATTACAAATTTTCTTCTACCTTTCTAGAGATAACATGGGTTTTTTCCATAAAGCTCTTATACATTAATTCTAGATTGGGCTGCAAACACCAGTTTGGTTTAAGAATCTGTGTCTTCCTTTAAAATACCCAAATACAATATCAAGTGAGATCACTCCCTTCACCCATTAGCATCAGATGAATTGTCAAGGTGGGTCTGTTGAGAAAAATAGCCTGTAAGAATAGCATAATCTCATTTCTTTAACAGCTTTCCTATGCTGCTGCCATTGTGTATAACATATGAAATAATTATTTTTGATTTTCAGCCCTTCTGGTCTGCAGAAATATTGTTGCTGAAAGCCAGTTAATGGCATTCTAATTCTGTTATTGTCCTTCCAGCTCCTGTCCTTAATGAGTGTGTGCAGCTCCCTAGAGGCAGGTGACAGGAGGAGAGAAGGATATGGCTGGGGGAAGTGTCTATCTGTCTGTCTCTTACAGAGAATGGATTTTACTGCTCCACCCAATCTTGGCATCTAATCAGATGCCCACAGTGCATGGACAACACTATTGACAAGCTAAATATACTTAACAGGCAGATTCCTAAAACACTTGAACCAAAATCCCACCGTGCTTTTCTTTTATTCTCAATACAGATGAACTCCAATGAATTTTACTTCAGTGAAAGCAATGAATTAAACTTCAAAGCATGTTGAAAAGAGGGTCAGGGAACTTAAGTTTTCTTTTGTGGTGGTTTTTAATCCAGACACCATAGTGCTGAGCAGGTGAGGACAAATGCTTAGTCACAAAATACTGTATTAAAGTTATAAATATTTCTTCATGTTTGCTGTTTGAGGCAATTGAACAGAAAGAACATGAATAGAAGGAACAGACAGCACACTCAGGAACCCATTGAAACGGTCTCAGTCTTAATAATGGGAGGGAAATTACTCTTAGAAAGCTCTTCTATTCACAAGGATCCTGCTTTTGGCTTTCCTGGGACCCCATGAGCACAGATTCAACTCTAAACACTTTTAAAATGAGACCTGAAATGATGTCTTTAACATACAAGGTTTCTTGGTTGTACAATCTGGTGCGTGGGAGACAGACAGAATTCCTAAAGTGGTGTGTACACAACATGAGACTAATCACTAAACACAGGTGAAATGAAAAAAATGTCCTTGGAATCTTCCAAGTTGCTTTTGTAGTAAGCAAAAGAAATAGGAAGTTTTTTTCCAGTTTCTTGTTTTGTTGGGGTTTTTTTGTTTTGTTTGTTTGTTTGTTTGTTTTGGTTTTTTATGCAACTTCTAAAATTAGTTGTTTCTTTAATTCATTGCAGTTTTCTTTCACTGGATCCACTTCATTAGAAAGTTATGCAGTTCAATAGATGTTTTTAGTACTGCCTTGAGAATCTGGATGTTTTCTTTGTATCTTAAAATGTGAGAACATAAATTCTTCTGATGAAGACCTGCAGTGAAGCTAATCTATGGTGACCCCTTGTGGGAGAACAATCTCAGATTTATATAGCTAAATAAGATCTGGTGTAATTGAGGGATTAGGAGGAAGAGCAGCAATTTTTTTTTAACAATAATGATTCTTCCATACCCTTTGAAAGGATATTGACATCAAAAATTGTATTGTTTGGGACTACTTTTAGGCAGAACAGCATGGAAGGACACTTGGGACAAATTCTTCTGAGCACTGAGATAAAACATGCTAAGAATGTTCTGACCCTGATTTTTCCAAACCCTTTTTCCTTGTGCCAGCATTAATACTGGTGCAAGGAATATGCACAGTTCTGCTGACTCAGAGAAGTAGATATTTCTACTCTTTGCACAATTTTAAGTCACAGGCAAGGAATAAAACAGTTGAGTGGATTTTTTTTCCAACAAAAGCACTGGGGGTCTCAAAAAGGAGCAAGTCCTGTTCTCAGGAGCAACCTGTAACACATTAGAGATTTCCAGATGTTCTCAGCTTTCCTTGACTGTATTCCAGGCAGGAGGTTTTGGATTTTTTTTTCAGGAATACCACTGGAGGTCACTCATGTACAACAAACAGTGCTCCAGGGGAAAGAAGTAATTTAAACTATCCAAGAATGATCTCAGCTTGACTTGAAGATGATGTTAAAATAGAAGAGAGCTGGGAATTATGTTGTGCAGATATTCCTCAAATTTACAGTAGACTATAATACAAGTTCTAAGTAAT
The DNA here is from genome assembly GCA_034336665.1 of Luscinia megarhynchos. Lineage (NCBI taxonomy): Eukaryota > Metazoa > Chordata > Aves > Passeriformes > Muscicapidae > Luscinia > Luscinia megarhynchos. The sequence continues at coordinate 5,088,438 of JAPFBE010000003.1, forward strand.
CTAATTATCGTAATTTTTTTCTAAAAATACTAACTTCCCTCTACAATATTAGCAGCCTAAGTTAGCTTTGATCTAGCTACAGTAATAATGGAAATGCATCACAAAAAAAAAAATTGTCTAAAAATGCTCACTGGGGCAACAGCAGTGTCACAAGAAATTGCAAACAAAATGTAAGATAGGAGAGGAAAGACAGCCTAGGAATTTTCTCACTATGATATTTCTGATAGCAGAAAAAATTGCAATGAAGAAGTAATAAACTATTTATTTCATATGACTTGTTTCCCTATCTCCACTTTCTCTTAATCCATTTTTATCACTAACCTTCAGACTTTCAGATGTATTTTTGCTAGAATTCTGAATTGTAGAGAAATGGAAATTGTTAAAATGCTTTTCTTCTTTCTGCTTAACTAAAAATTTAATTTTGATTTCTTGCTCTGAGGTGAAGAACTAGGAAATGTAAGCCCTCTTTCAGCAGTACCAGTACAATATCTCATCCCAAATGGGCCCAACCTGGTTGTTTCACTTGAGAAACAAACTGCTGCTGGCTGGCAACTCTCTACCTCAGGCTCCAGGGCCATTAATATTCATACCAAAACTCCCCCAGTATGAGAGAGCTAATTAAAGCCAGACAGATATATGTAAAAACTAAGCTATTGCTTACAAATTATCAAGGAAAAAAGTTTCAGAGCAGCTTTATTCACCTGCAGAAAGAAAGAAAACAATCTGTCAGTAGCATTTAGTGCTTGTGCAACACTTTGTGCAGCTCTGCCTTGCTCTATACTTTTAATTTACTATTTATGTCTTTCCATTTGATTCTGGAAGCTTCTAGGAGGCTTCTGCAGCTGCTGTGTCCCTCCAGCCACTTCCTGATTGACAGCTTTTTGATTTCAAACTAGCTGCATGTGAAGTGATTATCTGCTTGCTGATAGGGACTGCTGGACTGGGCTTTTTCTGCTCTGTAAGGATGCTCCTTCTCTGGGAGATGGGAGCAAAGCAAGCAGAGTTTTTGGTAATTTGCAGGTGCTGGGGAGTGTCAGAAACTTGGATCTTAGCTTGCAATACAGGATGTGACCAAAATTATGCATTCTATGTGTTGAATAGAATATCACCATCTGTTGAAGCCGGGTGGGGCAGTGATCCTTATCTCCATGGGAGATATCCTCTGCTAATGGGCCAGCTGTTAAAACCAGCTGGGGCAATCATCTTTATCTTTTCCACAACCCATCCTCCCTCCAGGAAGGTATCATCTGCTGCTGGGCCATTGAGTCCCAGTGCATGACTGATAAAATTACATCATCCCACTGGGAGATGCTCCAGCCAGGGGAGGAGCCAAGCCTTTCCTACTCAGATAAAAACTGAGATTTGGAGCACCAAAGCAGCCTTTTCCACTGGATTCCAGAGGAAAACTGGACCTTTCCACATCATCACTGGACCTTGAGAAAAAAACTGCACCTTCTACAGGAGCACTGCTTCATCTGAACCACATCTGCCACTGCAGGAGGATGCAGCCACCATGGAATGGGACTGCTGCCAACACCCTGACTGACGGGTGTCAGGTTGTATTCTGACTCAAAACAGTGGTTTTGGGATTGTTCTTTGTAATACTGTATTTCTATTTTAATTTTCCTAGTAAAGAACTGTTATTCCTAATTCTCATATCTTTGCCTGAGAGCCCCTTGATTTCAAAATTATAATTTCGAGGGAGGGGGTTTACATTCTCTATTTCAAAGAGAAGCTCCTGCCTTTCTCAGCAGACACCTGTCTTTCAAACCATGACACAGTGGCAACTGTGCAACACCAGGGCTGATGAACCACTGGGTTTATCTTCAGCACCCTGGAGAAATTTCCCTTGGCACCACGATGGTGACAGCCCAGACAGGGTTTGGGAACAGGCAATGGCTCCTTCCCTGGGGCAGGTGTGTAGTGGTCCAGGTGCCGTGTCCAAAGAATTGCAGGAAGTGATGTGCAGACTGCTCCCTTTTAAGGAGGGGAAATAGGATACCAGCTGGAATTCCACAGAGGTGAGAGCCTGAACCTGAGGTGGATGGATGTCAGGGGCTGTACTGGGTGGAGCAGTGGAGGAGGACACCCTTGAGAGAAGTTGCTGAAGTTTGTGATTTCTGACAATAGCAGCAGTATTCCTTGTCCCTGCTCAGACTGCACAGTGTGTCAGTGTGCAGGGCTGTGTGTGAGCGTGCAGGACACTGCTGGGAGCTTTACATTTACTGGAGGTGTGGAATGTCCAGAGCTGCTGTTGGTGATGGCACCAGAGAGCCCCTGGGGAAGGACTGAAGGACAAACAAATGAAGCAGAATCACAAGCTTCACAAGCAGAATTTTAATTAACCCCCTAGCAGTCAGCAATTCAGGTTGCACATCTGACAACTTTACAACACTGGAGAATTGCAGTAAACTAGAGATATTTACATGGCAATTGCTCTGGTCAGGAGTTCAGGTTTTTGGTTTCTTTCAAAAAGTCAACGACCTTGTACAGAAAGCAAGAACTGTAAAGGTGCTCCTACCCTGGAAGATTCAATTGTTCCATATAGTTATATCTAGTAGATGGATGTTGTGTTCATACCAGAAGTTAAGAGAATCCCTCAACAGAGATAGTAGAGGTTCTAATATAATCTAAAATCATCTATCCCAGGAGTGGCTGGGAGGACAGTGGGAAGGGAAAGGAGAAAGGGAGGAAGTTGTGGTATGTTCTGTAGTGCTGCCTCTCAGGATCACAGCAATAAGAGCAGCCACAGGACAATGTGCCCTATCCATAGCTGAGCTGGCTCCATGTCTGGTTACGAAGAAGAAAGCCCACCTGGTTTCTCACTTGGTATTTTTATCTGTAGTAAATCTGACATCCTGAGCCTTTAAAAATAACGGATGTTTTACAGATGATGAAGTGAAAGTAAAGTAGGTATCTCCCATATGCCAATTCAGCATGAAATATTACATGGAAAATTATCCAAAAGTTACATTTCTTTACCTGAAGTGACCATACTTCTGAATATCTATTAGGGAATATTGTGTGGGTATTAGAGAATATTGTGAGAATATTGTCATTGTGGGAGGATGCTTTTGGCCACCCAACCAGGACAATGACCCTGACAAATGATTCTTTAAGGAACCAAGGGACACCTCCAAATCAGCTGCCCTTGTCCCTGTGGGGGAATTCAGCTTGCCAGGTGTGCACTGGAACACCACACAGCTGCTCCAGACAGCCCCAGCAGATTCCCCAAACTCCTGGACGACAACTCTCGGTGCAGGGACTCGGGGAGGCGGCTCAGAGAGGTGTCCTCTGGGATTTGTTGTTTGTTCCCTGAGAGGCTCTCGTGGCTGATGTGGGATTGTTTTGGCCACAGCGACCGCGCAGCTGAGTTTCAGATCTCTGCTGCTTTGCCTGCGCCCGTCTGGCTCCCAAGATGGGCCAGGCACAGGAGAGCATGGCTGGAAAAGCAGCAGCTTTTAGCAATGTGTCCAAGGCAAAGCTGCTGTCCCAAAAGGGATTCTTTCACCCCATGTGCAAACAGACAATTCCCACACAGAGTTCAGCTATTTGCTTTATTTACAGTTCTATACAGAAGGACGTGCTGAGTGGCAAATCCACAGAGCCAGCACAATGGCTATCTAAAATTTTCACTATTTATACATTTTATCAAACAAAGACATCCATTTTCATTGACTGCCAGTTATATGATTATCTTACTAATTTCACATGTCGGTGTCTTCTAAAATTATTTTAATATTTTAATAGTATTACATCTAAATGCTTAGATACTGCATTTCTATGTATGCAATATAAAATGTTCTATATAATATATAATATATAATATTCAAAATATATTATGAATTAATATTAAGTGTAGAGGCAATAAATATTAAATCAGATGAAATATTTAATTTGTATGTTGTAATAGTATTATGCTTTTTACAATTTATTAAATAGTAATGTAATAATTTCTGTTACTATTAGCAAATATTATTATTCTATTATTCTATTATTAACTGCAATTTATAATTAGCTAATATGAATATCTTAATATTTTCTTCTATAGGATATGATTACTATGCTTCTTATGGTAACCAATCTTCCTCTATGCTCAGCCTTTCTTTTCTTTTTAAGACGTTTCTATTTTCTCGCTGGGTTTCTGGGCCACTACTTGCCATCTCCCTGTGCCAGAAGAACCTTTTCCCCAGCTGGAGCCCATTTCAGCACAGTTGCTGACTTGGATTTATGAGTACTGTCCTGCTCTGGCAAGTTCTGCCCAATGTCCTTGTGGCTGTCACTTCTGCATCCTTGGTGTCCCCTCTGAGCAGGAGCTCCTTCTGCCCAGGCTTTGTGCACCTGCCCTTGGCTCTGCCATCCCTGGTGCCTCTCCAGCCCTAAGCCTCAGCCAGGCCATTCTGCCCACCAGGAGCTGCTGTCCCTGCCAGCTGGACCCCAAAGGCACCCGTGTGACACGGGGCAGGCTCCGGGCCAGCGCTGGCAGCGGCACTAATTGTGCGGCCGTGGCCTCAGGCAGGGGCAGCAGAACAGCCCCCACAGCGCCCGCAGCGCCCGCCTGAAGCGGGACGGGCGTTTCTTGGGGGGAGCCGGCTGCTCCCTGGGGGCCTGGGCTCCTGCCTGGGGAGCTGAGGGGCCTGGGGGGCAGCAGGGGCTCTGTGGGCCAGGGCCCTGCCTCTGTGCCCCTGCTGCCTGCACCTGCTCAGCCAAGGCTGGACAAGCTGCTGCCTTGGCCCAGTCCTGGGCAGCAGCATCAGGCTCCTGCAGGAGCTCTGGGTACTTGGGGTTGACCCAGATGGTGCGGATGGTGATGCAGTCCCAGTCCTCATGTGACTCCTTTTGCTCCCTGTCTCCTCTCTCTTTGGGACACCTTCAGATATCTTCTGACTTCTCCTCTGGACAGCTCTTGGTCAAGGGAGTGCTCCCATTGGGGAAACATTTTGTTGCTGTTGTTTTCCTCTTGGGACAGCTCTTGGATTTCCATATGCAGCCACTTGGATATCTCTTGCTGTCTCTCATATTGCCAGTTGTACAGCTCTGGGTCTAATTCACCTTCTGACAGCTCTTCTTCACTTCTGTCGTCCTGTTTGTACAGCTCTTGGCCATTCCCATCTTGCTCTTGGGAAGGCTCCTGGCACCTCACATCTTCCCCATGGGACAGCTCATGGTCTCTATCACATTCCACTTGGGACACATCTTGGCATTTCTCATCTTCCAACTGGGACACATCTTGAACACTCTCCTTTCCGCACTGAGGCACTTCCTGGCCCAAGCAGGGCTCCCACTCTCTCTCCTCCCTGACCAAGTCACACTCCACAGTGTGTGGCTCTGGCAGCTCTGTCCCCCCTACTGCCCCCTGCTTCCCCGAGGGCTTCCAGCCACCCAGGGCAGGGGCTGGGGGAACACATAGGGCTGGGAGGGCAGCAGGGGCTCTGTGGGCCAGGGCCCTGCCTCTGTGCCCCTGCTGCCTGCACCTGCTCAGCCAAGGCTGGACAAGCTGCTGCCTTGGCCCAGTCCTGGGCAGCAACATCAGGCTCCTGCAGGAGCTCTGGGTACTTGGGGTTGACCCAGATGGTGCGGATGGTGATGCAGTCCCAGTCCTCCTGTGACTCCTTTTCCTCACTGTCACCTCTCTCTTGGGACACCTTCGGATATGGTCTGACTTCTCCTCTGGACAGCTCTTGGTTAATGAATTTCTCCCATTGGAGAAACATTTTGTTGATGATGTTTTCCACTAGGGATAGCTCTTCGTTTTCAATGTACAGCCACTTGGATAAGTCTTGCTGTTTCTCAGATTGCCAGTGGTACAGCTCTGGGTCTAGTTCACCTTCTGACAGCTCTTCTTCACTTCCGTCGTCCTGTTTGTGCAGCTCTTGACCATTCCCATCTTGCTCTTGGGAAGGTTCCTGGCACCTCACATCTTCCCCATGGGACAGCTCTTGGTCCCCCTCAAATTCCACTTGGGACACATCTTGGCATTTCTCATCTTCCAACTGGGACACATCTTGAACACTCTCCTTTCCGCACTGAGGCACTTCCTGGCCCAAGCAGGGCTCCCACTCTCTCTCCTCCCGGACCAGGTCACACTCCACAGTGTGTGGCTCTGGCAGCTCTGTCCCCCCAACAGCCCCCTCCCCCTGCTCCCCGAGGGCTTCCAGCCACCCAGGGCAGGGGCTGGGGGGACACAAGGGGCTGGGAGGGCAGCAGGGGCTGTGTGGGGCAGGGACCTGGCTCTGTGCCCCGACTGTGGGTGAAGGAGGCGCCTGCCTTGGCACAGCTGCCAGCCCGGCCCTGGCCCCCAGGCTGCTGCCTCCAGCCCCATGCCAGCTCCCTCTGTCCCCTCTCCCTTCAGTGCTGGACGTCTCCTGGGGCCTCATGCACAGGCCTGACTGCTCCATGGCAGGGAGAGAGTTGGGGTTCATCTCGTCCATGACCATGGCAGAGGGAGAGTTGCAGTTCAGCTCCTCCACGAGCGACTCCATCGCGCTGTGCCACAGAGGCTCTCAGGGGAGCTGCTTCCTCGTGAGACAGCGGCTCACCCCAGGGCTCTGTGTCCCTTAGATACCCCTTGGGTACCCCTTGGACCCCCCTGTGGCAGGGCAGGGCTCTGCCATGTCACAAAGGCCTCCATGTCCTGCATCACAGCGGCCCTGGCAGCACGGGCCTGTGTCACAAAGGGCCACACCCGACATCCCTTCAAGAGCCGACTTGACTGGGCCTGGCACAGCTCTGGCCCTGGAGCAGACATGGACTTGGGCACTTTCAGCCCCTGCTGTGCCCAGGCCCCTGGGAGGCTTTGGCCACGCTGCCACACGCCAGCCCCAGCCTCAGCCTGCAGAGCCCTGCCTTTGGAGCCTGGGCTCTTTGGGGCACGAGCCACTGGCCAGATGGACGCAGCCACGGAGCTGTGGGCAGTGGCTCCATGTCCAGCTGCAGTGGGGGATGAGGGTGTCCCTCAGGCTCTGCCTTGGCCCCGGGGCTCTTGCGTGGCTTCCCCAGTGACACAGACACTGGATCCTGTTCCTGTATATGGGGTTACAGAGGAGCAGCAAAAGGACACAGTAACATGGCACTTTCTTGCATGCAACAAGGAAGAGCAGGAAAGAGCAATTCATTGAAGGAAATCATGGCCTAAATAAGGCACTTTGTGAAAAAAAAATACAGGCAATTCATTGTCAGAGAAGGAGACACCTCTTGTCCCAGGCTCCTTACGGATACAGCAGATGTTTTTGTCTTTTGTAATGATACTTTCTCTCATGTTTGCAGTAGAGAAAGAGGCTCTAGCTTGGGAAAAAGTCCATCCAAGCCTGAGAAAGCCAGACTGGAATAATCCTTTAAGATTCTCCCTGGGCCTGTAATGGCCACAAGATCGAGCTCACCCTCCGCACATTTATAGGGGGTGGGAAGCTGAGCAGGGCAAGTGACACTATGGAAGGATGGGGCCATGCAGAAGGACTGAGGAAGTCTGGGAAGTGAAACCACAAGAGCCTCCTGAGGTTCAATAAGGCCAAGTGCATAGTGCTGCACCTGGGTCAGGGCAGTTATTGAGTCACAGAATCATCAAGATTGGAAGAGACCAGCAAGACCATCCAGTTCCATCACCATCCCAGCACCACCATCACCTCCCTAAAGCACATCCCAAAGTGCCACATCCACGCAGATGGCCGGGCACAGGGGTGGGGGTCTGCAGGGGTGTGCACGTGGGGTGGGCGTGCTGGGCACAGGTGTGAGAGTGCAAGCAGGGGGTGTGTGCAGAGCAGGAGTGTGAGCACAAGTGGGGTGTGCAAGCAGGACACCATGGAGAGTGTACAAACAGGCAAGGCCCCGTGTCAGAGAGCTGAAGCAGCACTGCAGCGTTGGAGCATGCAGGGAAGCCCTGGGAGTGTGCAGGGAACTCCTGGGAGTGTGCAGGGAACTCCTGGCAGTGTGCAGGGCACTGCCCTGAGCTTTGCATGTACTGGAGGGGCTGCAATGTCCAGAGCTGCAGTTGGCGAGGCCACCTGAAAGCCTCTGGGGAAGGACTGAGGGACAAACCAAGGGACAAGGTGTCACTGTGGGAGGCTGCTCTTGGCCACCCAGCCAAGGTCTACACTAAAAATGATTCTTTAAGGAACCAAGGGACACCTCCAAATCAGCTGCCCTTGTCCCTGTGGGGGAATTCAGCTTGCCAGGTGTGCACTGGAACACCACACAGCTGCTCCAGACAGCCCCAGCAGATTCCCCAAACTCCTGGACGACAACTCTCAGTGCAGGGACTCGGGGAGGCGGCTCAGAGAGGTGTCCTCTGGGATTTGTTGTTTGTTCCCTGAGAGGCTCTCGTGGCTGATGTGGGATTGTTTTGGCCACAGCGACCGCGCAGCTGAGTTTCAGATCTCTGCTGCTTTGCCTGCGCCCGTCTGGCTCCCGAGATGAGCCAGGCACGGGTGAGCATGGCTGGAAAAGCAGCAGCTTTTAGCAATGTGTCCCTGGCAAAGGTGTTTCCCCAAGAAGCCAAAACCCACACAGAGTTCAGCCAATTCCTTTATTTTCAGTTCTACACAGAAGGATATGCTGAGTGGCAAATCCACAAAGGCATCACAATCGTGATCAAAAGTTTTCTCTATTTATGCATTTTAGAAAATAAAGGCTTCCATTTTCACTGACTACCAGTTATATGATTCTATTACGAATTTCACATATTATTTCCTTCTAAAATTTTTAAAATATTTTTATAGCATCGGATCTAAATACTTACATATTACATTTGTATGTATTCAATATATAATATTCTATATTAATATACAATATATAAAATTCAAAATATATAATGGATAAATATTTTGTCTAAATATAAAAATAATAAAAGAAAAGGAGTATTTTATTTTTATGTTGTAATAGTATTATGCTTTTTACTAATTATTATATAGTAATGTAATAGTTTTTGTAATTGTTAATGAATATTATTATCCTATTTTTGTATTTTAAACGGTAATTTATAATTAGCTAATGTGATAAATCTTAATATTTTCTTCTATTGGATGTGATTCCTTTGCTTTTTATGGTAACCAATCTTGCTCTAGGCACAGTCTTTTCTTTTGAAGACGTTCCTTTTATCATGCTGGGTTTCTGGGGTCACTGGGCCAGGAGTTGCCATCTCCCTGTGCCAGAAGTACCTTTTCCCCAGCTGGAGCCCATTTCAGCACAGTTGCTGAGTTGGCTTTGTGAATTCTGTCCTCCTCTGGCAAGTTCTGCCCAATGTCCTTGTGGCTGTCACTTCTGCATCCTTGGTGTCCCCTCTGAGCAGGAGCTCCTTCTGCCCAGGCTTTGTGCACCTGCCCTTGGCTCTGCCATCCCTGGTGCCCCTCCAGCCCTAAGCCTCAGCCAGGCCATTCTGCCCACAAGGAGCTGCTGTCCCTGCCAGCTGGACCCCAAAGGCACCCGTGTGACACGGGGCAGGCTCCGGGCCAGCGCTGGCAGCGGCACTAATTGTGCGGCCGTGGCCTCAGGCAGGGGCAGCAGAACAGCCCCCGCAGCGCCCGCAGCACCCGCCTGAAGCGGGACGGGCGTTTCTTGGGGGGAGCCGGCTGCTCCCTGGGGGCCTGGGCTCCTGCCTGGGGAGCTGAGGGGCCTGGGGGGCAGCAGGGGCTCTGTGGGCCAGGGCCCTGCCTCTGTGCCCCTGCTGCCTGCACCTGCTCAGCCAAGGCTGGACAAGCTGCTGCCTTGGCCCAGTCCTGGGCAGCAGCATCAGGCTCCTGCAGGAGCTCTGGGTACTTGGGGTTGACCCAGATGGTGCGGATGGTGATGCAGTCCCAGTCCTCCTGTGACTCCTTTTCCTCACTGTCACATCTCTCTTGGGAAACCTTCAGATATTGTCTCACTTCTCCCCTGGACAGCTCTTGGTCAAGTGAGCGCGGCCGTAGGGAAAACCTTTTGTAGCTGTTGTTTTCCTCTTGGGACAGCTCCTGGATTTCCATGTGCAGCCACTTGGATAGCTCTTGGTGTCTCTCAGTTTCCCAGTGGTACAGCTCTGGGTCTAATTCACCTTCTGACAGCTCTTGTTCTCTTTTGAACAGCTCTTTGCCATTCCCATCTTGCTTTTGGGAAGGCTCCTGGCACCTCACATCTTCCCCATGGGACAGCTCTTGATCTCTCTCAAATTCCACTTGGGACACATCCTGGCCAGTCTCATCTTCCCTTTGGGACAGCTCTTGAACACTCTCCTTTCCGCACTGAGGCACTTCCTGGCCCAAGCAGGGCTCCCACTCTCTCTCCTCCCTGACCAGGTCACACTCCACAGTGTGTGGCTCTGGCAGCTCTGTCCCCCCTACTGCCCCCTGCTCCCCGAGGGCTTCCAGCCACCCAGGGCAGGGGCTGGGGGGACACAAGGGGCTGGGAGGGCAGCAGGGGCTGTGTGGGGCAGGGACCTGGCTCTGTTCCCCGGCTGTGGGGGAAGGAGGTGACTGCCTTGGCACAGCTGCCAGCCCGGCCCTGGCCCCCAGGCTGCTGCCTCCAGCCCCATGCCAGCTCCCTCTGTCCCCTCTCGCTTCAGTGCTGACCGTCTCCTGGGGCCTCATGCAGAGGCCTGGCTGCTCCATGGCAGGGGGAGAGTTGCAGTTCAGCTCATCCATGAGCATGGCCGGGGGAGAGTTGGGGTTCATCTCCTCCATGGCCATGGCAGAGGGAGAGTTGGGGTTGAGCTCATCCATTACCATGGCAGAGGGAGAGCTGGGGTTCATCTCCTCCATGAGCATGGAAGGGGCAGAGTTTGGGTTCAGCTCCTCCACGAGCGTCTCCATCACGCAGTGCCACAGAGGCTCTCAGGGGAGCTGCTTCCTCGTGAGACAGCGGCTCACCCCAGGGCTCTGTGCCCCTTAGATACCCCTTGGGTACCCCTTGGACACCCCCTGTGGCAGGGCAGGGCTCTGCCATGTCACAAAGGCCTCCATGTCCTGCATCACAGCGGCCCTGGCAGCACGGGCCTGTGTCACAAAGGGCCACACCCGACATCCCTTCAAGAGCCGACTTGACTGGGACTGGCACAGCTCTGGCCCTGGAGCAGACATGGACTTGGGCACTTTCAGCCCCTGCTGTGCCCAGGCCCCTGGGAGGCTTTGGCCACGCTGCCACACGACAGCCCCAGCCTCAGCCTGCAGAGCCCTGCCTTTGGAGCCTGGGCTCTTTGGGGCACGAGCCACTGGCCAGATGGACGCAGCCACGGAGCTGTGGGCAGTGGCTCCATGTCCAGCTGCAGTGGGGGATGAGGGTGTCCCTCAGGCTCTGCCTTGGCCCCGGGGCTCTTGCGTGGCTTCCCCAGTGTCACAGACTTGGCCACAGACTGCAGCTATTTCAATTTCACATCTCTGCTGCTTTGCCTGTGCCCATCTGGCTCCCGAGATGTGCCAGGCACGGGTGAGCATGGCTGGAAAAGCAGCAGCTTTTAACAATGTGTCCCTGGCACCGCTGCTGTCCAAAAAAGCCAAACCTCACACAGAGTTCAAGTATTTCCTTTATTTAATGTTCTGCACAAAAATTGATCTTGTGTTGTACTGGGTGGAAAATTCACAAAGCCAGCACATATATCAAAACTTTTCACTATTTATATACTCTAGCAAACAAAGGCATTCATGTTAATTGGCAATCAGTTATATGGATCTCTTATTAAATTCATACATTATTTATTTTTAAACATTTTTTCTTATTTGTATAGTGAATATAAATATTTTGATTTTACATTTATGTTCTACATAACTGTAATGTCCTATCTATTACGTATTTTATATTATATCTCAATATTTACCACATATTATTTTTCAATATTTCCTATATATACACATTATAAATATTAAATTTTTACACTAAATTTATATTTGTATTTAATGATAGTATTTTGTTTCAGTATGTATAAAATATTAATGCAATCTTTTTCTTACTATTGAATAATATTCATTTGCAATACATTAATAATTATTGTTAGTATCTTGGCATTAATATATCAATAATGACACTGGTTTAAATATTCCCTTGCTTCCTATGCTAACCATCCTTTGTCTGAGCTCAGTCTGTGTCTTCCTTTTTTTTCGGTGGGTTTCTAGAGTCAGTGGGCCAGCAGTTGCCATCTCCCTGTGCCAGAAGTACCTTTTCCCCAGCTGGAGCCCATTTCAGCACAGTTGCTGAGTTGGCTTTATGAGTCCTGCCCTCCTCTGGGAAGTTCTGCCCAATGTCCTTGTGGCTGTCACTTTTGCATCCTTGGTGTCCCCTCTGAGCAGGAGCTCCTTCTGCCCAGGCTTTGTGCACCTGCCCTTGGCTCTGCCATCCCTGGTGCCCCTCCAGCCCTAAGCCTCAGCCAGGCCATTCTGCCCACCAGGAGCTGCTGTCCCTGCCAGCTGGACCCCAAAGGCAGCCCGTGTGACACGGGGCAGGCTCCGGGCCAGCGCTGGCAGCGGCACTAATTGTGCGGCCGTGGCCTCAGGCAGGGGCAGCAGAACAGCCCCCGCAGCGCCCGCCTGAAGCGGGACGGGCGTTTCTTGGGGGGAGCCGGCTGCTCCCTGGGGGCCTGGGCTCCTGCCTGGGAAAAGCACAAAGAGCAGCTGGGCAGGGCAGGCTCTGGGCTCTGTGTCCCTGCTCTGGCACCTGCTCCCCCAAGGCAGGAGAAGCTGTGGTGCTCTGAGGAGCCCTGGGCTGCCACTGGGGAGGCGAGGCCCAGAGCGGCCCTGGCTCAGCTGCCCGTGCCCAGCCCAGGCCTCCCGAGGGACAGGCCCTGGGAGCCCGTCTGCTGCAAAAACTCCCAGTCTGTGCTCCCTGCTTCACTCAGCTCAAAGCAGCTCGGTTTGTCCCATATCCTTCTGCTGCAGCAAGGGCTTGACCCATTGCTGTGAACACCCATGTGTTCCCAATTGTCCTGAGCAAGCTCTCACTGTCAGTTTCCCAACTGGACTGCAGGGTGGCCGCCACTGCCTTGGGACGACTCCTGGCCAACGGAGTCTGCCTCTTCAGAAAGCTCTTGGCCAACAGAGTCCTCCCAGTCAGATGGTTCTGGGAGCTACTGACTGCTCCTTGGGACAGCCCGTGCTCCACACATTCCTCCCAGTCAGAAAACTCTTGGCAGCAAAGGGCTTCTCCCTGGGACAGCTCCTGCTCTCCTCATCCCAGCTGGAGAGTTCTCCACAGCTACTGACACCTCCTTGGGAGAGCTCTTGCTAAGCTACTCTTCCCAGAGAGAGACCTAACATCTCCCCACTAGGAAAGCTCATGATCCAGGTCAAATTCCTCTTCTTCCTCTATATTGATTAAAGCCCCCTCCTCCTCAGTCTCTGACAGGGGCAGGACTGAGCCACCCACTGCCCCCACCAAGTGCCTGCTGAGGGCCTGGTGTTTGACCAACTGGGCAGTTGGGGCTCACTTTGTCCTACTCTAGCTCTGTTGTGCTCTAGCACAGAGACATCCCAGGAGCTACTTCCTCCTGAGAGAGGTCCCAGGGCTCTTGTATGGCTTCCCCAGTGACACAGACAGTGGATCCAGCTCACCCTCAGCACCTTTGCAGTGGACAGGAAGCTGAGCAGGGCAGGTGAAGTTGCTGCCTTTGCCACCTCTTGTACCTCAGCAGTGATAGGAGCACAGTGCTCCTGCTTCAGCTTTAATCACCATGGCTCCCTCTTTGAGCAACAAAGTAAGAGTGTGTTTTCCAACAGGTTTGAGAATCTGATGAGGAGAAACTTGGGATCTTGGAGGATGGCAAGAACTGCTTACACTAAGGAATTGCTACGTACACTAAGGGTTGCTACGTAAATGGAGCAGGGTGATGGTAGCAAGATAACCATCATGAAGATAAAACAACTCAAAAGGGAGCCTGCCTTAGAGTGTATGTATAAAACTGGGAAAAGGTGGAACTAGGAATTGCCTCAGATGCAGAGTGGTGACATCCTCAGGAAAACTGAAACACGGTGGGACAGCTCACATAACCAGAGCTCTCCAATGAATGAAGGATCATTAATACAGACAGAAAGGTAAAATTTGGAGGAGAGTTTTCCTCCATATGAAGAAGTTACTTGAATGCATAAAACTGTTCTGTATATGGACAACATTTTTGCTAAGAGCTTGTGGATCACCAGTGATCATTTTGATGATGTGGCCAGGAATTTCTTACAGAGCCACCTCCTCACCCTGATTGGTTGAGTGTCCTTGAAACAGCTTGAGGAAGACACATGGTAAAGAAGGATCTTGGGACTGAGCAGCAACACACCAAAACAAACAAGCAGTATACAGAAAGCAGAAGGAAAACCAGCCTAAAAGGGAAGAATTTAAAAACACTGCACCAGTGTGGTAGGAAAAAAAAAATTCAGTTGGAGTTCAAACTGGCAAGGGAAGATTTAGGGCAACAAAAAAAGCTTCTACAGATGCAAGAACAACAGCAAAACAAGCAAGGAAAATGTAGGCCTGGAATGGTGCCCTAGAGACAGGGAAATTGGAGAGAACTAGGAAGTCCAGTGCTGCCTCTGTCTTCACCAGCAAGACCCCCAAGTCTCTGCGCCCAGAGGTTCATGGCTTCATGAATCCAGAATAATTCCACACTGAATTTGCCACCTCATTACTGGCTACACAGAATAAAGGAAGTTGCTGTGAGACTCTGAAATTATAAAAGGCCCAAAGATACACATTCCAGAGAGAACACTGACAGAAATGTTTATTCAAAGCATCTTAACACAACCTTTTACGAATAAAAATATTGCAGGCTTACCACACTAAATCATCTACTTTGAAATTTCATTTTTTTGGGTCTTTTCCTTCAGTTGTACCCAATTCCTCTGTTTCCTCTGGTTCATCCTCCTAAATCAGTAGTTTCTGTGGAGTAGAATGAAAGACAGGGCATAGTGATGCATTTTATTATAAAACACTGGAAAGTAATCCCAGTAATCTAAAACATAACTCTAGAGCTCTGCTGTATACTTCAGTCCTCTTCATTTTCAATGCCATACTTCAGTTGAAGTTGTTGACATTGTTTGTCATCTGGCAGACAGCCCATATGTAACTCTGAACAGCCAAAGAATGTATCTTGGTTAGATGACTTCATAAGAAATGATAACAAGAAAGAGGGAGCAAGAAAGAGAGAACGTCTGTGTGGAAAAAGAATGATGGTAAAGGGGCAGGGAATACCAGGCTACAAAGAAAACAGATTTTGTTGTATCTGCTCTTCACAGGATAAACATTTTCCTCAAATCATTCCCTCTTCCAATAACTTAATCTTGCTAAACATAAAGACCAGGGGAACAATATGTTGCCTCATTAATTATGGATGTAGGCCTATGCTAAAAAAATGTTTAAAATAATCCAACTCCTTGATTCTGGAGATAAAGAGTTCAAGGGAACTTTGAGAACCATCTATCATTTTGCTGTGTTTTCAGGCATTGGCATTTGCCTCTGTGCCATATCTGACAGATACCTGGGCTCATTTGTTCTCAGAAGCACCCTAGAAAAGCCACTGGGAAAACCAAAACTGTTTTGTTCTGGTGGGCCAGAAAATTTACTAGAATCAAGTTCAGTCCAAATGGTTATTTGAGTCCAAGGGTCTGTGAGACAAACCAGGCTGAATGCACTTTTGCTAAATCCAAAGTAGAGCTACAGTCTGCTGAGATTTCTGCTGGATTTGACCCAAGCCTAAAGATCCTGTAAGATGTCACTCCTACACACCAGGTCAGCCAGGTGCTTGTCCTGCCCTGAAGCTGGAGAGCACTTTCAGAGCTGAAAATTAAAAGGAAATAAACTGAAAACTACAAGAGCTGACCTAAATGTTTAGAGTATACCTCCAGGCATTTTCAAATGATTTAAGAGATTTTCTAATCCCTAAAGACAGTGGTTGGTTTAGATTTATTGTAAAATGGACTGATTACAAATGGATACATTTATATATTTATATATTTTCATATCAGATAGGCAAGCTTGTAAATTTTAAGAACAAATACAAAGAACAAAATTGGTTGAAGGCTTATAAGCTAAATATGAGTAAACATGAGTATCCATTTTGCTTCTTGTAATTGTGTATTTAAAATAGGCTTCTGAACTGCCAGGAGGAAAACCTGAGCACCTGAATTTCAAATCTCCTTGGTTTGTAGAGAAATAAACCAACCACAATGTATAACAACAGCTAAAATTTGTTTATTCACATTTGTTTTGCCTGCTTTTGAACTACAATTGAGAGAATTAAGAATACACAATTGCATTCGTGAAAGGAAAAGGAAGAGCTCAAAACTCCCTGAACTTCTCAGGATCTGACATATTTTCTCTCATTTTTGTTTTAAAAAGAAAAAAATCCAAAAAACCAGTTTGGAAATGCAATCTCTTACAAATTCAGCTCTGCAAGGGCTGACAAGTGTATATGCACAGAAGTGTCACTTTTAATTTGTTCTGTATATTTGCAGTATAAGAATTTAACTTCTCACAGTTTACCTCTCCAGAGAACTGCCCTCCTTGTGAAAGGCAGAGATTCCCATGGTCTCTAAGCAGCATGGCTTCAGCTGATTGACATGCACAATTTCAAACCCTGAATGCTAATTAAAGAATGAGCACACATGCCCCATTTCTCACCTTCATCCTCCTGACTTTGATTTACTTCTTCCTCTCCTCTTTCCTCATCTTCCTCTCCTGTAGTGCTTGCTGGGTGACCCCCATCCTCCTCAGTGACTGAAATATAAGAAATTAGAAATAGCAAAGAAAACAAATTTTACAAATTTGCATTTATCCTTTGTTTTCATGTAATAGCTCCTAACTCCTACTGAAGGCTGCAGTTGTTGTTCACATGAGAAATCCCACAAAATTTTCTGTTTATAATCAACTTTGTATAATAAGCCATGATACAGAGTAAAATAACTCACAGGCTTCCCAAGACAGTTGTATCTCATGTTATGTGAAATAAAACAGATACATACATATCATGTAGTTTATGAATGTTTGGAAGTTCCAAACATTCACTATATGGAAAATCATAGGAAAAACAAAACAAAACCCCTCTCACATCACTTGATATTAAACCTGTAAAACAATGGTCACCATGATCAAAGCATGGAGTTTCCAGATGTTTTCAGAACAAACCCATAATTGATGGAATTTTCTCCTCTACCTGCTTCCTCTGCTGTTTCTCTGGGGCCTAGTAGCTCCTCATCCTGGGGAGACCAAGGTGTTAATTTGGTAATTTCTGATGCTTTCCATATTGGTTCAAGAGGTAATTGTTCTTCCTCCTCTTCTTCCTCCTCCTCTTTTTCCTAGAAGAGAATTTATGAAATCCAGTATCTCATCCTACAGACAGATGATGGGATGGGTTAGTCTACTAAAACATCCTTATCTGGGAATCAAAATGGAAATGACCTTAAAAATATTTACAGGTGGAGGAACTTCAGCAGTTGCAAATCTTGGACAAGAACTGCACTTTGAACCCTGATCAAGTCAGTTGGCTATTACTGCTATTGATGCTTGATACCTGATGCTCTGTCTGGTAGATACTGCACTGTCTCACAGAAACAGACTGAAAAAACAGCTGTTTCTGCCTCAGTCTTTGTCTAGGGAGGACATTTGAAAGGATCTAGGAAGCAGTAAGGTTGTGCACAGAGCTTATAGTCTTGAAATGTGAAAATATTTTTAAAATTTAAAAAAAATCACTTTTTTTTACAAATATGAGTCAATAATTGAATAATTGTCTGTATTATTAACTAATTTCTTCTCTCTTTTTTAATGGGATTTGTTCTGTAATTTCTTCAACTAAAGCAAAAGTGCAAAATTTAATCTTACTTTAGTGACAGCACTGTCCCTTGCTCTAAAAACTCATCTAAGAATTCCCAGCTGAACTAAGGAAACACACATTACTCTGGATACTCCTATGAATTTGATACTAATTTGAGGATCTCTTGCTTTTAGCCAGAAAAAAGCAAAACAGTCTCCAAGCTTTGCAAATCTCTATCATGATCGACAGGATTTTGATGATTATTATTTTATCCTTCAGAAATGATTGTTGCATCACAGAGTTTGTAACAGCGACTAATGTGTCAGACAACAGAGACAGCAAACTCTAAGCTATAATGTGGCAATTTTTCTTGAAATCAAATAGCAATATTAAAATATATTTCTTAATTCTGTAGCAATTTTTGTACTGCATCAATCAGAAACGTTTCAAAACATTCACACATAGAGAAGGGAAAACAGACTTTGATCCCAACCACTCTCTACAATTATTAGAAGTCATGAATATTAAGCTCCTAACATGACCAGAACAACAATAGGACATATTTCCCAAACATGACTTTGCTGGAAATTACCATTTGTATGCATAGCACCAAGTAGTTCAGAAATACAAAAAATATTGCTAATTGTTTTCTGGTGCTCAGTAGAGGCTAAATGTGCATACAAATGTATCTATATTCTTCTGTGATTTGAAGCTTCACATGTTTTGGGAAGGTCCTGATTCTTTTTAAACAGAAAAGATTAATGTCTGCAAGCAGTGCAAAATCCCACCTTGTACTTTTCAAAGCTTACACAGTAGAAAACATTAAAAAAAAAAACCAAAAAAACGCAAAATGAAACCTCATTTAGTTCTTAAGAATTCACGAGTTTCCACCCTTTTTGTCTCATAAGATCTACTTTAACATCACTGTCTGTAAGGCTTTTTATATATTCCTCAACAACAGATTTGATTTACTGAGTCCTCTGATACTCACTACAACTTGCACTATTTCTTTTACCTGCACTGGTTGTTTGTATTCACCATGCTGCTCACATCCAATATCAAAGATGAATTTGCCATGACCTAAAGGCTGCATAAAAACAAAAAACATTAGGAGAACTAAACAGTTAATCCATTCTAACACAGAAATGTAAAACATCCTTTACTAAATTTCCATACAATAGTCAGTAACATTACAGTTTGAAAGCAACATTGCAAAGAAACTTGGCATCGTGTCCCACAGAATAACTCAGTTTCATGTGTTACACTACAAAAGATCAGACACCTAGCTCCTTATTTTAAGTGGAAATAGGTCATATTAAGGCAATTCCATGCTAACTGTTGAGATGACTAGAAAGCATTCCTGCACACTTACCTTTCCACTGAGAAACCTGCCCTTAAATCTGTGGTTTAAGTGGATAAGTTCAGCTGGTCCATCCTGGATTCCATTTACCCAACAACCAACATACTTAGATCCTGTGTCTTTATAGACATATGTGCCTTGCCCATGCCTAGGGAGAAGATAATAAATTTGTTTTATACCAGTGAGTATTAAGAATTTATGCTGTTGTTATAATTAAGGTATTAAAACTGCATTAATTAAGCAGCTGAAACTACTCAAGCTGGACTAAATTGCCAAGGTCACCCCTGGATTTCATTTGCTGCAGTCAGACATGCTCTGAAAATAATGTTTGCATTTTAATGCCATTGGGTGACTTGAAACATCCCTGTGAGAACAAAACAAACCTCTTGTTGTTAGCCCATTCTCCAGTATAGGTGTCTCCATTTGCATACAGATATTCTCCATAGCCTTGTTTCTGGTCATGCACCCAGTCTCCTTCAAGGACAAAAGGATAAAAGCAGTGTGAGATCTGGTTTATTTCATTGTGTGATACAGTGGCCAGCTTGTGACATTATCATACAAGTATTAGAGAAGGAAAAGGCAAGTATGGCACAGCTGGGATTCCTCACTATTCCTTACACCACTCTTTACTCTGTTTTAGAGTCCTTTGCTTTTTTTTTCATCGGTCTGTTCCTCTCCCCATGTATTTATGCTGCTGCCTGACCTCCCTTTCCATTTTTCCATAATTATCTGTCTCCATTATCACTCTCTATTACCATTATGAACACAGAACAACCCAGTCCAATCTTTAAATTGCGTAATGTATTACAGTTGCATTAGATAATGTGACGTTTCCACACGAATTTTAAGAGGAGCTACTTTGACTCAATTGCTGTAGTTGTCCTGTCTGTATTGGTGCACAGATATTCAGAAGCATGCTAGATGGTTTGTATCCTAATTATTCTTCTAATCAAACTTTAAAAAAATTTTAAAAAATAATAAAATCTCCATGCATATGTTCTTACAAGACAAGATTGGCTCTTTTTGCTCTCAGCTTTTAGCCCTCACAATGTGAATGTCGTTTCTTTCCTAGCTTAGAAATGAGGGGGAAAATCTTGTCCTTTGAAACTTAACTGATAGATTCTGATTGTTTCAGGTACTCTCCTGCAAGCAGGGAAACTCTGAATTTCAACTTCTTCAAACTTCAGGTGTCCCAATCCCTAAATAAGGGCTGTAATAAGCAGCCTATTTTTTTAACAATAGACCTAATAAGTGTCCGTAAATAAACTCCAAGCTTCTCAGAACTATTACAAAAAAGGGAGTAAGAGGAAGTATTTTGTAGCAATATATCTTAGAAAATATATCTTCTTGTATCTTCTCAAAATAAGACATTCTCCAATTCACTCTCTCTCTTCATTTGTGGGAGGAGGAGGAGTGAGGGGGGAATGTGTCCTTTTGGCTACAGAAATCCTTGCAACTGTGTTCAGCGTTTTACCTGCATACTTTGATCCATCTGGGTAAAAAAAGACACCCTTGCCATGCTTTTCGTTTCGAAGGTAGTTCCCGGTGTAGAGAGCACCGTTTTTAAACCTGTAGGTCCCCTGAAACACATTTGGTACAAATGAAATACCCATCAGTTCTCACCCTTGTTTCAACACAGAGCCCAAGTAACACAACTGCAGAAGCAGAACACAACGAGGGTCGGTGTCTTACATATCCATTCCTCAAACCACACTCGTATTCCCCTTCGTAGGTGTCACCATTGGGCAGCCGTGCCTTCCCAAATCCATGGCGCTGCCCTTCGGAATTGCGATCGCCTTCATACTCCTGACAAACGCGGAGGGAAAGTGGTTAAAGGACCGGGGCTGGCAGAACCCAACCTCATCAGAGAGGGAAACAAGTGTTTGAGGAGAACTGCTCCAGCTTGGCTTCAGTCAGACCCTGGCACCCCGAGGCTTCTTGGCACAACTTTAAAGCGTGGATGCGCTGTTTCAAACCCGTGTTAAAAGCCGGGCAGGTGGCACCTGGAATGCCACACCGCACTCCCGAGACCCCCCTGCCCGCGGGTCTGCCCCTCTGCCCGGCCCGCCCCAGGGAAACTGAGCGCCTCCTCCCCGGGCATGTTCCCTTTCCTCCCCCTGCTGCCCGCCCGCTCTTCCCGGGCCCCGCGGACCCCGATATCTCCCACGGCCTCCCCGGACTCGGCATCATCGGAGCCCAGATCCGACATGGCCGCGGCGTCGCCGTCGCTGTGACAACCGAGCGAGCGCGGCGGGGTCGCAGCAGGGGCAGGAGCAGGGGCAGGGGCCGGGCCCGAGCCCGGCGGGGCCGCCCCTCAGCGGAGCCCGGAGCCCGAACCCGGAGGAGCCGCCCCTCAGCGGAGCCCGAGCCCGAACCCGGAGGAGCCGCCCCTCAGCGGGGCCCGAGCCCGAACCCGGAGGAGCCGCCCCTCAGCGGGGCCCGAGCCCGAACCCGGAGGAGCCGCCCCTCAGCGGGGCCCGAGCCCGAACCCGGAGGAGCCGCCCCTCAGCGGAGCCCGAGCCCGAACTCGGCGGGGCCCGGAGCCCGGCGGGGCCGCCCCTCAGCGGAGCCCGAGCCCGAAGCCGGAGGAGCCGCCCCTCAGCGGGGCCCGGAGCCCGGAGGAGCCGCCCCTCAGAGGAGACCGAGCCCGAACCCGGCGGGGTCGCCCCTCAGCGGAGCCCGAGCCCGAACCCGGCGGGGCCGCCCCTCAGCGGGGCCCGGGCCTGGCCCCAGCCCGGACCCCTCAACACCGAGCACGGGGAACTAAAAATAAACTCTCCAACTTCTCTGTTAGAAAGTCGGTGTGATAATTGATAAAAGAGTAGTGTTAATCTTAAAAGTAATGGGGTTTGTATAAACCGGAATACTTAAGTCTGTAATGAAGCATGACACTAAAGAAAGGGAAATATAAGATTAAATAATTCTGTTTTAAATCCCCCTGTTATGTTTTCTAAATAAGTTGTATCTACTGACAGCTTGCAAAACAAAGCTTTCACACAGCCCAACAGATTCTGCAAATTCAGGTTTGCTGCGTTTGTGTAATCAATTGCAGCCTATCCCTAAGACCAGACTTCTGACTTCTGCCATTCCTTATCCACCAAAACCAGATGGTTATCTATGGGACTTGATAAATTGTCTAGAGACTCACGTCGTTCAGCTGACCACCACTGCTTACCTGGCAGAATTATGATAACAAAAAAACAAACAAACAAAAAAAACCCCAATTATTGATGGCTACAAGGAAACCATGCTATAAAAGGGAGCTGCAAACCAAAGTTCGGTGGAGCATGGAGTGACCCTCTGCCTCCCCAGCGTTGCATTGCTCTGTCTGTATAAAATAATGCAATCTAAATTTTGCTGAGTATCGAGACTTTGTTTCTCATTTATAACAGTCGGCATTAATGATTCAGCATTGAAGGAACACGGGGATGGCCCCCCACCACATGCATGTCAGTCATCACCTATTTATACCTGTAGGCAGAGATTTGTGTTCATTGGCTTACAATTCACATAGTTCTCCTCATTAATTAGTATTTGGTCTTCTATACCTAATTGATTTCTCACTTCTCATGCTAATTAGTCCACATTTTCCTGTCTTTTTATTATCCTTTTCCCAGAGAGGGCATCTCTGCTTTATGTAATGTGGTTTATAAATCCTGTTTGGTTCTCAGCAATAAATTTCCCTCCCAGGCTCTAACTTCCTTCTCCAGGTCTGAGAGCACTAAAGTATGTCAAGCCCTGAACTCTTAATTGGTTTTTCTAACACACGGACATCACCCAGAGTTTGCCCATCAGCTGTTAACTGTTTCACAGATTAAATCTCTTCTCAGCATTTCTCCCCACTGCTGCACAGGCTCCTTTCACAACAGTGCCAGACTCTGTTCAGTGGTGCCCAGCATCAGGATGAGGAGCAATGGCCATGAAATAAAAGACAAGGAGTTTCACCTCAACATGAGGCAAAAATTTATGTTGAGGGTGGCAGAGCTCTGAACAGCTGCCCAGGTAGACACAGAGTTCCCCTCTGGAGACATTCCAAACCCACCTGGATGTGTTCTGTGTCACTGCTCTGGGTGACCCTGCCTTGGCTGGGTGATCTCCAGAGCTCCCTCCAACCCTCTGCCTCTTCCCCTCAGCTTTTCCCAGCCAGAGCCTTTTGTGTGTTGAAACTGGTGACATCTGGGATGTGACCTGAGACCCCCTCAGCCTTCTGAGAGCTCCTAGTAGTTCAGCTGGTCTGGGCCTGAAAACAACATCTTAGATTTTAAACCCATTCCTCCACCTAGATTCTTTTGGTTTTGGGCAGGTTTATTGATGTCCAGAAATACCAGCCCACTTTTTGTTTTCTCTCATACAGGAGTCAGGCAAATCACCTTACCATCACTTTGTACAGTAATTTAATGGCCAAAGGATTCACCAGAGGAGCCAAGCAAGGATATGCTTGGTGAAGAGCAGTGAGCTAGAAAAGCACTGGGCAGAGCAGATGATGCTTCTGAGGTAGACAGGATTGGCAAGTGGCTGGAAAATGTGGTGGAGTTCACCTTATGCCCTAAATCAAAGCTTCACCACCCAAACCAGAAGAAAAACAGGGTCATCACTACACAAAGATACACCATATTCAGGTAGGTTTCTTCCTTTTCATAGGTAGGAATCTAAATAGCCAGTATGTAAATAATGTATGAATATTAATAAGGTGTCACTTCTGTGGCAAGTCTCTTTGTGTCTTCAGTTGGGTAAAGATGAAAAAGGAAGAGACTATTGCTAAACACCTCCGTTTTCATAGGAGCCCTTCCTGCTTCCAAGTTAATGTCCAGCTACTCATCTGAGAGCACTTTGGCTTTGAAGCAGTTAAGGATGATGAAATTAAATTTTGTTAGCTGGCAGAGCATTAAGAATCTATACATTTATTGACTCCAAACTGCTCACTCTGCAGACTCCCAGAATTTGACTAGGGAAGCCTAATTTGCAACATGTGCTGTTAATAAGCAATTGCAGAATATGCAAACTACTGCTCTGCTCATCTCCTGCAGAGCTGACATGAGTGCACATTATCTGAAGCACAGTCTGTGCCGTTCCTTCTCTCTTATTCTTGATAATGCCTCTGTTTCTCCCTTGCACCTAAAATTGGCTAAATTCTTTTATCTGTGATAAGGTAACGTCTGTAATTATAAAAGTGCTCACTTGGTCTGTGCATGGGAAATTCATTCTGAGCAGACACTGAGGCTCAGAGTGACAAGGGAATTAATGTTTGGAATGAATAGGGAGGTGCTCCCTGTTAAACCTGATGACAAAAATAACCAGACGTGTCTTTTGGCCTGGAGGGTGACGTGGCTCAGGGAACAGCTGTGACACAAACAGGAAGCAGTGACAAGATATCAGAGTCACTCCCCTGGATGACCACTAATAATGATCATTAGCTGCACTTGCTTATTGTTTCAGAGTTCTGAAGGAGCAAAAGCATCTGAAGCAGCTCAGTCTTCTTGAGAAGCAGCTAAGAATTCTTTCTTTATGAAGTTAAACTGCTCAGCACTCTGAAGTGGCAGATAGAGCAAATGTCTTTATGATAGGATCATTTTACTTAAATAAGGGAGGAATCATTTATAGTTTTCTACACCTAGAAACTGTCTTGTGAGGACAGCTACAGCTTATGTATAATTAATGACAAGGAGAACTTATTTTGTAGTTTCTTGTCTTCTAGTCGAATTTGTATGTATTTCAATGTCAGATTTAAGTTAAGCTTCAGGGATGTCACTACTGAAAGGAGGTTTGCTATCATCCTTATTTTCCTGGTTTTTTCCTTTTCTGTCAAAGGACCAATATTCTTAAGGTCCTGCTGATCTTGCATACAAATTTCACTTGTCCAAAGTCCCAAGAGGGTAGTGTGTGCTGATTATCTGCTCTGCCCTTGCTGCTGGCTGAGCTGGCAGCTGCCAGCACTGACTGCCAGTCACCCTGGTGTGGGGACAGCAGAAGCTGCCACAGCTGTTGAGTGGCCCTGAGGAAGCTCCTGGTTTGAGTTTGACAGAAGCTCCATAGGGAGCCAGAGCTCCACTAAAACCCAAAGCCATTGCTGCCAGAGGTGCTAAAACCAAAGAATGATAACACAGGGAAGGAAAAGGCTGATCAAGATGTCAGAAGGTGCCTCCTGTGGGAGAGGACAGCCCTGGATGTCCTTTTATCCTCACTTTGATTTTAAGCTCCTCTTTTAGTTCTCAGCTCCCCTGTAGAGAGAAATGGCCAAAAACCACTTTTAAGGCCAGTAATGCTTCTGTTTCTCCTTGGACTTTACTCTGTCTTAGGAGGGAGAGACTTTAGCAGTTCAAGGATTTTGCAGGGAAAACACTGCTGTGCCAGACCTGTGAAACAACCTGAAAGCTGCCTCCCAGCACTGACCAAGCTCTGAAAACACACACTGCACAATGAACATTAGAAACTACAGGACTGTTTGTTATCTCTATGTTTCAATCAGTGTTTTGCTTCAAAGGGATCATAAAAATACAGCAGGGTGCACACACGGCCTCTGATGTGGCAAAGGCAGCATGCTGCTCAATTCTCACTCAGTGCACTTTGGAATTCCTGCCCTCCAGGAGCTCACTGATCTCTGCTCCTGTCCTACCATGCATCCTTCTTCCAGGAGCAGTGCTTTGGTGAGCCAGCTTTTCTCCACCCTGCCAGCAGTGTGGCTCTAGGGAGCTGTCTTTTCATCTTCTGCCATCAAAATCAACAGGATGAGTGGAGATAATTTGCTTGACTCACAGGTTGGTTTCCTCACTTCACACACCACTCAACCTTTCCTGAAAGAGTTGGTGACTCTGGGAATGCCAGTCTGTGGCACTCAAGTCAGTTTGAGTTTTGCTCTGGGCTCAGAGATGCAGGTGATCCTCCAATGCTTTTGGTAGGGCAGACCTGGGCAGTACTATGTCTTCTGACAAGACAGAACAGACATCTGCTAGGAAATATTTATTTTTCTCTTAGAAGACAGTAATTTCCATCTTTCTCCTTATAAAAGTGTAATACATAGCTAGTAACAGATATTAGCAAAGTGTCAACAGGAGCTGTCAGGAAAAACTTATTGAAATCAGATCTGTTCCTCCTGACACTTAAATATAAACCAGATTATTTTCAGCAGCCTTTTTGGAGGAAAAATGTGGGAGTAGGGAATTGAAATAATATCCTAAGGGGAGTTTTTGTTTGGGAATATACATTTCATATCTTTTTAATATTCTGAAATATGATCAGGCACACTTACAATATTTTCTGAGATCATGGGAACAAACAGTGGACAAAAGTGAAATTTACTCTCACTAACTTCCATATACTGCATTTTTTTCATCCAATTGAGAATTAAGCAAGGTTTTGAAATGTCAAAACCCCTTGCAAAATGGGAACTTCTCTCCACACAGCTCTTTTTAAGCTGTTCACTGGCAAAATGAAATTTGCTTACTCTGTGTATGCAAAGTAAAGATATCCTCTTTTTGTGCTCATAACTAAGTCAGAAGAACAAGCAAATGACCTTTCTAGGCACTCAGTTTAATACTGCCTCCTCCAAGTACAATTAACATTGCATATCCCGAAGGCAGGACAATTCAAAAACCTAAGTTTGTGTGAAAGCCATTCTTGAGATACAGATAATGCTTTTTCTGTTCTTGGCTAAGTATGGCCTTTCATTTCCCTCCTGCAGATTATCCAAGGGAAAGTGTTCTGCTGTATTTATATCCTGCCTCCCATTTCTCTGACCCCACTGCTCAATTTGAAGTACAGACTGCATTCCATTCTTCAGACATCTGGGAAAATTGTCAGGTTTCTCCTTTTACCTAAGAGGTCTCCCTCTCCACTAAAGTGCAGTGGGGACATACAGAGGTCGCTTTAGTTCCATGTAGGAAATTGTTGCTGATGTCTTTACTCAAGACTTTGATGACAGTCAGCGTTACTAGTGATACCAAGAAAGCAGTTGCCATTAATGAGATTACAAAAAAAAAAAAAAAAATCTTATGGTCAGTATAAGAATAAAGCAGCACCAATATTACAATTTTCTCTATTCTTCTCTGGAAGTGTTTTTGGTGTGGTGTTTTGTTTTGGTTTTTTGTTTGTTTGTTTTTGGTTTTTTTTTTGTTTGTTTTGTTTTGTTTTGTTTTTCATTAAATAAAACCCAAGCCTAGGCTTCTTTATTCAGGCAGAGCTTGTAATGACATAAAGCTCAAGCAGCCCAATCCTTTTGTCTATACCCCCTGAAGTCCTAATCTGGTAATTCAGAATTAATTTAATAGACAATAATGAAATTATTGAGGTAGATGGAGCTAATTTGCTGTCTCCTCATTCCTGTCAGCTTGAATACCTTTGTATTTCCTCTTCTTATTCATGACTTGCAAGGCAATTGCTTTAGTATAAGCTCTGTTCTGGTTGGCTTTCTATTTTACCATGGTTCTGGTATTTGATTTCTGCTACAACAAGCCTCAGTGCTCCCTTCTCATATAACTTCCCTTCAGTGATCAAGTCTGCAAGCAAGGAGAAAGGAAATCTGCCAGCAGCCTACCTGCCTAATTCACTCTGTTTACTCCTCACCAATTGTTTCTAAAGCCATATCTTGCACTTCCACCCAGTTTTCTAGGAAATTTAAGAGTATAAATAAGGGCAAAATAACAAGAAAAACGATCCCATTTCCTGCAGGAAGCAGAATTAAATTCCTCAAGATAATTTCCTCAAAATAGATTCACATTTTGTAATGGACGATGGTTTACATGATGTTTCACAGATTCCATCTATAGTAATACAGCTTGGCTGTGTTTTGGCTTTGTTGTGTTTTTGTTGTTTGGTTGTTTTTGTTTTAAATTCTGCATTCTCAGAACATTCTTGTTCATCTTTCTGTGAGCAGGTCGCTGAAGGTGTGAGAGCTGCTCCAGGAAATCTCCATCCCTGCTACAGGAGCCAGATTCAGCAGATCCCAAAAAAACACCACTGCTGCTACAGCCACTTTTAAAACAGATCCTTCTTCAGAAAGCTTGAGGTGGTTTAACCATCCCACTCTCCAGCCCTCTGGGAAGCCTTGGGAAAAGCCAGAGCAGGAAGAGTCCAACAACTCACAGGTTTCAAATAAATGCTGTTATTTCTAATTGTCTCCTCCAGGCTGACCAATATCTATCTGTATGTATGCATCTTTGTACAGTTTTACTGCCCCTCCTGCCCATGTTCCACATGTTATAGGGTGTTTTCTTCATAAATCAAATTTAGTATTCAGGTAGTGCCCAGTGCTCTTGTCTGCTGGTGTCTTTTCCTAAAGCTACCAGCTGGTGATTCCCCACTGGATTTCTGGCAAGATACATGAAGTAAAAAGTACAGTGTGGAAATTCTGTGGTCATGTTAGTGTGGCACTGAGCCAGGACTAAAATTTCTCAACAAGCAGGACATAATGTGCTAACTCAGCTTGGTAACTTCCAGCCCCTCCCAGTGCCCATCTAGTCCCAAAAATAGAGGCACAGCCTTCAAAGCCTTATATTTTTTTGGCTATTTTTGCTTTTTTTTTTGTCTGCCAAAGATCAATGGCAAGTTATATGTGAATTGCACCCAGTGCTGATGTCAGTTGCTTATACAATATTCCAGCTACTCTGTTGGGAAAACAAAGCATGTAAAACTAGTAAAGGCAACCAAAAACCATGATTATATCAGTCCTTGGAATCCTGCTTCTTGTCAGGAATAAAGTCTAAGTAAATATAGATTTTTAGATAGTCAAATACTCTTTAATTCTTTAAATTTGCTCATTATGTAAATGAGTTATTAATTTTTTTTATTCCCCTAGGACAAAGCAATCACTCTGTGGCCAAACAGATTAAACTTTTTCATCTATGCAATTATGAATCATAAAAGATATTTTTAATGCAATTTTCTGGAAAGAAAATAAATATTCTAATCAGCTAAGGGATGCAGTAGTTGGCATCCAGACCTCTGCTCAGTCAGCATCACCTGTTCAGTGGAGGAAAGATGACACTGACATCCACTGAATTCAGTGTTTTGCTTTGTCTGGACTTGAGGAGTTAAGAGCACCACTTGTGAAAGTAGAAATTTAACTGTCAACTGGGAAATTAGATTATCTCTTTTGACAGAAGCACCATCACAAGCACATGAAAGCATCTGCCAACTCACACATCTTTACTTCTGTTTGCTTTTGCAGACAAGAGCTCGTCCTTTTCTATTTTCCTCTGGTACAAACATTGCCAGGGGCTTAAAAAGCCAAACCACTGCCACACTTCCTACCCAACACAACAATTTCCTGGACCAGACCCTTAATTTGTGTTTCCTTCTGGAAAGCAACTGGCAAAGCGTGATTTCTGTTTGTTTTTCTGTGAGGCTCTAGAATACGCATGTTATTTTAAACCTTGCTCTGTGTGTTGTGTTATTTTAGCCATGTAGATCTCCTTTTATCTCTGCCTGACCTCTGGCCCCTCTGTGATTCTCTACACCAGCAGGCTGTTGTGCAACCTGCAGCATGAGCTCCTGCTGCTGCCTCTGCCTGTATTCCTACTTATCTGATGGCTTCTGGCAATTGTAGCTGCTGGTGACCCACACTGGCGTAGCAGAGACAGCAGTTGTGCCAAGTGTGGCAGCCAGCAGGTTTCAGTGATGCCAGGGGAATGGATTACAGGAAAACATTTATTTGAATGGGAGATGCAGTTTCTATTTCAAGTATAAAAAATATCAGGGTTTTCTGGGGCTGTTTGGCTCATGCTTTTTGCAAGCTGCTCTTAACAGAATAGTAAGATACTCAATCTTTAATGAATTAAAAACGGGCCAAGGCAACAGCAATTTTTTTTTAAAAATGAGGATTTCTCATGATGATGAATAGTTGTGATAATTTGCCACGGCTAACCATGTATATAGATGCACTGTGATGGGTCTGACCTTTTCTGCTGTAAAAAGACAAATCTTTTTTCTTGTGTGTGTGTCTGCACACCAGTCTGAATAAACAGTGCCTTGGTTCCTTCTGGTGCTGGTGCGGAACTGCAGCCACATGATTCATGCAAATCTCCTCAGAAGGTAAGATTGGTGATAATCAAGAGCAATGCATGAGCTTTCCAAGTAGGACATTTGTAGCACTTTGAGAATTTTTATTTTTTTTTAATCTGTGATTCACTACACTTATAAATCTCAGCAAGAAAGATGGAATCAACATTTACCGTAACAAGCTTTAAAGCAGCAGATTTTACAGCACCCACCAGAGTTTGTAAAGGTTCAGGTACAACTCTGAGACCCTGATTCTGCAAATGTTAAAATAAGGGTGATGGGCTCCTTAGTACTGACTGGGAGGTGAAGGAAATGTGCCCTGGGATCATGGAGAAAAGCTAAGCACGTCTAAATGTTTGACATGTGAGGCCTAAGGAACATCACACTGGGAGTCAGAGTTTCTTTTATTGCTATTCCCAGCACAGGCAGTGCAAGATGAGAGGGAAAAGAGAACAAAATCAGACACTTCAGTGAGGGCCTTAAGGCACGTGGTGATTTACAATGTACAGATCTACACAGATAAACTTAAACCTGCATGAGCTAACCTAACTTTAGCAGCTATTCAGTCTTGGATGAAAGAAACAGTGCAGGAGTTTTTGCAGCGGTGAGGTGGCTGTGATGAAGAAATACAACTGCAGCAGGAAGTGTTTATTTGTACAAATAAACTGACCTTTGGTACATGGTCATGAAACACTGCAGGATCAGGAAACCAGGAGACAACTAAAGTAAATGCATTCTTTCTTCGTTTAATGAAGCCCTGCTGAATGTTTCCCTCAGCTTTCAGAAGATCTGCTGTGTGATCTGTGAATGTTTGGCACCAGAAATACCTCCATGTCTGTCTGTCAATGCTGCAGGGAAGCACCTGTGCACAGCTGCCCAGGCTGGGGGCTGCCTGCCTGGGGATCCCTCTGGCAATGCTGGGCAGTGCAGGGGGTCTGGCCACCACCCTGGGCACCTGCAGTGGAAGGGGCTGCCGGGGTGACAGATGGGGACAGCAGGTACACGGGAGCATCTTTTCCCTCTCTGGCAGGACAGGATGAGCTGGGGCCCTGCCAGAGCCAAGGGAAGCAGATCACAATCACAGAATGGTCAGGCTGGAAGGGACCACAGTGGGCCACAGGTCCAACCTCCCTGGGGGACATGGCACAGGATTGTGTCCAGATGGTTCTGGAATATCTCCAGCAAGGGAAACTCCACAGCCTCTCTGCACAATCTGTCCAGCGCTCGGTCACTGTCCAGATGGAACTTCTTGGGCATCAGCTCCTACCCATTCCTCTTGTCCTCTGCTCAGCATCAACAAAACAGAGCCTGGATCCATCCTCTTAGCACGCTTCTTTAGATATTCATACACATTAATGAGGTCCCCTCTCAGTTGTCTCCTCTCAAGATTGAACAGCCCCAGCTCCCACAGCCTTTCCTGGTCAGAGAGATGCTGCAGTCCCTTTATCTCCGAGGCTGAACAGCCCCAGATCCCACAGCCTTTCCTCATCAAAGATGATGCAGTCCTTTTATCTTCGTAGCCTCCGCTAGACCCACTACAGGAGCTCCACATCTCTCCTGTCTTTAGGAGCGCAGACCTGGACACAGCACCCCAGAGGAGCCTCACCTGCTCTAAACCGAGGAGCAGAACCACCTCCCTGACCGGCCGGCCGGCTCCTAAAGCGAAGGGTTCCCTCAGCAGGCTCCTCCTCCGCGGCGGGGAGGGGCCGAGGCCGCCGGGTCCCGCCGCGCAGCTCCGGCGGCGGGCGGCGATCCGCACCGCGCCCGGCCCGGCCGCTCGGCTCGGCTCGGCTCGCGGGCAGGAAGAGGAGAAGGAAGCAGGAGGCAGCAGCAGCCCGGGGTAGGCTGTGCGGGCGGGGGCGGCCGCGCACCTGCCGAGCCCGCGGCGGGGGCGGAGCGGGGGCGGCTCCTCGGCCGCGGGGCCGCTCGGGAGCGGCGGCCGGGCCGGGCAGGGCAGCGGCGGCTGAGGAGCTGTGTCACCCCGCCGGCGCTCCACCACCTTTTGTCTCCTTTTCTCCCGTTTATTTTTCTACGGGCAGGCGCTGCCCGGAGCTCCCCATCCTGCTGAACGGGGAGGGTCGTTTGGAAGGCGCTCCTCGGTTTCGGGGGTGGCACCGCAGGTTGGTGCCCCGGGGGACCCGAGACCGAGCCCAGCCCTGCCCGGCAGCTGCCCTGCTGTGGGTCCCTGGGGAAGGCGGTGCCTGCCCCTTGCCCCGGCTCGGCTCCCGCTGCCCTTGACCTTTGGGATGGCCGGAGCCCTCGTGTCCCACTGCCTTGACCTTTGGGATGGCCGGAGCCCTCGTGTCCCACTGCCTTGACCTTTGGGATGGCCGGAGCCCTCCTGTCCCACTTCCTTGACCTTTGGGATGGCCGGAGCCCTCGTGTCCCACTGCCTTGACCTTTGGGATGGCCGGAGCCCTCCTGTCCCACTTCCTTGACCTTTGGGATGGTCGGAGCCCTCATGTCCTGCTGCCCTTGACCTTTGGGATGGTCGGAGCCCTCATTCCCGCTGCCCTTGACCTTTGGGATGGCCGGAGCCCTCCTGTCCCACTGCCTTGACCTTTGGGATGGCCGGAGCCCTCCTGTCCCACTTCCTTGACCTTTGGGATGGCCGGAGCCCTCATGTCCTGCTGCCCTTGACCTTTGGGATGGCCGGAGCCCTCATGTCCCGCTGCCCTTGACCTTTGGGATGGCCGGAGCCCTCCTGTCCCACTGCCTTGACCTTTGGGATGGCCGGAGCCCTCATTCCCACTGCCTTGACCTTTGGGATGGCCGGAGCCCTCCTGTCCCACTGCCTTGACCTTTGGGATGGCCGGAGCCGCCCTGGTCAGTCCTGCGGGTCACCATCTGCTCACCAGGGCTGTGCTCCTTTGTGGCTAAGCCACGGTGAGCCCTTTTCTCCCCTGTATTAAATAGAAGGAACGCTAGTCAGGGCGGCAGAGTGATGGATTTGGCAGGTTCTGGCTCAGGTGCAGAGCTGCCGGGTATTAAGCACAATATGCATTTGATCCACGTGTGTGCGAGGGCGTTTCGAGCCCCTAAGGACACCCCGGGGAGGGTTTGGTTACCGGGTGTCTGCAGACACAGAATTAATCTCAGCCCCGGGGGAGCTGCGCTGTGGCTGGGCAGGACCTTCCCTTCCGTTCCCTCTGCCTCTCCAGCACAGCTGATCCAGGGTTTGCCGTGTTTGCAGGAGGAAAGAGCCGCTCACAAGAGACTTGTTTACCTGAAACAGGGAGGAAGGTATGCTTCAGCCACTGCAGCAAAGGAGCAGTACCAAGTTTGAAAGGTAAATATTTCAGAGAATATTGCTTTGTACGTGTCAGTACAGCAAGGGGGAAGTGGAGGGTTGGTTTCACTATCGGCAGAAATAGTTGCTGAAAATGAAAGAACATGAAACAAGTTTGAATGATTGAATGGGGTGTTGCCCTTGGGCTTCATCAGTAAAATTGAAATATAAAAAATTGTATTGGTAAACTAGTGGTTGTGTGTTGTAGCCTATTAGTGTTATTTCTGAAGTATAGCTGGGTTTCTAAAACCTGCTTTATTCTACAGTAGGAGGTCATCTTTACTACCTGTTGTCACAAGTTTTATTGCCACAAAATGCACCCAAGATGGACCCTGAGTCACGAGTTTTCACACTTTTATAGGTTTTTTTTTTGTCCATTTACATATTGGACTTAATTGTCTGATTACAGCTTCATGCCATGAAGTTCCATCCTCTCAAATTGCTCTCCTCAGTTCATTGTTGTTTATGCTTTTTGTTATACTTTTGAAGCTGTAACAGTGTGCTTGCTTTTGTCCAACTAAACTGTGAAGAGAACTTGCCAACACTTTATATGAAGCTTAGAGTTACACACTAATGCAGTACAGAATCTGTAAAATATGAAAGCTGAAACGTAAGGCATCATTCAGAGGATATTTTTTATGTTTATTAAAATGAGCATGAATGTCAGAGGAGCTTACAGATGTGTGGAGACAGGAGCAAGTTGTTGACAAGTAAATGAGAACTCAGGTGTTTCTGCCTGCAGCACATAACATGAAATCAACACCTGTCAAACAGAGTTAGGCTGCAGTTCTGTCTGTGCTGCTGATAGTTCAGTCATCTTTGCTGGGAAAGGACTGAGATGGGATTTATCCTAAGGATACACTGCTGGGAGGTGGTGTGAGTACAGATGTGCAACCTGGCGTGACCACTGAGCACTGAAACCTTTTATAAGACGAGCAAAGTCTTTTCCTGCTTGTACTAGAGCTGTTAAATAGTAACCTGCTGAACAATTGCTTTGCTATAATGATAATTGCCCTGTCCTATTGTATTTTAAGAGAACCGTTTAAGGAAGTGTTTGACCTCAGGTGTTTGTTCTTTGCTGGCTTCTCAGGTTTGCTTCCCACTAGATATTTCTGTCACCTCGTTTGGTGTGGTTGGTGAAATAATTCTGGTGTTTGGAAAGAGGAGAAATGGGGTTTGGGATCATCCTGAAATGAATCTGTTACTGTTGGAGGAAAAATTCACTCCTGCTGTGAGCTACTTGTGCCAACCTCTTTTTTCCCTCACCTTTTTTCTCCCACTTGGAGCTATCTGCAGCTCATTTCAACCAAACACAGATTACTGAGGAGAAATAGTTGTTTTGAAATTGGAATTTTGAAATCTGGCCTAACTGGTCAGCTATGGCTGTAAGGGGCACTCCCAGCTTTTAGTCCTTGTCTTTATGCTCCTGCTGCTTGGGATTAATCCTACGTGGCAGTTTTGTGGCTGTGGACTGAGTTAATATTCTCTGTTGGATCAGCTGTGTCTCAGGGCAGGATTTCTGATGGATCAGGCACCTGAACCATGGCTGTAGGACAAGGGAGGCAGGGATCTTTGTCTGGAGTTGGGAGAGGGGAGGAGAGGGCAGGGTTGCACTTTCTCTAACCTCTGCAACCTCAGAGAGGAGGTAGGAAACTCGTGTTGGGCGGGAATGATTGTGAGGTTTGATTAATTGCACAGCCTGATTCCGGGCCAGGGAGGGGGTGGAACATGCCAAACAAGATTAGCAAGTCAATTCACTTTTAGGTAGGGAGGTGGCAAGCTGAACCAGGACACTGTAGAAAAAATAGAGGTATGACAAAAATGTGTTAGCATAGAGGAGCAGAGCCGGGATCTTTTGGTGGGATGCTCAGTTATGTAAGGAGGGGGTAGTGTTCCTCTGTTCCTGGGGGGAAAGCCTGTCTAGGTGGTGAAGCTTCCAAGCTGCCAGCTTGAACACAGCAGATCCTGTTTGTTGTCACTTACCTGGCTGAGGACAAGCAGCTTGATATCTGCTGTAAGATGGGGCAATGATGACCAGAGGAGAGAGTCTCACACCTTTGCCTGTCCTGTGGCAGCCCCTAGAACTCTCAGGTGAGCACCAGCCGTGGGTTTGGTAGTTGTGCTTTCTTGCTTTGGCTCACCTCCCATTGTTTACCAGGAGAGCTCATCCTGAGTCCTCCCAGCTTTCTCATCAGCAGAGTGGCAGTGGCTTGTGCTGACACTAAACAGGGCTGCCAGGAGGGCTGTGGGGTCAGTGCAGACCCTGGAGTGTCCCCAGCATCCTGCTGGGGTGACTGGGTTTGCGTGTGTGAGTTGTGGTCACACCTTTTGCCTCTTTGTCTACAGCTCCTTTTGCCACCTGCCTGAGCTGCTGCCAGGTAACAGTGCAGCCAGTTCCTGTTGCAGTACCTGGAATACAGGGTGGGGATTTTTATTGTCAAGGGGCTTCAGCCCATGTTGGAACCAACAGGAGGAATTTTGTGAAAGTTCAAACCAAACCACCAGTCTTGCTCTTTGCTGTATGCTGAGGACACGTTTGATCCTGCCTTCTCATTGTGCTGGTGTGGGGAGCTCAAGTGGTGAAAAAACTTGGTTTTTCCTTTTCCAAGGCTTTCTGATGCTGTGGAGCTTTGTGCAGTGCTGATACTGGGTCAGGGAAATGAGGTGGAAGAGGGAGTGCTGGTCAAGCCTTGCAGCATTGTTTAGCAGCACCCACTCTCAAGCTGGAGGAGTCTCTTATTCCAGGCTGGAAACACTGCAGCCATTTTTTGAACAAATTGCAAGCTCATGAATGTTTCTGATGTGCTCAAACAGAGCTTTGTGAGCTGAGGAGTTGCCTGTTTGTAGTCGTTCTGGGACAAAAGCAGAGTGTTTTGATGTAAGCTGGCTTTGGGTCAAGTTCTGAGTGCATCTGTCCTTTGTGTCTCCACTGCTTTGTACCATGCTGAGCTCTCAAAATAAATCATAAATTATAAAAGTCAGAGAAGGCTGCAATGTATATAGTTTTTAAATTCTCCACTGTATTTTTGATGTGAAGTTTAGTGATGTTAATTACTTGCCTCTGAAATGGATAATTGTTGATTTAAATGTTATGATTAGAAAATATCCCAATAACTCGAGCAGACTATTTACTTACCAGCTTCTCTTATTTGAAGATCAGCAGTAAACAAAGGCAGAGTGAAGAATTTGCCACGTCGTGACTGAAGGTAGAAGGAAAAAAAACCAAAACCTGCAAGGAGATCAGCCCATCAGCAGATCATCCACATTTGTGGAATCCAGAGGCTTTGGGGGATCTTTGTTGCACATCCAGAGGAACAAATAACACTGTCACACGTACATCATTGTGTCACCTGCAGTCTGGTGCCAGCTCTGGTGTAGATGGCTCAGCTTCCTCCTGGGATTCGTTTCATCACTTCTTTCTCACGAGATCAGTGGTAAGTCTTGGAGTGTTGGTCATCCTTGCTGTGGACAGTGTGAGTTTGTATCTGTTGCCTTGTATAGAATTTTTGCATTTTCGTTGCTTAGTATATACAGGAAGAACATATAGTCAGTTGTATAATAAATAAATATTGCTGGCATTTAAAAGTGAGATTCTTTGTTTAGGAAACCCAGACAAACCCTTACTAGTCAAGTGTGCTAGAGAATAAAGCCTTTTGTCCTTTTTTGTGCAAGGTATGTATTTGAAAGAATAAATTGCATTTTCAAGATCCTAGGTGGGAGGAGTGCTCAAGATGAGCTTTCTTTTCTTAGCCAGAAGTGTATTTTCTCCCCAATAATTTGATGTATGATAGAGACTTGTACAATTACGGTTTTACTTCTTGCAATTGCACTATTTAAAAAAATAAAAACCAGTAAAGCCCCCTGGCAAAAGCAAACAGAAATCAAGCCCTCCTTGCTTTAGGAAAACTAATCCTGGAAGGTTTATGGCATCACTTCACGTGGTTCCTGAGATAGAATACTGAGTCAGTTGCGTGTGAATAACAAAAAAATAACAAATGAAAGAGCAAGCATTTTCCATCTGAGCTATTTTATGACATTTTCACTAGTTGAGCACCAGGAACAAAGTAATTTTAGTTTTATCCCTTGTGAGGATGTTTCCAGTCATGAGGGTGAATAACTCTGCTCGTGGGATGACTCTTTTTCCTGTGAATATGCCAGAATTATAAATCAAGATTCTGGTTATGTAAAAGTTCATAAGGCAAAAAAGATTGAAAAAAATTAATGAAAAATCAGAGGCTGTAGTAGGCAGTGTGATATCAGATACTTGTATGTATATATGTACTTACATTTACAGATGCTAATTTTAAGCTCAAGGCTAGACACACTTTGGGTACTTTTAAAAGAAGCACAAATCCACAAAATGCTCTCTTTAAACAACTGAAACCACAGATAAGGAATAGAATAGATCAGATTATTATCTTTGTTTAATGCTTGCAGTGATAGTGAAATTAAGATGCTCTTTTAATTCAGCTGAACTGTAGAGAAAGACCCAAAGTTCCCAGTGAGGTGCAAAGGAGAATTCCTTCCCATTCCCAAAGCTGCTCAATTCTGTTCATGTGCTCCAGTGTCAGTCCCTTTGGCCATCTCTGGAAGTGACTGATTTCTGTTGTTACAGGAAGGCAAAAGTAAAATCCTAAAAGCAGTAGGAAAAGAAGGAATTATCCAAGGTGACCATTAAGAGAGCCATCACTAATGTCCTAGCAATACCACAAAACCCAACAAGACAGGGAGGTATGGAATCTAGCAGTGTGTTGAGCTGATATTTAATAATTTTGGGCTAATATTTAATAGCCCCTCAGAGGAGGGTTGCACACCAGGCAGGTCAGCTTTGTGGGCTCAGGGTGCTGCCACTTTGTCCTGCCTGTTCCCATGTGCCACCAGGCTCCCTCCCAAGGCCACATCAGAGCACATGGGAAGCTGCATAACTGGGAGGATGCTGGAGAGCACACAAAAGTTGTCTTCCACTATTCCAAAATTATTAATGACTTGTGTGGTTTTGTGTAACTT
Source organism: Luscinia megarhynchos (assembly GCA_034336665.1). Classification (NCBI taxonomy): domain Eukaryota; kingdom Metazoa; phylum Chordata; class Aves; order Passeriformes; family Muscicapidae; genus Luscinia; species Luscinia megarhynchos. Next base: position 5,126,772 of record JAPFBE010000003.1, read on the forward strand.
GGTGCTAAAAGAAAATCTAAATAAAATAATTTCCAAATTTTTTTTTCTTTTATACCATAGGTATAGAGCTTTCATTTTCTCTCTCACTTTCCTGCTGTATGCCAGCTTCCATCTATCAAGGAAACCTATCAGCATAGTGAAGGTAAGAGAGGGGGTGTCCTTGTTTAAACATCCTTCTGCTCCTGTCTGACAAGGATGTTGTCATTTTCAGTATTTCCTGTTGTGAAAGGCAGGGTTAAACTTTAACCTGAAATGCCTTCAAGATGAAAGACTGATAAAGCTGGCACACAGTGATATTTGCTGGATAAACTTTAGTTGAGACCACACCTAGAATATTGCATGTAAGGGGTTTGGGCTGGAAACAGCTGTGCCTACACTTAATTCATGTGAATTAATCTAACTAGAGATTCTTGAGAGGTTTACATTCTTATGGTTGAAAAAAGTTGCTCATAACTGAGTTGAACATTCCACTGGCATTTACAAGAGTGTTCCAGTACTGTTGAGTATTATGGTCATCATTGTCTGTACCCTTGTGGCTGTTCCCAGTGAAGCTGATGACACAAATTCTCTAATTCTTGGTTTGTTACTTTAATCTTCATAATCAAACACAACCCAAATCCCCCAACGCTGCATTGCATAAAACTGTGGAGTAACAGTGGGCAAAGTACTTGATGGTACTGCAGAATTTCAAAGATTTTCACTGTCAGAAACACCAGTTTACTGTAGAATGTTTTTCCTAACCATGCCATTACTCTTCCATCTAATTATGGCTTTATCCAGCAAATTAAGCAATTAGTAAGGGCCAACAATTTTAGTGATTTTGGTAGGTTTGATATAAGTACATATAAATTTAGAATTGTTAAATTTCTTGCTGTAGGAGAGTTATCAGTCCCCAGTTTGCAAGTAAATTTTCCATTTTCAAATGTCCTTTCTGTTTCAGGGAGAGCTGCATAAGCATTGTGCAAGTCAAGTTGAACTTGACTCTGACAAAGAATATGCTGCCCAGATCCAGCCTGTCAAGAAGCCATTTAATGCCTCTCAGTGTGGATGGGAGCCATTTGGTAAGGCTTGGGCTTTTTGGTTTTGTGTTGTTCTTTCCTAATAATGAGCTGATATTCATAATTAGATTATTTGCTTCTAGCTATTTCTTCCCATGTGGGGGATGTGCATGTAAGGGGTATTTTGTTTTCTATGTCCTCACTGATTTTTCCACAGAAAGTGAAGTTGTGACTTACCTTATGATATTTTGCCACTTAAAGTCACTTAAACAAGTGATATTATTTTACTTGTTATAGCTAAGAGATGGTTTCAGTAGATCAATTTTCAGTCAGAAAATGGGTTTTGTCTTTAGCATGTCCCTTTAGGAAAAAGGGGTGGAGAACAAAATCAATCATTATAATTTTCTGCTTGTTTAATTCGAGCAATCCTTTAAGTGAAATTGCATGGTGCTTATCTAAATTGGAACTTTGCAGAGTCCTTATCTGCCTGAAGGAATATTTTTCTCTACATTTTAATGAAGAAAAAGGTGAGACTTTATTGCAGGAGAGACTTGACAACTTACTGGATAGTTTATGAACCTGGCCTTTCACTTGAATAGAAAAAAAACATTTGCCTACTGTACAATTAAATTTTAATTTAGTCGTATTTGGCTTTAAATGAGACTTTGAATCATTCCTTGACACTTTTATTGCTACCAGAAACATCAGTGAAACAGATTAGTCCATTCTGTCAGTGTGCCAGTCCACCCCAGTCTGTGTAGCCATACATTCTAATTAGTCTTTAATTAGCAGTTTAAAAAAAAAGTCCTGCTCTCTTCAAATAGAATTTAAGATCTGGGCTCTGGGGTTTCGGTGGACAAAATCCAGTGTATTAACTTCTGCTGCAGGGTCTACTGGAAAAATTCAATCTCCCAGGTGAGATTAAACTTAAACCTGGGGCTGTTTCTTGTCCCTTGACCAAGGGAAGATTGAGTTTGTTTGTCTGAAATATTAATTGACATTTTAATGGAGACTTCTCAGCCCAAATGTCCTTTTCCCATGGACATTATTGCCAAGCTGTCCCTTTGGAATGGCACTCTAGACTTGTTCTTTCAGGTGTTTTTCTGGCAAAGCTGGGAGTGACACTGAAGGAAGGAACTTAATATCTGTGACTTCATGCTCAAAGCCAATAGCAATTGTGGCAATTTGTTGAAAATAAATGCACAAATTTCTCTCTATGAGCTCAGGTCCCTTGAGGGTTGACTTAGTTTTTCCCATCAGGGTGGAGCTCCTTTCTCCCTCCATCCTGTCTGCAGTTCCCACTTAGGTGTGATTCTGACTTTTTGCTCTACAGGGCAGAACTGTGGGTTTTTTAAAGCAGAACTTCTCTGTGCTTTGTGGGTAGCTGGAAAATGAAATGCAAAGAGCTTTACCTATTAAAAAATAGAACAGCATATTAAGCTGATTGTTTAAAAGCCTCTATGATGATAGATTTTTCTTTTTTTAGCCATTTTGGCTGTTAGGACCTGATGCTTTTTCAAATCTTACCACTTTTAATCAAGTCTGTTAAATTGGATTTTGGATTTTCTTTTGCCTAAGGCCTTAGAAGAAAAGGGCACCTTGCTGATATCTCATGCTTGTTCTCTTCCAGAATGCTGTTTTAAATAAGGTAGAATTTAGAATGGACCTGCCAATATTTTCCTAATATGTTGGAGGCAGAAGGGGTTTTTTTTGGGTTTTTTTTGTTAAATAAAACTTTGGTAAAATGTTTACTGGAGTCTAAATGTGCCTATTGAAAATTGAATGTCAGTGCACATTCACTGACATTTTTCTTGTTATAAGTAAAAATGCTTTGGAAGTAATTAGTACATTTGAAGTGATAATTTGTTTTGAAAATTCTTCTTAGATAAGAGCAACTACAAACAGCTACTGGGAGCACTGGATTACTCATTTTTGTGTGCATATGCAGTTGGAATGTATTTAAGGTAAACCCCACTCTCTTTGCTGTTTATTTGTGAGGCTGTGTGACTTCTGTGATACTGTGCTTTGCTACTGCAGATTTCTGATGGAGAGTGAGAAATTGATTGCTGAGGGGAAAAAAACCAGCATGATTCTAAGCCCTAGTGGTATCAATCTCTGATACATAGAAAGCTTTTTACTTCACCAATCTTGACTGCCTTGTGCAGGAATATTTTCCAGATTGACGTCTAGCCTGTCTTTTTTTCATCCAAAATGTAAATCAATCAGTCAATCTCCAGTCAGTCTCCAAATTACACTGATATGATTAAAGTGATTGTCCTGGCTTTCTTTAGTCAAAAAATGGGAGCAGACATCTCCTAAAAATAATACCAAACCCATCTTGAAGTGTGCTGTCTTAACTGCTGTTTGCAGATGCTTCTTTTTATTGACTAAAGCCAGAACCTTCATGACTTGAATCCTTAGCAAGGGAGATACTTCAAATGGCTGGAGACACAATTTGGAAAATGACTCTGTAAGTAAATGACTTTGAATGTGCTCCAGATTAGTATCTCCCTGAAAGATGGCTGTGCAGATGTCAGGACTTAGCAATTAATGAACTTGAAATGTTTTATTGGGGCTTTTTTTCCCCCCCGTCAAATGTTAAAAATTGCTCTTTTGCTGCTGCAGCAGCAATCAGCAGTTACCAGTGGAGTTTCTCCTCAACCAGAATTAATCAACACAAAATATTCTTCATTTGTGAAGGCTTTTGGGGGGTGTGATCTCCATTTTTAATTATGGCTTTTCTCTTTATTTCCTCCCCTATTCCAAGTGGACTCATCGGAGAGCGGCTGCCCATCCGGTACTATCTGACAGGGGGGATGCTCGCCAGTGGCCTCTTCACTGCCATGTTTGGATTGGGTTATTTCTATAATGTGCATAATCTCTGGTTTTACATAATGGCCCAGGTAGGCACAGTGTTAATTTACACTCTCAGAGTTCCTCCCATGGTGCTGTTTAGGGTAATGCTGGGGGTTTTGCACTTGCACACAGTGATGGTGGTTGGGTGGGAGGATGTAAATGCTGGAATATCTTCTTGATGACAGGCAGAAGTGATAGAGTGGATACCCCTAGGCTTTATTTTTGAAAAACTGTGAGGTTGTTGTTTTTTTTTTTTTTTTTTAGTGGAAGAAATCTTTGAAAGCAAATTAATATGTTTGTCTGTGTCAAATCAGAGATCAAATCTTTGCAAGCTTAAATGAGGGTGTTTACTTCTGTCGGTCTGCCAAGACCTGAGTGACACATCCTGGCTTTCTCTGCAGGAAAATTCCATTTACTCTGCTAATGATGAGCAGTCTCCCACACTGGTGTGGCTGGGAACAGGCAACTTATGTAACAAAATTCAGTGTGGGAGATTTTTCAGAGCTCTGATCAGGTGTGGCAAGAGTTTTTACTGTTGGCCTGAAATGGAATTTCGGTCAGGAGCAGGGTAGGGTTGGCACTGGGGCCATTTTGGACCAGTCTGCACCTTGCACTGCTGCTTTCTGTGTTGTTGCAGTAACACTCTGGCCTGTGGCACATCTGCATGGCAGTGGCAAGGTGGCATGCAGAGATGCTAACCTGGGCACAGCACTTGTGTAACCTTGTCACCAATAATCTGTCACTGCCCCAGCCCTCTGGGATCAGGTGTTTTCCAGGACAGGAAATGCCTTTTTTAGGGTTGAGCTGTTCTCTGCCCTGTGGGATATGGTCAGTGAGCCCTGTAACTCCAGGGTGGTCTCACACCACCAGCCCCATTGGTTTTTGTTGGGTGGAGTGAGATTTGCTTTTGTTGCCTGTTCAAATGCTCCTTGTACGTGTGAGGTTTTGTATTGTGATATTTGTGTTATGGTGCAATTGTTGGGAGGGAGCTTTTTAGGAGTTGAGATGAGTTAAAGTTCTGAAATAGTTCTTACTTCACCCTGAAGGTACTAAACTAAATTCCTCCTCTGAGTTTATTTACAGATGTCTGTGAAGCATTTTAAAGTTACCCACTCTCCCCTAAAGTTGTCTTTTTTTCTGCTTTATTTGATTGCAAACATGCTTTGCCATATGCTCAAGTTGAGATAAGTGTTATGCTGCTGCTTGAGTGTGGAGAATTCACTTCTCTGTTCAACTCAGAGCAGTGTGATTTTTGGTAAACATGTGACTGAATTACAGTAATCTGTGATTTAAACCATAAACTAATTATAAAGATGTAGGTAGAGGGAATAATCTCTGCAAAACTTTGTAACTTGTTTATTCCTGGGGAAAAAAAATGCTTTCAAAACCCCCCACTAAATTTTTGAATTCAAAGCATTTGTATAGACTTCCTTTTCCCAGTGCAGCACTCAGCAGGAATTGTGTTGGAGCCTGATTTATGACAGGGAGTGTTTATCTATTATTTTTTTATGTACTTTCAGATAGCTAATGGGTTGGTGCAAACCACTGGCTGGCCGAGTGTGGTTACATGTATTGGCAACTGGTTTGGAAAAGGAAGGTAAATAATCCAGAATCCAAAGGTTTGGAAGTACAGATCAGTACATTCTGGGCTGTGATATTAAACTCTATTTAAATATCTTTCTTAGGCTTCTCTAGGGTTTTTTTGGGGAGATGAAACAGCAGTTAGAATTTTGAGAGGAGCTTCCTTTGTTATGCTGCTTAACTTATGTATGGGTTTGGAACTGTCTCCCTCTTGTCAAAACACTGTTCTGTGGTAGCTCTTTTTCAGATGAATTATTTCAGAATTGTATTAGAATAATTCTTGCAAATATAAGCAGTCTAAAACTACTCTTAGTAAAGGCTGTTATTATGCCATTTTAATGTGAAATTTCCTGTTTTCATTTGTGTTTCAAAACAGTTGTCAGGGCATAACTGTAGAAAATACCTTTGTGTAATGTCCTTTTTTCTAACACACTTACATAAACTTGAAAATTTAATTTAGAAGACAAAATATATATGGCAACTGATTTAACCTTTCTTTTATCACCTTCTTTAAATCATCTGCTTGGGCTTTTTTTATCTTAATCCTTCACAGAGATCACTCATGATGTTTATTTTGTCACACCATACAGTAATTTTCCATAAATTCTGCAAGAGCTGCATGCTAAACCCACTGACTCTGGTAATAGTTGATGCATGTAGCATATAATAATGCTACTGTGGTACCATCCTTTGTATATGTAGAGCCTTTTTATTAATCAGTTCCAGAGAAGGATGTACTGAAACTCAGTATTTGATTTTTATATAAACCACCGGATAGTTTAAAAGATGTAGCCTCAAACTAATTTCCCATTAGGAAATGCAGAGAATGGTAACTGTCATATAATATTGAGCAAGACTGGGGAGTCTGAGCAAAATAAATACATTTATTCAGGCTTTGCTTTGTGCAAAAGCAACATCCTTTATTTTTAGGATGCCACACAGTGGGCTGGTGAGTAAGACTGTGGTTTAAATGTCAGTGACCTGGTCTTTGCTTTTTGTTCTGCTGTGATTCCATGAAGCATGAGCAGACCTCTTAGATCTTGTCTTCAGGACATGGAAAAGATTTGGGTTTGTTCAAGTTAGGCTGCTGCAGGTAAAATCCTGCTGAGGGCAAGGCAGTTTTCCCATGACTCAAAAGGGGGAGAAAAAAAAAATCCCTGCTGTCATGACTTCAGTGGGGTTTTTGTGCTTTATCTTAGCTCAGATGGAGCTGATGAGCTGCAGATTTCCAGGCAGGCAGGAGCCTGATGTGTGTTTTAGCCAAATTTGTGCAGGTGTCATCATCTGCCAGAGTCCAGCAAGTCCAGAATGGGATCAGAAAATCCTGAATTTGCTCCCCATGTCCTGTACAGTTTTTCTTCTGTGTGACAAATCTGGCATGTCCTGCAGGCAGGTTATCAGTGCAATGTGTTTGCAGGAGGATTTTTATTCCCAAATGCATCAGACTTGGTGTCCACATGCTGCACAGCATCAGCATGTTTGTTTTAATCAAAGGAACTATCCAGAAATATGCAAGCTCTAGTGATGTTTTTACATGCCAGTAAGTGCAGGATAAATTGTGTCATGCACAGAGTATTTACAACACTTTTATTAGTATTTAGGTGCTTTGAAATTGCCAGATGGAGATTGTATCATAAATAAATGATCAGTTAAATAACCATAAGATGTATTTCACTGACACCAGAGATGCACAGCCATTCTGATACAGTTTTCTCAAGATGTTAATGCTTGTAATGAATGTTTGTGGATTTGTGTGTTTTGTTGTTTTTTTCTTTTTTTTTAATGCAGGAGAGGTTTGATCATGGGAGTCTGGAATTCACACACTTCAGTGGGGAATATCCTGGGATCTTTGATTGCTGCTTACTGGGTGTCCACGTGCTGGGGCCTCTCCTTTGTGGTGCCTGGGGTCGTGGTGGCTGTCATGGGAGTTGTTTGTTTCCTGTTCCTTATTGAACGTGAGTGCTTCCCTGGGACACAGCCATGCAGGGCTCACATTCCTCCAGCTGTGCTTGTACTTACACAGCTTCTTCCCAGAATATTTGGTGGAGAAGAGCCTGGGTGCCTTCAAAAAGCTTATCCTGTCAGAATCACTGAGGTTGGAAAAGCCCTCCGAGGTCATCCAGCCCAGCCTTGTCCCCAGCCCAGAGCTCTGAGTGCCACCTCCAGGTGCCACCTGCAGGGATGGGCACTGCAAACCTCCCTGGGCAGCTCCAATCCCTGAGCTCCCTTTCCATGGGGAAATTCCTGCTGCTGTCACCCTGAGCCTGCCCTGCCCAGCCTGAGGCCGTTCCCTCTCCTCCTGTCCCTGTTCCTGGAGCAGAGCCCGACCCCCCTCCCTGCCCCTCCTGGCAGGGAGTTGTGCAGAGCCACAAGGTCCCCCCGAGCCTCCTTTTCTCCAGGCTGAGCCCCCTCAGCTGTTCCTCATCTGGTTTTGCCCCAGCACCCTCCAGCTCCCCTGGCAGAGAGAATTCAGCATTCAGCCCACTGTGCTGTCATTAGCTCCCTGTGATCATGGTTTGTGGATTGAGCAGAAGGTCCCACCTGGCTGCAGTGCATATTCTGAGCTGCCATCCATCCTCTGTGCTATGAATTACAGCAGGCAGCTGATGGAGCAGGTTTTGACACTTGAAATTAAAGAGCAATGCCCCATCCTGTCCCTATGCAGACTCAGAGGTGCAAATGCTTGTTTTACTGTAACAGTCCTGTCTCAGTAAGTAAATTTTGGCAGATAAAACTAAAATTCTGTAACTAACTGGACTGCCAGAGTAGCACTTTTTATCTATACTACTGTCAGTTTATTGTCTCTATTTGAAAGTGTTTTAAGAGATCTTTCTTAGGCTTGTTTTCATTATCAGCTATGTGTGGTATTTTATTTCAGATCCTAAAGATGTCAGTTGTTCCTGCACACCATCCAGTGTAAGTAAATGCCTTTTCTTTTTTGATTTGTCTCCTAATAGACAAATTTATTAAGATGGTTCTGTGAATCAGATTGTCTGTGTGGCTCTTTGTGCCAGGCTGTTGTAACTGATCTTGTGCTTGAGGCAATGATTGGTCTTGTGTGCTTCACTGCTAAACCAGGAGCTTATAAAGCAAATGAATCAAGAGATGCATTAATGTATTTTAACTAAATCTTTGGAACAGTTGATCTTACAGTAAACCAAGTAAAAACTGTTAATCTCTCCTTTTTGCTTTTTTCTTGAGTTTTCTTACTTTTCTTCAGTCTTCCTGAGCATCTGCATAGGGTATTTTGTGTGCTCAGAATTAAGTATTTCAGAAAGTTGTGTCAGTGGTGGAAAGATTTCCCTGTGAGATGATTCCTTTTCTGCCTTGTGAAGCTGTGAACCCAAGAGGAGGAAGGCAATCCAAATGGAATTGGAGAAAAGTAAAAGGCAAGGAAAAAAGAGGGCATTAGGAAGACCAGCTGTGTTTAACCTCAACAGAATGTTGTTCCTGGCCCAGGTTTGTTCAGGATTGTGCTCACAGGTTGATCTTGCTTCATGTTCCCTGAGACTCTGCTCTGTGTTTGTCTCTACTGCAGCCAAAACCTGGAGCAGTTCTTGCTCCAGGCTCCCAGGAACTCTTGGGCTATCAGGTCTGCCACATTTCCCAGTATTTTTTGGGAATGGTAGAGGGGATTGGCAGAGCAGTCTGTGAGGTTTCCTGTGTCTGAGGGCAGTCAGGGCTGTTGGTGGATGTCCCAGGGGAGTCCCTGGAAATTGTCTGTACATGTGGATTCATGGGAACTCTGCATTTTCTTTGGCAGTCTCACAGGTTGATTGTACAGGATTGATTGCTCTTTTTCTGCTGCCTAATATTTTCAGATCAATGGAGTTTTACATTTTAAATGCTCTTGAATAGGGGCTGAAGGCAACTTCCCTAGTCTGTGTTCTTCTTTACCAGTTAATGATTTTTATCTCTTCATGTGAAGCAGTTCTGATAAAGCTTCTGAATGCTTTTGATGGTCTGTGGAACTCCTATTCTTACTTTATTCCTGTGAGACAAGGTGAGCTCACACTACACTCTGTATTTTTCATTTATTTCTCTTTCATTCCTTAGAAGTAACTTCTGTAAAGTATGAGAGTATTTTAAGTGACTCTCATTGCCTGCTGTTCAGAGTCCCATTTTCCTTGGCTTTTATGTAGTTCAGAGAATCGTTTTTACAGAATAACCAATTAAGCCTTATGGAAATAAATATTTATTTGTTTCAAGTACACTTTAACTGGAAAATATAACTAAAGAGCTCTGCACAGTATGTTGCTCACGTGTCTCAGTGAGCTGCTGTGGAAAATTCTTACATGGAATATCTATTTACCATGATATTTTTAACAAAACTTTGGTATTTTAGGAGCTAATTCCCCCCAGTTGCAGAAGAGGAGAGGGGCATTTGACTCAGTCTTCACTAACACAGCAGCAGGGTCACTGCTCCAGGCTCCCTCTCACTGTGTGGGATGCATTTGACCTTCTGTTTCCCTGGAAACCTTACTCTGCAGAGCAAAAGGCATCACTTCTTCCTTCCCTAATCCCATTTCACATCTGGAAATCTAGGAGGAGTTTATAACTTGCCTTGTGTCTTCTCAAATTGAGATTTGCCTTGACCTGGGGAACTTTATGTTACTGAAACTGCTCACATACTTCAGTCTTGAGTGGTCTGCAAGGATTCTAAACCCTCGTGGAAGGGGCTCACAGCTTCTGTTCCCCACAGAAATTCCTCAATTTCCTTAGCAATTGAGGAAATTAATTAGGTAGGAATTCAAGGTGTCCAGAGGTAGATGTGGTGATGACAGTTTCTGACTGTAAAGAAAAGTGAATGCTAATTGAAGAAAGGTTCATGTAGTAAAATAGAGGGAAAAATTTCATCTGTTGTACAAGGGATAGAATTTGAGCTGTAAAATACTTGCTGTCTTTTTTTTGGGTTTTTTTTTTTTTGGTTCAGTCGTTCCAGTAACAACCTTGTGTGCTTTTGCAAACAGATAGAAATCTTTTTTTTTTTTTTTTTTGAGGCATTAAATGTACACACTTGCTTTTCTCATAAGGCTGTGTCAGGTAATTTTGGCCAGATGTCCTGGGTAGGTGCAGGCAGCTCTGCTGGCTGGTGCTAAAAACTAAATCTCATTGTGGAAGAATGAGGCCAGTTAAATTTAAGCACCACTGAAATAAATGCTCAGCAGGAGGGGAGGACTTAGGGTTTATATTAAGATTCAGAGATTGCAGTCCTCTCTGTGTGATGTCACTGTCTTGGATGAATTTGGTGTACTGTTTATTTGCAGCATGGTCGTGAGCCCAATATTTCCACAGAGTTTGTAGTGGTGAGTAATCTGATTTCATTGAGTTGTCCAAAACCACAGATGGAGAGTCAGGCACAGAGCCTTGAGTGTGTGGTTCTTTCTCTTTATTCTCTGGTTTCCTGGGCTCTGCTTCATTTGCCTGGATTCATCTTGGCTCTGATTTACCCATCTGAAATTTGTTTCCAAATAAATTCTTGAGGACAATAAAGTGCTTTTAAATGCTGGCATTGGAGGCTTAATCTTGACTTTCTGAAGGGCTGTACCTATGACAAATGTAAGTGAGCAGTCAGTGGGCTTTATTCAAGAGTTCCTGCACTTCCTTTATGAAAGTTTAAGAGATTTAACTTTTTTTTTCCTCTTTGGGGAAATGTGATTCATAACTGGTTTTATTACTTCTCATCTTTTCTCCCTGTGTCTTTTTTTCCTCATAGTTACATCACCTTCATACAAACCTGCCTTTGTACTTTAGGAACTTCCTTTGTCTCAACATTGCATTCTCAGGAAACTTCCCTCCCTTAAACTCCTGTTGCAAAGTGCTTGTGCATTTAAAAATTACCAGGCTGCAATTTTTATCTGCTGAAAAGGAGTAAAAAGTCCAAATATTAAATGTGCAGCCTCTCAGTCTAGTACTTTTCCCTAGACATTTTCTCCTTACCACAGTAAATCTTATTTTTTGACAGTCAATGAAAAAGTCATTCATTTTTCCTCTGCTGAGCTGCTGATTAAAAATGTAGATGACTTGTCTCTAGGTGATGGATTTTCTTCCCCGTGGATTCTTGTAAATCACATTTTTTACAAAAGCCAGATTTTCTGTAAGAAAAAACATCAAAATCTGTTTTATCAGACCCTGGGGGCTCGAGTGTTGTTGGTGTATTTGGAGGAATTCATGTCTAAGACTACTTGTGCCTCAGCTCAGTACTGAGCTGCAGAAATACCACAGTTTATCCTTAAAAGTATTTTTTCTTTTCAGAAGGATTTGACTGATGAAGGGCAATTTATCTAAAAAATGCTGAAGTACATACTCCTAATTTTTTGGGGGGGTAGAATTACCCAGTGATTGATTTTGAGCTGGATTGTTCAGTGAGGATTTACATTCCTTTTTTTATTTGTGGTGGTGAGCTTGAGGAGGGGTTATTTGGGGCAGAGTTTGTGGGGGTTTCTATTGTTCTATTTTTTGTTGGTTTTTTTTCAATGTGCTCCTTTTGGACTTAGCAATAGGTTGTCCATACCTGACTGCAAACCTTCTTTAGAGCTGTTTTTTTTAATTCAGAAGACAAATCTGAATGTCTCTGGTAAATCATTTTAGACTAAAGATCTCAGAATGGTGTTTTCCAGTGAATGCAGTTTGGTGTGAATTGATACAGGAATGTACTTGTTAATAAATAAGGATAAAAAACATGTCTATCTGGTGCCTAAAATGTAGCTTTTTGTCTCATTTTTTCTTCTGGAACTTGCTGGAGTGCTCAGACTCCTCATCAATATTCCTCCTGTCCAGAAAAATACAGTACATTTTGGGCTAAAAGAATATAGTGTTATAGAGTATAAGCTAAAGGGATGAACTTCTCTCTTAAATGGATTAGGAAAGTGAAAAATCAAGGTTTTCATGAAACAAATCAACTTCTGTTGATTCTGGAATCATCTGCTTAGGAGCAAAACCTTAGTTTGCAATGTCAGTACGTTCAGTAGAGGAAAAAGCAGCTAAAGATGTTGAGAGGGGCATGACTGTGCTCTGAATTCAACTTCTGTATAAAACCAGTGTGAAATCAACCTTCAGATCAATTTGTGAGTGCATTTTATGTCCATTGTCATAGATCTGTGAAAATCTCAAAACATGCATCATCAAATTAAAGATGCTCCAGTTGAGGTTATGTTTATGTTACAGTGCACAAAAACTTGTTCCAGAGAGATGGTTAACACTAATGTAATCCTTACAAAAAAGAAAAAAAAAGGAGCAAAAATATCGTTTGTTTTCTTTTTTTAGAGTTCTAAAACCTTCCTGAACGGTGCCTCTCGGTGCAGAATCCAGATGCCAACTTTAAATGCTAAGGAAAATGGCAAACCTCAGGTAAAATACAAAATATTGCTGTAAAATAGCAGTAAAATAGCACAGAAGACTTCTTAAGGCTCACATGAAACATTTACTGTTTGTAAAGATTGCTCCTGTTTTTATGGTGCTGAAATCTGCTCCCATCTTCACACACAAATGTAACTTCAGATGAGGGAGCTGAGCATTACCTGCCATAAATAATGCAAACTGAGCTGTATGAAATGGCAGGGCTTGTTCAATTGATTTTTTTTTTTGTGATCTTGACACAATTCCATCAAAAACTAATGCACTGCAAAATACTTTGAAGACAGCCCACTTGAAATATTTAAATTATGCATATTGTGTCCTGTCCTTGCAGTCTCACTTCTCACCCTTTTCCATTCAAAAGCTGTCTGTACTTCCAAGATTATATGTGGAAATGGAGAGTTCTAAATATACACAATTATTCCAAAAGTCTTGCTTTAAAACTCATAACCATAAGGGCTGCTATTTTTCACTGGAAAATGAATTCTGGACTTGCCCATTTTGTGGGCAAAAAAACCCAACATTTTATCTTGTGATGGACATGAACTGAAAATTTCCATTTTAAATTTTGTGTTTGTATTCAGGACACTTGGCATGCTGTATCCTGAGAGGATAACTTTTTTCTTTAAAATTCTTTCAGCCTTTTCCAGGAAAATGGGAACTTCCTGTTCTCTTTATCCTTTGCCCATAGAATGATAATGAGCATTTACAGGGTGGAATAATCAGTTTGGTAAAAAAGTTTTGAAATTTTTGTAGGGAAATACTTCAATGCAGCTTAAACTCCCTCTGCACTGAGTTTATTACTTTTGTTTTGAGCTGCCCAACAAGAGTCTCCAACCCAGAAACCATTTGTCAGTTATTTCATAGCCAGCTAGAAGGTAAGGGGAAATGTGAGAGTATCAGCAGGTGCCCTTAGACAAGATGGAGTTTATGGAATAAATTCTTTTTAATTTATGGAGGAAAGGGTGGTGAAGCAGTGGAACAAGTGACTGTGGCTGTCCCATCCCTGGAAGTGTTCAAGGCCAGGCTGGACAGGGTTTGGAGCAACATGGGATAGGGGAAGGGGGTTGGAATTGGATGATCTTCAAGTCCTTTCCAACCCCAACCAATCTGTGATTCTAAATCATGATGACAAAGCTAAAAAACCATGTAAATCAGTAAAAGAGAGGTTTCCTTTTTAACTCTGCTGGTGCCTCTGCTGTTGCTACCCTGTGAAGGCTCTGCCTAGCAAAGGGTGAGGGAAATTTGCCCCTCTCCCACTGCCTGGTGTCCCTTGGGAGCAGGACAGAGTGGCAGCACTGACAATGAACCTGGGGAATTGCTGGCACTCCTGGGAATATCCTCCCTTCTCTCTCCACCCTGCCAGCTGGGGTATGTTTGTTATACAGAGCCTTTAAAAGATTTTAAAAGAAACTAATAAAATCATTAGAACCCTTTCTTTGTCGTGCTTTGGGGCTTCCTGATTCTCTGCCAGTGACAGAAGAACATCTTTTCCCTGCCAGAGCCAAGCTGAACACCTTCCCCTTTTTACAGGGCTTGTGTTGCAGTTGTTTGGAGCTGATTTTCACAGGCAGCTTTTGAGCCTCTACAAACAGATGGTTTTGCATTTATGGGTTGGTCTCCAAGCACACTGGAATGGCAGCTTTTGCTGGGTTTTCATTGACCTCTGCAATTGCTGTAAAAAGGAAGCAAATACTCAGGATCTGCAGTGATTGAAAGCAGAATGTGGTTTTGGCTGTGTGACCTGAATACCTCTGTGCTCATTGCTGCTCTTGTTAGATTGGCCTCTTAAAAATGACACAAAATTGTGGGATAATGAATCCTTCCCCAGAGATCAAGAGTGTGCCATGTGCCTAATCATGCTCTGAGACAAGCTGGCAGGGCTGTACAACATCACCTCTGCCAAGCACAAACTGCTGGGTTCGTTTTTCCTTTAACTATGTGCAGCATAAAAACCCCCAAATCATCAAAAAAGTTTCCAGCATGAGTTTAAATAAGTTACTTGGACTTTGGTCACCTCTACTGCAGTGTTTACCCACTCTTCTAGAGCAGATTTAGAGCTGCTTGTCAGAGAATTGAGCAGTGTTGCCTCAGACAGTCCTGGCTGAGTTTGCTGTGCTGATTGTGCACGAGATACTCAGACACCATTAGAATCCAGTGAGGAGCTCCACTGCTTAAACCCTTCTTTTTGCTCTCTTTTTTTTCCTCTCTCTATCATTTGAAAAAATTAATAACTTGTGGTTTGAATTGGTACTGTTTAAAATAGTTTAAGTTTTGAAGTTGTTCCAGTGATTCAGAAGATAAATATTTTTTATGGTGATGGAGTGACTCTTGGGCCCATGGCATAGGTTTGCAGTGCCATGTCAAAGGTCCCTAGATACTTTTTATGTCTCCTGGTTAATCACTGGACTTCTGTAAATCCTGCATGCCATCTAACAATCACATCTAGAATTTTGGGTGCTGCATGGCAGCTTCTGAAGCTGTGCTGAGTGTCTGGGCTCAGGTGGCCAGATGGTTCCCTGGTGCCAACTCCTAAATGATGTTTTTTAAAAGCAGAATTCATTTAGAATCACTGAGTGTAAAATAGCAGAATTGAATTTTTCCAGCACTTACTTTTTTTCCTTCCCCCATGAGCTTAGCAAATATTAGTCAAAGTTTTCATCTTTGCAATAAGCAGTGGAAATGGAACAGCCTGCTGTTACATCCTTTCTAGCCCACAGTCAAATATATATTTGAGGCTTAATTCTTCCCTGAGGCTTTGTTCAGATGCTGAAGAATTAGGAGACAGTGTGTAGAATACATAACTAGGAAAAGTCCACAGCTTGGTAAAGCCTCTCAGCAGGCAGGTGAAAGTGAGGATAGCTACATCCCATCCTTTTTCCAAAGTTGGAAAGTAAGTACTGAGGTCTATTTATACCTGGGGTTTTTTTTTTTTCTGTGTACATCTGTAGGATTTAAATTTCTAGTTCTATTCTGAGAGTTCACTTCTGTCTGGTAGAGGATTAAAAATAACATAAACCCTGCTGGCTACACTGGGATGGCTTGTTCTTGTGGAGTGGTAACTTACTGCACAAGTATTCTTAGCAACCAGTGGAATTCTTGGAATAAAAGCCTTCCCAGTACTAGAAAAGAACTCAGAATTCACAACTTAGGCAATGCTGGTGAACTCCAGGCTTTTATAATTTGGGGATTGCAATGCTCAAATGTAACAGATTTGAAAAAAAACAAATGATTGCTTAACATAGTACTCACTGTCCATAATTCATGTGGAAAGGATGAGCTGTACTTAGATCAGTCAGTAAGATGATGTTACAGAGTCTGAAAAATGGGCTTAATATTTGTAAAGAAAGAAAGATAATACATGAAGAAAGAAGATAATACATGATTTTATACAGAAATCCTTGTAGACATTTCTTGTACACAATGTTGTAGGAAACTGTTTTATTCCATTGAATGTGTTCTTAATATGAGGGGGGTTGCAACTTAAAATTTTTCTTCAATAGAACAGAAACTTGGTTCTATTATGGACTGTATGCACTCAGAAACAACCAGACACCACCTGATATTCTGAATATAGTCTCTGCTCTCTCTGTATACTCTGGATATCCACACTAAGACATTTTTAAAAGCTTTAATTTTTTTATGATAAAATAGGTACTTGTTTTTAAAAATTACTCTGGAACTGTTGATTTCTTGACACATACTTTGTTTCTTTGTTGTTTTTTCTCTCTCTGTTGCTGGGGGATGTTGCAGGATCCAGAGGTGCAGCATTTGCTCCCTGACAGTGAGAGCTGCAGCGTGTCCCTGAGCTCCAGCACTGTGGCCACTGGGGAAGGAAGGCATGGGACATCAGCCATCAGCTTCCTGGGGGCCCTGAGGATACCTGTGAGTGCCTGTGCTGCTCCTCTCAGGAATTAAGTTTTACCTCAGAATTCATATTTCTATAAAGTTCTAGGTGGAGCAGTACTGGATATTAACTTTGCATCACAGTCTTGAAATGCAGGGGACTTTGGCCTTGATTTATTTGGAGGAAAGGAGGCTGGGAGGGAAATTCATTGCTCCCTGCAGCTTCCTTGAGGAGGGAAGGTGGGGAGAGAGCTGCTGATCTCTCTCTGATAATGTTCAGGAGGCATTTGGATAACGACTTTATCAGTGTGTTTCAGCTTGTGCCAGCCCTGAAGGGCTCTGGCAGTTGGGCAGAGTGGTTGCTGTAGGTCTCTTCTGACTGAAATAGTTTATTTTGTCCTAAAGTCTGTTCTGAAAGTGAACCAAATGACATGTGGTTGTTATGGGTGGGATAGCACACTGAGTCCATAAGCACATCTGTGTGTCAGAACTTCCTTCTATTGCTCCTCTTTTTGCACTCTTCAGCATTGTTTTAAAAAGATTTGATTTTAAAATCTCTTGTCTGAGAGGTTTCAGGCAGCCCAAACATTTGGAGTGCTGGTAAAGGAGAAGTTTCCTCGAGGTCAGAACCTCATTTTTGATTGTCCTCTCAACCTGAAGCTTGCATGCAGAAGTAGGATCATTTGTGGATTGATTTGGACCACGTGTAGAATATTGTAAAAAAATTTGTACCCAACTGCTGTATTCCTGCATCTTCTCATCGTGTACAGTCTGGTCCTCAACCATTTTTCCTGTGGCAAAGTGGAAGTAGTGGGTGGAAAATCATTGCTGCTGCCACCTGGAATCTCTGAAAGCCTGTGGTGTTTGTCCTGCCTGTTGTTGGGAGGGGTCACAGCTGCATGTGGAGTGTGTGTTCTGTTCCTCAGGATAACTGCAGCCCTCCATATCAGGAATTTAAGAAATCTGGTTTCAGACAAGAAGCTATCAGATGGTGAAGGGAACGAAGATGGGTTAATTTGGCAGTTCAGATGCAGCTCTGTGCAGTAAATGCACTTCTATGAGCTCAGCAGGAAAGAGGATGGAGCAAATTAGAGTTTTAAACAGGTCGTTGCTCAGTCTGTGATGTGCTCTTAACACATTCTGATCTGAGCTGTGTCAGACTGGTTTACTGGCTTTTTACAGAGCTGAACAATAAGGGAGAAATCTTGAACCCATCTGAAGGAAGGAGATAAAGAGCACAAAAAGGTACCAGTTTCTCTGGAACACACTCCAAACCTGCTATAATGCTGTATAACAGTTTTATTTAAGGGAAACAAGTGGTGCAGGTGTCCCAAACAGTATGAAATCCTTCACATTCATTTCTGTGTTCTCTGCTCAGGTTATTCAGTACCATTTTAGTGTTGTCTATTCAGGCAGTTCAGTACAATTGGAAGGAAACATGTAAGTAAAATACCACAGTCTGCTCAGAGTGCAAGCTTTGTGCTCTCAGGGGAAGAATGCCTCTTGGGAGTTCATGAGAGAAAAAAAAAAAGCCTAAATGCTTCCTAGAAACCATTTTCATAATGGTCTGTGAAAGCAAATAGCTCTGCCAATATCCTAACTCCCTGCTTTCATTATCCTCTCAGGGAGTTGTGGAGTTCTCCCTTTGTCTCCTGTTTGCAAAGCTGGTGAGCTACACTTTCCTCTTCTGGCTTCCCCTCTACATCACAAATGTAGGTGAGTATTACAGGAAAGGGGGGCAGAATTATGGCTACAAAGTCTCTGCAAATACAAGCTTGGAATAAATAAGAAAATAAACATTACTGCTTCTGAAAGAGGCTTTCTCTGCTGCAGTAGCAGGGGAGTTGTAACTCACCAAGCAGGTTTATGAATTCAGTGTTATGGGAGGGCATTTTCAAATCAAGCAGAAGTGTCTGGCTTATCTTCAGTAATTCCAGGCATAAATCCTGTGTCTTTAGCTCTTGCAAACAAATCAAAAAGTTTTCCTTTCTATCAATATTTTGCATGATTGAAGTGTCCTATTAAAACACACACAAAATAGTATAAATTAATTTCATTATCTGTTCAGTACTGATGTTTTGATTATTTTTTTTTTACTACTTTTAGAATGCAAAATGGACCAGCTTTTTTAGCAAGGTCTGTTGCAATAGGAGAAGGGTGATGATTTTAGAATAAAAGAGGGTAGATTTAGACTAGACACAAAGAAAAAATGTTTTGCAGTGAGGATGGTGAAAGGCTGCAACAGACTGCCCACACAACCTGTGGATGTCCCAT
This sequence comes from Luscinia megarhynchos, assembly GCA_034336665.1. Taxonomy (NCBI): domain Eukaryota; kingdom Metazoa; phylum Chordata; class Aves; order Passeriformes; family Muscicapidae; genus Luscinia; species Luscinia megarhynchos. The sequence goes on from JAPFBE010000003.1 coordinate 5,145,683, forward strand.
CCCTGGAAACATTCAAGCTCAGGCTGGATGGAGCTCTGAGTAACCTGATCTAATTGAAAATGTCCCTGCTCATGGTGAGAGGTTGGACTGGATGGCCTTTAAAGCTCCCTTCCAACCCAGACCATTCTGTAATTCTGTGATTATAGAAGTGGTAAAATGTCTCCAAGTGAGAGTAATTAATTCAAAAGTCTGTATTGCTGAATACCTTCTTCTGTTCTTATTTCTTTTACACATCACCTTATTGTGGTTTATTCTGAAGAAAGAGTTCTGCTGTAAGATGTCTCTGCCCTGGCATTACAAGACTGCTGAGATTTCCATGTTTTGTAGTCCAGAAATGAAAAAAAATTGTTTTTTTCTCTCACCAGAGCATCTTGATGCCAAGAGAGCTGGGGACCTTTCTACACTGTTTGATGTGGGTGGGATCTTTGGTGAGTTTTAATGTTATTTCACTCTTGATCACAGCAGTTCAGGAATGGCTCTGCTGTTCACAGCTTACATCTTTTATAGTTCAAATGCATTTTTTTTCTACTGAGCAGTAAAGGTACTGAGCTGAGAGTTGTGTTGAAAAGTGAAAATCTAGTAAAATAACTTCACAGCCAGTGATACTGTCCAGTACAGACTGGAATAGTCAAATCATGGAATCTTTTATCTCTGTCAGCTCTGGCCTATAAGTCTTGGTCACTACCCATCAAAATATTTCCTTTTGTCACTCTAACTTAAGAGAACTGTCCCTGTTTGTTCAGTGGTGTGGATTTCATGGGCACAAAGGTTAATGGCCACAGGTCTTTTGGTTTGTTTTTTTCTTGGTGCCTTATAAAACTGTATGTGATAAAATTGGGAGATCATAATAATAATAATAATAATAAGGACTAGGCTATTCTTTTATCATTTTCAGGGTGACCACTGAATAAATTTTCATTTCATTTTGAATGCATGCCAGCAGAGTTTTCTATTGCATGTGAGGAATTAAGTGAGTGGGTACCAGAACTCCAGCAGTAGGGCCATGTGGCACCTGCTAAAAGGCTTTTTACCTTGGATATTGGGATAAATAATGAGGAGGAAGAAATGTCTGCTTCTGTTGTCTTCAGGTCAAAACAGGCTGGGTTAACGAGGATGTTGCTGTGTGAATTGTGTAACTAAGCAGTGAAAGCTTTTGGGTTCTGTTTCACTAAATTAAACTGATGTCTTTTGTGCAAAACTCGCACTGAATGTTTTCCTCACACCTGTGTGTTGTTTCAGGTGGGATTTTGGCAGGTCTCATTTCAGACAGGCTGGAGAAGAGAGCATCAACCTGCGGAATGATGTTGCTGCTGGCAGCACCCACAGTAAGAGCCTGCCCCTCTCTCAGCCTTGGCTGAGGCTGTGACACCATTCCCTGGACAGCTCTGCAGGCAGCATCTCCCAGCCTGGATGTAAAGAGTCCAGGCCAGATTAAAAACTGGCTTGAAAAGTTGAGCAAGTATGGATATTGGGGTAAACAAGCTGACAAGCTTGTTTACTAGACAAGCAAACAAGCCTAATGTATTTTTTTGCTACAGAATATATGGGAAGTTTCACTCTTTGTAAAACTTGATGTTCAGTTGTTAGCCAGAATTTTAGCTGCTCAAAGGCTAAAATTCTGAGCTGTAACTGTTGGAAAAGCAGCAGATGGACATGAGAGAGACATTTTTATTTGATTTTTTTCATGAGTTGTATTCTGTGCTGTGTTGAAGCTGCAGTTGGAGAGTTTAAATTGAGTGGTCTCATAACACACCATTTCCTTCTGAAAGGACATAGAGGAGTGGGATTCTATCCCTTATCTCCCTTCTGTGTCCAATCAAACAAGCATTCTAAAAGGTTTTAGTAAAACCTGGAACTTTCATGTAATACCCACAGATATCTTGTAGGTAACATGGGGCAAATGGGGAACCCCAGATTAGTCCATATGTTGATCTTCTGAGTGCTTATTTATTCTCTTTACAGCTGTACATGTTCTCTGCAGTCAGTAAAATGGGCCTTGAGGCTACTGTAGGTGAGTATTTTTTAATTATTCTGCCTAACTTTGCATTTATGAGCTTCTCTTTTCTTTTTTTTCTTTTCTTTGTTTTCTATTTTATCTTTTCCTTAGAGGAGGAAGTATGGAATCATATTCCTTAGCTTTGGTCTTGCAGGCATTTTACAGGTTGAAGTGGGAAGGTAGGAAATGAGTAAGGGGTGGCAAGAGAACAGGTTTAGTTAATATCACCAGTCTTTCTGGAGCTTGTTGTGTCAGTACAGGCTTTTTTATATCCCTTGTGCCAAATGTCAGAGATGTTTAAATATTGCCTGTAGTACTTCTGACAGCAGCATTAACATTATGCTTATCAAACCAGAAATGAAAACAATGCTGTGGTGTCTCACCCATCTAAAAGCCTTGTTCACTTTTAGGGTTCTCTGGTACTGTACAAGAAGAGAAGGGACATGTGGGTGTATCTTGTGAGCAGCCCCTGCCCTCATGGGTAGTTTGGTTAAATATTCCCCTTTCTGTGACCTGCCAGGATCAGTAAAGACCCTGGGAAGTGCTTTTTGTCTCAGCCCCACCTTCTGGTATGTTTGAGCATTCACATCATGGAGTAAGCATTGAAAAGAGAGGAATGGATGTTTATTTTCTTCCTTTCTCAATTCTGTATTGGGTCAGGGGAGGCAAGGGAAGATTAAACCACTTGGGAACATAGGCTGTGATGTCTCCTGTTAGGTGAACAGTTTTTCATGCAACTCACATTTTCTTTTTTTTTTTAACTTGGAACAGTGATGCTGCTTATCAGTGGTGCCCTGGTGAATGGCCCTTATGCCCTGATCACCACTGCTGTCTCTGCTGACTTGGTGAGTGTGGCTTCCCCTGTGGCATTTGGCTCCAGAGAGCCCTTTGGCTTCTGCAGGGCCACCAGGGAAGGGGCTGCATTGTCCCAAAGCAAAGGAGTAAGGAGATGGAAAAGCAGTGCTGAACTCAGCCACTGAGATTTGTTTTAGGGATTGTGTTTTAGTATGAATGAGTGCCATGCTTGTGAGAGGCTTCTAAATTATTCTTGACCACTCACAAGACTGTAGGTGACAGCCCAGATGGAATCTGAAGGTTGCATGCAAAGCCAGGCCCCTGTACAGGTGCATTGTCCTCTTTTATTTTTTGCATTTTTAAATGGTTGGAGGAACTGTACCTGTGAGAGACATGAGCTGGTGATATAATTCCCATCAGAAAACTCTTATCTGGCACAGACCTTTACAGAAGTAAATGTATTTGAAAATAAAGTGTCCAGCTGCCAGCACTTCCAGCAGGATCAGTCACAAATGCCATGTGAAAACATGAACATTGCTCAGTAGGGAGACTTTGGAAGTTTGTTTGTAATGTGTTGGTTCTTTAGAGCACCAAGCAAGAGGCAAAAGTCCTCATTGCCTTAAATGCAGGAATGCTTTAAATGCAAGAAAAGGAGCAGGGCAGAAAGGTGCTTGGGGCATCTCCAGCACACAGATCCCATGTGGAGGGGTGGGAGGTGGATGGTGCTGTCAGGGCTTTCTCAGAGCTCAGGGTGGGTCTGATCCATCTGTGTCCCTGCAGGGAACCCACAAAAGCCTGAAGGGGAATGCCAGAGCCTTGTCCACAGTGACGGCCATCATCGACGGGACAGGCTCTGTGGGTAAGCCAAGGCCCCCTGCCCAGCTGCTGCAGCTTCAGACAGAGCATGCTGGGGAAACTGGGCTCTCCTGGTCACATTTTACCAGGGGCTCAGAGCAGTTTGGCAAATGGGGACTAGCACAAGCTCCACCTGAAACCTCCAGAGGTACCACACCTGAGGCTGGGGGAGGAAGGGGGGATCACAGCAAAAGGAGATGGCACTGGGCTGTCCTGGGATCAGGGGTATTTCATTTATGCCCTCCATGTGGAAGGGAAACCAGTAAAATTCAGCTCAGTACTGGATGGGCATTTTGCTGAGCCAAAGGCAGATGTTTGTCACACATTTCAGTCTTCCAGCTTCCCATCTGTACCAGTAGTGTTTTGCACTTCTGGGATTTCTTAATACATCAGGTAATACTGAGTTAACTAGGTGGAAAAACGGATACTCTAATTCAGAATAACTACATTTCAGTACAGTAAATCTTACATTGCACAGTTCTGGCAGTATGCAATACAAAATACCCAAAGTGTAATTCCAGTATTATATTTTAGGTGCAGCTTTGGGGCCTCTCCTGGCTGGCCTTATTTCCCCTTCAGGCTGGAACAACGTGTTTTACATGCTCATGGTGGCAGATGCATGTGCCTTGCTAGTAAGTCTAAAAATTTACATGATGTGTATTTCCTCTGTGCTAAGCTGTCCCAAAATGCAAATTGTCCTTTTGCCATTTCAATATTCTGTGTTGTATTGGACTTCCAGTGGTGTGGGAGATTTTCAGTCTAACAGCAAATTTGCTTGTTTAGAAATTCTCATCTAATTTTAATCAAAAGTGCAGATCAGTTCTGATGCACTTCAGTTCCTGAACAGATACTCAGCTGTTAATTGCTGGCTGAGCAGCTTAGAGCAGGCATAATTGCAAGTAAACATTTTTAGACCTAGAATTTGCCTGACATTTCACTCACAGAAGAATCACTTCTGTTTTCTTAAAAGCCAGTTTATCAAAGCCATAAAAAAAGTTTTCCTGCATTGCTGTATCACCAAAATCACCCTGATAATGAAGCTGTTGAAAGTTAATACATCACATTTTCCAGATGGGCTCTGAAACAGCTGTACCAAGTTAGATGAAGAGCTGGCAATCCTGGCTTTTGACAGGAGCCAGGAGCAGATATTTGGGGAAAAATGAGCACACAGGTGGTGGTTTGGTCCAAAACCCTGAGCTCTGGGCTCCTGCAGAGGAGCTGAGAGTGTCAGACCGTTCTCATCCTGACACAAGAAAATCAGAAAGCCTTTGAGCTACAACAATTTTTTTTTCTAAATTCAACTTTAAAAGTAATTTTCTAATTTAACTTTAAAGGTAATCTTTTCATGTTTAGCAGTAACTCTCTGGAAATTAAATAAATTAGGTAAGTTAATAGCTGAAGTGTGTTGCCAGTGTTCAGCAGCTTTATCCACAGCAGCAAGTCTTGGTTTGTGCTGGTTTCAGTATTTGATATTTCATGCTGCAGAGTGAGGCTTGGGAGGTTAGAATATTTTTCCTAGGTAAAGTTCTTGTTGTTTTTCTCTTACAGTTACTGATTAAAATGAAAAAAATGCCACATTTCTTAGCAGAATCGAATTAAAATGCCTTTGCAAAGCTCTGGTTTTGAGAGGTTTGACTCTGCAGTTGTAATAAATCCTTTTTTGCATAACTGTTCTGCTTTTCCTGGTAGTTGCAGTGCAGCATATGGATATCTATGTTCAAATGTCATTTCTCCAAGAAATAATAACATTGGAGGGGGCTTTAGCCTCTTATGTGGTATTCAGTTCTGTCATGCTTGGCCACTTCTGTAGCTCTGAAAATGTTTAACCTCTTAAAATATTCATACTTACAACAGTGATCAAATTTATATTTGTAATAGTGAGATTCTGAGGATAACATAACCTGAAACAGTGAGGAAACCCTGAAAGCTCCAATTCTGTCTTTAAATGTACATGAGAACCATCAAATTGCATTTGTAAAATCACTTTCCTGCTATCTCAATAATCCTTTTAAAGTGCTCCTGAAAGCCCTGATGCTGCACAGACAAGACAACGTGACTGTCTGTGCTCACCTTGACTAAATGTGTGATTAAAGCTTTTCACACACAGAGCTGTTTTTGCAAATAGCAGCTAAAATACTTCCATGCTCCAGAATTTCTTTCTGACAATGTGTTCTCGAAGCCTCGGGGTCCCTCTGCTGGTTTCTTTACACATTTGCTGGTGAAGTAACCAGAAAACCATTGTGGCTTTTATGAAGAAATTGACCTCTCTGATGGAAAAAGGAAATTATTTTTCTCTTGCTTGCTTATTGTGAAAGCTTCCTCTTCCAAACATTACTGAGCATCTGTAAATCTTTATTTTTTTAAACTGAGTTCAGCATTGCAGGGTAATGTTTCAAATGAGAAACTCTCCAAGTAACAATAAATAATTTTCCTTCTTTTTTGTCTGCATGCCACTAAAGGAGATTTTGTGATTGTTTTTGCAGCTCTTACTCCGTCTCATCCAGAAGGAACTTCAGTGTCATGCAGATCACACCCTGTAAGTGTTTTGTATGGCTGCTGCTCTCTAAAAACACTTTGAGAGCACATTTCTAAGCCTTCCCTATGTTTATGACTATAAATGATGGTTAAGATTGGAAAAGACTTCCAAGATCAATTCCAACCTTTGTCCCATAATACCTGAATGTAGACTGGGCATGTTAAGTTTTGTGTGTATCCATTTCTGTCAGGTTTAATTCTGCTTGAAAAGAGTAATCTCAATTTCATGTTTCCTAGCCATGGACAGTCAAGTCATGGACTGTGACCTCTGTCAGAGTCTCTTGTTTGTGGGGGTTTTTATCCCAAATATTTAATCCTCCATGGGTTTCATTGTGCAGGTGGAGAATTGCCTGTTTAATAATAATTTAAAATGTAACTTTTTCCAAAAGCTTTACCTTAAAGAAAAGGATGATTCTGAATTTACAGTATTTTGAATTGAGAAAAAAAAATCCATTGAATCAAGACACAAAATCTAAATTGAACTCCTTGATTGTAGAATTTTGGAGAAGTAAGGTGGAGAGAATAGAAAAATGCACAACAGGGGCAGAATCCTGCCTTCTGCTGTCTGTTCTGCCTCCCAACTCAGCTTTTCCTGCCTGGTTGCTTTTGTTCCCCAGGTTCAAAGAGCACTGAGCTACGAGACCAGAGCTGGGATAGGGAGTGTGCCCATGGATGGAGCTCTTCCCTGAAAACCAAACACCTTGTTCTGTATTTAAAGAGTCTCAGTGTGGTGAAGAGCCTTGCAGGATTGCTGGAAGCAGCTGGTAAATCCCTGAAGCTGTGATTTTTGCACATGATTAAGTACCTCAGGATGGCAAACTGTTCACCAGATGAAGAGATGGGGACTTGGGGAAGGTTTCAGCAGCACGCCTCGACTGAGCCAAAGAGAAATACCAAGTGCCTTTTTTATTTCTTTTGATAGGATGTTTTTAATTGAAACTATGAACTGTGTATTTGCCAAAAATCAAGACAAAGCTGGAGCAGGAGGAAGTTGAAATTTTAGCAGTCTGTGGGTGTCAGTGAGCAAAGTATGTGTCTCTTATGTCATCTTGTGTACACTGAGAGCATCACTTTCCAGAGGCCAATATCAGCTGGTTATTAAGATGTGCTGCTATTAGAATTTGAAGCTGCTCAGACAATAATCACCCCCTGTATTATTAGTTTTTAGCTCCAGTACTACTTCCCAAGGACAGCATCCAGCCTTTTGGTAGGTTATGAAATAGAATTTACTCTTCCTGTGTACTGCAGTTAGCAGTCTTCACAGATCCTCTGGATGGATGTTAGTCCTCCATTAGGATTATGCAAAAAAAAAGGAGTCCTAAGCAACAAAAAGCAGTTTATGAGTCAGAATTTCCAGTGGGGGCCCTAATGATTTTTCAGGGCATTCTAAACCAGTTGTGCAAACATGAAGGAATTGTGCTGCTCTGCTAGGCTGGGCTGACATGAGAGGGGTTTTTGGGGTGGCAGGGAGCTGTGAGCTGTCCTGTGCTTCAGCACCACAGCACTGAGCAGGTGGAGCTGCTTTGGTGCCCACTGGCACAGGGTCTCTGCTGGGTTTCAGTGCTGATGTGTGCACGTGGAGCTCATCATCACATCTGGGCCTTAATATCCAGGAATCTCTCTCAAGTGGCTCTGGGTTTCAGATTTGGAGCCAAAATATCAGAGAAGAAAAATTACCTGTGTGGGTGGTAGTTTGTAAGAGAACATTTGAGTACCTAGTGCTACCCAGAAAATAGATGGTTTAATGTCTTCAGAACATATCATTTCTGTGTACAGCTGTCTGCTTTGCAAACAGAATGTTTCTGTGATTTTTTTTTTTTTTTTAAGATGTACAAAGTGAAAAGAAATCTTTTTTTGTATGGGGTGTTTATACTTAGATCACAAAGATAAGGTAATTTAAACTGTGTATTGTCCTTAACTGTATTTATTAAAGCTCTAGGCCTTTGTCTTGCTCTATGCTCTTTAAGTTTTGTGAGACAGTGCAAGAGTCTTTACACTTGATTAGCAAAACACTTTAAAAGTCCTGCAAAATATTCATGAATGTCCCATCAGCTGCTGGTAACAATTTCCAGGGCTGTTTTGTACCTCCTCAGTCTTTGAGTTTTTCACTGGTTTGATCCAGCAGGTGCTTCATGCTTGACCTGAACAGTGTCAGAATGGGCTCATTTTTCACTGATTTGCTGAGCAGAGGTGCAGGGATGACCTCAGACCCACAGGGACTTAGGGAAGGTGCCAGGTCCTTGCAGGGAGCTCTGGGAGGGTCCTGTCCCTGCACTGACCTGGCTGGAAGATTGACCTTGCACATTTTGAGTAAACCGGGGGGAATACTCAACACAGGAACTCAAAAATCTCTGCTGTGCTTGGGCTGTGGTTAAATGTGACAGAATTGTGCAGCAGGATTTCCATCCTCCTGGAATGGGGGAAAACTGATCCTGGAATGTCAAACTGCTCCTCACTCAACCAGGCTGAACCTGGGGCTCTGCTGGAACAGCCCCTGATGGGCAAAAATAACATTGCAACCCCAAAACTGCTGTGCTGGCACGATTTCAATGCCTGTGTGGGAAGGGAGAAATGGATGGAGGATCACTTTAGCTGGGAATTCCAATCCCTTTCCCCAAAAATATGTGTTGAGCTTTATGCTGGTTTACTGAAACAGTTCAAACTCTGCTGTGCTCAGATTTTTGAGAAGCTGTCCCCTGTGGGCTGAAGCCTGAGGTTAAAAAGCTTTTGGTTGTATTTCTGAAGATATTTAAATGTGTTTTGGGTTTTACTTGTGGGGGCTGCTGCTGTTATTTATTTATTTATTTGAATAGCTTTTGCACTGCAGTGACTCGGGTATGGGATAATGACTGATTACATTTCAGTTCCTCCAAGCTACAGATTTGTTTTTCTTTTTTCAAAAAACCCTAAAGGTCCCCCAAATGGTGAATAAACTGTGTGTTTTGTTAGTATCAAGTGTCCATATCCATTAATCTGGAAATGGGCAAGACTGACAAAATTTTGTATGTAAAAATGTGAGTGCCCAGTAGGTACAGCCAAATTCAAGTGCAACTGCAGGGTTGGTTTGTTGGGTTTTTTAATGCTGATTATTGTGCATTTTATCCAGTCACCATCCTGTGTTGAATAAAAATAGATTCTATTCTAAACAGAGAAGTGTTGCATACTTTCTTTTCCATCTCCATGAAGGAATGCTCCATTTGTTGGTTGGAAGGACAGACATCCCTGCAGGGACATTTGCCTGAGTCAGGGGCTGAGTGTGGCTCCTGTGGTGACTTTTAAGGTGACTTTTTTTGTTGTCTGCTTTGCATGCTCTTCAGTGTTTGTGGAACTGACACAGAAAAGCTTCATCCTTTCCCTCTAGCTCTGATCATCTCCCAGAATTTATTGTCTGGATTCTGTTAAAATGTTTGAGGGGGTTTTTGTGCCTCTGCCTGACATGCAATGTCCAAACCACGTGCTGGGGAAAAACTGATTGGAAAGGAAAGCAACTTCTGGTTACAGAATTTCTGACCAAAATGTGCTCAAGGTGCCTCCTAGGAATAGGCAGATAACAGCTGGGGTGCTTTGTAAAAGAAGGGAGACTGAAATCCCAGTTTCTGTTCTGTCTGATGGGGAGCAGGAGCCTCCCTTGTGAACATCTGCAGCCCTGGCTGCTGCTGGACGTGCTGCAGGGGGCTTATCTCTGTGTGTAGGAAGGGTTTATAGGGTGGGAAGAAGGTAAATAAGTAGCAAGGACAGCAGCTTGTGTTCCTAAATCGCTTTGAGATCCTTCTGCTTGTAAATTCTGCAAACCCACTGTGTGCACCAAGACTTAATCCTGTTTTGCTAGTAGGACAAATTCCAGAAGGGATTCTGCTATTTGTTTGAGGAGATTATTGCATGTGCTTCTGGCATAACTTGCTTAGAATAACAGTGGGAATCCTCCACGTGTGTTTGTGCCAGTGCTGTGCTGCCTCAGACTGGCTGAACTCGTGCTCACACCTGGGGTTCTGTCCTCACTGCTGGAAGGTTTCTGCAGCAACTGATGCCTGGGGTGCAAAAAGTGCTGCTCAGGATTAGGCAGGTGCAAAATGGTGTAAATTAAATCAGAGGGTGTTCAGGGCTGTTTGAGCCTGCTGCCTTTCATGCAGAATTAATTTGGGGAAGATTGGTTACAATTCCATCCAATGATGCCTGGGATCAGTCATGGTGGCATTCCCTGGCCTGAACTAAATTTATGGCCTGTGTATTATGTAAGTGCTTAAATTAGATTATTTCGTGGCTTGTCCCAGTCTCTGATAGGATGTTCTGGTTGCTGACCTGTGCCCTTTCCACCTTGGAGCAAGGCTGGCTGGGCTTTGCTGTGCTCTGCTGAAGCAGCCAGGGGATGGTGGGGACCTGTCCTGCCCCTGTCACAGCCTGCAGGGGCTGGCAGGGACTGCAGGCACTCCTGGGGGTTTGTCTAGCTGAGTTAAAACTGTGACTGTCATCCTCATGGCTGGGGAGAGGGGAAGGGGAGGATTTAACTGCTGGTATAATTCAGTGTCCAGTGACCTCAAGTGCTGGGTTATGTGTCTCACTGCTTAAGAGTTTAATAAACTGGGTTGTTATAAAGTGTTAGTTGTTTCCTCCTTTGTCTCCCTTCTTTTGGTTATTTTTCCAGTTTGGAATGAGAAGATAATTAGTTAATGCTTGAGGTGTTTTTTTTAATTTTTTTTTCCTTCTGTCTGCCAGTTACCCTTTGGCTGCAGTGAAATATTGACTGCTCTGTAAACTGACAGTACAAGCCAAACTTTCTTCAGCATATTTCAGGATCCTGCTCAACTCCTGTGTCAGGAGATCAGCTGCAAAGAAGTGTGCCAAGTCTCTTGATGCTGTACTTAATGTGGAGGATTTTGAGGATGTTTTCTTCACCTCATGGTGACACTGGGGTAGGGTTTCTCTCCCTCCTCTTACAAAGCAGCTAACAAATACCCACATTTCCACAATATTCCCCTTGCTTCAGTTGTTTGTTTCAGCAGAGGAGGACACTAAACAGACTTCACATGCACTGCCATGAACTTTGAATGCTGGTACAGGGCTGGGGTTATTTTCAGTTTATCTGGTACCTAAACCCTGAGCAGGTGGTGTGAATTTCATGGATTATTTAGAAACCAGCAGCTGCTTCCAGCATTGGGGCCAGAATGGAAGCAGCAGCCTGAGTTGTTGCATTGAAACAAAGTGATCAATGATGTCTGGGTGCTCAGCTTCTCTTCCCTGTGATGTGAAGGGTGCTTGGGTGGGCAGCCCATCACAGCTGAGGGACACAGGCAAAACCTTTGGAAGGGGTGAGTTCCCTCTGAATCTACCACCAAACACACTGCTGTGATTTCTGCTGCAAGGAGAAATTATATTTGAGTCTGAGTCACCCAATTTCACCACAGGCCACATGAAGCTTCAGCTTAGTAATACAGCAGGTTTTGAATTTTATTCTTAAATTGCTCAGATCATCTGGTTAGAAGCAGCTGAATGTTGCATTTCTTCTGTGGCAGAATCTGCAGGTTTAGTTTTCAATTGAGAGGTAACAATGGGATTTAATTTAGCCATTGCTGTTAGAAGTCTTTATAAACCTCCCTCTCCCTCTGGCTGCAGCTTTTCAGTTACATGAAAGGAAGAAAATATGGTAAAAAAGAACAAAAAGGGTCAAAAAAAAAGTCTCCAAACCATACTCTTTCTTCCAAATTTTGCTCACTTGCTTGAAACCAAGGGAGATCCACTATCACAGCTGGTTTGTGTGTCTGCCTGTAAATCTGTGCAGTTGCTGAAAGCAGAGAAAAATAGAAACCTTTGGGTATCCTTGCTCTGATTTTCACAGTGGCAGTTCTCAAAATAGATGTCCCCAGCCCAAAAAGGCAGAACCAGTGTGACTGACAAATCTGGGGTGCAGGCAGAGAAGCCCAAGGATGTTTGCTTTAGGACTGATACCTATGTTAGAGCTGAGGTAGATAGATTAAATTCCCATACAAATCCCTGTCAGGCATGTCATGAAGCTCTGAACTTACCCCAGGTGTCAGCAAATAATCTTTTGAGAAGGGTGAAATCCATCACCAGCAAAGCACCTAGAAATGGAGCTGGAAGAGATGAAATCCTGCATTCCTCAGAACCATATTCACTGTCATTTGAAATGAGACCTCCTGGTAGAAAGGTTGCAGATGATGTAAGCCTTACAGTAACAGGGAAAACAAAGCTCCCCTGTTTGCCTGCTTGAAATCCTCTAATAAAATAATGCATCTGTCAAAGCAGCATCTAAATGCCATTCCTCTGTGTCATCAAAAGGGAAATGTTATCCCAAAACAGACTTGTTCCCATACACAAGGTTTTTTTCAGGCTTCCCAGACCCATAAAAGCAGTCAAAAGGGATGATTAGCAGCTCTGGTACATTCACCCTGTGCATCTCTGCAAACATCAGGAGCTGCTTTCTGCATTGTTTTTGCTGTCTCTGTTTTTCAAGCACAGTTGGAATTGTCCACATAAATGAGTTCTGCTTGGAACAACAGCAAAAAAAACCACCCCCATGATAAACTGCCTTGCTGGTCTTATTTTTTAGGCAAAAAAAAAAAAGAAAGATGTAGTGCTGCCTGCCTTCCATACAAGTTTAGTATTCTGTGGCTTGAGTCTGTTTTCAAGCAAGTTTGCCCAAGCAATTACTCTGTGAATTTACAGTTCAATTCACCCAGAGTCAAATCCTGGGTTGCTTTGGAGCAGCCTCTGTTGGCTCTGCCCCTGCAGGTGTCTGAGCTGCCTGGCAGCTGCTCCTGCCTGTGCTGCAGGCTGGGCTGGGGTGCCAAGGGCAGGATGCTTTGACAAAGGCATCCTGAGTGGGGAGGTTTGTGTCTCAGGAGGACTTGATGGAGTTTAAACCTCCTCCCCTTTGGAGTGAGGGGCAGAGCTGGTTTCTGGAGGCTCCCAAGGGATCGTGGCCAAAGAAACACAGAGCAGATTCACCCAGGGAGCAGCAGAGGGGAGAGCCTGGATCCCAAAGGCACCAGCAGAGCGTGGGGCTCCTCTTGGGTAGTGTGGGGATGTCTGAATCTTGTTGGAGGGCTGTGTATCCCTGCAGAGGACTCGGTGGGAATTCCCAAAATTAATACTCAGCAATGCTAATGGTGATGTTTGCAACATGCTGCTGTAACACTCCAGCAATATTTGATTCATGGAGCCACCAGCAGTCTCAGTGGTGTGTGTGTGTGTTTGAGGGGCAGGAAGCCTGTTCATAGTGCAGGTTGTGCCTTCAAGCTTTGCAGAGACTCTCCCAGACACGGGTGTGCTCACAGACCTGCACTCCACTGAGCAGCAGCTCCTCTTCTTCAAGCACAACCCCAGCCTCAGCCACTCACCCTGGGAACGTGATGTGTTGGGGTGGGAGGAGTGTGGAGACATAAAACAGACCAAAAGCACCATTTTATTAAGAGAAACAAAGTGATGTGTTGCCTTTGGCTTTCTCCCTAGCACCGAGGTCAGGCCCTCACATGCTCCAAAGTAAGCAGGGCTTGGGTTCCTCTGCAGGAATCCTGCTTGGCTGCTGAGTGATGCTGGCTTTGCTGCTGCCCCTGGGCACAATTCCTTGGGCAGAGGGAGGCAGAGAGCTGGTGGTTCTGCTGGCAGAAGGGCTGGATGGCAGATTGAAGGAGGAAGAGTGTGGAGCCCCTTCCTCCCTGATGAAGACAGCAAGGCAGAGAGCAGGCAGCAGAGCACTGGCCAGAGGAGATGGTGATGGTGAAACAGCAGTAGGGGGAAAAAAATGAGCAAAAGTGCAGGAAAAAGCTGTGGGGTTGGAGAAAAGGGCTGGGCACAACGTTGTGCCCTTTTTAGTGGAGGGCTCCTGGGTTTTCACTTTATTTCTGTGTGTTTATTTCTGTACGTCCTTGATCTCAGTTTCTTGTTCCCAATCTCTGTTTCTTCTCTGAAAACCTCCTTCCTACCTACTGGAATTTTTTAGGGAGGGCTAAAGTCCAAGGAGAGGAAAGCCTTCACATCCAGTGTCCAGGTTGTGGGGAAGCAGCTGAAAGTGAGAGAATAGGATTTAGGGGGGAAAAAATAAATTTGTGTGAATCAGTGAAATCCAAGGAGAAAGAGGAGGATGAAGAGCAGGAAGGAGACATGGCTTCAGCTGTGTTGGGGTGTGACTGGAGAGGGTCCAGCCTCTAACAAAGCCCCTCTGGAGAAGCTTCTCACTAAAAGGTTTGCCTGGGGCCACCCCTAAGGAAAGGAGTGTGCAGGAGGGATGGGGAGGCATGGGCTGAAACCCAGCACTGGGGTGAAAACCTGGGCTGTGTCAAATCAATGGAGGCTGGAGAAAGCTGAGTGGAAAGTAATCGAAATAAAATAAAATTCAAGTTCTGTATGAGGCATTCCCTCCGCCCATAAGCTACTTCCCTTTCATTTTCTGCATTACTTCAGTGCTGCCCTCTCTCCTGACCACACCATTAATCCATGGTGTTTACAGTTTGCTCAGGAAATTGGATTGTCTTGCTGCATGAAAATCTCAGTTCAATTTTCCTCAGTGAGAGTTTCTGGCTCTCAAAGTTCTAGAGGGAATCTTATGTACCTGACATGGATGAACAGTCAGGTTCAGTAAAGAGGAGAGAACAAAAAAGAAGAGCCACAAATGTGTTATTTGAAGGCAGGCAGTAATGATTTGTCATCCAATCTTTTGAGTTCCTTTGGTCATGACCTGTGATTTTTGGAGATGGTAAGAATGCTCTGGAGAGTCATGGGACTCCCAGGAAAAGTGACACTCAAGTATACTCATAATTTGGGGAATTTAGTTAAAAATGTCCTCATTTCTTGTTGGCAGAGCAGATCAGACACTTTCAATGCTACTGGAGGCTTTTGTCATCTTTTTCACATGGATTCTGTGGCAGTTTTTTGGCCTCCCTCCCTTAAAGCTGAGACTCTTTCATCTCTTCTATTGAGAAAATGTTCTTTTTGGCCTGTTAATGGAAACAGCACTTCACAAATTGAATGAAAATGAGGAAATACCTACATTACAGAAAAAGTGTCATATACCTGAGAGATTACCTAGCTATTTATGAAGACTGGTATTCTTAAAATGCTAACAGAGAAAATCTAATTTTTAATGCGCTTCAAAGAACTGTGCAAAATCTGCTTGACCCTGCAGGAATTCCAGGTGCTGGCTCTGGAGTGATGCAGCTGAGGGACAATCTCCCAGCCACTGGAAAGCAGCCCCAAGCAGTGCAGCACTCTGCAGACACTCCTGCTGTGTGCTGGAGTGTTGGAGGGGGGATCAGCAGTGCAGGCAGGGAGGCTCCAGGGATGAGTCAGGGATGCTGCAGTGATCACCTCTGTGGGCAGTGGGACAGGCTGGCACCAGCAGCCCTCAGTCTTTGGGCTGATCTTTGTGCTGCCAAGATTTTGGGGTGTCTGAGGTCTGCCTGTCAGGGAGATGGAGGAGCTGATTTGCAGTGAGTCACTCACACTCTGAGCTGCTCACATGGCAGCCTCCCAAAACAGGCATCTGAAGAAACTCCACTTCCCTGCACCACATCAAATGCCAGGCAGCTTTCTTCACATGGAGCCTTACCTCCCTTCCCTCCAGGCTGGGATCATGGGCTGCAGCCCCTGCTCAGACTTTGCTGCCAAGAGCACCAGCCAACCTTGCCCAGTGGAGGGAATTGATTTTTCCACTTCTTGGCCATCATCCCTCTAAATGATCTAGTGGGTGACTCCAGGCACACTTAATTTCTTTTTTTTTTTTTCTCATCAACTCTTGAAAGTTCCAGTTGGGTCTCTTTAATTTCTTCCATGACCTTATGAAAGCACAGCTCTGAGAGCTGGGCTTTCCCAGCAGCTCTGTTCCAGGGATGCAGCAGGGTCATTAGCAGCCCTGTGTGTGTGTGGGTGTGCTGTGCTGTGCTTTGCTTTGCTTTGCTTTGCTTTGCTTTGCTTTGCTTTGCTTTGCAAGCTCCAGGTGCTGCAGAGGTGCCTGGGACTGGATTCTTGGCTCTCTCCTACTTCAAATGAAAGCCTAGAAACATTCAGCTGGATTGAGGAGATGGCAGTGGGGAACAAAGGGGTAGGAAATGGAAAGGAGAGAGGGAAGGGAGGCTGAAAATCAAGAGGGAAGGGAAGGGAAGGGAAGGGAAGGGAAGGGAAGGGAAGGGAAGGGAAGGGAAGGGAAGGGAAGGGAAGGGAAGGGAAGGGAAGGGAAGGGAAGGGAAGGGAAGGGAAGGGAAGGGAAGGGAAGGGAAGGGAAGGGAAGGGAAGGGAAGGGAAGGGGAAGGGAAGGGAAGGGAAGGGAAGGGAAGGGAAGGGAAGGGAAGGGAAGGGAAGGGAAGGGAAGGAAAAAGGAAAGGGAAAAGGCTCTGTAGGCACACCAGGGCATGGAGATCCCTGGGGTCCTGTGGCTCCTGGAGGTGATGGAAAGTGGAATCAGGATGCCAAGGACCTGGTGCCTCTGCCCTAGTGGAAGGAAATGCTTGTGGACAGTGAGCTCTGCCACAGCCAGCAGGGAAAGGCAATGGCCCTGCCCCACTGTGAGACCTCCAGGAAACCAACCTGGGACCTGCCAGGTGTTGCAAGTGTTGTGGAAAGCAGAAAAAACTGAAAAAACTGCTAACATAGAGCAGGAGAAAAAAGGTTTTTTCCCTCCACAGACAAAAGAGAAAAGCCAAGAAATGCCAGATGCTGTATTGGACAGGTGCTTTAGGAAATGGAAGGATTGCCCATGGCTTGAGTCTGCTCTTCTCCAAGGCAGCACTGCAGACAGAGATATCTGTGAGGTAACAGGGGTGGCTGTTTGCACCTGCACGAGATTTGAGCCTGTTAACTGGCTCTGAGTGCTGAGACACAGCGAGAATTCCTGCAGGGTACCAGGATTTCCCCACAGCTGCAAGGAGAATGCAGGCAGCATTATCACCCTGGCAGAGCTGGTTCCCCAGGGAGTAACCCCACATCTCCCACCCACAGAGCTCTGCTCTGCTCCCAGTGCCCTGGGCCAGCCACAGAGGTGGCACAGCTCCCTCCCAGCACACGTTGTTCCTGGGGGTTTGCCTTGGGAACCAGGATGGCAGTGAGTGCTGCAGGGGCTGGGCATGGGGCTGGGGGGAGCAACAGGACCCAAAATCGGGGCTGGAGCCAGGAGTGGGTGAGGTGGGGAGCTGTGCTGCTGAGTGCAGAGGGACTCTCAGGCCACACTTTCAGGTGTTTCCAGGCTTTTCAGGGCCTGTGTGGACAAATCCTATAAAGGGCCCAATATTAGTAACCAGTCATTCTCTAATTAACATTCAGTATGATCACTTCCAGCACTTTTCCAGTGGAAATCTAGCAGTGTGCAAAAGAAATGTGAGGTAAAATTTCCATGTGCAGCACACCATGTTCTTTCTGTGGGTTTATGGAGAGGAGTGAGAGCTGGGCTGGAAAGGTCAACTGTGCTCTGCATGGAGGAGCTCCCACTGCCACAGCCATCATTTGGCTGTTATATAAATCAGAAAGTTAATTCCTGCAGAAAACCTGCCTGACTTCAAGTCTATAGGGAAAAAAAAAAACCCACCTAGAAGCAAAAATGGCAAAACACCAAAGAGGGTGATAAGATGGAGAGAAGACTGAGTGAAGCAGGGAGAAGAGGAGCTGTGGGAGGGAAAGGGAAACCTCCCCAGCTCCAGGGGCAATCTGGAATTTTCTCAGGTTGGAGCATGGAGAGGTAAAGCAGCAGGTCAGAGCCCTGTGGGGACACAGACTGACAGACACACACAAGGGACCTGCAGAAGAGATTAATGGGCAAAGAAAGCACTTGAAGGCTTAGATATGGAATAGGTGAGGAAAAAAATTGATTTCAAAGAAATACTATTCTCTGGTTTTAATTCCAGGCAAACTTTTTTCAAACTACAAAATCTTTCACTGAAATTTTTATATTTTCTGGCTCTTTTCCCCCCCATCTCACTCCCTCTGAAGATCCCCACTGTGCTGTCCCCAGGGATGGATGTGCACACAGAGAGTTGCAAGGGGCACTGAATTTTTTGGCTGCAGCAAGAAAACCAAATTTCAGCAAGGCTGAGGGTTGTGCTCTCACTGTGCCAGCACAGTGACCTCAGGGCTGGAGAAAGACAGAGATGGGAGGGGACAGGAATGGTGCATGGCTGCTGGATCCCAGAAACCTGGGACTTGGAGCTTTCTGTGCTTTCTGGCACTGACCCCCTGCAGAACACTGCTTGTGACCTGAGGCCTTGGAGAAGCTTCCAAATCTGAGTGATGGAGTTAAAATCATGGGTGTGTAGTTAAACAGAAGTGTGTGATTTCACATGGTGAAGGGTTTTTAATTTGGGGTTTTTATAGTATAGTAATAGGTATGGGACAAGATGGAGGATTTTGGGTGGTGTCTCAGTGCTCATCTTCCTTCTTCTTCATGGTTTCAGGCAGTAGTTTCTGGTTGATCAGTCAGTGTCACACTGAGGGTCATGGGAATTTAGTTATTGGATTAAAAGTATAAATAATATAGATGTTAATTCTCTATTGGACTGTTTAGCTTTAAGAGACCTTGTAGCAGCTGGATCTTTCTCCATTTTCCTCACTTTTAGCAGGTGGCTAGAAGTGCTGCTGAACTTTCTGTACTTTTGACAAGATTTAATAAACAACTAAGCCCGAACACGAGAAAATCCATTTCCATCGTGTATTTGTTAATCCTGGCTCTGAATGAAGGTAGAAGAGACTGAGGCAAACCACTAATTAAGTGGTGCAAAACTCCCACTGCTGTTGCACATGGCCTGCATGGAGAGTGGCTGGAGCAGCCCTTTCTTTCCATCCTGGAGCTTTTCCCTGGCCCTCTGAGCAGGGTTTGCAGCAGGGGGAGATCTCAGCCCGTGCAAAGCCAGCGTGGCTGAGCTGTGCCTGGCCAGCAGCCAGCCCGAGGGGCTGAGGGACCCCAGCATCCTCTGGATGCAGCCTGGAAACCCCAAAACCGCTGCCTGTGAGCCACACTCACAGAGCTGACAGCAGGGCTGGCAGACAGAAACGCCTTTTCAGTCCTTGGGTAAGGGACACCTGGTGGGGCAGGTCTCTGGGCACAAGGCTTGAGCCCTGCAGCTCCCCAGAAGGCACACTCCAGGGGCTGAGTGCACAGGGTGAAGAGTGCTCAGCAACACCGTAGGGGAGGCAAAGCAGACCTGTGGAACTCTTGGTGTGCACAAGAGCCTGAGCTGGGCAAAGCAATCCTCTAAGGCAAATGATGGAAATCACTGTCTGGCACTGTACTGCTGGGATTTGAAGGATTTGATGAGACAGGATAATGCTTCCCAATAATTTATACCCCACATTGCCCTGTGTATACTGAAATAAGGAGACTCTGGAAGGTTAAACCAACTCAAGGCAGTGATCTGCTGGAGCTGCACATTCTCTAATGAATGTTATCTTTTGTCTCCTTTCAGGCACGGGCTTGAGCTGAGCCTTTGATTGCATCAGGCTTTTGTCATAATTTCTGAATGCTCAGCTTCTGAAGATTCACTTCTACATGAAGTTCTTGAAAAGAGCAACAGTCAGCAGTTTTACAGCAAAGCAGCTTTTCCAACAAGTGTTAATGTAATTAGGGACAGGGGGATGTGTGCTGGAGATTAAGAAGCACAATTTTAAATACACAGAAAGAGTAGATAGGACAAGGAGAGTGGAGAGGCAGGACTAGGATCATCACCTGGATTTCAGAGCTTGTCCTTTTCCTGGCTGGAGAAGCTGGTCACATTTAAAAAATATTGAAAAGTAGATTCTCACCAGTGTTAGACTCTGACCATTAGATATCTCAGAGAGGTGTGATCAAATCCTGAAATGCACCAGTGATGTTGTCTGACCACTCCTGGAGTGGGTGATCACAGTGGGAGAGCTCAGTGTCCTCCTCAAATATCCCATGTGCATCCTGGCTCTGAGAGCTTCAGGAGTACCACTGGCTTCAGCCTGAAAGGTCCTGACTGCAAGGCAGCTCTGGGACCCCCTCAGCCCTGCAACCCCTACAAATCCCCTTTGCAGAGCATTTCTGCATTTCCAGGGGCAGCCAGGGACAAACCACAGCCAGGGACAAACCAGAACAGGGACAAACCAGAGCCAGGGACAAACCAGAACAGGGATAAACCACAGCCAGGGACAAACCAGATCAGGGACAAACCACAGCCAGGGACAAACCACAGCCAGGGACAAACCATGGCCAGAGACAAACCACAGCCAGGGACAAACCAGGGTCAGGGACAAACCACAGTCAGGGACAAACCATGGCCAGGGACAAACCATGGCCAGAGACAAACCACAGCCAGGGACAAACCAGAACAGGGACAAACCACAGCCAGGGACAAATCACAGTCAGGGACAAACCACAGCCAGGGACAAACCACAGCCAGGGACAAACCATGGCCAGAGACAAACCACAGCCAGGGACAAACCAGAACAGGGACAAACCACAGCCAGGGACAAATCACAGTCAGGGACAAACCACAGCCAGAGACAAACCACAGCCAGGGATAAACCAGAGCAGGGACAAACCACAGCCAGGGACAAACCACAGCCAGGGACAAACCAGAGCCAGGGACAAACCATGGCCAGGGACAAACCATGGCCAGAGACAAACCACAGCCAGGGACAAACCAGAACAGGGACAAACCACAGCCAGGGACAAATCACAGTCAGGGACAAACCACAGCCAGGGACAAACCACAGCCAGGGACAAACCATGGCCAAGGACAAACCACAGCCAGGGACAAACCATGGCCAGGGACAAACCATCCAGGGACAAACCAGAGCATGGACAAACCACAGCCAGGGACAAACCACAGTCAGGGACAAACCATGGCCAAGGACAAACCACAGCCAGGGACAAACCATGGCCAGGGACAAACCATCCAGGGACAAACCACAGCCAGAGACAAACAATGGCCAGGGACAAACCAGAGCATGGACAAACCAGGGTCAGGGACAAACCATGGCCAGGGACAAACCACAGTCATGGACAAACCACAGTCATGGACAAACCAGAGCCAGGGACAAATCACAGTCAGAGACAAACTACAGCCAGAGACAAACCATGGCCAGGGACAAACCAGAGCAGGGACAAACCATGGCCAGGGGACAAACCACAGCCAGGGACAAACCAGAGCAGGGACAAACCATGGCCAGGGACAAACCACAGTCAGGGACAAACCATGGCCAGGGACAAACCAGAGCATGGACAAACCATGGCCAGGGACAAACCATCCAGGGACAAACCACAGCCAGGGACAAACCACAGTCATGGACAAACCAGATCAGGGACAAACCACAGCCAGTGACAAACCACAGCCAGGGACAAACTGTGACGTTCCCCTAAACAACAAATTCCTTCACCACGGATGGCAGTGGGAGAGAGGATGGGCTTTGTGCTTTCTTTGTGCTGCTGGAGCTTTACAGGGGGGAAAAAGCTGCTTTTTTGCTTCTGTTCTTGTAATGATTACAGAGGGTGGGAGATGAGGGAACGGAGCTGCTGAGTTTGGATTGAGGGGGTCCAAGCCCTGGCTGGCAGTGGGTGTGTGTCCAAAAGGACACTTCCAGCACAGGGCACTTCCAGCCTGTCACTGTGCAAGCAGCTCACCAGGACAGGCACTCACTAACAATTACAGTCCCATTTCAATGTAAAATCAAATTATATCTCACACCACCCCGATGAAGGAGGGTTTTCCTCCTCCACACCCCCCCTCCCCCCGAGGAATAAATGCCACTGTGCATAGCAGGAGCTGGTCAGTGCCGGGGTCAGAGCCCGAATGCTCAGCCCAGCAGCTCCCAGCCTCAAAGCCGAGAGGGGCTGTTGCCATGGGGATGGAGAGGGGGCTTGCAGGCAGCATCTGGAGCCTGTGTCTTTCCCTGGCCGAGGCAGCTGGATTTGGAGGGAAGCGAAACTAAAAGGAGGTGGCAGGGAGAGACAGAGGCACAGCAAAATACATGCATGTTAGAGGAGGGACCTTCCCAGAATGAGAGTACAGTGGGATCCAGAAGAGCGGGGACACCAAACTGTCAGGCAGCGGTGGCTCGGCTGGGTAGGATAAACCTGAATTTCTGCTCTGATTGGCACTGGAAACAAGTCCGGTGAGAGCCCAGCTGTAGCAAGATGGGATCTGCCTCCTCCACTTACCGGCCCAAATGTATTTATTTGGACATTGATGGAAGAATTCAAAAGGTACTTTCGCTGTTTCTCCCCGGTGCTGGCGGCGCGGCCGCTCCCGCAGCGCATCCAGCGGGCTCGCATCCCTCCGGGAGGGGAAGGGGGTCCTGCCTGCCTTCTGCCGTGCTCACGGGTGCTGTGCAAAGGGGAAGGGGAGGCTGGCACAGGGGAGGGCCGGGCGCTGCCGGCGCTGAGGCGCTGCCAGCTCTCCCTGCCGGTGGGGATGCTCGGTCGTGCCGCGTTTGCAAAGTTTAGCCTGGGGCGAATTTTCCCCCGCAGGCAGCGGGAGCAGGGAGTCCAGCCGAGCCCTCGGGCGCCCCAGGTTTGTTCTGTATGGGTATCACCGAGCCGAAGGTCAGGCAGGTGCCCGGCTCTTTGTGCGATGCCGCTGCGACCCTGCCAAGTAAATGCCGATAATTGAAACTTTCGCTGCCATTCGCTTGGTTAAGCACGGCTGGCAGCGCAGGGAGAAATGTGTCCTGGCGGAAAGGGAGAGCTCGCACGCTGCCTGCTGCTTTTAAACACAAACAATGCCGGCGCCTTTCTGCAAGTCTTTTTTTTCCCCCCCTTCTCTTTGTCAGCAGTTCTTTGGCCGCAAACCAAGTGCGTTTTCTATAACAGAGGGTTGCTGCCAGGCTCCAAGTAAACTCTGAATTGTAAAATTGAAACCTCTCTCGTCTTCCTGGCTCTAAGTTTTGGGTTCACGCCTTTTGTTGCTTTGTAAAGAGACAGCAGCGATGCCCTGTCCCTGCCCTGCCCTGTGCTGTGTGAGGTGAATGGAGAGCTGGTACTCACATTCCCATCCCAGCACACGCCTCCCATCCCCTCCACCACTGCCCTGGGGAAAAACACACGCTCAAAGTCGCGTCCTCAGGAACGAGCCCTTGGAGAATCCAGATCTGTGCCGGAATCCCCCGGGAAAGCTGCTGCTCTCGATCCATCTCAGACGTGGTTGAGTGTGATGATGGTCCCTGTGCTGCCGTGAGACCGTGCCTGCCGGCTCTGCTGAGCTGAAGGCACTGATTCTCTTTTCCAGGGTTTAATAAATCGGTTGCCTGGTGGCCTCTCAAAGCATGGATTGAATGGAGCCTCCTGGTACCTTTTGTACAGCTCACTACAAAAATATATTTTGGCATTTGGAAGGGTGATGAGTGTTTCCATAGATGTCGGTAATGCACAGTGTTTGTCATCTATGCTGGATATTAAAAAAAAAAAAAATACAGCATTTCTCCAACCAGCCTCTGGAGAGTACTTTTAACACTAGAGGCACAGTCACATGAGAAAGCAAATGCAAACTCAGGCAGCATTAAGGGGGTTTAGGCTGGATAAATGTTATCTGTTTCTTTAGTCAGATGTAAAATCCCGCCTGTGTAACGTTTGGAAGGATTCCTGAAGGAAAAATGCCGTGTAAATGGGGTTCACCCAGCGGTAAGCAGGGCATATCTCAGATTCTCCTGCCTCCTAAGTAACATCATTAGAAAGAAGCAGAAGGGAGGGGGGGAAAAAAAGCAGCAGCCCTTAATCTTCCAAGGAATGCAGCAATGGAGACTTCTAAAGGGAACTCATTAAATCAATGCTAAGCTTCTTGTCAAGCAATAACGAGGGACGAGCTTCATTATAACAGCACTTGTTGAGTTTGAAAGGGCTCAGCTCCAATGAGAACTGGGCATTTGCAATAGAGCTGGGCATTCTGCCCCAGCACTGCCTGTGCTTGCGGCTGTTCAGAGGCAATTTCTGTGTTTCCATGGCCCCATCCTGAATTTCCTCCAGTGCAGCCGCAGGGTGTGCTGTTGACTTTGGGAGAAGTTGTTGTTTCACCTCGGTGCTGGGGTGAGGGAAGGGACAAACCCGGCGCAGGAGCCTCCCCAGGGACCCTGCAGACAGCACTGCAAAGTGCTGTGCAGCAGGAGAGGGAATTAAACTAAGTAGGTTTGTGTGTTGGCAGGTCCAGAGGGGCACGGCAGGGAGGGCAGAGGGACCTGGTGGTGACGGAAGAAGAGCTGGCTGGCTCTGAAACCCTTCCCAGGAGTCATTCAAACAACATCAGCATCATCAGCCTGCTTGAAAGCAGGACCATGCTGGTGCCAGCACATCCCAGAGGAAGGGCTGAAGTCCCTTCTATCTCTCACAATATCCTTCTGGACAAAATGTCCAGCCCACAGCTGGGTAACTGTGTGGAGTGATGGGTGGGCAAGTGGCTCACAGGTCAGGCACAAGGGTTGTAGTGAACAGGGTGACATCAGCTGGTGTCCCATCACTGCTGGTGTTCTGGAGGGCTCCTGTGGTTTTCAACACCCTCATCAACAACCTGGACACAAAACTATAATGAACACTAAATAGGTTTGCTGATCACTCTAATTTAGGAGGAGCTGGTGAGAGGCCCTGCAGAGAGACCTTGACAAATTTGAGGGCTGGGCAATCATCAACTGTATGAAATTCAACAAGGGAAAATGCAGGAATCTGCTCCTGGGATGGGGGAAACCCCTGGCTGTGTGCACAGACTGAGAATGAGATGCTGAAGAGCAGCACCCAGGAAAAGGACCTGGGAGTCCTGGTTGATAGAAATTTGAGTATGAATCAGCAGTGCTTTGGCAGTCAGGAGGGATATCCCTGTCCTGGGGACATCAACCCAGCGTCACCAGCTGGGCAAGGGAGGGATTGTCCTGCTCTGCTCTGGGCTGGGGCAGCCTCACCCTCGAGTGCTGGGGGCAGCTTTGAGCACCACAATGGAAAAAAGTCATTAAACTATTAGAGACTGTCCCAAGGAGGGCCATGAGGATGGTGTAGCACCTTGAGGGGAAGCTGTGTGAGGAACAGCTGAGGTCACTCGTTCTTGGAGCTGGGTGAAAAGTGAAATTCCAGTGTAATGTTCTCCTATCCAGCACCCACTGCTCACTTTATTTGTTTCTGAAGCATCTTCTCAGCCAGCAGCCCATTACCCACCTGCGTGGACACACACACCTCCCTCTGCACTTCTCAGGGGCCCCTGGGGCTGGGCACACAGGGAACCAGCTCTGTGTGCCAGCCCTGCCAGAAGGCAGCAGGGCAGGGGGAAGCTGAGGCTGTGCTCCACCTAGGATGAGGTGATCTCCACAAACCACCACAGACTGGGATTTCTCCTGGTTCCTGGAGTGCCACTGGATGGGGTCAAGCACCCAAACCCCCAACATCAGTGGAGAGGTGCCAAATTTAAGCCAGATCTGGAGTCCTATTTCCCTTCACCCTGTTATTAACCCTTTGGCTGCGTTTTGAAGAAAAAATTCCTGTTGAGTCTGCTTTGAATTAAAAATCCACCAGAAAAAAAAAAAACAACATTCCCCAGCTCATGCCCAATGTTTTTTTTCCATGGAGAAACTACTGGGAACATTTTCTTTTGACCTTTGAGATTTAAATGGTGGCAGAGTGGAACCAACCAGTGGCCTTATTCTCAGCAGGATGGCTTCATGGCTCTCCTTTTCAAATGTCACAGGGTAGTGGCTTTGCTTGCAGAGTTTTAAGGAGTTCCTCCGAGGAAAAAAAACTTGTTTCAAGAGGATTTCTGTCTCCAGTGTCTTAATCAACATCATATTTGTAACAAGTATGGAAATTCAGTGGGCTACAGAGCCTGAAGTAACTGGAAAAAAAGGATTGTTGCCTTTGTCAAGGATTCTATGAAATCACTCAGTGGTATTTTCCTCAGAAAGCAAGTAAAGAATTTTGGAGTAATTTTCCTGGTTTATTGAGTCATTCTGGATGCTAAGCAAAAAATTTGCCTTTTTTTTTTTTTTTTTTTCCTCAAAGAAATGCATTGAGTTCAAGCTTTCTTGGTGTCTACTGACCTGAGCTGTGTTGCAGGACACTGAGCCATCCACAGCCATGGTTCCTCTTGGCCAGAGGTCCCCTGTGAACAGGACAAGGCTCAGACTGAGCTTTGGTGCTGTGGTTGTTGCAGTGAAACATCAACGCACAGAAATCGCCTCTGTCACGTGAGATTCCCATTTCAGTCACAGCAGCATCATCTGTGGCATAAATGCCCAGATTCTAGCAAAGCCAACAGATTTTTCCAAGGCTCACCAGGCTATTTTTAACCTGCAAAGCTGGATTCAGATGAAAAACAAAACATAGCAGGAGAAATGATGGCGTGATGATCCCTTCAAGGCAATGAAGAATTTTTGCATCCCCATGGCTCTTCCAACACAGCAAGGCAAGCCCAGGGACCCATGCTGTGTCTGCTTGGACTGAGGGTTTAGGGGAACACCAAAGGGGTGCACAGGATGGGTGTTCAAGGCAGTCAGGACACTCTGTGCCACATCCTGCTTTAGCACTCTGAGTGGTTTTGGGGATCAAGATAATTTCCTTAATGCTGGCAGACCTCTGTGGGTGTGGCAGGGTAAAAGGTGGCACAGCCTGAGTCTGGCCTTGTGGCTAACCTTGGTTTTCTCATTTTAGCTGGTCCTGGGTGAACTGGGGTTGGCTGGTTGTTCTTGTTGTGAAGCAGCACCAAATGAGCAGCAGATCCTTTGAATTCTGTCACATAGCAGCAGATGAACATTTTAAGGAGTAAAAATGGCTTAAACCCATGCTTTTAAAAACATGAAGGATAATGTCACACATGTGTCTCTCTGTCCCCTACTCCCCCTTCTCCTCCTCCCAGTGGGGGCTCCTCAGAGCATTTAGGGGACCAAACAATAATCCCAGCACAGCTCTGTGATTCCAGCACACTACAGAATTCTTCCACACCCATCACCCAGCAAGGCTTGTTTGCTGCTGTTTATCTTTGTGCAGTCACACTCAGTGTATTATATTTTATTACAGTTTATGTTCACACCAGTCCAGACAAAGTGTGAGTGTAACACTCTCAGTCTAACACTTTCCTCATAGGTAACTCTGGCGTTACCTGCAGGTTCAGACCAGCCAAATATAGCTTATTCTCCTCATGTACAACTCTTCTGGCTCCTCACAAACAAAATCCTGCTGTTTCTGGAACTGATGCCTTAAGTTTTAGCTTTTGTATTTTTCAGATTCTGTACTGCATTAGTGTGTAACTCTGAACTTCATATAAACTTTTAGCAAGTTCTCACACAAAACAATCCTTTTCCAGCCTGAGAACCAAGGATACCATTGCAGCTTCAGCCCAAAAAGTGCAAACAGCAGCAAATTGAGGAGAGAATCTGGGAGGGTGGGACTGAGAACCTGGAGCTGGAATTGGATAATGAACCCCAATGTGGGAATGGATCAAAACTGATAAAAGTGTGAAACTCGTGACACATTGTCCTTCTTGGGTACAGCCTTGTCCAGGCTCTTGCACTGCCCAAGGTATATCCTTGTAAGGCCTTTTAATAAATCCCTGCTTTATTCCTTTAACTCTGTCTAGCCTCTGCTCTAGGTCAGCATCAGAACCTTCCTCATGAACTTGCTTATACAGATTCAAGTCAGCTTTTTGCTGGTCTCTCCCCAAACCTGCTTTCCCTCATCCATTAATTAACATCTTCTTCTAACAGTCCTCTATTACCAAGCCAGTTCCAATGTCAGACTTTAATTGTGTGAGCAGCTTGGAAATAAGCAGCTTCACTCACAGCTCCTGAGAACATTTGGTGCTAAAGCATCCCTATTATCCAGTTTACAAAACATTTCAAGCCTCATGCATTCGTGTGCTGCAGGGTTAACTGCTCTTGGTACTCCATTAGCAGCAAATGTGTGCCCTTCTTGTGTTAAGAAAAGCCAGAATACAGACATTTGTTAAAGGTTGAGATACTTTTATGAAATGTTTTTATCTCTGCTGCTGAAGATAGGAAACTTTCAGCCTGGCCCCTCACAATCAGCCTTGCTGGTTCCTGGTTGTGTTCTGCCATTAATAATTACTACTGACAGATGGAATATTTGCAATATGTCCCTTAGTGCAGTCAGTAGGTTGCACAAGTCTCTCTTGAATGTAATGTCCCTTTTTCTATGAGGTGTAATGACTCTAAAAATTACTGAGATCCTTCTTTGCTCACAGTGGAAGAGCCAATCTCTGTCATGCTGCCCCTCTCTTGGACAATCTGCAAGACTGTCCTGGGCTCACACACCTATGAGTGCATCGTAGACATTTTTCTTTCCTAAAAAGAGGAAAATCTCTTTTCCCACAGCTCTCTTTTCAGGGATGTTACAGGGGTGGGGATTCTGACTTACCACACACCACATGCCTCGGGATCCTGGTATGTCAGCTCTGTCTGGCAGCTCCTCTTTCTTAATTTAGGGCAATGTATCTGATCAGGAAAGGAGCAGGATGAACCACAGGCATCCCAAAGTGAGTGATGGTTGCTCCAGGAGGCTGTGCAGGTTCCCCTGCAGTCCCTGGGGAGGCAGGTGGCATCTCCAGATGATTCATCCCACTCTAAACGGGGTTTTGGAGACGTGTGGGATAATTTGGAGACCGTCCTCCTTTTCTGCTGGCAACAGAGGGCACCTGGCAGAGAGACACTCGAGAGATGCTGAGCCTGTGGATGGTTAAAATTACATCAGACAAACCCCACACGGAAATTTCGTGTTGAAATGAACATTCTCAAGCCACGTCCCTGCCCAAAACTGTGTGAATCAGCAGGATTACAGAGCTGTGCCTTTTGGGATGAAATATCTGCCACTCTTCTCATCCTCTATCAGAGTCAGTGCTCGAGGAGCTCGGGGGAGTTTTCATTTTTGCTCTCGTGTTTTCTCCCCCACACATGGACATGCACACATGCACTGGTTTTCTGCTCTTCTCTTAGAGAAGCTCCCACTGTATCAAACAGATGGTGAATCTGGCAGGCTATTTTTAATGCTGCCTAGCATTCAAAGCTCAGATAAATGAGTGGTTTTCTGAATATCAGCTGTTAATTAGTGCGAGAAATAAAAAGAGAGACTGAGAGTTTGGGTGTAGTTGGGCTGATGCTATGTTGGTATCTGAGTTTAAAGAATGAGAAAGCTGGAATGTTTTAAATATGGGATTTTTAGGTAAAGCTTTTTTGGATATTGAGGATTACGACAGAGAGGACATTCATGGATATTTTTTGAGGAAGACCTATTTGCTTATGTGTCAAGAAATATGAATTCCTTCCAGTGATTCCCACAGAGGGATGCCTAAAATTTCTGGATTGTTCTTCATTTTGTTATGGATGACAAACACCTCTGGAAAGACAGTGAAAATCACAATGAAAAATTTCACATGGACCTTCTGCCTTAATAGTTCAGAAATCCTTCATGAAAACTGCTCTTACAAAAGCAGAAGCAATTTCCACAGTCCATGCCAGATACATAACTGAGTTTCACTAGAATCTTTCCTGACATAGCATCCCTCATTCTCATTAGTGCAAGACTGTAATTTAGGTTGTTTAAAGTCTGCAATTTCCGCCCTGGCTCTGAACATTGCTCACTGAGCTGAATGAAAGACATGACCAAGTGCTAAAGTATTGAAGACAGCAGGTTGAAACCAGAAGAAAAGAAGCAGAACTGGAAACTGAGGGTTCACTGGATTAAAAAATATTTTTACATTATTAATTTAGGAATTTTACTAGGGTATAATAAAAATAATTAAACAGAAATTAAATTCTTGGAAGAATACCTAATTACAGACAGCAGATCAGAACAGGATAATGTTCTGGACAGAGTTTGCTGTTTACAGAGAGGATAGGCTGTTCTGAGGATCAAATATAGAACAGAAATTGGATTTGTAAGTTGTGTTTTTACCTATCCTGTCTGAAAGCAAAATATAATGTGATTAGTTCCAAACTGGTAAGCTGCAGAGTCTGTGAACAATGGTCCTCTAGTAAAATCTCCATCACATCTTTATCTGAACTCCTCTCCAATTGGGAAAGCCAGCCCAGAGCACCTGGGCTCTTAATCCCTGCTCTTCCCCAGAGAGAGTTTTTAATCCTTGTCCTAGACCAGAGGTGGATACTGTGGATTAAGAGACAATGGCTCCTTATTTCAGAAGAAAATGGTTTAAAAAAAAGAAAAAAAAGCAGAACTGTTTCCAGGAAAGAAACCAATCCCACAGAAGTGAGGGCCAGGCCAGGAACCAGGCCTGCCCATGGAACCACGCTGTCCTGCTTTGCAGTCCCTGCATGCCTCATCAAAATGTTATTTCCACTCCAAAAAGCCTCAGTTATTATTCATTCTGCTTTTTCCCCATTTGCATCACGTTGCTTTCCAAGGCTGACAGAACATTGCCCACTTAAACTGAATGGCTGCTCCTTGATCTTGATGGAAACTCCTTGACACAAACAAGTTAAACCTTCAGAGAAGGCTGCTTTTCCTGTCTTTCTTTTTCCTGCACGTGGTAGAATCATAGAATTGGGTTGGAAGGGACCCTTAAGGGTCTGGTTCCACCCCCTGCAATGAGCAGGGACATTTTCAGATCGGTCAGCTTCCTCACAGACCCATACAACCTGGCCTTGAATATTCCCAGGGATGGGCCATCCACCATCTCAGAGGTTTTAGTAACAACAGCAAGGACAGAAATATGAAATCATGTTAACTCTCAGGGGAAAAAAATACCTGTTTGCAGATGCTGCTTGACTTTCCAGGAATACAGCCATTTCCTCCTGGCACAAATCCAAGGGAAATGCAGTTAACAGGGTTTACATGTGGCTGATTTTCTCCTTGGCAATTAGTCATCAGTCTGCAAGCTGAAGCTGAGGCCTCTGTTTCCCTCTCCCACGTGGTTTGTCACTGCTGTGACTCTGCTCAGACATGATTTGGGCTCTGCCTTTGCTTTCAGAAACTGTCTTGTGTTGACTGGCCTTACTGGAGATTTTCGTGCCACCAGGCAATATCAGAGTCCCTGTATCCTCTTTTTTCCTCATCCCTGGAGGTTCATCCCTGGATTTTTTGGGCTGACTTGCATGACTCTGCACATTTAAAATGTGTGCTTTGAGGAAACCTGGAATTTCCTGACAGGAAACCCTATACATGCATGACCATGCTGTCCTCTCCTGACTTTGGCCTCTATTATGTGTCCTGGTTTGGAGGACGGGTGTCTGCCAAGAAAGGCAGGAGCTTCTCTTTGAAATGGAGAATGTAAACCCCCTTCCTCCAAAATTATTATTATAATTTTGAAATTAAGGGGCTCTCAGGCAAAGATATGGGAATTAGGAATAACAGTTCTTTACTAGGAAAATTAAAATAGAAATACAGTATTACAAAGAACAATCCCAAACCCTGCCAGAGTCAGAATCCAAGCTGACACCCGTCAGGCAGTCAGGGTGTTGGCAGCAGTCCCATTCCATGGTGGCTGCATCCTCCTGCAGGGGCAGATGTGGTTCAGCTGGAGCAGTGCTCCTGGAGAAGGTGCAGTTTTCCTCTGAAGCTCCAGGGATGATGTGGAAAGGTCTGACTTTCCTCTGGAATCCAGTGGAAAAGGCTGGTTTGGTGCTCCAAATCTCAGTTTTTATCTAAGTAGGAAAGGCTTGGCTCCTCCCCTGGCTGGAGCATCTCCCAGTGGGATGATGTAATTTTATCAGCCATGCACTGGGACTCAATGGCCATTAACAGGAGATATCTCCTGGAGGGAGGATGGTTTGTGGAAAGATAAAGATGATTGCCCCAGCTGGTTTAAAGATGGCCCATTAGCAGATAATATGTGCCAGGAGATGAGGAATCACTGCCCCACCCGGCTGCAACTGATGGTGACAGAACTCACATTGCTGGCCACATCAACCCAACACATATGCAAGACCTCAATCTTCTCCTAAGCAAGGATATCTTCCAGCACCAGGCCCTAGAGGAGGGAATGAGGTCCTGTGAGAAATCTCAAGATGACTGTGGGCCAGAGACAGCTGGGACAGGTCTGAAGGGAGAGGAAATTTGTGGATCAGACCCCCCAGAAATGTTTGATCATGGAGACTGAGGCTGAGCAGCAGAGGTTTTGGGACATCTGCACAGGGCTGGGTGAGGGCTGCCTGTCCCCAAAGCTGCAGCTCACAGGAGAACCCACGTGCCCCACATCAGCCAAGTGTCCTCACGTTGCCTTCCTGCTGCTGCTGTCCCCCCAGTGATCATGGACTCCAGGCAAATAGGATTCCTATACTGTTCTGGAGCCATCAATAGCCCTCAGTGCTGTCCTCATCCTCTGAAACACGCTCCAGTGTTATTCCATCAGCACAACTGGCATCGACTTTGCTGGGAGCACGGACCTGTGGGCAATTACAGGAACAATTGCACATTGCTGCAGCACATCTGAGGCTGGCTGCTGTGTTTTACAGCAGAAGGGGATGCTCAGAAAAGCTCAGCAGGCTGCAAAATAAGGAAACTTTAATAGCATGTGCTTTTTGATTAACAAAAAAAACCAACCAGCTGAGGACAAGCATCCTGAGATGAGTATGAAACTGCAGTGGGTGATTCACAAATCCAGTTTTAGCAAACCTAAGTAAAAATGCCAAGTATGGAAAACTGAAAAGCATGTATGGAGAGAGCTCATGATCTAGTATCACAGCCTTTGTTTCACTTCCCACTCTTTCACTACTGCATGGAGTAAAGGAAAACATCAAAATTCATCCTCAGTGCATTGAAAGCTCCTACTGCTTTCTAAGAGTCAGGCCAACTTTCTTACCTTTCATGTTTGCTAATATTTTTTTTTTGTCTTTTCCTCTCTTGTCTGTTCTGGTCAATAATAATTGATTTCCAGAATAAGAAACCTCAATACCTGAAATAGCACTCCTGGCACATCACAAGCCTTTGGCCCCTGTTCAGCCACAATTAACATCATCTGCCCAGCTACTGCATGTACCAGTTGTACTGTCCAATATTCTGCCAGCCAATTTTAGCAGCTGTCAGTCTGTCAGGAGGCTGGGCTCTGAGAGCAGGATTTCAGCCCTATCTGAATTTCATTGGCTATGTTTTATTGCTTTGATTGCTTTAATAAATCAAGGATTTAATAACTGGGCAACAGAGACTTTCAGAACACACCCATTTCCCCAGCAGCACCTACTACCTGCCTCAGCAGCCAAGTGCCTGCAGGTTTTGTGAAGATATTGCCTGGAGTAATTTTATTTGGGGCAGAACCCAGGGAAAGTAGGTGTGAGTGTAGGTGTAGGTGACTTCTTGAAGTGACCACCACCATCTTCCCTGCCCCAGAACCCCTGATGCTCTGCTCAGGAGTAACAGGCTCCTCACCAGCAGGGAAAGCTGCAGGCTGGAGCTTTGCAGAGTCCATGCACCACCAGGACCAGACCCTGCTGTGCTGTCCAGGTTGGCATGCCCTGACCTCTGAGCAGGCATTACAGCCTTGCACAGCCTGGGATCTCCCATGGGGTTCCCCATTTCCAGGTGTGGCTGGCACCTCCAGTGAGGGATTTCCCCTGCAGCCTGGAAAGGAGGAGGCACAGGGGAACCTGTCCCACCAGTGCTGTGGCAATTCAGCAATTCAAGCACTTGAAAGCCAAGGCTGACAAAATGAGGCTGCAGGCTTAATTACCACCTACACCTTTCAGAGGAGCCATTAATTAGATGATGGCTTGTTCTTTTTTCCTCACTGAACACACAGGGCAATCCGGGCAGGGCAGACTCAGCCCCCCTGCCTCCTCCCAGCTGCCATCCCAGGTGACACATTCCTTATCTCCCGGGTCACCAGCCTCCAGGCTGGTCTGTGGGCATGCACACCCCTCCTGCCTGTGATGGGTGGCAACAGAAAATGTGCCTGAGAATATGGGGTGGTTGTGGGGGGTGGAAAATTACATTTCCAACACTCAAGGAGAGGAGAATTTTGACCTTGATGCCCCTGTTCATCTGCAAAATACAAGTTTCTTGTTCCTCCTGGGTTTTGCCATTAGATCAGTCTCCACCAGTGCCTCTGAGCTGCTGCATCCTGACCCAGAGGCTCTGTGGCTCCTTCCTGTGGGATGCAGGGCTGGGCAGGGGAGCTGCCCCTCTCCACACCACGGCTGCCCACTGCCAGGCCCCTGCAGCCACTCCCCCACCACACCAGCAGCCCCTGGACAAACCATCCCCACTGCTTGTTGCTGTTCCTGGCTCTAGGAAGGAGAGCCTGGCTGCAACAAAGCACTTCATTTCTATGGCAGGTTCACAGCCTCCCCCACAGCCACTCAAAGGAACTCAGAGCTGCTCTGAGAAAAGGGGCACAGCACTGGCAGAGCATTCAAACCCAGTCCTTTATTCTCATGTCTACACTTTCTTTTCATTCCACCCACACTTTCTTTTGTCACTGGCAGCAGAGATACTTTTCAATGGCTGTTTTCCCCAGTAAGTCCACTAGGAACAAGATTTTGATTTAGAGCACAACAACATGCACCCAACAGAGGAGATGTGGGTTTGGATTGGAAGCAACCTCAGGGACCTCAGTCACAAGGACAGACATCCTATAAATGCACATTTATTGAAATGGGACACTCAGGCAGAGTGCTGCTGTTGAATTCCTGAGTGCTTTTCTTTCAGAGGCAGTGTGCTGCCTCTGAATGCAACAAGACAACAAATTAGGACTCCTGGGTTCCATTTCTGGCCTGCCACTCACCCATGATAAGATACAGGGCAAGTAATTTAACATTAAAAATCTTCAGATTACAGAGTTTAAATATTGCACAGGGGTGTAGCAAGACTGATGGGAAGTACTATAATGATATTATTAAAGTGTTTTCTACCTGCAGAAGATGCTGGGAGGGCCATGACCTGCAAGTCCTGATCGACACAGGAGTCTTGGGGAAAATTGTAGCATGGGATTGTGTCACTGAAGGCAAAGGAAGAGAATAGAAATATGGGGTTGGGAGATGTGCTGCTCAGTCTTCTCTGCACTGGGGCTGCCTGGTGTGTTTGGAAGGGTGGGGGGATGAAGGAGAGATGGGGAGATGGGAAGGTAACAGTGGCACAATTTGTAATTCCACGTCTGGCTTCTGACCTAACAACAGGAACATCCAACAGTCAGTAGGAATTTTGGAACAAACTGTGCTCCCTTTAAACCTAGGATAAGCTGGTGTAGTCCAAAAAGCAGTGCCTTTTTATACCACCCCAGGACCTGCCCAAATCTGGGCAGTGTTCTGCCTAAATCCAGGCTCTTACACTCTTAAATTTACAGTTGTTATCATCCTGCAGCAACACTGAATTTTGAGAAACCCCTTGCTCTCAGCTCACACACGTTATGCTCCACTTCTGAACAGCTCTTAGGTCTCCAGAGCTTGCTTGCTTTATCAAAAAAGACCAGGTATTACACAGGAGTAGAGAAATATTCCAGCTCACAAATCAAATCAGATAATTGAAATTACAGACTGTGCCTTAAAATTAGCCTAGGGCATGCCTGAACAGGATTCATATCTCACTGGGAGCTAACCATCCTTTCTCTTTTTCTCCATTTTTTCCCCTCTGCTGCTGTTTGCTTTGGAAGGTGATCTTCAGTAAATACTGCAATTCCAAAGATATTATGGACCTTTTCTGCATTGCAACAGGGTTACCACGGTAGGTCTGTTGTTTGTGACATTCATTTCACTTTTGTTTCTTTCTTTGAGAATAATTTAAAGACAGGCCCCAAATGATTTATTTAGCTGCTCTTCAGGCTTGTTTCTCATTCCAGCCTGCTGGAATAGGAAACTGGGGCAATCAAGAGCTGGAAAAGTGTGGAGGTGGGGAATTGAGCTGCCTTGGTGTTGGCTGCACATGAGGAACAGAGCAGAATGGAGTAGAACAGAGGAGAAATAATCTAAATCTAAAATAAAAGCAAGTGAAGAACTCAGCCCTGAGTACACACAAGTTGGGCACACCTACCACTTATATCTCAGCACTACATTTTTTGAGTGGAATGCAGCCACATGTTTAGAAACTGTCTTTTTAGGGAAAATATGGGGTCAGCAAGAAGTGTTGCCACCAGGTAATAAGTTTTCTCTTTAGCTGTTTTAGAATCTAATTCCAGGTGTGGGATGGTCAAACACAAAGCACCCCATCTGAACCATTTTATGGAGCTTAAATATCTCCAAATCCATTGCCCAGGCCACATATTTCCTAATTTATGTAGTCTTGTGAAGTCCCTGTATCCTTCCTGCTGTAATTTTCCATCAGGGGAAATTCCAAATAGGATTTGTTCCCTGCAAATTCAAGAGCAGCATCCAGCTGAAACCTCAGTGTTGAGAGGGGTCCAGAGTGACAGGTGGGTGTGTGGGAGAGAGCAGGATGTTGTGGAGGTGTGACATCCATCCATCTGTCCATCCATCCATCCATCCATCCATCCATCCATCCATCCATCCATCCATCCATCCATCCATCCATCCATCATCAATATCCATCCATCCATCCATCATCATCCATCCATCCATCCATCCATCCGTCAATCCATCCGTCAAATCATCGCATCGTCCATCGTCAAATCAAATCAGTCGATCCGTCCGTCAAATCCGTCGTCCGTCCGTCACGTCCGTCATCCAGATCCGTCCATCCGTCCGTCAAATCGCGAATCCGTCGTCACATCGATCGTCAAATCGTCCAAATCGTCAGATCCAGGTCGTCAATCGTCCAGATCCAGATCGTCAGATCTGATCATCCCATCGTCCGTCAGATCAGGGTAAATCGTCAAATCGTCGTCAGATCAAATCGACAATCCGTCGTCAAATCGTCAATGACAGTCAGTCAGTCAAGTCAGAGTCAGTCCAGGTCGTCCCGAGATCGCGTCGATCGTCAGATCAGATCAGTCAGATCCCGTCAGATCAGTCCAGATCCCGTCTAGCGTCAGATCGAGTCCGTCAGTCAGGTAGTCAGATCAGATCGTCAGATGGAGTCAGAAATCAGGTCAGGTCGTCAGTCAGAGTCGGAGTCAGATCAGGTCAGATCAGATCAGGTCAGATCGATCAGATCAGGTCCGGCGTCAGGTCAGTCGTCCGTCCGTCAGGTCAGGTCAGGTCAGGTCAGGTCAGAATCCAGAGTCGTCAGATCGAGTCAGTCAGGTCAGATCGTCAGGTCAGTCAGTCCAGGTCCCGTCAGAGTCAGGTCAGGTCGTCAGGTCAGGTCAAGTCCAGGTCAGATCAGGTCAGTCCCGTCCCAGGTCAGGTCAGGTCATGAAGTCCGATCCATGTCAGGTCAGATAGATCAGATCAGATCGTCAGGTCAGGTCAGGTCAGATGCAGAGTCAGTCAGGTCAAGTCCCGTCAGGTCAGGTCAGGTCTAGGTCAGGTCCAGGTCAGGTCAGAGTCGTCAGTCAGATCGGGTCAGGTCAGGTCAGTCGTCAGGTCAGATCGAGTCAGTCAGTCGTCGGAGGTCAGGTCAAGTCAGATCAAGTCAGGTCAAGTCGTCGTCAAATCGTCAGTCACGGTCAGATCCCGTCCCGTCAGAGTCGTCCGTCAGATGGTCAGGTCAGATCCAGAAGTCAGGTCGTCCGGAGTCAGATAGTCAGAGTCAGGTCAGGTCAGGTCGAGTCGAGAGTCAGGTCGAAGTGGAGTCACGAGTCAGGTCGTCAGGTCGTCGAGTCACATTTAGATCAGATCAGGTCAGAGTCAAGTCCAGATCAGTGAATCAGGTCAGGTCAGATCAGAGTCTCAGTCAGGTCGTCAGGTCAGTCAGATCAAGAGTCAGGTCAGGTCAGTCAGGTCAGAGTAGTCGTCAGGTCAGAAGTCAGTCGAGGTCGTCGAGGTCAGATCAGGTGGGAGTCAGGTCAGTCAGGTCAGTCAGGTCAGGTCAGGTCAGGTGCGATCAGGTCAGGTCATTCAGATCAGAGTCAGTCAGATTAAGTCTAAGATAGTCAGGTCAGAGTCAGGTCAGTTCAGGTCAGATCAGGTCAGATCAAAGTCAGGTCAGTCCAGAGTAGATCAGGTCAGATGTCAGGTCAGTCACAGGTCAGGTCAGAGGTCAGGTCAGGGTCAGGTGCAGTCCGTCACGGGATCAGGCAGTCAGGGTCAGGGTCCGTCAGGGTCCAGGTCAGATCGGGGTCGTCAAGGTCACGGGTCAGGGTGGTCGGGTCACGTCAAGTCAGATCAGGTCCAGGTCATGAGTCAGGTCAGATCGTCAGATCAGGTCAGGTCAGATCAGGTCAGATCAGTCAGAATCGGTCAGGTCAGGTCAGGTCCAGAAGTCAGGTCAGAGTCAGGTCAGGTCAGGTCAGGTCAGATCCCAGTCCGTCAGTCCGTCAGGTCGTCAGTCAGGTCGTCAGTCGTCAGGTCAGATCCAGGTCAGATCAGGTCAGATCGTCAGATCAGATGTCAGATCCCAGGTCAGGTCGTCGAGTCAGGTCAGGTCAGGTCAGGTCAGGTCAGATCAGGTCAGGTCAAGTCAGATCGATCAGAGTCAGGTCAGGTCCGTCAGGTCAGATCAGGTCAGTCTAGATCACGTCAGGTCAAGGTCAGGTCAGGTCAGATCCAGGTCCCGGATCAAGTCATCGAGTCAGTCAGATCCGGAGTCAGGTCAGGTCAGGTCAGTCAGAGTCAGGTCGGTCAGGTCAGGGTCAGATCAGGTCAGGTCCAGAGTCAGGTCAGGTCAGGTCAGATCAGGTCAGATCGTCAGGTCAGGTCGTCAGGTCAGTCAGAGTCAGGTCAGGTCAGTCAGGTCAGAGTCGGGTCAGGTCGTCAGGTCAGTCAGTCAGTCAGTCAGGTCAGGTCAGTCAGTCAGTCAGGTCGTCAGGTCAGATCGTCAGTCCAGAGTCAGGTCAGATCGTCAGATCAGTCAGATCAGGTCAGATCCCGTCAGATCAGTCAGGTCAGGTCAGGTCAGGTCAGATCAGTCAGGTCAGATCAGATCCAGTCAGATCGTCAGATCGTCAGATCAGGTCAGATCTCAGATCAGTCAGATCAGGTCAGTCAGGTCAGATCAGATCGGGTCAGAGTCGTCAGTCAGGTCGTCAGATCCGTCGTCAGGTCAGTCAGGGTCAGGTCAGATCGTCAGAGTCAGGTCATCAGTCGATCAGGTCAGTCCATGAATCCAGGTCAGAGTCAGATCAGGTCAGGTCAGGTCAGGTCAGATCCAGAGTCAGTCCCGTCAGTCAGGTCAGAGTCAGGTCAGGTCAGTCAGTCGTCGTCAGATCCAGATCGTCAGGTCGTCAGATCCCGTCAAGTCAAATCGTCAGTCGTCCGTCAGATCAGATGTCAGAGTCAGAGTCAGGTCAGTCGTCGTCAGTCCGTCGTCAGATCAGATCCGTCAAAGTCCCGTCAGTCGTCAGGTCAGATCGTCAGTCGTCAGTCAGGTCAGAGTCAGGTCGTCGTCAGTCCAGTCGTCAGATCCCGTCCGATCAGGTCAGGTCAGGTCCGATCCGTCCGTCCAGTCCCAGTCAATCGTCAGATCAGTCAGTCCGTCAGATCCGTCAGATCCGTCCGTCAAGTCCCGTCCGATCAGGTCCAGTCGTCCAGTCAAAGTCGTCAGATCCGTCAAATCCCGTCTGATCCGTCTGTCAGTCCGTCAGATCAGTCCGTGGATCATCACGTCCGTCCGTCCGTCCGATCACGTCCAGATCCGATCCGTCCATCCGTCAGTCCAATCATCGTCAAATCCGTCAAATCCGTCCGTCCGTCAATCCGTCCCCAGTCCAGTCCGTCCAGTCGTCCGTCCAGATCCGTCAAATCCGTCCGTCAAAGTCCGTCCCGTCCGTCCATGGATCCGTCCCGTCAGATCCGTTCAAGTCAATCGTCCGTCCGTCCAGTCCGTCGTCCATCGTCCGTCCGTCCGTCCCATCCCGTTCGTCCATGGATCCGTCGTCCGTCGTCCGTTCCTGGAGACCTGCAGTCTGCATGGACCTCGAGCAGCACAGGCTGGATGCAACAAGGCAAAGTCTTTATCAGCTTTACAATACAGGAAAAGTGCAGGAGAAAAATAATCCAATCTTTTAATCATGGATTTATTGCATGACTCCAGCTCTGGGGATTGAAAGATAAAATTGAATTTGCATAAGTTGCTTGGCAGAATTAATGCCCTTTGTTGTTTGTTCTATTTCCTCCCATTTGACCTTAGAGAGGTTAATAACTCTCATTTTCCTATGATGTCAAATATTTCCACTCCATCACCCAGGAAACTTTGTTCAGCAGTTTTAATCATTCACAATCAGAGTGTTCTCTGCACATTTGGCATTTTATTTTCATCAGAAGATTTTCAAAGGAAAATTGCATTTCAACCAGGATCCTGGAGCCAAAGTAAACCTCCAAGGTTTACATCTGAGCCTATGAAATCACCTTTAACTCAGTATTTAAAAAGGAAAACGATCTCATATTCAGCAAGATATTTGTTTTGTTTGTTTTGGTAAATGAGTAACTAAATCATTTCAATACATTCATAGCACCAAAAGTCATTTGTATGGTATGAGTCAATATGTACCTGCTGAGTCAATGTATCAATAAATACAGCTTTTTAACAAAAATTATTATTCAGTGAGTCAAGAGAATAAAGGAATTAGCAGGGAGCAAGGTCTGCTCTGGGATCAAAAATGACACTTCACATTTTACAGGGGTGAAGCATCAAGCCTACACTGCCCTGGGCTCTGACTCTTTCTGCTCTGAGGTAACAGAGGTGCCAGGCCAGGAGTGAGGAGAAAATATTCATCTGCAGGAGAGGAGGCTCTGCATCACATGCAGCAGCACAGAATTCCTGCCAGCATTTCTGGGTCAAATAATCCTCCTTGGAACTTGCTTTTCAGGAACACAACCATCTCCCTTCTGACAGCAGACAACTGCATGGTGTCCATTGACCCCACGATGCCTGCAAACACAGAGAGGTAAGCCCTGCTCACCTGCTCCTCCAAAGCTGGCTCAGCCCCAGGGGCAAGGGGGTTGGCTCTGAGAAATGCTGGCCCAGTGCTGGTTTGGAAGATTTTTACCTGTTAAAGCAGAGTAATTGTCTAGGGAAAAAAATACTGCTTTTAGGTGTTTAATGTAGAACATCTGTTCCCATCCCTCCCTGTTTGCTGTCAGAGATCTGAGCTCTGTTGTTGCCCCACTCCTGATTGCTCTGCTGGGGCACAAGCAGCAGATTACTTGAAAAGCAAACACAAAGCCTGAGATGAGTTTAGGTCTGTTCATTGCTGGCTTTGGCCCATATTTCATTATGATTTATCACTGCCATTGCTGTTATTGATACTGTGTGCTGGACCCCCAGCAGCTGGGAGGGAGCTCCTGCACAGGATAGGGCACAAGCACAGAGCAGAAAGAGACTGTGGCTATCCCATCCCTAGAAATGTTAAAGAGCAGGCTGGACAGGGCTCTGAGCAGCCTGGCATGGTGGAAGATGTCCCTGCCCACGACAGGGAGTTGAAACAGTTTGATTTTTAAAGTCCATTCCAACCCAAACCATTCTATGTTCTAGGATTCTGTTTCTAGTAAATCACAGGGTTATGTGTTCAGAAAAAGTGCCCATTGCTTATTTAAACTCACAGGTTTTAAGAGAGCTTAGAATATATTCAGATATTTTTTCCTATTTCTCAGGGAGTAT
The DNA here is from genome assembly GCA_034336665.1 of Luscinia megarhynchos. Taxonomy (NCBI): domain Eukaryota; kingdom Metazoa; phylum Chordata; class Aves; order Passeriformes; family Muscicapidae; genus Luscinia; species Luscinia megarhynchos. Next base: position 5,187,337 of record JAPFBE010000003.1, read on the forward strand.
GGATGTGAACTGCAAACCAAACTGCATTTTGAGTGTTGCTTACATCAACCCTCTGTGACTCTTCCAGGTCTCCATACAAAGTGATACCAGTTGTGACCGAGCAGCTCTCAGGTAAAATGACCCTTTTGAACTGCATCTAATAAAGTTGAATTAAGTAAAGCTGGATTTGCAAACATTTGCATGTGGAAATTATGATGCAAAAACCCAAAGATGTCAGTGTCATGGTTGTAACTGCAGCAGAATAAGAAGTGCTTGATCACAGTGTTATGCAGGAAAGCCTAAAAAATGTGCCCAAATTTCAATGAATTTGAGGATCAGGTGAATGGCTGAGTCCAGTGCCTTGCTCTGGTCTGGCTCAGCACTCCTGATGCCCTGGGGAAAGTCTTGCATGGAGCAGTGGGGGTTTTTCAAGCAAGACAAAGCCTGTCCTGCAGTGTTTGGTTAAACCTGCCCATTCCTCAGCAAAGCCCTGCTGGAAAGCTGAGCACAACATTTGAGCCTCCTGTTATTTCCAAATGGCTGAGGAGAGAACATAATTTCTGTTGTGTGTGCGTGGTAGCTCTAAGTGTGATAAATATTTAAATTCACCTGACAAGATTAAAGAGGGCCTGGGTGAAAGAACACATCTGGAGCACATTCCCCAGCCACAGGCAGGGCTGAAGTGCCACTCCTCCCACTTCTCTTTTCCTGCCAGTATCACCCTCAGGCCAGCAGCTCTCAGACACTGCAGCAGAACACTGGCTTGGGGCAATTCCTGTGAGCCTCTCGTGGTTTCTCTCACCTGTGCAGCTGCAGCTTCTCCTGCCACTCACATCAGGGCAGCCTGGACACCCTGGAGCCACAGGGAGAGGCTGGCAGGGGCTGCAGCAGGAGAGGAGATCAGCTGGAGCAGCCAAATGGGAAGATAGGAGAGACAAAGGGCAGGAGGGTATGATTGTCCTGGAAACACAGAGTGCACAGGCAGAACAGGGGTGAGACAGCAAGCCTGGGGCTGGACAAAGTGGTGTCCAGGGGTGGGTGAGTTTGTTGGGAGAGCAGAGATGATGTTTTGGTGGTCCCACCTCATCTTCTGGCTTAGGGTGCTGAATTATGGATGAAAACAGAGTGTCTGACAGCACTTCTTCTAGAAGGGGAGGCACAGGGAGCTGAGGCTGTCTGAGACGTCTGCATTGGCAGAAAACCTGGAGAAGGAGGATGTGGGGAAGACAGAGAGGCAACAGCAGGGAGATTGTGCAGGCAGGGAGCAAAGGTGAAGAGAGGCAAAGAGAACACGGAGGGTAGGGAGCAGGAAGAGCCTAGCCACAGTGGGATTTGTAACAAGCCATAAACAGGTTCCATGCCAGGAGGAGGGAGTCACAGCCAAGGGACACGTGACTGCCAAGGGGTAGGAGCTGTCTGCCAAACCATTTCCTTGTTGTGACAAGCCCTGCTGCAGCAGCATCCCTCTCCTGTACACTGTTTGCATTATCTCATGAGGAAAGGTGGGGTGGAGCACGTGGGCCTGTGTCCCAGCTGGTGTGAGCAACCAGCCTGCCAGTGCCCCATGACAGAGAAATGGGGCCAGCACTGCTCCACCAGGGAATGCCACTGAGTTACACACCTGGGAAGCTGATTGAGGGGCTTGCTAGAAAATATACTCCTTTTTGAATGCAGTTTTTTATTCCCCTAACATGAAGCTAACAGTATATTTTTATAGGACCATGGATGACTTTTCACACTCTCCCCAGGCCCTCATTTTTCATCCCCAGCTGCCAGCACATGGCTCTGCTCTGTGCAGAGCACAGCTCACTGTGTCAGCAAGATCTCTCTTCACTCCCTGCATTTCATAAAATAAGGATTTCCAAAGATCTGAGCTGAAAAGGACAAGAAAAATTCTGGCCATAGATTGTCAAAACATAAGACAGAGTCTGCTATGGAAAGAGGAGGAAAGTTGAGCTGAGTGTGATGGAACTAATGTTCCTTGGTATCTTCTTCTCTTTCACGTGGCTTGTCATTAATCTTAAGCATTCCTGACATTTTGCTGACAGTAGGAAGAATAAACAGAGTGGGAAATTGTTCCTCTTCATTAAAAGAAAAAAAAACACAGCTCTGTTCTATTCTTCACTTCTCAGACAAGTCTGCCTGCATGATCCTGCTCCCCAAAGCAACTCATCCAAATGTGTGCCAAAAAGGGGGGGTCACCCCAATTTTCACAGTGGTGGGAGGTAATGCACCTCTTTTCAGCAGCCTCCCAGGCAGCTGCAGAAGGATGACACAGGGAACAGAGGCTGTAAAAGGTGGGACTGGGAAATATAATCCTTTGGGAGGAAAAATATGAGCAGTGGCTTCTGTCCAGCAGAGGAGATATCCAGCAGAGGAACTATCCACCAGCATCCTGCTAAGGAACAGTTGTTCATTTCCTGGCCACAGTCATGGGAGAGGGTTGGAAATAAAAAAATATTATATAGAGAGTGTTGGATGCAGCAGCAATCGATGTGCCAGGGGTTCAGCTGTCTGCAAGTGTTAGGATTAGGGTCAGGGTCAGAGTTAGGGTCAGGGTCAGGGTTGGCTGGCTCTGAGCCTGCTGGATCACTCCCTGTCCCTCCTCCTATGGCCCTGGGCCACAAGACACATGGCTATCCAAGCAGAGCATCACAACCCCTGTGGCAAAGCCTTTTCTCTGTGGTATTTAAATTTCCAGTCCCACTGAGTTGGCATCCTCTCCCTCCCAACAGCAGAAGGGCTCTGGTCTGTGTCCTCCTGGTGAAGCTGGCTCAAAACTCACAAATTGATGGCTGTGTTGTTGCTCTAATTAGTAGGCTTCAGGCACTTATAGATTTGATGGAGGTGACAATTAATTGAACAAACCCTATTAGCAGCACCCTCTTGGGAGATAAAATTGAAGTCTGTTGCATTTCTGATAAAGCAAAGAGTGCTGTGAAGGTCGAGTGAGCCTGGCCCAGTGTGGTCCTGAAAGGACAGGAAAACACTCACAGGGACTTTCCTACTGCTCCAAAGGCAGGGCAGCAAAGCCCAGCAGTGGCTGCACTAGAGATCTGCAGGGATGCTTCTCCCCCTGGATGATTCAGTACTTGAGATCTTGTGCAGTTTGCTATTGCTGAAAGGACAGAAGCTTGTCACTGTGTCTAAATCTTCTTATTCTGGCATGTCCTTCTCCTTTTGGAGTCTTGTTCCTGCCTGCAGCTCAGGCAAGACTGAGGAGGCAGAGACAGGGAGAGAAAAATCCTCCTGCCACGTGCTGCTGCTTAGTGCATCCCACGTGGATCATGCACTGGGATGGGGCCAGCTCGGGATTGCTCACCTGATGGGGAATTTGCATGTGACAGCCCAAATTAACCTGAGCTGTGAATTTCATGAATCTGGGGCTCAATATGACAGACTCATGGACTTGGGCTTGTGCTTGAAATTCACCCCTTCCCAAGGCTTTTGTCCACCTGGCTGCTGGTGGGGTTTTTGTAATTACCCTGACTGCCCTGATCCAAGCAAACCACAGAAACTGAAATGCAGACAGAAGCCTGAGGCAGAAGCATTTGTGAGAAACAGGGCAGGAATTCACCAGCCTGATGCTGGCAAGGAAAGGGAGATGCCCATGCCCTCCCAGCCTTGCTTGGCCACAGCAGAAGGGACAGGGGGGTGGCTTGGCTCCACAGACTGCCTGCCCACAGCCTGCTGAGGCTGGCAGGGTGGCAGAGGGGACAGTGGGAGGATGGAGGTGGCTCCCTGGCCGTGATCCCAGAAGGGTGAGAGGCTGGAGGGAGAGGCAGTGCAGGCAGAGGGTGGGTAATAAACCACCTGTGCCAGTGCAGGGTCACTGAGCTGCTCCTGGTGCCAGTCTGGCAGGGAAGGTGTGCTCCCCCTGCCAGCCTCCCACCCCTGCACAGGGGGAGGCACAGGAAAAAGTGCTGCTGCCATGTTCCCCAGCACCTGCTTCCTTCCCAGAACCTGCTGGAGACAAGGCAGAGCTGCCCCTTCCTCCAGGGCGTGCTGGCCAAGCTCCCTGCTGAGCTTGGCAGAGGCCACGGGGCAAAGAGCAGGAGTCCCTGTGCCTGCAGAGCTGGGCAAGGAGCCTGGGGAAGCCTGGGCTGGCTGTGCCTGCCCAGCATTAACCATTGCAGCAGCTTCTGCAGGGAATTGCCATTTGGCAGCTCTAAAACACCCAGAGTGTTGTGCAAAAACCTGACCTCTGAACACCTGTGTTTGTGAGCGTTGTGCATTCACAGTGCTGGTGGGAGGTGAGGGGGGAAAAAAGGGGATTTTTGGGGATGCTGCAGCAGGACCCTCAGTAAAGTGCCCAGAGCTGCTGCTTGCAGTAGGATTTCCTTTCCAGACAGGGAATCACAGCAAAACAAATGCAGCAATCCAGGTAAAAGGTGTCTGTGTGCACCTGGGGCTTCAGCCCTGCCCAGAGGTTTAAGAAAAAGAAGGCAGAGGGTAATGAAGGGAGCAAAAGCACACTTAACCCTCCTGTCCTACAAAGGAGGGGACAAGCAAGACTAAATAACCTCAGAGCAATGTCTCATTTTCTTCAGAAACAGGGGTTACCAGAGGTCTTCTCCTCGGAAAGGAACAGGGCAGAGAAATGGATCTTTGTCTCTTTAAGATGAGGCGAGCTGCCACTCTTAGTCATATATCTTTACTGCACCCTAGGGTTATAAAAACATACATCTTCATTTTGAAAGTCTTTTATTACATCCATAAACATCAGATTGCAGCTGACTGTTCCCTGGATGAGAATTTCCAAGTACTCCAAGTGAGTTTTGACAGGGGGAGGGAGTGAAAGTAAGATTGTTGGGTTGGTTTTTTTTTACTGGAACAGTGTTTATAGGGAACTTGTCAGTCTCTGGCACGCTCCAGCCACTGTCAGAGGGCTGAGCAGCACTGGAGGGAGAGGACACGGGTTTCTCTGCCTTCTCTGATCATTTTCTCTGTCGGATTTGGTGCCATCCCAGGTGCTGCCCCTGGTAAGTTTTCCTCCTTTCTTAAATAGGACGCAGCGTTTGCTTTGTTCCAGCGCTTGGGCTTTGTGAGAAAACTGGAAAATGGGTCTCTGTGAGAAGAACCAATCTCGGTTTTCTCTGCTAGATGCTCTGCTGGGAGCTGGGGGGGGGATAAGAAAAGGGAAAAAAATAAAAATAAAAAAAAAGAGGGAATTAGATCTGGGACTTTCAGAGCACAGAATGGCTCCGGTTTTAAGACACAGGCAAATTGTTTTGGCCAGCGATGTGAATGCTCTTGACAAGTATTGCTGACGTCTCTAATACCCCAGGAATTTCAAATCCTTTCAACAGGTACAAGAGCTATTATTTAGAAATGAATAGTAAATGCTGGGCTGTGTTTCTATCTGATGTGTTTTCCTGGGTGATTGCACTCGTGAGGTGTTTTGTTCCCTCGGGGAGGGACAGAAGTATCTGCAGAAATGCCATCAGGGTGTTCCTGTGTGGGTATAAATAGGTGTTCTGTAATCTGCAGTGTGTTTATGAGTGCACTCAATGTTTCCTTTCCTTGAGCACATCCCCAGTGCAGGAATCACTGCAGGACTTTGGGCCAGTTTGTGGGGGAAAGAGGGAACAACCCCAAACAGCATCTCAGGGCTCAGCAAAGGTGATTTGTGCTTCCCCTTTCTGTGTGGACACACCAAAAGATGGGAAAGCATTGCTGTCATACTCCTTCCTTCCTAAGGTGTGCTCTCCCTTGAAATCTAGGGTCCTGTTTTGAGGGATTGTTTGCTTTTCCCCGTGCTGGTGGTTGCAATCCTGTGGTTAGAGAGGCTGGGGTTTCACCAGGCTGGCTTTCCTGAGCTGGGGAGCTGCTGCCACAGGGGCTCCCAGAGCTGCAGGAACTCAGGGAACAATGGGATCCTGACAGGACCCCTGTGGCAGCTCCTTCCAAGCTGTGTTCTCAAGGGAAAGGGGCTGGGAAACTTGTGCCCTGCTGTGTCCATCCCCCAAACCAGGAAGGGCAGACCTCGTTCTGCAGGACAGCACTTTGTCAGCTCATGTTTGTGTGCAAGGCAGCACAATCCTTTGGCTCTTGCACCAGAAAAATTGGCCTCCAGGATAAAGCTGAAAGGCAGGCTGGTTTTGTTTGGTGTTCATGAGCTGTGGTGCAGAGACTCTGACTGTGAGCAGGAGCTCCCAAAAGCCAGGCGGGGCTCTGGGTGTCCCACCCAGGATCTGTGAAAGGGATCTCCTCTCCAGAAAGTGCTGCCTTCAAACAAGCCACCTCTCAACCTCCCAAAAACAAAACTTCTGAGAAACCCTGACTGTGATCTGCAGGAAGAGGAAGGCAGGTGAGACAAGGAGTCATTCCCAAACCCTGTCACTCTTCAAAGGACCAAAACAATTTTTTGGCCTCACCGTCAGAACTGGAAGCCTGGGGATGCCACTTTGCAGAAGGGTTGAGGGTGTCTTCTTTCCTTTCTATTTTCTCTATCATGTCTCCCTTCTATTTTTTTTTTTCAGAAAAAGAAGAATTGTTCCAGAATTTATTGGGACAGATTGCCGAGCAGTTCTCGAGGTAAGAAACTGAACATCATTACTAATTTAAAATGTGATTTCTTTTATCAGCCTGAAGTGAAATTTTCACAGGAGGCAGAGGGGCATTTAAGACATCTTTCAAATCCCACTCTGCCTGCCAAATTTAGGTCTGGGACACATTATTTCCTGCTGACAGCAATACAGTAGCTTAAACCAAAAGCAATTTTGGTGATTATCTTTGATCTAAAAAGAAGATCAAGTAGTAAATGTTCCTTCTCTCTTAGGAAGCAGAAGAAATGCTTCTTAGCTGAGCAGTCAAATCATCAGATTTGTTTCATTTTCCCCTTTGTCACCCAAAAATGTCTCTCCTTCGAGAGGATTTCTCAACATCTGTGTAGCTGCTTATTTAATCCCAGCTGGTTTCAATAAGACAGATCAGTCCCACCACAGCAAATCTCCAGCATAACTCGACAGGGAGAGGAGGTTTCAGAGTGTGCAGACACCAAGACGCTGCTCTTGGACAATTATGAATTATCAATTTAACAATTATCAATTTAACTTGGCTTCTCTGAGGGGGTACAGTAGCAAGCCACTGCTGAGAGAGGGGGAGATGAAGTGTTGTAGAGCCACAGTACATTCCCAGAACCATAAAAATAAGATAATCACTTGTTAATTTTTCTGAAAATCAAACCCGGGTGTATTTTCTGCTCCAGTGTCAGCATTTCCATGGAAAATTTGCTTTTCCTTATGACAAACGTGGCTGGGCAGATCAATCATAGAGACACAAACATGGACATTTCTAGCAGAAGTTGTTAGCACCTAGGGTAGGCAGAGCATGAAATGTATAACATTAATACATGAGGGTTTTCTTTCCAGGGTTTTTAAAATCAACGAGCTAAAAACGGAAGTAGCCAATCACTTGGCAATGCTGGAGAAAAAGGTTGAATGTGAGTGTCCCTTTATTCCTATCACAGTGGGAACTTGTCGTGCCCTCTGACCTGTCCTGCTTCCCCTTTCTCTAATCCTTTGTAATTTGGGGCTCTGAGCCCCGGAGGATGGGGATGGTGGGAGCCTGGGGACCAGGGAGGGCTGCCAGCATCCAGAGCTGCTCCTGTGCTCCCCCCGAGCTCTGGGGACACGTCCTGCTGTCCCCATGCCCCCGTGGCAGAGGGTCTCCATCTCCTCCTGCCGTGTGCCCCATGGCCAGGGGTCTGTCAGCTCCCTGCACCCCTGACCCCACCCTCAGCACTGGGGCTGTAATTCCAGGGGTGACACCCTCCTCCTGCTGTCACCCCAGTCCTGGCACTATAAACAACCACAGTGCAACAGCCAAATTAAATTCACCCAGTCAATGAGCAAATTTCTGATTTTTTGGGGTAGTTTTGTTTCCCCTTGTGCAGCTTCTGAGTTGTTTCAGTGCACTGTGCAGAACACAGGAGGCAGGGAAGGGGTGTGAATGAGGTGCCACAGCCTTGATGTCAGGAAAATTAATCCACAGACACCAGAGGTTTATGTCCCAAAAAGGAGACAGAGGAGTTCTTTTTGCTTTATTGGAATAAAGGAAGTGCCCATGGGGCATTCCCCTGGGATCTCTCAAATTTTTTGGAGGATGCAGCCTCCCTTTTTATCCCAATTTCCCGGCCTCATTTCCCTCTCTCTTTCCCACTGGCTGAGGTACTTGAGAGGCACAGACTTCCCAGAACACCTGAGATTCCCCTCCAATGTATAACCCTCCCTTTTAATTTTTAAATCTTATAGAATTCATAGTTTTTCCCCGTTGCTTCTTTCATCTTCCAATGTCCAATTTCATTTATCAGCAAACCTACAGTTTGTTTGTAAAGGTAAATCTCTTTTCCCATTCATCATCAGTGGAACCCATCCCATTGTTTCTTTTATCTCTCACTGCTAACCTTATCTGCCAGCAGACCTGCAGCTTGTTTGTAAAGACAAATGTGACATTCCTCTCATTGAGGATGCTCAGCGTTGAAGTCAGGAGCAGGGAGAGCCTTTCCCAGCACTGCAGCTGCAGAAAGAACTTTCCCACTAGGGCTGGCTGGGGAAAAAAAATATCTGGTTCATGGAAGAAGTTGTTTTCCTATAACTTCCCCTGACCAGAAGCCACCTTGACCCTGCAGCTGCTTGGGGAGACTGATCCCTTTGTCAGCAGGGAGAGGAAGAAATTTCTGCTCTTATTTGAAGAGCAGCTGCAGGGAAGCCTCTGCCTGTGGCCACCCCAGCCTCAGGTCCTGGTGCTGAGGGATGGAGGGGGCAGCCTGCAGCTTGCCTACCCCCAGGAAGGAACCCAGGTACGAATTCCTCCCTGCCTGTCTGGCTGCTGCTTCTCCCAAGGCTCTGCTGCTTTATTCTTTGACCCAAAAAATAAAGAGAAAAGAAAAATGAGCTCAGTCACTCTGCATTTTCAGTGAAACTTCTGACCAACTCCACTCCTCAGGGCTAAATGCCGTGGATAGAGCAAATGAGGTAAGCTGTGGGTCCCTGTATCCCCTGGGCAGCCCAAGCAGCAGCTATTCCAGCCAGCCAGGGGCTGCCTTTGGCCTCTGGTGACCCCCTGGGATCCCTGGCACACACTCTGCCTCGGCACTGGCAGCTCACAGCCCAGGAGGGAGATAACCAAGGCATCCATGCCACTCCTGGCAGGAAAAAATTGAGCACCTCCCCACTTGTAGTAGTTTAGATTTGTTAATTTGAATATATTTTTTTTTAATTTTTTTTTTCCTGTGAGATAAAATTAGGAGCAAAAGCAAGGCGGGGTTAAAACTTAAAGGGTTTAAAGAAATACTTTATTAATAACATAAAGAAATAATAAATTCAGAATAAAACTTTTAGACCACTTCTTCCTTCCCCCTCTCACCCTTTCTTTTCTTTTTTAACAACAACCTCCAGAAACACTTTAGCTTGTTGTTAATTTAAATAATTTTTTTAGTTTACTTACTTTAGGGAGAGGAGTGTTGGTTTTTTTTGCTGGTTTTTTTGGTTGGTTTTTGGTTTTTTGGTTTTGTTTTTGTTTGTTTTTGTTTTTTTGTTTTTGTTTGGGGTTTTTTTTGGTTGGTTGGTTGGTTTTTGGGGGTTTTTTTGGCTAACCAATTTTTCAATGCACAACCAGCAGACCACCCAGCACTTTATTGCTGGTTTAGGGAAGGCAGCTGCCCAGAGCTGTGCCAGGCAGACTGAGCGAGTTCCCTGCTCCCAAAGGAGGGTTCTGCCCTGGGTCCCACTGCTGATGGAGCCATCCGTGGGCAGGAGCTGCCTGTCTGCAGTGCCCCCATCTGCTCCAAACTGGGCTCCCAGGGTTTGCAAGAGCCCAGCCTGCAGCATGCTGAGATCATTCCCCAGGCTGTCATGGTTAGGAGGCAAAACCGTGGGAGAGAGGGAGTGTCCCACCTCCCTGCTGGAGCTGGGCTCCCAGAGGCTGCTCTGGGAGTTTCACTGCTGGATTCAGCCCAAGGACTCCTTCAGACAGCACAGGGTCTTTTCAGAATTCCTCGCTGCAGAATAATGTAATGGGCCCTTGATCAGTGCACATGACATGGCCATTTATCATTTGCAAGCCAAATGTGGAAAGAATTGTGCTTTTATTTTGCCTTTTCTCCTGCCTCCTTCAGAGATCCTTTTTCCACTTTCACATGTGCTCTCCAGGATTTCTTCCCCAGGGGGGAGGTTGTGTGTGGGGATAAGTGCTCATGACAGCACTACATCTGCACCTCTCATGAAATGTTCTCAGCTTCCTTCTGGAGCCCTCACCAGAGATGTGTTTTCAGGGAGCCAAACCTTTTAGCTGATTTTTAAATCCCAGCTAAAGCTTGTCACTTCCCCTTGGAAAATGAGTCCATGCAGGGCAAGACTGGGAATGCTTTCTCCTGTGGCTTGACTGACTCTGCACAGCAGCCCACACAAGAATAAGGAAGCTGGCAAAAAAACCCTTTGCAATTTTTAAGTACTTCACATCTACCTTAAGAAAATAATTGTGTAAATTCTCTGCTCCCTCTGAGAGATTGGGGATGAAAACCAAAGAGATGCAACATGAAAAAATGCTCAGGGCTGCCACTTTGCACCAGAACTCCTCCCTGCAGCTGCCTGCCCCACTTCCCTGGCACTCTGATAACTCTGCTTGCTCCAGATAGGCACTGGCCACCAATTGGACACCTTGGCAAATGGAATTTCTCCCAGGTGAATGCACCAGTGCAGCACAGGGGCAGCTGAGCATCAGCTGCTGAGCAAAGCACCCAAAAAAGTGCAGGCAGGTATCCAGAATGAAGAGATCCAAAAAGCAGGACAGCAGCTTGCCTGCATCACCACACTGTGATCACCCAGAGAAACTGCCTGTAAGAATGACAGACAAAAAAAGATATAAATGTCTAAATGGGATTTTTAAGAGGAGGGCATCCCTGAAAGCAAACATGAACCAACCCTTTCCCTTTCCTTTCCTAATATGTGCCATTCTGGGCTTTGCTCATACGCACTTCTTTCCCTTTTCCCAGTTCCAGCTGCAATCTTTGTTGTCACTCTCATAAAGGAAAACAAACCTGAGCTCTTTGCTTATCTCCAGAGCTGTGCCCTTCAAGGCAGGGTTTTATCACTTACATGCTGCTCTCCAGATAAGTGTGATCCAGACTGTGATTTTCTGAGAAAGTTGCTGAATGCTGATTTTCTGATTGCACTCTCTTGAGTTCCCCAGCCATGGCTCATCCTTGCAAACACCGAGTTCAGTAAACAAACGAGCTGTGAAATGATTGCATGTGAATGACATGGGCGTAATAAATGGTTCTGTGTCCTTGATCACGCTGACAGTTCAACCAGGGGGAAAGAAAAGGGAGAATTATTCTCACACTCTCACTGCACTGGGCTCTCTCAGCTTCAGGGGATGAAGTGCCCTGCTGCATAAAAAGGCAATCAAACTTTTTGCCTCGTGGCTCTCACAATTACATACAGAAAGGGAAATATAGGATTTTCTGTGCTGCATGTAGAAATAACCTTTGATTACAGAATTGATTGGCAAAAAGAAGTGACAGGATTTCAATAGTTTAAAAAAAAAAAATCTATAATTAGAGCTGAATTTTCAACATTTTGCTCTCTCTCCTGCATTCTCACTTTGGTTTTTCTGTATCCAGCAATGCCTCTCAGAGCTCCTTAATGCTCTGCATGAACTCCCAAATTAAAACCTTTTATCTTAATGGGAATTCTAATCCTACGTGTTTGCATAGCCACGCTTATCATCCCATCATGGGAGTGGGGGTGTTTTTTCTGCTCAGGATTTCCTCTGCCTTGTGCTCTGCAGCAGAGAAGTGAAGGCACCAGAGGAGCTGCCTGCTGCTGTGGAAAAGCTGAGATGTTGTAGCAGATATATATAATATATAATTATAGCATATATATAATTCAGAGAATTGAAGTGCTGTTACCTGCACTGGCAGCAGAGAATTCCTGTGGGCTCCCGAGGTCTTTGGCAGCACCTGCACGTGGGAGAGCCTGGGAGAGCTGGGATAACCCCACTGGCAGAGCTCTCTGAAACTTTGCACCGTTGTGGAACGAGATCCTGCGGCTTTTCACCAGGCTAACACCCCTGCTGTTTCCCTCTGTTGGCAGTGGAAGGCCTGAAAGTGGTGGAGATTGAGAAATGCAAGCGTGACATTAAAAAGATGAGGGAGGAAATGGCAGCAAGGAACAGCAGGTAAGTTCTGCTTGGGACTCAACCACAGCAGTAAGTGTCTGGTTTCAACATTTCCACAGAATTATCTCCTGGGCTTAGAAGTAAAAGAGTGAGGAAACCAATAACCATCAAGGACAGTGGCTTTAATTTACCATTTGAAGATTTATAGCCATTCACCAGTTAAATTAGTTTGGGCCATGGGAATAGAAAAAAAGGTCTTGAGAGTTATTTGTCACCATACAGAATTGGAATTGTTCATCCAGATTTACTGGGGGAGAGAGAATGGGAAAAGAACTTCTGCACAGTGCAGCCTTTGGTTGGGAACCAGTTAGCACTCGAATCAGCTCCAATACATTCTGGGAAATTACCAAATAAATGTGCAGCAGCTCCTCTAATTATGATCTCATGCTATTATAAATCATCCGTTTCAAATTCAACGAGAAATTGGGAATTTACTTTCTGATGCAGGGGCTCATTGTGATGTTGAAGCTCAGTTTTGCTGTAATTAAAACAGCAGGAGAAAAAATTGCATTAGGTATGGTGTGTGGTCTCAGCTGGAAAATGCCCCCTGTGCCACTGAAGTGCCCCACTAGGACAAACAAATCATCACTGTGAGGCTGGGAATTCTTCTGGGAAGGTTGCTGGAGAGGAATAGAGCATGCTGCTCAAAATGTGAAGGGCATTTTTCTCAGCAAATGTTGTCTTGACAGTCTCAGGGTCAAATTGTCTGACCTTTAATCAAAACTGTTTCCTACTGGGGGCAATGGGAGATGTGCTAAAAGGTTCAGGTTTACAATCACTCGATTTTATAAATGTTGCCATGCAGATATGTCAAGAGGCACAATGACAATCCATTCCCATGAAGTCCAAGGCCAAATTCAGCTGTCATATTAGCATAAATGCAGAGTAACATTATTAACCTCAGATGTGTGCCTCAGATTTATCCCAGCAGGGTGCAATGCACTTTGCCCTGTGACTTGCATCATTTCTTGTTGGGGTGTGTGGAGAAATCTCATTAGAAAAATTCAAGCCCGGGCTGGCAGCAAAAGCAAGAGCATGTGTGCTGATTTGTGATGTGAGAAACGTGTGTGCCCATGTGTCTTTCCTTCAGCTGTGGCAGGGAGCTGGCAGAGCTGAGCACTGATGCACAGGTGGACAAGGAATTAGGTCCAAAAAAAGAAATTATGGCAAGTTTGTGTTTGCTCAGTTGCCACCACATCAGGAAGTACAAGACTGTCCCAGCAGCCATGACTAATTCCCATCCCAGATCCTGTCACCTTCCAATCTATATTTTGTGGTCCAAACAACAACCTGTTCACAGGAAAATCCGGGGTGGGGGGTGTTCCATCTGCTCAGTGCATCCAGCTCCAGCTGGGGTGTCACCTTCACTGAGGGCTCTTGGTGAGATGTGACAGGCTCCAGAAGCCACAGACCAGCAAGGCTGTGGGGCTGGAAAGCTGTGGTGAAGATGGGTGTGGGCTCAGCTGGGCTCAGACGCCCACCCTGCTCGCTCTGAGCTCACCCTCACAGCTGCTCTGCTCAGCACCCCCGTGCTGCTGTGTCCATATGGCTCTGTCACAGCTCCTCTTGGCTGCCTTGAGCTGCATTTCCCTCCTCCCAGCTGCTCAAAAGCTCCTCCTGCTTGCCCAGAATTCTGCCCATGATTATCTGCACTCTTGGGTTTGGGACCCAAAGCAGCAGCTGGATGTGGGTACAAGAGGAGAGGATGCTCCTTGGTGGCTCCCAGCAGCAGCTGCTGAGGAATGAGCTGTGGTTCCCTATTCCCAAGCCATCACAGCAGTCAGGTCACCAGCCTGTGGTGACCCCAGCCTTGGGATGCTTCACCCCAGGGTGGCTGAGCAAAGCCTCTCCCCTTGGCATGAGATGTGTGCTGGAACAGAGGCATCCCAGGGAAATGGAAATGTATTTGCTCTCATTTAGACCTGTCATCCCTTGTGCAGTGTCATTTGCTAGATAATGCATTGTGGTTGCAATTAGGGATCCCATCTAAATTTAATTAATGTACATAAATAGGTGAGTGCCTGTGTTCCTTCAATAAGATCACAGTGTACACAGCTGTATGGATGTTTGCCTATTCTTGTATTTGCTGTTGCATTATCAAATGAGAGAGTGAGGCTGGGCAGCCAGGTTATAAAGCACAGTGAACTGTGTACCTCTCTGTTCAAGAAGAGCAAGCAGCTCCATTTGCATCCTCCTCAAATTGCTTTTTTTTTGCTTGTCTGCTTTTTGCACTCACCACTGGCAGATGCTAATAGCATTATGGTGTCATTTAAAATCATGATCATTTGCAGATACAGTTTTACATTTGTGAAGGTCTGATGCATCCTGGCTCTGGAGTGTTCCCCAGTGTGCTGGGATGGAGGCTTCAATATCCTACTACAGCTGGGAATTAGAGATATCTGGCTGACCCTCAGCTAACCCTGGCAGTCAGCTCCAATTAGGGCAAGGAATGCCCCAATCTCACTATTTTTATCCTCCTAATACCCCACACAGTGGAGTTCTGAGGAAACAGCTTTAGAAACGATTAAGACAGCTTTTCATCAACTGAGAATCTTCTTAAACAGGGCAGGAAAAGGCAGCTGAAGTCAGCTGACCACCATGAGCTGGAAAATGACATAACTTTCACAGGATTCAGACACTGCCACCAGAAATGACAGCAGACATCAATGTTGAGAGGAGAAAAGAAATCTGGATTAATTCTCAACAGAGAAGATAATCACTCAAAAGAGATACAATGCAAAATACAGTAATCAAAAATGCACAAACCAAGTTAATGGAATGCTTTGCTTGGCTTCTTTGGGGAGGTTTCTTTTTGCTTTCTTTGGCAGGGGGCTTGAAAACAGGGAGGGGGTAATCCAAATGTTAGGACTCTAGGGATAAATCCCTGGAAGTGCTCAAGGCCAGGTGGGATGGGGCCCTGAGCAACCTGCCCACGGCAGGCTGGGTGGGGCTGAATGGTTTTTAAGGTCCTTTCCAACCCAAACCATTCCATGCCTCTAAAAATGCAGAATGCAAGAAGATCAGCCTCACATGAGGGTTAATAAAGTCCATGTGGAACTACCTGGGAAAAGCCCTGCAAGGCCATCAAATCCAACCTGTGACTGATCCTCACCTTGTCACCAGCCCAAGGACACAGAGTGCCACATCCAGACCTTCCTTGGACACCTCCAGGGATGGGCACTCCAAACCTCCCTGAGCAGCCCCTTCCAATGCCTGGCCACCCTCTCAGTGCAGGAATTCTGTCTGATGTCCAGTTTGTCCCTTCCCTGGCACAGTTTGAGATGATTTGGGAGAAGAGCCCGACCCTCATCAGGGAATTGCAGAGAGTGATAAGGTTCCCCCTTGGGCCCTGGTCAGATGGAAAAGCATCAGCTTGGCTTTTCCATCTGCAGAGGAAAGACAAGAAGAGAACTGGCAGTGTTAATAACCAGGCAAGTGTTAATTACCTGTAATTGCTGGCAGTGGCTCCCTCTCTCCAGGATCAGGGAGCCAAGCAGAGCTGTTTGCCAAGTCTGTGCCTCTCTGCTGCAGTCCCATGTGAAAGGCAGCTGGCAAGGAGCTCACACCACCAGAGTGGAAGCTCTTATGGGCTGCAGCAGGGCTCAGTGGGTGCCTCCAGCAGTAAATCAGCACAGGTGTGCCCCTGCCCATAGCCAGGGTGGCCCTGGAGAAGGATGCCATGGACAGCAAGCTGCTCGCTGGAAGTGACTTGGTTTAAGGAGAAGTGGTTGGGTATCCATGGATACATGCCTGAACTCAGATGCTTCTCTCCTGGATGCAAATAGACCCAGAAAAGGCAACACAGGTGTTGCACAAGGGGAGAAAATCCTAAGGATGATCATGCTTTCAAAGCATTTGAACAGCACTGCGTTAGAAAGGGAGAGGTTGTGGGGTGGGGTTGCTCTCTGAGGGGTGGCTACTGGGAGCCCAGAGCACTTCTGGCACGTTTTTTTTGAGGCACTGTGCTTCTGTTCCCTCAATGTTAAGAGATGAATATTTCATTTCAGGACTAACTGTCCCTGCAAGTACAGCTTTCTGGAAGAGAGCAAGAGGCCAGCTCCCCGGCGGGATGTGCCGTCCTACCCAAAGGTACCACCAGTCCTGCTCTTCCCACATCCCTCCTGCACGGCTGCCCTCCTGGCAAGTGCTGCTTTACAATGCCTGACTCCTTAGCCATTCATTCCTGCTTGTTCTAAATCCAAGGGCTGATCCAAAACTCCTGCGAGCCAATGGGAAAAGCTGTCAGTTGCCCACGGTGACTTAAAGTTTAATTCTCAGTAGTCTTTAGTACTTGAAAGCTCATTAGTGTCTGAAATGTTAATGAACATTGTGCATTCATCAACATTTAACACTCTTTTGTCTGGTTATATTTGTTTATTCTCCACGCTCATAGCAACAATCAAAAACACCCTGTAATGCTGTGTTCTGATTGAAAGTAGTGCTGCTGCCTGTTTTCTCCTAATAGATTATTTTTTAATTTAAAATGTAATTTATGGGCATGCTTCACCTAGGGAAACAAAGAGAAAATGCGACATTGGATTCTCTCCAAAATGATTCATTGTCCCTGTGAAAATGAGTTAGTGTATTTGCTAGAGAAAACAGTAATGCTGGAAGAAAAATGTCTCCTGGGCAAATACAAGTACAAATCCACAGTGATGAATGAGGCTGAAACCATGAAGGATCTTTGGTCCCAGAGCCAGCAGTCTTTGTCCACAAGAATTATTAAAAGCTGCCAGGTTGTGCCTGCCCAGTGCTCGGCTCAGGCCTTGACAAAACACCAGCTCACACATTTGTAAATCACGGTTTAACCATGGGCATCTCCTGAACCCGAGCTGAGCATCTCCTGAGCTGGCTCAGCCACCCTGAATCCCCACACCTGTGTGGGATGCAGGTCCATGACACGGACGTGGCTCTGTGCACACTTGTCTCCAGAGACCCAGCAGAGCAGTAAATTCTGCTTTTTGTTCTCCTCTGCCTCACAAAAGCGACCTCCACTGAAGCAGGGACTGTGGGACTTCTTCTAATTAACTGCTGCCCAGGAGGCTTGTGCTCCTGACACTAACACATGATTTTACAGAGCACAGCAGTTTTAAGCCAGTTTTTTTTCCCTTGATAAGTACACATGTCAGATTAAACTTTGATGGACTGCTGCATTAAGATCTTTTATTAAGAGTAAAGGCTAGGAGGAGTTGCACTGACCCACTTCTGTGTAAACTGATAGTTTGTATTTCTGCATTATTCCTAGACAGAAACTCAAGGGAGTTTTGGATTTTGGAGATTTGCAAAATTTGTTATCAGTTGTCAGGTGCTGGATTTGCCCAGTGTCAGTGAGGCTGAAGGAAGATGTCAGTGCAACACCAAATCTGTGTTGCTAATTTGCAGTTTTGCAGAAAGTTATACTAATTGTGCATTGTATATGCAAATTCAAAACTCCTTGCCTTCTGAAGAGGAAAAATTAATCTTCTCTGCTGTTCCTCCTTGGATTAAGTATCAAACAATTTGATGGCTCAGAAATTGTCATTCACCTTCTCAGGAGAGTAAACCCAAACTAGAGACAGCCATGTTAAATGGGCCAATTGAAGCCACAAGGCTTTTGAGTCCCAAAACCACTGATCAACAGGATCCTGAAAAGATGAATCTGTGCAGTCCTGATACCCCCATGTCTTTTAACCCTGCACATTCCTTTTCATTTTGTATACAACCATAACTGGTGAACGAGCTTGATTTTGTTTTAGGCTTCTGAGCACAATGATAAAAAATCACCTGAATCTTGCAGGCTGACAACCAATTCGAAACTGTGGGCATTCTTGAAAAAACGCTAGAAATGAGAGCATAAATCATCTGAAAATAAACATATCATCCCCACCAGCTAATTTAGCACTGTAAGCAGAGACACTTCACACCAGCCCTCCCCAACTGGCAGCTTTGATGCTCTGCAGGCTGCAGAACCAGTGCAGCCAGGGATGGGTCTGCCCTCTGTGATTTTGATTCCCTTTGCTGGGTTTAGCCATGACCCTCTCCTTAACACCTCCACTGTCCCTTTTCTCCCAAGTTCTGCTCCACAAGGATCTGCCCCAATGAGCAGCTGCCAGCTGGAGAGAAGAGTGAGGAGGGTTGGGTGGCCAGAGGGAAAGATCATCTGCTCTGTCCTTGGGAAGTGTGGCTAAACCCCTCATGGATGGGAGCCTGGGAGCCCCAAGGACATGCCAGCAGCACTCCCGTGGCAGGGACACCCTTGCTGACAGCTCCTGCCTCTCTGTCTGCAGTACATGCTGTCCCAGGAGACCATCGAGGCCCTGCGGAAACCGACCTTTGACGTCTGGCTGTGGGAGCCCAACGAGGTGAGGATGCCACCTTAGCTGGGTTGGCACTTTCTGAGAGCCAGTAAGGCCAGAGGAGCCCTTTGAGACAGTCTGCCCCCTTTTCTGCCCTTCCTCTCTCTATTCTTTTGATGTCCATACCACACCAGAGATGCAGTGCTCCTTCCCAGCAGATGCCAGGTAGATTATGCTGCTTGTCATACCCTGGCTCCTCTTTATTTGCTCTTTAATCTCTTCCTAGTAAAGTCCCTCAACTGGTGCACTGTCATTACTGCCACATGAATTCTCTCATACCACTTTATCTGAACAAATCAATCCCCAGTGAAGTGTGTGCTTAAGCACATCATCCATAACTCCACTCAAATCAATAAAGCAGCAGGCAGAGGTGCAGGCATTGATTCACACCCCTTCAGCTGAGGGGTTTTTGCTGCAGTTTGTTCTGAAGGGGTTGCAAGGCTGCATTCACAGCCAATTAGCATCTCCTTATTGCTTCATTTTCTTCCTTTCCTTACTGCTGTTAGTGTTATCCATGGTTCATCACTTGTACTGCAGAAGGTTCTGGAAGGTCTGTGTGTAAACCTGTAGGAGTGTGAAGGAGAAGGATGTTAAGAGTGGACAGTTTATAATATAATGTAAAACCAGATCTAGCAAATACTAACAAATCTCACTTCAGAAAAACATAATGGAGGACAGGACTAAACCAGGGGTTTAGTGCTGGTTTTTTCCCAGGGGGAGGCTTGGGTAGTTCTGGCAGCATCCCCAGGAGGAATTGCCCTAATTGCCTTCTCAGAGGCTGTGCAGGCAGAGTAATTCTGGCTCAGCATGACAAGGAAAGACAGCCCATACCACATCCACAGGAGCAGCACATTCCCTTCAGGGTATTTCCTGTGCCTGGAAGAAGAGCAGAAGGGCTCTCTGGTGGCTTTAGGTCCATGCCCCATTCACTGGGGTGGCACAGCTCCCCTTGTGTGCTCAGAGCTGCTCTGCAGCCTCTGCTCCCTCTCCAGCCCCTTTGCTCTGCACCATGGCCATAAATGCCTGCCAGGTCTTTGCAGCAAGAGGGAATCACAGTCTGACAGGTGCACATAACACTGCTGGATTACTGCTGTTCTGACTATTAACAAGAGACCAAATCCATTATCCACGGTTTCCTGTGGACTGGGGGACAGCACTTCAGCACAGTAACTCATTCAGAGGGCCAGGAAACATTATATGGTGGCATGGACAAGGCAAGCAAGAGGGTGTGGAGATTAAACTTGCCCTGCAAGGAGGAGTCTGCTCAGAAATGAGATTCCACACAAGCTGTGGAGAGCCAAGCACCATATGGGATTATCTCGCCCTCTTAGCTCTGCTTTATGTTTACAGAGAATATTTCAATTCTGTCAGTGCTTGTTTAGCACTGAGTGTTTGCCCACGTGCTCAGTGTGGGACAGGCAGGTCATAAACCTCGGGCATCTGTGAGCAGATGAATAATGTGCTCTGCTGCATCTCAGTAAACACAGCTTTGCAGCCAGCCTGGCTCCTCCTCCTCAAATGCCCTCTCACCTTTCAAGCCTCAAAAGAGTCCCATACTCAAGCTTTTGCTGCTGACCAAGAAGCTAAACATGAAAACTGAGATTCTCCTGTGTTCGGGGGCAGATTTGAGACTGAGAGTCACCCTCATCACTCACCCAAAGCTCTCTTAGCAGCAGCTGTATTTCTCAGGGTAAATCTGGATAAAGTTCATTGCCTTGGAAAGTCTTTTATGGAACTATTAGGAAGAAGTTTTTCATGGAAAGAATAATAAAGTATTGGAATGCTTTGCCTGGGGAGGTGGTGGAGTCACCATCCCTGGATGTGTTTAAAAAAAGACTGGATGTGGCACTTGATGCCATGGTCTAGCTGAGGTGTTGGGGCATGGGTTGGACTTGATATCTTGGAGGTCTCTTCCAACCCAGTGATTCTGTGTGATTCTTGTGTGATTTCAAAACATATATTCTACCAGGACAAGGGGATTTCCAGCAAAATGCTGTCTGTGTGCTCTGAGCAGAATTCAGCTCATGGCTTTGTCCCTCAGGTCTTGCAGGAAGGTCTCTTCCTTTTTGGATTACTCAAAATCTGCCCTGTTGTTACTCTATGACTTAGATTTATCCCTGGATAAAATTTTATTGATTGAATCATTTTTACTGGTGAGTTTCTGAGAGCCTAAATAACAGAAAACTAACTAGAAATTCCTCCAGGGCTGTATTTGTGACATTATAATCATCTTGCTAAAACCCCTGGATCACTTTACAGTCTAAGAACTGCATTTTCTATCAAGGGCCACATTCCATCCCCCTGCAGATTTGCCCTTCAGAAATGGGAGTGCATACACAGATAAACTCCTGAACTCCAGGAAACCTGTTCATTTCTGACTGTGGAAGCACCCAAACACTTGAGATTATCAATATCTTTTGTTCTCAATTCTTTCAAGCCCAGATGATCAAATGATGCAGGTAAATTACCTGCATCCCCCTTGCTACTGCAGAGCAGGTGTTGTCTCAAAAGAGCTGCCTGTCCTTGCATCTCAGCTATTGGGATCCATAGTTACAGTCTCCATGAGGGGATAATCACAAAACTGCTGCAATTTTGTAGGGTTATAATGGGAAATCTTTTAAACAAGAAATATGAGCTAAGGTAGCAGAGTTAGGAGCTCACAAGAAGTCATAAAGAAAGAAGGTATTGACAAATGCCTGGAATAAATGTTTCTTTAGGGCATCTCTTATTTTCTGCTGTCATTTTCTATTCAGCTGGAGCCTGATCCATTCCTGTACAGCCAGGGAAAAGCTCCCACTGGTTTCACTGAGTGATAAGACATATCCCAGCTGAACTGGAAAAATGGCAATACTTTTTTTTTTCTTTTAATGAGCAGGAAATGCTGTGATACACATAAATCACAATTACTGAAGAGTGCTGGTGATATTCAAAGCCCTGCACAAAACCAGTGAAGTCAACAGCAGCGTGTCTGCTTCAAAAAACCTTTCAGACCTCCTCTGTCTCCCCTCTTGCACTGCCTTTAATCATGCAATCTTTGAACAACTTTCTTTCATCTAAAGAGGGCTCTGCAATTATTTGGTGCTTGCAAGGGGGAAATTCACTTCACAGGGTGTCCTCAAGGGATATTCACAGAGCCAACAATAACCTGCCTGCTCCTGGCTGCAGATGCTGAGCTGTTTGGAGCACATGTACCACGACCTTGGGCTGGTGAGAGACTTCAACATCAATCCCATCACGCTGAAGAGGTGGCTGGTGAGTATTTCAAGTTACTGGTGTTTGCCATTTTTCACATTCAAGCATCAATAAACAAGGCATTTAGTCATGGAATTAACATGACTGGCATGAGTAATCCCAATGAGAGCAGTCAGTCCATACACATCCTTAAAATCTGAATACTTCAAAAAACGTGTGCATTTATGTGGTCACAAGTTACTCGTTTTTAACTGTTTTGCATTCATTTGCTGAGGTTTCTATTACTGAAAGCAGTTCATTTCTGCTGACTGCTCTTGATACCTGCTGCAAATGGAGGCAAGACAAGTGCCTGCAGATATAGCTAAAAAGTGCCAATATGTGCAATAATCATTCAGTGTACTAAATCACAGGGAGCAGAGAAAAGAGCGAGTCAGGAAGGAAAAGGAATTGCTGAGAAGGTAATTTTCTTTGCTTCAGTCTTTGATGTGAGAATGTGGCAGAGATGCAAAATGTGAGAAAGATGAGATCATACCAAAAGTGAGATGTCTAAGGAAGAAACACTGGAATATTTAAAAAGCAGTGAGTTTTCAGGTCCAAGGGAAAGCATAAGAAAGTGTTTGCTAAAAAGCTGAAGAATATATTGGCTTTCTTAGAAAAAAAAAGGTCATGTTCCTAGAGAACAGTAGATATTGTAGAACAGTAAATATTTTAACCATTGTTTAAAAGGCATCCAGGGATAGCCTGAGGAATTATAACTGGTAAAAAC
Source organism: Luscinia megarhynchos (assembly GCA_034336665.1). NCBI lineage: Eukaryota > Metazoa > Chordata > Aves > Passeriformes > Muscicapidae > Luscinia > Luscinia megarhynchos. The sequence continues at coordinate 5,209,792 of JAPFBE010000003.1, forward strand.
TTACCTCTGTGTCTCACAAATTGGTTGAGACAATAATTCAAAATGTCATGGTGTGAATTAATCATACAGATGTTTCACAGGATTCCTGCACTAAAGACTTACATCTCACAAATCTCTTCTAATTCCCTGAGGAGCTTGTGAGAGTAGAGGGCACTGGTTTAGATAGGTGTAGACTCCTAAAAATTTCACAAAATCAGGAGTAGCTGGAAAAGACTGAGTCCATTACATATTACAGTACAGCAATGGCAGGAGGCACAAGGGGCTGTCACTGCCTGGTGACAAGGCACAGGGCTGAGCAGAGCCTGGAATAAGGGATAAAATGTCACCACAGGAGGCAGGAGGCTCACCTGAAATTTATTCCCAGTGCTGGTGAAGCCTTTCTGGAAAAAATAATATGACTGCATCAAAGGAGACACCAAAAATGATCAAAAGCTGGTAAATCTCTCACTCTGAAGGAGGCAAATGAAAAGCTGGGTGTTGATCTTGGACAAGGGGTGGGATGAAACCCAACACAAACAAGGGTAACACAGAGCAGATAAAGCAGAAGATCTCCCCCTCCTGTTTCACAGCCCCAAAACATGGGAAGCAAGGTGATATGTCAACACACACCAACAGCCCACCCACACACTGCTGCAGGCAGCTCCCCCTGGCTCCTGTCTCCGAGCAATTTGTCACCACTAACATTTAAGACAGCCTTGCTCTGGGCAACAAAAGGGGAGTTTGTTGTGTATTTCTACAAAGGTAAGACAGGGTGAGGTTTCCTATCTTCTTGCAGAAAGAAATGTGGTTTTTAAAAGCCTCAAGGGCTCTGCTCCAAAGGGGGATACTTCCCCAGGCATCACTTGAACTCCAGTGGGAGAGAAAAACCACCTTGTGCTTATCCTGGCTTTCTTGCTCCCACATCCACTGGCTGCAGAAGTCTTCCAGAAAGAGGAGGAAAGAGTGATTAATGCAGCCCAGTGACTCCATCCCTTCAGTGCTCTGAGCCAGGAGTCCCTGGGATGCTCTGGGCTCCAGAGCTGGTGTGTACATTACATCCATGCAGTTTTGTGCAGGTGTCCATGTGTAGGCTGTGAGATGCCCACCACCTGTAAGCCTGGCTGACAACCATATCATTCAACAGCCATTCCCAAGTTGTTTTGAAATAATGAAATGTTTCTAAAATCCTTGCTGCAGAATAATCTGTGCAGCTTTTGCAATGAAACCCTCAAGTATTGAATAAGCATTGAAATACCACACTTCTCTCAACCTCATCTGGAGCTTTGAGGTTTCCTAGAGGTCAGGTGATGGGTTAAAGTGTTTGATCCTGATGGGGTGTGAGGACTCCTGAAGTAAATTCCTGATTAGCTGGGGAAGTGGACAGGAATTCTGTCCCTGCCATTAATTCAGGCTCAGGAATTGAAGGATGTGCATGAGAGCTCTCTGGGGTCCAGGCTCTGCAGGAGGATTCAGCAGAGGGGTCCAGCAGTGCTGCTGACTCGTGGCTGCTTTGTGAGGGACAGGAAACCAGAGGAGCATTGGAATAATGACCATGGCATGTGTCAGCCCAGCTGTGCCAGCCTCTCTCAGCCAGGACTCAGGGACAGACAGGCTTTATGCTGCCTGTGGAATGAGGGTAACCAGGGTCTGTAGAAAGCTAAACCACACAACAGGGGCTCCTGTGAGCCCATAACAGCTCCATCTCCCCCAGGCTGACTGCTGTAGAAAACCCACCCAGGTGTGCATTCATGTCTTCCCTTTGCCAAGCAAATGCCAAAATGCCACCTCTGAGCACTGGCAAATGAAATGACAGCCACATTTCAGCCCTCCAGGTACCAGAGCTGCAGTTTGCATTCAGCAGGAGAGGGGAGCAGGGCTGGGCTCTCAGCCCTTTAGAGTCATTTAGCCACATTTAGCCACTGCAAGGCTTGAAATAGAAATTTAGCATGAGAGAAGAGAGTCCTCTCTCAAGGACTGAGATGCAGCTGTGCTGGGATGTTTGCCCATTTCTAGCTGGTATCAGAGGGCATTTTCTGTGAGCTTTACCTGCTGGTGAATTCTTGGAACACACACATCTCACCAGGAAGGCAGAAAGTGTCAGAGGCCCTGTGCTGTCACTCTGTCCTAGCAGAGAATAATCCTGGGCCACACAGGGCTCCTTTAAGGATACTCAGTGCTTGGCAAACAGCTCTGCCACCTCTGACAGCTCCATTCCCTCTCTCTGCAGCTGTGCATTCACGACAATTACAGAAACAACCCCTTCCACAATTTCCGGCACTGCTTCTGCGTGACCCAGATGATGTACAGCATGATCTCCCTCTGCAGCCTCCAGGTACCCCCTGCAGCCTCACACCTCTCACAGCTGGCAAGCAGTGGCCTTTGGGGAGGCTGGGCTTGCTCAGTCCCTGGGCACACACACGAGCAGAGGAGCTGTGCTTCCACCTCTCAGCCATCCCATTCCTGGCCCCAAACTCCTGCACAGCTCTCTGAGGCTGCTGGGAAGGAACTGCACCTCCTGGATGTCCACAGTTCATATTCTCATGGAGTGAAGCGTTTAGGAATGTCAGCCTAACCCCTACTGAATTATGGTCTGTGGGTATGTTCTTTGTTTGGCACAAAAAATGCTCCCACAAGAGGTTTTCCCCAAATGTGTGCTTTTACCTGTGCTTGTCCTGTAGCCTGGCATGTAGTGTATGCAGGACACACATTTGACCTTTACTTTGTCCAAAACTATAGGCATCAATTAATTTTACTATCTGGATAACCTGCACTCATATATTTATTTCATTTCTTTACAAAACTGCTTTTTCCACTTTAAAAACCCATTTTTTTTTCCTCCATATTTACACATATCAGTAACTGGCCTAAGTCTGTTTTCTTGCCAGTAGCAATATGAAAAAAAATTTGCTTTAATATAGCTCCATGCTATTCAAAAGCTATGAGAACACAAGATTTAATTTTTCTTGCTCTTTTCCTAACTTTAGTTAATGCAGAATGCAATGGGAACAGAGCCATCTTCCAGTCCTCCCTGTAACTAATCAGGGTACTCAAATGACTTGTAGGAGACTGTACTAATGTCTCAGTGCTTTTATATGATCTCTGCAGTAATAGCAGGTTTCAAGGAAATTGCCTCCTCTGAGCTGCTGTTATTTAATGCAACAAAGGCAAATCTGAGTCATTTTTACTGGAAGGGAAGGCAGATTTCTCTTTCTTGACTGAAGTAAATTCATCTAAAAAATTGCTTCATTTTGCTCAGATTTGCATTTCTCTAAAAAGTAAATTTCTCTGGTTTCTTTATTTCTTTTAATTTACAGGGATAGGGGAAGTAGAAATCATAATACTATGTTCATGTTTTGTGTTTTTCAGGAGAAATTTTCCCAAATTGACATTTTGATTCTCATGACGGCAGCAGTGTGCCATGACTTGGACCATCCAGGCTATAACAATACGTGAGTCAGTTCTCTTGCTTTCTCTCAAAAATTTATTGGGAAGGTAACACTGGTTGGCATTTTTTGGTAGATCAGGTTTTCTTTCTCACATCCAGACCTTTCCCCAAGGCCACATTCACATGTGGGACAAAGCAGAGCTCAGGTCTGGGTTGGGGTTTGCCAGCTGTCCTTGGTTCTGTAAGGAAAATGGTTTTTTTTCAGATTTCTATTCAAACACTTTTCCCCCCCAACTGCTGAGAAAACAAGGTGAAATACTTTACAGCTGGTAACAGAGCCATAAATTATTATAATGGAATAATTACACTAAAGTGTAAAGGGGGATTTAGCTTACACTTTTTTTCATAATTATAAATAATGAAGAGTACTTTACTCTGTTAATTTCATATGAGGAAATTATTGCCATTGACCCACAGACACTTTTTGTGTGAAAGAGAGAGTATCTGATTTATTTGTAACCATTCATTAAATGAGGCAGTTCTGACTGCATTTGCCATTAGTGGGGGTTGAATTAAACCCAAACATTTCCTTCTGGTTTTGCTCTATGCCATCTTAAACTAGAGATGTGGTAAAATTTAAAGAAGGCAAAAAACCCTTTTGGTTTTTTTTCAAAAAAACCTTTTTGAACATGCATCCACTGAGGGGGAATCAGAGATGAGATGATATTAAAATAATTTCTGTAGTAATATTGAACAAGTTTAAGCCACAGTGACATGTCTGAACAAGTCCAAGCCGTGATCTGTATCATATGCACCAGCCAAACTATATTTAGCTGTTTTTCTCCATATTTTACTGCTTAGTTGTTTTTCTACATATTTTTCTGTTTCTTCACACTCTTAGCCGTTTTTCTGTATATTTCTTAGTTTAAACCAATGTTTATAACAAGTACACAAAATGAGCCATTTTTAAGTGTTTTTCTACAACTTGTTAAAACACTTCAAAGTCACTAAAACATAAATCGTACTAAATTTAAAAAAAACAAAACTAAAAAACAAAATACCAAAATTAAAATACCCAAAATAAAAGTGGGCAGTGAAGTTCTAAACAACCACCAATCATGGTACCTAAAAAGTTCTTACAAAGCGCGTAAACAGCGTAAAAGCACCACTCAAAAAATGTGTTATTGTGTGAAAAATAACATTAAAATATATAATTAAAACTAAAAAGTAAACAATAAATCAACTTCTACATAATCATATTACTGTCCAAAAGTGCTGTTTCTCCCACAAATATTTATTTTCTCTGAAAAACTGATTTAATACCAACTATCAAAAAAACTGCCAAAGCTGCAGCGAATTGAAAAAGCATTGAGAAGAGTATAAGCAGCGTGGTTTGGAGCAGCTGGAGGTGCCTGCAGGAGTTTTTAGTCACGGCTTTCCCTGCCCTCAGCTACCAGATCAACGCGCGGACGGAGCTGGCCGTGCGCTACAATGACATCTCCCCGCTGGAGAACCACCACTGCGCCGTGGCCTTCCAGATCTTCTCCCAGCCAGAGTTCAACATCTTCTCCAACGTGGACCAGGAGCAGTTCAAGCAGATCAGACAGGTAGGAGCTCTGCTCCTGCTCATGCCGGGTTAGAAATGCGCACGGGTTTCACTGCGCCTGCAGTGTTATAGATAATAAAGAGATTCAGCTGAGTTAAGTATAATCAAAATAAGTCATAATTTATTTAGTGACTGGGATATGGTCCATGATAGCCACAATGGCAAAGGACAACGCTGAGTTGAACACGCTCTGATCCGACTCTACCGCTTTGGATCCCCCAATGTTCACAAAGCCGCCTTGGTCAGTCCAGTTTTTACACAGTTTTTCTTAGCCCAGAGCAGAGGTCTTTGTCTCCTTTTGTCGTTTCGCATATTTGTGTGGTTTTATTTGTCTGTGTTGGGCTGGACAAAGCCATATTCTGGGAGATGATGAGGGTAGGTCTTGGCTTATGGGAAGCCAGTGTTGAGGTGTATCTTGCAGGTCTTGGCTTACGGGAAGCTGGCATTGGGATGTGTCTTTCCTGATGGCTCTGATTATCTTATCGTTGATATTTATCAAGCACTCATCGTTTGGGTGTTCCTTGGACAGATTCCAGAGAGCCATCTCCTTTGGGGCTATATCTATTTACTTGTTAATCCGAGCTCCTCAGCTTTTGTTGGCGGTCACAATGTAGCCGTGAAGCAATCTGTGTCCCTTCATCCGTGGCTTTCTTTTTGGTTTCCGAGCTTTTTTTTTTTATTTTATTCATACAGACATTGCTTATTCTACATTAATTTACAAACTTACATGAATTACATCATATAATATATTACAGCGGTGAGAGCGGCTCGTCCTCCCTGGAGGACAGGGATGAAAATCCCCTCAATGGATGGATCCAAGAGGGATTCTTGGAAAGTTTCCACATCAGCACTCTCTGGAATGTGCTGCTGAGGAATAATGAGTGCATCCTGACTATTAAAGCCTATGGCATTTTTGGGGAGATATTTATATTGTTGGAGGAGCCAATTAGCTCTGACTGGGGAAGGATGAAGCTCTCACGGCAGAAGTTTGTGCTTTAAGGGAACACTGTATTAGTTTTAAGAGGGGCTTCAAAAGGGGAAAAGATTTGCATCAGCAGAGCTCTTGTACTGTTGGAAGAGGCCCTGGTGCACTGGGAGCCATCACAGTAATCTCTGAGGCACTGAACAATGTTACAATTCCCATTAGGGCTCTAAGGGCCAAAATTCAGTTTTAATTTCCCCATTATACCTTCCTTACACAGCAGTGAAGAGGCAGTATAAGGGCTGGTTGGAGTTCCTGGTTCTGCCAATATGTGGGAAACTGGCACGGGCCCAGAATGACTGTTCTGTATGAAAACCCACAACTGCAAATTAACCACGTGTTTTCCCATCATAAACCCTGCACAGAAGGAGGATACAGAGCTCCTTGTCCGTGTCTGAGTGTTTCAAAGCCCTTAATCCAAAGAGGATGGGCACAGCTGGCACCCACATCATGGTTTTTGTCTCAGGGCCACTAAGAGTCAGCAGCAAAACCCACAGTGCCTTCCAAGGAGATGAAAGTGGATCTTGGCAGCCAGAGTGTGGCTTTTAACATCCTGTTGTACAGTTTGCTTTTCTACAATTAGTCAATCAGGCAGGAAAAACCTCAGTGTCTCTGGAATATAACATAAAACCGTGATCCTCATGTACCACAAACTCTTTATAACCTTCTTCCAGTTTTCTTGGCAGCTCCAAGTCAGAAACTTCCCCTTCCAGCATGAGCAATTCAGTGCATCTCAGGCATTTTGTGTGCAAGACAAACCCTGCTTGGCTCTGTAATAGCAGACTTTGTGAGGAATGTCAAGTTAATATGTGAACATGTTTTCTTTGCTAGGGGATAATTACATTAATCCTGGCTACAGACATGGCGAGACATGCAGAAATACTGGACTCTTTCAAGGAAAAAATGGAAAACTTTGATTACACAAATGAAGAACACATGACCTGTGTAAGGAGGTTTTGTGGATTGTTATTTTTCTGTGCAAAGCTTGTAGATTAACATTTGTTTGTTAGAAGGCAAGATTCAATATATATTATCAAAAAAGAATCCTTCCTATATTCTCTGCCCCACCAAAAAACAATTAGAATTTGGAAGTGCTCTATTTTAAATAGATTATTCCAGCTTTAGAAATCCTGAAAAATAAAAAATAAAAAATAAAAAATAAAATGAAAGGAAAATTTTAAAATGTACTTTGTTAGGCCACATTCTTATCATCCTTCATTGTGGGGCAAAAAAAAATAAAATCCATAAGAGTAAAACCTCTAGTCTCCTTTATTTCCCAGAGCAGTTGTCTTTGATTTCCAGGGAAAAATTTCACTGCTTCTGAGTGCTCCACAAAAATCTCAATGGTCACTTGTGACTGGCTCTCTTCATGCAGCAGATAAGTGCACATCCCACTGTGACACATCCCAGTGCTGCAAAGGAGGAAACCAGGGCAGGGAGGGGATAAATGATTTACACAGAGCAGCTGAGAGGGGGAAAAGGGATCCAGATCATTTAAGACCTCTGGTTTAATGCTGAAATTGTCCTTTTTGGTTGAACACTGCATTTTCAGGTTGTGGATGGGGGGGAAAGGGCTGGCTTTAGGGCTGCAGCATTGAAGTGTTATGCTCTTTCAGCTGAAGATGGTGCTGATCAAATGCTGTGACATCTCCAACGAAGTCCGCCCCATGGAAGTGGCAGAGCCCTGGGTAGATTGCTTACTGGAGGAGTATTTTATGCAGGTAAGAGGGAGGGAGACATGCAATTGCACAATTTCACAATTTTCTGCTATTTCCAAATCTCTCATGTGCTTCACTGTCTGACAGCCCGGACAGGTTCTAGCCCTGAGCTACCTGGTTTAGTGGAAGTTTCCCTGCCCATGGCAGAGGGTTGGAACTGGGTGATCTTTAAAGCCCTTTCCAACCCAAACCATTCTGTGATTCCATGGAAAGTTTCTATTACAGAAAGTCAGAGAAGGATGCCAGCAAAGGAACCTGCTCAGTAAGCAAGTGGATGCAACTGATTTTTTCTTTCAAGCATTAGTAAAGAAGAAGCTATAATTTCTGGTTGAATACCTGAGAAAAATCACTCTCTGGAGAACAATGAAGAAATCACATAATTATTCCTCCTCTTTGAGAGCAGCAAGAGTCATCACCAACTTTCTGAATGCTCTGAAATATTTGACCTCACAAATCCAGTGGGTTTGCAAAGGGAGGTGAACACTTTGATGTTGCTGCTGAGCAGAAATAACTGAAGAGAATTCTCTGTATTCAGATGCTGCTCTGCACAAAGCAGAGACATTGGCCTGAGGGAAGCACATCACTGTTCTGTTCTATCTTCAGACACCTCTGTGATCTGTATCTCAGGGCTACTGATTTGCTGGGTGCATGGCTCTCCTGGGCAGCATTTGGAGGAGCTGAGGGTGGACAGTGCTCAGGACAAACTCAGGCGCTCTCTGTACTCTGGTCTTGAAGTTTGCAGTTTATTACATCGGGTGTGGGTGAAAAGGGCTCAGCTGGGAGCTGCCAGACACAGCTCAGAGCAGGCCCAGAGGAGTAAAACAACAAAAGGGGTAAAGCAAGGGTGAGGGGTGCAGGGACAAGAGCAAGGGAGTGAAAGGGTGTCCGAGGGTGAAAGAGCAAGAGAGACTGTGGTCTCCTTTTACAAAGTCTAAAATCTCCTTCTGTGTAGAATATTCTACTCTTTCACTAACCAATCTAGTACAATATACAAATTCTTTAACATTTACATACAGCCTACAGGAATCTCTACATTACCACGTTTTACTACATTTTTATCTCTACACCTTAACTTGGACCTTTCCTGTCATGCCAGAATGGGGGTCTCTGCTGGCTCTTTGGTATGTTTGCAGCAACTGGCATCATCCTAACAAAGGGAAACCTTCAGGCATCCACATTGCTGTTCTCCAGCCACTCAGTGGAACGCTGCTTTCAGTTCAATCTCACCTACAGTTTCTATATCCTTAGCATCTTTTGCTAGGCGATCATATCTATGGGGCATTCCTATTTCTCCCTCCAAGAGAAGTCTTTGTGTCGGGATAAACGATCCTCAGGGGCAAAACTCATGCGCTCTGTGTAGGCTGGTGTTACAGCTGCAGTTTATTGCAAGGACGTGAGTGTACAGAGTGCTGCTAAGAGCAGCCCAGAGTAGGACAAAGAGATAAAAGAGAGAAGAGAAAGAGAGCAGGAGGGAGAGAGGGGTAATAGAGAGAGTAAGCAAGAGGAGTAGGAAAGAGTAAAAGTGAGAGAGAGAGGAAGAGAGTGATTTCCTGTTTACAATACAATAAATCTTCTTCTATGATGAATATTCCAATTTCCACTAACCAATGTTATACAAGATACAAATTCTATAGCATTTACATACAGCCTATAAGAATCCTTACATTACCATAGTGTGTTATATTTTAAACTTCTAAAAACTACTCTTTGGACCCTAGCAAAGTCTTCTCTGACCTTTGGACTTGCTCTCCAGCAGAAGACATTGTTCTATCAAGAGGGGATTACTTCAAGCTGGCCATTCTATTGTCTTTGAGTTATTCAGTAACTGAGGTTTGGTATCTCAAAAGTGGCTTTCATTTCAATCTCGCTCATGGCTTCCATATTTTCAGAATCCAAGCATTCATATTTGTAAGGTCCTCCTGGTTCATCTTTCCCAACACCTCCCCTGCAAGGGTTAATGCTTGGCCCGGGTTTGTTCCAGAGTGACCGGGAGAAGTCCGAGGGGCTGCCGGTGGCGCCGTTCATGGACCGCGACAAAGTCACCAAGCCCACGGCGCAGATCGGCTTCCTCAAGTTCGTCCTCATCCCCATGTTCGAGACAGTCACCAAGGTGAGACAGTCACCCAGGGCCAGGCAAAGAGGGGCAGAGCAGAGCTGCAGGGCTCAACCCCCAGCAGGTGCTCAGTTCCCCAGGGAGATGGGGGTGCACCTCCCACACCCCGTTTTCAGCAGGTACAGTGAAATAATGCAGCAAGGTGAGGAATGCAAAGGGAAATGCTGATGTCCTTTCTCTTGCTTCCACCCAGCTGTTCCCAGAAGTGGAGGAGGTGATGCTCCAGCCTCTGTGGGAATCCAGGGACCACTACGAGGGGTTAAAGCAGATAGATGATGCTATGAAAGAGGTAAACTCCAATTATCTCCTTGATACAGTGAGCATTATAATTGAATGAGCCCAACATTATAATTAAGCAGCAGCTCAATTCTGAAACAGTGGGAATGCTTGTGGCATAATCCTTATCCTGAGAAACCCATTTATTACACCTGGCTGGAGAGAAGTGTGTGCCACAAGCAGTAAAAACCTGTCCTTGCAGAGTCCACACAGCTATGGACATGGGGAAGGAGCTGCTTGCAGGGCACAGACCCCAGGGATAGCCCCCTGAAGGGAGCACAGTGGCAAACACCTCTCTCTGCAGGGATCTGCCCTCCCTTGGGAAGGAGTTTGCCTGGGTTACACTGCACCAGAATGTTCTGGGGTTGGTTGGGCAGTTCAAGGCTCTGCAGCACCAGTGCATGAGTTTATTTTCTGGGAAGGAACTTCCAGCCATGAGTGTGTCATCAAGGATGTGCTTGGCATTTTATGAGGAATCACTCTGCCATGCAAAGCACCCAGGAGGATTAAACACACAACCAGTGAAGCCCTTTTATTGCCCACTGGGGACTTTTATGTGCAGAGCATCTCTGGTTCTGTAAGGCTCAGGGAGGTGGGAATTCCAGGTTAGAGCATTTGCTGTCTCTCAGCATGTCTGCATTGCCTCAGGAGCCTGGCAGGGCAGGGAGCAGTGCCAGGGCAGCACTCACAGTGCTGGTCCAGCTCCCTGCAGCTGTGACAATGGCCCTGCACTCCCTCCTTGCACACCTCTTCCAGTGCCTCCTTTCCCTGCCAAGACCCACGACAAAACCTGCCCAAACAGCATCACAGAGTAGGGAGTTTTCTGACATGAAAAAATCATCATGTAGGCAGGATACTCTCAGCCACTCCATCATTAAAATAAGTGGGGAAGTGCCCTGGGGCACCAGTTGTGCTGATATTGTTTGATGAGTGGGTAATGAAGGTTCCTTCACTTGATCACCCATGAGTGGAACAGGAGCTTTGCTGTAGCTCCCCTCTCCTCCCAAGTGCTTTGCAGGAACAGCCCCTCAGCAGCTCAAGTACTGAGGCTTGTTGATCAAAGAGCACTAAATTTTAAAGGAGAACAAAGTCTTTTAGGCATTTTTCCATTTAGACAGGAGCATTTCTCAAACAAGGGCAAAATAACTCAAATACAACTGCCAGACTTTCTGAGTTTTATTCATCTTTCAAGTTGAGCTGAGATTTTACTTCTGCTTTACAAAAGCTGTCAAAATAGCATTTTTATACAAACTGATGGAGCTTTAATTACAGTGTATTGGCACAAGAGGTCTTAAAAATGGGAGCTGCTTGAATTCAGAAATATCCTGAAACAAGAGGGCTTAATTAATAATCTGAGAGCCTAGTACAATAGCTGATGAGAAAGACTGAGCTCTGTTTGCCCAGGACATTCATCCAGAGCTGTTTGGATGAAACAATGCCTGTGATATTCCAAGCTGCTGCCTATTATTTCCCAGGAAATGTTGCACATGCCTTGTGGGGAGCTGAGCATGGGACTCTCAGCAGCACTGGAAAGCAGCACTGTGAGTGTGAGTCAGGGGGGATTAATCCTGCTTTTCTCTTCACTCCAGCTGCAGAAACAGAAAAGTGAAGGTTTGACGTCCAGCAGTACTGAAAAGTGAGATGAAACAGCCTTTGAACAAAAAAACCACGAGCCCTGAGGCTGCTCTGGTTTGAGAAATGCTGTATTTGCCAAGCAGAGGCAAAATCCAAGTGGGACCATACAGGGAGAGGTGGCAGGGATGGATCCACAGCCTGAGCCAACTCACAGAGGAGCTGTGTCGGACACCACGGGCTCCCCAGACTCTGGCATCCCCTCCACAGCCTCCTGGCAGGACTCTCCAGGCTCCAAAATTCTCACCACAACCTCCTGGCAGGACTCTACAGACTCCAAAATTCTCTCTACAGCCTCCTGGCAGGACTCTACAGACTCCAGAATTTCCACCACAGCCTCCTGGCAGGACTCTCCAGGCTCTAAAATTCTCACCACAACCTCCTGGCAGGACTCTACAGACTCCAAAATTCTCATCACAGCCTCCTGGCAGGACTGCTCAGGCTCCAGCATTCCCACAAGAGCCTCCCAGCAGGATTCTCCCTGTGGACACTGCACAGGCTGCAGCAGATCTGCCTTTTTGGTGACCACAGTCTGCAAAGACAAATCAGAGTTTAGCCAAGGAGCCTTTTCTGGGAAATGATCCACTGGCAGCAGGAGTTGTTTTAGTCAAGATACTCCCTACATGTGTACAGCAGAATGCTAATTACAGCATAGCTCACCAGATGCTCATACACTGAAAAGGGTCCTGGCATACATTTTTGTTTTCCTGGTAGGCCCTAATTACACATTTCTCCTCATTATTCTCTGAATTTTGTAGTGTTCACAGTACATTCAGAAGCCCAGCATAGTGGATGCAATTTTCTTTTCTTTTTTTTTTTTTTTTTTTGTTCTTTTACACTAGAAGAAATCAGAAGAAACCTTAGTGGGTTTGCCAGGGTTGCTTTGTGGCCTGGTACAGCTGGACACCATGGGATCCTTCAGCACAAGCAAAGAAGGGAGCACAAAGCTGAAAAAAACATGGTGCAAACACATTTTTTATCCTTGTTGATGCAAAACCAACAAGAGACACCTTCAAAGATGTACAGATTTTTTTTTTTTTTTTTTACTTTTAAACTGATCTGCTAAATAATATATTCTTCTACAGAAATGGGTGGTACTGTTTCATTTTGTGTATGTGTTCACATGAGAACTGTCCATGCTCCTAAAGGCCAGTGCTCCCACAATGAATGCAAGAGGCTGTACAGGAGAGGGGAGGGATGGCTTTGCTTGGAGGAGAAGCCTTAGAATTATTCCTGTGGTACATGATGCAGAGTTCAGTTCCACTGATGGCTTTGTGATGGGTGGGAGCCCGGGTGTGCAGCTGTGTGAACAGCTGGGATTGATTCCTGAGCCCCACCTCACCACAGGGCAGGCTGGATAAATCCCCAGGAGTAACAGCCACAGCCAAGCTGCTCACCTGGTTTCTCCCAGCTGGGAGAGGTTGTCCTCCCTGTCATGGTGTGGCTGCTGGGAGCAGTTCCATGCATGGACATTGCTCAGGGTCCCCTTGGCTCCCCAGCTCTGCAAACCCACAGCTGCTGTGTCAGAGAGATGAGCAGGAGGGGACCAACCTTTCCCCCATGGCCCAAAAACACTTCAGGCAGCTCAGCCTCTCTGGCTTCTCTAGGACCAACCCTAACAGCAAATCCTGCCTCCTGCTCTGGAAATTCAGGTTCATTCTCCTGTTGTTTCTGCACATTAATCCTGAGTTTAACTCTTGTTTCTCTCCCAGTGCCATTTCCTGTGTTTGGTCTCTTTTATTAGAACACAAATTGTGTTATTTCAGTTATTCTCCAATCTCTCAGGGAAATCCAAACTACCTCAAAACTTCCATCCTTCTATGCTGTTCCTACCTGGAAGTTTCTAGAGAGCCAGGACAGACTCTCAGCTAGTTCTGTCTGCTGGTGCCTCCTCCTTTAAACAGCTTTTTGTGTGTGGTTTTGGGCTCTGATCCCTGGATCTGAACAGATCCCAGGGGAAAGGGAAAGATCCAAGCACAGGATCAGCTCCAACTCACACAGACATCTTCATGAATGGGTGAACTACACCCTAGTTTTGATTAACCTCCAACTTCTGATGCTTGAAGGTTGAAACTGAATTACATGGATTGTGCCCTTTTTCATTACTAAATGTTATAACCCAAAGCACGTTGGATTGTTGGACCTGATGGTTCTGCTGTGGGATTCTCACTACTTTTGCACAAGTAAATCGAGTTTACTGTCTCCATTCAAGCAGATTTCCATCACAAATCAGCTCCCAGGGCAGATGAGCTGTGCAGGAGCCATGAACAATTGCTTAGGCTCTGCCAGCTCCTGCACTGTGCTGCTCACATCAGATGACAAAACCTGCTGTTCAACCTGACTGCACCCTCCTCCCACTAAAACTTCTTAGGAGTTAGATCCTCATAGGAAGTTTTGTTTCAGCTGGAAGGATTTTCTCTAACCACAAACCCTAATCCAGCAAGTATTTATCCATGTGCTTAATTCCCACCAGCCTAGCCATGGACCTGGCACAAAGGAGATTCTTGCACAGTGCAGCTCCTTGGCTTTCTCTAACTGAAGGATTTTTGGGAGCTGATGGTTTGTTTTGGCCTCCACCATTTTTAGGAGCAATCAAGAAACTGTTTACTGGAGAGAGATGAACAAAAGACATTGATGAAATCCTGCTGAACTGTTTTGGAGCTGCATCAGAAACGTGGGAAAAGGGAATGGAACTCATCCTCAGGGCTGCAGTAGTAGTGACTGTGGTGATGCTGAAAGTGCTGGGAGGGTTATTGAAAGAACAGGCAACACCCAGGCTGCTTTCACAGGCAGCTGTAAAATAAATTTTAAAAAAACTCCCATGCAATCACAACCAGCTGATAGTATAAATGGGAATACCACAGTATTTTTTTTAAATCTCATTTGTCTTTGTAATATTAGATTTTTATGAGACAGTCCTCCCAAGATATGTTTAACCAAGGGAAATGCAAGGCATTCTCTCATAATTCTAGTTTCTTATGCTTTCCCCACAATATTTAACATTGTGATTCATATGCTAATTAAAGGATTTGAGAATCTTGGCAATCAGCCCATTAAAATGTCACACATTTTCAAGGTGACATTTTAAAATCAGACTTAGCATGACAATGAAGTTTTTTGAGGCAGGGAGACAGATGTCTCCCACAGAGTGTGATTTAATCTTTTCTCCCCCCATCCCAGTGAGTAAGTGTTGTGTCTCAGCTTGTTTCAGTTTACAGTAGGTGTCTTACACAGAACTTTCCATCACCTGTGGCAGTGCCAGGTGCACCCCAGCCTTGCATTGCTATCCTGGACTTGTGATCAAAGAAGCTGAACATGAAATGGGCTATAACAATTCCACACCATTTAGCCTGGGAAATTAATGATGAGCTTTGAGATTTTACTTCTTTTTTTTCTTTTTTTTCCATTTTTTTTTTCCCCCAAAGCTGTGAGATCCCACAGCCCATTACTCTGTTTTTTAGTATGGTTTGATAATCAGATCAAACTGGGTCTTGGGATTGAAACAGCTTTTTAAAAATGTGAGTACCCCCACAGCAGCCAATTTACAAGGGAAGTTTAGTGTCTGTTAATGCAGGAGTCATATAATGCCACAGGAGGATCTGTGCAGGGAAATTGTTCATCTCTGAGCAGCAATAACAGCAGCATCTGCTCTGTGTGGGGGTTTGAGCCTGTCAGGAGCAGCTCTGTCATACACTGTTCAATTTTCCCATTTTAAACAGCAGGTTTCTGCTGCAAACTCCTCTCTAAAAACACCTGAAGAACAAGTCTCACTCATGCCTGTTCTGTGGGATTAAGAGAACATAAATTACTCTTTTTTCTCCTGTCATACCGTGAAAGTTTCTGTGAGAGAGCAGAGTGGGCAAATCACCTACCCCACTAATGCAAAATCTCCCTGTATTTGCCTATTTCCCATCTCCTTGACTTCCCTGTGGCTATAAAACATAGGAACACACCTGTCAGGGGTGAGGAGCACTCAACCCCAGCCCACAGGAAGAGTTTATATGAAAGGAGCCTCATGGGGACCACCCAGATGCTGCCCTGACTCCCAACTCAAAAAAGAAATTACTGTCCCAGAGGTTGTTCTGGAGCCACCCTTCTGTATGCAGCACCCCCTTCCACACAGCACCCTTGCCAATAGAATTGTTCAGTACCAGAAAAATACAGCAAGAACTTTCTGAAGTGTGTTAAAAATTAAAGAGCTTGGATGCTCCTTTTCTGAGGCAGGGTGGCAGAGCAGCAGGTGATCTCTCCTTTCTCTCCAGGGCAGTGCCTGGGCAGAGATGTTGAAAAAAATGGGATATTGGAGGTCTGTGTGTGAATGCTGTGATAGCACAAAAAATCAGCAATTCATAATAATCTGCCACTGGCTTCAAATCCCTTCTAGAGCAGGTCAGGGAGACCCACACTTGTAAAGCACCTTGTGGTTTTTCTGCATGCAAAAATCAACAGCTCCCATTATCAGAAAAGAAAAACTTCTGGCCAAACCCACTTTTTAGATGTCCTCATAAATGAAGGAGCTGTAACCAACAGGTCAGACATTTCTGGCTCTTGGTTAGTGAGAAGTCAAGCTCACACAGACAAAAAAAGGTTTCTGGCTATTTTGGCACACAATCAGGAGTCACAGGTGTGCTCAGGCACCAGCACACATAAAGCAGCTATCTGTAGACATTTCTGTAACACCACTCTTGGCTCTGTTGCAAGACAAACTTAGAACCAGGAGGGTTTGGAAAGTGCAAACCAGTGTTGTCACAGCCAAGGTTTGCTCTAAAGTCTCTGAGGAAAAATCTCTGTTTTCCAAACTGTGTGGAGGCAGTTACAGCCTGGCTGGCAGACCAGCAAATCCTCTGCCCTAAAGCTCCAAACTGACAGGGACTTGGACAGCTCTGTCATTCTATACAAAAGAAAATAAAAAAATAAAAATAAAAGCTTCTTCTCAGCCCACAGGTGGTGTTCCGGGCTCAGGACAGCTGGGACACTGCCCAGGCTGGAAAATGGCATGAGAAAATCAACTCAAAAACATATAAATCCTCCTCAAATTTGTGTGCCCAAGCCATGACTGGAATGCCCTGGGTAAGCCTTGGAAGCCAATTTGTCCCTCAGTGCTCGTGTCACCACTTCAGGGCTGGCCAAAGTGACAGCTTGTTATTCAGAGCATTGACAAAACACACCTTAAGCACCAACAGGCTTGGGGCAATAACCTTCTCTAGGAAGGTGGGAAAATTTCCTTTCTGATGAGGAAATTCCTCACCAAAAAATCCCAAAAACCGGCACAAACTTGAAAGCTCAAAATTTCATTTTCTTTACTGAGCAAGCCTCAGCTAAATGAAATGAGCATTCAGAGCAGTGCTTATATGTTTGAGCTATTATTTCCCTTAAAAAAAAAAGAAATCAAGGAGAGTTATATTAAAAACCAATCCCTAACATGCCTTTTAGAAGTGTTTTCCACCACTTTTCCTTGCCAGGCTTTGAAGCAGCCATGGACACTCGTGGTTGTGGATCCTTGCTGCCCTTGTGGAGTGTGGTGGGCAGCAAAGGTGTGGAAAAGGCACAGGGAATGTGCAGGCAGCAGCTTAAACACCCACCAAACCATGCTCACACTGGGAATTTGGTGCTTCCCCAGTGGCAGCTGCCCTCCCAGTGCTGCCCAGGGCTCACTGGTGCCTGCAGGGAGGTGATTCCTTATGGTGGGGAAGAGCTGAAGAAGTGTTTTCCTGAAGGTTATTGTGTCATAGGTCTGAAGCACCGTGTACTCCTGGAAGTGCACCGAGGCAAGGTGTGTGTCATAAAGGGTGATTTCATTTCTTCCAGGCTGTAGTTTCTTTTCTTCCCCTCACTCAAGACTTTGATCCTCCTCCTCCTCCTCCTCTGCTGTGTGTGCAGATGTCCAGGGGCAGTGACTCTTCCCAGCTCCTTCTCCTGCAGAAGACATATCACCCATTTTAGGGCTGTTGAGCCTCATACAGAGTCAGGGAGATCCTGGTAAAAACTGCAGGAATCTCCCCTTCATTTACAGTCTTTCATTTTATCCTACCAGCTGTGCCATTTCTCCACCCTGCATGATTTACTCCTTGACCTTCAGGCTTTTCCACCCATCAGGTGCTGCCTGATATCTTCATAAAACACTGAGCTGGGACAGGTCATCCAGCTTCATCCACTGGCAACTGCATGCAAAAGGCAGGAGAAAAAAAAGGTCCATTTCTAAGCCTACATTTTTATTTATGTATTTATCTGACTGTTTCTGCTGAGGAGAAAATTGTGAGCACTCATCAGCTCCCACAGCTTTGAACTGCAGTGAATTACAGACATTCACATGGCTTCATGTAGGTGTTCTACAGATCCAGGCAGCCTTTGCATGAAAATACCTGAAATTAAATCCAAAAGGTTACAAGCTGATTAGTATTAAAAGCTTGTACCAATTAGTATGGTACAACTCTTTCTTTCAAACATAGACTGTGCAGGCTAACTCAGACTGTTTACTACTTTCAATGCTGAGATGAAGTCCATTATTTCCAGTGCAACAGCCTTGCAACACCTCTGAATTTATCTCTAGGACAAAGGTCTTTTCCCATCCCAGCTGTTAACATTTAACCAGGGGGACAATATTCACTCTGAAAGACACATTGTGCATGGAGAGGGGTTCCATGGCGTGACTTGCAGGAGGAACTCGGAGTTTGCAGAGTGAGAATGGTGTTTGCAGACTGTAAAAGTGAATAACAGCTCCTGGGACATCCTTTCCAAAAAGAACAGAGTCCTGTGCTGTGCTTCATGGATGGATTTATTACTCCCTGCAACGGGGTCAAAATCAAAGCCTGTTTGCCAGATGGGGGTTGCCTGAGGTTTAAATATAAAAAATAAAATATTAAATAATTTATATGAATAAATATTAAAATATTTTAATTATTAAATTAATTAAATATTACATTTAATTAAATAAAAAATTAAAATAAATTTGATTAATTAATTAAAAATAAAAAATTTTAATTTTTAGCCCTGTCTTCTTCAGAGCTCAGCAAAAATGTCATTTGACCACCTTGACTCATATCAGAATGTGCCTCTGAATGTGCATTTACACAGGGCAGTCCTCCTGAAGCTGCAGGCTGGTGTCTCCTATGAACTGCCTGGAAAATGAGCTTCCCTGCACAGTCACCAGGGCAGTGAAGTGCCTGGATTAGCTCTGGGAATGGGGCACAGGCTGCCCTGGCTCCCCATCCCAGCTGCTGCTGTTCCTGGCAAGGATGCTCGGTGCTCTGGGGCTCTCCCTTCCCTCCTGCCTTTCCCAGCAGAGGAGGAGGAATCACTGCAGGCATTAGGGGAGCATCTGCAGCCAGAGCCTTCTGCCATTTCCCTCGGGGCACAGCAGAATTCTGATCTGCAGCAAGGGGAGCTCATGCTCCAATCTGCACTCCCAGCAAGGCCAGTCCCTTTAGTGGCTTCAAACTAGAAGAGAGTAGATTTAGATGAGATATTAGGAGGAAATTCCTTATGTGAGAGTGAAGAACCTGGCAGAGGGTGCCCAGAGAAGCTGTGGCTGGATGGACAGGGCTGGTTTAGGACAGTGTCTGTGATAATTGATAAAAGATTTGTATTAATCATAAAAATATTGAGGTTTGTATAAACCAGAATACTAAGGTCTGTAGTGAAGCAAGAGCACTAGATAGGGGAAAATACATGATTAAATCATTCTGTTTTAAATGCCCCTGTTACAAATATTACCTGGACCTGGGTGTAAAAAATAAAGCTGAGGGCTGGGCTGGCTTTAGCTAGGAGCAAAGTGCCAAGTCACTGCTGCTGAACAAGGTCACCTGGACACCAGGCAAATGTCTCCATGCTGCTGGTGTGCCTCTCACATTTCAATACAACCTTTAACAATGCAGGTCTGGCAGTTCCATTTGCACACAGATTGGCAGACCAGGCTCATTAGACAAAATTCCAGCTGGAGATTCATGGATGTAAGGGGCCTAACAGGTGTATTCCTGCCAGTGATGGCTGCAGGGTTTCCATCAGGCATGATTATACCTCCCCCTGCCCAAATACAGGTTCACCAGCTGGCATCAGCTCCAGCCATGGCCCACACTGCCCAAAGATGAAACCTTTTATCTCTCCTCCATCTCATTTTTTCAGCATTATAGTATTAGCTACTCCAGTCCATTAAGAGTCTCTTTTTAGCCCATCTAAATGTAAAGCAGCCCAACAACAAGGACATGTAAAAGAGCCTGGTATTTCTTTTCATGCTGGTACATACTGTTCACAAAGTCCCAGAAGAATATTAATGATGTCTGTTTTTACACAGGTGAAGGGGACTAATCATTTGAAAGGACTCCCCATCTTTGAGGGTTGTTTCATTATCCCTTCACAAAACACATTGAAATCCTTCACATGACACCCACATCAGTCTCCCCACTCCCAGCTGCACAACCACTGTTCTAAAGAATTGCCAGGGGAGGATCAAAGAAGAAAATTACACAAAATTTTTAGATTATTTTTTTGTCCTCAAGGAGTTAGCAGGGTGGAGAAGATAATAGCCACTTTTCTCAGTGATTGCATGGTGCTGGCAGTAAATTTTGCAACTATCAAAAGCTGCTGATCACTTCAAACACCTCTGCCAGGAATAAGAATCCATAAGAAATGCACATCAGCCATCCAGCCCTGAGTGGTCCCACAGGCACAGCCACCAGAAAGACAAACAAGCCCCTAAAACCACAAGAGCTGAAATGGAGCCAGAGCTCACCCTCTCAACACTGGGTTTACCAGGAAATCTTTCCAGTATTTTCTCCCTCCATATCAAGCTGGGATTTACCAGCTGGCAGTTTTACCAGTCACAGATCCTAGTGAGGGTCTCTGATGTGAAATGGGTTTGGCTCAAGTTGCAACTTTGACCTCGAATCTTAGACTAAATCTCAAATCTAAACACTGCTTCTCCAGTCTGGCTCTGATAACACTTCCACAGTGCTTACCCACATAGAGAGCTGTCACATTGCTCTCAGGGCTCCTGTTTAAAATTCATCCATCTCTCTCCAGGGACAGCCACACTCCACCAGGAGACATAACTCTCAGGATAAGATGGGAATGGGGGTCTCCTTTTCCTAGGAGAAGTTAGAGCAGATGCCATTAATTTTCTTTCCACTTCTAATCCTGCATGTTCCTTTCTCTGGAAGAAGGCTTCATACCATGGCAGCCCCAAACTGCTGGGCAGTCTGCAAGTGTTAAATGAAGTTTCTGCCTCAAGAAGCCAACCCCATAATGGGACATGAATGAATTCCAGTGATGCACTGCATGCCCAGGATAAGTCAGCAGATGATGGCAGTGCTGGTGCTGCATGTTCTGCAGGAGCAGCCAACTCCTCCTCCCACCTCATCCCTCATGCAGGTCCTGTTGTGATTCTCTGTGTGAGCACAGTGCTGGTCACCAAGAGACACCTCTGCTCACCAAGATCATCTGAGAGAGAAGTCAGGAAAGTCACTGCCATGCAGATCAGTACAACACTAACTACATACTCCCAGAAAAAAAAAAAAAAAACGTTGCCAGTGCAAAGCCAGTTGCACTTTTTTTTTTTCCTTAAGTTTCTTGCTTGGCTTGTGGCAGGGGCAATGATGGCCAGAGTGTTTCTCCTGTTGTAGCCCAGGAATGATTTGCTGATTGCACAGCTCCTACCCATGGCAGGGTGTGCAGGCACTGGTGCAGCTTCTCCACAGACAGACAGAATCCTGCTTGGAAATTCTAGAGAAGGGATCTGCTCACTTCCTCAGCTCCAGGAAGACTTTCCCTTCCTGCCCTAGATCTCTGTGTTCCCTTGCATGTTCAGCTCCTCTGATGAGTTTAAACCAGGATGATTCAGACATGATTTCCTCATGAATTAGCCATTTTATTGTAAGATGAGCTGAGCTGGGAACATTGTGCTCAGCCCAGCTGAGTGCAGAGAGCCCATTGAACTCATGGGCACAAAGCAAAGAGCACTGGGGCAAAGCCAGCAGCCTCTGCCCTCCCAGGACAGGCTTTTCCTTTACTTGGGGTGTACCTGACTCACCACAAGTGAATTCTCTGGGTTCAGTGCCCAGTGCTGCCTGGGGAGCAGGGCAGAATGTCACATGGTAGAAAACTTAGAATTTGGGGTTTTGGAATATAGTAATAGATATAAAGCAAGATGGAGGTTTTAGGGCAGAGGTTTCTTTCTTCTGCATGGTCTAGGTGGTACTTTTGTAATTGCATAGAAAATTCTGCATTGCAGGTCATGGGTGGTTGGTTATTGGGTCAAAAGTAAAAATAATTTAGGTGTCCGTTCTTAATTAGACAGTTCAGGTTTAAAAGACCTTGTAGAGAGAGAAAAATACATCACCATTTTTAGTTTTTAGCTGGAAGTGCTGTAGCACTCACTGTAACATAGATAAGAATTAATAAACATCTGAGTCCAAACACAAAATTCCATCCTCGAGCTTTTAATCCTGACTCTGGCTGAGAAGGAAAAAGAAGATAAAGCACAATATGTGGGCAGTGGCTGTGCAGGTCCTGGCAGCTGAGTGCTGCCAACCAGGTGTTCCCCCAGCTCTGCCAGCAAAGCCTGAGGGCAGGTTGGCCTCTCTGGGATCTGCTTCTGCAAATGTCCTCCCTGGCCAGGGTGGGACCAGCTCCCAGCCCCAGTACAGCTCCTGTCCCCCTGCCTCCTGCCCCAGGAAAACATCACAGAATCATAGAACAGAGAGTTAGAAAGGATCTTAAAACTCATTTTGAAAATCCCTGCCAGGCAGGGACACCTTCCACTACCCCAGGTCGCTCAGAGCCCCATCCAGCCTGGCCTTGGACACTGACAGGGATCCAGGGATAACCACAGCTTCTCTGGACAGCCTGTGCCAGGGCCTCACATAAAGAATTTCTTCCTAAAACCTAATCTAATCCCTCTCTCTTTCACTTTAAACCCATAATCCATTGCCCTGTCACTACAAGTCCAGTAAAACTATGGCTGCAGTGAGCGAGACACAGCCACGCTTCCTCCAGCGTGTGTCCCCAGGCACAGCCAGCTCTCCTGTCCCTGTGTTTGTCCTGGCCAGGCTCCCACAGACCTGCTGCCACCAAGGGCAGTGGGCAGGGAGCTCTCTCACTGCCAGCCCGGTCCCCAGAGCAGCAGGAAGGGCTGAATGTCCAAGTGGTGAAATGCTGCTCATCCCTGATATCCCCCAGGCAGGAATGAAGGCAGCCACTATGGCAGAGCTCTTTGCTTCCCAGGCAGTGCCATTTTCTGACCCTTTCTTCATCTCTTGCAACTTTGATATGATCTGTATTAAAAAATAAACCCAAATTATTTAGGTTGGAATGGACTTTAATGATCATCTCTTCCCAACCTCCTGCCATGAGCAGGGACACCTTCCACTATCTCAGGTGCTCCAAGCCCTGTCCAGCCTGGCCTTGGACAATTCCAGGGCTGAGGCAACCACAAATTATCTGGGCAACCTGTTCCAGAGCCTCAGCACCCTCTCAGGGCAGAATTCTCTCCCTCTATCTCCCATGCACACAGGGCACATGGACCTGCCTGTGGCTGCAGAAAATAGAGGTGGCATCTCTCAGGAGTGATGAAGGATGAGTGTCTCAGCTGTAGCTCCTGAGAGCCCTGTCAGGAGAGCAGCTGCTCTGTTTCTCACCACTGAACCATTTGGTGCAGCCATGGCAGTGACACCTGTGGGGAGAGCCTGGCACTTGTCACTCCTGTCGCTGTGACACACACAGGGTGTCAGGAGCACCAGGGGTGTCAGACCACACGTGGGGTGATGCACGGAGGGGAACTGGGCAGAGAAGACTCATCAAGCCAGAGGGGAGAGCTGGCTGTAGGGTTCTGATGGCTCACACGTCCCTCAGCAGCCACTGGAGCCACCTTTCCTCACCCAGCCAGTGAAGAGAGCAGCTGGTGCTGTGCCTTGTCTCCCCAAAAAGGGGTGCAGCACAAACAGAGGCACAGACAGCATCCCTCAACCTCTGTGGGACAATCCAGGTGCCAGGGCAGGGTGGCACAGGGCAGGCAAGGAGTGAGACAGGGCATTGCCTCTGTGGTGCCAGAAAAGCCACATGTGAGGCCACGGGGCAAGAAATGTCCTGGGAACCTCCTCAGAACCACAGCAGCTGTGATTAACTCATGTTGGACCCCAGAAGCCTGGGAGTTTTGAGCTTTCTGTGCTTTCTGGCACTGACCCCCTGGAGAACACTGCTTGTGACCTGAGACCTTGGTGAAGCTTCCAAATTTGAGTGATGGAGTTAAAATCACAGGTGTGTAGTTAAAAAGAAGTGTGTGATTTCACATGGTGAAGGGTTTGAAATTTGAGGTTTTTAGAATATAGTAATAGATATGGGACAAGGTGGAGGATTTGGGGTGTTGTCTCTGTCTTCTTCCTTCTTCATGATTTCAGGTAGTTTTTGGTTGGACAGTTAGTGCTGCACTGTGAGTCACAGGAGTTTGGTTATTGGGTCAAAAGTATAAATAATATAGGTGTTAATTCTCTATTGGACTGTTTAGCTTTAAAAGACCTTGTAACTAGCTAGGTTCATCTCATTTTGCTCGCTTCTAGCTGGTGGCTAGAAGTGTTGCAGAACTCTGTACTTTAGATAAGATTTAATAAACAACCAAGTCTGAACACGAGGACATTCATCTCCTTCATGTTTTTAATCCTGACTCTGAGTGAAGAGAGAAGAAAAAGAAGACAAGCCACTAATTAAGTGGTGCAATTACCACGTTTACAAGTTCATACGTGGATTTCCCTTTTGCTACCTCAACAGCACTGCTGGGTTTCCCAACAAGCACAACAAAAAGCTGACAGGGTGAAAAGAACCTCTTGTTTTTGATTTAGCTCATTTCCAATGCCCTCCTGAATATACCCACTGCTTCTTTACAGAAAATGAAAACTGAAAACTGAAAAATAAAAAATGAAAAATGAAAAGCAGCAGCTTTTCCCAGAGCTGCTACACCTGAGTGAGTGCTGTGAGTGTTTGGGGTCTCTGCACCTGCAAAGGTGAAACAGGATTATTTTCCTGTTTGTTCTTTCTGTTGTAGATTGTACCTGTGCTGGAAACAAAAAAAAGGAGTGGCTGAAACTTCCTCCTGGCTGCACCATGGAGAGGACAGAAGGGGCAGAGCTTGATTTGGATATGACTACTTTTGACCAAAAAATTGAAATCTTATTGAGGTGGCTTTACACTGAGCAGAGGGATCACTGGGCTCTTTTGTTCTTAATTTGCCATGGGGGTTTTGTTTGGTCACTTAGGGGTTTTGGAGAGTTCTTTTGGTTTTTAATGAAGGTGGTGGTAAGAGATGGAAAAGGCTTAAAATTCAATTTTATGATGTAATGGCCAAAGTCCCTGTGCCTCTGTATTTGAACAAGCAGGTAAAGGCTGCTCTTTTCCCTACAGAAACTCATTGATTTCAGGGAAGCTGGGAAGTACCAGCTGGTTTATATTGCTCTTACTAAAGTTGCCTGACACAGAACAGTTCTGCCTTGTTTACCAAGCAGAATTTCCCAGTCAAGTATTCCAGAAAAGCAGTGCATGCAAATCTTAAGAGACAGTGACTAATTACTACTATCATTATTTCCTTGAAGATAAGAAGCTTTCACTTTCAAATTGCTGGTTTATTTGCTGAATACTGTTGGCTCTAGAGGCAATGATGAGTTATTACTTCAGGTAATGCTAAATATAGTAGTAGATATTAGTATAGCTCATAGAGTAGATATAGTGTATAGCACATAGATAATAATATGAATTCTTCCAAAGGCCAGGAAACAGGAGAAAAAAAATCAGAGTAATATTGCTTTAAATTTGATATAGCTGGTGTGCCACATTCTGTCTTTCATGAGCTTTGAAATATTAGGAAAGCAAAGGAAGCACAGCTATGTGAAATACTGCAGTGATAAAGGAGAATTGTCAATGGAGACAGCCAAGACATCCAGCACTGCACAAAACTAACCAGAATTTATATGGGATGCTGCCATCTTGACAACATGCTGATGAGAAAATACAGTACCACAGCTCTTATTTAAAAGCACAAAACGCTGGTGGGTTGCAGCACAGCTGTAAAGGCAGTGAATCAAGCTGCAAGCCTGAAAACCTGCACAGATGGAATGCCAGAAATGCATGCTTTAATTGTGTTTTCATGTTGAATATTGTGTTTTGTAGCTGCCTCCCTCCAGCAGTCACTTCAGAAAGGATTACCACAGCTACCTGTTTATACTGTTTTTCTTTAACACAAGGAATGGAAAACTCCAAAGTGCCAACCTGTGCTGCTCCCTGGACATTTCACAGGATTGGGGTGTCTCTTTCTCCTATGGAAGCTGAGGAAGTGAGGGCCACATGCAGTGTGCAGTGTAATTACTTTTCCATGTACAAATGAAGCTTAAGCCAAAGAGTGATATAATAGCAAGATACAGCATATGGTGAGGATCTCCTTATTTTGTATTAGGAAGAAGTTTGGGTCCATGAATAATTGGGGAGTTTTTTGTTTGGTGGGAGATTTCTTACATATACAAATTTTTATACATATATCCATATGTTTTTATACATATATCCATATATATTTCATACATATTTATTTTTATATATGTGTGTGTGTATGTATATATTTCTATCTGTAGATATATATATGTATGTATATATGACTAGGTCTGACAGTCCAAAGTTAGAATTTCCATGCCAGATAAGACTATTAAATTATTATCCCCTTTAAGCAAGATGCAGAAATATTACATCCTGCCTGCAGGTGTAAATCTGATCAAAATACAGGTGAGTATTGTACAAAGCTTTTCCACGGAGAGCTGGAGCCCTGCTGTTGACAGAAGCAGGGGAGGCTCCATGGCTGAGTTCCATGTGCTTCTACCAGTATTTGCTTCATGCTGATTCCCTGGATTTAATATCTCCACCCAGCTATAAAGAGCTGTTTGAGTTCAATGTTGAATTAAGCAACCAACAGCATCAACTCCTATTTCCAATGGGCAATGACTAATAAGTTTTCCAAAAGCTGTTCAAAGGCAAGGCTGTAAGTGCTGGTTAGGAAATGAGGGGCAGCCACTCCCCTGAATGTTCAGGTCATGCCCATGGGCACATCCATCACCTCTATTAATAGAAAAGGACAGGGAAAATAGAATATTGAAAGAAGTATTTGTGTGCAGTAGTGGGGGATAACCTGGACAAATACATTTAAAATCAACATTTAATTCTCTTTCCAGTCTCTGCCTCCACAACTATAGACAAATCACATTGTGCTTTCCCTCATCACACTCCCTGTTCTGCTTCCACACCAGGTCACCAGGACTGATGGCAGCAGGGACAACCAGCAAGAGTTAAACCCACAGGGTGTGTTCTCCTCAGATCAAAGCACTCCACACAAAATAGTTCAGCAAAGAAAGCTGAAGCAAATTTGGGAGTGCACTTAAATTGGCAGCAATTTTTTATTAGCCTGGAGATAAAGCAACAACATTGTATTGGGGTTTTTCTTTTTCAAGAAAGAAACATCTTTGTTTACAGGCATTTTTGTTTATAGAACAAGCTTGTTTTCAAAGTTTTCTTAAAAATGTCAGGACTGCTCCAAAGCATAGTTCTGCATTTGATTAGGGTTCCTTCCTGCTGTGACAGATAAAAGGTCACTCTGTTCAACTATGTGCTACTAAAGGAGGTTTTGGTGAAATCCCAGCAATGAGAGTAGGAAGGATGTTTTGGTTTGAAATACTGAGGAAAAAAATCACCTTTTCCCCTACCTGCATGTTTAAAAGCTCCTTGGACTGTCAGTGTCTGGAGAGAAGCAGGGGAGTGGCACAATCGCCACAAAAAGCTCCAGTGCAGCGTGGGGAGAACTTATGTGGCCTACAAATATTCTTGGAATGGTTTGAGGGTTTCCAGTCCTGCTGTAAAACTGCACCCTCACTGACCCACCCCCTTTTGCCAGGCACACAGACAGCCCTTGGTTCAAGTTCAGAAAATAAACACAAGCAAGTGACATCAGGTTTAACCACTAGAAATAAATAGTTCAAATACCAGGGAGAGGAGTGTTGTCTCCCTCTCTGCAGCAGGGGTATCCACTCCCTTTTAATGATTTCTGTGTGTTTTGCAGTTAGACAAGGCAGATTGGAAAACCTCTAAAGGAAGGATTTAGACCTTCCAGCACAGCTTCCCTTTCTCTGATCACTTTGCACAGAGCCCTTCAAAGCAATGCACGGGCACACGTGGTCTCTCAGCTGAAGCTCAGGAGCTGCTGTGTGCAGAAAAGGAAACATGAAATGGAATAGGAAAGGAGAACTTGCAGGAAGAAGAACAAAAAGGCCTGAGCCATCTGCCAGATATCACATCTCATGTCACTCCCACACACTGCAATCTGTCATGAGTTCAAGTGTTGGAAGAAAATTTGGGTTTCTTCCAGGAGAGCAGCAGGGTGAGGATCACAGGAGTGCCTGCAGCCAGTGGAGATCACTGTCAAGGTCTATCCTGTGCTGAGGAAAAATATCCCTCAGGAACAGCAATTGCCATGGCAGTCTCTGATCCTTTAGAACTCTAACAATATTGACACACAGGATCTGCAACCAACCAGTGAAGGCAGTTACCTGTGTGCTCCTCTGATTTTCCTCAAGTGTGAAAATGGATTGGAAGTGACCCAATACAGGCTCTGGCTGCAGATTCAGATTTGTTTACAAATGTTAGAGTTTGCATGGTGTCTGCAAGCTTCTTCATGGGATCATTTCTTTTTCACAGCAAGCAAAAGATGCAGTCAGAACCTTTTCCTCCTGTCCTGTCAGGCTCAGTGTGAATACAAGCTTGTTTCTGGTGGTATTTTACAGCACCTGCACACCAGCAAACTCTACTCCTAAATAAAAGCTACACTCTGAGGCTGAGCTTCAAATGCTTCCCCAACTGCTTTCCCTAGAGCCTCTCTTCAATTAAATGAACACAAGAATTATAAAGTTTTAAAAACAAACATCACACCACAGGTGCCTCAGTGTCCAAACCACCACTCCTACCCAATATCAAAGCACTTCAAATGGCAGCTTCTCACCCTTTCCTGAGGACCAAAAAAAATACTCAACACCAGGTCTGTACCACTGTACTGGCTGTTCCAGGTGCAGTCCAGAAGGTTTTCAGCCCACACCTTCCTTCAGGAGACTGGAATTACAGAGTTTTTTTATCCCAGCTTCCCATCAGCATGGGATCTAGGTGAACTACCAAAAAATTTGCCTACCTGTTACTGAGGTCTATTATTGACATTCAGCATCTTCCATGGGAGAAAGACAGAAGCTACCAGCAAACCAAGCAGCTGGGCCACACATCTGCATTTGAATGCAAAAGCTCTATGTGCCCAGACACTCCAGAGAGAAGCACTCACAGTGCACAGGTTAATTCTGAGTACTTTTAATGGATGTACAGATTTCCACACCTGGTTTTGTGAAGGACATTATATTCCACATGAACATGATAGCATCTGGCAGATGAACACATCTTCTGCCCCTTGATGAAGCAAGAAGTGGCCCCACAAGGATCTTAGTGATAATTTCTCAAGATGTATCTCTTGGATAATTAAAGCATGGAAAAGTTCTTGATGAAAAAAGCAGGATGAACTCCAAATTTTGTTCCCAGGCCTCTGGAATGATTTTCACAGACACCAGTAGGATCATATTGCAATGGAAGGAGCTTCCAATAACACAACGTTGACTGACACATTTTACTTTTACTTTGCAGCATACAAAATTAACTTGTGCACTTCTTACTGTAGAGATGTTCCACAAGTAAGAAGTAATAGATTAGAAGCTAGGCAAAATCCCAACCATATGAACCCAAGTTTAAGGATAAAAACAGAGAAGTCTCAGCTAAAACCTCTCATACCCAGCAAGAATTTTTTCTACACTTCCCTTCCCATTCCCAAGTACACTGTTAGTTACATTAACCAACAGAATTTTAAAAAACTTTTTAAAAAAAACCCCAAAACAACCCAAACCAAAAGTAATAAAAACAAAGTTGCATCCACTTTAATCAGCATGTTTCCACCTAAAAAAGCCTGAACACAGTAGGCAAAAAGAAAATCCTGTTCCAAGGAAAATGTCATCTCCAATATTCATATAACATGCATCAGAGATTCCCAGGACTGAGCCACTAACACTGTATTCTGCTAGAAAGTTTAGGTATGTTGTAAATGTATTATTTGGTGCAAACAGGATATTGTCAGGTCAGCCTGCCTGAAAACCTGAATAAAACTTTAAACCAGTCCTTTTGCATAATTCACTTTTTATGTAAAAACAGTCCCCAGCTGGATCACTTCCCTTCCTCAAGGCAAAGGTCACAAGCTCACAGAGTCATAGGGATGGCTCTTCAGTCTTCATCTTTTTTTTTGCCTGCCCACTGGAGCCACGCTGCAGATCCTGCCTTTTCTTCTTCTGCTGCTGCAACCTCTCCTCCTTCCTCTGCAGGTACTCATCCATGTTATCAAAGGAGGCCTTGTAGAGGTGGCTGTAGTAGCTCTCTGCACCAACACAACCTGTAGTTGAGCAAAGCAAGAACACAGGTGTTCATTGCCCCAGTGGTCTCACTGATTACTTCCTGGACTGTAATTTTAGATGGAGGCATTCCAATCCATTTACTGTGCTCCTGTCCACTGTATTAGCCTTCCAACATCTCAAGGGGATTCAGGAGAGCTGGAGGATTTTCACAAAGGCATGTAGTGACAGGACAAGGGGGCATGGCCTTAAGCTGAAGGTGGGCAGGTTTAGACTAAATATTGGGAAGAAATTCTTGACTGTGAGGGTGGGGAGGCCCTGGCACAGGGTGCCCAGAGAAGCTGTGGCTGTCCCTGGATCCCTGGAATGTCCAAAGCCAGGCTGGATGGGGCTTGGAGCAGCCTGGGATAGTGGAAGGTGTCCCTGCCCATGGCAGGGGGAAGGAATGAGATCATCTTTAATGTCCCTTCCAACCCAAACCACTCTGTGATTAAATATCAACATTTACACTGTGTAAGCCTGATTTGTGTTGGCAAGCACCTGCTCAGTATTCACCAGCCAGGCACAGCCTCCAGTTTTAGGCTAAAAAAATCATGCAGAGTCAAGCACCTCACAGTGAAGCAAAGAGAGGACACAGCTCTCCTCACACACTGCACACTTGTAAACTTCAGGGCTTCTGTTTTTGAACTCTGAAGTTGCTCCCTGAGACCCAAGCACTGCAAAGGGAGTTGCCACCTAACTGTGCTTAGCTGGCTTTTCTCCTAGAGTATTAACTGAAAAGGACAAAGGAATAGACTTCAAATAGTTGTGTTCTATAGCACATTGATTCCTAAGCATTTGTTCCAATGGCTTTGTTACACATTCTGTGAATTCAGGGTATATTCCTCACAGCATCTCCAAGATTCTAGGTTTAGGTGAGTTTAGCAGGGAACTAATTGCTATCCAAAAATCCCTAATCAGATTGTTTCTACAGAGAACACAGAATGAGACCAGCTGGCTTGGTCCAGATTTCTAAAAAAATGCTGGAATAGCACTTGACAAAGCCAGCTATCTCCAATTCTCACCTTTTCCCACTTAGCAAAATTCACAATCTTTAAAGGATAAATGAAGAGAAATCCAGTACCTGCTAAGGTTAGGTCCTGAAGTTAAGTGTGCTACTCCACAGAAACCCACATACAGCATCCTGTTTCTTGGTAGACAAACAAAGCAAGTTTCCCTTTGTGGTACTCAGGAAAGCACAGGCTTTCACTTTCAGGGGTGTTGCATTCATACAGGCTTTACTGGCCTTTGGCCCTGGGAGAAATTGCATGCTGCCAGTTTGAATGGCCATGCTGCTCTCCACCTGACCAGCACTAAATCCTTTTCTGGGATCACTTACAGCAGTGTCAAACTGTTTAATGTGCACAAGGGGGAAAGGCTTCAAACTGAGAGTGGGTTTACATACAATATTAGCAAGAAATTCTCCCCTGGGAGGAGGGTGAGGCACTTTGAACAGGTTGCCCAGAGAAGCTGTGGATGCTTCATCCCTGGAAGTGTTCAAGGCCAGGCTGGATGAGGCTCTGACCAACTTGGACTAGTGGAAGGTGTCCCTGCTCACAGCAGGGAGTTGAAATTGTCTTGTATTTAAGGTTCTTTTCAACCCAAACCATCCCAGGATTCTGTGATACTTCCAGGATCGACCATAGCATCTTAAATCCTACACAAACCTGACAGGTAAGAGTTTATCAAAGGACAATATGCAGGGATTAGGAGTGGATTCAAACAATGTAACAACAATGTTTCAGAAGATGTAACTACCTTTGAAGCACTAATTATGCACTGGAATAATTGCTCATCAAGTGAGCCACCCCTACTAATTAGCAATAATGAACCGTGTCATGTGAGCCCTGCTCCTTTCCCAGCTGCAGATGAGCTGGTGACTGCCTTTCACACTTGTTTGTTCCACGGGCAAATCACACCCAGAACCTCTCCCCCTGCTGGCTCTTTAACTTCTCTCTGCTCATTTTCACTCAGACCTCATCCTCCTAATTACCTGCCTGGCTGTAACTATCAACTCTGCAACATCTCCATGAAAACATCTCCCTTCCAAAGGAGCACCTGACTTGCAAAGACTGCACCACCTTAATTACAATTTAATGACTAACTTAATGGCAGTACATGCTAAACCATCCAGTACCACGTATTAAGGAGCCTTTACACCAGACTGAGAATTTCTGCAGCTCTTCCATCTTTATATAAAGTCACCATAAGACTGGTGGGAACCATAACATATTTTTAAAGATTTCAGTCTCCCAGCAAAGTACAGGACAGAAATTTCTGTGAATGAAGTTTCAATACATACTTGAAATTTTAGCACATGCCACAGCCCTTCTCTACCCTGCAGCCACAACCACTGCTATAATTTCAGCTGTGTGTTTTTTATAATACAAAAAATCCTGGAAACATAGGGTGCATCTGAATAAGGAAACTAGGCATTATTTTTCTGACAGAGACTGGGAGTGGGGCAGGAAGCAAAACCAAAATGAGCCAGCTCTGACACTAAGCAATGTTATCTGCTGTCCCATCCAGGGTCACACCTTCTAGTCACAGCAGCCTCCACATCATCTGCCCTGCCAAGGTGGACCCAACAGCCCATCTTTACAGCAGAGCTGCTCCTCCCACAGCTGTTCCATCCTGACTATCTCCACTGTACCTGTCATAAAGTCTCACACCCAGGCAGGAGACCAGACAACAAACACCAGTATTTGATACCACAGCAGTAAGACAGACTCCAGCAGCTCTGCCAGAGACTGTCTGGATGCATCCCTCTGATAAGGTGTCTGTGGAAAAGGTACAGGGCTGCAATTCAGCTCTAAATACCTACATGGTTCTGTGATAACAGAGCCCTGAACACACTTTATTATCTGCACTGACTTCCACACCAGACAGTGATGACACTGAGAAGAGTGAGTGACTTCAACAGCCAGCTGAACTCACCTGAACTCCAATCTTGTTCTACATCTTATGTTTCAGCTGTAAAAACTGCATTCCCTAAACCTTTAGGCTAAATTTCTCACCTTCAAACACTGTCCAGTTGTCTTGAATGTATTTTGACATCTTCTGTAATCCTTTGTCATCAGCTACAGCCTGGGAAAAGAAGGAAGTCTGCATGTTATTTTGGAATTAATAGGTAATTTCATGTTTCACAGCATGTTGAAAAATGCAACAGCTCTCAGAAGAGTGCAGTAAAACAAAGCAAGTGTAAAACCTCCATGATCTCTTCCAGGCTCCTCTTTTCTAGGACTGTTATTGAAACCTGGTCTGAGATGTCAAGTTCTGCTAGGAAAGCTTTGCCATTTGCATAGAGATTGATTCCCACTTGCTAATCTGTGAGGAGAAGAAATATCCCAGGGAACACACTCAGAAGTTTCATTTAAAAATCACTTCACAAACAGACCATAATTAGCTGGGGACTTACAAGGATAACAAAGGAGTTTCCAGTTGTTTAATAGGCAATAAAAGAGAACTTGATAGCACATACCCCAAATTTGATTCCCTTTTCTCACTGAAAAGCAAGTAATTCCCTTCACTGCTCTCAGAATGCCTTGTCCTGCAAAGGATGCCTCAGAGGCAGGCACAAGAAAAGCTGTGTGGAAAGCATTCCTGAGCAAACCAAGAGGGATTTTGTTGGTTTGTGGTTTTTTTGTTGTTTTTTTTTAAACATCAAGTGTAGCCCACAGAAAGCTCAGGCAATGTTTTAAAGTACTGACAAACACTGATCCTGCTGTGCCAGATGGCAGCTGCAGCTGAGAACAGACACACTGGTGCTCAACAAGCTCTTGACACCTTAACATCATCCACAGGTGAGAAGAAGAAGAGATTTGTATCCAAGGCTTTTACTCCATCTCACAACAGAGAGAAAGGTGACCTTTTAGCTTTCATGGAACAGCAAACTCCACTTCTGTAGTGGCCTCAAGACATCACCAAACACTCAGGATTTTCAGCATTAAAAAAGTACCTTCCACTGATCATCACATGATCTGTACGAAAGAAGAGGAGCTTCCTTGTCTTCCTGCAAAATCCACAGGTCTCCTGTTTCCTCAAATGCAATGTCCCAGCCTTTGTGTTTCAGAGGGATCTGCTGTTTGTAAACCAGCTGCTGGGCAGTGGCATCAAGCTGAAAGATGTAGACTGTGGGAATACTTTTGAGAGGAAAAACTTAATTACCATTATTACCAAATCCACCTACAGCCATCACTTGTACAGCAAACTACACACACCCACTCTTAATTCCAAACAGAGCCAAAGCCAAGTGGTTAGAATGAGCACTTCAAATGCTGTTTGCTTACATGATCTGAGTCAGAAGCTGTAAATACCCCAAGTGTCAAACAGCTTTCCAAGTGTTATGTGAAAGCAAAAGCAGTCAGTGCTGTCTCCTCTTTAGAAGAAAGGGTAGTAAAGGGAATTTCATAAGGATTGCTAAGGACTTTTATGAGGAGTGTTGCATTGTGACACATTGGCCTACAGGGCTGCACATGAAGGGCTTGCACACAGCTGAGCACCAGCCAAAACAAAACATCCCCCAGCTCTTGTACATCCCAGCCTCGTGTTTCCTCCACTGAGAAAAGGCAGCACAAACGCTACAAAAATTAACTAAGCCAGGTAACCCTTGCACTCCCCTCTGCACTCAGAGCTCCCTGGGAGGCCACAGGCATTCCTGGACATCTGGAGATCCACAGTATCAAGAACTCCACGCTCAGGGAAAGCCAGGACACCCAGCAGGGAAAGCTGCTCATGCCTTTGCAGCAGCTGTGATGATTGTAAGCATTATTCCATCTATTCTTACCTGTCACACAGAATGGCAACATAACCACCTTGACAGCAGTAGGTTATTCTTGACACGGTGTATTTCTATTAAGAATAGAAAAAAAATTAAATCCTTTTAAGTTCAGACCATTTATGAGCAGAAAATTTGCATTCTATTTCACTATGAGCCCTTAAAATTCAGCAGATGTCTTAATTTACAGCAAGTTAAGCAACTTAATTACCTTCTAACTGCAGTCAAGGATATTTTTGTACCAGAGTTTGCTGTTTTATGAAGTTTTCCACACTTCTCCCTTCCACACTGTCCAGAGATCAAATATAAAGGTTTGAGTGAACTACTCTTAGCAGACAAGCCAACAGATGAAGGAAAATACACTGCATTCAAACATTCTCTCCTGCAATGCTAGTGGCAAAAACATTGACATTAAGCCTGCTCAGGCAGAATATCACTCCAGCAGCTCAGATATTACAAACACAAGCTATTAGCTGCTGTTCTGTTTGTTAAAAAACAAAGATAGTGATGCATAGCTAATATCCCTGATATCCCTGCTGTGCTGCCTCTGTTTCAACGTGGGTCTGAGTGAAGCCATCCTGCTCCACAGAAAATGTATTCTGAACAACAAGGAAAGATTGCCAGAGGGCATTTTCCTCATTAAAAAACCCAACAAAACCAACACAACAACAAAAAAACCCACATCACATTCCTGATTTAGAAGTTACACAGTTTTATCTGGGAGAGAAGCAGCACCTCTGCAGCACAAACCATTCTGCTTGAAATATGAAACAACTGATTTGAGGCTCCTGGAGTGGGAAGAACTTGGGAGGAGAAGACAAACTGCAAAATGATGTCCTGGGGTGGTTTTTCAAAAGTATCTATTATATAATGTGAACAGCAAAACTGCAACAGCAAAAGGCTGGTTCTCAAGTGTGTTTTATAAGCAGTGACAACACCAACACTGCTGATGACTACAATCTTCCAAGTAGAGAAGCAGAAAGTAATTTCCTTCAGGGCAGGGAAAATACATCTTTTTGACACTCTGCTGGCAGAATTCTGATGCATCCTTAAGTCTTCTTTTTTTTTAACCCCCACCTCCTTCCCTAACACGACACTGGTGACTGGACAGAACCTGTGGCTCACTAAGTTAGGGTAAATTTGGGAGCTACCACAGGATTTTACCCTTGCAGCTACCAGCTGATGTATAGGCATTGTCAGGGTGCTTCTTTCACAGTTTTGCAATCCATGCAGGAAAGAAAAACAAAGCTGTACAGCTTCCAAGAATTCAAGTCAGCAAGTTTAACACCAGAAGCTAAGTATTTTGTCAACAGCACATGATGCAACCACTAAGAGATAAACCAACTGTGGGAAAGAAAATTAATTCATGGTGTAACAGAGCTGAAAACATTTTTTTTCTCCAGCACATGAGAAAAAATGTGTGATATAATTTCATAGGGAGGAGGAAAAACAGCATGCACACACTTTTCACTCATCTCAACCACCTGTTTGGACAGAAGAGGAGCACTTAAAAAAAAATTATCAAAAGGACTGTTATGGTTCAGAGCTCCTGGGAACAGATGGGACTGAACTCCTGCTACTCTGCAGAAATGTGAAGTTATTAGTCCATATTTAGCACTGGGACCCAGGACTCCTGTTTCAGACAGACAGAAAAGATGGTTCCAAGCACCAGATAGGATGAGTGGGATGAAAGGTTCTTTGTAACTAATGTGATTAAATGCTGTTTCTGCAGGATGGAGCCACTTACACCACAGCTTTGGAATAGAACTGACAGCTCCTATTTACTGTAAGCCACGAGTGGGTACTTCAGACACTTAAAGGAACACACTAATATATACACATATGTGTGTATACATATATATATATATTTATATAAAAGCTGAAACCTGAGCTATTTATTTCTATCTAATAACAAAGCTCAGCCTCTGCCTGTTGCCTGACAAACATGCAGGGAAGTGCCCACCTACACAGCCAAGTGCTTTGTTAGAGAGACAAAGGGTTCTGTGAACTTGAATTAGGCAGCAGCTCTCTCCCAACCCCAATGGAGGAGGGAGGAGGAGGCTGTTTTGATTTAAACCAAGTTTTATTCACAGCTGGAAAGAGACAAGAAAATGCATCTTCTTTCCAAGTTCTTTCCATGTGTGGGTAAGTTAAAAAATCAGCAAAACAAATGCAAGACCCACAATAGTATCGTGGTCAAGGACAAGGCTATGGGATCAGTTAAGGAAGGGCTACAAGAACATTCTGTGATAAACAGATGTTCACTTGATACTCTCTGAACTCAAGTCAGTGTTTATATGACACTTATCAGCCTGCCAACACCTTAAAATTAACTTTTGATGTCATCTGTGAGAAGAGGTGACCCTATAAAAAATTAATGTACTGGTGCATTGGGGTAGAGTTGTGCAATTCATGTTCTGGACTTTAAACAAGCTTCTGCTGTCAAGAGGATCAGATGAGGTGAAAGCTCTGAAGCAAGAAAATATTTATACAGCACTATGGAATTAAGAAAATTACTCCCATTCTAGTGGGAAAATGAACTGAGGATCTGTAAGCCATCAGCTGAAACCAATGCTACACTGCCCAAAACACTCCTACATTCCCCAAACAGACACATATTCATCATCTGCCAAGCAAAACAAGCCCACATTTTTGTGCTCACATGGCCCACCACTACCAATGATTCCATCCTCATTGAGCTTCAAGCTGTGTTTAAAGCTCCAGTGCATTCACACTGGCTACCAATGGTAAAAATGAAATGTAACAATACAATTAAAAAAAAAAAAGCACTTCTATCCCCATCTGATCCCAGGCTGCAGAGTCCTTTGCACTGTGCTTGTCACAGTCTGTAAAGTGCTGACTCAAGAGATTATGTCCTTAATTCAGTTCACAAATGTCACTCTAGGTTGTGGAGATGATCTGTGCCATACCTGGATGCACAGCATGACTAAACACTGTCACCAGATGTCACCTCTGGCATTTCTAGCACTATGATGGCAGCAGAACACAAATCTCCTTTTCACTGCAGAACACCTGTGAGAGTGAGCAGTATCCAGGATTTCACAGATTCAAGTCACAGCCTCCATGTGGCTTCCAACACCACCACACGTGGCAGTGGATGGAAAAACTGCAAAGCATTACAGAAATAAGCTTTACTACTTAATTGCTGTGTTTTATTTATTAACCCACAGCTTGTGGGCTTTCCTTTTCTGGCTTTGCTTACTCACAGAGGTAGAAGCTAAATGGAGACCCCTCAAGCAAAGGGCACCTCCAATTTCTCCTGAGGCTACATCAGCATGAAGAATATCTCATGGAAGGGATTTTATTAGGAGACAAGGCAAGTATTGCTAAACAACATTAAAAAACATTCCAAGAGAGCTGGAGAGGTTTTCTTAAATCAGACCTACCTGCAGCAACAAATTTTGGGACATTTTTTTAGTTTATCCAATCTTACAAAGTTTATTATACAGTTTAATATTATTTTTTATTAACTTGTTTGTATTCAGTGAATTAGGGTTCAGTGTAAGATCAAACATTGCTAATTTACACACAAGCCATCTTAATAATGCTAAGCCAGTCTAAGCAACAAATAATTTTTAATATTAATCACAGAACTCCCCACTTCAGTTAGTTGCTTACTTGTTCTCAGTGATCCTATACATCTAGAAGGCAAAGTGTTTTAAAATAAACCCATTACTCCCTCTAAAACAAATGCTCAAAGCCAGCTCCACCCAGAGTATCAGTGGATACCAGTTAGATGGGCTTGTCACCCAATCCTGTACCTTCTTCACTTGTCAAAATGCCCAATAACAGCTTTTTCAAAGATATCAAGCACTGGCATCAAGCTGAAATGAGGCAGAGACCTTGTGAATGTGTGAGGTGTTTTCTCAAGAAGACTTTCAAGTCCAAGGAGCAGGTTAAATTATCCACATGGATATCTCCCTGAATTCCTGCTAACAAGAACTCTAGGCCAAACCCAAGATATCCAGTGTCTAAATGCGGAAAGCTGTGATGCAAGTGGCTCCCCAGCTGCAGGGAGGTGAAACAACACAAAGGACTGTTTGGCAGAAGTTTTCAATTCAATTTCTGCCTGGATATGGATTCCATAGTGGATTTTCCTCAAGAGCCATGCATGGCTTCCCAATCATCTGACAACTGGGAGGCAGCTGTGGTCTGCAGGGAAAGAAGTGTTTTTAGAGACTGAAATGAAAAATCACACACACCAGGATGGTGGTGAGGTGCACTCAAAACAACCCAGCAGGTGAGTAGGTGGTTTAATTCCATGCATGCAGCAGGAACAAGGACAGTGCTGTTTCACTGCTAATTGGTCTTATGCCACATTAAATGACAAGAAAAAAACAAAACTAGATTTCAAGCACTACCAGAACAACTGCTCTCATCAGGTGAGCATCTCAAATCACTGCAGCACCTCAAACTTGTGTGTGTGAGACTGCTGATGTACAAGCTGGAAGCTCAGGAGAGCTCCTGGAGTGTTCAGTTTTCATGTAGGATTCACACATTTAAATTTTGGACACTGTCCAGCTGCAAGAGAAACTAAAATAACAAGCCCAACGTTTTGACTCCACAGGGCACTACTGCAGGTCACTGGTTAAAAATATTACAAAGCTTCTTTTTGCTCAGGAAAACTGCAACTTTAACACTTGAAATTCTATGCATTTTTTTAAATGGGTGAATGTTTAGATCTTTCCAGTGTCACAGCATGTTTTCTGCCTAGGAAACTACAACACCTGTGGTTTTGGAAAAAAAAAAATTCAAGTGAAGGCCTTGTCCATTGTGAAAATCTTAAATTTGGGAAGAACTAGAAGCAGTTTCTCTTGGTCACTGCTGGCACATTTTACAAATTCACACAAAGCACAGGAATGGATTTCAGGGACTATCTTCCCAAAATCCCAGACTATTGTAACTATTATTTAAAGTTCTAAACCCAGTGACAGAAGGAAAGCACTTCTAACAAAAGTACAACCAAGGATCAGGAGCACAGCAAAAGCACAGGCACATATTGACATACCTGGTCTGGTTTGGTTGCCTGAGACCCACAGATGGTACTCAGCTGACAGCAGTGCACTTCTTCTCCACTTCTATACTCCCAGAGTCTCAGAGTGGAGTCCTGGACAGATGGAAGTGGATACAAGTCTATTACTAGCAGCACTCAGGCAGAGAGGCCACTCCTGGCCTTCAGCTAAACCCTGTTTCCCTGAACAGCTCCCCACAGAAGCTGCTAAATAGTCACTTACTTAAGACCTCAGATTGCAGATAAAGCATTTTAATTAACATAATTTCCCCCTGCATTTTAAATTATTCAATCATGCTAATTTTAATTCTCCCTTTGAAGTGAAAATTGGGTAGCTGGAGGAGGGCATTTCAAGCCTGTCTCCAATAGCACAGTAATGGATGTGCTCAGCATTTTAATGGTAATTCTTTCAGGCTGCCCTTCTCTGCCCCATGCTCTTGTTACCAACCAAATTCTCATTTGATTTAGCAACCTCCTGAAGAGAGACTAAACACCTCTCTGGAAAAACAAAGCCAAGAGCATTTGCTAAGATGAAACACAGCCATGTGCAGCACTAGCACTAGAGCTGTTTCAATAATTAGAGGGACAAGAGCCTTAGGGAGGCAAGAACAGCAGCTGAAACCAAATGCCAAGAGTTACTGTGATCTTCACAGGAAACATTATTTGTTTCCTGTGCAGTTCTGGAAGTCTGGGGAACAAAGAATATTGTTTCCCTTCTTTTAGGCCAACTCCATCTCTGTATAGGTGTGGTATGGCAGCAGCATGCCATCAGTTCAGGAAAAGGGCTGGGGAGGGAAGGGAGGGAACATTCATTTCTACAGTTCTCCTCCAAGCAGACAATGTCTGTCAGGGTAATTTTACCATCCCAAAGATGCCTTTTACTATAAGCTCAGTAGAAGGTTCTGATGTGATCCAAAAACAAAATGGGTGAACACTGAACAGAACCAAGAAAAAGGGGGCAGGAGGAGAAGGGAGGCCATGCTGTAAACCATGAGAGATTATTCCAAGTATCCCACGGAATCTGGCCAAAACACAAGTATAAATAATAAAAATAAAACCCAAACATATAAAAAACAACACTTTTGGGAAGAAACTGCAATACATACCCCAGAAGCTGACAACAGCAGGTCAGGACAATTGGGTATTACAAGTATTTTGCTTACAAACCTAAGAGAAAGCAGTCAAAAGTTGAACTCTCTTGCTTGACACCCTGGTCTTTAAACACACACAGTAAGAGAAAACAGAAGCTTTGAAGAGAACCTTACAATAAACAAACAGATTTTCCACACCAAGATAATTAGGAGGAAGAAGAAAATGTCACCAGTACTTAGTAAATATGCACTACACAAACTACTGACTTTCTACTTAATAAAGAACTACATTTCCCCATTTGCACTCAGGGAATTCTGATAATTTCCTCCCAGCTGAGAACATTGTCATTTAAACCAAAAAATGCCAATGGAGACAGATTTACTCAGGTAGCAACATTTCCCTCTCTCAGTTGATGATGCACATTAAAAACATGAATCAGCAGATCCTTTAAAACACAACAGTGACACTCAGCCTCCAGAGTGCCACATCTTTGCAGGCACAGTTGGGAGATAATTTAAAAGCAATCTTTACAGAATTTTAATGTGACAATTTACCAGTGCCTACATTCTGCCAGAAGATCTGTTTTCCTGAAGTTGGTGACCCTGCTTTGACTTTGGTGAGCAATGAGGACCTCAACTTCTGGGGATCATTATTATCTCAGAGCTCACCCATCTCAAATACAGTCACCTGAGCAGAACAGAACCTGAATGGGACAGTCTTGCCTTGGAAAACAGGCATGGCTTTACAGCCATAGAGTAACAAAATAAAATGAAGAGATTTGGTCACTGTAAAACAAACTTCTAGGACAAAGTAGGCACAACAGATGCAGCAAGAATCACCATGAGTCCCACTGTGAGAAGAAAATCCAAGACTGTGAAACAAGACAATTTTTGCTTTATGCAACCCTTTTTTATTAAATTATAATTTAAATATTGAATATATTTCAATTAATTTGCACTACTTTTCACTCTGCAACCACTAATGAACACCTTGGACACTTCCAGGGATGGGACATCCACAACTTCCCTGGGCAACCTGTGCCAGTGCCTCACCACCCTTACATTAAAGAAGTTCTTCCTAATATCTAATCTAAACCTACTCTCTGTCAGTTCAAAGCCATTCCCCCTTGTCCTGTCACTCCAAACTTACAGACTCTCTCCATATTTCTTGCAGGCTCCCTTCCTTAAATGTATTTTGTAGTGCAGTCTCCATGTTCTAGCCATCCTGGTAAGACAGCCAGGTTTTTTTGTATTACCACAGAACCTACAAGTCTGAGTTCTGCATTGAGATGACATTAATTTAATTAACGTGTGTTCAAACCTCAAAAGATGGTTCCTAAGACTTCTCTTCCTAAGATTTAAGATAGGCTCCATCCTGAGCTAACAATTTCTGGAGTCTCTTATAACCAGCATGTGGAGGGAGATGATTCTGCTCCTCTACTCTGCTCTGGAGGAGGAGGAGGTTGTGTCCAGCTCTGGAGTGCTGGGGACAAGAAGGACCTGGACCTGTTGGAGCAGGTCCAGAGGAGGTCACAAAAACAAGTGGGGGGCAGGAGCACCTCAGCTATGAGGAAAGGCTGAGAGAACTGGGGGTTGCTCAGCCTGGAAAAGAGAAGGCTCTGGGCAGACCTTACTGCAGCCTTCCAGTTCCTACAGGGGTCTTATAAAAGAGAAGGGGACAGACTTTTTTAGAAGGGCCTCTTGCAATAGGAGGAGGGATAATGGCTTTAAACTCACTGTAGACTCAGAGTAGAAATAAGGAAGAAATTTTTTTATGAGGAGGTTGGTGAAATACAGGTTGTGTAGAGAGGTGGTAGAGCTCAATCCCTGGAAACATTCAAGGCTAGCTTGGACAAGGCTCTGAGCAACCTGATCCTGTTAAAGATGTCCCTGCTCATGGCAGAGGAGTTGGACTGGATGGCTTCTAAAGGTCTCTTTTCATCCAGGCCATTCCATGATTTTATCATAGGCCAAGCTGCTGTTTAATGTGATTTGAGAAGATTCCACCCACTGAGAGTGGATGAAGGTGGCTGTGCAGGGAATGGCTCTGGCACACAAGGCACTCACTCTCTGTGTCCCATGCAGTAGGATACAATACTGTAGGGAGCCCTTGTCAAGCTGACTCTGATCTTCTCATCTCTGTCTGCAGTTAGGATGTACCGGTCATCAGGACTCAGGGCCTGTTGGGAAAGGAGAGCTTTAGTGCCCAGCAGCTCAAGGCTTGAAATTCTTCTTAACTAAGAAAGAAAAAATCTCCTCACCCCAAAAGGCAGGTACAAACACTAAGCCACTCTTTTCCACCAACAATGGAAGCATACATCTTTGTGACAGTAACTTTCTCACTCACTAAGACAAGCAACACTGACTTCCAGCTCCAGTGAAAGCCACCGAGCCCCAACAGTACAGCTGGAAAACCCCTTGCATCTTAAAAAGAAACTTAGCACATTGAAGAGCTCAGCTGACGTGGCAGAGTGGATGAACTCACATACACACTCTGCCATCAAGACTTCTGTGACTTAACAAAAAGACTTGTTCAACACTTACAAGCTTATTTCCTTACCAAACACAGTAGGAAGGAATCTGGACCACATTTCATTTATATAATTTTTTAAAAAAGACAAACCACAAATCTGAGACAAGAGCAACAATGAGAGACCCAAGCACAAGCAGGAATGCAGGTCTGTAAATACAGAGAGGTACATACCACATCCAATAGCAGAGAGACATGACCCAGCTCAAGTTTTCCATCTGCTTGAGGTTCTGTTATTGAGTAAGAATAGACATCACCGGACTTATCTGCAACAAAAATCTTATCCTCTGCAGCTGTGATAACCAGGGAT
This sequence comes from Luscinia megarhynchos, assembly GCA_034336665.1. Lineage (NCBI taxonomy): Eukaryota > Metazoa > Chordata > Aves > Passeriformes > Muscicapidae > Luscinia > Luscinia megarhynchos. The sequence continues at coordinate 5,253,705 of JAPFBE010000003.1, forward strand.
GTGCATCTCCTGTTCACAAACCTGAAAGACAAATGGCACAGCTTGAACAGCTCTGGATGGCAGCTTCAGCAAGTCTGGAATTTAAACAGACCAAGAGGCTAAGCAAAAAGTTCTCAGATGCAACATTACTGAAATGGTAGATGAGAGTAACATTATGGGGCTGAAATAGCACTTCTGAGTCTAGTAAATGAGTGAATTATGTAATAGCAAACACCTGGGGTGGAGAGAGGACCAGGAGACCATTAAAAGCTGCATGACTGCATTTTGCTTTGGTATTTTCTCAACTGAGCACCTCACCCAGGCAGCATGCCAGGACTCTAATGAAGGCTGGTAGACTTCCTTGCATTCTACCTCATAAACACAGGAGTTAAACACACAGAAAAGACAAGGTAGGATTTGTGCTATTAGGAGTCCTTTGCAGCAACACTTTTAAAAACTGTGTAGGAATTACTCCTCCAGTTGCCACTCTGTACTGTAAAGGGAAGCCCTTCATGGAGAGCCTTGGAACTCTTCTCCTCTCCACAGGCTCTGTTTTCCTTGTCCAGACAAAGCTTTGAACTTGAACTCAGAGTTTACAGTTCCAGTTGCCAGTGCAGCAGTTTTTCTACAACTAGTCAGATAAACATAAGGCCCACAGATGACAGAAAACATATTCTGTGTGTTAGCACAGGATTGTGGGCACCAATGATCATAGCAAATGAATATATTCACCTACTCTGAAATTCAGTGGTCATGTGGAGGCAAGAGGACAATACACCATGTTTCAGTAGGAACATAGAAATTCCCAGACTTTCTGGTGGCTGTTTAAAGGAACACCACAACAACAGAACAGGTAACACAGTTCCAGAGAAAGGTTACTTTGCCAACCAGAAAGTCTTACTCCAAGTTCATTGTACCACCTGTGACCTAGCACTGTGTGAAACCTTTATACAGCTTGCACAAAACCCCAACACAAGTCACATAGCTCAAACTTTGGCATTGTTATCCATACAGAAAGCCTTTTGCCTGTATTCCCAGTTTCCCAATATGAGATAATTACATTCCCAAAAAATCCAGCCTACTTAAACTTCCAGCAGAAACTAATAACACCTCACAATTATCCAGTGGCATGTTACAGGCAAGACACACAATGCAGGGCAGCAGAGAAGGCAGGATACAGAATGAACAGAATTGGGCACTGCTGGTCTTGTCATAGAACACCCTGAGCTGGAAGGGACCCACAAGGATCACTGAGTCCAGCTCCTGGCCCTGCAAAGGACACCCCAACAGTCCCACCCTGTTCTGAGAGCATTGTCCAAACCCTTGGTGCTGTGACCACTTCCCTGGAGAGCTGTTCCAGTGCTTGACCACTCTGGGTGAAAAACCTTTTCCTAAATGTCCCCTACACAGCTTCATGCCATGATCACTTCCTCACTACAACACTGTTTAACCCCAAGGGTCCATCCTGTATTCTACACACAGAGCCAAGCTACAGAGACTTGATTTTTTTTTGCAACCAGGGTCTCACATTTGTCAGAGACCAACAGAAGCAGAGTTGTCACATGCTCAGGTACTTTCTCAGGAAGCCCTTCACAGTCCTGGCTTTTCTACAGAGAATTGTCACAAGCAGCAGCAGAAAACCTGGAGCTGGAGGACCTCTGGTGGACAGCTGCAGGCTGTTTCCTCAAGAGGAATGTACTGAAGAAAAGATGCTGCAGCATCTCTAAAGATGTGCTTTTTGAAAAGATTACAACTCTTTAGAAAGTTCACAAACTCCCCAAAACTCCTCAAAAGAAGAAGGAACAGAAAATGCATTCACTGAACTGCTTGGCTTCACTCTTACAGGCCCAACCCCACTGTACCAAGAGTGGGTAAAATTTTAGTTCTTAAAGATAAAAAACACTGGGTTTGGAATAAGGAGAGAGATTATCCTTCCTTGGACAGTGATATTAACATCTGCACTGCCATTCTTGGTGAGGGGAAGACCACATATCAATTCTTGACAAATACTTTGAATTCCCAAAAACATTAAATTTGTTTGAGTGAGGGAATTAAAAAAATATAAATATAAACAAAAAAGGAAGCCACGTAATAACAAATAACATATCCCAAATGCTCCCATTTTAGAACTGTAAATCCATCAGCCATAACTCCATAAGAGCATGCACATTCCTGCTTCCTTACCTGACACTAACACATTCCCAGGAGGGCTTGGTATGGAACAGAATCAGGCGTTTGTTGTCGTCTGTCAGGGCAAAATAATCTCCTGATGGGGAGAAGGCAAAAGCCAGGATGTCATCACTTCCTTTATCTGTCCCTTTTCCATCCTGCCTAATAGAGAGAAGGGGACCAACAGTTCAATACCTGATAGCTACTGAATTCCCTGAGGAGGTTGCTCCCAAACCAGGAGAGTGAAGAATAAAGTAAAACTTTAAATGCTTTTATTTCTGCTTTAAATGTTGAGCCAACATGGACACTAATGCAAAGAAATAAGCCAAAACAAAAGAAACTGATAGAAGGTCTAAGCCTGTATCAAAACATGTTTAGAAAACAAAAGTTTGTGCTGGCACATCTTGATATAAATTATGAGGAAAACAGTAAAATGTTTCCTGTTTGGCTACAAGTAAAACAATGCCCAGTGGTTGAATCTAAGCTAAGGAAAAATACTTGTGTGTGTGTTTTCAACTCTCATGACTTAGAGAACAGATCTGGAGAACTTATGTGCTTTGTGGGTTTTTTGGTCTTAGACGTCTAACCAAAAAGTGCAGGAGTTTTCCACAAATGTCATGACTGACAAGAGAGAATTATTGGTTTTGATTTTGCCATTTTGCTGCTTCTCTAAAAAAATACAAGAGAAAAAGGTGCACAGTGGAATGAAACTCTGGATGAAACAGAAACAAAAACCAGATCCATATATATCCACTGGGGTTAGCAAAACCAACCCATCACCTGCTCAAGGAGTAATCCTGTGGCTTTCTTTTACTGCCTTCACTGCCACACAAGCTCAGGATCTTGAACCCTGCAGGAAAAGAACATATTTTCTCACCCCTTCTCTCCTAAGGGCTGTTTCTCTGCACTGCTGCAATCGTACACGAAGAGATTCTCATCACTGCAAGGGAAAAACAAACCTAAAATTACTGGCACTAGAACAACCAGGAGCTTAACTATGGAGAGTGGCAATAAGATTCTCTTATTTTAGTTATTGGGCACAACTGCCCCTCATCTTGAGAACCACCTCTGTGCAAGTGGGTTCCTAGAGTGCTACAGATGTGGCAGAAGTTTAAAATTTTGGACTGTGTGCACTTGTCAGAAAGGAAATCCTCCTTTGCTCATGAAATAATGCTGTATTCTGCATCAACTTTACTTCTGTCAGTCTCAGCACATCTGTCAGCAGCATTTACCCAGTCACAGAATCACAGGATGGGTCAGGTTGGACAGGACCCCATAGGTCTTATGGTCCAAGCTCCCTGCTCAAGCAGGGTTATTCCAGAGCACACAGCACAGGATTGTGTCCAGATGGTTCTGGAACATCTCCAGTGAGGGAGACTCCACAGCCTCTGCAGATAATCTGATCCAGTGCTCAGTCACAGCACAATAAAAAAGTTTTTCCTTGTGCTCAGGTGGAACTTCCTGAGCATCATTTCTGCCCATCACCTCTTGTCCCATTGCTGGGAGCCTGGCCCATCCCCTGACACCTTCAGGCACTACACAGAATCTCAGAATCATTCAGGCTGGAAAGGAAATCACCCAATCCATCTTCCTGCCCAGGCAGGGTCACCCAGAGCAGCAACACAGAACACATCCAGGTGGGTCTGGAATGTCTCCAGAGAGGGAGACTCCAACCCTCCCTGGCAGCTGTTCCAGGGCTCTGCCAGCCTCAATGGAAATGAACTCCTGCCCATGTTGAGGTGGAACTTCTTGTGTTCTGTGTTATTGCCATTGCTCCTCATCCTGTCACAGGGCAACAGGAGTTAAAAAGTCTGGCACCATCCTCTCACCACCCACCTTGGAGCTATTTATATGAATCTTCCTTATAGACATAAAATAGACCGTTATTACATATGTGTATATATAAAAAGTAATATTGTATACGTTCTATGTATTTATAGTTTTAATTTATAATGATATACATATACACCTAATACATGTGCTATGTAAATGTTACATATTTAGCATATATGTTATATATATAACATATATGCTATATATACACGTTTTCTATGAATTATGTACACGTATACACGTATATTATCTATATATATGTAATATGTATGTATATATATAGTATGTATATATATTCTCTATACTATATTATAGGCAAACTGGGGTATACATGTAATACATGTGCTATATAAATGCTACATATATAGCATATATTATGTATATAACATATATGCTATATATACACATTTTCTATGAATTATGTACACGTATACTACCTATATATATATATAATATGCATGTATATATATAATATGTATATATATTCTCTATACTATATTATAGGCAAACTGGGGTATACATGTAATACATGTGCTATAAAAATGTTATATATATAGCATATATTATGTATATAACATATATGCTATATATACACGTTTTCTATGAATTATGTACACGTATACTACCTATATATATAATATGCATGTATATATATAATATGTATATATATTCTCTATACTATATTATAGGCAAACTGGGGTATACATGTAATACATGTGCTATGTAAATGTTATATATATAGCATATATTAAGTATATAACATATATGCTATATATACACGTTTTCTATGAATTATGTACACGTATACTACCTATATATATATAATATGTATGTATATATATAATATGCATATATATTCTCTATACTATATTATAGGCAAACTGGGGGAGCACAACCATGACAGAAAACCGCCAAGGCTCCAAAGTTTAAAAGTGATGTTTCTGCAAGAGAAAACGCTGGCGAGAAGCCGGGAAAGCACGAAAGCGGCTCCAGCACTGCCCCAGCAGCTCCCCTCAGCAGCTCCCCTCACCTCGCACGGGCCCCCGCCAGCCCCCTCAGGGGTCACCGCCCGGCCTGGGCCCCCCGCGCCCCGCAGCGCCCGGCCCCGCGGCCCCGCACTGACCCGCTGCGGCCGGGCCGCGCCGCCAGCAGCCGCCCGCCGCCGCTCGCCGCCGCCATGGCCCCGCGCAGCGCCAGCGCGGGCCGCGCCGCGGGGCTGCGCCCGCCGCCACCGCCGCCATCGCCACCGCCGCCCGCCATGCGCCCCCGCCGCCACGTGCGCCGTGGCGTCACCGCGCCCCGCCTGACGTCACCCCGCGCCGGCCCCGCCCACCGGGAGGCCGCCGTGAGGGCTGCGGGCAAGATGGCGGCGGCCGCGGCGCTGAGGGGCGGCGGGCGGGCGGTGACCCGCGAGGTAAAGGGCGAGATCTTGCCTTCACACCCCCCGGCTGTCGGGATTTCCTCCCGCTCTGTTAACTCGCGTTGTGTTGTGCCGTGCAGGTGCTGCAGCTGGAGGCCCGGGGGCTCTGCACGAAGCCGGTGGGCACCGGGACGGCGCCGCCAAAGAGTAAGAGGGTGGTTTGGTTGTGAGGGTATCGGGGTGTCAATAAACGGAATGGGTGAGGAGAACGGGGAAGGGTCACGGCTCGGAAGAGGCGCTGCATAAGCTGGGAAAAACAAGGACTTGAAAGGTCACCGCCATGTAAACGAGCGTTTCTGATAAAATGTACCGTGTAGTAATAAAAGTAAAAGTAAAGGTCTGGCTGTGTGGAATATATTTATAGGCCATACATATATACGTATATTATGTTTATGAGCTTGTCATTTCTTTCCTGTTTACCTATATATATATGCATACATACATAGTTTTATATTTATGAGCTTGTCACTTCTTTCCTGTTCACCTTCACCTTAATATTCAAGGCCAGGCTGGATGGGGCAGTGTCAGATTCTTCAATGGGTACAAGGGCAAGTGATTTCAAACTGAAAGAAGGTAGGGTTAGATGAGATATCAGGGAAAAATTCTTTACTGTGAGGATGGTGAGGCCCTAGCACAGGACACCTAGAAACTATGGTTGCCCTCTCCCTGGAAGTGTCTTTAATGAGGTGCAAACTCTAATTTTGAACTTTAGATGTTTGCCCTTGTGCTTTGAAATGTTTGTGTTACCAGGGTTAAAAAACAGAAGGATTTAGAGAAGGGCATCCAAGATCTAAATATCCCAAGTAGCAGCTCCAGGCAGTGTGTAAGAAGCTGCCATGGCCCTGCTGTGTTAAATTTGGTTATAATGCTTCTTGCCCCGTAGATTTGCAAGCCCAAACTTTGGTTTGGATGCTGCCCTGCATCCTGCATTGAGGAGTATTTGAACCTCATTCATCCCTGACCAAAGTCAAAACAGGAATACAGATTTCAAAGGACTGATGCCTTGTTTGTATGTATGGAGGCTCAGTGGTTCAGTGAGGTTTCCTGTCCCAAATTGGAGATCCAGGTGCTGAAACAGGAAAGCTCCACGGAACCATATGTAGGAGTGATCAGACTTGTTGACTGCTGTTGAAAAGATCACTGAAAGAGTACTTGAAGGCAGACTTCTGCCACCTTCTTAAATGCCAAAGAAAATAAAAGCCTGGCTGTTCCATTAAGAAAGCACAGATTGTTTGAACAGCAAATTGCTTTTTGTTATGGTTTACTTTTTTGCATTAAGTGTATTTGAGATGCACTTTAGTATCAGTTTCTGGATGCACTGTCCTGCAGCTGTGATCTGTGGCAGGAGCCCTCTCAGGCCAGCTCTCCCAGCCAGCTGCTTCCCCTGCAAACACTCCAGGTTAATTGAGATGTATGGGATGCAGCTGCCTTTGCCAGATTCTGGCTGGAACAGGATGTGCAAATTTTCCTTGCTTTGACAAAATGGTTGTGTTTACATACAGAGTCAATGATGGGAACCAGACCTGTAATTTCTGCCTGTCACCTCTCTGAGTGTGAACTGGCTTTAAATACATGCTGGGAATGATGCTGATGTTCCAAGCATCAGGAAGAACACATCTGGGAATGAGATTTCTGTGACTGATTTGGATGTGTTGTTCTTTTGGCAAAGTGATGCAGCTACAGATTAGCTGGTGCAAAATTTAATTTAATTAAAGTGTATCAGTTGTGTTGGATGCTTCAGCTTTTAATCACAAAATCTATCTTTTTCACTTATCCAAACTTAACTGTTTAAAGTATTATTCCTGTAACAAATGGCCAAGTTGAATTTTCCTTGCCTTCTTGGTTTCTTAGGATGTTTTAACATTAATACTTCTTCAGGTTTTGCTCAGCTTTCCCTTGTCTGTCCTCCCTTTGGCCATTCTTCTGTTAGTTTAACCTCTTCTATGCCTCTCTGAAGAACTCTTCCATCCTGAGTGATGCTTCCTCACGTGTTAGTTTCTCCAGGCTGCTGTTTGGCTGGGTCAGTCTGTGCAGGGAATCAGACTTCTTCCAAAGGTGGCTGCCCATCCTCCTGCCTCCCCCTGCCCTTCCTTCCCATCCTGCACCTTCCATCTGGCAGAGAGAAGTATGTGCTTGAAATTATTCAAAATACTACCTGTAAATGTGATACCTTTTTTAAATTGTGGTTTGTTATGATAAAAGCTCTGTGTTTCTTTCTTAAATACTTTGCTTTTATTTTCATGTGCTTGTCTCTTCTGTGATGTTTTCATTTAGACGTTGCTAAAGACTTGCTTCTATTCAGAACTAATGGTAATAACTCCTTGAATCATTACCATAAAATACCAGTGAGGGGAAAGCTGTATCTAGTTTATGGGCATATAAAGTAGATCTGGATTTCCAAACTGCAGAAAAATCTGTATAATGGGCTGGAAATCTGTTGAATTTTGCTGCTAGTTAGAAGTGGTGCAACTTGTAATGAAGTTGGCTTTGCTATAGCAAATTTTAGCCATGGTGAATCTTCTTAATGTGCTCCCAGTCCTCCTTGACCTCCTCTTTTCTGTGACCACAACAGTATTTGCTGTTGCTCAGCCTCTTGAAGATGAAAATAAGCATCCAAGGGGTATTACATATTTCCTGAAAGGACCTGAAAATTGCTGCCTTCTCCTTCAATTGTTGGTTCCTTGTCTGGAGAGTTTATCTTAATACAGGTATCCACAAGGGAGAACAAAGATAGAAACATGAAGCATCAGGAGATCTTCTTAGACTTCTTTAACAAAGAGATCTCAAACCAGAAATAGGAAGTGAAGACTGAAGGAGATGAGGTCTTGGAGAAATAGTGTTGAACTGCAGGGGCACATCTCAGCTGGCAGCTCAGGTGGGCAATGAACAAGTAATACGTTCATGGATGGCCTCAGGTGTCTCTTACTCTGCTGCTTTGCCCTTTGGGAGTCATCTCTCCCTCCTACTTCCCAGAAAACTCTTGCAAGCAGCTGTGGCTGTATCTTTACTGTGTCTCTGCTTCGCTGGCTTGTTCACAGACAAGTGTTGTCTCTGCAGCAGCATTTGAAGAGCTTGGCTAACAGGCCATCCTAATGCTCACCTGAGATAGGGAAGGGTCTGCAAACCTCCAGTGATGCAGAGTTGAAGCACAGGGAAAACCAGCTCTTGGAGGAGTCTGGCAAAGCAAGGAACATAAGGGTTTGTCTCTTGAATTTTGGCATCGCAGCAGCAAAAACTGTGTCATGCTACTAGAGCTCCAGTTTCTTTGATTTAAAAAGTCTAAAAGCTTTCTGCTTTGCAATGCTTGTATTTAGCATTATAATTACTTTCAGTTTATTTTTGTTCCAGATTATCTCTGAAAGTTAAAACTGTGTGACTAAGATCAGTAACAGCCATGTAGATACAATGATGATAATCCTCTTTATGCCGTTTCCTAGATGTAGTGGCACGACAGGGAAGCACCAAGCTGCTTGCCATGAAGGCACCAGTTGAATTTCGTAAAACGTTGTCTTCTAGCTCTCTCCTGCTGTCTGCAGGCAAAGATGAGAGCATATCTAGTACCAGCCTCAAGGAAGCTGCAAAACCTGCTGAAGACACGAGGCCAAGAAAAACTGAGGTTGCATTTCCTCAGCGAGGAGTTGTTTCCTCCCGTGAGGAGGAAAACCTCACCACGGCTGCAACAGGAGGAGGCCTGAGGAAAGAGTTAGCTGAGGAGCAGACTTCATCCAGCTCAGAGTCAGATTCTAGCTCAGATTCTGAGGATGAAAATGTTTATGATTCAAAAGTTGCCCCTAAAACTAAAGTTGAGTTTCCCAGACGATATCCCATGTTTTCTGAGAACGTAGCAATACAGGCATCGATGGTGGCAAAAGAGAAATTGTCCCAGAAGTCCCTCAAAGAATATGGAATTAAGAAGCTGCCACGCAAACCAGAAATCAACGTGGCTTCTGTAAAGCAGATCAAATTTTCTAAAACTTCAGTCAACCAAGGAGACATCAAAATCCAAAACAAGAGTAAAATCCACTCCAAAAGAGCAGAAGTTGGTCTTAGAACCACATGTGGTGAAAAGTCTGGACCTGACTGATGCTGATCATAAATCTGATCCTGTGGAGAAGTCCATTGGAACCCAGGCAGCAGCTATTCAGCTGAAAGCCTCAGCAGCAACTCAGGAAGACAAAAAGCAAAATCTGATAGCCAGAGGAGAGAAGGAAAAGATGAAGGAGTTGGAAGCAAAAGAAGTAACTGCTTCTAAAGTGGGAGAGACTTCTGGAAGCACAACGTTGGTGATGGGCACCACAGCAGAGCAGGAGACCACACAGGAAGCAGGAGTCCAGGCTGGAGAAAGCAGCACAGTAGAGGGTACAGCTTTAAATTGTTTGAACTGTATTGATTCCTCTGGGCTAGGGTTGGACTTTTTTTAAAGGGTTTCTGCATCATCTCTGATCTTTGTACTGAAGCTGGCAGAGTGGCAGTGACTTCCTGGAAGATGAAATTGTTGTTCATTGCTAATTGTTATAAGCTATCAGTAATACTCAGTCTCCAGCTATGCTGTGAAAGGAAGTGGTTTCATTTCTCTGTATTTATAATTTCATAAAACAGTTACTTATAAAATGGAAACAAGATTGTTTCCACTGTGAGCAAGATCATGGGTTTTATATGACAATACTTGTTTTCATTCTTCTCTTTTCTTGGAAGGATTTGGTAGCTGCCATTCTCATGAGTCAAATTTGATGCCATCTCATTGTTGCTTAAGTCCTGCCATCTTTCCAGTTTTATTTTGGAGTTTTTTTCAGTTTTGTTTTGATGGGTTTTTTTTCAATCTGTCAGTGTTTTAGATTTCAGAAGACTTCAAGAAATCATAGTGTAATGCCAGAAATGGGTATTGTTGATTCTGAGACTGGAAGGTTGCAAGCAACTCGTGTGGAAGTAGTGAGTCAGTTTTGTCAGAGCTGGGGAGGAGACAGTGGTGTGTTTTCAGGAAAGACCATTGTGCATCATGTAATCATCTCCTAGCTGATCTACCCTTCTTAGTTATGCCATCCTGTTAATTGATGGTCCTGCTGATCTCATTTTGTGTACCTCAGTAGCAGATGTCTCTCTGTCTCTTTCACCTTAGGCAGTATAAATCTGCCATTCTTGAGACCCCTCTTCTCGTTGCTACTTTGAATGAAGGAATTTGCCTGCTTGGAAGTAAAAACAGCATTAATTATAAGGTTGCTTGGGTATCATCCTTCAGGAAAGGCCCTGGGAGCCAAGGGAACAACAGATTGAAGGTGAGCCAGCAATGTGCCCTTGCAGCAAAGGCCACCAAAGGTAAATTGGGAGGAGCAGGCTGAGGGAGCTGCAGCTCCTCCCCTGGTGAGGTGCACCAGGGGTGCAGTGTTCAGTTTGGGGCTCCCCAGTGCAAGGGAGATGTGGGCTGCTGGACAGAGACCAGCAAAGGGCCACTGAAATGATGGAGGGACTGGAGTATCTCTCCTGTGAATAAAAGCTGAGAAAGCTGGGACTGTCCAGCCCAGAAAAGAGAGGGTTCAAACAGAACATCATCACTGTGTGGCAATAACAGAAGGAGAGTGCAAAGAATACAGAGGTAAGGCTTTTCAGTGGTACACAGGGATGGGACAAGAAGCAGTGGGTACAAACTGAAACACAGGGTTTTGCCTGAACATCAGTAAACACTTTTTTTACTGTGAGTGATGAGCACTGCACAGGTTGCACAGAGAGGTGGTGGGGTCTCCATCCTTGCAGACACTCAAAAGCTGTCTGGACAGGGCCCTGGGCCTCCAGCTGTAGCTGACCCTGCCTGAGCATTTGGGGTTGGACCAGCTGACCTACAGAGGTGTCTTCCAACCTCAGCCATTCTGTGACTCTGAAGTGCCTGACCAGGTTAAGAGACAAAATAATTGCATTTGTATGTCAGCTTCTAGGAGATGGTGCTGAGTAAAAGGTCTGCCTTCTGTTTGAGGGGTTAGTTGGCTCATAATTTTATCTGTTGCCTTATCTTCTTCCTTGATGGCAACTCAAATGACTGGAATTGGCACTGTGCTGAGGTCCAGCTGACAAGGTGGTGATCAGCCAAAGGTTGGACTTGATTTTGGAGGTCTTTTCCAACCTAAATAATTCTGCAATTTAAAAACCTGTTCGCAAGTGATAGTTTGATTTGCTTGTTCCTTCTTGCAGTCAACAGCATAAGCTTTCTTTTAAAAATTACAGAATTTGGGAAGGGCTCTTTGTTTTTATCTACAGATGATTCTTTTCTCACCATTCATCCACAGTAGAGTTCTAGATGATCAAACATAATTTTTTTCTAGTGTGTCCAGATGTATCTTGTTCTCTCTTCCATCTTTGAGGATAGCCACTGCTTTTCCTTGTTTAACATTCACAGCTGACTGCACCACCTGTACTTCCTACTTCTGTCCTGCCCCTGTGCCCTTTGGTCTGCAAACTCTGCAGCAGCCACATAAAAAGATGTAAAAAGAATTTTTCTCAATGCAAACCTGGATGGCTTCAGGTGATCTCATCCTTTTGCAGAGCAGTCAGCAAAACTTGCAGACTTGAACTGCTGAGTGAGGAGCAAAGTTGTAGCTGGTAACTCAGAAATGAGCCTGTGATTCATTTCAGAAGAACATGCTGAGAAGTGCTTGCTCTGTAAAAGACAAAGCAGAGATGAAGGATGAAGGGTGGGGAGGATGAACTCAGGAATAAATTTTTCCTTCAAGAAACCAAGTGCAGTGTATTTGGGCAGGAAGAATGAGGCTCCATCTGCTTTCCTTCCTGCACATCTGTCTCCAAATGTGGAACAACTGGCTCTTGCAGGTTGAGCATACTCTTGCCTGCCCTTGCCTGTTCTTGGGGCTCTCTGCAGCAGAGAGCATCATCTGGGTTTTCTCTCTGGAGTGTCATCTCCTATGAGCTGTGTCAGGAGGAACTGAGCAGTAGGCACAGGGATATTTCCTGCCATGTTTTGCTGAAACCATGACTTACTACCTTCAGTTTTATAAGCAATCCTTGCTAAATGCTGTGGATATTTCTCTTGATCTGATAGCTTCACACTGCAGTAATTATGTCATAAGTAAAGGGAAATCCTGCTGCTCAAGTTCTTGTGTTTTTATTGTAGATGGACCTATAAAGGGCTTAATACAACAATCTAACCTGAACTAGCACATACAAGTTTATACAACAAAGGTTTTCACTACACTGTGTGTCTTCTTCTATTGTTAAAACTCTGGGTATACAAAAATAAATTAATACTGGGAGTAAAGTTTTATTTCTTGCAATTTACTTGGCTGTAAAATCAGTCAGTAACAGGAACCTTTTATGTAAATGATACTGCCTAGATTTGCATAATATTCTAAAAGCATAAGAATTAATGTTGGCTTTAACAGGAAGTAAGGAGTTCTAAATAACTTTACTGGGTTATTGTTTTTTGAGGGAGACTTAATACAAAGGTTAGAAGATTATATTTACAAGAAAATAAATTTATATCAAAGGCTTTGATAGATTACTGTTTGGTATAACCACATTTGAAATTAAATGGTGGAGCTCTTGCTAATTCCATGGCTTCTCCCCATGGCAAAAATTCAATCTGTAAAGTATCTCTAAGAGCTGTATCTTGTGGTCTGACAGGATGATGCATGATTTGTACTGCTCCTTTGCCCCTCCTGGTTTGCTAAGAATGTCACCTACTGTTCTGGCTGGAATAAAAACCAAGGCAACTATGAGAAAGCCAGGAAATGCAGACATATGTCTTCCAGAGATAAATGGAATGTTCTGCCCTGTCCACCCCCACATTAGGTGGTGGTTTGGGTTTAAAACCTGTGCTGAGCCCTGTTCCCCAGTGCACAGTAATGTGCTGCTTCAGGGCCAGACTCCTTTTGCTAAAGTTGATGACTTTTTTTCTTTTAAATGTTGACTGGATGAGGGATCTGACAGTTTATGAAAGCTGACTCAGTGCTTAAAAACATTGTCCTCTGGCATGGCATCCTCATAGTCACCAGTTCTGTTTGTTTTCACAGAGAAAACACCTGCTCCAGAGGAGTTTGATAATTCCACCTACAAGAACCTGCAGCACCACGAATATCACACTTTCACCTTCCATGATTATGTTGCTGTCCTTGCAAAGTACAGGCAGCCTCAGCCATCCTCTGGAAGACCATCACCAAGGCACTGAAAGAACCCCACTTACAACAAACACCCAGGCAGAATGATGAATTGTTCTGTTTAGCACTGTTGCTCTATCTGTATAATTGAAATCAGATAATAAATAATAAAGGCATAATAACTTGGGCTTTCGAGCAGTTCTTCCTGGCTCTTGGAGTCCCCTCACTTCTTGACTTTTATGAGTGAACTGCAAATGAATCATCACTGAATAAAAATACCTTTTCTACCTCTCCATTATTTGGTGATAGTGTAAAAAAGTCCTGACTTTTCAGTGTCTCCAAACTTTGGATACTGGCCATTCTTACAGGACCATGTCAAAGAATCCTGTGGCATTCAGCTGCCTGTGGAGTATGTGCCACATTTAATTTGGTGGTGTTGTCACTGCACTGCACTGGGCTGTGCTCCTTGCACACAATCATGTTCCCAGCTCTGAAGAGGTCATGTTTACTCTGGATTTGGGAGTTAAAATCATTGGCTGGGAGCAGCACAAGAAGTATTTGTCTCCTGTGGCAAGAGTGAATGTTTTGTGTTAGTGGAGGAATGCAAGTTTTTGTAATGTGATTGAAACATCTCGAAACCTCTGCTCTTGTAAAGGGAGAACAGAACATACAACTTTATTTAATCATCTGTTGGGGGCTCCAGCATTCAGGCTCTGCAGTAATTGAAATAATTTAAAATGTAAGAGAATCTCAGTGGGCAGTTCCTAATAGACTTTTACTGTGTTGATTAAACTTTGAGGAAAAAACAAATTTTTATGGATAGAAACACTTGAATGAATATTTTTAAATGTGATGAAAATACCATAAGTGTAAAAACAGCTCCTGGTACTAATTGTTGGGAATATGTTTAATTTCCCACTTCTTTTTTTTCCCTACACTAAAACTTAAAATTGCTGTCCAACCTCAGCCTTGCTCTTGCAGAAAATGTGAGCCATGAGGCACTTCTCAGTGCACGTTATCAGCAGTTACAGTTGGTCTCAGTAAATTTTGTATTTCCATCCTATTAGTAACAGTCTTCTGCCTTCTGGGAAAATGCCTTGATGGCCGCCAGCTGTTGTGGGTTTAGTTCCATTTTGGCTTCTTGTTCATTTTGGGCTTTTTTGGAGTTAATTTGCCTTTAAGCAGTTCTTGCAATAACTCCAGCATTTTCCATCACCTATCTGTATTCTTTCAAGCAACAGACCAGGCAAGATCAAAGGGAAAACAGAGTCAGCTTTAGGAGTCTATCTGGATATTGGATGTGAATCCCTGGGTGCAATTAGTAGAGCAGATATTTTATACTGCAACTTGGCAAAAATGTGGTAAGAAGGATCAAGAGGCCTACATCAATTTGCTGTGTTGAATTTTAAGTCAGAAACCCCTGGCAAGCAATTTTATTGTCCTGTAAAAAAATAAAAGAGCATGTTTGTGACTCCAACTGAAATTTAGAAATCTGTTAATGTATAAATCCATGTGCTGAGGAATAAAGAGCAGAAGGTCACTTGGAGACACCAATGGTCCCATGTACTCTGTACTTGTAAAAGGGAGAGAAATTTGCTGCTAACATTAAAAACTTGAAAGAATTGGGGTCTTCCTTTGTGAAGGGCCCACGGGAGAGCCCCAGCAATGCTGCTGTGATTTGTTATTACCTGAGACTCCACAGAGTAACCTGAGCCCCAGAGCTGCACTGGTGCTGAGCTGTGCTCTGAGCTGCTCTGAGACTGCAGGAGGAGGCTGCAAGTTGTCAGACTCTGCAGTAAAAGTGAAATGTGCATTTACTCAGCCTGCCCACGGTAGCTGGCACTGTTGGCTGTTGGGAGTCAGACTTGCTCACCTCGTGCCCTTTCTGTTTCTCAGGAGGGTTGGTGTTCTAAGCAGGGACTGAATCAGCCCGGCAGGAGTGGGTTGAGGTAGAAATGTTTCTTGCTTTCACTCAACTCCCACCCTCTGCTCAGCTACATTTCTAACTAAGGAGATTCTGATCTGGCTCTGGGATGGGCATTTTGCTACCTTTGTTTCATGATCACAGCAAAAATTAATGGTCAATGCCCTTTCTCTCCATGTAACCTCCATGCCTTGGTGTCTTCTGGTGATCTTTCTGCTCCTCTAAAATGAAGCTGAAGTCAAATAATCCCCTAACTCTTGTGGTGCATGTCTTAGGTTTGCCCTGCTCACTGAACCAGTCTGTGCTGGGAAGGGCAGATAATGCAGGGAAGGCACCAAGACTTTTTTCCCACTGTTGTGTTTTCCTGGACTTCAATGAAAAAGGCTTCATGTTTTTGTCCTTGGCTATTATCAGATGTCACTGTGCTGGAGTCATATGTCAACATTTAAATTTCAAGCAGGATATGGCCCAATATGCTCAAATTCTCTAATGCTGGTAACTTTGTCTTGCTGTGATAGGCACTTGTCAGATAAATCAGGATCTTGTTTAGAAGAATGTGTAATCCAGGATACTAACATAATTCCTGGAAAACTTTAAATGTGAAAGAAATTAAGTCTCAGCTTAGTTACTGTGAAAACCAGCTGTCAGGCCCAGCACAGGCTTCAGAAGTGGGGTTTTCAATATAAATTACATTACTGGGGGAGTACAAGAAGATCTGGAAAGTGGAATTCACTTTCCTCTCTTTGAAAAGATGAAGCAACAACTTTCCTTGTCAAAGGGAATGGTTTTTAAACTTTATGGGGTTTTTGGTTTTTTTTTTTTGTAAGCACAGCAAACTGCTAACAAAATTGCTTTTCATAATTTTCTCACACTTAGATCTTTCAAGTAACTTGGAACCCAGAAGGTTCTGGACAGCCATTGGAAACTCAGTAATTCCAGGTCCAGAAGGGGTACTGCAAACACAGCCTGTGGTACTACAGCTTTAGATATTACAAGTTCAGGACTTTCTTGGTCCTTTTAGGGCTTCCTGTGGCCTCCAGTCACAATGGGAATTGAAATCTATAAGGATCTCTTCAAGTTCTCTTTCAAACTGGGAAGTGAGACTATTCACTGAGTGCACTGACAGATCTTCCACAGTCCATCCCCAGTGTTCAACAATCAGAACACTAAGCCCTAAAACCTGCCCCAGGTCTTTTCTCTCACCACAAGAGATGCCATTGCTTGTCTGTTCCAAACAGTATGAATTCCTGGTGGGTTCAGTCAGTGGCTGAATGAGCAGAACACACACTCCCAGTATCCTGTGCAGCATCATAACAGCAGAATTGTGCAAACTGAGGTTGGCAGTCCTGAGATGATCAGTCCTCTGCTCTGCAGCAGCTGCAATGAGATCAGGTTGTCCTGGACCTTGTGCAGTTGAGTTCTGAATATACTCAAGGATGGAGATCCTACAGGCTCACTGGTCTTCTCCAGCATTTGGACACCCTTGTGATTAAAAAGACCAACACAAAACCTTTACCTGTCGTCCAGTTGGAATTTATTGTTTCCTGATGCTGATCCTTACTCCACATTTCTGACCAGCCTGCTTTGTCCTTTCTGCACCCTCCAAGGGGGTGATTAAAGGCAGGAATCCCCCTTATTGTCCCCTTCAGACTATTTTACTTCTCTAACACCCCAGTGATTGACCCCCATAATCAGACATCCTCTCAACTCTGAGTAGCATTAATTAAACTCTTAGGATTGTAAACAAAATACCCCACCAAGTTTTCAGATCATCCTTTTCCTCTTGTGTGGCTCTTTTTAAATGGAATTGTAAATATTTTTTCTATGATTCTATGTTTCAGTGCTTAGATATTATCCTCAGTATTCAGTTCAGGATCACTTCTAATACAATATACAAATATTTTTGAGCTCCCCTTTTTTTATTTTTGCCTACACACATTCAATTACACTTGGAATTCATACCCACCTCTGGAAGTCTTGGATATGTGGCAGTTTTGAGGTAGAATGTATTAATGCATAATTAGAGACATAAGTTTAAGTGCATGTATTTATAATGAAATATCCCAAAAACTTGGCTCAGTGTATGGAGTCAGGGGATCAACTCTCAAAATTTATTTTGGTCTCTCCTGCCCTCTTTGCAAACTTTTAACTGAAAAACATATTGACAGGAACATGTTTCTGTAAATCTGTAGCATCACAGAATACAGCCTATATGCATTTTAACTTTTAACACTCACAGAGCCCATGCTATGTGTCTTTATTAAAATCAACATCTTAGTGGGGTTGTTTTTGTTACTCCAGTCTGAAATGTGGTTCAAATGGGGTTCAAATGGCAGTGCCCTTTCCCAAACAGACACTTCCTAAAGCAGTAATGTAAAAAATGAGCTAATGTAGATTATTTATGCTTGCTTTTTTCTTTAGTTGGTTGAGGTTTTGCTTCATTTTCTGTTTCTCACGCTTGTCCATGATAGTGAGGTGCTCTTGCTATTCCATTTGGCCATGGAGGTGCACTTGGATTCTAAAATGTGTGACAGCATTTCTCTGGTACGGAGAGGGAAAGTGCAAGCCATGACACACCTTGTGCTACACAAATGCTCCTGTTGTGCCTCAAAGAAGGCAGCAAGAGTTACTCTTCCCTGAAGGCTTGGAAAGGGACTTGAGAGCACCATCCCTCCATGCTTTCGTTGCTCACTTCCAGGTGCTCCTTTTCCAAAAGGCATCGTCCATGCTTTTTTATTTAGCTTAGAATCATGCCAGACAAGGCCATTCTGATGTTTCCCAAACTCTCCTGAGGTATTCCTAAAAGTGAGCTGCATCCTGTAGTTGGAGAACTGGGAGAAATATGAGGGGAGCTGGAAAGAAACTCAGAATACAGAAGGAAAATGCAGGAACTGAGAGCAAGGATGGTCCTTATGAGTCAGGTGTTGGACTGCATCATTTGTGAGACCTCTGGCTGCCTGGCAAGTTGCATAATTCCTTAGGTTCTCATCCATACTTTATAGATGAGGAGTTAGTGGTCCCAACTTTCTCTTTGTACATCACATCTATTTAGCGAGCAACTCAGAATAAAAACGAGTAAAAAATTGGAAAGATTTTTTCCTTACAACTCCTGTCTTGGGAGCGCACACACTTTAAGAGCTCTGAGCTAGTTGAGGTTCTCCCAGGGGATGCAGTGCTTATTAACAGTGTGACAAAAATACACTTCAGATAGGCTGGGCAGAAAATGCCAGAGATTTTGAAACTGCATCCAGGCAATGGCAAGGCCGTTGAGATACAAAAAAAGCTTTACAACTGTTCCAAATACTTACTAGTGGAAGACTGTTAACAGACAGGAAAAAATGGGGAGGTGTCCAAAACCAGCAATCCACCCTGGTGAGAAATCCAGCTGCTGGGAAGTGGAATGGTGCTGGAATTCATACCAGGTTGTTGTCTCTGGACACCAGTCAATGGTCTCCATCTTTTATATCAGCCTCCCGTTAGCCATAAGAAATCGGTGTTTTTCAACTCCTTTTCTCCTGGCAGCTGGATGTGGAGAAGGAGCTTTTTACTCTCGAGTCCTTGCTGAAGAACCATTTCAAAGCCATTGAGTTTTGGAGTTCAGGAAAGGAACTTCACTACTCTGCCCCACTCCTGCCTCTTGAAGGTCACCATTGGACTGAGAAAAATCGACCAGTCTGCCCTTCCTGCAGCTGCTCAGCGCCTGCAGTTTGGGTTTTACTGCTTATCTTCATATCTCCCCTCTGAATAACTTCAGTATTTATCTCTAGAATCAATGGCTGCTTTCTTCTGCACAGTCATGGAAAACCAAGATCTTTAGAGATCTCCAAAAGGACACCCCACTCCTCCCCCCTCTGCTTCCATCGCTGCAAATTCGAGATGACTATAAAAAAAGAGAACCGAAGAAAGAAATAATTGGGGGCTCTTTTCCTTGGTGTTGGCTGCACTTTTACGATTGTGTTTTTTGAGATTTTCCACGTAGCCTGGAGGAATGGGGAAGCTGTTTATTCAGACTCGAGGATTGCAGGTAACAGCTCCAAGGCTCCAGCTGCT
The DNA here is from genome assembly GCA_034336665.1 of Luscinia megarhynchos. Taxonomy (NCBI): domain Eukaryota; kingdom Metazoa; phylum Chordata; class Aves; order Passeriformes; family Muscicapidae; genus Luscinia; species Luscinia megarhynchos. The sequence continues at coordinate 5,273,179 of JAPFBE010000003.1, forward strand.
GCTCGGGCCTCAGGCCCCGCCATCCTCGCCCATTTATGTGCGCTAACGTTAAGAGATTTGGCAGCACTTCAAGCGAGCGGGTGAAAACAACGTGTTTATTCTAAGCTTTGCTCTTGCCCTTTGACTTGACAGCGGCTGTGCAAGTGGCCTGGCTGCTCCAGCCCCGCTCCTCCAGAGCATGGGAAAAGCAGGAGCAGCAGCAGGGACACAGCTGGCTGGCTGCTGGCTTAGAGAGGCATCATTGCGTCACGTCACGCTGGGTAAGTTGTCTTTGCCATCAGAAGGACAAGGATTTTAATTTTTTATTTTTTTTTAAATATTGTGGGAGGTAGGTGCTCCACAAATTGATGGCGGGGATTTGGTCAGGTCGAGTAAAGTGTCGCATCTGTCAGAGGCAACGTGGGTTTTCATCCTTGAAATGTAATGCTTTTCTGACCCTTAAAAAGAATTACTCCCTTTGCTGGACTCCCTTTGAATCACCTTTTAAATGAATGGTTTGTGAACTTATTAGGATTTTAGGATATTAGGGCCTTTCTCATATTTAATGTGTGGATTGTCTGAATGGAAACATTAAAGCCAACACAAGCAATAAAGATGGATTGCCAGTAAAATAAACAGTTTGGCCTCTGACTGCACAGAGGAAGCAGATCAAGTCAAGAAAACATTTCCTAAAAGTCACTTTTCTAACTGTAAGGCAATTTTAATAGCTAATTCTTACTTAAAACACCACTGTTCTCCAGTTTATTAATCCACACATTTAACTTGGTTGAAAAATGGAAATTAATTGACATTCTTCTTCCAAAGCAATCCTGGTGTTATGATGGGCACCAAACTGCCACGTGAAATACAGAGTAAAAGTGAATGGGAAGCAGTAGGGCTGCAATTTTGAGAATCCAAAGAGTTTGCAAATGATAAAATGAACAAACATGAAATCATATTGACATGCATATGGATTGCTAGGAAAATTTTGACTCTGGATGAACCTCATGGAGAATTTATGGTCATTTCTGTCATGCCAGACTTTCGCCTTGTCTCTTTAAAACTCTTATGGTGAAACTCAGGCAGAGGAATGCCTTGCCCAGTTTGCATTTAGTGCTGTAAAATGCACATATGTAGAGGGCTCAGTGGTAGGGAATCACATATGGGGCTCCATTCCTGAAGTCACCCAGCCGGTGAGTGCATTTTATCCCTCTGCGTGTGGAGCGGGCTCAGCAGGTTGCATGAGGAATGCAATGTCCTGGAGGGCTGACTTCATAATTTGTGGCCACGGATATATTTCCTTCATGAAACCACATTTATGTTTCTTTATTGTCGTTATTACTTTAAAGGATTTTAACTACTCGCAACTCCAGTTTCTTTTTCCGTAAGCCTTGCTCCCCTGTCTTTGGTATTCTGATTTTTTAGATTTCAAATGGCTTGGCTGCGGTGTTGAGGATCAGGTTGCTGGCTGGAGACATCTGGATGGGTCTGAGATCTGTGCATATCATAATCAGATCTCTTCACTATACATTTTGAGTCCATGTTCTCATTCTTCCTCTGCATTTCTGATTGTTTTGTATCCTCTCCGTTTGTATGCAGTCTCATGTAATTATATAAAAATGGTTACCTCATGCATGGTATGAGTTTTTATTGCTTTGCATTCACTTTCTTTCTTTCTTTCCATCATTTCATGGTTAAATAGGAGAAAAGTTAGGTAATATGTACACAGGGACTGCTCCACCAGACTGGAGCTCTGAGTATCTCTGTTACCATGTGCTGCAGCCAAAGAAGTTTACAGCATGCAGAGGGAAAAGGTTATTGTTAGTGTAACTGAATAAGTATTAGGGTTAATATATAATGTATAGGTCTATGTAATGGATAGTTTTTATTCATCATAAAATGTTCAAATGACTTGCAGATGTCTGACTGCTGCAGCTGTTGCAGACCTTGTAATGGCATTAGGCTCTGACTCAGAGAGCAGCTCTTTGCCAAGAGATTCTGGCAGTGGCTGCAGCTGTGATACTCCCATTGAAAAAAGGACTGTCAGCAGTGGAGGTGGTGATACAAAACGGAATGGGAGGATGAAGAAGGGGCAAGGCTGGCTCTAGGTATGACAGGAAAATGGAGGTTCTGAAAGCTTCCATTTTTCCATGTTTAACTGCCTCGGTAGCGTCCCACCACTGCACTGACCAGGGAAGCAGCTGCAGTTTATAGTCACCACAGATTCTGGCTGCATGCAGCTTGTGTTACACTAACTGGGGGAAAAAAACACAAAATACCAAACCTTTCATAATGTAAGACTTTTTTCCCAAGTTTTCAAAAAGAAAGAATGTCCCTAAAAGCAGACAGGACTGAATCTCTGTTGCACGAACTGTGCAGCACAGGAGCTCAGCTGCTTGCTGCCTGTGGAGACTGTGGAGTCAGGGAAGATCTTCCTTGGCAGCGTCCTGAAAAAGCACTGAGGAAACAAAAAAATCCTCTAAGAGTCTCATGATTGTTTCCCTGTATCTGTAAAGAAAATAATGAAGACTGACATGCAAAGTAGGCAGACATTTTATACGTGGGATGTTGTACTGAGACAAACACGCTGGGTTTGAAACAGCTTTTTGATTCCTGAGTGACTGGCAAAGCAAAAGTATGACCATTTTTAGAAGAGATTTGGAGAAAGCAGTGCAAAACAAAAGCACAATTTTGTCTGGGTTTGGTGATAGTTGTTAGAAAGTAGAACTGAGGGAAACAAACCCTGGAGGCAGCTGAGCTGTAAATCCCTGCAATGGGGAGGGAGCAGAGAGGAGTCACCTCTCAATGAGGAGTGGATTTCATTGCTGCCTTCTCTGTTGCTTTAACTACTTATGGAGAGCAGGGTTTAGTCATGAAATGGACTGCAGTGCTGGTCCTGCTCCATGAATCCACAAAGCCAGAAGCAGTATTGTTTCTGGCACCTTTTGAAGGGTCTCTGCTGATTCCAGTGTGTTCTCTCTGCCCATGATCAATGCTGTATTTATGACAGTAAACCTATCAAAATATGCTGGGTGACATAATTGTGGCTTTCCAATATCTGAAGGGAGCCTACAGAAGAGCTGGAGAGGGACTTTTTACACAGCCTGGAGTGACAGGACAAAAGGGAATGGCTTCAAACTGCCAGAGTTGGTTTAGACTGGGTATTAGGATGAAATTCTCCCCTATGAGGTGGTGAGGCCCTGGCACGGGTTGCCCAGAGCAGCTGAGTCTGTCCCATCTCTGGAATTGTTCAAGATTTGATGGAGCTCTGAGAAACCTGGGATAGTAGAAGGTGTCCCTGCCCATCCAACCCACACCATTCTGGGATTCTTTGTTTCTATGAAAATATACAGATTATTAGAAAAGAGATGCAGTCTACATGAACTTCACTTACTATATTTAAAAGAGAAAAATCTTACTGATGTGGCTTATTCCTTACATGAGTAAAAGGGAATGAGTTGCTAACAGGTCTCTTATCCAGGGCTGCACTGGCTGTTGCCTGGAGCTGTGAGCTGGGACCCCAGGAATCCCACCATGTTCCTGAGAGCATTGTCCAAAGGCTTCTTGAGCTCTGCCAGGCTTGGGGCTGTGACCACTGCCCAGAGGAGCCTGTTCCAGTGCACAACCACTCTCTGGGTGAAAAGCTTTTTCCTGATGTCCAGCCTAAACCTCCCCCAACAGAGAGCATGGTTCCATTGTTTTCTGTGCTGGTCAATGAATAAATATTGTGTGTGATGAGGAAAAATCTCCGTGCTGGATGGGCACAGCCCCTGTCCCAGGACATCCTACAGCAATGGTGTGGGCTGTGGGGTTTCATGCACCCCTTCTCTGGGAGGAGGCTTAAGTCTGTCCCTGGGAATCTGCAGCTGCTCTGGGAAATAAACAGGATGTTGCAAATTGAAAAGGGCTGAAAAGTCACTGCCCAGCTCGTGGTCCATGGGAGAGGTGGGTCTGTAGCTGCAGGCACTGCAGAGCTTTGGGAGAATGCCATGCACAAAACAGCTCTGTGCTGCCCATCCCCAGCCCAGGGCTGAATGGGCCAGTCTTCCTCAGGGGAAGAAGCAGAGCCTGGCAGAGATACAAGCCTGGATCCCAGAAGCAGCACTGCCTTGCTAGCAGAGCATTTATTCTCCAGCCAATTTGCCTCCCAGCCCACCAGCAGACCCAGGCACAGCATGAGGTTGGTATTTCTTCTGCTGCTTCCAGATCCAAAGCCATTTCATGCAAAGCCAGCATAGGGATCTCTGTACTTTACTGCTCTGCAAGGTGTTGACATGGCCTTTCTTTCCTAGAATGTTTTCTTATCAGTAAATCTTAGAAAAACTGTCTAGAAAGTCTCTTGTATCTCCTCTTTCTTGTGAGGAAAGGCTGACTTGGGTAATCTGACTCCAGGAGAGACTTATTGGCAAGCAAAAGGACATTATAGAACTGCAATCTGTTAAAAAATGGGAATAAAGGAATTAATGGAGGAGAAGTCTGCCAGTGGCCATCGAATATGATGGTCTGACTGCAACTTCTGATTCAGAAAGGTGCAAGCTGTGCCAGGAGAGGTTCAGGTTGGGCATCAGGAAAAATTTCTTCATGGAAAGGGCCAAGCATTGCAAGGTGCTGCCCAGGGAGGTGCTGGAGTCCCCATCCCTGGAGGTGTTCAAGAAACATCTGGATGTGGCGCTCAGTGCTTTGCTCTGGCTGACAAGATGGAGATCCTTACAGGTGGAACTTGATGATCTTGGAGTCTTTTCCAACCTAAGTTCATGTGCTGTCCTTGTACTCAGACGACAGCAGCTCCTTGTGTTGAGGAAGAGCCTGAAAGCATTAATGGGACTGCTGCCCCAAACACAGCCCATCAGCTGATCCCGAGCCTGGCGCAGAGGCCTGGCTGCCCAAAGATCTGGGCTTCACCCAGATGTGGTGGCAGGAATGTGTGTCAGCTCTGGGCTGTCAGTGTGGATGTGGAGTGCTGGAGATGCTGCAGTGAGGACCAACAGAGGCAGGCTTGGCTGCCTTCACCCCAGGGTGGGGTGCAGGGTGGTTTCCACAAATCCCACCTTGGCAGAGACGAGGAGGGGAATGTTTGTGGAAGGCTTCTGCCCTTGGCATTTCCTATTTGCATTTAGCTCTGTGCAGACGTCTGTGGAGCTCAGCTTTGCTTCTGCTTTGTGCTGGGAGCTCAGGTACCTGGCTAGACAGTTGCATTAGGCAGCAAAGCACCTAATCCTCACTGAAGGCCACCTAATCCTCTCAGCTTAATGGCCTTCTGCTGCTTCAGATAGTCCCTTCTTTATTCCTTCCCAATTTGCTCAGCAACTGAATTCTTTCCTCTTCCATCTCCAAAAGAGCCAGCTCTTCTGGCCAGCCATCCTCATTCCTGGTTACCAACACCTCTCAGTCCTTCAGGGCTCCAAAATGCAGAAACCCATAAAAGCAGCTGGAAGTAAATGACTAATGGAGAGGGAAGTCACGTCTCTATGGACTGAAGAAAGTGTTCTGTAGACCAGTGTTTGAGAACCTTTCATTAGTGCTTCCTGGTTATTTTTTCTGCATTTCACTTTGCTGAATCCAAACCCTGCTCAAGCTGCTGGGAATTTTTCCACCAACTTCTGCGAGAGTTGGATCTAACCCCTGGTCTGAAAAGTAAAACTAGTCTCGCTGGTTTTCTTTTATTTCAGTTGGTTTCACTTTCTGCTTCTCAACTCCCAGAATAACATGAATGCATTCATAGTCCTCCATGGTGACATTCACACAAAATATTCTCTTTTTATGTTTCTCGTAAAATAAAATGTGTATCAGCCATTCCATCTCTGTCCTTCTGACACTGTTTTTCAACCCTATTTTTTGCACCCTTCCACCCTCCTGACCTTTTACACAGAGGTAAATAAAAAATTCTTTTCACATATAGCACATTTTTGAAGAAACTTTGAAGAGCTTTCAGCATAGTCAAAAACAGTTTGCCCTCAGAAAATAACCTGTTTGTTGTAGTATCTCAAGTGGAAAAAAAGATATGCTGGGTTGTGAAAGATGTTTGTTCCATCACCATGGAACTCCTTGCACAGTTCCCAGGGCACACAGGGAGGTGACAGTGGATTTCTACATCACAGCTTGATCTTCAGCTTTTAAGGGGAAGCAGTGCTTTTATTCTTAAAATAGCCATTTGTTCCAATTAACATCCTTCTGGTAGCAGAAAGGGAGCAATGAGTAGAGTATGGTGCTACAGAGCACAGAGAAGGGAACATTATCTTACAGAGCTCTGGGGGGGTGTCCTCCAGATCGCCCAAAATTCTTTCCAAGTAACGTGTTAAAATATTGGTAATGCAGTGACTCAACCATATAAACAGATGGAGTGAGTAGAGTGCAGCCAGTGATTCAGCTAATGTACAGCTCTGGAAAATTCAAATTTGATTTAACATGAGGAGAAATATTGAATAAGACATTTCCAATTTTTCCTTTTGTTTAAGGAGGCTTTAAGTAGGTTGGTTTTTCTACTGAACAGAGAGGGTGGAAAAGCACAAGCCAGTAAGAGCTGATTCAAAGGATGGCATCCTTGGTCCCTGCACAGAAACTCCTTGCAGTAGTGCTGCACTGCAGTGCCAGCTCTTGGTCTGAGCCCAAGAACTGCTGTGGGACACGAGCTCCTAATTTCTCCAGAGGGAGTGTTCCCAGCTGAGTTACACAGATCTCTGTGATCTAGTTCAAGCTAAGCTTAGCGTTTATTTAGACTGAGTTAACTCATTAATTTCGGCTTTTAAAATCTTAAAAGCTGCATCCACTATAAAGTAAATCACATTTTTTCCAGGCTCCTCCTACAGCACGGAAAGCTGTGGCTGCAGATGTGAATGTGCTGTGCCTGCAAACAGGGCACACCAAGGCTGCTCTTGGGGATGCTCTCCAAACAGCCAGAGGACACCTAAGTTGTTGACACGTCTTACTACATCCTTTTTATTCCCTTGGAGTGACGAAAGGAGAAACTGGTTTTCTGCAGAGGCCTCCTATTGTCAGATCAGCACTTAAAAACTCACCTGAGTTTTATGGAAATCTGGGGGGAACCCTGTTCTCTTTACATTATTCCAGTCTTATCACTGTGATTACAGGCTTTATTCCACAAGTTTTGAGTACAGATTACTGCCACCTGCACGGAAACCCATCCCTTCACCTCTATGTAAATGTTCCCTTTGAAAGCTGAATTATGAAAGAGTTGCCACGTACACAGTGGAGAGGCATGAGAAGTGATCTGAACAGGTTAAATGCAGGTGAATGTTATGTTTTGCACACAGTTGTAATATTCATAACATGGTAATTGCTGAAGGATGTCAGAGTAAGCTTAATTCCTCTAGCAGCTGTATGTAGGATAGAGTTTTGTCCCTCAATACATTACATAATCCTACTGTGCCTAAATTGATACTGAAAGTGTATTTCAGAGAAGAGATTTGGGAAAGTGCTTGTCTCATTTGATGAGGCAGGACCTCAATAGTTCAGTGTGTGCAATTATTTGTGCCAGCTGTGAAGAGTGCTTTTATATATTGGGGACTGTTCTGAGTAGTCAAGTAAGATCCTGACCCCACAAACCTATCTGGGCATGCTTCAAATAATGAGCTATACTTAATAATTTTATTTAATATCCACATGTGAAAAGGGTAACAGAAGTTAGAGAATCTGAGTGTTCTGTTATTTGCCTGAATATTGTCAAACCCCATTTTTATGTATTGTGGTTTCCTATTACAAAGTATTAAAGTGACATTTCATTCACCCTGGCATGTGGCTTTTGCTTTTTAGAAAGAAAAGCAGCCCTCTCACCACTGCATTGAAGTGAGTGCACCCATACCAATGGGAGCTCAGGGCATAAAACTTCATCAGCTGTGTAATAATCCTTACAAGATTTGTAGTATGGAGGATTTCCTCAGGAGTGCTGTCTTCCATCCTATGGATTGGATCTTCTTTTGCAGAACTGATGAGGGACAACACTGTTGTCTAAACAGTTTGGACAGCCAGAAACAGAAAGTAAAGGCACCTGTCCTTGCTCTTTCTGTTTCGTTTTGTTGGGATTTTCTTTTGTTTGCTTTTGGATCACTCATCTCAGTTACTTCCTCATTCTTTTCCCCGCTGCTCCTGTTTTCCAAATTGCTGGCATCTCTCAAGGGTCCTGTAATTTTTAGGGCTTTTCTTTAGTCTTCATCTCCTGGAGCCATTACAGCTGTGATATTTTAAAAATTAAGCTTAAGCCTTAAAAAATTAAGCCTGCAGGAGCTGTATCAGAGATGACTAAAGACAAATTGAAAAGCAGGGACCTCTTGACAGTGAGTGGGATCAGAGCTTTCAGCGAGCTGGAAGTCACGAGTTTGATTAAGAGTGATTTTTATGTTACTTTCTTGTGGGAATGAGGTTTATATGGTCATGTCATGTAGGTAGAGGGATATCTGAGGGAGTATCCATGCTGTTTAATAATGTTTGAATCTACTGGTTTACTCCAGACAGGATTAAAGCTGACAGAATCATTTAGATCCTGTGATTTTGATTAAAATAAGTTGTGGAGCAGGGAGGATGTATCATGTTCTCCCCAAATCATGGAAAATCTGCAGTGGCAACTCTTGGGCAACAGCATGCACTGACTAAAGAGAATCTTAAATAAATCACAACTTTGGAAGAGATTTCAGTTAAAACTTGATCCTTACACCCTAAAGTTAACAAAGCACAATGCACAGACGTGGGAAACCAGGCTTTCTTCATTCTGATCACAAGCTCTAAGATCGAGGGAGTTAAAACATCTACTGAAATCACAGAAAGAGTAAGAGGCTGAGGAGAGTAATGGATGGAGTAACTTTAATTACAAAGGCAACCAAAATGTGGGATTACTGGTGTGAGGGGGAAACAGCAGGTGAGGAGTTTCTACACCTGTTGTGCATGAGTGGGGGAGCTCAGGAATAGAAAGTGGCAGCCAAGAAGAGAAGGAAAAACAAAGGGAAGCAGGAGGAGAAAAGAAAATTCAAGTTGGGAAGGGCATCAAGAAAGGCTTTGAAGATCGCTGGGAGGAGTGATTAAACAGAAACTAAATTACTTTTAATTTAATCTGTTCGTTCTCAGAAGAAATCAGTGAACTCCTACCAAAGAAGTGCAGGCGAGGCAGAAGCAGAACAAAGGGGTGGCAGGGAGAATCAAATTTGAAGAAGAGGCAGGTCTGGACACGGGAAGCAGTTAGTTTTAAGCACTGTTTAGTGAATGTGTCACTAATGAATGTGTCAGGGATAATGAGAGCTGAAACTTGTGGCAGAGGCAGCCAACCTGGCCACAGGAACTGTATGAGAGGTGCTGCTGCACAGCACAGGAGCAGAAATGGGGAAACTGAGGCTCTTGTGAATGAGACAAACTAACAGCTGGTTAGGTTTTTTTTTTCCTCATCTTGTTTAAATAAATCATTCCCATTAATGCTGAGCCATGATTTACCCATCTGAGCGCTCTGGATTAACACAGCTCAGTTCCACCCTCGCTGCTTGGTGCAGGAGTTCCCTCTGCTCACAAGCCCAAGGTCCATGTGGTTGTGACAGTGCAGGGAAAAATGGCTGGAAAAGGAACTGGTGGGAAGGCTCCAGGCCGTCTGGCGAGGGGACAGAGCAACTGTTTTGTCAGTGGACAAATGGTGGCAGTGTGCACAGGGTGACAAGATTCCTGAAGCAACTGTGTTGGCTGAGCAGGGTCTGGGCACAGCAGTGACGCACAGGACTGAGGGCACACTGGCTTGAAGGAACATTTAAGGAGCTGTTTCTACTGCCAAACTATTATTTAAAAGTGACCTGGCCCAGGAAAGTGTTATATAAAACAAAAACAGAAAATCAAACCAAAACAAAAAAAACCACAAACAAAACAAAAAAACAAACAAACCAAACCAAAACAAAAGCTGGCTTGCTACTGTTAAACCAGGAAGAGAGACATTGACCATGAAAAAATGTAGGGTATTCCCAGTTTACTGGCTACAAGATGATCAAGTAGATTCCCAGTGGCAGCTTTGCAGAGGGACTTCAAGACCTGAAAGTAAAACTGCTTTGTGTTTAAACTGAGCTTCCTAAAATGAGATTTGCTTTTTCTGTGTCACCTTCTTCCTCCCCTTGCAAACCTTTGCTCTCAAAGCCAGGGAGGGGTTGTGGGGATGATCTTTCAGAAGTCTTGAGAACGAGGAACAAGGTGGAGACGGCAGATCGATCTCCACCTGTGACAGGCGTGACTCAAAGGCAATCCAGCCCTTTTGCACAGCAGAGACACTTTTTAAATATCCCAGCAGCAAAATGGCCAAGCCACAGGGCACCCGTCTGAAAGCACATTCCTGACACTTTCCTGCCCCTTATATAGGAATGGTTTGGGAAAACGGGGAATAGTTAACAGTGTAACTCATAGGGGAAGAAGCTGTGGCAGCACTGGTTCCTCCCAAGTGGAGTTTCAATACAAAAATGCACCGTGTGTGGTCAGCACCTTTATTTCAGGGCATGGCAGGACCCGAGCAGTCCCTGATCCACGGGCAGGATCCTCAACAGCCCCTGATCCATGGGCAGGATCTGATGCATGGGCAGGATCCTGAGCAGTTCCTGATCCATGGGCAGGATCCTGAGCAATTCCTGATCCACGGGCAGGATCCTGAGCAGTCCCTGATCCACGGGCAGGATCCTGAGCAGTCCCTGATCCACGGGCAGGAACCTCAACGGTCCCTGATCCACGGGCAGGATCCTGAGCAGTCCCTGATCCACGGGCAGGAACCTCAACAGTCCCTGATCCACGGGCAGGATCCTGAGCAGTTCCTGATCCATGAGCAGGATCCTGAGCAGTTCCTGATCCATGAGCAGGAACCTGAGCAGTTCCTGATCCACGGGCAGGATCCTGAGGGACAGAGCAGGTCTGCCCCCACTCAGATCCCGCAGTCTAGGGGTTTGGGGAGAGTAGGGGGCTCAGGTTTGGGGCTGGAAGGGTCACAAGGACCAGCAGGTCAGCTTTACCCCACACAGGCCGGAGCAGAAGTTCCTGGCACAGTCTGTGAGGAGCCTCCAGCACGGCTCGGGGCTCCCCGGGGCAACCCCCGCCCGCCCCAGGCGGCTCCCGGGGCCGCCCCACAAGGCGCGGGGACTCGCAGCTCCGACATCGAGGCAAGGGACTCCCAAGCCCGGGGAGCAGCGCCCTGCGGCGATCCCAGGGCGAGCATCGAGCCCTGCCTCACAGACCGCGGCACGAACCCGCCATAGCGGCCGCCGCCTCTCCCCTCACGGCGGAGCCACTTGGTACCTCCCTCCCCCCCCACCCCCAGCAGTGGTTTCACCCCCCGCCTCACACACGGCGAGGGGCGTGGCCTCTCCCTCCCGGCTTGCCCCGCCCCTCTCATCCATATTCATGAGGGCGAGCCGGGCGGCCCCAATGCGGAGGGGCGGTGCGCCCAAGCCCCGCCCCCGAGCGATGAATATTGATGAGGCGCGCCGTGGCGTCGGGGGCGGCGCGGGCGGCGATTGGCCGGGCGCGGCGGCGCGCGGTGACGCGCGCGGCGGCGGTGCGGGTCCCGATTGCTGCAGCCGCTTGTCAGTGTGACGAAGATTGGCACCCGAGGTAAGCGCTGTCACTCAAACCCCGCTCCAGCCCCGCCGTCCATCACGGCGCGCCCGCCGCCCGGGCACGGCCGCGCCGGGGAAGCGGGAGAGCGGCTGGGGAAGGGGCGAGCGGGGCGGCGGCGGCCAGGGGAGAGAGGGGCACCCGCGCTCCGCCGCCGCTCGCACGGACCGGGGGGTTTAAGGGGCGGTGGCGGGCGCGGGGAGGGGAAGCAGGGGAAGGAGGGGAAAAGCGGGGAGGGGTGTGGGGGGGGGGAGCGAGGCGAGGAAGGTTCTGGAACGGCCGCCGTGCGCCCGTTGTGTCCCGGCGGGGGCGCGCGCGGGGAGGGGACGCGGGAGCGCGCGCGGGTCTGCGCGGAGGAGGAGGAGGAAGAAGAGGAGGAGGAAGGAGATGGGGGCGATGGGATGGAGGGGGAAGGAAGGAGGGAGGGAGAGAGAGGAGAGGAAAGGAGAGGAGGCGACGCGGTGCTTAAAGGGGCAGCGCCGTGCTGGCCGCTCCTCTCCGGCGGGGGGGAGCCGGGGGGCGCTCCGGGGGCTCGGGCAGCGCGGGCCTCACGGCCGGACCGCGGCTCGGGCAGCTGCGCCCCGCTGTCCGCCTGTCCCTGCCGCTGTCCCTGCGTCCCTCCCGCGGTGCTGCACGCCGCCCTGCCGCAGGCGGCGGTGCGGGGATCCCGCTCGGGATGCTCCCCGCGCTGTGCGCGGCGCCGGCGGGGCTCTCCTCCGGTCCGGCTCCGTTCCGCTGTGACCCCGCGCTCCGGGCTGGGCTGCGAGCGCACACCTTCCCGCAGCCAGGCCCGGGAGTGCCGGCTGGTTACGCGGCCGCAATTAGGAGCTGAGACTTGACACTGCCCAGAGGCCCTGCTGGGGAGGTGTGTAAACAATAATAAATCAAGCGCTGGGTTTATCCCCGAGTGTTGCCTCAGTGAGCCGCATGTCTCATGGAGCAGTCCATGGCTCTCCCTCGCTCCCACCACGCCGGATTTCGTCAGTTAACAATATGGCAATATAAGTAGTTAACACGTTCGTGTGATAATTCTCTGTATAGTTTATCCATATTTTTGAAAATACAATTTATTAAATACTCTCTTTAGTCTTGAGTGCTGGTATGTAGCGTAATTTTAGAGACAGGTCACATTATGTGCTTATTTTTTTAATCTACTGTTGCCTGAAGTTTTTAGTCCCTTTTTGCAGTTTTGTCTGAGTAAATGACTGCTGTGATTTCGGGAGGGAGAATCACAGAATGGTTTGGGTTGGAAGGGACTTTAAAGATCAGCTTGTTCCGACCCCCTGCCGCGGGCAGGGACACCGTCCGCTATCCCAGATTGTTCCAAGCCCCGTCCAGCCTGGCCTTGGGCACTTCAGGGATCCAGGGACAGCCACAGCTTCTCTGGGCACTTTGTTCCAGTACCTCACCAGTCTTCCTAATTCAAGACACTATATCTGATGTAAAACCCTTAAAACTGAATTAATTATGAATTACTGTTTTGTTGGCGCTTTTTTTTACTCCCCAATTTTTCTATTTTTTTTTCTTTTAATTTTATGCTTGCACTTGAGAGCTGCCCAGGCAAGATTCAATTTTTTGTCCTTGCCCCTCTTTGGAATAGGTTGTGTGCATTCCATTAAACAGATCCCAGGAACAGGGAACATGAGCATTATGTTCTGGATGTTGGAAAACACTTGGGCCAAGATCCTGTGGAGGAGAGCAAGAAGCTGTAGTCACTCTCGAAGTATGCTAAATATCTCAATTTTTTTTTTTTTAAACTAAAATCTTTTCTAAGTTTTTACAAAAAGCACACACATTTAATTAGTTCCTAATTTTATTCTCGAGGGTGCTCCTGCACAAAATTTCACCAGTATAGATTGTTTGATAAAGAGAAGTGTAACAACTATGGTTTAGGATATCTGCATATCTTGCTGTTCTCCATACTGTGAATGCCCTCACAGGTTGTTCCCTTCCTCTATGGGATGTAATCTGTTCAGGGGCTGCCTGTGCTACGGGGTTATATCACTTTAGCTGTATTTGTGTGTGTGGCTGAAGTGAGATGGCTTCTGCAGCTGGATGGAGTCCTGGTCGGTCCCTGTTAGTTGCATGTGTGAATTTTATGGATTACACCGAACCAGGAAACAAGTTGTGATTGTATCAGAAATCCATCTTTACATGTATTTCCAGACTGTGTCACTGCTACAGTACCCAGCACAGCAAATGCAGTTTGAGTGCATTTTCTATCAAGTAAAATTGCAAATTTATCCTTTTCTGAGTCTCTGTAATCTCTATGTAATCACATATTACATTAATCATTGCATTCAAGTTTTCAAAAATTTCTGAAGGATAAAAATCCCCAAACATTTCACATAATTATTCAAAATAATTCTAATTATTTTTCTCATGTATATGCTATCTTCAGTTTATTTTATGAACTGTACAATATATTTTTACTCTGGACTGTCACTACTTGACATATTTTCTTGTCATCTTGTAATTAAAGTATCCACAGGAAAACTTCAATGTAGGTTTTACTGTGTTTTCTTTACTTACTGTCCAGTTCAGTGGTGAAAAGCAGAGCTCAGTGTGCTTCAGTCAGGGTGAATATGGGAAATCACAGAGTAAAGTAGGGGCTGTTGTGCTGCACTGAGAGTTTGGAGGCTCAGATCATTTCTCATTAATCTCCCCAGTGGGTTTTTTTAATCTCTGCTTATGCATTTTGCCGGGCTGAAATTTTTCTTGTTCCCGTGTCCTGAAAGAAAACCTAATAATTCTTCACATTTTGAGTACCTTGTTGTTATAGTTGGGGGGGATTTTACTTTGCATTTGGAAATTTCACTTTGCCATGTAAAAAGTCGAGCTGGTATTAAGTACTTACAGCTTTGATTTGTAGTCTTAATACAATTTGTAATATTTGGGTTAAACAAAAACAGTATTTTAAAACTAAGCCCTTGCAATCTTCCATGATAGGACTGAAAGGAGTTTAGAATGAATGAAATATAAATTTGATTTATTTTAAATGCTTTAGTTTTATAAAATAGTTAGTCTTCTGAAAGCTATTATTTGTTCTTCAGAATTTTGCTTTCCAACTGTATTTTTCTGTGCTGTAAATGCAGTGCTCTAATAAAGCCCTAATAATTCTGATTGCTACCAAGTTTGGGAGCGTGCAGGAGCAATTCAATTTCCTGGAAAACAGTAACTCTTTGGTGAAATTAAGCCCTGTATTAGTGGCTGAGGGTGAATAATCACAGAACCACCACTGTGGCAGTGGAACTGCCTGTTCTAATGGCCATGTTAATGTCCTGAATGAAGCAGTCCAAATTGTGTTTCAGAATATTATGTCGTGGTCTGGGAGCCAAATGTTGCCTCTGCAAAACTGGCACATATGTGAAAGCTTACAGTAAAGCAGATTAATATTTTTATTTTGGTCTAAGTAAGACCAAATGCAATTTTTTTGTGTGAAATTAAAAATGTTGCAAATGTTACTTGCAGCAGCAGCAGCTGGTTACTTCACTTCTCACCTGTTCAAAGAGTCTGTAGGTTTAAAAATGAGAAGTCTCAGAGGGGTTTATTTTGCCACAGCTCAGTGCTGTACAAAATGTAAAACAACTTACTGCTTTTCTAAGCAAGAGGATTCCAAGAGCAAGGAGAAAAAGCTGCTGATGGAGTTCTTTCATTTGCTTATTTGATGCCAGATGTTGCCAAAATCTTTACCCAGACCATTTTTCATCTTTCCAAGGGAATTGAACACTGAAATACTCACACTTGCAGCGGGTTCTTTGCTTTGTTCTCTGAGGTGATTTCATGCCAGAGGTGTGGAAAATGGAGTTCATTGGGTAGAACTGAGAGTGGGGTAGAAAATAAAATAATGGCACCACAGCTCTGGAAATGCCAATTTTGTTGTTCTGGAGCTGTGGCACATTTTTATGAAGTTGGTAACTTGGCAGTAACCTGGTTCCTTGCCAGCAGCAAGGGGATGCCACGTCATGTATGGCACTGAGAGGCAAAAGTTGGTGCTAGAAAGGGAAATGAAACTTAGATCTTGTTCTGCATGGTTGGTTCTCGTCCTTCACAGGATCACATTGTTTGGGGTTTGATGTGGCAGCTGCTCCAGGCCGTGGTGTTCTCATTTTTTAGTACCTAGGTGTACAAAAGAGGTATTTGCTGTTCAACCTGAGGGCTGTTTAAGTACACAGAGAGTCAAAAGGTGATTTTTGAAAATGAGAGCTGAGCTTGATGATCACAGAGTCTCCCTTGCCCTGCTGTGCCCAGGGATCTGCAGCTCTCTCTTCTGCAGCTAACAGGAAAATCAGGCAAAAAAGTAGAATATGGCAGCTTACTGCTGGTGTACTGAAAGGGGGATCCATTTCTTTTAAATCTCCAAATTCGAATTCTTGTTTTATTGGTGAGGTTTTGGAATTGCCTGTGTTTTTTCTTGAGGGCAGAAGCAGCTAGGAAGTGTGGCTGTACTTCACATCCTGCTTGGTTTTTTATGAGTTACACAGCAAACAAAGCAAAGGGAAAAGGATATTATCATACTTGCTGAAAAATAAAGTGCAAGCCTTTTATATTCCAGGGAAACAGGGGCAGTTAGAGAACAGAAATTGGATCTTTACATGTGTTTAACATGCCTAGAGAACAGGGGAATGAAAATGTGTGTGCTGTGTTGTATGTTGTTGTAACTAAAGAACTTCTGGGTCAGTCTGTGATCACTTAATTTATGTTTTCCCATTTTTTATGTGGTCTAGGCTATGATAGTAGCAATACCAAAAGGAAGATTACCTGGTTATCTTTTTTACTATTATTATTTTGAGGTGTTGATATCAGTAGCTTAATTCTTAGTCCTACTGAAATTTGCCATGATGAATATGTTTGAGCAGGGTTATTCTGCCAACTTTAAAATGACTCAGCGTCTTGAGAATGACTCTAAGAGAAAGTAAATATGTTAATTTATAAGAAAGGCAGGATTCTTCTTATTTAAGAGCATATCAGTAGTTGAGTTGTGGATTTTAGTGTTGCAGAGGGGAAAGGAGCAATAAGCATTCACATGGAGCATATGGCTGTTCCTTGAGAAACTTCAACAGACCTTAACCTCTTGGAAAACCTGATTTATATGGTATTGAGCAAATATTTATTATTTAAATTACCTGAATATTCTGTGTAACATGAGTGTCTTCCTGTCTGTTGGTCCTTGCATGTCACCTGCCTGTGCAGTCATCACCTGGACCAGGTAGTTGAGCATGATGCAGCTCACAGCAGTAGGTGATGGGTGAGTTTAATCCTAAATAGTCTTTCTTCACCCCAGAACTCTTATGCAGCAGTCATAACTCCTGGAAGGGTAGAGGCTTGTGTTTGGGAGAGGTAGGAAACAAGAGTAGAGAAGGAAAGCAATAGTTTTTATTTAATCCTCATTTTGAAACAAAACCAACAATTAATTTAAGTGAAGTTAATCTTGAGACCTAAACTTAGTAGCAAAGCAAAGTTGGTTGTTCAGGTTTGACCAAATATTAGAGTCAAAACAGGGAGGATTCTGGAAAAGCTAGTGATGGATTGGAAGTGGATTTCACAGAGGGTTGCAGGATCAGGATTTTGTCTCTTTCAGATTTTTTGGCTAGTCTGAGTTAATGTTTGATTCATTAATGGGGTATCCAGAAATAATAAAATATATAAAAATGAAATAATTGATAAGGTAACATCTTGATCTTGATGAATTGTTTAAATGCCAAAAATGTGGAGAGGGCATTTTCTTACCCATTCAACATCCAAAGTCCATTTTAAATGCATTTATTATTTAAATAAAACTTCTATTTACCCTTCAACTGTACTTCAATAGCATCAGGAATTCATGCCTTCTTAGAATAATTGGAAACTTTTATGGTTTTATAATAAAAATGTTGGAAAACATAACATATGCTTACACAAACTGCTCACATTGTAAAATATTCAATAGCAATAAAGGCAGAGAGACTGGTGATTATTCTGTGTCTTCTTTATGAAACCACAAAGTATAAACACAAAACAAGATTCATTTCAATCACAGTTTATTGGGTGCTGATGCAAATCATGATTAAAATAGGATTTCCTGTTGCTTTGGTTTAATTTGCCTGGAAGGAGATGTTTCCATGAGTGTCTCCAAAAGTAAGAAATTTGAGACATGCTCTTGGATATTCCAAAGGCTTCAGTAGCAGAGGAATGGGTTTGTGTTTAGGACATAAGCACCCCTGTTTATCCAGGTGGAGTTCTCACCTTTTTTTTTTCTGTTTTTTTTTTTTTTTTTTTTAAATGAAATTTGTTTTTTAAAAGTAATTAAATATCAGTGAGCAGGAGTTGTACAGGATCAGTCCCAGCTGTGGAAGTGCTAATACACATCCTCAGAGATGTAAGGAGTGTTTGTAGTCTTTCCAGTGCCACCCTCTTGCCACAACAGCAGCAAGGCAGATGTGACACGTCATCCTGATTTTTGGGTCCAACATGTCATGAAAGCACTTTGGGTAAAAACTGAGGGCAAAAAATCCTTCTCTGTCCTGTAACAGTAAATGTTTGTGAGGATTCTCATGCTGGACCCATAAAGTCCTTCTGTGTGCAGTATTAAGAATACAGAAAAAAAGCAATCTTCATTTATTATGTGAATATTGGCAGTGGATTGAGGGAGTGATGGGAAATGTTTTTGCTCCTTCATACCCTAATCCCTCAAGAGTATTGGAACAGTTAAACAGGGGGGTTTCCTTTCCCCCAAGTTTTGTTTTTCTCTTGACAAAATTGCTGTTTAGTCTCCTAAATTCCTTACTAATACTTTATGGGGCTGATAAAGCAGGGTCAAATGACAGTGTGCATTGGGTAGGAGAAATGAGATGCTGAAGGAAGCTCCTTGAATTTGAGGATCTTTCCATAGTCAGAAGGTAGGAGAGCAACCTGAGGATTTCCTTCCAGAATTCCAAGAGCTACCTGGGGATAGGATACTTGGCATACATCCTTTTATGGCTGGATTGGGTAGAATTCCTCACCTTTCTCATCCTTGTTAAGAAGGATTGTGGTAAATTGGTGATGGAATCAGGAATGTGACTCGTGATTATGCACTTTTCCCTAGAAATATGCTGATGTACACACCAAGGATGTGTGCAGAATTAGGAGCTGCAGTTCTTCACAAGACTCAGATCCCCTCAGTTTTATTTCTGGTGTTGAGCCTGGAGGAATTCCTATGATCTATGCCTCCTTAATATTCATTTTATCAGTTAACTGCATATGCAGTTTTAGCTTATATAGTGCCACGTTTTTTATGATTTATTTTTAATTTGATACTTGCAAATATGAGAATTTATAGAATTAAATGTGCCAAAAGCAGAGTTTAAACAAAGAATGAGTTGCTAAAGGAACATAAATCTTTTAATGAGATGGTTTGTTGTTGGTCATGCTGTGTGACAATGTGTGGTGGTGCTTGGGAGGTGGCCTGTGGTATGAATACTTTGAATGGATTGTTAAGATCTGAGATGGAGGGATATGAAAAGAGGATGCTGTGAAAGATTAATGGGACAACAAAGCACTAGATACACTGCTGGAGAGCTCTTGCTGAATGAAGTCACTATTACATAGCACGTATTTTCAAAATCCTGTATGTAAAGAAAGGTTGATGGTAGCTTAGAGTGTAGCCTGTATTTCTACAGAAATTCAACTTAAGTTGTGGATTTTAATTTATTTTTAATTTTCAGTTTCTTAAAGTATAATTTGCATTCATTTTTTTAATGTCATCTCATATTCATCAAGATTAACATATAAATAACTCTATTGCAGTGCCAAACAATAAAGGGAACAAAGTGACACAAAATAAATCTCATTTTACTGCAGCCAGAAATTGGTTTTGTGGCTTTTTAGGGCTTGACTCCCAGGGCAATTGACAGCATAGCTGTTGTAGAGTAACTGAGTGGCTGTATCTGTGTGGTGGAACTCCCTGAGGCTGGTATTATGTTCCTGAACAGGAACATTGTCTTTCTTAAAAGTATAATATTCTAAATAATGACTGTACTTTTTAAGTACATGAGACAGAGGAAATGAAAGCCACCTTGGTGCTGAATGAGGAGAACATTCTCATTGAGCACAGTTTTAATAAACTTGTCTGCATCAACTTCATATTGATTTTTTTGTCTTAATTTCTGTGAATGACTCTGCTTGGGCAGGTCAATGGAGATGGAGATGGACTGCAGCAAAGGTGGAATGAATCCTGGATGTTGGCATGTGTGCTCTGCTTACTGCTTCATTATTTGAATCTATTATTACTATCATTATTTGAATCTATAAAAATACATGGATCTTAATGTCTGCTCATATTAGCACAGGTCTTTGCTTCCTGCCATCTGAAACACAGAATGAGAGGATGACTCAAGGCTTCAGTGCTTGAATGAACAAGTTCCTGTTTTACTTTGTAGTTAAAACCTCAGTGGTGATTCACTTTCTGAGAGACAAAGCAAGTTGCCCTTTGTTTTGGTTTCACAGTTAGGTATTTTTATTACACTTTACGTATTAGGTGTACATATTACAGTTTTTATTATTGATGGCATTACTTTAAAGCTCGTCTGCCAGAGGAATAAAAGGAAAACAAAAATTGGCAATAGCAAGTCCAGGTTATGATTCCAAAGTGCCTTGGTGTTGTCTCCACCCTGTAACAGGTGTATCTGTTCCCTCTTCTTCCCCCCACTGAAATATGCAAGAAGACATCATAATCTGCAAGCTCAGATCTCTCTTGTCTGATGTATTTTAGGGTAGACAGCAGTATTAAATGTTGTCTAGTGTCTCTTTGAAGAGGGCAAAATCACTGCAGCATCCTCTGGCTCCTTCTCAGCCACATCCTTCCCTCTGCAGCATCTTTCACCCAGGCCTGCATTTCTGTAGCACCTCTTTGTTCCTGTCTTTGATATCTCCTAAGCTATCTAGAAATTTGCTATTTCCAGAGTTTCAGCTGAAGGCTTTGCAGGCAAGGGCTGCTTCTTCATACACTGAATATTTGACCGACCAGACCTGGCAGCAGTGGCCCCGTCAGTTCTTGGCTGCAGTTATTTCTGAATGGAGGTGCAGGATTTTCAGATTTGCAGTAGTCCCTCTTATGCCTAACCAGAGACAAGGAATGGAAAATTTATCTATTTATCTACACTGATTTATCTGTCAGTGACCTCCATTCTGAAGATGCCATGAATAGTGAGAAGTCTTTTATTTGAAAGTAGCCCAGTAAAGGGAAGTGAGAATGAATACCAAAATGCATGGTGTGTGAAGAAGGGAGTAAGAGGTTACACTGTCCTCAGAACAGAATTAAGAGGCTGCAAAAATGAAAGGAGCCCATTTTCTGAAGAATAGATCTTTGACAGTGTAAGGAAAAGTGGTAAGAACTTCTAATGTCCCATCTGCTCCTTGAACCTTCAAGACCAGGTTTATCACTTCGGACTGAAACTCCTTGCTCAGTGTTCAGTCTCTAACCAATGGCTGAAATTCAAACTGCCTTTAAACTCCTCAAATACCTTCCCTGCTGTTTAGAACCAGCTTTCATGAGCCAGAGGTGGCATCTAGATTGAGTGATTTTGTTTTTCTGTGAACTTGTCTGAAAACCATCACTTTTTGGAAAACAACTTTAGTAAGTTTTAGACCAGTTCAAAGACCAATTCCATCTTGCTTTCAAAAATGTTGGAGTTACTTTCTCTCTGTTTCTTATTGTAAACAGAGATAATCAGATTCAAGATCTCAGCTGTGTTTTAGCAATCATTTAATTTCTGGTGGCCTCTGTGCAGCCTTAGTGTCTGGAACTTCCCCTGAGATGGTTTTTTAATGCTTTTCAGCAGTTGTGTTTTCTAAGTATGTTTTCACAATCTTTGCTACTTTGCTTTCACGATCCTTACTACTTTTTAAAAGTAGCTTCAGTGTATCAAATGGGTGCTATTAAATGTAATTAAGGCAATTTTAAGTGGTAATTTTTGGAAAGCTTTTTCAAATTGTCGAATAATCCTGTAGCAGAACCAGTCTTCACAGAAGGCAGGATCCTAACCATGGCCCATTTCTAGCATCATGCTTTGATTTTACCATGGATTGTAGTCAAATGATTATGAAGGAGATTTAAATGGGGGGGGGAAAATCTCTCACCTTTCTTGATTTCATGCTTAATTTTCACAACAGTGGTGAGTTATTCCTATTTGCATTTCATGGTTTTATTTTGGATGTGTCTTGTCTAGTCTTGGCAGACAGACACCAAGCCAAGGAGTAGAATATGAAGGTTGAACAGTGAAGGAGTTATTATCCAAATGGAGCCTTCTGTTAGAGGTGTCAGCAGAGACAAAGGTGAATGTAGAGAATGAATGGAGTAAGATGAGAGAAAGATCAAATAATGGGATAAGAAGTTCAAGCGTGGGATAGTGGGTGTGATTAGAGATTATTAACAGTACAAAATTTGCAAAACGTGCAAAGAAATTCCTGTCTGTTCATTAAAACTTGATGAGGGAACCACATAATAAAACAATTTTTAAAGAAATCATGTTTGAGTCTTAGAATGTGTGTTCTATGGTATTTTCTTCTGACTGTTTCTCTGTTGGTTTTTAGGTTTCTGTCTTCCAGGCTGAACATCAGTGGGATCTCTGCTGGAACAAGATCATGTCTTCAAGTCATTGAAGGAAAGGGGTGAGCAGCTTTCTCATGGCCAATATTTTATCTTCTTTAGAGAAGAATGTGCCCTGGAAATAAAAGATCATCCTGCATTGTTGAAAAGGGAAGCCAGTTCTTGTTGCTTTTCACGTGTCAAAGAGAATTGATTTTTGTTTCTTTTTTGCTTGGTGTGTGAATGTAAGGATCTAATGTTACATAGCGAGTGCCAGGACTAAAGTTAAATAAGAATGAACAAAGAGCCATGCTGAATCTGCCAGTCATGCATTTCTCTGAAGGACTTCAAAGAAACATGTTTGAGGGAAAATTAGAAGGAATGATTACTTGTTAACAAGTCTGTTGGGTAGTTCTGTCACAACCCTAAGAGGGTTGGTGGTTAGGTTGTAGCCTGAAGCATAACTATTTATATCTCTTACAAACATCTGTTGTAGCTTGTGTATGTTAAAAATGATACCGCTGATCTCCAGCAGCTCACTTGCACCTTCTGTTAAGGTTACTGGGTGGTCCCTGTGCCCTTAATTATAAAGGAGTAAGTGGAACAAGCCAGGAGTGGAGTGATGAATGTGAAGTGGTCACTTTGTGTGTGTTTCAGCTCACATTTAAGCTCTTCTCTTACATACTTAACTTGCACAAAGTCTCCACGTTTCTAATTATGATTACCCCTCTTCATTTAGCTTCCTTTCTGCTTTACATTTTCCCTTCATACCTCATTTTATAAAAGGCTTTCCTTTTTTCTCCCCTTTTCTTTGTAGACCATGATTTTTTATGAATTCCCTTTTGCCACAGGTGTCAGTGGAGTTTCTGATTGCAGGTCACGCATCAGCTTCCAGTTACATGACCTTAAGTTTTTCCTGGGTTTTCCACACGTTTTTTGTTTCAAAATAAATAAAATAAGAGTTAGTTCTGTTTTGTGTGAAGCAGACTGGCAGACTCACCCTCAGGTTATTTTTTGATTTGTAAGTCTTTGAATATAACACAAACACACAGTTTTCCCTCTACTCTCCATTTCTTTCACAGAGAATAATTGGCATTTGGAAAGCTAAGATGTCCAGAAGTCATATATTCTTGTGTTCACCTCAGATACCCAAATACTCTGTGCCCTGAGGCAGTGTGCTGGCTGGAGATGGTGCTGAGCTGAGAATCCACACACACGAACCAGAAATCACCACACGAGTAGGTCAGCCAAGAGCAGGGGTTGTCCGAGTGCACTTCAGACCAAGTCAGCTGCTTTCCATCACAGCCACCTTTAGCTGGGGGAGCCCTGAACCAGCCTGGCTGGCTGGATGTGAGAAGGATCAGAAACCATCCACGTGTGGAGGAGCTGTGGAAGTGATTATCTGTGGCAGTGATAAACATCTGGGAGCAATAGCAGCATCTGCTGAGGCTCTGTCTAACGAGCCCTGCCTGCTGCATCCCAAACGAGGTTATAAAAGCCAAATCTCTAAATTCCTCCTCAGTCACTTTTCTTAAAGTTCAACGTGGTTTGTTTCTTGCCTCTGCTGAGTAATGAGGAAATGTTTCTTTTTAGTGAACAGAAGTAATTCCTCAGTTAATTGCCTCAATTTAAGCGTGTGATTAGCTCAATTTGTTCTTCTTGATTTGCAGTGGTTGTCTTCACCAAATCTCATCAGTTCCTATCTTGCCTAATAGCTTAATCTTTTTCTACTGTAATTATAAGTCAGAGGGGAAGCTCTGGTGGGGAAATAAAGGATAAACCCCATGTAGAATTCTTTCCAGTCATTCCCCTGGGAGAAAATATGGCAAAAGTCCTTCTAGATAAAATAATCTATGGATCTGGCTCAAAGCTGTGCACCTCCTTTCTTCTTTTGTGTGGCCTCAGGGCCTTCCAGATGTGGAACGTCTCCTCATTATGGAAATCTGGAAGGAGGAGTTAGTCCAGCTTGTCTTGTTCTCCAAAAATTCTTGCCATGTCCTACTGTCTTTTCCAGTTTACATGTATTATCTTTGTGGCCTCCCTCTCAGGTTTTAATTCGTGCCACAAATATGATCTTACTTCCCTGTGAACTCTTAAGATTTTCTTCCTCTTCTACAACTGTTTCACTTTTATTTTCTCATTTTTTCCTAAGAATTTCATCTTTTTCTCACAGTCAATTTCTTTAGCAGTGTTTTCTGTGGCACTTAGCTTTAAAATAATCATTAAATAGTGTTTGTTCTTTCTTTGTTTATAGTTTGAACTGTTGTGCTTTTATTTTGAGGGTAGTCTGGTCCATGCTTTGGCTGTCACAGTCATAAATTAAATGTATGTCTTTTGAAAAGGAAGAAAAGCAGCATTTTCTATGTGCCTGTTCACTCTATCAATACAGACAGGCACTTGCACTGGCTGTCAGCTGCCATTTATGAAAGAAAAGAAATGTTTAAACATCAGGCAAATGCTTACAGGGCTGATGCTTTAGAATGTGTTCCCTTAAAGTATTTTGAGAGGTATCTCACTTATTGTGGGAAATGCTGATTTAACTTTTAACACTAAATGATTTATAACTGTAAAAAAAAAAAATTTTGAAGTACTTCTACCAGTAGGTGCACTTAGGTTGCTACCTTTGAATTTTTAATTTTGGTGGAGAAATCAGTAAAGTTTTTGGAGTTTCAGAGAAAGAATACTGATGTTCTGTAAAAACAGATATAACCTAGTTTGTAGAGGAAGGCATGCTTATATCATCTTGGTGAACTTCCCTGGTCTTTGAAACTGTTTTAAAAAAGATTTTAAAATTGCACTCGTACTTAGGAATTACACTGAGTGAATTTGATTCAAAGTAAGGCTTTAAGTTGTTCCTGAGGAGTTTGGTTTGTCTCTGTGCCTGAAACTGTTGTCAAAAAAGGGAACCTTGAAATTTGTCCTGTGTTTGCAAAATGAAACACTCACTTGAGGCTGTTATAGTCTGTAGGGGAAAATATCCAGAAATGTAAAAATTGCTCTTAAAAATGATCATATGCAGTAGTATAATGCCATAAGGGAAGGACTTAAAAATAGCTGCAAAATTTGTAGTGATTGAACACATTGCAAAAAAATTCTGTTTCAGATCTTAAAGTGGTGAAAATTTTAAAGCTTAGTTCTTCAATAATGATATAAATTAAAAAGAGCAGAAAATCTGGGATTTTTAACCTGGATGTAATGTTTTTCAAGACATGAGCTCTGACTTCTTTTTTAATATGGATTTTTTTAATAGTAGCTAAACATTAGGACTTCTATGTGTCAAGGAAAATTGACTTCTGTGTTAATAGTTACTGGTAATGGCTCAATGAATTAGGTGATTTCAGTTGTAATGGCTGCAAATCTGACAAGAAAATGACATGTGAAGTAATAATTAGTTGGGTACACTCTATCTGGTGGTGGTGCTTTGCTAATTTATTATTTTTTAATTACTATATGGCTTAACTTAAAAATGTTTAACTCATCTGGGCACCAAACTCCAGCTAATGCCTAGAGAGAATAATATGATGCATTTAGTTGTGTTTAAATCCTATTGTAATTAATATTTCCCAAAGTATCAAATGTGTCTGAAATGGAGACAGCTGAATTCCTAGATTCCTTTCAAAACTTTATAATCATGTGGGCCCACTTGTTTAAAAATTGTTAGATATTGTTTCCTTCTTTGTTGAACCTTAAATGACTTGGATGGCAAATTCCTGATGTCAGAAGATTTGAGGCTTGGTTTCTGCAAGTAGTTTCAGAGCCTACTTTAGAATAATCTGGGCTTCACACTCAAAAAGTGAACAGAGTATTCCTTAACATTTTGCATTTGGTTCATCATTTTGGTTATTATTATTTCAGTTACAGTGATGCTCAGTGGGTTGGGACCTTTTCAAAAAACAGAAACACAAACCTGTCCCTTTCTAGTTTCATGTATTACCTTAGAATGTCAGTTCAGTAGTGCAGGAATGAATGTTAAAGTTCACTTGAAGCTTGTGAGTACAAAAAAAACCTCAGCCTCTTATTAAAAATTTTACTTTAAAATATAAAAAGATACAATAAACTTTTTGCTGATAAAACCTGTTATATTTCCAAACTGAATTTATTTGTTGTTTGAATTTGCATGTGGCTGTTGTCAATAATCTCTGAGAGGTGTGCATAAATCTGAATTTCTACCTTTGTTTTTTCTTCACCCTTTAGAACTAGATTCTAAGTGGCCACTTTTTTTAACTGACTCTTTTTTTCTTTAAAGAAAATTTGTTCACACTTATGATGATTTGACACAATTAATGTCATAATAACCATGATGGCAACACAGACATTAAGTATAGACAACTATCAAGATGGACAACAGGTAGGTGTGTTTTCCTTTCTCTAGGAATTGAATACTCTTAGGAAGAGGGGAAAAAAAATAGTGACTTTGTCCTTAGTGCCTGCTTTGACATTGTTTAAGCTGGAAAAATAAAACACAGCCATGTGTATTTGGTCATGATGTTTCTTTTTTGTGCAACAGGCTGCATAGTTTTACACTTTAAATTGCTGCATTTAAATGCTGTTAACTGGAAGCAAGTTGTGAGGTGGCCTCTACTTTGAAGACCCATTTTTCTGTAACTCTGTGTCAGTCCTAAGCAAAAGTACTTCTGTCAGCAGATGGCAACAATGGGGAAAAAAACCAGCAACTTTCCACATCTCTTAAAAATGTTCGTCTGAATGCAGTCAGATTTTTAGTTTTATTGTTTGTTTCTTTTATTGCAATTCTAATTTCTCTCTCCTCTCACCTACTTTACATATTTGACTTTATTCTCCCAGCAAATATATACCATCCTGTGGCAGTGAAACTAAAATATGAGGTTTTTTTCTAAATAACAGATTGGGAGACAACTTTTTCTTCCTATTTGTTGTGTATTTCAAGCTCTCAGTGTCCAAGGTAGACAGGTAATTCAGGTGCCTGCTGGTTTTCTGGTTTGGAAATGGCTCACAGCAAAAACCTTGCAGTTTTAAGTGAGCTGTTTCCTCCTCCTGGGGAGATGGAACCCTAACTGAACACACTCCCTCCCTTCAAACTCTGCAGATGTGTGGCCAACATTTATCATCACTTGTCTGAGTCATCCCTTTTTAATTTGCTCCTCCTTCCTTCATTAGCCAAGAAATTGGTCCATTAGTTACATTTTTTTTCTTTTTTTTAAGCATTCTGACCTGAAAATCATCTCTGCTTGCTGAGGGAGCTCTCTGCAAGGCAGGCTGCTCTATTGGGTGGGAAATGCTGAATTTTCTCAGTTTCTGATTTTTCTAGGAGATGGCTTAGCCCCAATAGGTAATAAAGCACAAATCTTTTGGTTTTCCCAGACTGTTAAGAATACTATAAATTTTTCTGCTATTGTTATGTGAAAATAAATGAAATTCTGTTAAAGTCAGGTTCTCTGATAGTTTCTGGAGGCCTTTGTCTCTTCAGCTGTCAGTTCTGGCTGCCTGGAGATACCTGGAACAGTGTCTGTCCTCTACCTGAGATAAAAGAGAATTAACAGAAAAGATTGCACTGGTTTCATGTCTTTGTGCAAATGCTCAAATGGGAGAAAACCAAAAAGTTTGAGCTGAAGGATGGAAACTGTGACTTTCACAATTCAGAATCCTGGAAGACCTTGCAGTCCAAAAGATACTTAGCTGGAGGTGTGGAAAAAACCACTTGGCACACCTTCAGAGCACCCTAAAGGTGTCCCTCCTCCTGATGCAATTTAGGGAGGTGTTCAGGTGAAGCTGTGGCTCTGTGTTGCTTTTCCATGGTATAAATGTGTGTTAAATGGATGTGTTACTGCTGTTCTGTAGTTTTATACCCTAAAATACTTGGTTCTTACAATATGTAAAATGGAGTGCTAAAGGTTATGGGAGGTTATGCTCCTATAATTGAGGGACTGGAGGGACACAGAATATTTCAAATCTTAAGCAAATGTGTATTTTAATCGACAAGCAAACCTTGAAGATTCTTTTCTTCAGTATCTTTATACAATGCACAGTAAAAAAAAAATAAGAAAGAAAACTTAAGAGAATAAACTTTATCTTTACATAGATTTCATCCTAAAGGATTTTTATGCAGACATTCCCATGAACTTTTTGGAGCAATGTACTGTAGGCTATTCCAAAAACCAGCCATTTCAGAGACAAAACACTTCAACAATTTACTAATATCTGTCATTCCCATTTTAAAGCCAAATGCTGAAACTTGGAAGTGACCTTTATCCATCCAAAAGTGTCAGGGATTAAAAGAGGGGTTTTGTTGCTGCTACAACTTCTTGTGTCACTGCCAAGTCACACCAACCTCCTGGCAATATAGGAGCCCTTTGCACTGCTCTTTCCTTAGAACACAGCACCCTTATTTTACGTCAGAGCTACAAATTTACTCTTTTTTTCTTTTTTTTCTACAGATGCAAGTGGTAACAGAGTTAAAAACTGAACAAGATCCCAACTGCTCTGAAACTGATGCCGAAGGGGTGAGTCCTGCCCCTGTAGAATCTCAGACTCCAATGGATGCAGACAAGCAGGCCATTTACAGGTAGTGATGGACTCGTGTTCTGTCTTTTGCAGGGGGAAGGATAGGGTAGAGGATTTGGGGTTTTTAATAAATAAATAATAAGTAGCTTAAAATCAGGTGACCTCTTGGCTGTCTTCATGGCTTTGTAAGGGAAAGAATGAGATCAAATAGGCTTCACTGTCAGTCACCAGCCAAGGAAAGAACCTCCTGAGCTCGTGGGATTTTTCAATTGCAGCAGTTTTAAAGGTTATTCTAAGGGTCAAAGCTGCCAAATTTAGAAAGTTACCTTAGACTTTCAGCTGTGGTCACTATTTGTCATACTGTATTTTTAATCTTTAATGAGGAATTTTTTACTTTTATTGTAATTAGGTCAATCTTTAGTTCTTTTTCTTTAGGGTTAACAATCTATTCCCCAGTAATTATCTCAAAATGGATTAAGTATTTGATGTATGACCACATTAATTTGAGATTTTTTTCAGTGAAAAGTGCTGTGCAAAGAAGTTTACTCAGTTTTCATGGGGTTAAGTGTTCTTTCACTTTAACTACTTTATAAATACAAAAATATTACTGGTTTTCAGGTTCAAAAAAAAACCAAAACAAACCAACCACCAAAACAGGAGAAAAGCCAAACAAAACACCAAAAACCCCTCAACCTGAGGCAGAAAGATGTATCCATTCATTTACAGACTTGTGCTAACAAAGTCTTCTCAGAGCAGGATTTCACAGGAGGCCTCTAAGCACAGCCTGAATACTTTTCTCAACTTTTTAAAAGTTATTTCATGATCTATAAGTATAGCTCACAGTGAAGCATAAATGAATTTTATCAGGCTTCATTTAAATCTGCATTCATCCTCTTTGTAAATCCTAAATCTCATTTCTAGTGTACTGTATTAATCTGTCTCAGTGCCACTCAATTACAGTGAATTAAATAGTCTGAGCTTTTTTGCTTGTTATTGTTCTCTTTAATTAAATATATACATATTTTACTACTGCATTTGCCTCTGGAGTATGGTAAATCAAAATGAAAGTAAACTTTTATCTTATTTTGCTCTAGCAGTCTTTTCCAGAACTTGTCACTTATATGAGTGACTGTGAGCTTTCCTGAGCTAGATATCTTAATTTTCATGTAAGTGAAAATACTTATTCATGTATTTAAACTTTTTTTCCCTAGGCACCCACTCTTTCCTTTGTTAGCACTATTATTTGAAAAATGTGAACAATCTACACAAGGCTCAGAAGGCACAACTTCTGCCAGTTTTGATGTAGATATTGAAAACTTTGTAAGGAAGCAGGAGAAAAGAAGGAAAACCTTTTTTCTGTGAAGATCCAGAAACTGATAATCTGGTAAGTATTAGCTATTTCTTTCATTCCTGAAACAATCATCACATTTGCAGCTTCTTCCTAATTTTTGATCTCAACTGGTCCTTATAGTTTCTCCTCACATTGCCTGTGTGAGATTCTTCTTTATGTTAATGATTTTTTTAAAAATTCTTTCTGACCCCCTTTTCCCTTTTATCTGTAAATTTACATTGGGCTCTTCACATTTGTATTCTATTCTCAGCTGACATGAGTGTATTGGAGACAAACAGAAACAAATCCTTTCTGTAGCCAGATTGACTCTGAAAATTAAATTTTAGAATGTCAGGTGATTGACATATTTATCAAAAATATGTAATTGATGTAAATTTTTTCCAGTTATTTAAATCATAGTTCATCTAATTAATGTGAGAGAAGAGCTGTTGTAAGATGATCTTTGAAAGTCTTTAACTTACACCATTTTTTCTTTCATATCATTGACTCCTTTAGGCTTTCTGAAAGTCATTCCTGTGATGAAGCTATGATTTCCCTATTTTGAATATAGCTGCTTTCAATATCTTTACTCAAAAATGAGAATTAGTTCTGTTCTGCATAAAGCAAGTCTGCTGACTTGTTAAGCCTCAGGTTATGTTCTTCATCTGTGACTCTGAGTCTAACACAAAATCACTGTTTTCCCTTATCTCTTTAATCCCAATTTCTTTTGAAGGACATCTGAAATGTAATAGTTGAAATGTAGCTGTGGCTCAGTGGATGAGAAAAGAGCAGTAGTTGTGGTTTATCTTGACTTTTGATGTCTCTTACAATGTTCTCATAGTCAAACTGACAAGACACAGATGAGATAAATTAGCAGTGAGGTGGACTGAGAAATGGGTGAACCCCTGGGCTGGAGGGATTCTGGTCAGCAGCACAATGTCCAGTTGGGGGCTGCTCATAAGTGCTGTTCTCCAGGGACTGATGGTGAAACCAGAACTGTTCAGCTTCTCCATTAGTGGCTGGGGTGATGGGGCAGACTGAGCCCCCAGCAGGTTTGCAGGTGTTGGAGAACTGGGAGGAGGGGCTGATCCTAATCCACACATGGCTCTGCCACCATTCTGAGGTTAATCACTGCTTTTGGAGAAGCAGAAAAATGGGAATCTCATGGAATTCAGCAAAGGGAAATGCCAAGTCCTCATAGGGGGAAAAGATTGACTCTTCTCAGTGGTGCCCAGTGAAAGGGCAAGAGGAAATGGGCATGAATTGAAACAGGAGGTTCCATTAAACCTTTTTACTGTGAGGGTGATTGAATACTGCAGGGAGTTGTGGAGTCTCCATCCTTGGAAGCACTCAAACTCAGCTGAACCTGACCCTGAGGAGCCTGCCCTACCTGGCCTTGCTTTGAGCAGGGGGTTGGATTAAACAATCTCCAGGGGTCCCTTCCAACCTCAGCCATTCCATGAGCCTCCAAGGATTTGTTTCCCAAAGATCCTGCTTGCCTTGGCCTGTTCCCTGTGCTGTTGGTCATGCATAAACACTCTCTCAGATGCAGCTTGCTTTGGTTGTAGTCGGGTCTGGTGTGTTCAAATAGTCCTTCCTGTCATTGACCTATTTATGGCTTTAGTTTGTGGTTCCAGTGACAAAGTCTCTTGGTTTATGTGGTGTTCTCCTTTGCTGATGGGCTGCACAAATCTGGCTGGTTTTGCTTGAGGTGGGTAAGGAATTATTTGTTTATGTCCTGGATTCCATGGCTGCTGAGGTCAGTAGCAGCTTAAACTGGAACCACGTTGCAAAATGAAAAATCCTTGGCATTGAACTCCTGTCCTGTGGTTGTATTGTTAGCTGTGACTTTCTGTTACTGGATACCAAATGAAACCCGAGTGCAGCTTGTCCTCTGCCTGTCCTGGAGGCTGGGAGCTCTGAACAGCTGACCTTCTGACTGCTCTTCATTTGGAATGGAGCAGTGAGCACAAGTTTCTGTCAAGTTGTGAGCTGGCTAGCATGGCTTTCAGTCTCTTTTCAGCTTGAAGTATTGGTGCTTGCCACAGGGAAGCCTGTAGACAGGCAGTTCTTACTGCCTTGTGTCATATATATTTTTTTAATAGAGATTAAAAAGTCTGTCTTTAGAAGCAAGGAACACTATTGTGCACCTTTGTTCCATCTTCTGCTTGTGCTGTCCTTCCCTTTTTAAATCCAATGTTAATTCAGCCATTCATCTGAAAGGAGAAGCTGTTAAGACTGATAATTAGACTGGGCTAGAAGGGTGGAGCAGAGTCAAACAAATAAGGTGTAAATGTTTGCTCAGTAGGATCAACTCGGAGCCAGAGCTAAACTGAGATGAACTGAGCATCACAACACTAAAGAGCCAAATTCAAGTCCTGTCTGAGAGTCACAGGCCTGTTACAGTAAGGAAATTGATCAGCTGTTTCTTTTTTTTTTTTCCTTTTACCTCTGTGAGATGTGGTATGTAGAACTCAGCCAGACTGCAATTTCTGTGACAGACCTTCAACTGGCAGCTCCAAAGCAGCAGAATATAGTTCCATGCTCCATGCTGCCTGTGGGCTAATTAAGTAGATAACAGAAATTATGAAGGGTCACAGATAGTGATTGTAGGGTCACTTACAGTCCTGGCAACGTTCCACATTGTGCACTCACTTGAAGTGCCTTGAATACTCCACAAGAGGAGTTTGGAGTTCATCCAGAGAACCACAGAATGTTAATCTGGGTGGCACAGGCATTAGATCAGTTTGACCAGAAAGGAAGTTCATTAAGAGCAGTGGATGCTTGTTCCAATTTGAGTAGCTCTTACTAAGCTGTGGTCTAGATTATCTTGTTACTTTGGTATTATAATTCCCATACTAAATTAATTGGTGGCTTCCTGCTTTAGTATTAAAAAGGATTTCAGCATTGGGAATGTGGGTAACATCCACCTGAAACTTGATTTTAAGGATACTCACTAAATTGCCTGTAAAACAGGTTTTAAACCCTTGTTACTATCTAGATGGAGGGGTAAGGATTTTTGGTTCAGTACCCTCATCTCAATCCTCTTGAATTCTTAGTTGTGTCAGGAACCTGAGCTGTAGTGGTGAAGCCAGCTGATGTCATTTGAATATTGACTGATCAAGCCTTTCTGTATAGTACTTTTGCTGTTTTCATTTGCAGAACTGTCCCACAAACTTCAGTTACACCTTTTCTAGCTATCTCTCATAGCTGAGAACTCAAAATAGAGGAGTGAGGTTATCAAATCAAAACAAATGAAAACAAAATAGCTTTTCTTGCAGAGTTTGTGTTCTTCCACTAAATCTAAATTGCTGCAGGAGGATTTGGGTCAGGAAGTAGGTGAGCTGTGAATCTAAAGATACAGTTTCTTAAATTTGGAGGCATATTTATACATGAATAGGCTCTGGATAGCAAGAACTGGAAGTCTTTTCAATAAATTTTCTTCCTCTGCTTCATAGTTTACCATTATCTTTACTTAATTTCAGCAATAGGGAAGGTGTCCCTGGCCATGGCAGGAATTGGAACAGGATGATTTTTGAGGTCCTTTCCATCCCAAACTATTCTAGGATTCCTGTGAATATACACAAATCTCATGGTTACTTCATGCATTTCTCTGAAGTCATACTCCAGTTTTATTGCTGCAGCTGTAAAGACTGAATCAATTAAAAAATGTCATTTTTCTGTGGCATATTCTATGCAACAGCACTGAATAAATGAAATATTACTTCTGCTGTGACCTGTCTGAAAACATTTCTTTGTATTACCTTTGTCCAACTTGAGTTATTTTATCAGGAGTTCTTGGTTTCTGTAGTTTTAAGGAAAAAATGAACTTCTGCTGACATTAAGTTTGGTCCACCTGTGCTGCAAGAGAGCAGGAGCCATATGGCCACAATTAATGTAGCTGTAAATGAATTAATAAGTCCTGGTGACAGGCATGGCATATTTACAAAGTTTTGTTTTCCTCCTAACCACAGCAGCACAGCTTCCTGCAGGAGTAGTGTGATGGAGAGGGGCCCTGCAGAAACCTGGGCAGTGTTACTGAGTCTGGGTTTGTGGTTAATTTTGACTTTAATTCAATTTTCACCTCAAGTATCAACCATCAATTTTAAACTAAGTCTAAGCTGAAGAAAGGACTTCATTTTTCCCCCAAGCACATGCTGATAAATAAATAGTACAAATTTGGCTAATGTTTAAAAAAACCTCAACTCTTCTGACTGAGCAAAAATAAACTAATCCCTAAAAAGGTCAAATATTATGTGTCCAAAAGCATATTTTGTTACCTCAGTTTTAGCTGAATGTTTAAAGCACCCATTAATATTATGTACAGTTTGTGGATCAGTCACACATGCTGAATTTTCTATTTTAAGCTTTTTTGTCTCTGAAAGACAGAATTTCTTGAAACACAGATGACCTTTGTTTTGTGTTAAAATTTAGTTACATTTGCATGCTTTAACTTTGTTGTGTTTAAAAGGGGCTTAAGCACAGTTTAAACAGCAACTTGGGCTGGGTTAGAAAATCACTGGTTTGTATCAGTGCTGGTCACTGCACTTCATGTTTCAAAGGCTTTCAGTGTCATAGGTTGAAAGAGTTACCAGATATTAATTTGGATCAACTGCCTCAAATCTACAGCTCAGGCTTTTTTGCAGCTGTTTTTTGAAATATGTTTTTTTTTCTATTTATCCCTGAGAAGATGTAATTATTTTTTTTAATCACTTAATTTCTTAATTTTTTCTATCTTGTTTGTTTTAACACGCAGTTGTCTACACCAAGTGAGTGTCCTAGAATCTTTTGCTGAAAAAACCAGGGAAAAGATCTGTCTCAATGGCAACTAAAATGTCATGATGGAGAGGGGAGCACACCCAAAAGTTTTCCTGCCTTGATCTCCTTTGGCATCTTCAGCTCCCAGTTGGATTCTTGAGCTGGGAGTAACAGATAGATGCTCTGCCCAGTAGAAAACCTCTCATACAGGACAGATTTTTCCAAATAATTGCAAAGTCAAGCTCTGCACTGTGCTTCAAAATTACAGCAGTTCAGTTTCATAAAACTGCAGGATATTTGTCTCAGAGATCCAGCACAGCACAAAAACATTGGGGTGGCATGTTGTATAAAAAATAATTACTTTGCTGGTGTGTTGTGTACATATTTGAATGTCCTGGATTTCCTACTGCTTTTAGACCATCTGGATTTGGTTTTAGCTTCTGATCTTCTGCCATGACCCTTACAATCACCTAAGCTATTTTTATGCAGTATGTAATACCATTGGTTATCCAGGCTTACAGTGTTTTTCTCACAGTGAGCATGACAAGTATCCTCCTCACACATGTATCTCCTGTACCTGGATTTTCCCTTAAACATGGATTTAAAAAAAATAAATTTGGTTTAGTGCTTTGTGTTTAATGTTTTGTGTTTCAGAATCAGTCTCCTCACCTGAAAGTTTTTACAAGATTTTACCTGAGAGTTGTTCATCTTTGACATGCAATCACAGAGGGACTTAAAATCTGTAGCACTGAAGAACTGTTTGATTACTTTAAACTTTGTTTGACAGTGTGACTAAATCTGGGACCTCTTTATTCTAACTTTATTTAAGAATAAAAGCCTTCATCCTCCCTAGCAATCTGTGGGACAAATTTATGCTTAATCTCAGGAGTGTTTTCTTTCTCACTGTGTCTCCAGCTCATCTGTATCATTCTGGTTTCCTTGTGTCAGGGTGTAACGTGGAGCTGAACCTGGTGTTTGTGATTTATGGAGCTCCAGAGAGCTGCTGCTGGCCAAGCCTGTCCCAGCCCTGCTTTCCCAATCATTTGTGTGGATGGGATTGCTTTCCATCACCTCCAGCCCTGTGTGGTCTGTGACCCAGAGTTGTGCAAGGGGGTTAAAGACCACATGGGCTCATCCTGTGCCCTGTGACACCTGAACTGCTCTGTCTTCCTGGAGTGGCACATGTGACAAAGATCACTTTGTTGTCCTGTTTTATTTCCCCTGTGTGGCAGTTTCCTTGTGTTCCTTTCACATTCCAGGATTTAGCAATTACTCTGCTTTAATTGGATGATCTTTGTTACTGGAAAGCAGTGTTTGCTTAAATCTCACATTATTTTTTTTTCCCAATTCTGTCCCTCAGATGGTAAAAGCAATCCAAGTGCTGCGTATCCATCTGCTGGAGCTAGAAAAGGTCAATGAACTCTGCAAGGATTTCTGTAGTCGTTACATTGCCTGCCTGAAGACTAAAAATGAATAGTGAAACTCTATTAAGTGGGGAGCCTGGAAGTCCTTATTCACCTGTGCAATCTCAGGTGTGTTTCAAATATCAGTGGATTTTTGCTTTGATTTCCTTAGGAAGTTACAGCTATGCTTCTTTTGCCATCAGTTTGCAAACAGAGTTTCTGCAGTTTCCTGTATTCTCTCAAATCAGTTATTTAGAGTAGAAAGAGCTTTTGGGGTTTTTTTGGTGCCACTGCCCTATGGACAAATTTGTTGAAATGTTCTAGAGCACAGAGTCAATTTTTTATTATCTGTCTTCCTTTCATGATTTTCTCTCAGTTCAGCAAGTTGGAGATATTCAGAATAGCCTGGATTTGCTATTTGGTTAGAAGAAGGTTAGGAACCAGAATAAACAAAAAAAACCTTAGACTGCCTTCTTCATTAAAATACTGAGATGGCTGATACATTTCATACACAATCTGTATTCTGGAATAAATATACAATATTTGATGGATTCAAAGTTGCAATATTGTATTTTCTGTATTAAATGCACCACAGTTAATAGGCTAATAATAGATTATAGTTGATGCTGCAGAGTGAGCCCTGCCACCCCAGTACCCACTTGATCCTGAGACTTAGGGCATGGCCCTTCTCTGAATTACTCATCTGTCTGATTCTCTGTATTAAAAAAAGCCCCAATGACTTTTAAACTTCACTTTCTGGACTCCTTATGTAGGTTTTGATGTCTGGAAGTGTGGAAAGGAGATTCTAAAATCAGGCAAAAACAGCTTTTAAAAGGTTTTTTCTGTAAATCTCTTCTAGTTTTCTGTAGAGGCATGAGGGATCCATTTTGCATTTGCTATCAAAAGAGATTATTCATACATAGTAAGGAAATGTGTAAGAGTTTGCATGTTCAGGATTGAGTAAAAGCCATCTTGAGCAGAATAAAACATACTGAATATTTAATACATTATGTTCAAATTGAAAGAATTAAGGTAATAACTAAAATTCTAAAGCTTTGATGCTTGTAATAAGAGCATTAAGGGTCATTTCATTTGTCCTTTTTCCCTCTTGCCTTTGGAAACTGTTCCTTATTCTTTACATACCTAGAACTAAAATTTCTCAAAATTGTTTTACATCTTTTCTAGCAGTTGCTTTCATGAGGATTTTCAAAGGTAATGGTTGGTGATAATGAGGAAGTTAATGTAGGTAATGATGAACCCCTAATGAAGTATCTTCCTCTTTGAAGGCAATCCTGTGATTAAACTCTAAATGCATTTTAGAGCCAAAAATACCTATTAAAAAATGCACAAGCATGTTTAATTTCCTTTCGTTTAAAAAAAAAAGTTAAAAAAATATAAGCAACTAATTGTTTTATTTTTCTAGCAAATTCCAAGTGCCATTGCAGGCACACTCAGTCCCCAAGGGATCATGGTGCCAGCATCAGCATTGCAGCAGGGAAATGTAACTATGGCAACAGTAGCAGGTATGACACTAAAAACAACTGGCACCTTGCTCTTCATCTTGGTTTCCTTTAATGGTTGTTACAAAAACTACACAAATACTTTAGAAAATGTGTTTTAATACCTGAAAAGTTGTTGTAGCACAGTCAAGTGCTTTACTGGTTTCTGAATGTTTGTTTAATTTGTATGGTTTCAAAGTATGTCTGTGGGAGTGGCAGCTGCATATATAATATTAAGAGATCTTAATGTGCAGCACTACATTTGTTAAAAGTAATTTTCACAGACTGTGGTGTTTTACTTTTTTTTTCCCCTTTAAAAAGAAGAATTCTATTTGACAAAACCATGCATTAGCTAAACCATTGCACTTGTTGGCTACTTCATGCTCCTTGGAATTTGGAGACACAAGTCTGTGAAATCCTTGATGCCCTTGTTATATGGAAATTACATTTGAGATGAAATGGTTAGTCTTGCTTCTCAGCAAGGTTTTAAATCAAACCCAGCTACTGCTCTAAGCACATAGGTGTGATTTTGGTGTTAAGACCTTTGTTGGTTGAAGACTTAGCTCAGTTAAAACAACATGAAGAACTGTTTTATAGCTTGTTAATCATGGTATTTTCCTTTGAAAATAGATTTAAAATGCCTAAAATACAGGGAAATATAATCAAATTTTGTATTTTTTTGTGAATGGGTGAAAATTTTAGTGTAACAAAGAGCACATCTTGCATGCTGACTCAAAGAGAGTAATTGATGTATTATCAAAAGTCCTGTCTGCTGTGCAGTGCTGATGTGTTTAAAGAGAATAATGCTTGAAGGGCTTTTTCTTGCTCATAATCTGTGGTTTTGTTTTGCTTCAAGGGGGGACAGTGTATCAGCCAGTCACTGTGGTCACTCCACAAGGACAAGTGGTGACACAGGCACTGTCACCAGGCACTATTCGGATCCAGAACTCTCAGGTTGGTTTCACAAGCTCCACAGGGTGGTGTTCTGGGTGGAAATGCATCTCAGTGAGTTTAGGAGTTTTGATTTAAATTTCACACAGTGGCATAATGAGCTCTGTGTACACAGAGTAATTAATTGTAAATGGGTGCAGGCACTGCCATGGGAGTTACAGGTTGTATAATGTGTTATAAGGTCCCCTTGCCACAACAGCTCATCAGAGTTCCTACCTGTTAATTGTCTTCCTTTACTGATGCCAGAAGAGTATAGGTACATAAAATTAAAAAAACCCCAAACACTAACTAAAATTAATAAAAACCCCACCCCTAAACCAATGAACAACAAAAAAACCAAAAACAAAGCCACCAATGCAAACAAAAAAACCCTCTGAATTAAATGAATACTTTTTCAACTTTATAACTTTTCTAATCATTGAACTATGTTTATGGCTGAATAAATGTAATATATTGCATTAAGGTGCCACACTGCTATTGTAAGAAATTTGACCTTTTATCACAATGGCAACCACTAGTACTGTGAAACTGTATGTATTTCAGAGTTTATCTATTTTGGGAAGCATTTTTGTATAAAACCTTCAAAATATTTAGTTGAGACTCTGGGGGATCCTCAACTATGTCTCCTCACACCCTAAAATATGAGGGCCAGCACTCTTTTGTGGGAGGCTCTTAAGAGCTGGATCTGAAGAGTCCAAAGAAACAACTAAAGAAATAAAGACATGAAAACTAGACCATCTTCTGGTAAAAAAAAACCAAACCTTGCTGGCTTTCTCTGGAAGTGGTAAACCAAATCTTCCTGGAATCTGGATTTAATTAGAAATGTGAATGAGGAGCTCCCATCTCCACAACATAAAATCTGTTGGTAATCACTGACTCACTGGCTTCTTTTCCCTCTTATTCTGGCCTTCCAACCAAAAAAGTGTGCACAGAGTGTTCTTTGAATTGGCAGGAGCATGTCTGTACTCAGCCATGCTCTCCCCTAGAACACAGACAGCTCTGTCCTCACACACCTCTCAGAAAAAAATGGGTAAAATTACCCTCCTGGACTGAAGGGATTTTGAAAAATTGGGTGTTTTTTACCTTTAATGAAAAAAATAAAATACTGAGAGGCAAATAATGCCTCTAGCCCACAAATAAAGAAGGACTTGACCTTCTGTATTCATCTGTGACTACTCTTGATGTTAGTAGGAGTCTCCAAACCCACCTATGCAAAGGTCACTAATGGAAAATCCTTCTTCAATGTCTCCTTTTTCAGTGTTTCAGAATGCTGTGGAGGTAGGGAAAAACACTGTAGAAAAACTATTGAAAGTTCATTATGGAGCCTCCATATGCAAGCAGGTTATTTAGAATGTAAGACATTACTTTGGAAATTAAAATGTGCTCCAAATATGTATTTGTAGTCATTTGATAGCCTAAACCTTGTTTAAAACTCATTTCCTACATATTGATTGGCTTAAGAAATTGCTCCAATTTGTCTGGAAAACCTGATTTAGAATTATTTTAGTTGCAATTGTCTGAAATAGAATCTCACATGCAATTTATGTGCTGTTTCTTTCTATTTCTGCATAACCATTTAAGAATGTATTCCCAAATGTTCAGATAACCAATGGGAAAATGATTTGATGAATCCATAGGAGGTGAAAAACCAAGAGAAAGAAACATGAATATTTAGGAAGTAGTATGAATGTTATGAAGTGAATTATAGGTTCTACTGTATAGATCTTAATGCTCTTTGACAATTTAATGCATTTATTTAGCAGGACCTTTAGCATCTTAGTTTGCAACTGCAGCATCATAATTAATTTTTACTTTATCTTTCATTTAAGTCCTAAATCAGTAATATTTTACAGCTTCCATAGTTGCTTATGTTTGCACACAGTGAGTATATTCAAGATATTCAAGCCTAATTTCTTTTTCATTCCTTCTATAAATGAGTTGTTCATTCATTGATACAGAACTGCCATTACTATGTTAACTGCCTTATTTCTCCTAAAATTACATGTGCAGCTCCAGTTGCAATTAAACCAAGATCTAGGCATCTTGCATCAAGATGATGGCTCATCAAAAAATAAGAGAGGAGTTCTTCCCAAGCACGCTACAAACGTGATGAGATCTTGGCTTTTTCAGCACATAGGGGTAAGGACTGAGCATGGTCAGTTTTTTATGTGGCTCTTTTGTGTGGTCTCTTACAATTTTGTTTTCATAAACAAGGTGAATTTATTCTGTTGTCAGTTATGGAATCTCAGTTCAGTTTTCACTTGAATCATTTGGAGTTCCACAGTCTAATGCTGGTTGACTTCTGTTAATATTTTAATAAATATTACATTTGTACTGCACAGTCTCAGTAAGTGTTGTTACAAGGAGCCTTTCCTCATTTCACTGTGTTGAGAATTTAATGCTCTCTACACCCTGGTTCATGGAATAAGGAGAAATAATTCCACCTGCATTTTGTGGTGTTTTTAGGGGTATTTTTGACCAAGGAAAATTTCAAATTTTCTGTCTATCTCCTTTCCAGTCCTTCTGATGTGTACCAAGCATGTCACTGTCTGCTTGTGCTTTCAATTGTCTTCCCTTTGCATGAATACTTTGAAAGGATAAATGGCTCTCAAGCTATTACAATGCTGAGTTGATTGATATTTTGCCTTTTACAACTGTTTTGCAGCAGAGAACTGATCCAGGGAAGCTACTTGTGCACTTCTTGTGTTACATGGCCTGTACTCATCTGCTTAGAGCAGCTTTATTTAACTCCAGAGTGCTCCTCAGTTCTCTGATTTATATAAATAAATATAGAAATAAATATGAGAGCTCCTCAGTTCTCTCATATGACACTGCCCTGGTCAGCAGAACTAATCAGAGCTGCTCACATGCTGAGCTGCCCAGGGATCATTCTCTTTAATAAAGACTGTCAGCCATGAGAAGCTTTTTCTTCTGAATTACACAGCAGCAGCTTCATGGTGCCACAGACACTCTCAAGGATAAAATCAGTTTTTGTGTAGTAAAGCACTCTTTGTTGAATTATTTTCGTCTATAAAAGTTTGTGAGGTTTCTAAGGTTTGTGTTTTAATGAGTCAGATGGCCTTAATCCACCCTCTTTAATCAGATGTAATAAAGGAGTTCTTAGTTTTGATGAGGAGATGAAAAACAGGCTTATGCCTTTTTTGTTTGCTTTTCTGGCCTCTGTAGCATCCGTATCCAACAGAGGATGAGAAGAAGCAGATTGCAGCACAAACAAATCTGACACTACTCCAGGTTAACAACTGGTAAGAGCAAAGCCCTTAACTTAATATCTGTCCTTGTTTCCACATGCTCAGAAATAGTGAGGAGGATAACTTGGACATCTGGAGTTCAACTTAAATATTCTACACATGTTACAAACCACATATAGAAATACAAGAGTTATGCACTGGCACACCACATTATTTTTATAAGGTATAATAATACTTATGCCATTTAAATTATATAAGGACTCCAGAAAACATTACAGCATTAAGGAATTGTGTTCTGTTCCAGTGCTAAGAGAGAGGGAAGTACTCTCATGTCTCTTCTGCAAGTAAAGAAATTGAAGTCTAAATGCATTTAGTGGCCTGGTGGCTGCAGGTGTTTAAGAAGTTACTGTTAACAGATTCTGTTCTTGTATCAAAGGATGCTCTCCTGAGCAGTGATGTGTGAATGGTTCGGCATGTTTTGTCATGTCTGATCTTTCCTGGAGGTGTGAGATAAGGCACCTGCCCTGCAGAAGAGAGGAGGGAAGGTGCTGACACGTGTCCTACTCGCCTTGTGGCACCGGTTCCTAAAATTGCTGCAGCAAAGTCCCACAGGGATCTGCCTCAGATTTCAGAGATGGCACTGGCTGTGAGGCTGTGGAGGGGTGCAGGGGGGAAATAGTCAAGATAGTGACAACACTGGTTCCAAAAGTGGAACAGGGTGCTGTGCCTGTGTGACATGTGGCATGGAGCTCTGTGCACTGGGATCTGACTGCTGTCTTTGCAGAGCATTGTATTACAGCTTAGGAACCTGCCAGCTGCACCTGATCTCCTCTCATTGCAGGTAAACTTGGGACCTGGATGTATTTTGTGGTATTTAGGGATGATGTCTTCAGTCACAACTCCCTGTCATAGCTCACTATGTTGAAGTTGATTCAGTTTAAGTATTTTCTTGTTCACTAGCAGAAAGGGGAAGGGCAGCAATTACCATGTTAAAGTAAAGTGAAAATCAGAGAGCTAAAAGGAACCAGGACAGATCTGTGGAATGTGTTTGCTGTCATCTCCTGGATCAGGAGCCAGCCCTTGGAAGGCCAGGGAGTCTGTAAAATAAGTAATGCAGAAGCTTAAGGGAGTAAATGAAACCAGACCAAACAAAGCAGGTTAGGCAGGGGCTAGATTTTAAGTGAACCCTAATGAGAGGAGTGTCAGCTTTCTGAGCTGGGCTGTCAGCAGGTTTTCTGGTGCTTAGGTTTTAATAAGATCCTGAAGTGTACATCTGTTGTGCTGTCTGGAGAATTTTTCCTTCTGAGGTGGGGGAAAAATGCTGTTAACTGCAAAATGATAGAAGTGCTTTCTTAGCTAGTTCACCAAAATTGAAGGATTCTGGTGTTTTAGGAGTGGTTCTACACTTTAAAAAAAAATGTGAAGCCCAGCTGATAGAAGATTTTGTATTTATATTCCTTGTTTTTTTTTTTTCCTGTTGCATACTTTATGAATGTGAAAGACAAAATTTAAAGCAAATTGGTCCTAAGTTCATCTTGCCCTCGCTTGTATTTAGGTTTATCAATGCTAGAAGGCGAATTCTTCAGCCAATGCTGGATTCCAGTTGTTCTGAAACTCCAAAAACAAAGAAGAAAACAGCCCAGAACCGACCAGTGCAGAGGTTCTGGCCTGACTCCATTGCCTCAGGAGTTGCTCAGCAGCAATCGAACGAGCTCACGATGTCAGATGGTGAGGAGAGCTGCCTGAACGTGGATAATAAAGTTAATTCCTCTCTGACAGGAAAAAGAGGGGTTTGATACCTGTGGTGGGAGGGTGGATATTTCAGTATAAACGTGTTAGTTTGGGAAAGCATAACAGAAATG
Organism: Luscinia megarhynchos; assembly: GCA_034336665.1. Classification (NCBI taxonomy): domain Eukaryota; kingdom Metazoa; phylum Chordata; class Aves; order Passeriformes; family Muscicapidae; genus Luscinia; species Luscinia megarhynchos. The sequence continues at coordinate 5,316,770 of JAPFBE010000003.1, forward strand.
TGTCACTTTTCCTGTTTAACAGTTTTCTGTGGTTTGAGCAAGGGCATTATATTGGAATTCGTGCTGAGAAACTTGCTTTTGTTTCAAGAGCTCTGAAATGACAGAATAAAAGCTGCAAAACTGAGATGTGCTGAGTTCTGTCTGTGTGCATGTCAGGAGTGTCCTGTTGGATGAGCAGCACTGGGCTGCAGCTTCAGCTTCATGGCTGAGCAGCTGCAATTCCACATCTGCCTCACTGCTTCAAGCTGAACAATGAGAGGCAGAAAAATGTCACAGAGCCTCCACAGACTTTGACTGAAGTAACTTCCTCAGTGTCAGATCAAACAAAAAGATCTAATTTAAGAAAGATAAATAACTGCTTTAATGCCAGGATCATCCTTTCCGTCCTGCTGCCTGGTGCTTTATTCTTTCCAGTTTGTAACAAATTTTCCCTCAGCCTCTGTTGCATCTGACAACAGCTTTATCCATGGAAGTTACCTTGAATCTGAACACTCCCCCTTTTCTGCAATGAATTAAGCTGGAACACTTTGCAGAAACAGCCTTGTGATGTAGTGGGTGTCCATAAAACAGATTTAAGATTCACAACACAGAGTTTAAGGTTCCTGACCGACCTAATTCTGGCATTTCCTGATATTTAAGTATTTGACCACCTATATATCTCCTATTTTAATGTAGTTTCCAACTGCTGATTAGAAACAAGCTCTGTTATGTGTAAGCAGAGGGCAAGCAAGGTGCTGAAGTGCTGTGACTGTGCTCCTGCAGGTGCTGTCGTGACCATCACAGCTCCAGTGAACATGAATGTGGACAGTCTGCAGTCCTTGTCCTCGGATGGTGCCACCCTGGCAGTGCAGCAGGTGATGATGGCAGGGCAGAGCGAGGACGAGTCTGTGGACAGCGCCGAGGACGATGGGGGAGACCTGTCAACAGCAAACATCAGTGGGCTGGTCCTGGACAACAGCGACTCCCTGCAGTAGGAAGCCAGGGAGCCTGGAGAGAAACACTTAGGAACAAGAATGGACTGACTGACTGACTTTTTATAGTTTGCACAGCAAACATTTTACACAAGTTTTATTTCTAATATGTTTTATATGTAGATATAGAAGGGTGCACTTTTTTGTATTTCATAGTAAGCTTAAAGAGTGTTTTTGCAGGTGCAGCAACTTCTTTCAAATGTGTTTTGTTTTGGTTTTTTTTTTTTGCGTTATTTTTCCTTTCCTTATTTCAGAAAATTATATCTAGTAATATAAAGAACCACGTAAGCACCCCTTTGTTCTCTGAATTGGAAGTGCTGCAGTTTCTGATGAATTATGCAGTTTCAATTAGTGCTGTTATTTAACACAGCTTTTGATGGGCAGGTGATGTAAATTTAAAGCATGTGACACTAGTGTGTGAAACTTGATAATTGAGTTAGATGCATATATTTGAAAGATGCTTCTGCACCTTAAAAACTGCTAGTCTGAGGTGGACAGCAACACACATAAAAAAGAAACTGTTGATGTGTGATCCAGTAGAGAATGTATGGCAATTTAAATAAGTTTAGTTTCTCTCATAGTCCATAAGCCTGTTTATCATTTGCTATAAAAACTCCTATTTTTACCTTGCTGGGGTTATTGGATAAAAAAAAATATTTTTATAAATTCACTAGAAATTGGGATGACAACTGTATTAAGCAGGAGGTAAAAAAAAAAAAGAATTTCCAGAGGGGAAAAATAAATGTTTAGTATTCCTGTTTGGAAGGTCTGAAAATTGACCCAATTTAATAAACAAGCCTACAGTAGCATTCTATGATTCTCAGCTATCCCACAGTGATATACTATATTTGATAATAGGTAAGAAGGGCCCACTGTTTGATGGGATTTTGATATTGTCAAACATTGATTTATATTATGTGTAAACTAATATTCAAATTGCATAACTCTGTATCTAGACTTGTATCTGAAAATATTTGCTAAATGAGTATTCAGGTAAGTAAGTTCAAATACCCACAATTTTTCCAATTATTAGAGAAATTTAACAATTTATAGTTTGTACAACTGAATCTAAAAAAAATGAAAAGTTGCCTACTATACAGTCATGAATTCTGCTATTTTATTGCATTTAAAATATTTTCCCCTAATACAAAAAGAAAAATATAACATGGATTTATATAAAGTTTCTTCAGATTTGAAGTTTACTACCAGGATATACAGCAGGCTTTGTTAGAGTAGGAAATCCTTGTGTGTCATTTAAAAAGATGAAGAGCTGGTGATGAAAACAGCTGGGTTTTGGTTTTGTTTTGGGATTTATTTTTTTTTTGTTGTGGTAACAGTTCATTTCTTTTATTTACCCAAAGTTTGAAGTCTGTGATTGTCTATCCATGAGCACTTGCTTTTACATGGAACTTTGTATTCCCTGTTGTTGGGTACAAATAAGAGACTCAAGAACATCATGGTGTGATCAACACCCTCTTTTGTCCCTGTCCATTTGTCACAGCGTTCCAAGCCAGAACTTCCTGCTGCCTTTATTCCAAATCTGGGAATATTGTGTTTCCAACGTGACAGGGAGAAAGGTGGCAGCCTGTAGAATCTTCAGACACTCTATTTGAACAAAGCCCTTGGGCAGATGCAAATATTGAATTGAATTTCTGCTTCCCAGAACGCTCAGGCACATGCTTAGGAGCCCTTGATTTGAGGAGGGTGAAGGAATTTACTGCTGGACACTCTCTGGTTGGAAGCTGCTCGTGGCAGATTGTCTTCCAAGGCAAGGCTGAGTTGGTAGGAAGAAAAGCTTCAGGAAGAAATATCAGCCATTGCCATACAGGCATGGAGAATAACACAAGGTTTCAGTCACTGGGAGTTTTGGGGTTTTTTAATGGTTTTTACTCAACACAAGAGGTGTTTCAGCTCTGGCTCTCACCTGGCTGAGGATCTTCCTTAGTTCAAGTGCTGTTATGATCTGCTCCACTGGGCTGGTGATTTCTAAAGAATTTGTTTTCTTCTGACTTCTCTGCTTTGCCACTGATGTGCCATGTTTGTTGAACAGCACAGTAAATGAATAATGAAAGATGTAATTAGGAAGGCTTTGACATAGCATGGCTATCTCAAAAGCTGCTGTCAAATCCAGTTTGACCCCAAAACACTTCAAAAGACAAACCATGTACAAATCCTGCTCCTTTGGAAGCATTCAGCCCACTGCCCTACAAAAGATAGCTTAGATTACTAGAACTCAGATTCTGTAGTTTTGTTTTTACTTGTTTTTAACTCCAAGAATGCTTCATCACCCCCTACCATCTCCATTCAATAGCAGGCTATATTTGTTGGTTTTTACTGGAAACAACCAGGCCTCAAAACCTCAGGGTTTGCAAACTTCTGAAAGTTTATTTTTCAGAAAGAAGCCATTTTATAGTTAGCTTTTTTTTTTTTTAATTCCCCCACCTTACATGCAGCAGAAGTTCTATTCTTCCAAAACATGACCAGCTACTTCAGCTACTTTATCAGTTCCTAGAGGCTGAAGTTGACAGAGTTTACTGTGAAAGGGGACTATGGAATAGTCTCACTGTCAACTTAGAAACAAAAAAAATAATAGGAACATGAATTCCTAAAACTGAAAAGGCTTCACTAATGTAAAAATATTGCTTAACATATGAAACTCAAACCTTTTCTTTCAATTCAGTGAGAATTCTGTAGTGGGTGCGACCTGCAGGGAAGTGCTTGTTCTTTGATGATTTAAAAGAAGAAAAAACAAGTAGAGTATTTTTTTTGTTTTGTTTTTTTTTCTGTGTAGGAAAGGTTGCTGGTTTCAGCAAAGCATCACCATTCAGGAAAGGTACATGTTTACATGAGTTAAAAAGTATTTATAGGGGACCTAACTTCAAGTCTGTGTATAGTTCCCTCCCTCCCTGCCCCCAGTTAAAGTCATATTCATATGCAATAGAACTAATTTAGTTTTTGAATCAGTGTGATTCTTCTGCACATACAATTATCAAAACTTTTAATTTTTTTTTCAATCTAACCCAAAACGGGTTCTCAGTCCAATTTTTTCAATATTCCTGGAACGGCAAGGCAATTTTCTGGTTTTGTTTTGGGTTTTTTTTGTTAACTTTGGAAGCATTGCAGTTCAGTAAATCAATTCCAAAATGATCAGGATAAGTTTCTGAATGACTGTTACAAAGAAATAATCACGTTGGAAAATACTCAGAATCAACTGTGGCTCTGCAGAAGGTTTTCCACATCTGGAGACTGTGTCACAGTGGAGTCCTGCTGACCCCAGGGAGGCTCCACACAGATCCATGTCAGGCTGCATTTACCTTTTTCTGGTACCTGAGCTCTGTCAGGGATCTTTTGGAGAGCCCTGCAGCTCTACCTTGCCTGCATTCCTGGGTCTGCTTCAGTGGAAACCTGGCTGTGGGTGAAGGGCTTGGCAGGGCAGGATTTCATGGTGACCTGGGGTGCAACAAATAATATTTTTTTTGATGTTCAAGATGCAGCCAGGAGCCAGGCCCGCAGTGAGGAAGTGCAGATCCCAGCTCCTGTGCTTCCCAAGGTTTGTGGAAGTTGGAGAGCAATAGGAGCACACGTGGCTCAAAGCCCAGCTCCTGCCTGGGATGGGCTCAGCTGGTCAGAGCGTGGTGCCAGGCACAGCCAGGCACAGCTTTGAGCCCCACCTGGCCCATCCACTCCTTGTGGGTCCCTTCCACCTCAAATACAGCATGGGTTTGCTTCTGGAACAATCACAAGTCCACCTTCCTGACTTTAGGAACTTGGCAGCCCATGGGATAAAACAAAGCCTTTCCAAGGCATGATAGTTGCACTTAAAATCCAGAACACCCTGGTGTTTTGAAAAATTGGAACACATGCATTTAATTGTACTTAAAGTTGATTTAACATTTTATTTTCTGAAGTTGAGTCATCTTGGGAGAAAAAAATGAATATTTGTCTATGCAAGACACAAATGTCAAAAATGTGTGAATTACCCATTTTTAGGTACTGTATTGTTATTGTCTTTCTGACTTCTGTTCCTTTGATTAGTCTCTTCAACCTTTCAGCCTTACATTTGGCTTAGAGTTGAATGGGCAAAATGTAGTTTTGAAATCCTGTTGGAAATGTAACTAACCTTCGTTCCCTCATGAAAATCTCGCATGTTAAACAATTGAAGTGAAATGTTTTGGTTTCCTAATAATAAATTCAAACTCTCACCACCTCCTGAAAACAGCATATCCCTGAACATGCACGTTGAACTGTGGTGTGCAAACCATCCCACATCAGCTGGATGCACTTTGCCCTTCAGAGGAGCTGAGGACAGAAGCAGGTTCATTTTGCCAAACTCACACTCGGTGTGGACTCCTTCCCCCCTCCCCTGCCCTTGGCATGCTAAACTCTTCAGACCTTCTGTGTTTAATTTTCAAGTCCTGCAGGAACCTGATGGTCCAGTGCTAAGTGCAGTGGAATTGGCACTGGTGTGATTTTCAGTGATTGCCCAAATCAGGTAATTTGTTCATTCCTGTCACTGGAAATTCAAAATCCCTTCCTTTTCTGTGACTTTTTTTAGGACCTGCTGAGTGATCACAGCTGGTTTTGAGACAAAAGCAAGGTGTGAGAAGGCAGGGGAATGCCTTTCCAGCCTTGTAGACACCCATAAAGATTGTGTAAATAAAATCCAGTGTTTCAGGTTGTGACAGAAGCTGCCCATAACCTGCCCATGGATTAGCAGCACTGGGTCTGTACAATCAACAATCTTTAAAATGTGAACCCTGCAACTTTTATTTCCTTGGTTGTTAAGGGATTTTGAAGCAACTGATCTATCAAGGGATGAAATTAAAAATGAGAATATGCTTCATGGATGATTTGTTTTTACACTGCTGCTCTCTGTGAACAGAAAAAAGCACATTTTGGAAGCAAAGCATTTACATTGCTTTAACAGTATTGTTTGGCTAAAAGACAAATACATTTTCAGGAAATCTTGAGCATAGTTTCAAACTATTTAACCAGTTCTTGGCCAGGGGAAGTCCTTGGCCTTTGTATTTGTTTGCAGTTTCTTGTTTATGCAAATGAACAAAAATGTTTACTAGTTCTTACCAGTGTGGGGATTTTTATTATACTTTTGTAATGCAGGAGCAGCTTTGATGAAAGAAAGAATTAGCAGGTAAATAGTCCATAATGTTTGTGACTTTGGGTGGGGCTTTTTTTTGTTGTTGTTTCGAAATTATTAATTAAAATGGCATGGACATCAAACTTCAAGTAATGGTTCCAAGCTTATATGGTAGTGACTTATTTCAAAACACTTCCTCCCTGCAAATCCCATGTGTTAACTTGTTTAGCCAGATTGTAATAAATTTCTAAAGTTACCGTGTTCTACCAAATCAGAAATCTTCAGGAAATGTGCAGCTCCTTTATTACAAGATTTCTTCTTAAGCAAGAATCTCAAAACTCATTTCATATCCAGTGTGCAAGTTCTGCTCAGCAGAGATTAAGTCAGACGTGGGTGCTGTTGGATTTACTTCTGCTGAGTACTGGAGCATTATTTCTTCCTGCTGGAGCATTATTTATTCCTGCTGTCTCTTCCCCAGCATCTGGGATGGTGACACCCACGTGTGCCTCCAGAAGGGAGGAGGGCAGATTTTGGATCATATTTTGTGGTTAGAGGGTTAATCTGTGGAGAGCTGAGTAGTTTGTGTTCTAGACAAAGGAGTATTTATCATTTCCTTGTCTGGCATTAGAAGAGTGTCTGAAAATAGTGCCAGTAACTCCTGGTGATTTAACTGGAAATAATTTTAACTCCACTGCTTCCAGGGAGCAATTTTTTCCTAAATCTGAAATTAATAAACAACCTAAGAAACAAAACAATCCCTGCACCTGTAAAGTACAAAGGGGAATGGCTTCAGACTGAGAGAGAGCAGGGTTAGATTAGATACCAGAAAAAATCCTTCCCTGTGAGGGTGGTGGAGCCCTGGTGGATCCTGGTGGATCCAGGCTGCCCCTGGATCCCTGGCAGTGCCCAAAGCCAGGTTGGACACTGGGGCTTGGAGCAGCCTGGGGCAGTGCAAGGTGTCCCTGCAATGGCAGGGGGTGTTGGAATTGGATGATCTTTGAGGTTCATTCCAACCCAAACCATTTTGTGATTGTAATTATATCATCCAAATTATGTCCATATTGACTATTCTTAGTTGGATGGTTTCAAATTTCCCTGAGAGATAAATCTCCTCTTCAAGAAGCCGTTGCAGGGATCAGAAGCTTAGTTGTAAATAACTGATGAGCTGATTTGCTTTTGTGGAGCAAGAGTTTACAAATTTCTTTAGCTCAGCAACTTAGGGCTGTTCCTAAATAACTCTTCATAAAAATCAGAGCAATGTCCTCAAATCTAAAACATGGGAAAATAAACTACACACAGTGTGAAATGAGGATTCTGCAAAAACAACCCAACAATATGGCTGGGACACACATTAGGTATTTCTTTATCCATATATAAATTCACTCAAGTTCAGAGTGTGTGAGGTCTGTGGGATTACATCTGTTGTGTATTTAAAACACAAAATGAAAAAACACCGTTTAGATTCCCTCCTAAAATCTGAAAGCAATGTGACCTTTGCAGGTGAAGTTTGGGTTCTCTTCCTGATGCAACTGAGGTGTGATCTCGGGCTTGGGAAGTAATCAGGGAAAATCTGTGGGTATTTACCTTCTCTGCTGGAGTTTGGTGTCACCACTGGCACAAAGCAGGAGCTGAAAATTATTCCTTGCACATTTTTCATTAAGTTGATCCTGAATCCTAAATACAAGCTGATGCATATACTAAACCTGACTGTGGTAATAAAAAATTAATTTAGATAATTTTTTGCTAAGATCCAAGAAATTTTTCAAGTTAGATTTTTACTAGTCATGAAGAAATACACAGATCATGCTGGGTAGTGATTGTCTCTCTGAGGCCACACCTCCAGGGCTGTGTCCAGTTCTGGCCCCTGCAGGACTCAGTCTCAGAGGATTTTTCCAACCTTAATGGTTCTGAGATTTACAAACCAGTGACTGACTTCTATGCCACTTTTATCTCGAGGGGTGTGTGTGTCCCTCCTCCTGCAACCTCTCACTGTGAGCTACAAACTATGGACACTTCCCTTAATTTCTTAACATTCATCAAATTCTGTTTCCTCGTGTTTCTGCACAGCTCAGCTCATGGCCCTGTTTGGTATTTAAGATTTAGACTCCTTGCTCTCAGCAGGGGCTGGCACACAGAAAAGACAAGGGGATTTACTGATACGTGCAATCACAATAATTACAAATTCAATTACTGGGCAGGTACTGATCTTTCTAAGATGCTTAGCAGCACGTATGGTTCCATGGGCAGGATCCTAATTAAAGCCAGGAAGGAGAGAGAATATTTCTGTTACTTTTTTTATTTTAATACACAAAAGGACCATTTTGCACAGCTGATTCTGATTAAATTTCTTGTAGCTGAATCGAGACCTGAAAGCTCTTGAAAATTTTAAGCATCATCATCATGAAATGAAACTCAGAATGGCAAAATTCCAAAGATTTTGAGGAACTGGGTTGGCATTTGTTAGGTAATACCTATGCTGCTCTTCCAGCTTTTCAGATGCTGGCTGGAAACAATGTTCCTGACTCACTTGTACACACAGGGACACTTCCAGCAGCTACAGAAACAATAATTTTCCTCTAAGATCCTCCATTCTGCTTTCAAACAACTGGTTTTGTATTCTTATCCTTTTTTTTTTTTTCTTTAGAAACTGGCAACAATTAATTCTTGATTACATACCCTGGACTTTTTTTTCTTTTTGTTTCTTGAACTTCTGAACTGTGAATAGCCATGAATAATGACTCTGCAAATCATTCCAGGATTCAAAGCCAGCTGCTGGGAAAAGCCCAACAGCCTTGGAGAACTGAGCTGTGGGTGCTGCTATGGATGCAGTATCAGAATGATTTTTAAAAAGCTGGTGGTTTTTTTGTGTAGATGCACAATGTTGATGCTAAATGATAGAACAGAATCACAGAATCAATTAAGTTAAAAAGACCTCAAAGATCATGGAGCCCAAATTTTTACTGATTCCCACTTTGTCCCCAGCCCAGAGCACTCCCTATTAAATCATAAAATCCTAAATACTTGTGTGTGTAGCACCCATCCTTGTGCCATTTGCTGGCTGATAAATGCACTGCACCTTTGGCATATTAAGGTAGCTTAAAATTTCCTAGAATGAGCACATTCAAAGGTGTCAAATGTTACCTCTCTCCCTTCCACCAAGTTTTAAAGAAAAACTATTCCTAGGGGGATGTAGTCAGTCCATTAGCAACACTGCATACATTCTAATTAAATTAGGGGGTCCTCTAGGAAACCTCTGTTCTCATCCTGATCAGAAATCACCAGTGTAAAACCTGCCATGATCAAGATTTCATCAGCAATGATCTTTTACAAGCAAAGCCCCAAAACCTGATTGGTCTACATGCAAAATGAGTTATTTTGAGGAGCTGCAAATTTCAAGCTTGGTTTCAGTTCTCAGGGCTCGTTTAGGGATGCACAGGAGTTTGTGCTGCTTTGCTCTGGACAAACACTCACAGTCCTTCCCTGCAAACATGTGCCTGGCTGAAAAGTGACAGTGACCATGTGAAGGAGTAGCCACAAAACTACACCCCTGCCCAGACTGGGGAAAATCTGATGTGGAAAAATATAAATAATACCAGCAATACTGTGTTCAAATTGCAGACAAGCACACGGGTGATTAATGCTGGAGAATCCAGGACAACACCCATTCAAACAAAGCACACCAAACCCCAGGACATTAGAGTTAAGTGAATAAATTCTGACAACTGATCACTGTGAGTTTTCAATTTTCTTGTGCGGGTGCTGTTCATGGTAAAACAGTGCAGCTACTGCATTCACTGTGATGAAATGCAGACAGAGATCCTGGAGACAGAAGGTATCTTCACATCAGAGGTGGGGGCAGAGCAAAGAAACTCTGCACCACCTCTCAGGAGCAGCTTGCAAAGGAGCCGACAGGGACCTTTTTGCAGAGATATTTGAACAATAACTCTCTCATTGTTCCCCTGCTGACACTGGGCAGAGGAGACAAACCCAATATTATGCAGGGGCTGCCCATCTGTCGGTCATTCCCCCCTGCTCCAAGGTTATCAGTCACACAAAGCAGGGAGCAGTGAGACAGATAAAGTGCCTGACAGAGGATAAACAACCCCAGCAGCCCACCAGCCTCCCCAGGCAGTGAGGAGTCTTCCCAAATCCCTCATGACTCCCTCTGAATAATCCCTGTGATGGCAAAACCCATCACTGCACTTGCAAACTTGTCCTGATCTCCTTAAATTCTTGGCAGACACAAAAGAGAGCCAACCCCATGGACTCAAACACCTTGCAAGGGCTACAGATGTGTGTTCCTTCAGCAATCAGTAAATACCTGGACAAAAAGCAATTAGAAAGCCTGTAATGGGAAGAATTTCTTGTGTTGCTGGTGGACACACCTGGTGTCTGTCTGGAAGGTGAGCAGTCAGCTCTCACCTTACTAAGAACTAAGATTTTTACACTGAGTGGGGAAGAGCAGAAGGTGAAGTGCTGTCAGGTCAAACCCCCTTCCCTGATACACAAAAGTGGAGCAGCTGTCCTGTGAGGAAAGGCTGAGAGAACTGGGATTGCTCAGCCCAGAGAAGAGAAGGCTTTGGGGTGACCTCCCAGGACCTGAAGGGGCCCACAAAAACCACGGAGAGAGACAATTTCCAAGGGTCTGGAGTGGCAGAACAGGGAGGAATGGCTTCAAAGTGAAAACTGGGAAATTTAGGTTAGATATATGGAAGAAATTCTTCCTTGTGAGGGTGGGGAGGCCCTGGCACAGGGTGCCCAGAGCAGCTGTGGCTGCCCCTGGAAGTGTCCAGGGCCAGGATGGACATTGGGGCTGGGAGCAATTTGGGACAGTGGGAGGTGTCCCTGCCCATGGGAACTGGATGATCCTTAAGGTCCTTTCCCCAGATGATGGAGACCCCTGCTTCATCCAACCTTTCCCTGACCCTCTCTCTGGTCCATCTGAATCCCTCCTGGGATTGAAACCCTACTCACTGGATTTTGTTTTTTGGTTTTTTTTGGTTTTTTTCCCAGTCAAACAGCATCAGACAGAGCAGAAAAAAAAAGAAAAAAAAGAAAAAAAATTAAAACAGTCCAGGGGACACATTTAATTTGTCCTGGAGCCCAGGTGGCAGGAGAGAGCCTTGTGTGGCCCAAGTAGCACTAGCTAACACAAGAAGAAAGTGCATGTGTCCTTACCAGTAAAGTCTTCAAAAGTTCACTGTAATACTGATTTTATTCCTTTCTTAAACAATTACCATGTGTTAATAGCACAGCCTGATGGAGCTGTGGGTTTTATATCTAGATATATTTATAAATGTGTGTATTTATGTATGTCAAAGCATTCAGAAGGGGCAGCTCTCCTCACAGTCACTGAGACACGTTTTGGGGCATTCCTGCTGAGCTGGGACTGGCAGTGGGGTCAGCCCTGGGTAAGGTCAGGGTGGCTGTGAAGGACTGAGCCTTGACTGCCACCATCCCCATGAGAGGAGGGTGGAGACAGGAGAGGGGTTTGCTCCCCAAAAACACAGACCTGTGCTAGCCCACCTGGTGAAAGGATTGGAGAGAAGGTGTCAGCCAGCCCTCTGATCCTGGTCCCAACACTTTGAACCCAATGGAGTTACAGGAAGAAAAAGTCTGGCTCCTGGGAGGAAGTTCATCCAGCAAGTTTAATATAAACAGCCCATATAAACACAAACACATACAAAAGCAGAATCATCTTCCAAATAAATAAATAGCTGTGTTTGCTCCAGTTACACACCAGCAGCAGCCAGCTGAAGCCCTGTGGAGCAAACCTCACAACCAAGCAAGCTCACCCCCTACAGACACTTTGCCCTGGCCTACAAGCCACAGAGAAGGTGGCATCACATCTCCAAGGTTGGAGTCAGTGAGTCGAGGGTCTCTGAATCTTCAGAGAGAAATCAGAGCGCAGGGATTGGATTAAAGCCCGTGGATAGATTGAAGTACATCAAGCCACTCACACATAAGGTAGAGGTGTGAGTTTAAATTTTAGGATAAGTAAGCAAGTCAGTAAGTTTTAGTATGAGCTCTAGTGCTTTTAGTAAGTAAAAGGTTTAGAGGCCAAAGGAGAAGTGCAAGTTCTAGTGAAGGTTGAAAAACATGCTATTGCTTCCAGTAGGGGCTCCAGGACCACAACTGTAGAGCTATAGTAAGAACACTGCTTACATTCTTCAGACAGAACAAGGCAGGTTGTATGAGTAGTCCATACATAATCTAGTGTGCCAAGAAACTAGAATTCTAATGGGTTAAGGAGTTTGTGTCTTACCTTGTTGGGAAGATTCTATGTAAGAGTTTGTATTGGGAAGAGCTGGTGCCTTTTGCCATTTGCCTGGGGGCCGTGCTGCAGGGCAGGAGCCAGGCGAGGCACAGGAGGAGGGTGCCGGGGAGAGCCATGGCTCTGGGGGAAAAGGGGGAATGGGAGCATAGGAATAGGAGAATATAAAAATAAAACCCCATGGTTGGAGCTCGGATCACCCACATTCTCTAAAACAGCTTCTAACTCTCATCCCCAAATCCCTTTGTCCACAGTGCTCACCGTGGGCTTGGGAGAGCCAGGTTCTAGGGGGAAAAGGGGGCATATGAATAGGAGAATATAAAAATAAATATAAAGCCCAGTGGCTGGAGCTTGGATCACCCACACTCTCTAAAACAGATTCTAACTCTCATCCCCAAATCCCTTTGTCCACAGTGCTCACCGTGGGCTTGGGAGAGCCATGGTTCTGGGGGAAAAGGGGAAATGGGAGCATATGAATAGGAGCATATAAAAATAAAACCCCATGGCTGGAGTTTGGATCACCCACATTCTCTAAAACAGATTCTATCCTCATCCCCAAAATCCCATCCTGGCTGGACCACAGTGCTCACCGTGGGCTCTGGTGAGCCATGGTTCTGGGGGGAAAAGGGGAAATGGGAAGCATATAAATAGGAGAATATAAAAATAAATATAAAGCCCAATGGCTGGAGCTTGGATCACCCACATTCTCTAAAACAGATTCTAACTCTCATCCCCAAAATCCCATCCTGGCTGGACCACAGTGCTCACTGTGGGCTCTGGTGAGCCAAGCCCACCCTGCAGCACTCCCTGAGCTTTGGTGTGGCTGCCCTGACTGGCAAATGGGACTTGTTCACCCTCGTGTTGATAATAATTTCCATTTAATTTATTATTTTCCATTTAATTGTTCCTAGAAGGCATTCAGGCCTGTGCAGAAGAAGGGCTCAAAGAAGAGCTGTCTGCTTTGGTGGCTGTCCTGTGGCTTCTCCAGGCACCAGGTCTGGGGTCAGCCCCAGCCTGTGCTGCTGTGCCCCTCACTGCCTGCCTTTTCCAGCCACCTCACTCCTTCAAGGGAAGCCAAGGAGGTCACTCCATCTTTATTTCAACTGGAAAAACCCTTTTTCTTAAGGAATTGTTTTTCCCATGTTGGGCACCCTGTGGCACTCTGCTCTTTGCCTTCTCCATTTCTTTGGCCAGCCTGTTTTCAGAGAGTCAGTCCTGGCATGAAATGCCCTCCCTGTGCTCCCTCCTCCTTCTCCACTCACACCTTGGATGCACAGCACCTGGCAGCCCATGCTGAATCCTTTTCCTGTTTAAAGGCTGAGGAAATGCCTCTTTTCTTTTTTTCTTTTTCTTTTTTTTTCAGCTTTTCAACACCCAGTGTTTCTTTAAGTGCATTTTTGGATGCCTTCCCTCTGTCTGAGTGCCTTTATGTCCTGATGTATTAAATACACCTTCTTCCTTCCTGCACTGGCTCCTTCCAGCTCTGGTCTCTTCTCCCATTGCCCCAGTGCCACCTTTGATTATATTTATACCATCACCCTTTGATACCCCAACTTCCTACTCACAACTACTCACAGCTTTTTCTTAACATCTCTTTAAACAAAAACATTTGCAAATTGCATAAACATAAAGAAAAAACTTGAAATCATGGACCCTGTCCATTATCAAATTGGAAAAAAAAAGAAAAAAAAGAAAAGAAAAAAAGACTTTGAAGCTTTTCTGGTTTTAAAACAAGCTTTTGTTAGTTGAAGTTACTTAGACCTGCTTTATCTTTGCTGGAGTTTACTGTTCTGCACTTCCTTTCATTCTAGTTTAATCTAGTGGCTGTTTGTCATTCCCAGGGGACTGGCACGGAACCCAGACATGTTCCCCATGGAAAAGCTGCTGGGAAGGATTTCCCTTCCCCAAGCCAAGAGCTGCCCCACACAGACAGGGCAGGACACCCTCACCAAACACCAAATCAAAGCTTGCTCACACCCCACCTCATCAGTCCCATCCACTGCCAAAACATCTGGCAGTGAAGCTGGGCACACCCAGCAGAGCCACGCCTTGGCTCTGTCACTGAGCATCACCCGCTATCCCTGGGGAAATGTCCATCCTCCTCCCGATTCCTGGGCTCCAGGCTGCCCTGCTATTCCCTGGGGAAATGTCCATCCTCCCCCTGATTCCTGGGCTCCAGGCTGCCCTGCTATTCCCTGGGGAAATGTCCATCCTCCTCCTGATTCCTGGGCTCCAGGCTGCCCTGCCCTGCTATTCCCTGGAGAAATGTCCATCCTCCTCCCGATTCCTGGGGTCCAGGCTGCCCTGCCCTGCTATTCCCTGGGGAAATGTCCATCCTCCCCCTGATTCCTGGGCTCCAGGCTGCCCTGCCCTGCTATTCCCTGGAGAAATGTCCATCCTCCTCCCGATTCCTGGGCTCCAGGCTGCCCTGCCCTGCTATTCCCTGGGAAATGTCCATCCCTCCCCCCTGATTCCTGGGCTCCAGGCTGCCCTGCCCTGCTATTCCTGGGGGAAATGTCCATCCTCCTCCCGATTCCTGGGCTCCAGGCTGCCCTGCCCTGCTATTCCCTGGGGAAATGTCCATCCACCTCCCTGATTCCTGGGCTCCAGGCTGCCCCGCTATTCCCTGGGGAAATGTCCATCCACCTCCTGATTCCTGGGCTCCAGGCTGCCCCGCTATTCCCTGGGGGAAATGTCCATCCTCCCTCCTGATTCCTGGGCTCCAGGCTGCCCTGCCCTGCTATTCCCTGGAGAAATGTCCATCCTCCTCCTGATTCCTGGGCTCCAGGCTGCCCCGCTATTCCCTGGGGAAATGTCCATCCACCTCCTGATTCCTGGGCTCCAGGCTGCCCTGCTATTCCCTGGGGAAATGTCCATCCTCCTCCCGATTCCTGGGCTCCAGGCTGCCCTGCTATTCCCTGGGGAAATGTCCATCCTCCTCCTGATTCCTGGGCTCCAGGCTGCCCTGCCCTGCTATTCCCTGGAGAAATGTCCATCCTCCTCCCGATTCCTGGGCTCCAGGCTGCCCTGCTATTCCCTGGGGAAATGTCCATTCTCCCCCTGATTCCTGGGGCTCCAGGCTGCCCTGCCCTGCTATTCCCCGGGGAAATGTCCATCCTCCTCCCGATTCCTGGGCTCCAGGCTGCCCTGCTATTCCCTGGAGAAATGTCCATCCTCCTCCCGATTCCTGGGCTCCAGGCTGCCCTGCTATTCCCCTGGGGAAATGTCCATCCTCCTCCCTGATTCCTGGGCTCCAGGCTGCCCTGCCCCGTCCCCAGTTACCTGCAGGGTGGCCGGGCAGGGCTGGGATGCTCTGCAGTCCCTCGGGAGGAGTCCCTGCTCCTGCCCTCACAGCCTGCCCGGCTCCTCTATTTATGTGATCCCTGGCTGGGGGAAAGGGGAGGCGGGGAAGCCTCCAAGGTGCTGGGCAGGGCCAGCAAGATGCTTATCTCGCTGCGGTGTTGAGTCTGAGCTCAGGCTGGTGTAGTGTCTGCAGGTCTGTCCTCGCTCCCCACGCCCCTCTGTGCAAACTCCACCAGGGTTTCTGTAAAATCAGCAGCCCCTGTGCTCCACAGACTGCTGGGGACAGGGGCACCAGGGTCCACAGGGAGAGCAGAACGAGCTAAAAGCTCCAGCAAGGCAGCTCTGGGGTGATGCACCCCGAAATGTAGGAGCATGGACCTTCCCAGAGCACACATCCTTGTGTGCACTCATCCTTCCCGTGCCACAGGCTTGACATGCACCCTTTAAAGCACTTGGGGCTTGTTTTCCTTTGGATTAAGCTGCAGAGAGCCAGGCCATGGGTCTCAGCAATAAGGGGTGCATGAGTTTCATGTGCCCTGGCCAGCGTGGGCAGCCTGAGCTCCTTCCCCCCGGTCCCTGGTGTGGAAATGTCTTGGCCTGATGTACTCACTGGAAATGTGCCCCCAGCCTCACAGAACAGGGGGTGAAGAGCAGAGGCATCTTGGGGAGATGGGACTGGACAGCAGGGAGGGTTTTGGGAGCACACACCCGTTCCCCCCTTTGGAGCAGGAGGTGCTGGAACAGAGCACAGGCTGGAGCTGCAGCTCAAGGGAGCACTGGAGCTGGACACTGCACTCAGGACAGTGGGCTGGGATGCTGCCTGGCCTTCATCCACCTCCTGCTTCCCTTCTGAAGCCTGGAAAGCCCATCCCTCAGGTCCAGAGCCCCCATACCCACAGAGCTTGGGAGCACTGAGCTGTGCCAGCTGGGCAGCTGCCTCTCACTGGAGACATGGAATACTGACAGGGTCTCTGGCAAGGGAAGGAAAAGGAGCTCAAAGGACCCAGAGGGGAGTCAGAGGAGAGGCCCAGGGATGTGCAGAGAAGGGACAGAGGGTGGGAGGGACACTCAGACACACTGCTGTGTATGGACAAGCCTTTGTAGGCCCTGCAGGGATTTCTGCAGACAACTGAAATGAAAACTCCTCCCTTTCTTCCTGAGGCCTTTTCCACACCAGAGACAGGTGAGCAGCATGTCACCAGGCAGTCCCTGTCACTCCTAGCCCAGCACTGGGGTGGTGGTGGGGGCTGTGCCCATCCTCAGGGTCACAGCCTGGCAAACACCAGGAGACTCAGCACCACCATCCCTGGGCAGGGCAGGGCAGTGCCACTGCTTGTGGGAGACTGTAGGATGAGACAGTGGCCAGGACAGTCATGACAGATGGAGGGATCTCTATAAGCCAGGTCCTGTGGTTTATTGCATAGGGCTTAACTGGGAGCTGCCAGCTGCAGCTCAGAGCAAGGCAGAGAGAGAGTGGGGGTAGTGAGAGTTCTGAGAGGTGAGAGGGAAGTAAGGGAAGGAAGTAAGAGAGAGAAGTAAGAGAAGTAAGAGAGCAATTTTCCCGTTTACAATACAATAAATCTTCTTCTATGCTGAATATTCTAATTTCCACTAACCAATCTAATACAAGATACAAACCCTATAGCATTTACATACAGCCTGTAAGAATCCTTACATTACCATAGTGTGTTATACTTTAAACCCTAAAAACTACTCTTTGGACCCTTCTGCCAAGCTAGCAGGGTCTTCTCTGGCCTTTGGACCTGCTCTCCAGCAGAAGGCATTGTTCTATCAAGAGGGGATTACTTTCAGCTGGCCATCCTGTTGTCTTCTAGTTCTTTAGTAACTAAGGTTTGGTATCTCAAAGATGGCTTTCATTTCAATCTCACTGATGGTTTCCATATTCTCAAAATCTTTCACTAGGCACTCATATTTATAAGGTTTTCCTGATTCATCCTTCCCAACAACTGCTGGGTGTGCCTGCAGAGAGCAGCCCCCAGGGACAGGGAAGGGGCACCAGGAGCACCTCAGTGAGCCCAGCTCCAGCCCAGGTGGAGCAATCCTCAAATATCTGGAGCTCACACCCAGCTTTATTAGCTCCCACACTCATAGTTAACATGCAGAAGAAGTTGTAAATATCCTGGTTAATACTCAGCAGTTGCTTCACCTTTGCTGGAGCTGTCCTGCAGCTGGCAGCCCCTGCCCTGCAGCCCTCCTGGAAGCACTGGGCTTTGGGTTCATCCACAGCAGCCAGGCTGGCCCAGATTCAGACTCAGTTCTGGGCTTCGTGGAGTTATGGGGCACTTTCAGATTTACTCATGTGAGCCTGGAATACATGCATGGACTAACATGCTTCACTTTGCAGCAGAATTGCTAAAATAAATGTGATATAATGAGGGTTGAGCTAATCAGTTTTGTTTTTTTCTGGACAAATATGGTTATTGCTCAAGCAGAAACTCTCAGAAAATCTGGTAGTGGCTCGTGTCACTCAGGAAGCAACAGGCAGCAGAGACACTTTTCCTAAATGTAAATACTTCAGCATTCTAAAACTTAATAAAAGTCTTGTACAAACTAGATTAGATTGAGAATATGGAGTGGCCACTTAGCAGCAAGCTGAAATTGGAATTCTTGTTACCATCTTGGAGCAGCTCCTGAAACCTAACAGAAAGATTGCAAACCTCTCTGGGTCTTTTGAGAGCAGCTCCCCCAAACTGGGTTTCAATGGCACTTCAGTTTGGTCCCACAGCCCACAACTGAAGGGTCTCAACAAGCTGCAGAAAAACACTTAAAAATGGCTTATTTTGTGCACTTGTTATAAACATTGGTCCAAACTAAGAAATATATAGAAAAACAACTGAGTGTGTGAAGAAACAGCAAAATGCGCAGAAAAACAACTAGGCAGCAAAATATGGAGAAAAAGAACTAAATATAGTTTGGCTGGTGCATATGATACAGATTACAGCCTAGACTTGTTCAGACATGTCACTGTGGCCCAAACTTGTTCAATATTACAATTCACCCCCTGGGAAACGGGGACCCTCAGTGTCGTGGGGAGATTTGGAATTTGGCAGCCCCTGCTCCCCATCCTGTGATCCTCACCTGGGCAGGAGCTGTGCTTTCAGTAAGTCCTGAACAAACCAGGCAAGCAGGGAGGATCTGGCTTCCCACTGCAGTGGGGTGCTGGGGAGGAGAGCTGGTACCCCTCCATCCTTGGAGGTTTTCAGATCAAAGCTCTGAGCAGGCTGGGCTGAATTTGGTGGTTCCCCAGCTTTGAGCAGGAGGCTGGGCTGGGATCTCTCGAGCTCCCTTCCAGCCTGGCTCACTCCATCATTCTGCTAAACTGATGTTACACCTGTCTTGCTCAATGGCAGCAATGCAATTTCTTCAGAATAAGGCAAGAAAAAGGCATTTTGCATCTAATGGAGCAAGCCTGCATGTGCCTCTTTCTGCCTTGCTGAGTTCATCTAATTTTTCCCTCACTTTACTTAGTGAGCATCTTGATTTTCTTGAGTTCCCTCTGCTCATCACAGCCCTCGGATTTTCCTTCCTGCTGGCACCTGTCACATCCTGGGCTCTGTGTCCCACCTGCTCCTCCTTGCCAGACCTCTCCTGCTGCCTGGGAGCCCACCATGCCCAGGGATGGGGAGGAATGGCTCCTGGGGTGGGCAGAGGGGGCAGGAGTGACAGGATTTGCCCCCAGCCCTGCTGCTCTCGTGGCAGAAATGGCCCAGAGGGATCAGGAGAGCTCCCAGCAGCTGCAGCAGGGCAGTGCACAGCTGGCAAACACACCCAGCCTCCTCCTGCCAAAATCTGGGCATCAACAGCCCTCCCCTTCCCACCCTCTCCTTCCCCCACTCCCTGCCCAGCCCTGGGAAGCTCCAGGTGACCACACTGTTAAACACAATTTCTTTAATTATCTCCTCTTCAGTGACACTGTGGGTGCATTTGGCAGACAAATACAATACATCACGACTTTTCTCCTAGGCATTTTGAGGAGCTGCTGGCTGGTCTGGGCCAGAGGCTGCCCTGCCCAGGTTTGGGCACAGGGGCACAGCTGGAGCTGCTGCAGGAGGCAGCTGCTGCTTCTTGTCGTTCCTGCTGACAAAGGTCAGCAGGTCCATGGCTGTGACCACACCAAACACCATCTGCTTCATGAAGGAGCTGCCATTCCCATTGACTGGAAGCACAGAAAATTCCAGCTTAGTGGCAAAAAAATAATTATAATATAAAAAAGAACAGCACCACCTCCACCAGCCCCCCTCAGCACCCTCCAGCTGTGCAGAGGCTGCTGCTCATTTATTAAAGGAAAACCCTAACAGGGACAGAGCCTGTCTGAGCTCTACCTCCACAGAAATGAGTGATGGAGCCTCAGTCAGGTTACTGTGATCACACCAGAGAGGTTTTTGCTGCAAATAACCCACCTTTCCCAGAGCAGAAAACTTAATTTCCCAGTTGTTTTGAGCCAACCTCTGTTCCAGTCCTGCTCCTATCACCAAAAACTTTTCAGAGCAAAGTAATGAGAGTCTCTAAAATCAGCAGTCAGGCACTTTTCACCTCTGTTCTTATAACATCCTACACCACCATTAATGAAACAGCACTTCAATAATTGTTTTAACTGTCTGATAAATGTTTTCTTAAATAAAAATAAAACTAGCCACCAGAGTCCAAACACAAGATAAAATGCAAGATCCAAAGGTGTGGGAAGAAAGTAATAAATAAGGGGGTAACTGTGACAACATTAAAGCAGCAGCTCTGAAAAAGCAAGTGGGTGTTGTTTGAAAAATCAGAGCAAGATGTGCTGCAGACAGCTGGCTGATATTTTTTGGTGGGTGCCATTTAATTTGCTGACACCATTTAATTTATATCAAAACGTGATACAAAAGAGATATTCCTTATTTTGCTGTGGGAACAAGGATGGGCCTGCAAGGCTCAGAGCAGGTGGGGCTCTGGGGGAGCAGGGCCTGCAGATGGAAGGTTTGGGGTGTTGGGGCATGGTTTGGGGTTTGGAGGCCCCTTGCTGGCAGTGTCACCTGAGGGATGCTTTGCATGTTCAGCGTGCAATCCCATCAAATCACCATAATTACACCCTTCAGCTCTAGTTCTCAAGACCTAAACCTGGCTCTTCTGGCTGCCTTTTCCTGTTGCTCACTTTTCCCAGCCAAGGTCAAAGCTGTACTGGTGAAGTCTTTTGGTGCAATCGTACAGGAAAGGAGTGTCAGGTCAGATGTGCTGAGCAGCACCTGCCACCACACCTATTTTTGGGTCAGAGGAGGCACAAGGGCTGATCCCTGATGTGTCAGCAATCCTGCTGCTGCTGTGCTGCTGCTGCAGGTGACTCTGCTGGAGTCACCAAGGAGAAGGTGGCTGTGCAGGGGCTTGGGAATGAACCAAACCTGCTTTCAGGTGCTCCCAGACTGGCACAGCATCCCTGCACCCAGCCATGGCCCAGCTGTCACACATCAGGGCTTGCTCATGGCCCAACCCAATCTCCTTCAGCTTCCTCAACTCAGGTGCCTGAATTCCACCCCAGGCTTTACCTAATGTGGCCAAATGCTCCTTCTGACCTTGTCCCTGGGCTACAGAAGCCTACAGAGATCCCAAATTTCCCCCTGGCTTGCTTTCCCCCCTCCCTCATCTCTGTGGTGTCAGGAGGGGCCATGTGGGTGAGGATGGGCAGTTCCAGGCTTTGCAGAGCAGAATCCCCTGGGCAGAGCTCAGGGGCTGACACCTGCCACACTGGGATGGGGAGCTTCCCTTTCCCTCTCACACACTGGTGCCAGGCCCCTGGAGAGTTCCTGCAGGTACCCACACTGCATCTGCTCGTGTACAACGATGGCAAAGTGGTCGTGCTCCAGGATGCAGGAAAGCTTCCCCAGGCTGTCCTCCAGGCCAATCTAAACAGCACAAAATGGAACATTTAACGTTTTGCTTCGCCTGCCAGTGGCTGAGCTCTGATTTTGGAGGGTTCTTGTTCCCCAGCTGGATGAAATCCCCTGTCAGTGCTTGGCTCCTGGTGTGAAAATCTGAACCCTGCTGGCTCAGCAGAGCTTTCACAGGGGCTTGTTCTTGCCCTCATCTCCAAGGTGTCCCCACTGCTGTCTCCTCTGCTCCCAGCCCCTCTCTCAGCCCAGGGTGGTGCTGCTGCCCCTCTCTGTCCTGCCCCAGCAGTGACCCCAGCCCAGCCTCAGCTGTACCTTTGAGAACTGGTCGTAGGTGACCTTGGTGACAGGGTCTGAGAACTCTGCATTTCCAGCCAGCACGGAGCTCAGCGTGTTGCTGAGGGTCACCATCCCCAAAATCAGCCTGTAGGGGAACAGGGAGTTTTCCACAAGGCCAGACTTGAGGCAGAACACACATTTTATGCAGGAACTGCCCTGGTTGAAGTCAGTGACTAAACTGTGGCTGCAGTCAGTGGGAGGCACCAGGTTTCTCCTCACTTGGGCAGAACAGGCAGGGCTTTGTCCTCACCAAGCTGCTGGTTTCACAGCAGTTAACATCTGCTGTAGCAGTCCAGGACTTAGCAGCTGGGACAAGGAAAACCTGTGGGCTCTCCAGCTGCTTATTTGTGTGGGTTCCCCCCAGCTCTCAGCCCTCCCCTGGGCTCCCCTTGCCTGTGCACTGATCCAGCATCTTCTGAGTTTGGTGGGCACTGGACTGGGTTTCAACTGGCTTGTTTGCAGGAGTTTTATGGATGAATCTTCACAAGGAGGCAGATAATATTTTTTAAATTATGCATCAGAGCCCAACACAAGAGCCCCAACTCCAAATGAGAAAATGGGACTTTACCTTCACCATGACTGATTTTTCTGTATGAATACCCATCTCTGTGGTGAACAGAAATAGTTACCCTGACTCAGCAACAACAGGAGCTTGGTCATATCCCTTCTCCTGGAGGATCTCAATTGCCTTTTGACAGCTGACTTCTGGGAGGAGAATGAGAGGGGCCGAGAGATTCAGTTTCTGCACCTTGATGTCCCACCACCTGTCAAAAGACAAATGGCAGGGCTGTGAGTGCTGCACAGCTGTGGCCTTGAGAGGGGGCAGAGGGCATGAGGGACAGCCTGTGTGCCTGGAAAGCCAGCCCCACTCCTACACCCAAAGCAGAAATGCCAGGTCTTGTTGGAGCCAAGCTTTCCTTACACCACGCAGCTCCAGGGATGAGACCAGCAGCTGGCAAGGTGCTGAGCTGCCCTGAATCCAGGGAAGCTATTGAGGGCTTCACTTCAAGCTCATGAATGGGTGACCCACCAGTTTTACTCCTTTGCTCTGCATCCTTGGTGCTCACAAGGCAGTATTTGCAGCTCCTGCAGCAGACAGCCTGGCAGAAATGCTCGTGTGACTTAGGAGGGACAAGCTGGGTTTGTTTGTGGGGAACACAGGCAGCTGCCAAACATCTCAGCCCTGAGTCCTTGCAGAAAGGGCAGGGCAGTGCTAGAGCCTGGAAGGGCCAGGAGCAACTCTAACTAGACACCAGAGGCCTTGGAAATGTGTTCAGTTTTTAGGAAATATTTTACAATAACCTTTGGTAAAGGAGAAGGTGACACTAATATTTGCTGTCTTTAGGGTGAGACCAAGAGCTTTTCTGAATAACTGGCATTTGCCCAGCCACACATCAGCTGGCATCAGCAGTTTGCCTGTCTTGAGGGACTCTTTCCCAAGGGACAGCAGAACTGCCCATCTTTTCTGACCAGCAGCTCTGGAAGGTGAAAATTTCCCATCCCTTGCCTGAAAAGAGCTGCAGAGCTGTTTGAAAGGGAGCTACAGGGACCCACCTCCCCAGCAGCCTGATGGTCCTTTGAACATCAGATGTGGAGCAGAGAGAGGTTCTCAGAGGTTTAGGTGGCTGGGCTGCCACGTGGGAGTGGATCAGCTACTTTGGGACAGAAATGGCTCTTTTATAGACTTTGATTGGAGAGCTGAGAGATAACCACTCAAAAGAGAGGAGCTGACATTACAGCCTCCCCAGGGGGGTCTGGACTTTACTGTGTTTTTTCTAAATACTAAAAGGGAACATTTTCCTTTGAAGATAATGATTTCCAGACTCAGAAAGCTGATTCCCTTAGCACAGTTTACCCCAGCAGAAAGTTGTCTTACCAAGGCTTGTGCTCCTGGACGTCATTTAGGAACCCATTCTTTATCATCCACTTATCATTCACAAATTTGGACCTAGAAATCACCAACAAAGAGAGACTCTATGAGGTTTCCAGAAGAAGCTGTGCTTTGTTTCATGCACCAGACCACAGCACTGCCCCCGGGGCTCTCATGATTTTTGCAGCTGGCTGCTCTCAGCCCCTTTTAAGGTCAGCAGGAGCACTGGGTGCTCAGTAACTCCTCGAAGCACGCCAGCTATTTGCCTTCCTAACTTTAGGCATGCAGGCTCCGAAAGTGTGGCTTGGCTGAGCCCTGCTCCGTGCAGTGAGTCAGTGACCAGAGGAAATAAACCCAAGTGTCCCAACACCCGGCCCCTGGGGATTGCCACGGTGATGTGCTGTTTCTCCCTCTTATTTTGCTTTTTTTCCTGTCACCTGCCCCAGGGAGGCTCCCAGCTCTGGGCTGACTCGCTGTGTGCTATCAGATTTTTGGGGTGGTTCTCCAGAACCCCAAGCACCTGGGCTCAGCTGCTGTCAGAGGGGGCCATGGGAGGTGCTGGGGAGCAGGGGAGCAGCAGGACACTCACATGTAGTTCCGGACAGAGTCGGGCAGGACGACAACGCAGCGCTGCCCCTCCTTCAGATCCCGGGCAGCTCGCACAGCCACCGACATGGCACTGCCCGAGCTGCCACCTGCAGGGGCACCAAGCACAGGGACACAGGGCTCAGGGCACTGTCCTGGCGTGGGAAACACAGCCTGCCCCAGCCGAGGGTGCAGACGTGGCACCGGGACACTGGGATGGGAGGACAATCAATCCCAAAACCTCGTAGGATTTAGGGGCAGGCAGATGCAGGGACTGATAGGATGTGTCTCTTGGGTTTCTGAAGCAGCATAAAAGCCACCTCATGAACTCCATGAACCACTTCTTGTGGTGACTCTGGGCAGAGCAAGGGCTGGAAGGGACAGAACACACCACACCCCCCCTTTGCATGAGCAGAAGGCCACGCCAGCTCTAGAGCTTCTGGCTGACATACTTGGCAGCCAGAGATTGGCTTTAAATTCCCTGCAAAGACTGAAAAAACCCCCCATAAACATTACATTCATGCCTGGAATAGCAGGCCAACGTGATGGGAAGAGTGGGACGCTGCCCATGTCTGCATGTGGTTTGCTGCACGTAGGGAGAGCAGGTCCCTGCCTCTCACAGGCAATTCTTCCACCTCTGTCTGAGTACTGGAAGTCAAGCACATTTCCACTATCTGTGTGCCAATTGCACACTGCATTCAAGGCAGCACGTATTTTACAGCAGGTTAATTATCCCTGGGTCACATTTTTCAAACAAGCCCTGAAAAATGCAGCTCGGGGAACACGGAGCTGTTCACAAATTATGGCTGAGTTCAAACAAGTGGTTTCTGTTGAAACACAGTGACTCTAGGTTAAATCAACATGTAAGTGTTTCATTACATATATATAGCCTGATCTTTCTCAAAACTCCCTGGATATGAGGGCTCAGGGCTTTTATCAGCTGTAACTACAAGCCTACGTAGTGTCTGGTCCTGTGTCTGTTTGCTTGGTGTCAGGGAAGGCTGAAAACAAGGCTGATGCTCTGTGGAGGCTCTCAGGGTACAGGCAGGCTCTGTCTGAGGGCACCTGTTCATTTTGGGAAGCCAGTGGGATCACTTACAGCTTGTTGGTACAGGGAGAAATACTCAGTAAGAACATCTCACACCTTCTTCACTTTCAGACCTTCCTGGTCCAAACGTGGCACTTGCTGGTGTGGCAATGACACTGAGCAATGACAGTGGGCTCACAGAGCTGCTGGCACAGCCCACCTGTCCTGCCCTGAGCCCCACTAATCCTCCCTTCAGCCTCTGTAACTCTACCCTGCCTGAAGATCCAGTTCCACTTCCAAAGTGCTCCATATATTACCTCTGTAATTATTGTGGTCCGTGAGTCAGACCCCAGAGCAGCGAGGGACTGGAGACTGCAGTGACCTCTGCTCTGCCTTTCAGCCCTGCTCACCCAGCAGGCACAAAATGCAGAGGGCATCTACCCTGGAGTGCTCTGGTGCTGAAAGGATGAGGTTCAGAAGGTTTGCTAAGAGAGCAAACCTCTGTGGGGGCACTGTGCTTACCACACAAGAGCCCCTCCTCTCTGATCAGCCTGCGGGACATGAGGAACGAGTCCCTGTCGTTGCTTTTGTACCACTGATCCACCACCTGGGGGGAAAGCAAGGAGGATGAGTCTTGGCAATGTCATTTCAGGCTGCCCTGACCCTCTGATGCACACCTTGGTGCTGATGCCCACAACATCTGGCAGCTCTGAGCTGCCTTCCACACTTGCTGAAAGCATTTGTCACACATCCAGGGATGCTCTGAACATCTGGAGGGTGTGTCTCTGCTTGCAGACAGCCACACCTTTCCAGCCAGCACCCTTTCCTTGGAGAGTCAGGGATGCCTGACAGGTCCAGAGTTAGGATGTGGAAGAGTATTTATGATGTCCCAGGCCAGAGTAGGTTAATGGTTGAGGTTTTGCCAAAATGAGATCCAGCTACAAGAATCAGTCTGGATTATTAAGGTGACAGCTCTACAGGCACGTGCTGACAGCAGGGATGTAGTTAACACCTGGAAGCAGAAAGAATCTGGAGTCTGAGGCTGTGGGGGACCTATCTAGAATGAGACCAGGGGCACACAGGCAGCCTGTGATAGGAATTTAAAGCTCTGATGCACTGAGAGGGATCTTGACAACAAGAGCTATGAGGTTCATGGTCTGCTGTCTTACAGGGCTTGGATCTTGCTGTCCAGCCTGTGCATGGTGCAGGATTTCTGCTCTGTGTGTGTGGTGCCTGAGGCAGAGGAGCCTCAGCAAGGACATCTGTGTGATCACAGAGAAAGGGGCACGCTCTGAACAGTGGTGAGCTGAGCAGGGGAGACTCACACTGTGTTATATGCCTGCTTTTCACCTCTGTTCACCTTCTCCTTGTGGGTCAGCCATAATCAGAAAGTAACTGGGCGTCCCAATCCCCCCACAACAATTTGCCCTGGGAGGATATGTCAGGGCCACCACAGCTGTGGGCTGGGAGCAGGCTGGGTGCAAAGCCAGGGATGAGGCAGAGGCCCCTCCTCACACAGTTACTCACTGCTCTGTCCAGGACAGTGGGGATGAAGTCGTGCCCAATGCCCTCCACCTCGATGGTCGTGGTGCTGGTCCTGTTCAGCTCACTGGGCACAGCAACGATGGAGCCATCAGGGTCCACGCCAATGATCTTTGGGGAAAAGGCATCTTGTCAAACCAAAATGGGAGTTCACAAACAGCCAAACACAAAACTCAAAGGAGAAGTTACCCACACCCTTATCAGCAATGTTTCCTTCCCCTGATGTTCATTAATATTCCTAATCACTGGCAGCATGGAGAGCTTCCAGGATAAAAGGGTGCTGGTTTTCACTGCCTTATAAAATAGATCCTAGGTAGTCTTCAGCTGTTGCAGAAGTGACTGGTGGCTTAAAATGTTATCACTCTCAAGGTGTTTGTCATCACCCCTTTGGCAGAGCCTGCCACTTCCAAAGCCCAGCCCTCAGGACAGTGCCAGAGCTCCTGAATGTGCTCTAGGTGAAGCCAGCCAGCGAGCTCCAACCCGTGGAAACCTGTGGGTACAGACATCCTCCCTGGATCTAGCTGTGCTGGCTGATGGTGGCCCCTCCCTGGTTATTTACAGCTCTGTGTCTGGGCTGAGCTGCCTCCCCCAGCAGGATGAGCACCGTGGCTGATGTTATCCCTAAAGCACAGAGGGGTCTGCAGTGGCAGAGGAGAAGAATTTGCCTGTGCACCTCCCCAGAGTGTCCTGCACAGGGCAAGGGACCAGGCAGGGAGAGATTTTAGTGGAAACTTTGGTCTCTAAGGCACTTGGATGGGCCTAGGTCAACCCAAACATCACCAAATTGCTTCCAACAAAAGCCACGATTGCTGTGAACAAACAAATAGGTGCAGACAATTATTCCCTCAGGTGAGCTGTGGGTGAGGCAGGAAATGATGCAGTGAGAGGACAAGGGGGAAAGGCTTTGAGCTGAAGGAGGGTAGGTTTATACTGGATATTAGGAAGAAATTCCTTATTGTAAGGGTGGAGCCCTGGCACAGGGTGCCCAGAGAAGCTGTGGCTGCCCCATCCCTGGAAGTGTTCCAGGCCAGCTCTGAGCACCCTGCTCTGGTGGAGGGTGTCCCTGCTGATGGCAGGAGGGTGGAATGGGATGGCCCTTAGTGTCCCTTCCCACCCAAACCATTCAGTGATTCCATGGCAGCCCTGGCAGTCCTTACCTTGCACTCTGGGCACTTCTCCTTCAGCTTCCTGGCCACACCAGTGATGGTGCCTCCTGTGCCAGACCCAATCACCACCATGTGCACCTTGCCTGCAGGGCAGGGGGGAGAGAGGCTCAGCACAGCCCCCAGCACCATCCCCCCTCGATTCAGACCCTGTGCAGTGCAGAGCCTGAACCAGAGCCCACGGGAGGAGAGGTCAGGCTGTGAGAGGGGCTGTGCTGTGCTGGCCCTGTGCAGAAGCTCAGATGAGCTTGCAGGACCTGAGCACAGCTGATCCTGCCTCACTGCAGGTCTCCCACTGCATCTCAATGATTTCTGCATCTTTGGCATCTACTGAGCAGAGGGGACAGCATGAAGCTGTGTCAGGGGAGGGTTAGGTTGGATATTAGGAAAAGTTTCTGTTCTCCCCAGAGGCTGGTTGGGCACTGAACAGGCTCCCCAGGGCAGGGGTCACAGCACCAGCCTGGCAGAGCTCAAGGAGTGTTTGGACAACACTCTCAGACACATGGTGTGATTTTTAAGGTGTCCTGTGCAGGACCATAAGTTGGGCTTTGATGATCCTTGTAGGTTCTCCCAACTCAGGATATTCTGTGATTCTGTGGCTTAAGGGGTGAGGAATGTCTCAGCACATCCATCCCTTTCAAACCCAGCACATCACAGCAAATCACACACGTGAATATCACCCACAAGCACAACTTTCCAGCCTGTGTGGCATCCACAGTGGGGGAGGGCTGAGCTCTGCCCTGGCACTGCCTCTGCCCCATGGCATCACTGCAATTATAGATTTAGGACTAGGAGGAGCAGAATTGGAGTCTGGCCTTCAAAACCTGGTGCTGCAGCTGCCCTGGGAAAGGGGGACCTGCAATCCAGGGCTGGCAGCCAGCTGGAGCAAACCTAACACTGTACTGGGGGAAGGCTCTTGTTCCCATTGCTACCTGACTGCTTTCCTGCTCTATAACCTCTCTCCAGTTAAAATCCTCAACTCCTGTTCATGTTTTACAGTGCTCCCAGAACTGGCAATAAATTTCACTTCTATCTGGCATAGCCCTTCATCCTCCCCCAGCCCTCACATCCAGAGTCACTGGCTTGTGAGGTTTCAGCCTGTTTTGATTTACAGATGGGTGTGCTGGATCAGATGCACCCTTGCCATGCCCTGCTGGATTTACATTCCCCTGTAAAGCCTCGTGGGGCATCTTGTGCTCCCAGCTGGCAGGTCACAGAGGTGTCGTGGCCACCAGGAGACATGTTCTTTCTCCTTTAGGTACAGCCTGAATTTCTTCAGCCTCTGGTCTCCTCTCCCAGGCTTTTGCAATGGGAGGGGACAGCTGGGAAGCCCTGCAGGCTGAGGTGTACCTGGAGTGGATTAGCAGAGGTTGCTACACCCTGCGTGTCGGCGTTATTAAGATAACACTGCCTGCCCCTGCAGAGGCCCTTTGGGCTGTTTCTAGACATCCAGGTCAATAAATGATGTAAATTAAGCCTCTCAGAGAGGGCTGCAGCCCTCTGCACGTGGAGGCAGCAGCACAGACCTTCACACTGCTCCAGGATCTCCTCAGCCGTGGTGTCGTAATGAGCCAGGGGGTTGCTCGGGTTTCTGTACTGTTTATTCCAAGAGAACAGCAGGAGTTACCGTGGGAAGAGAGGTCAGATTCCAAACCAGCAGTAGCTGCTGACAGAGCTGGACCCAAAGCATGCAGACCCAAAGCATGCAGCTGCCCCCTCCTCTCCCTGCCACCCCACAGAACAGGTCACAGCTACTCCTGTTTGTCCCCTTGGGACAGGTTTCCAAGCACACCCGGGGTTCTTCCACACTGGTGCCCACAAACACTCCCTCCCCAGCCCTGGTGCCCCTGGGGTGTGGGGATGTTCAGATTCTGGGAGCTGTGGGCTGCAGAAGCTGTCCTGAGCATCAGCTCTCACACACAGAGGGATTTTGAGCACTGGTATTTGTGCACCCCACGTTCACACCCGTGGATCAGGCTGCTCCTGAAAAGCTCATTCGGTCTTTGAGGTACTTTTTTCTTAGAAGGAAGGAGCTTGCCTGACTCTCCTGCACTCCAGGGGTCAGACCAAGTGCCCTGCTGTCCCAGACCCAGCACTGCAGGAGCCTCTGGCAGGAGGCACCAGGGTTTGCCCTTCACAGCATGAGGTTTATTTTTGAGGCAGAACAGAGGCTGCTAGCTAGGCTTAAAAAATGGGTTTCTTTTCAGGTCAAAGTTAAATCTGAAGCAATTTGAGGAGTCTTTGAATTGTGCAAGAAAACCCAGCCTCACCCACATCCAGGCTTTGGCAGAAGTCCCAAAGGTTTGGAAGTGTCCCTTATTCTGCTTTGCAGGGGAGAGATTAAGTTTCAAATGCCAAAAACACTGAGGAAATCTGCCTCTGGTGCCAGCTTGAGTGAAGCCCCCAAACACAGGCACACTTGGAAAGAGAGTCAGTGGAGGGCCAGCCTTTACCTGGTCCAGGATGTGAGAGTTTGGGATTTCACTTTTCAGCTTCCAGGCGACACGGATGTTGGACTCGGGGGCATCAAAGCGGGTGCAGGGGGTCCTGACGATTTCAACACCCAGTGCCTTCAGAATATCCACCTTTGGGGGGAAAGAGGAGATGCAGCACCACGATCCCACCAGGGGATGGTAACCTGAGCCTGCAGGCTCAGGGCAGCTTGGCATGCAGGACACATTCATCATTTGGAGATAGCACAGTCCAGAACTGGACATTCTATCTCTGACACGCTCCCAGCACCCCAGGGCCTCCTGCCTGGGGCTGGCACATGGATTCAACCTGGCCTCCTGCCCTGTCCTACTTGGAGGGCAGGCTGGGGACAGTGTGCTGCCCCTTGGTGCCAGGGGAAAAGGGCAGGGGGAACTGGACAGGGAACAGTGTCTCCTGTGTGCTGGGACTGCACTCTCCTCTCCTCTCCTCTCCCTCTCCTCTCCTCTCCCTCTCCCTCTCCCTCTCCCAGCCCTAGGGTGTCTCCTCTGGGAGGTGGGGCTGTCAGTGGGAGGTTGGGACACCTGGGGATGAATCCCATGGCAGCTGGAGGTGGCATCTGATCCTGACTGAGCTTAAGTGAGATTTAGGGTGAAATGAGGGTGACACTTTGGAGAAGGGCTCATTCTTGAGCCAGGTCAGGGATCCAGGTTTGGCTTCACTTCTGACACCAGACAGCCACCAAACCATCACAGGCTGCTTTTTTTCCCCCTCAAGAGGCAACTTTCTGAGCAGCAGCTGTGGCAGTGGCTGTGCAAGGCTCGTTGGCCTTTAAAGGAGAGGGTTCCAGGGAGGGAGAGGCAGAGAGAAAGAGGGAAGGAGATGTTCCCTGGCTGGGGGGTAAAACCAGACAGAGCTCTGACCTTCTCCATGCTCATCTTCTCTGGCAGGACGATGATGCAGCGGTAACCCTTCAGTGCAGCCACCAGGGCCAGCCCAATTCCTGTGGGGGAGCAAAGGGAGTGGGGACAACAGCTTCTGGCAAAGTGACCTACACACACCACTGCCTACATTCCTGTCCAGGATGGAGCCATGAAATGGTCACTGACAAACCCCAGGTGAGGACAACCTCCACAAACCTCCTGGGATGTGCTGGGAGCACCAGAAACATGGGAGGGATGTGCTGGGAGCACCCACAAGGGTGGGAGGGTGTGCTGGGAGCCCCACAAGGGTGGGAGGATGTGCTGGGAGCCCCACAAGGGTGGGAGGATGTGCTGGGAGCACCACAAGGGTGGGAGGGTGTGCTGGGAGCACCAGAAACATGGGAGGATGTGCTGGGAGCACCACAAGGGTGGAGGGTGTGCTGGGAGCCCCACAAGGGTGGGAGGATGTGCTGGGAGCACCACAAGGGTGGGAGGATGTGCTGGGAGCACCAGAAACATGGGAGGATGTGCTGGGAGCACCACAAGGGTGGGAGGATGTGCTGGGAGCACCAGAAACATGGGAGGGTGTGCTGGGAGCAGCACAAGGGTGGAGGGTGTGCTGACAGCCAAGTGGAGCTGCAGCATCACTCCTGCTCCCAGGGATCTCCCCGTGTGGCACTGAGAGAATGGCTTTGTGCCCCTCACCGAGGCTCAGGCACCTTCCTGTGGTTTTGGAAGCACAGCAGAGAGGTGATTTTGCTCCAGGAGTGCCTACCCCTGCTGTGGGGGGACAGATACACAGGGGTCTGCACATCACCCCAGCAGGCAAAGGGCAGCCCTGCTCTGGTTTCACAGGTGATGGATGGAGCAGCTGCCCCCAGGCTACAGCAGGAAGGTGAGGGAGAGGAATGTTGGATTTGTCTTTACAAACGAGCTGCAGGTCTGCTGGTACATAAGAGCAGCACTGAGAGATAAAGGAAACAATGGGATGGGTTCCACTGATGGTGAATGGGAAAAGAGATTTGCCTTTACAAACAAACTGTAGGTTCACTGATCAATAAAATTGGATATTGGAACATGAAAGAAGCAATGGGGAACAACCATGAATTCTATAAGAATTAAAAATTAAAAGGGAGAGTTATACATTGGAGGGGAATCTCAGGTGTTCTGGGAAGTCTGTGCCTCTCAAGTACCTCAGCCAGTAGGGAAAGAGAGAGGGAAATGAGGCCAGGAAATTGGGATAAAAGGAGGCTGTGTCCTCCAAAAATTTGAGAGATCCCAAGGGGAATGCCCCATGGGCTCTCCCTTTATTCCAATAAAGCAAAAAGAACTCCTCTGTCTCCTTTTTGGACACAAACCTCTGGTGTTTGAGGATTAATTTTCCTGACATGAGGCAGCAGGAAGCAGCAGCGTGTCCCTGCCAGGGGCTGCAGGGAGGCTGGTGCCCCTCCAGCTGCCCAGGAGGCAGGGAGCCAGCAGGATCTGGGGGGACACAGCCCTGGGGTCCCTGTCTGGTGGTGGCTGGTGTGACACGATATGCTGGGGTGAAAGTGACAGCAACAGGAGCAAAAATCACAGGAATTTTCTTCCAGCCCATCAGGGGAATGGTCTCTGGTCACCTCTGAGAATTCAAAAGCTTCCCAGCCTGAAAACACCCAGGGTTGCCCAGGCTGCTGATGTCACAAGGAGACTTTCCAGGCACATCTGTGCAGGTGTGGGACCCTCAGGAATTTTAGGCACCTCAGCATCCCAGGAGCCCGTGGCCACCAGGAGGGGAGGATGGAGCCAGAGCCAAGCTTGGAACTCCAGGAGCAGGAGCTCCACACATCCCTGCTCCTCAGGAATCCCACCCTGCCCTTCCCACCTGTGTTCCCTGAAGTGGGCTCGATCAGGGTGTCTCCTGGTTTGATAATCCCAGCTCTCTCTGCATCCTCCACCATCCTGAGGCTGATGCGGTCCTTTATGCTGCCCCCAGCGTTGAAATACTCACACTTGGCCACTGGAAAGGGACAGAAAGGGGACAGGACACTCCATCAGGCACAGCTCCTTGCTCCCCCACACCTCTCTGCAGTTTAGGACACCTATTCCCCCTCTGCAGGATGGTTCTTTGCTCAGGGGAATGCATCCATCAACTGCTTTTCTGGGCATTTTCCACCAGCAGATGAAAAATGGGATGAGAAAAGGGTTAAATAAGCTTGAAAAGGTTGGGCTCAGTAGCAGATTTTAAGCAGACAAGCCCTGATGGAATCAGTGCTCTGTAGAAAGGCAATTTTCTGTTTCTGTGCTGTTCTCTCTGTCTTGCTGGTGCAGATCCTGACAGAAGGAGGAGTCTGGGCTTAAACTTTATTTTCAGCATCTGCTACTGAACAATAGTAGAAACAAGGGTTTCTGTATCCCCTGTCTCCTCCACCCTGGATGGGTTTGAAGCCAACCTCGACACAGCCTCTGCAAGGTGGGAGGTCTCACTAGGGCACAACACTCCTTGCTGCCCTGCCTTGAGGATTCTTCTGTGGGCAAGGGTCAGCAGCTAGGTCTGTCTGTCCTGGGCCACTGAAGTTTTTAATAGATAGCTAAAAACTTCTTCTATTGCAGGGGTGATCTGTAGTCCTGACTGAAGTGCCATAAAAAATCCCAAACAACAGAAAGAACATTTTCAAGTGTCAGACAAAATTACAGGTTTTTTTCACTGAGCCAGCAACAAACCAATTAAATTTCCAAGGCACCTTCAATTTGCAAGGCACATCTCAGTCCTCACTGGGGCCTCCACACCACAGGATTCTTTTCACCAAGGCTTTGATGAAAATCTGGTGCTACTGAGCTCTGTTTTATGGACAACAGGGAGAAATGGGGATTGCCAGGGCTCATTCAGAAACAGCTACTTGGGTCTGAGAAATCAGCCCAACACCTGAGCAGCCTGAAAGGGAAAGGAAATCTTGTGCTCATTGTTATATTTCATGATGTAAATTGGCACAACTGCAGCTGCACAAGGATCCCTGGGGGCAGAGCAAACATCAGGCAGCCCCATCCAGCTGTGCTGCTTCCCTGAGGCATTCCTGGGCTTGCTTGGGCAGGGGCTCTGTGCTGGCACATCCCCTGGCAGGACCTGGGGCTGCTCTGCCTGTGCTGCTCTGCTTCCCCTGCTGTGCCAGGGGAGGGAGACAGCAGCCCAGAAAATGGGATCTGCCTGCCTTTCCCAGCCCTAAAGCACCAGCCAGACCTGCTCCAAGGGACAGGCTGCTCCAGATGTGCACCAGCCACTGCACATCTGCCCTTCCTCCCACGGTTTCCTAAAGTCCCCTGAGCTGTCACTGTGGGCAGGGCGAGCAGTGCAGTGTGCAGGTTCCCAAAGGTCCCAGCTCCTGAGAGGGGTCTGGGGGGAAGCCCAGAGTGCTCAGTGGGGTCTGGCTGCCCTGAGGGCTCCACACAGCCCTGCAAGGCTCTGCTGTGCCATTCCTTTAAGGATGAGTGCTCAGCAAGTCTCTCCTTACTCAGCTCTGTGATGCTCGTGGCACTCTCTGCCTCTCAGAATCTTTCTGCCCAATTTGGATGAAATTAATGATTAGGGTTAGGAGTTATGGGAAAGGAGACTGGGAAGTCCACATGCACAGATCTGATTTTAGCATCCTTGTGATTGCAGGGGACATGAGACAGCACCAGTGCTATGCTAACATCTCCTTAGGGAGAGGGGATCCATCCTTGGATCCACCCCCAAACTCAGGCCAGCTCTGCTCTGAGCTTCTGCTGCTGTTATCTGGGGGGAAAGATGCCTCACTGCCACTACCCCCTGCTTACTGCTGCTTGAAATTTCCTGTTTGGCCCAAGAAATTACTGCCTAACAATCAGGAGAGCCCAACATGAGCCATCCCCGTCTCTCAGAACCTTTTCTGGAGCCCCTCCAGCACCACCCCTCACCCTCCCCTCGTGGCAAAAACCTGTGGGAAGGGGACACTCACAGAGCTCACACTTGAGCCCATAGGACTTCCCAATCTTGTTGATCCGGACCATTGGGGTGCAGCCAATTTTCTTGAGGATATTGGGCAAGATTTTCTTTTCTTCTGTCCTGAAATAATGCAGGAGGGGGAAAAAATAACTTCGAATCAAAAGCTATTGTGTGACATGAACCAAGAGAAAATCTGAGTGAGGCTTCAGCAAAAGATACCCCAGCTCCAAGAGAAATAGTTCCCATCAACAATTAGTGGCTCCAGGAGTTAGTTACAGCTCTCCATCACTCCATCATGAGTTATTTAGTCTTTTCACATAAAAAGTAAGCTAATGAATTTTCAGGGTTGTTCTGAAAATGCCTTGTTCTGCAAAACCCCAGGCCAGGTCTATAATGAGTGAGAAGATGCTGGTAAGCCTTAGCATTTTATGCTGTGGGTGAGAAAACCAGGAGACACAGCACAAGGCTCCTCTTTTCCCCATCCCACCCAGCCCCACCTCTGCTCCCCACATTTCCAGCTCCTCTGGGCTGAGTGTTCCTGCCCAGGACTCCCAGACTTGCAAGGATGGCTCCAAGCCACAGAGGTCTCTGGAGGGTGTTTTGCAAACAGTTAAACCCAGCTCTGTCATCAGTGAAACCCAGCTGGGTTCCCCCTAAACAGGGAAAGTCTTTACTACCAGCAGGACCCAGCCCCCTTGAATCTCAAGCCCAGAAATGATGGGATGTGCCAAACCTCTCCCTCTGTGGGAAGAGACACCACAGCCACTGAGTGTCAGCAAATGTGAGCCAATAACAATAACAATAATAACAATAATAACAATAATAACAATAATAACAATAATAACAATAATAACAAATGAGCTTCCCCAGAGCTGCAGCCATTGCCCAGCTGCTCCAAAAGCCACTGAAATGCTCGGGGGTTTCAGTGGGTACAAGAAGGCTCCAGCTCCTTCAGGTAATGTTTAACTGGCTCTCTTGAGAGTGACCTGTGTTACTGCACATCTGGATTGCATCCTGCAGATGTTGGAATCAGTTCAGGACAGTGGACAAGGATGGTTTTCCCCTAAGATCCCAGCTTTTAGTCATGGCTTGCTATTTCTTAAGATATCCAGGGGAAAACCAGTCCTGGCAAAGCAAAGGATTCCTGCTGAGGTTATTGTGGGTCAGAACCAGCTCGAGGGGTAGCAGAGCTAGTCTATCTCTGCATCTCTCAAAAAGAATAAAGTATTTAATGTTCTTAATTAAAACAACATCTTGTCTCCTCCCTCTGCTTCTACCCCCAAAACTCAAACAGATTTCACCTGGGAGTCTCAGGGAGCCCAGAGACTGTGGCTACATTGGCAAAACCATCTGTGGTTTACCCAGAGCAGGGAAACCAAACCACCTCTCCCTCCACACACTGCTGCAAAGGTGTGACATGCCCCAGTGTAGTTTTCTTCCCTGCAGCACAGTGGGTTATGTTTGAGCTCCCCCTCAGCCAGACTCCATTCCCAGAGCAGAGTTTGATGCCCAGGGCTGGGGAATCATCTCCATCTCCTGTCTGGGGGTGACATGGGCTCAGCCACTGGCACCACCATGGCACCCTGATGCTAAATTGTTAAAAAACAAGAATGCTGTCTTGCTCAGAATGATAACTGAGATTTAAAAAAATTTATTTTGACTGAAAGGAGCTAATTCTGTCCCTGGGCAGCAGCTGCAGGGGTTGCACTGAGCAGTGCCTGGGAGCACAGGCTCTGCCTTCCACTCCTCCCTCCCTCATGGGCCAGACCCAGAGGCTGCTCTGGGCTCCCCATGCTGGTGGCAGTGTCCTGGCAGTGTCCTGGCCGTGTCCTGCCTGGCATGGGACCGTGCAGGGCAGTGCTGCAGCTCCCAGGGGCTCCAGCTCCTGCCTGGCTGGAGCTGGATCCCTGTTCTACATTCCCCTGACATTTATGGGACAGCCTTATCTTTAGTAGCTTGTCTGAGTCTGGTTTGCAGGGTCATTAAAGCACCTCTGGTGGAGTCTAGCCTGGGCCCTCACGTCACCCTGGGAGGGAACCTGCTGCTGGGAGGGCAAGAGCAGCTCAGAGCAAGCACTTTTCTCTGCACTGGGGCCATTTGCTACTGATCTAAAAGCCTGGAAATCCATTTTTGTGAAAGTCTCTCAGCCATCTAAAATAAGATGCCCCAAACAAGCAGAGAAAACACAAGACTGAGCCAGCCACATCTTTCTGCAAAATAAAAGGGAGTGAAATAGATCTTACTGGAGAGGAGCTGGAATAATCAACCATCATTAACACAACAACTGGCTCCTGGCCATGGACATCCTGGTTTCACCTCCAGGAAAAGGTGCTGAACTGCACCCTGAAATAAGCAGCAGGGGGGAGTCACTCACAGGGGGAATGCAGGAGTGTGGAGAGCTGCTGGCAGGCGTTGTGGCTGTCCAGGTGCATTTGCTGGGCAGGTTGGGACGGGTCCAGGTGCTGTCCTGGCTTCCTGCACCACTGCCATTCACGAGGGGACACGCCTTACTCAGCTCCTGCACGGTGGAAACAGAGGTCACAGAGACAACTAGCAGAGAAAAATAGCTGCAGAAGGGAGGAAAATGGCGTTTGGGAGTGAAGGTGTGCTCGGAGCATCCTGCTGGCATTTCAGCCACGTGGATCTAGGTGGATCAGGAGGTTGTAGTGATGGAAGGAGAGGAATAGATGAAGGGATGTTGTAGAGAGGCCAGTGTCAGTCTCTTCTCCCAGGGAGCACGTGATGTGACAAGAGGAAATGGACTCAAGTTGTCCCAGGAGAGATTATACATTAGGAAAAAAAGAAGAAAAAAGAAAAAGAAGATTATACATTAGGGGGGAAAAAATTGTGGAAAGGGTTGTAAGCATTTGAATAGAATTCCCAGTGAAGTGGTGTAGTCACCATCCCTGCAAGTGTCCAAAACTCGTGTGGATATGGCACTTGGGGACACAGACTAATGGTGAACATGCTGGTGTGTTCATGGTTGGACCTGATGATGACAACAGCCTTTTCTAACCTTAACAATTGCAGGATTCCATGATAAAATTGCTCTTTTGGAGTGGTGTGCTAAATCTCATACATCACCTGGGCATCCTCTCCAGTACATCATCCTCTCCATTTCCAAACTATTGCCTCCACTAGAAAATTTTGTGCTCCTAATTTAATTATTTGGTCAAGAACAGCTTTTTTCACCCTAGCAGTGAAGAACCTGCAGGTAAATCCATCCAGCAATAATTAGAGAACACTTTTATGGTGATGGTGGGACTTAGAGGTCACCTCTGCTCTGGCATCCAAGTGTATTAAATTTGAGAAAAAATAACCAACAGAAATAAAACAGCAAAGGGCAGCAAAGGGGCTCAGGGGTCCTGAGCAACTCCCAGAGCAAAGCAGCTTAAAGAGAGGAGGATTCATCAGGCTGGAAATGAGACAAGAGGCTGGTGCTCAGAGCTGGCTGTAAATCCTGGGGGAGTTGGAGAAGGTGCATCAAATAATGAGCAATAAATAAGAAGGCAGAATGGAATTATCAGGAACAACTACAGGGGCAGAGCAGATAAAAAATGGGATGAGAAAAGGGTTAAACAAGCTTGACAAGGTTGGGCTCAGTAGCAGATTTTAAGCACACCAGCCCTGATGGCATCAGTGCTCTGTAGGAAGGCAATTTTCTGTTTCTGTGCTGTTCTCTCTGTCTTGCTGGTGCAGATACTGACAGAAGGAGGAGTCTGGGCTTAAACTTTATTTTCAGCATCTGCTACTGAAGAATAGTAGAAACAAGAGTTACAGGCAGGTCTGGTGTGACCTCTCTGCTCTGATCCTCTCTGCAATCCATCCACCACCCATCTGTGCTAAGGAAACCAACCCCATGGAGAAAAAACATGTGCTTTCTGGTACCTGCAAGTTCCTTTTCTGGCTTGTTCAGAGATTGAATTTACCTTCAAGCATCAGTGAATAAAGGGGCCTTGGAACTCCACAGGACATGGGTGGAGGCTTGTGTCTCACTTCAGCTGATGATGAAAGCTGATGTTAAGCTGCTGAGTCTGCCCTGTCTCCCTGCACCTCTGTGGTGCTGCATTTTGCAATTAGAGCAAATCCATCCCTTTCATTACCTTTGCTGCAGCAGAAATGGTCAAAGACCTGGTGTTGGACATTCCTTCTGCATTTATCTTCAGACTGAGGACAGAGACATCATTCTGCCATCTGACAGAACCAAACCAGTGACTCAAAAAGAAACATCCCATTTCCAAACACAGAGAGCTGCCAGCAGCAGGGCTGGAGCTGCTGCCACGTGGAGGGGCCATGGCAAATCCAGTTGAGTTGGGGAGCATCATCTTCCCCCCAGGCCACAAATCCACAGCCCTGCCCCTCCTCAGTCCCTGGGCTCCTGCAGTAGCTGTGACTCACAGTGGCCAGCAGCTGTTGTGGCC
This sequence comes from Luscinia megarhynchos, assembly GCA_034336665.1. NCBI lineage: Eukaryota > Metazoa > Chordata > Aves > Passeriformes > Muscicapidae > Luscinia > Luscinia megarhynchos. The sequence goes on from JAPFBE010000003.1 coordinate 5,356,532, forward strand.
AAATCCTGATTGCCTGAATTGTTTGTGGCTTGACATAGGAGCCCAAGGGCAGCCTTAATTACCATTTCTGCCATCCTCCTCCTGCTTGCCTGCTCGTTCCACCCTCCTGGTGGCAGTTTCTTTGCAGCAGCCTGAGGTCTGTGCTGGGATTCCCTGGTGGTTTCCACGCTGGCCAGGAGGATGGGGCTGGAGTTTGGTCCCTGAGGGCCGGGCTGGAACAGAAACACACCATTACTGCAGTGCTGGAACACAGAAACAAACCATTGCTGCAGTGCTGGAACAGAAACACACCATTACTGCAGTGCTGGAACACAGAAACAAACCATTACTGCAGTGCTGGAACACACCACACCATTGCTGCAGTGCTGGATCCCATAACCCTGGGGTTTTTGAGCTTTCTGTGCTGTCAGGCACTGACCCCCTGGAGAACACTGCTTTTGACTTGGGGCCTTGGAGAAGGCTTCCAAATTTAAGTTACAGTGTTAAAATCACAGGTGTGTAGTGAAATAAAAGTGTGTGCTTTCACATGGTGATAGGTTTTAAATTTGAGGTTTTTATACTATGGTAATAGGCATGGGAGAAGATGGAGGATTTTAAGCATTATCTCTTTTGGTGCTCATCTTCCTTCTTCTGGTTTCAGGCAGTAGTTTCTAGTTGGTCAGTCAGTGTCACACTAAGGGAAATAGGAATTCAGTTGCTGAGTTAAAAAATAATATAAGTATTAATTCTCTCTTGGGCTGTTCAGCCTTAAGAGACCTTGATCTTCCTCCATTCCTTCATTTTCCTCACCTCTAGCAGGTAGCTAGAAGTGCTGCTGAACTTCCTGTACTTTTTGATAAGATTTAATAAACAACCAAGCCCAACCACGAAAAAATCCATTTCTGTTAATCCTGGCTGTGAGTAAAAGCAGAAGAGACTGAGACAAGCCTCTAATTAAGTGGTGCAAACTCCCACCACTGTTACACTCCAGCAGCACCAGAGGGATGGAACAGCCCATGGAGTGTGGCTGAACCTTCTCCAGAGCATCTCTGAAGATGGAGCTCAACAACCTCATGTTGCAGCTAAAGCTGACAGAGAACTCTGCTCCACCCCAACACCAGACACATTTTCTTATTTAGACATCACCTCAGCCTCAGAAAGCAGCAGAAAACCATGAGGGTGCAGGGAAATCACCCCAAAATGCCTTGGATCCTGCAGCCAGCTAAAGCTTTCCCACCAAACTTTGCTTCCCAGTGCTCTCCCCCACCACTGACAAACCTGCTGCTCATTGGTGTTGAGAATTTTAAACTTTAAACTTTCTGTACTGACAAGCACTGACCCCCCCTAAAAAACACTGCTTTTAACCTGAGGCTGTGAAAAAAGCTTCCAAAATTCAATGACAGAACTAAAATTATAAGGGTGTAGTTTAAATAAAAGTGTGTAATATCACATGGTGAAAAACTTCAAGTTTTAAAATATAGTAATGTATATACAACAAAATGAAAGTTTCAAGACAAAAGTTTGTTCTTCTTTTTCACCTCCTTCTTCATGAATCTAAGTGGTATTTTATAATTAAAGTTAAAAGTCCACATTAAAAGCCACAAGTAGTTATTAGATTAAAAGTAAAAATAATTTAAGTATCATTTGTTAATTAAACAGTTTATCCTTAAAAAGCCTTATAAAAATACAACTCAATTTTTTTGTTAACTTAAAGTACTCTAAAACTCACAGTTTGTAAAACTGTAATATAAATAAAAATTAATAAACATCTAAGACCAAACAAAAAACACTGTCTCACACATTTAATCCCAACCCTAACAAAAATAAGATAAAACACAATACATTGGGAGGGATTAAAGGGAAAAAAATTGGTTCATTTCCTTGCAAGCCAGGATTTATGTTGGCCTTGAGTGTATGTCCCAAAGCAAATCTGTGCTTACCTAACAAATTAGCTGGGAAGGAGCAAAAGTCACCTGTGGGTAAAGAAGAGATAATCTGCAGTGGATCAGAGTGGTCAGCATGCTTTCACAACTGAGCTCACCAGTTACCACCCAAAACTCTGGCAAAATAGATTTTATGAGGATGGTGTTTTTTCTCCCTTTTCCTGGCGATGCCCATCACTATTATACTCGTGGTGGGGTGGGAAGGGACAAGGCAGGAGGGTGAAATTATTGGGGCTGCAGAGCCTTAGCACACAAAACTCCTCTCCCCTCCAGCCCTGGGGCAGGAGGGCTTCATGGAAGGAAGAGCATTGCTGGCTTCTAAAATAAGGTTGCATTCTCCTCACTGTGCTCAGCTCCCTGACATCTGATACAAAAATAAGTCAAGAATGGGTTTTTTGTTTGTTCTCTCACCCAAAGTGAATGCAGACATATTTCCTAAGCACCCAGGGAGCAAAGAAGCAAGGGCAGGATTTTGACCAGTCAACCTCTACATTCCTCTGTGCTGGAGAATGTCTCATGTCTTCTCAAGGGCTGGGTAATTCCTGGTGCTGCAGGAATGGCATGAATGTCCTTCCACTTGGAAACACTCTCAAATCACTGCATCTCTGTGCTCAGAGTCTGGATTCATATTTACATTAATGTACCTCAAAAACCCCACAGGGCTCTGAAGGTAACTTTAAAAATGCCTGAAGTGTAGAATCCCCAAAACGAGACAGCCTGAAATGGCAGCAAAGGATGGGGAGGATCTGGGACTTTTGGAAGCCTTAAAACAGCACTGGTTGAGTTTGTCCCCTGCTGCCAGCCTCAGTCCCACCCATCAGCAGGGGCTGGCTGGGGTGTGAGGAGAAAGGACAGCCAAGGATGGCTGAGAGGAGCAATGCCCACTGCAAACCTCTCCCCACGCTGCCTCCAGGGCAGTTTTACATCACAAAGTGAAGATTCATCCCCTCTGGACTGCCCAAACTCTTACCTGTGTCCCAGCACTCCTCCCAGTCCCTGGCTGAAGGCTCAAGTGTGGTCCCAAACACACCTGAGCCACTGCAGGTGTGCTGCCACAGCCCCGTTACTCGCTGCTGAATGGAGAATCTGGGGAGGGCACAAGGCTGGGCAAAGGATAAATGGAAATCTCCACTGGAGCTGGGAAGCTGGCCAAGAGACTGGGGATGATAACACCCAGCTGCTGCCACTTAATGAAAATATATGACAAGGAGCACAGGCTAATGTTTACAGAGCACTTTGCAGGTAGGAGATTGCAGTTATGAGGTTATCAGACTGCTCTGATAACTTCAAGGGGAAGAAAATCAAGATGCTCATTAAGTAAAGTGAGGGAAAAATTAGATGAACTCAGCAAGGCAGAAAGAGGCACATGCAGGCTTGCTCCATTAGATGCAAAATGACTTTTTCTTGCCTTATTCTGAAGAAATTGCATTGCTGCCATTGAGCAAGACAGGTGTAACATCAGTTTAGCAGAATGATGGAGTGAGCCAGGCTGGAAGGGAGCTCGGGAGATCCCAGCCCAGCCTCCTGCTCAAAGCTGGGGAACCACCAAATTCAGCCCAGCCTGCTCAGGGACTTTGATCTGAAAACCTCCAAGGATGGAGGGGTACCAGCTCTCCTCCCCAGCACCCCACTGCAGTGGGAAGCCAGATCTTCCCTGCTTGCCTGGTTTGTTCAGGACTTACTGAAAGCACAGCTCCTGCCCAGGTGAGGATCACAGGATGGGGAGCAGGGGCTGCCAAATTCCAAATCTCCCCGTGGCACTGAGGGTCCCCGTTTCCCAGGGAGGGAGCAGATGAGGCAATACTCACCCCTGCAGCCCGGCAGCCGAGTGTCTGAGCCCAGCCTCAGCCCCAGTTAATATGTGCTGGTGGCAGGGGACACCTGTGACAAACGGGAGGGACCCGCCTGGGTCCTGCCCCACACCTCACTGTGCCCAGCACCTGATTGCCCTGCGAGGGGAGGAAGGAAAGATAAGCAATTTATTGTGTGTTTTAATACACACTTATCTCCAGGAGTGCTCTGAACCCTTTCCCCCAGCAATTTGGTGCTGGTTGTAGAAATTTCGCTGCTGTTTTGGTTTGGAGCTTAAACCCAGCTCGTGTGTCAGCATGGGCCCTGCTGAGTCAGGCACAAGTGGTGACAGAAATGCCATATTGTCTCCTCCAGGATCCTAGGGGTAGTGTCTGCACTACCTCCAGCCCTAAATATCTGTCTCATGCTTTGCTGTTGGATCAGCTGGGAGCCCTGAACAGCTTCTGCTCCGTGGTCATTCCCAAACATTCTGGAAATTACATGGATGCAGATTTTGCTTGAGGAGGAAGAGCCCATGAGAATTTGAGTCCCTCTTTTCCCCAGAGCCAGGGTAGCACACCGAGCTGCCTGGTCTGTGCTGGGGCTGTGCTCCTCCAAAGCACAGTGGTGAAGTTTCCTTCACCACTGATCAGGCTTGTCAGAATGCTTATTTTGGAATTAAACTTTTGAAGGCAAGACTGGTGTAGGTGTTAGCACAGGGATGACTTTACCTTTGGTCTTTTTGCAATAAATGGACTCTCTGGAAAACATTGCCAGAGGTAATCCATCACAGAAAACTCTTGTGGGCTATCTGATGTGACAGGGAACATGCAGCTCTCCTCTCAAGAGGCTGCAAATAACCCCAGCCCCAGCAAGAATTGTGTTTTCTGGGCATTGCAGTTACAGAATAACCCAGCCACCCTTTCCTGGTTGTCTCCTGCAGCAGTGTGTGCTCAAAAATAAGATTCTTCCCTTCAGTAACCAAACTGCAAGAAATGGGGATCTTTTCAACCAGAAAGGATGCACGATTTAGGATGGGTATTGGAGGGACAGAAGACAATTTTGAAATAAAATTCTTCCTTTAGAGAAATACATTTTTTAAATTAAATTAATTTTCTCTTTTAAAAAAAGGTCTAAGTGACAAGTTTGGGGACTTTGAAAGAAAAAAAAATGTCCCCCTTTTTAGGGGGCAAGGTTAAACCTGCTCACTGCATCTGAGCAGAATGCTCAGGCTTAATTGCTGGCTGGGTTTAACCACAATATTTTCTCATCACCATCATCCCCAGAGCTGCTGTGCACTCGAGCTCTTTGGCATCACCAGCCCTACTGTCTGTCACACACAAAATTGTTTTTTTTAAGGTATTTTGATACGGATTTTCCTGCTTTGCCTGTGCCTGGGTTAAGAGCAGAGGAGGAGCTGGGCTGGGGTCTGCCCTGGAATCTTTGCCATGCTCCCACCCACACAGGAATTCCAGGTATTTCACAGCCTGTACACACCATAAAATCTAATTTTACCTTGCTGTGCTGCAGTGCTGGTGTTACTAAGCTTAAAAACCACAAGAGAGCACAGGGCACAGCTGCTCATTCCCCATCCTCTACCTGAGCAGTTGCCTTGCAGCATTTCACCTGCTAAACATCACCATCCCCAGGCTGGGGAGCAACAATCAGCCAGCCAAAAAAAAAATAGGGGGAAACAGCTGAGAGCACTGGGATGGCTCTGAGCTCTCAGGAGAAGGTGTGACACAAAAATCCATGCCCATGGGAGAGGGACTCTGCTTTTAAAACACCACCAAACTTCCTCCTTGCAGAGGGAGTTTTATAGTTCTCACCTCACCTTCCCTGTGAGGGTGGGGATACCCTGGCACAGCCCAGAGGAGCTGTGGATGTCCCTGGGTTCCTGGAAGAGTCCAAGGTCAGGCTGGATGGGGCTTGGAGCAGCCAGGGACAGTGCAAGGTGTCCTTGCCCATGGCAGGGCTGGAATGAGATGAGCTTTAAGGTCCCTTCCAAACCCAAACCATCCTGTGATTCTGACCCCTGTAGGGATGCAGCACTCAGGTTTTGCTTCTGGGCACTTGGGAGGAAAGACCCTCTCATGATCACATCGCCCCCCACCAGAGATTCTTTTTCCTAGAAGACACAATCATTTTAAAATGTTCCTGATTCTGCTGTACCAAGTGGGAAGAAGTCCACGTTTTCCCCTCCCATGTAATTTAATTTTTATCAAAGCAGCTCCACATCAGGGCTTGAGAAGATGACAGGAGAAGGGTTGGCAATGTTTTGGGAGGGCCTAGCAAATAATTCAGGGCAGAACAGGCTTTCCTTGGTTCTTGGCCTAGTTTTGGCCAGCAGAGTAAAAACATCTTGCTGTGAGGGCATGAGGTAAAAACTTCTTCTGGTTGAGCTGCATTGGCCTGTGAGTTGGAGTGCTGGTGATGGTACCTGCTATCTGAATAATGTGGGTAAACTGGCAGGAAGGGAGGCTCTCACTCGCTGTTAAAAACATTTGTTTCACCTGTTCAGTGCACTTGGTGTAGAAGCCTTGCTGCAGTGCAAAATGATGCCAGGGCTCCCCAGCTGCCACAGGCCAAGGCAGGAGCAGGTTGGAAAAGTCACATTTTTGTCACTGTGTTGGAGCAGCTGCTCACACCCACCTGTTTCAGGAGAGGTCACCATTTGCTTGTACTGAGGCCTTGGGATTTTAGCTTTGATGTTTTTCCTATATTTGTAACCCTGCAATTCCTCAGTGTATAACTCTAAACTCCATACACTGGTTGTGGCTGCTGCTTTCCCAGTTTGGTCAGACAACACAATTCCTCTCCAGGCTGGGAATCAAGGACACCTCACTGTCTTGAGCCCCAAGAAATCTAAACAAAAGTGAATTGGGGCTGAGCAAACTTGGGGTAAACTACTTCATTACCTGAAGCTGCAATTGGAAGATTAACCCCCCAATGTGCAAATGGACCAAACTTATAAAAGTGTGAGAACTTATGACTCATCATCCATTTTGGGTGTAACTCTGAGGGGCTTCATCTGCCTGAATATACCCTGAATACCCTTTAATAAGGCCCTTTAATAAATATAACTGCTTTCTATCCCCTTAATTTTGTCTGGCCTCTGTTTCTAGGTAGCCCCAAAAGGCATCAGCACAACCCAGAGTATTCAGTAGATCTGAGGAGCTTCCTGTGGTTCTGTGTCAGCTCCTGGGGCTGTGGGGAGAGTGATGCTGCAGAGACATCCAGGGAGGAGCAGAGCTGCTGGCTTCTCCTGGAAGGAGCACAAGGCATGGCAGCTCCAAACACACCGTGTTTGCCACCCTGCCCAGGTCAGAAGGATGGCCTGGGTGTCCTGCTTGTCCCATGGGGCAGATCAGCCCCTTCCTGTGTCCTGCTGCACCCAGGAGGGTCTTGCTGTGATCAGGGCATTGCCTGCTCTCCAGCTTCCCCAGGAGAAGGACTGGATAGAGCTTTGAAGCATGAAGAAGAAGACAGAAAGAGACAACTCCCAAAATCCTCCATCTTGTCCCATACCTATTACTATATTCTAAAAACCCCAAATTCCAAACCCTTCACCATGGGAAATCACACACTTCTGTTTAACTACACATCAGTGATTCCAACTCCATCACCCAAATTTGGAAGCTTTTTCAAGGCCTCAGGTCAAAACCAGTGTTCTCCAGGGGGTCAGTGCCAGAAAGCACAGAAAGCTCAAAACCCCAGGCTTTAGGATTCCAACAGCCAGGTGAAATAAATGGGTATTCATCACACCAGGGACACACAGTGTCTGTGGCAGGGAATACAGGCCCAGCTGGTGCCCACGGGCTCCTTGCCCTGTTTGTCTGGGCACACAGACCCAGCTGGCTGCCACTGGAGAGGCACTGGCCTCCCCAAACCTGGGATTTGGCAGGTGTGGGAGAGGCTAAGCAGGTTTGTAACTCCTGGAAGAGCAGGGCAAACAGCACTTGGCTTTTCCTGTGACCAGAAGTGGATTTTTCCACAGGACAGGTGGCAGGTGAGCTGGCTGCTCTTAGTCCCTCCACGAGTCACGGCCTGTGGGCTCTGCCCTCACCCACCATGCTCCAGCACGTGACAAAGGGTAGCAGCACTTCCACCAGCAACACGAGTCTGGGTTGGTGCTTGTGCTTTTTTTTTCCTCTTCCCCAAAGGGAATTTATTGCTTTCATAAGGCAGCTCTCTGGACTGAAGTCCTCCCTTTATCTGCAGAGCCAGCACAGCTGATTGTACCCAGTAATTTTCCTGCTGGTGACCCACGAGGAGGGGCAGCTCCTCGGCTGGGGACAGCTCGGGCCCAGGGCTGTCAGTAGCTGTGACTCAGCTGTCAGGAGCTCCTGCAAAAAACGGGGTTTGGGCAGTGCCCTGCTCTCAGCTCCAGCCTGGGGCTGCTGCTGGCAAGGTGCTGGCAGCCCTGAGCTCTCACAGCTGCTCTGGCTGAAGGCAGTGCCCTCTTCAGAGCCTGATGCTCCTCACCAGGGCATTTCTGAACCTGTCCAGCTCCCTGCTCAGCCTGCTGCAAGTGGAACTTGATCCCTCCTGCTTCCTGCAGCTCTGCTGGGGCAGCCTTTGGCCTTTTGCTGGAATGGTCTCTCCATGCACACAAGTGATGCCTGCTGCCCTCAGGGTCTCTTTCTGGGGCTGCCAAAAGGGAATGGCAGCATTTTGGGTATCACATGGGAAGGATGTGCAAGATGAAGCCACCCCAAGCTGGATCAGGGGTGAGAAGATGAAGCTGGACAGAGCTCTGGGTGTGGGGAGGTACCTGAACACCCAAAAAGAGAGGAAGGAGCCTGTGCTGGCAGGACTGGCTGTGCTCTGGAGACATGGAAAGAAGTGCAGAGTCCCACAACCCTCACACTGACAGCAAGGGGCCTTCTGCACCGATTTCTTACAGTCTAACACACCTACAGGCTTGAACTGGCATTAAAAAAAACAACCCAGAGCCATTCTGCAACCAAACATCTTTTATTGAACCCTTTGTATGGTACATCTGTGAACACCTTTTATTGAACCCTTGTATGGTACATTTGTGAACATCTTTTATTGAACTCTTTGTATGGCACATTTGTGAACATCTTTTATTGAGCCCTTTGTGTTGTACATTTGTGAACATCTTTTATTGAACTCTTTGTATGGTACATTTGTGAACATCTGTGCAATAAATACAGCTTGTAGTGATGACTTTTCCCAGCTCCTGGAAGAATAAGAAGTCTTCCTTTTCCCTTAGTTGACACAACAGAGCAAGAAAAGCTGTTGGATGATGGGCAATGTCAGGGAACTTCTGACAGTGAACCTGGTGTGAGATTTATAACAGCAAGCAGAAGTGTTCAGAAATGAGCTTGGTGGGCAGAGGAGACTGGTCTGGCTGCTCAGAGGAACCAGCCAGAGTTCTGGAGTCAGCCACAGCTTGTAAAAGAAATGGGAAATAACACTGGACATGACAATGTGAAAAGGAACCTTAAGTCACTGCCTGGTAACTGCTTGTACAAAATACTGTACAGATTTTACTGAACAGCTGTCTTCAGGGGAGAAATTAAAAAGCATTTTTGCAGAGCCAACATTAGGACTGATAATCTCTTACAGTGACAAATGCAGCATAACTTGTTGATAAAAATATCCGTGTGCAAAAGTTTTCAGGTTTAGTCAGCGCTTGCATAAGCAGCAAAGGTAAACAGAAGATGCAGGCACTCACTTCAGAAAAAAAAATAGAGTTCTGTTCAGGCCCTGGCCTTCAGGTAAAAGGCTGAACAAACTGCAGTGTCTTTCTTGGTCTTGAGAGCATTTGGAACAAAGATAAGCCCAGTTTTAATCAGCCCTACCACAGCTAACCAGGAGCAGGCCAGCAATGAGGGTCTCAGACATGCAAAAAGGATCACATTTACACGCCTTTGCAGAGGAACTCCAGCCCTGCTGGATTCCCTGTCCCCTTCTCTTTGCTGCCCTCATCCCTGCCATGGGAAAGAGCTCTGGAAAGTTCTTCAGTTGTGCAGCAAATCCATTTATTTGCCCAATTCCTCTGGTCTCACCATGGTGCTGCTGTGGATAAGAAAGGTCTTTTCCTCCCTGTGACAGTGCAGAACAGGAGACAGCTCCTGTTATAGCAAATCCCAGGGGAGCAGGTGAATTTCTTTGGATTCTTTAGCTTACTTGGAATGCTTTAGATTCCCATCCTGTGTTCCTACCATTTCTAACCACCTCCTATGTCTCAGCCCACAATACTGTCAGTTTTCTTAGTGTACGAACAGTGAACTAAAAAACCAGATTCAAATCTTTAACTTCTTTATAACTGACTGATTTGCTGCCCCACCTTTAACTCCTCTCTTATGCTGCTCTGAAAAGCAGCTTTGGGAACCTCCTCCTACCATTTTAATTATTTTTTTTTGCTGAATTCAGTTAGGTCAGGAGCTTTTCAGTTAGGTTAGGAGCTTTTACAAGAGAAAAAGGACAAACCTCAGCTACTCAAGCACCTCCCTCCCTGCTGCTGTCAGTGAAGGTCAGATGGAAAATGGGGGAAAACAAAGATCAGATAAAAGCCAGTAAAGTAAATATCCAAAGTAATGCCAAAATCTAGCAGCAGTGACATCTACAATGGCAGAAAAAAATTAATCACCCTTCAGAACAATTCAATTACTATTGAAGTTGTACATTTTTAGGTTTATAGTAGTTTTTCCCCAGAGCCTTGGGGAAAGTTAAAATCTTAAAGAAAGATTTTAAAATCTTAAATCTTAAAGAAGTGTATGAATTTAATGGCTAACCACAGTTTAAGGTAAGGATGGGTCACTTTCCTTCAGCAATAATCTGAAGGGGCTTTTTCAAATTATGAAAAATCTCAATGCAATCTCCTGCAATAAGGCACTATAGGGTAGGAGTGCCTGAACAAGGCTTGGAAGAGTTCACAGCTCTTGACAGATTATCTTTGGCTCTTCTGAAACAGGCACAAAAAAGGCACTCTGAGATAAATAAGAGGGTGGGGAGGGAAGAGGAAGGTAATGGATGAAACAGTATTATTTTAAAAAACTTTCAGGCAAGGTGCTTCATCTTACCTTTTAAATCTTTCCACTTGTGCTTCCTTATCAGGATAACACTGGGGAAAAAACAGGTCTGTCATGGCAGGGAAAGCTGGTGCACTGTGTAAAACAATGTCACTGGTTTATGTTTGTCACTTCACTGCCTTGCTTCTGCTCAAACCAGCTTTTCCCAGAGCATATGGTTGGAGCAAGTCTCAGCTTCAGGATTTTCTCTAGTTTTACAATTATGCCACCAAAAGGGAAATCTTCCTTTCTTCTACCCATACCCAGTCCAAATTTTGTCTCCACACAGGTAATATCTAATTTAACACCCCTGAATGGAGGGGAAAAAATCCAGAAATTTCCAGAGCTCTCTTGGGCCTCTGCTTCAGTAACTCTTTATTTCAATATGATGATTCTGAAACATTTTGGAAAGCCAGCCTTCAGACATAACAAGTAAGGAACAAACCAGTTAATTTAGGCAATATTTTCTACATATACATATATATATATATAGGTAAAAAAATAAATTGTCTTGATAAGAAATACTGCTTAACCTGATTAAGAAACAAGTCCCAGAAGCTGGGCAATGCAGCAAGACACATTGGCTGGATAGCTGAAACCAGGATAGCTCATTGCTTATTTTCGGAATTTAAAAAAAAACAAAACCAACCAAACAAAAAAGCTAAAAAAAAAAAAAAAATAAAGAAAGAAAAAAATTCTACTTAAGACCTAGACCTGATTCTTTGTTTGAGACTGGAAAATGCTGCAGAGGCCCCAGGCTGCTGCCTGGCTTTAGTTGGATTTCCTCTCCCGCTCCCGCGCGGTCACGAAGTTCAGGAGGTCGATGGCTGTGACGATGCCAAACACCATCTGCCTCTTGCTGGAGGAGCCATCCGTGTGATCTGCACAGAAAAAAAAGGCAGCTCTGGCTCCAGGAGGCACAAACACACCCTCCCCTGCTCGGTTTTAGTGGCAGTGTTTGTGAAATGGGGGGCTGAGCCACCAGCCTGGGGCTGTTTGCTGATGCTGGGACACGGGACAGGGATTTTCAGCTCAGAAAAGCTCCTCATCAAAAGGGACACTGAAACTTATGGAAGGAAGGATTAGGATGCACTGGATTTACTTTTCTTGGCACAAGAATTCAAACCAGGCCCTCCAGTTATAAAGTGTATTTTCCTCAAGCATTAGTTACTTGAAACAGCTCAAGTGGCATTGTCCCATTGGAACCAGGGGCCACTGGAATTTTGAGGAGGAAATGTGCCACAACCATCTTCCTGCATCCCTGTCAAATACAGAATCAGTATAAAAACCAAAATACCCCATTTATATCCAAAAAACATACTAACCATTTAATCTTTGCTGCATTGAGAGCACAGGTTCAAGAGATTTTCTCATTGTGAGCCTAAGCCTTGACCTGGGAACCAAGTGGTCACATGACCTCTGGTCCTTTACCAATTGTCTAAATTCCTAAAGTCTGCCTGTACTGAGATGTTAGGTCTAATTCTATACTCAGTTTTTTCAGTCACCTGGACTGTCCTGGGCTTTTTGTTTACTCAGTCTCTGTTTCACTGCAAACTTCCAGTGAGATTCCAGGTTTATAAATAGTCAGAGCCAAGAGCACATCCTTATGGACATCCCCAGGAACAGCCCCAAGTTTGATGGCTCTTCTTCTTCCAGTTACAATTGAGAAGCTAAAGATAAATTTATCTGGCACAACTTAATATTGTTTTGACTCTCATTTCTCAGTGTTTGTAACTTTGCAAAGCTGTCTGCTGTTAGGAATATTAAACAGGAAAAAATATTCACATATACTAGTGATATACCCCAGTTAGAAGATTTATTTAGTCTTACTAATCCTGGAATGGTTTGGGTTGGAAGGGACCCTAAAATCATCTTGTTCCAGCCCTGCCACAGGCAGGGACACCTTCCACTAGACCAGGTTGCTCCAAGCCCTGTCCAGCCTGGCCTTTAACACTTCCAAGGATGGAAATTAGACTTAGTAGCACAAATTTAGACACAGAATGAGGATTTTGCTTCTTCAGAGCTCACTCCACACACTCACACTCGCATTTGCTCCTTGTTACCACTCAAAGGTTTGCTCTCACCAGGTGCAGTGCTTTGTACTCACATTGAATTTGTTCATGAACCACCAGAGCAAAGTGGTCAATTTCCAGGATGTGAGAGAGCTTCCCCAGGTTGTCTTTCAGGTTAATCTGAGGAGAGAGTTTACAAAACTTGAATAAAACAGTCCTTTCTATATTCTAGTATAGTAAATAGCCCACATACATTTCATACAGAACCAAAATCAATACATCAGCATTTGTGCACTGCTCCCACCTGAAGCACTAGAAAACAACAAATCAAAGCCAAATTTAAAAGATCAGTTTTCTTTCTTTGCAATTTCCAAAGAAATGAAGCACTGCATGAAGTTATTCCTTCTGGTTCTGTAAACATAATGAATATAATGAAGATCTGAAAAATGGTAATAATCAAAGAAGGTCAAGTGTTCCATGCATCTCAACAAAAGAAGTTACCATAAAAGTCTCTGTATTAGGTGATTTTATTCTAAAAAGAATGAAAGAGTGAACGAATCTGGCTGCAAATCATTGTGGAAGTGAATACGATCTGCAAAGGGAGAAAAGCCCAAACAAATCAAAAACAAAACCAAGGGTGAAAGATTGCTCAGCTAACACTGAGTTCTGGTGCAAATCCAGGAACTGAGATTTAATAATTTTTTTTTAAATTTTTTTTTGTGAAGTTCAACTTTGCTAAGACTGAACAAGAAAGCACCCTGTGTCAACTCTGAAAAAATACAGATATTTCCAAAACACTTCAGCAATCACCTGCTGCAATAATTTTAAAAAATTAAACTATTAAAAAACTGTTCAAACATGAGTTAACAGATGAAGCAGCAGCCACTGCTCAATTAACCAGGTGACTCTCCCCAGCACCCACCACCTGACACTTTTATTAAAGGAATTTACAGCCAAGCAGAGTCTTGCACTGCAGCTTCAAAAAGCCTCTCTGTGAGAAATAAATGCCACACATGAACAGTTGGGCTGCACTGGAACATGGAGCTCTGTCTCCACACTGGGAGCCAGAGGGTTCCCAGCAGCCTGTGTTCAAGGCACCAGGCTGAGGGACCAATCCTCAAACTTGGGGGCCAGGAAGAGAAGGAGTTGGGAAATCTGGATCTGCTGCCACATGGAGTCACCCACCAGTCCCAAACCTGTCCTCAGGGGCTGGGCAGGCTGCAGACAACCAGGACAAGCAGCCCCTTGGCAGCCTGGGACAGCCATGAAGGAATAAAATTTAAAAATAAATGCCTAGAGATGCTCAGTGGAAATTTAACAGAATCCCCATGGAGTTGTCACCTCCTCGTTCAAGCTTCTCAAACATTTTGCCCATGGGTTTTCCCTCATTTAGGTTGGTTTTTATTCTTACTAGGTCTCTAGGCAGTGAATACTACTCTACACATGACTGGGAACCCAAACCACTGAACTAACATCTGACTCCACAAGGATGGCTCCTCCCTCCACATCTGGGTTGGTAAATTATCCTGTGACTGGTGTTTCAAATCCCCAGAGCACAATTGTACCAGGGACTTCCAAAAAAGCTCTAACCATTCTGCTTCCATTTTAAGAGATTATCATAGAATAATTGTGGTGATCCTACCAAAGCAGGCTACCCATGTTATAAAATCACAGAATGTTTGGGGTGGAAGGGACCTCAAGGATCCAGTTCCAACCCCCTGCCATGGGCAGGGACACCTTTCACTATCTCAGGTTGCTCAGAGCCCCATCCAGTCTGGCCTTGGACACTTCCATGGATGGGAAATCCACAACTTCTCTGAGCTACCTAAAAAAGCCAAAAAACCCATCTTTCCAAAATGTACCTTTGCCCTGATTTACAGGCTTAGCCTCTTATTTGATGCAGCTGTGGTATCCCATGTAGGATATCAGAAGTGATTTTGGTGACACAGATGATTCATTTTCCCAATTTCACTCATAAACAAGCCAAATCAGCTTGACTAGAGTGGTGAGAGAAGCAAAACCCACAATACTTCTGAGGTTATTCCAGAAGAATGTTTCTGTGGAGCATTCCACCACATTTATCCATTAACCCATCAATTCCAATGGAAAATAACCATTTCTAGTTAACATGTCAGCAGTACCACAGCTTGTGTCACTCCCCTTCCAGCCTCCACCATGAAAATACCAGAAACAAAGGGAAAAGAAATGGTTAAGCTGCTCTTTACTAAAGAAGCCTTCAAGCTGCCCATGGCAAGAGCCACAACCTCAGAAGTGCAGAGACTTGGCTGATGCAGCCAACACCAGAGCAGCCACAGAACCCACCACACACCACCAGCCCCAGAGACTCCCAAGGTGTCCAAGGGAGGGAGAACATGAACCCAGCAGTTGTGTTACGCACCACATTTCCCCAGGAGGCTGGATTATCTGTCTGGGGAGGAAAAAATAAATTTACATTTGTCCACGAAAGAACCTTGGGTGGCTCACAGGGTGAACAGAAGCATTAAACACACTTCCAGAGCACAGCACTCAATCCACTTTGGGACAGTGCTGGAACTTGAATCCTGATGAAAACTAAAGTCAAGCATTCTACATTTTTGAAAGAAAATTCTGAGCTCAATAACAGCTGCTGGCATGATCCCAGGTAAACCTCACCCAGTGTTTGCAAACCTTCTCTAGTACTTGCAAACAAAGAACCAGGAGCTGCAGAATGTAACTGCCTACCTGTTGAAATTGCTTGTAGATTACTTTTCTGACTTCATCAGAAGGTTTAACTTTCCCAACAAGCAGAGAGGAAAGCATGTTACCCAGGGTCACCATGCCCAGAATCACCCTGGGGAAGGAGAGACAAGACAGGGATAAGCAACACAAAAGCCTCAGGTGCTCCTGTAGAATAAAGCATCCACTCTCAGCCAGCCTGGAGGAGTCAGCTCAGCTGCTTCATGGTAATAATGCAGCATCATTGATGGTACACTTGGGTTCTGTGTGCTCTCAGAGGTTCTGGAGCTCACACACAAGGCAGCAGGTGCTGCAGGTCCCTCTGAGCACCAGGACCTTTTCACCTCTGCTCCTTGCAACTGCAGAGAGCTACCTGCCATCCCAGACAGCTTCTGGAAAGCACAAACTAGTTCATTTTTTCACACTCCCATCTGTCCTTTTGAGAGGTGTGACAGCCAGAGACAAGCTCACCCCAGTTTGGCTCATTTCTCCTCTCCCTGTGAGGGTCTACAACAATTCGTGCACATCTGAGCAACTCTCCAACACTCAGCCTGTCTGCAGGAGACCTGCAGGGTGATCAGGCACATTCCAGCTTGCTGGGGACACCCTGGTTTATAGGGGTCACTGCAGCACTGCAGTGTGCTGGAGAAACTCAAAAAGCTCTGATAGAGGTGGGCACGTTTGGGGTTGGTTGCTTTAAATATGAATTTTTGCTTTTTTAAGTAAAACTGGTATCATTAAAAGAAATTAAATTATCCTGCAGAGACAAAATGAGTAAGCATATCATAATAATCATTAGAATCACGAGAAGGGCAGGACAATCCTGGCATGCAAACACAAACCCCAGCATTGGTGTGTTCAAGGCAACATTTCTGAACTGCATTAATAAATGAAAAAGGATGAGTGAGAAGACATTGTATGTCCAGCAAGCACTTAAAAGGCATCCCTGGGGAGCTGCTGAGGGAAGTGATACAGATGGATAGAGAGTGATATATGTGGACATACCCAGATTCATCAACAACTGGTACCTGGTCGAATCCCTTCTCCCGGAGAATTTCCACAGTCTTGGCACAGGTAACAGTGGGGAGCACAGTCAGGGGGGCAGAGAGGCTCAGCTCCTGAATGCTGATGTTCCACCACCTGGGCATGGAATGAAGAACAAAGCCATGCAAGTCTTATGGAGAGCACAGAACCATCCTTCATGCCCTCCAGCAGCTCAGGAATGACCAAAGGCTGCAAGGAAGAGTCAGGATTCAGCCTGAGAGTCAATAAAGCCTCAGGGCTCTCAGGTGTTACTCACAGTATCAGAAAGCCACTGAAATGTGAGAAGGCTTGAAAATCAAAACCCTTTTTCCTCATTTCATCTGCTTTCTGTGATTACAGATAGTCAGTGGAGAGCACTAATCTGTCCAATTTCATTATTTGTCTCTCACACAGAAAATTTTGCACTCCTACTCAAAGACCTATCTGTATTTGCAGTCATTATAGGCAACACTTTAGGGAAGATTCTCTTCCACCTATGCAGACTTGGAGTGCTTTGCACTCAAGAATTCTGATTTTGGAAGTATTCTCTGCATATTTCCTTTTTTTTTTAATTCCAGATATAACACTTTTCATTAAAAAAAAACAATCATTAAGTACCAAACTTTCTTCTCAAGGAAGGACGTCAACTAATGAAAGCAAATTTGATTAATATCTGCAATTATACATCAAGACAATAGCATGGAAGAGCAAAGGAGAAGTGTAAATTGGAATGAGGTTTAAATTAGCAACTGCCATAAACTTGATTGAATAGACTGATGGAAATCCAAATGGATCTGACAGGCTTACCAAGGTTTGTTGCCAAGGTCTTCTTCCTTCATGAACCCTTTCTGAATCATCCATTTGTCACTCAAGAACTTGGACCTGCAGAAGTGAAAAGCTCATTAGCAGGGATTGAACATCTGACAGCAAACAGGGGTTTTGAACAAAACTGTTCACAGCTCCCTGTCACCAACAGCTAAAGTGTAATTGCAAATAACCATCATTTGCCATCCAAGCTGAGCAGCCAGGGACATGGAGAAGAAAAAGGAATCCCATAGGAAACAAAGCTCCAGCTGCATCAGCCCCTTGCAATGTCACAGAGGCACAGCCTGGAATGGAGATGTGTCTGCCTGAGCTGGATGCAACAGGGGTCAGGAAACTCAGCTAAAAACACCATGTTTTGGGGTATGTTTCTATGTGATTGGAGAAAAGCTTCTCAGCACAGCTCAAAACCCTGGCACTTCCACCTGCAAACTCACCCTGAGTGTGGCTGCTGCTGCTGCTGCTGCTGCAGGGCTGCTGGATCCTGGAAGGGCACAGGAACCCTCCCAGGAATGGGATAACCCACAAATAATACAGTGAATGCAAGGCATCTGTTGTGAAAAATTATCTCCCACTAAAATAATCATCAGTGATGATTATCTACTGAAATCAGCTCAGCTTTGAAAGGGAAAAGATCCTCCCTGCTCCATGTCAGACCCCTTTTAGATAGCCTGTGCCCCAGAGACATTCCTTGCTGGGATAACTGGGTGTTCCAAGGTCTGAGGCACTCCCTGACCCCTCTCCCAGAGGGAAAACCAGCAGGTCCTTACATGTAGTTCCTGATGGAGTCAGGGCAGATGACAACACAGCGCTGGCCCTCCTTCAGCTCCTTGGCTGCCTTCACTGCCACAGACATGGCACTGCCCGAGCTGCCACCTGCCAGGACAGGACAGGGCAGCACATCACACCAGGCCAGCAGAGGGGGGAGCAGAAAGAACAGAGCATTCCAGAGCGAGGAAGGAGGTCTGAAGTGGAAGGAGGGGTCTGTGAGGCTCCCACAGAGGGAGAAAGGCAGAGGGCTCCTGCTCTTACCACACAGCAGCCCCTCCTCACGGATCAGCATCCGAGCCAAGGCAAAGGACTCCTCATCATTGCTCTTGTACCACTGGTCCACTGTCTGGGAGGGGCAGGAGACACAAACAAGGCTCAGTTTAACTGAGGAGGCACAGGGGAAGTGCACAGCCAGCGTGGATTCAGCCCTGGCTCTGAGGGAGCAGCTGCCCCACGGAGCCCGGGCTCTCCGTCCCCCTCCAGATGCCAATGGGGTTTTTTGCCAAGGTAAGATGATCACACCAGCACAACAGGCTCCTCACTGGAACCTTTCTGAGAGCAGGCTGCTGTGAGCCAGCCTCAGACAGCATCAGCCTCCTCCCCTCTTGGAAGGCTTCCCAGGGACACGGGCTCAGCTCAGGACAGCCACTTTGTCCAGGAGGGGCTGGGATGCTCTGCTGGAAGGTTTTGTTTTGTTGTTTTTTGTGATTGCCAAGTTGGTGTTCTTTGCTGTGTGTCTGGTTTTTTATTGTGTGTGTTTCATTACTGTTTTTTTCAGATGTGTTCTGGGTTTTTCAAACACAAAAATAAGTGTGTTTTGTCAGAAAATCTACTTATCTACTCACAGCATTTGACCTGGCATTGTAAAACTAATGTGGCCAGTTCAGAAACCTTTCAAGGGCTGTTTATGCTGATGGAAAGAACAGGAGTAGTTCTGTCTGCTAGCCCTTCCATTTCAGCTCAAATAAATGCTTCCCCAAGTTTTCCTCTGCCTTTAACCTCACTCCTGCATCCCAGCAGAGGGCAAAGGGCAGTAAATGAAGCAGTGTGACTTACAGATCTATCCAGCACTGTGGGGACAAAATCATATCCAATTCCTTCCACTTCATACATTGTCTTGTCAGTCTTGTTCAGCTCTTCTGGTTCAGCAAGGATGGAGCCTTCAGGATCCACACCTATGACCTGGAGAAGCAGTTTCCACTCAGACCACCAAGGCACACAGCCCCTGTGAGCACTGGCCTTGTCACAGCTGCTGGTGGCACACAGCCAAGTGACAGCAACCTGCTCTCCTGGCCACATTCACCTCCCTGCTCTGCTGCTTCTGGCCCCCTTGGAAACCCATCCCACCTCCTCAGGCTGTGGACACTGATGGCACCACTTGGGTTTTGCTTGGTTGAAACAGAAAACAGGGTTTTCCTGAGACAAGGCTGCCCTCATTCACATGCCAGGCATCATTACAGACAACTCATTTTGTGCCAAGTGCATACAGATCAGTTTTATTTTCTTTACAGCTCCCTGCCTGTGTAGGAAAATTCTCATGATTGAAGCAGGATCCCCAAGTTCTGTGAGGAAATCCAACACATCCCACAGGAAAACACACAGGTTGGTGTGTGCAGAGACAATTCCACTGGCAAAACCTCAGCAGCTCCAGAGCAGCTGGGGGAGGCAGAGCCAGGGAGGAGACACAAGGCTGCAGAGCACTCAGCAGAGAAAGAACTTTCCCCATGGAGGGATCTGAGGGTCAGTGCTCATCTGCTGAGCCAAACCTCAGCTCTGGTCACCAGTGGGACCAGAGCACAATGATTTCAGACAGTCTGAAACCCTCTGTGCAGCCAGAACTGCCTTTAAACTGAGAGCACCCCAGAGCTTCCCATGAGACCCAGGGCAGGCTGGCAGGGAGTGGGGAGAGCTTGAGGAGGCACTAAAGATTAAAGAGTGGGCTTCTCACTTACTTTGCACCCTGGGCACTTCTCCTTCAGCTTCCTGGAGATGCCAGTGATGGTTCCCCCTGTGCCAGCCGTGGCCACCACCATGTCCACCTTTCCTGTTCAAGGGTGGGGAGAGAAGTGTCAAATCTCCAACGGGATGATGGACTGAAAGCCCACTTACACCTAGGGATGGACCTTCTTCAACAAAAATGCACAAAGTGCCTGAAAAGGGCAGGGTAGGGCCCTTTGCTTCCCAGGAGCTCTTGTGAGACCTGCCTTGAAACCATTGCTCAATCATCATTTTCCCCAACAAGGGTTTTGAAATGTCCATGCAGAGGCCTGGCAAGGCACCAATCTGTGGCACTTTGGACACAGCTGGAGGTGGCCCACAGAGCTGACAGCTGCAGTTTTCCTGTGACTGTACTTGCTGAGACAGATCATTCATTCTCTAAGTTGAACTGAGCAGCCCATTATGTTTGCTAATTAACTGAGTGAGTGCCAAGAGCATGGGACAGGCATCCCTGGAGAGAAATGTTAACACAACTACTCCCTCATTTTCATGTGAAAAAGACTGTTTTGGTCACTAGAACTCAGAGTGAGTGTGGATAGGATAGTTCATCCCTGTGTCACCACCTACAGCTTTCCTGGTGCATCCACATGAGAGCTTTGTTAATTTAAAAAAATAGATTTTTAAAAGGTCACCAATACACACACAAAATAAATTGCTTACCAGCCAAAAGAACAACACCCCACCAAGCAGGGGTAACTGAACAGTGCCTGGGCTGTAAGGGGGAGTGAATAGAAACAAGAAGCCTAAATCTGGAACTCATCTGGACTCTCAGTTTGTGGCATGGCAGCCTGTAAAAGTGTACTCACTTTAACTCAAAGTTTGTCCCAGAAAGACAAGCCAAATCCTCTGAACAGCTAGAGCTTTAGGAGGGAGGAGAACCCTTCATGTGGTCTTCACCTTAATGCAAATTAATTTAATTTATTTATCAGAGGGGCCAATCAGAAACTGCACTGTTTAATGAGGCAGGTCTGGAGCCTGCTGTGTGACTCCCTTCTGTCCCCCATGGAAATGCTGCAGCATGACAGGGAATGTCTCCAACAGCTCAAACAACCCAAACCAGCTCCTGGGCTGAGGAATGAGCCCAGCTGAGGCTCTGTGCCACAGCTCAGCCCCTGCTGTGCTCAGCTGCCCAGAGCCAGCCCTGAGCAGAGCCAGAGGCTCCTGCTGGTGGCAGCTGTGGCACAGAGCAGTTTGTGCTCTAAGTGAAGATACTTCCAGTGTACTGGAGAATTTGCCCTGGGAATTTAAAACACCTATTTCTGCATTTGTGATCAAAGGATGACTCTATTCCATACCAGTCTACCTACAGGGGTTTTCTAAGGTAACTTAAACATCACAGCTTTCTCCACCTGCTCAAAGGCAGAGAAGTCTAAATAAAAAAGAATTCTTTAATGGGGAAAAAACCATTACTATGACTTCTGAAATAAGGTTTCTTCTTTAATGAAAAAAAAATCTTACTATGACTTCTGGAATAAGGTAATTCTTTAATGACACACGTGTGTGGGGTTTGCTTTATCCAAATCCCTGCTTTTCTCATCTGAGGTTTCATTCTCCAAGGACATAGCAGGGCACTAGCAGGGGCTCTCTGGAGGGGTTCAGCAGCAGAGCAGACCTACCATCACACTGCTGCAGGATCTCCTCAGCTGTGGTGTCGTAGTGGGTCAGGGGGTTGCTGGCATTGCGGTACTAAATGGAAAGACAGATGATAAAACAGATCAGAAATGCAAAAACCACATTTTGAGGGAGCTCAAAACATTTCAAACAGTCCCCAAGCCCCACAACACCTAAGCACACTCCCTGCAGAAAGTTTCAGTGTGTATTATCTGGAACTAAGCCTCCTAAGTGACCGAATTTAAGCACAATCCCAAGGTGCCAGCACCCTCCCATGCCAAAATCAGCTCTGTCCGTGGGACAGCACTCCTAGCAACATGACCCCGTGTCCATTCTTCCTCCCAGGATTGCCAGCTCACTGGAATAGACACCACAAGTGCTGGAGTTCTGGTGAACACCAGCTCACTGCTGCTCTCTAGTGACTCTAAAAACTTCCTTCCCTACAATGTGACGACTGCTCAGCTCCAGCTCCAAATTTGGGCACCTTCTCCTCCAGAGACACATGGAGAGTGTTGAACAGGCAACCCAGAACACCACAGAGGCTCCTCCATGCTACACCTGCACCTCTGACAGCTTGGCTCTCACCTGGTCCAGGATGTGTGCATTGGGGATTTCATTCTTCAACCTCCAGGCCACTCCCACGTGAGATTCAGGAGAATCAAACCTGGCTGTCGTTGGGGTCCTCACAATCTCAGCACCCAGAGCTCTCAGGACATCCACCTGCAGCAAATCAAGGTGGACAAAACCCTACACCACCCTCAACAGGCTCCCTTCACACTCAGCCCTGAGGCCAGAATATCTGCAGAATATTCAGAGCATCAGCTCTGTCTTCCTTCACCCCCAGCTGACATGGGCACAGGCACCCACCTCAATGTGCCAGGCAAACCTCAGCTTGTCTTGACATTTTTAAAAGGTCTTGACATATTTAAAACAATTATGGGAATTTTCAAAGTGGCAGTGCTGTGAGGATGGCTCTTAAAGACATTTTCTACCCATGGCCAGCCAGCCTGGATTCCTCTGGGCGCTGGCAACAGCCCCTGAGCAGAGTTTTCCCTGGCCAAAGCCTCCACCTTTGCTGCTGAAGCCCCAGCACTCATCTGCCCCACGAACTTGGCGAGTGCAAACACGTTTGTCCCTAAATTCTCGAAAAGAGAGGCAGCTCTGACCTTCTCCATGCTCATTTTCTCAGGCATGACGATGATGCAGCGGTACCCCTTCACTGCTGCTGCCAGGGCCAGCCCAATCCCTGCAAGCAGAGCACACAGACCCTCAGTGAGCAGCACAAAACCCACAGTGCCAGCCTGGCTCGCCCTGGCCCCCAGCAGATTTGCACCACTGGAGCTGGCAAAGGCAATGCTTCTGCCTGTTGGGTTTGCAGGAGCTGATACTTGCCTGAGGTTCACAGCCCACAAAGTCTAGCCAAGGGTGGGGAAGCTTGATGTGTGCAAAGTGCACATCACCTTCCTCCTGTCTCACCCACTTCGTTTTTCCAGAAGTAATTTGGGAAAGGAATGTGCTTTTAAGGCAGAGGAGACTAAAGGAATCACTTCAGTTCTGCCAAAAGGTCCACAGAGCCTTTACTGACTCACTTCTGCATAAACCCCTGCTTGCAATATGCTGAAACTAAGTCCTGTCTAAAAATAAATTATTTAGATGCTGCTGGTGATTGAGGTTCTAATACACTGTGTCAGCTTGCTCCACAGTGTTGGAGACAGAAATCTCATTTCTACTCTGAATATTTTGACCTCCAGCCTGCTTCCTGCCTGCACCTGAAGAGCTGAGCTCAGAAGTGCTGTCCCTGTGGAAGAGAAGCTCACACCTGCTGCCAGATCAGCTCTCTGCTGCTCAGGCTGAGCTGATGAGGGTCCTGAGAGCTGTGACAGGTCGGGCTGCAGCTCCCCTGCTCTCCTGGGCACCAGCACAGGACCAACACATGCTCACCCCACACAGAGACCTGCTTGCTCAAAGCTGGCTCTGCTTTTGTGTGGATTGCATAGGGGAGAAAAAACTCCCCACCCTAACAATCTTTAACTCTTCCTGCAAGAGAAACATAACTCACACCTCAAACAACTGTAATGTTTAATATATTGGGAAGGCAAAGTTTTCTCAGTATATTCTAGATAAATATAGATGCCCAAATACTACATAAATAAGACAGCAGCAGCCTCATTAGAGCCAAAGGCTGAAGAGAAGTCACACAGATCTTCCTTATGGTCTGTGATGAAGGAAGGATTTTGAGACCTGAACTCTTAATACTTTGTACTTTCTGCTGCTGATCTGGAAATGCAGAAAACATCAAAACAGGACTTTGGCTGAGGGAGAACTGGGATGCAGAGAGGATAAAAATATAATACATTAGCCTTCACATTCAACATACTCAGTAGCACTGGGCAGTAGAGAGCAAAAGCCAATTCTCTGAGGTTATTGTGTGCCCTGGTCTCTGCTCTTATGTGACAAAAAAAATCAGCTTTCTGAAGCTACTGTGCTGTATCTCCTTCAGTTCTGCCTTTTTGGAGCCTGTGGCAAGGAGAATAATTTATCAGGTACTGACCCAGAGAGAGGAGTGTCATGGTAAGACCTTGGATAGGGAGGAATGAACACACAAGGACATTTTCCACCCCATGGCATTGCTCAGGCAGGAGGCACAGCCACACTCACAAAGGCTTCAGCTGCCCTGAATGCCCCCAGAACCCCTGACCTCCCCCAGAGCAGCTGCTGAGCAAACAGCAGCAGATGTGAATTCCCAGTTTTCTGCTGCAGGCTGGGGAACTGGTCCCAGATCAGCTCATCCCCCCAGTGCCTCCAGTAGCATCAAATAAAGATCTGCCTGGTCTGTGTCTGTCAGAAAGCAGCAGTGGGTGGAAATCCAGAGAAGAGTTTAGGAACAGGACCAGGCACTCTCCTGAACACACCAGGCAGGAGAGCAGCTTGTAACTCATCCCATGAACCTCCTCAGAGGAGGCAGTGCATTAGATATTTAACTATTTCTATCATCTATATTCTTTATTTTATATTTGACTCAAGGGGGAATATCCCAGGTGTGTAGAGCAGCTTAACACAATTACAGCAGCTCTGACACGGGAGCCCAGAGTCTACTCCAGCCTGCTCAGACCATCAGATCTCTGCCCTGGCCCCTGACTCAAGGGGCTTGTTCCTTCCTCCAGCCCTCTGAGGAGGAAATGTGGGCCCAGATGGAATCTGCTGGCAATCCAGGAGTGCAGGGGCTCTGTCAGGCAGTGCTGCAAGGATGCAGCTCACCTCCCATCTCAACTGCATCAGCATGGAAAGGGCTGGTCCCTCAAACCTGACAGAGGAGCCATGGGACTTTCCCAAGAAAGGGGAGATCCAGAATCACACCAGTCTTATGGGAGCTTTTTTCTACAATAATTTCAGACTTGAACTCCTAAAGACTCTTGTGAATCTGGCCTAGCATTTCTTTTAAAGCAAAGGGGCTCTGCAATTCAGCAGAACTCCTTCCCACCTGCTCTGGTCAGCACAGGACAGTGCAGAATTGTTCCCTGTGTGAGATGGAAGAGGGCACTGCTCCTGCACCAACACAGGCAGGAAGAAATTCCCTTTTTCCCTTGCACAGGCTGTGATCTCCACCCTGCCTGTTCCAGGAAAGCCACCACAGCATTTCCCCCACACTTCCCAGCCTCTCCACCCCTACCTGTGTTGCCAGAGGTTGGTTCTATGATGGTGTCCCCAGGCTTCAGGGTGCCAGCCCTCTCAGCATCCTCCACCATCCTGAGGCTGATGCGGTCCTTCACGCTGCCCCCGGCGTTGAAGAACTCACACTTGGCCACTGCAGACACACAGCAGGGCAGGGCTGCAGGGGAGCCACAGCCCACCCACCTCCACACCCTGCCCTGGCCCCCTCCACCACAACGGGCTGCTCTAGTCCCTCCACAACCCGGCCTTAAAATCTGGTCTTGCCCCTTTCCTGGTGAATTCTCCGGCCAAAAAAAGTTCTGGTCAAACTGAAGTTTCTCCCCATGCTCAGCCTGCACTTTCAGTCCAGCACTCCCAGCATTAATCCCTCCCCCACCTTTCAGGACTCTGATCAATATCTACAGTATGTCTGGGTTTGTAAACCCAACCAACCAAAAAAAAAAAATTCACTGACAGTTTCACCCCTTTAATAATTTTCAGTGATCTTCAGTGATAACTGCAGAGCTGCATTTTGCACACACTGATGAATACTCTGAATAGGAGAAGCAGGCAAAAATTTCACACAGCTTCTTTAAATTAAAAAAAATATTTTCTATGAAAAACGTTTTTATATTTTCTACAGAAATTGAAAAGCTGCAGGAATTGTTCTCATGAAATACAAACTGAAAGATGTTTTAGATGACCAAATCCTAAAAACCCAAAAATTCCAAGGAAAACCAGGAATTTTTCCTCACATTTGCTGCCAATTACCTGCACTCCTGTGGCCAGGTTATATGACACTACCAACCTGAGCTACCCAAGTTTCTGACACAGTGTTTGTTAGCTTGTCCTCTGCCTGCAGCAACTCACAGAGTTCACACTTGAGCCCAAAGTGCTTCCCAATCTTGTTGATCCGCACCATAGGTGTATTGCCAACTTTATTCAGGATGTTTGGCAGGATCTTCGGGGGCTCTGGCCTGGAACAAACACAAACAAAGTCAGTGCATCCACACAACAACCACACAGCATTTATTGCTTTTTATTTCAGCCAGCTTTCTCCTTCTCCTTTATCAGGCTGGTCATTTTAGCTGTTTTACTTCAAAGGAATAGCCACTGGATACAAACTCACAGCATCAGGTCCTTGATCCAAAGCATGGATTGATCAGACCTGGACTGTGAGGGTCTCAGAACTCCAGTGCTCTTGGCACCAACCTTGTCGGAAATCTTCTAAATAAGCAAAGCAGCTAATAGTTAAAAATTTATTTATTACAAAGCACATCAGTCTCAACAGGCAATAGCAAAAAGCAATGGCAAATGCAGTGGCAATAAGCCAATGGCTAGAAGCCACAATGGCTAAAAGCACCAACTCTCCCCAGTACAAACTCTTATACAGGATTTTTCCAACAAGCTAAGATGCAAACTCAGATCACCACTCCTTAACCTATTAGAATTTTAGTTTCTTAGCACACCAGGTTACATATACAACTACACATACAACCTATCTTGTTCTATTTTAAAAATGTAAACAGCATTCTTACTATAGCTCTATTATGTCTTAGTCCTGTCTACAATTGTGGGCCTGGAGCCTCTTGCTGAAGATATCAGTGTGTTTCAACCTTCACTAGAACTAAACTACTACTGTGGCATTTGAAACCTTTTAATTACTAAAAGCATAGAGCTCACCCTAAAATTTACTAACCTACTTCTACCTAAATGTCTACTTTATGTGTGAGTGGCTTAGTGTACTTCAATCCATCCAAAGGCTTTAATCCAATCCCTGCACCTTGATTTCTCTCTGAAGAATTCAGAGAGACCCCTGACTCACTGACTACAACACTGGACTCGTGCTGAAAATCAGCAGGTAATACTTACAGGGTGGTGTGATGATGGGGGGAGGCAGAGGGGGGTTTGCCAAGCTTCCAGGTGCACTTGCTGGGTGTATCAGGGCGGATCCACTGCCTCTCCTTCTCATTAGCCTTGCAGTTCTCAGCGTCCACCCCTCCAGAGATAACGCATTTAGCAGCTGCATGAGGGCATGAGTTTGTATCTGGCTTCTTCTGGGGAGGAAGAGTAGGGATTCCATTCTTAGGGGAGGGAGAAGGAAGAGAAAAGAAAGAAAAGAGTTGATGTTTCCATAGTACTGTGAGGATGGGGAAGTGATTCAGCATCATCTTGATTTGCCAAATCCTTATCACCACCACAGGAATCTTGCACTGCAAGTTCAGGAGCAAAAGCTCACCACAGTGCTCTACACAAAGATAATTTAAACACACATGTGCTCACTGTAACAAGCCTCCACAGATACAAAAAAACCCCAGGACTATTCTCATGGGAGACACCCCTCCCACGCCAAAAGCTCTCTGAAATAAAACCTCCCCACGCCAAGCAAACTGGAATACAGTGAGGCTGCTTGGTGACTAATTAGAAAACTGTGCCAGAAGACTCTGCACTGCTGCTGGTGGCCATAAG